>BSBN01000924.1:17515000-18872500 GCA_027924645.1 Cunninghamia lanceolata
TGGCATTTATCTTTGGAATGAAGGAAGACATAACTGTCTATGATTGGCAGCTGGCCATTTTATTCAGAATGAAGACCGTAGATAAGTCTTAAGAGTTTTGGGTAGATTTTTCAGAGTAGATTGCCTACTCAATGGCCGAACAACTCACCAATTTCAAATCAACAGGGGTTTTCAGGTATTCTTCTTATCTGTTTCACCTCATGTTATACCAAAACTATGCCATCTTTTCCCAGTATATGCATCTAGACATGTATGATCCAAGTTTTGATCCCAATAGAACTATCCCTGTGTCTGCATGGACCCATGTTTTGTCTAAATCATCTGACCCCTACGAATTTTGGGAACTTTTTGTCTCTCCTGCTTTTACTCACCTAAGCCTAGAGCTTGTTGAGAAATGATTGACATTAAGTATCAGAGGCCTCATGGCAAATTCCCCCATTCCTTGTGATTATTTCTTTGGGTCTCACCATACTATTAGCAGGGTCCATGGTTTTAATGGAGAGCCAATATTGCTACCTAAGGTTTTGACTCCTAGGCTAGCCTTCTTAGAGGTCACCCGGCAAGTGTCTGTGGTTGATAATGATTATGGCACTGGGAAGAAGAAAAAGAAAATGTATGATATTCCCTGGGTGAAGAAAAACATGACCCTATTGGTCAGGGATGTTGAACACTTATTGCTAAGAAAGTTAGCTGTCCTGGGTTTTCTTTTGGTTGAAGATAAATGGAGATATGATCCAGTCAGTTTCATAACCTTATGGGTCAAGAATAATAAGATTGCTACCAAAATTGTGCATGAGGGTCATCCCTTTTGGGAAGACAGAAGAAACCCTAAGGAGGACATCCCTGATTTATATGCAGAGTTGACAGATTTGCCCTTTGAGGGACCCAGGCCGTGGGAGGTATTTTATAAAAAGGAAAAGGCCTATGACCCTAAGCTCAAAATGGGCGCCAGATTAAAGAAAAATTTAATAAGAGATAGAGAGTGGAAGGCTGAGAAGATAGAAGCCTATTGGAAATATAGGCAAGAGATATTTGAAACAACCCACTCCTTTGGCAACGTTGATATAGATGAGAAATGGGAGTCCATTTGGGACGAATGGCATCCTTCTCTAGTCTCTAGCCCTGATACAAGTAAGATCTGCAAAAAGGGTGAGGAATCTGAAGGAGAACCTGAATCCACTCATACAGTGTAGGCCCTAGGACAAGCATCATCTATAGCTACTGTAACCACCTAGCCCCAATCACTCAGTGCTATAGAGAAGCCAAAGAGTGTGGTGTCATCACCACCTAGAGGGACCCCATCAGTTTCAAGGAGTGGGGCTTCCAGTTTTGTGCAAACACCACTAGCAACAGTGGTAAATGTTGAGGAGAAAGAAACACAGCAAGAAGAAGAGAGGCCAAGGAAACATAAGAGGCTGAAACTTCAGCCTAATTCAGATGAGGAGGTAGAACCTTTGTTACATCCACCATTGAGTATATCTGTTGCTCCTTAGGTACGTGCTTCTTCTCCTTCTTCTTCTCAATCTTTTTCTTCTTCAATAGGGGTGGCAATCCCAACTGGCCAAATATTATCCCCTGCCACCTCTACTGTGCCAATTTCTCAATTTTCCCCATCTGTCACTACACAGGCCATGTCATTACAGGCCACTTCATTACCTCCCTTTTCTCCCTCTTTTCCAAGGAAAGTACCTCCTCACATTCCACCCAACCAACATTTGGCTATCCCTTATGGCTTGTCACAAGGTCATCCTTTTGCGGGCGGGTACATTGCCTCTCCCCTTACCTTCCAAGCTCAAGGAGACACTGCTAAGAAGGCTAGGGAAGCCCAGTGGACAAAAAGAGAAAGAAAGACAATAAAGCTTAGGCTGTCCCACATATGAGGTCACTATTTCACCCTATTCAGTAGCAGCTAACTGTGACCCCTTTGTCACCAAATGTAGTAAGACCTAATGAGTAGATGCAGCCCCAAGATTATACAATGAGTGCAGTGGCGATGGACATGTCACTTTTCAGGCCACAAGACAGGGTAGAGTTGCTAAATGAAACCACTTCTGCTGTAGCCACTGATTACTTGAAGTTATCAAGGAAGTTGCAGAAAGTGGAGGCTGATCTGGCTCAAGAAAGGACACATGGTGAGACCCTGACTGTTGAGCTCAAATCCAAGAAAGATGAAATTGAAGATCTCACTAAACAGTTGTAAAATACTGTTTCATGTCAGATTCATCAGGCTACACAGAGCCAAAATGCTTCCTTGAAAGAGGAACTGATCTAGGTGAAGTCTGTTCTGGCTACCCTAAAGCAGGAAAAGGCCACGTTGCAGAAGAGGCATCAGGATTCCTCTCAACAAGCCACACAGTTCCAACAGCAACTGTTGAAGGAATAGAACAATGTTGCTACCATACAGGCTCAACTTCAGGCCAAACAACAAAGAACAAAACAATTGACCCTTGAGTTGGCAAATAGGCCTCAAAATGCAGGAGTGTTGAATTTGGTCAAGGAGCTATATGCATCAGTGTGGGCAAGAATCTTTGAGGAGATTAGTCAGCTCAAGCCCTCTTTAACTTTCCTGCTACATGCACAGCAATTATGTGAAAAGATGGAAACCTCAGTTTAGGCCACTTTGTCCACTGTTTCCATGAGAGTTTCTGATTCTCAACTGCTGCTGGGGAAACTTTATGATACATCTAATGAAACATTGTCAGCAGTAGGGATTAGTGACAGAATGATTGCTGCTAAACGGGTGAATGAGGTTCTTAGTTGCAACTCTGCTGCAATTACTTGCCAGGAGCTCCTGGATGTGGTCAAGGAGGGAGTGAAGGACATGAAGAAATACATTGAAGACCTAGTGCAATTGGGTCTTCCTTCCCCTTTTCCTGATAGCAACACAGTATTAATGGTTGATGAGATCAAGCCTCTATTGCTAGCCAGATAGAATGATCAATCAGTTTTCCAGGGTCTGACAGATGCCTCATCAGTGTTAGAAGTGGAAACTATTTTGATTCCCATGGCTCAACTTGATTTCCAGTTGAAAGTAGCAGTTCATGTTTTGCAAAGCTTTTCGCATAAGGACATGATCAACTTGGATTTGGCCTTCCAGGATTTGTAGAACAAGCAGGGGTTATCTGATGCTGAGTGGTCTGTATATCAGACGGCCTTGCAAAATTTGTAAATTTTGCTGTACAGATACACATTTTTGGATTCTTTTTGAGCAGGTTCAAAAGTCCTTGGGGTCGCTAAGAACTGTAGAGTAAAATACTCTACATTTTGATTTTTGAGTTTCAGTTGTACGAGTTCCAGTTTTGGTCTCTGAGCGCTTCAGTTTTTGCAGCGAGGGTTTTGACATAGAGCGTACGCACGCGGGGTTTTCATTTTTGTAAATTTTGCCAAAGTCCTAGAGAAGTAGCAAAAGCCGCCAAGTGTCAACACCTGGGACACATTATAAAGTTGCTTAAAGTTACGTGGATGGAGCCACGCGTCCCTTTTAATACCTGCAGAGCATGCCAAGTGTCGGCACCCGTTCCAGTTTCTTAAAAGTTTCAAACATTCCTTTTGAATGTTTCTTATAGTGTAGCAGGTCCCTTTAAGAGCTTCAGTGAGCGCGGAAAGCACCAAGTGGCAGATGCGAAATGTTTCTTTAGAGTTTCCTAAAGTTACATGGAAGGTGCCGCATGTTGCATTTAGTTTCAGCGAAAAGCTCCAAGTGTATCTTCCGCGGTTTCCTTTTTGGTTTCATTGCTAAGTAAAGAGGTTGGTGGGCCCTGTTAATATTTCTATAGTTGCAGCAGAGTGAGACATCTATCACCATCCACATGATTCTTATGAGTCCCTAATGTTTTTATTAAGTTTCTCAGAGTTGCGCGGAGAGCACCAGGTGGCAGCGTCTGCAGAGTTTTTTGTTGAGATGCTAAAGTTTCCCGAAGCTCAGCGGAAAGCTCCAAGTGTCATCTTCCTTAGGACCCTGTAATGTTTTAAGAGTTTCTCAAAGTTGCAGTGGAGACTGCCATGTGTCATTTTCCGTAGAATCCTGTAAAGGTATCTACAGTCTCTCTAAGTGCAATGGAAGCTGCCACATATATAGTTTCTCATATCAGCGGAAAGCGCCACCTGTCCCTTTTTCTTTTTGAAGCTGCTCAGGCACGGACTGTTGGTGGGTCCCATTTTTAATGTTTCTTAGTTTCCAGAGTTCAGTGGACCATAACAGATGGTGAAGCCCAAGCACTCTTAATATAAGCCACAGTAAAGACTCAAAGTAAAGCGGACATCGCCCGTATCTTTTGGAAGGGCCGCGGACGCTGCCAAGTGTCAAGTTCTGGTGTCTCCTGAGAAAGAAGCGGTTTATCAAGTAAGCCACGTGGAGCATGCCAGGTGTTAGTTTCTTATTGTTCTAGAAAGATGAAAGAGTTTCAAGAAAGAGGCATGTAGGAATGCTAGCTGTTCCAAGGGTTTATAGTCGCAAAGACTATCAGAAACTGCCACGCGTTCCTTCCTGATTGCAAGTAGGCGGAGTTACATGTATCTGTTGCAGCCAATGAACTTGCAGAGTGGCTAACCGTCTTTGATTCGAAGAAGATCTTTTGACAGACACTTTCAGTTAACCGCCAGTTCGGTTAGACTGTTGAGATTTGATCGTGCGAACAATCTTTGAGCCAGTTCTATGCTATAAATATGGGTTCAGATCACAGTGCTGGGGGGAGATACAACATTGGAGATATAGAGAATTTTCTGTAGTACAGACTGTTAGAGGAGTTTGAAGATCTTTTGTAGTGGCCAGTAATATCATTTGCCTTTGTTTTATTTTCTTGATTCAGAGAGTTTGTATAACTGTGCATGATTTTGTGCCTTTTATGTAACTGGAAGATTAATAAAGACAGAGTTCTGTGCCTTTGCTGATATTTTCTGTGTTCTTACAAAATATTCTAATTTGTGAGCCTTTGATCCTATTTGTTTTTCATCTGTTACATTGATCATGCATTGTTTGCTCTTTAATGTGACTAAATCCTAAAATAGTTTCACTGTGCTTGAGTGTTGAGAAATAAAATCACATCCAGGTACATTGCCATAGTTTAGTTTCCTTTTTAGTTACATTTGTGAATTTGTTTAACTCTATCCCTTTTCCCCAAACACTCTTTAGATAAAGAAGAGCCAACTTCTTTAAAATCTAGAGGTTACTCTGAGGAGCATTCCCACGTTTCAGAGTTTCCCATGTTGGTGTTGGAAACAATGCAATTCTGAGCATCAACAAGATGAATGTAGTTGTCTTCAAAATATCCATGTGGGGAGAATAAATGATCAATAGAGATAGCATGACCATTTCCCTAATACCATCACCACCCAACAATGGGGAAAATATTGTTATGGAGTAAATTGTGTACCCTTTCTAATAATGACCTATTTTGACACCTTTTGGAACTATAAACAATTAAATCTCGATCTTGATGAATAAAACCCAACAAAACAAATTTAGGTCTGGTCTAATCCCACCTTATTTGGCACTCTTCAGTGTTCGTGGGGCTAAAGGACCAGGGCACTAGATGTTAGCCCCAACCCTATTTTGTGGTGTCAGCTTAGAACACCTCCTTGGCTTATCCTTTTTAGCCCCATTTAGTTTTATTCATTGTTAGTGAGAATGCATATAAGGAGTCTTGTTATTCATCTTACACCTAGCTTCTTAAACTAAGATTATAAGTACTTACCTTATGCTTTGATGAATTGATCTCCTATGCTCAAGTCTTCTTCGTGGTTGGAAAATCTCTTTGTGTGGATGTTATATGATGCTTATTTGCAGGTCATGAAGAAAGTTCAAGCCTTCATCTTCTATCTCCTTATTGGTGCATGGTCTTGAGTCACCTACTCCAACTAGAGTTTTATATCTTGTGGTAATATTTATCATTTACATTCATTCTTTCATCATTTATTGTAGATCTTGCCTCTGCCCTGCTAGCGCACGCACTCTTGGATCTCTAATCATTGCTGTAGTGGAGGTGGAAACACCAACATAGGGTTTGACTAAGGAAAGCCCCTAAACACAACACAACCCTTTTCCCTTCTTGTTTGTGTGCAGGTCACATCTAGAGGAATCAAATGACAATAAGATACATGAAGGAGGAAGATACATAGGTGAAGGCATCCAGATCTCGACATTATGCAAAACCTTAATTTGGGTCTAGGGAACCTAGTTCCTTGGTACTTCTCTACTCCCAAAATTAGGTTCCTATTCTGCACTATCTTTTAATCTTTGTTATCCCTTCAGAATCTATGTATCTATTTTTGACAATCGTTTATGGGTTAATCTCACACAATTAGGGTTTCATGATTTGCCCTAGTTTGGTTGGTTAGATTTGGTTGACACTCCTTTATACAATAAAGGGAGAAAACCACTATAGTTTGGCTCTCCTTCACAAGGTAGAAGCTATACTCAGTTTGTGTTCCAATGTTGATAGAAGAGGGTTTGATCTAGTTTAAACTTTTAGGTAAGTCTCCCCTTTCCATCTAATATTTTGGTGGACCCAACGTATCTTGTACCCTTGCATCCTTCTTCATCTAAATATAATGTGTTTTCTATCCTAGATCTGATTAGGATTTAGTTTATTCATCATTTTCATACTTACATACCTTGCTTTTTGCATTTGATCCATTATTAGGGTAACAAAAAACCTTTCATTCCTTGAAAATATAGCTAGTCTTGAACCTAGGGTTTGTAGATTAGTGTATTGTTTCAGATCTTGGTGACATTAATTAGTTGATTAAATTGATTTAATTTGTTGTACCTTATCTTTCCTCATGTTTAGAACATTCTTGCCTCTTGGTATTTAAAAATTTAAAAATCAAGCATTTGATTTAGGTGTAGAAAAAGTATACTTGTCACATTGTCTATATGTCATAAGTATAGATCATCATACCATGATATAAATTTATGATTTTTGCATTAAATCTAATTGATATTGCATTAATTACTCATTTCATAATTGTATATTTTACATTTGAACTTCATTATTAGGGTTTTCAAAAATCTTGCATTTTTAAGAAAACCTAGCTAGTCTAGTTGAAGCCTAGGGTTTGTGATTAGTGTCTTGTTTCAAATTTTATTGATGCTATTTGCTTATCAAATCTAATTTTATATTGATTTATAATATCATAAATATCATTTTGTGTTGAAATTTGAAAGATAGAGCATTCTTGAATTGTTATATTTAGGGTTTGATTTGAATATGAGCATGGTTTAAATCAAATTGAGCTTGAATAGAGGTGAATTTGATCAAAAAGGCTTATTATTGTAATATATGTGTTTACATTTGATCAAAAGAGAAAAAAATTGATTCATTTAAACAAAAATTCAATCTCTTCTTTCATCTCATCATATATTTCTTCTTTGTGTGCATCTTGTGTGTCACTAAAGCTTGTAAACACTTTATGAGTTTTGTGACCTGGTGCCCCAATTCTAACACATTTGTATGAAGGAATCATCAAATTATAGATTCTAATGCTTTGAATAGCACTGAGACACATCAGAACCCCAATTCATGAGTCCAATCATACAAGAGGGCTCATCACCTCTTCATGATATCCCTACTTCACATTTCTTGAAAGTATTAACTTTTCATGAAACAATCGACATAGAGGACCTCATGGCTCATGTTCCCAAAGCTCAAATTCAAATATTAGACATTGAGTTGGCTAATTTTCAGCAATTTGTAAGCTTAGAACATATAATTGAGGAGGCCATCCTTCTTTTTGAGAGTCTAAGAAGTTTATTGCTCTAAGGACAAGAGGGACTAGAAGTCTTGTGTGGCCTAGCTCACATAGTGCACAATAACATTATGTTTGCATCTAGTTATGCAAAAATAATCACTAATGTGAATTATTTAAATCAAATAGGGACTCAAGTGTCAGAACCCATACCAAAAATCCTTATCCCTATATACACTTCCACTATTCTCACCACAACTACACAACCAAGTAATAGTGCTACCACATGTGTTGGGTTATCTACCGGGAATCCCATTTGTCATTATAGTGCCATTCCCTTTAATTACCCAAGTGCTAGTCCACCTACATTTAATCAACCTAGGATGAATATAACTTTATAAAAAGCCAATCATATAGTGTTGCAACCAATGGTTAGCCATGTTCATTCATACCAATCTCAACCTACTTCACCTTCCAACCCTGTCATCAACCAACTTTTGCAAAATATGAATTCCATCCAATAATATTTAGTAAACATAAATCAAAGTCCCTTGAAACACACTATGACATCACAGTATATTCGCAACCCATTATCTTATCAAATCCTAAGAGCTCAAATGTCTGAGAAGTTTAAAACCCCTCACTTTGAGAAGTAGAATGGGAAGGGAGACCCTAACAACCATGTGGCATCCTTTACTGCTATGTGTAGTGATTTCTTCTTCGAAGATGTAATATTGGCTAAAATATTTCCTATGTCACCCAAAAACATGACCTTGGATTGGTTTTACTCCTTTCCTCCTAATTCAATCACTTCTTTCTCGTAATTAATCAATAAATTTGTTCAACACTTTCAAGCAAACATTGGACCTCAAGTCTCTTTGACCGATTTAGTCCATTGCAAACAAGGAATAAAGTAAAAATTAATTGATTTCATGGGGTGTTATCAAGTTGTCTTCTCACAAATTCAATATTCTATTTTAGATGCTGATGTAAAAAGAATCTTCATTGGAAATTTACAACCTCACATCTATGAAATTTTTTTGTTGATGTGTTATGACTCTTTCACTAATCTTTGCACGACTCTCTATGATTACCAACTGTTGATTAGTTAGTATGAGAATAATCACTCATCAGCTCTGGTTGGTCAATCCAAAGCCTTACACACTCATTCATTCAAAAGACACAACAAAAATTTCATCAAATCACATTCAAAAACATGTAGTGGTTGCAACATCTTCTGCTCTCACCCCATATAAACTAAAACCAAAAACTAGACAATTCACACCACTATCAAAATCTCTTTATTCTATAATGATCAGCTTTTAAGTAACAATCTCATCAAGCTTCCACCAATTTGACCTCTCGATCCAAGTAATATACAAGCATCTTCTTTCGGTTTGAAGGACTTTTGTCAATTTCACTACACCGCTGATCATGACACTAAAAGATGTATTCATCTTAAACATGAAGTTCAAGACCTCATTGATTCCAATGTCATCCATGTTATTGGCATAAATGACAAAGGAAATAAATCGGTGGCTCCACCTAATCAGAACTTACATATATTCATAGATCCATTTCCTCAACACCAATCCAACACTATGGATCCTTTTAAAGAAATGCAATATACTCATCAAGAATAAGACTATGAAGGAGATATCTGCATCGTAGATGCTCACCCTCATCAAGAGCAAGTAGAACCTGAACTGGCTATATATTTTACTTGTCATGATGCTACTATTGAAGCTCTTGATGAACCTCTATACATCACCATTCGAATCAACGATAAACCTATAAGAAGTGCTATGATCGATCATGTTTGCATGGTAAATGTAGTAACTAAAGAGTTTATCTACATGCATGGTTTACACCATGATAACTACAATGTATCAAAAATTGTGATTAGAGCACATGATGGGTCTATTCTTCCAACTCTTGGTGCCTTGACCCTTGGCATCAAGGTTGGGCCAAAAACCTTGGATGTTACTTTTATTATCATTCCAACATTGAACTTATTTCAAGTGAAGTTGGATCACCCATGGATGTTCTCCATGAAGGTAATCCCCTCTATGGTTCATAAGTGCTTAAACTTTCCATTTGAGGGATGTGTACATGCTATACAACACAGTTGGTAACAACCCATCGCTCGTCATGGACAATTTACACTCAACTACTTCTGGCCAAACCAGTTAGAGTTTCTTGAACTAGAAAGGGTTTATTCTTTTTATCATATCAAAAATATAAGGCACACAAAATTACTAAATTGTCACTTAGTGACATTTCTTCCAATGATGTCCTTGGACCCTCTCAATGTTCTGAGGCTACGACAATAGTTCCCCCTATCCTACAGGTGGCGAATGAAGTTAAGATCAAATTGAAGCTTCCTCCTTGTCCCCAAGTGTCTGGTAGATATGTTGAGGTTCCCCCTCCACCATCCCTTCAAGGACAATGAGGAAACCATCTAGCACAAAATAGACTTCCCCGCAATCGCAATATTACTTTTGTCTCACCTACCTATTCAGAGACTAGTGAAAAATAATCGATTACACATAAATTATTTCTTGAGGCTTCTCAACTGCTTGAGGATGCTCAAGTACCTCCACCTATTTTACAGGTTGAGAGGGAAGATCAACCCACATTGAGGAATGCTCCCCCTATGGTCTCTCAAACTTTGGTACTTCCTCTTGTTTCTTCTAAAGTTCCTAAAACAAAGGAAGAAAAGGAACCCATGTTGGAAGATACTACAATTCCCTTCACAATCATCACAAAAAAACTAAGAGAAATCAAATTGTAAGAGAGTGAAAGAAGCATCATCGTGCTATGGCTCTCCTTGCTGCAAGAGGAGAGAATCTCCCTCCTTGCAAGCATCAATCATTGATATATGTGAAAGAGAAATCTACTAGTGCTTCAGTACCTCTAGTAAGAGATAGTTCTTCAAAGCCTGTAGTGGAACCTATTGTGCTATATTCTGACAACAAATCAAAAGGTAATAATAAAACATGTATGGTTCTAGTACCTTACACTATATCTTCTATAGTCCCTCTTGCATCTTGTCCTCCATTCCTTTATGATGAGCAAGATTGGGAGGAGGACGATTTGTTTTAGGTCGACTTGACAATGTGGCCTCTCTCTCTTGTGTTATGATTGCATGTGTTGTTACCCCCATATTGTGTTGCTTGATGTGTATTTTTGTTTGTTGAGATCTCTTTGGATGACCCTCGATACCCTTGTTGGTACAAGGATACAAAGGGACCAGAATCCATTGTGACATTCTCTCTATTTGTATCATCATTCCTCTATATGTTGTAAGTTGCATTTTTTTTGTTTTCTTTGGGGATGATGCAAGGCATAAGATGATTTAGTATCCTTCCTTGTTGACCCAAGGTTTTATATTTTTTCATGTGATATTTCCTCCTTTGTCTTCATAGTTTTACCAACTGGCAAATGATGACAATTCCAAATATTTATAATCATGAGACATCTCCTATTATACAACCATTCATATACTGACACCAGTCAGGTAGATCCCTTTGTGTCATTACTTTATAGTATCCACTCTAACTTGATCATATTGCATGATTTGATTTATATGGCACCTTATTTCTATGTTTGACATCATACCATGACTACACAAGCCATTGAGCAGCGTCGCCTCAGTTTTGCTTTTCTGGGGGAAACCCCTTGTTGGAATGTAGCTTTTGGGGAACACATATTTTGTGGGCATGTGATTTAACAAAAGCTCTTGTGCCTATTTTGTGTTTTATTCTACCTTAAAGCAATTGATCTCCATGGAAGTAAGCAATCACTTTAAGGTTGGGGCATACATCATGTTATGCTCTTTTGATTATACACTTGTTAATCATGATTGGCATGGAACTCACCTAGTGGTTCAACGGTCCTCACTAGCCTGTGATGTTTTCATTTTGCTGCTGGTCAATGAGCCACCTAGTGTAACAAAGTCTTCTAGTTCGTGTGCTTCATGTCACTTGTCATGGTCACCTAGTAATTCGGTGTTCCTTACTAGTCTGTGATCTATGAGAGAACTTCTCTTCACATGACCCCTAGTGACAAAGAAAGCTAGTGTCAGAGTCATGTTGCTTGTGTGTTTGTTTCCATGTTTGTTTGTGTGATATATTGTTTAAACTTGTAGTCTCTTAATGATTCCATGTGTTTTGTGTGTCTTCATCATGTTTCCATGTTTTCCATGTATACTTCATGCCTTATGTGTATACTTCATATCAAGTGTGTATGCATTGTGTATGGTATGTATTACCTTTGTGTATTGCATGTTCCTCATGTGTATTCCTTATATATGTTTGTAGTACTCCATGTATGTGTGCATTATGTTACAATGTCTTGTGTGTTTACGACCTTAGAATCCTAAGCTTGGTAGCTACTATAGTCCACAACTTTGTGTAATTCTTTGGGCTTCTATGTTTTCATGTTGGAAATTTGTCTTCTCCTTACTTTAGTGTGAGTTCAAATGTAAATTTGTACCCATGCCAAAGTGGGGGCTAAATGTTATGGAGTAAAATGTGTACCCTTGCCAATCAGGACCTACTTTGACACCTTTTAGAACAATAGAAAAATTAAATCTTGATCCCAATAAATAAACCTGAGAAAATAAAGTTAAGACTGGTCTAAGCCCACCTTATTTGGCACTCTTCAGAGTTTGTGGGGCTAAAGGACCAGGGCACCTAGCACCCCAGTCCCAGATGTGAGCCCTGACCCTATTTTATGGTGTCAACTTAGAACACCTCCTTGGCTTATCCTTGTCAACCCATTTGGTTTTATTCATTGTTAGTGAGAGGAAATGCATATAAGAAGGAGTCTTGTTATTCATTTTACACCTAGCTTATTAAGAGAAGATTAGAAGTACTTACCTTATGCTTTGATGAATTGATCTCCTATGGTCAAGTGTTCTTCATTATTGGAAAAGATCTTTGTGTGGATGTTATGATGCTTATTTGAAGGTCTTGAAGGAAGTTCAAGCCTTCATCTTCTATCTCCTTGTTGGTGAATGCTCGAGTCACCTACTCCAACTAGGGTTTCATATCTTATGGTAATATTTATCATTTACATTCATTCTTTCATCACTTATTGCAGATCTTGCCACTACCGCTCCTAGGGCACACACTATTGGATCTCTAATTATTGTTGTAGTGTAGGTGGAAACACCAAAATAGGGTTTGACTAAGGAAAGGCCCTAAACACAACAAAACCCTTTTCCCTTCTTGTTTATGTTCAAGTTGCATCTAAAGTGTTGGGAATTAAGGTGTCTCAACCTTTGCAAGTTCCTAATGTTATATTTTTTATTTTTTCCTACTATTATAATTTTCTATGTAAATCTTATTTTGTCACTTTGTGGGAGTTGGAACAGTGATGTGTAATCCTACATGGAAGGTGACTAGATGTATGTTTTGTCCTCATATGAGGAGGTAGGTGCCCATGTTGACTTGGCATAGTTTTGCCATGTGGTGGCACCTTGTGGTCATGTGTCATGAGCTATGATAGATTCTATGACATGTAAGAGCTAAAATGACAGGCGTGACAAGTTTTTAGTATGTGGTGATTGATCATGCTATAGGGATCTGGGTACATGCAGTAAGGTAGATTTTTTTGACTTTGTCAGTTGCGGTTTCCCCACAAAATAATTAACGGGGGAGTGTAGGGGCAATTAGTTTGTTATTGGCTAATATAGAAAAAACAACATTGGATAATCGCCAAAGAAGCTTCATAAATAAGAAGCTAGAGAATGTGAAAGGTCATGGGATGCGAATGAGAATCAACATTTGTGTACTCCTAGAAGAACTTGCATTGAAAGTGTGTTGTAATCATATTTTGATTTGATAATACATTGTACAGGTTTTAGAGTGTGGGATTTTTTACCCGAAAGAGTTTTCCCCACGTATATATTGTGTTGTGAGCATTGTACTTGTTTTTGATGTGTTATTACCTTTCTATTAATGTGCATCTAATAAATTGTAACTAGAAAAGATTAAAATTTGCATAACTTTCCTTATTAGATCAGTGTAGGAAGCTATTTCTGCATACCTTACTTCCTTTCAGTTGGTATCTGAGTCTGATCACCTTTGGTTCTAGTTGTTGGGTAAAGGGTTTTTTGATCTGATCTTCATTTGAGTGGGAGCTTGTGTAGAGGATTTTGAAATCTTTGTTGTAGTAAAGAGATGGCGAGCACATATGGGAGGTTTGAGATAGAGAAGTTTAATGGAGGAAACTTTAAGTCATGGAAACTCAAGATGGAGAACTTATTGGTGGATAGAAATCTATGGCTCACAATTTATAGAACCATGCCATCAAGAATGAAAAAATAAGATTTGGATCTAACAGATCAGAAGGCTAAGGGTCTAATAAGACTCTGTTTGGCTAATTCAGTGCTCCTAAATATCCATAAAGAGAAGACTACAAGAGATCTTTGGAAGAAACGTGGAGATGTTTATTAGGCTAAATCCCTGGTGAACAAGTTATTCCTACAAAAGAAATTGTTATCTCTAAGGATGGAAGATGGAGGATCTATCGTTGATCACCTAAATACTTTCAAAATGGTTGTTGTCAAGTTGACCTCTGTTGGTGTGAAGATGGAGGAGCATCAATGTATGAAATTACTGTGTTCATACCGGATTCATGGGACCACCTTGTTAGGGTCATTGGGAGTACCACTACCACCTTCAAGATGGATGAAGTGTTTTCTTTGTCATTGCTTGAAGAGATGTAGATAAAATATTCTAAGTTGGCTAAGGAGGCTCTTGTAGTTCATGGTAGATGTAAAGAGAAAGGGAAGAAAAAGGATAAGAAGAAAGAAGAAAAATGAAGATCCAAATCCTGTGGGAGATCCAAGTCTCCTAGAAATTCCAAGGCTCTATGTTGGAACTATGGAAAACCTGGTCACTTCCGTAAGGAGTGCAAGGAGGAGAAGAAGAAAAATAAGAACTATGATTTGGATTTTGACAAGTCCTCTCAGAATGATGGAGAAGTGTTTGTTGCTGCTTTGGCAACAAATGCATCTGAGGATGTGTGGCTTATTGACTCTGGTTCATCTTTTCACATGACCTCACATCGGTGTTGGTTATCAAAGTATGAAGAATATGATGGTGGAAAGGTTTACTTGGGTGATGACTCTCACCTAAAGATTATTGGCTATGGAAGTGTCTTGATTTGATTCCCTGATGGATAAGTGAAGGAGATTAATCATGTTTTGCATATCCCTAGTTTGTTACAAAACCTTCTTTCTGTAAGTAAGTTGAATGATGTGGGTGTGTAGGTTGTTTTCTCAAATAGAGGATGCAAGATGACTAGAGGAGCTATGGTGTTGGCTAAGGGTGTTTGGATTGGCATTGTATTTTTGCTTGATGCATGTGTAGTTTATTGCAATACTGCCTCTATTTTGAAGAAGAGAGATTTAGAGTCTTAATCCTCACCATTAGAACCAACAATGAAGAGGATTGTTGCATCTACTTCTAATTGTCATGCTTTCTGGGTACCTAAGGGTGCTCATTCTATGGAGATGAAACTTCTAACTGAGAAGACAATGTTATGGCACTAAAGGCTTGGTCACATTGGTGAAAAGGGTTTTAGGACCTTGAAAAATAAAAATCTTGTGGAGGGTATGAATAAATGTAACCTTGAGTTCTATTTCTACAAACATTACATTTATGGAAAACAAAACTATGTTTAGTTTTATTACAGTTCTCACAAATCTTTTGAGGTGTTGGAATTGCTTCATTCTGATGTGTTTGGTCCTATTAATGTTCCTTCAATTTCAGAATCTATTGACTTTGTTTCATTCATTGATGACTACAGTAGAAAGACATAGGTGTATTTCCTTAGAAGTAAATCTGAAGTCTTTAGAAGATTCAAAGAGTTCAAAGATCTTGTAGAGAATTAGAAGGATAGAAAGATTAAGTGTTTGAGGATTGACAACAGTGGTGAGGTTTGTTCAATAGATTTTGATAGGTTCTGTAAAGAATAGGAGATTGAGAGGCACAAGAAAACTACGTATACCCCTTAATAGTATGGAGTTTCAAAGATGATGAATAGAACATTGATGGAGAGGGCTAGGAGTATGCTAAGTGGAGATGGTCTTTAACAAAAGTTTTAGGCCAAAGCTATTGCTACAACTTGTTACTTGGTTAACAGGTATCCTATGTTAGTGCTTGTTGATAAGACACCTATGGAGGTGGGGTTTGGTAAAAAGCCTTCATTGAGATACATTTGAGTATTTGGTTGTGAGGCATATGCATGTGTGCCTAAGGAGAAGAGGTCTAAGTTGGAGAACAAGGCTATGAAGCGTAACTTCATCAATTATGGCATTAGTGTGAAAGTGTACAAGCTTTGGGATCTAATGGCTGAGAGAGTTATGTATAGTAGAAGTGTGATCTTTAGATAGCTCAATCCTTCTTTTGTTGTCTTGCATCTAGAGAGAGAAGAGAAGAAGGATGATTTGGTGTAGCTTCCTTCCACCCTTGAGAAAGTTAAACCAAAAACATCTGTTGGACCTAATGATGAGGAGAGCTCTAACAGATCTGAAAGTTCAAAAGAATATGAGGATCCTCCACCTCAACACTTGAGGAGGTCCATGTGGATAAGGAAACAACCTAATAGATTTGGTTATTCATTGCATGATTCTAATTATATTTTTTCTTTGATTTCTAACACTAATGATCCTAAGACCATAAGTGAGGCTATGGGTATGAGTGATGCAGATTCCTAGAAAGAGGCCATGGAAGAAGAGATGGCTTCCTTGGAGAAAAAACAATACTTGGGATCTAGTGCCCTTGCTTAATGGATGTAAACCTATTGGATGCAAATGGGTGGTCAAGAAGAAATTTGGTTCAGATAGTAGTGTTGAGAAGTTTAAGGAAAGGTTGGTCATGGAGGGTTATTCCTAGGTTGAGGGAATAGATTATGGTGAGATTTTTTCTCCCATTGTATAGCTGGCATCTATCAGATTCCTTTTATCACTTGCTATAATATACAATTTCAAATTTGAATAGATGGATGTGAAGAAAAATTTCCTTCATGGTGACTTGGAGGAAGAAACCTATATGTCACAGCCAGAGAACTACATGGTAAAAAGTAAAGAAAATCTAGTTTGCAAGTTGAAAAAGTCTTTGTATGGTTTGAAGCAATCTCCTAAGATTTGGTACCAGAAATTTTATGGATTTATGTTGAGTTTGGGACTTCTGAGATCACAATTAGATCATCATGTTTACTTTAAGATGGATAAGGATTGCATTCTCATTATTGCATTATATGTTGATGATATGTTGTTCATTAGGAATGGTAAGAATTTGATTTCTAATTTGAAGTCTCAATTGTCATCACAATTTGAGATGAAAGATTTAGGGGCAGACAGGTACATCTTGAGGATGGAAATCAGAAGAGACAAAGCTAATAGAAAATTATGGTTAGGCTAGAGTAAGTATGTGAATGCCATGTTGGAGAGATTCAACATGGCATCTTGTAGACCATTGATTGTTCCTTTTATGATGGGGAAAAAGTTATCTATTACAGATTGTCTGAAGTCTCATTCTGATGCAGGAGCATCCAGTGGTGTAAGGGCAATCTTGCATCACCCAAAAAAAAGTTAATTCAAAATCATTGTAGTTGTTTTCATTTCTTTCCATAATTAGTGTTTTTGGTTCCATAATCGCCTGAATAATAATGTAGAGCTTTCAGTTTTCCCAAATGCTAAAAATAGTAAACTGCTATTTTTAGAAAGTTTGCATTTGGGCATGGAATGAAGTCAAAATTTACAGGAAGTTACATAATGGAAATATAAGACCTTTGGTGAAGGAATCACATGAAGATCATTTACGAGCTGAAAGATATTAAAGTTTCCATTTCCAGAAAAATGCCTGAAAATTATTCAAACTCAGGTTTGAGGCACTAAACAGCCCCGTGCGGGCCCAAAAATGGCCAAAACTAGTAGAGCAAGTTTTGAACACATAGAGCACTCCACGAGCTTCCTGAAACATAAAACAGTTTGTCAATCAGAGTCCCGGATCAAAAGTTATGGCTCCCAGAAGTTGACCTATTTTTGGAGGGAGATGCAAAATTTGAAATTAGGTTGTTGGCCGCCAAAAAGGCTATTAATAACCATTTTTGGGAACCCTGGGCAGCAGTGGAGTTAAGGGGGCAAGTGTAGAGTCAAGAATAGGTAGGAAAATAGAAACCCTAGCTGATTTGGGGGTTACAGAAGGTGGAAGATTCCAGAGCCTGGTGATGGTAGCTGTAGTGTGTTGCAGCCTATAGAGGACTGATTCCTCTGATTGTAATTAAGCTTCTGTAATGTAATGAGTTGCCCAGATCAATAAAAGAAAGTTCTATTCTCTGTGTTCAATTTCTATTATTGTGTGTTTTATGATTTACCCCCTTCATCAAGTGGTATCACAGCAAGGGTTCCTGAGTGTGTAGACAGATCGCCGACCGTAAGGCAGTTTGCACTAGGACCTAAGGTTGTGGGTTTGCTGCAGAGACCAAGATGCCTCCATGAAGAAATCATGTTGGCAGGAATGCTTTGATAGAAGAGGGTTTTAGAGCCCTACAAAGACAAATCAATGCATTGCAAGAGGAGCTATGAAGAGGGTTTGAGCCGAGGGTAAGAGAAGAAAGTGAAGATGAAGTTGAGGAAGAGCTATCTGAGGAAGAAGAAGAAGCCACCGGAGATGCTACAGAAGTTAGGTTGTTGAGGGCCATTTCGAAGATCAGAAAGAGGCCCAGGATCAAAGTTTCTACATATTATGGAGATTTGAATCCAGAACAGCTTATTGATTGGATCAATGACATGGAAGAGTATTTTGAGTATAAAGATGTGGAGGACCCAGATCGGGTTAAGTTTGCAAAAACAAAGTTGAAGGACCACGCCAATATTTGGTGGAAGGAGGTCCAATTAAAGAGGAATAGAAGAGGAAAAGGAAAGATCACCAGATGGGATCGAATGGTGGAGAAACTGAAGAAGCAGTTCATTCCTATGGACTATGAGATGGAGTTGCTGAAGAAGCTGCAAGGACTAAAGCAAGGTAACAAGTCTGTTAAGGAGTATATAGAAGAGTTTTATAAAATTACTATCAGAACAAGCCATGCAAAGCCCAACAAGGAGAAGGTAGCCCATTACATTAATGGGTTGAGGCTGAGTATTCAAGAGGAGTTGAGCCTAGTAAGAATGACCACCATAGAAGATGCATACCAGTTTTCCCTGAAGGTGGAAGAGAAGCTAAATAAAAGATTTGACAGCAAGCAAAGGGGAAGAGGTCAAGGTGGAAGGACTGGTGGAAGACCCTATGGGGGCCGAAATGAAGATGCAAAGAAAAGTGAAGAAGCTAGTACCAGTTGAAATTAGAGAGGTGATAATACCTACCGCCCTCATGACCAAAACAATGGTGAACAAAGAGGAAGAGGAAGAGGCAGACCTGGGCAAGGACCTAGAAGAGGAGGCTTCAGAGGAACCTGTTTCCAATGTGGAGAAGAAGGGCATTGAGCATATGAGTGTCTGCAACATCAAGGAAGTTTGAATAGAAGACCTGAAGGTAATACACGAGTTGCACATGTGGATGAAGATGCACAGTCTGAGCACTCTAAAGATGCAGAAAGGGGAGAAACCCTAGTTGTCAGAAAAACTTTGTTGAAAGAGGAGAAAGAACCCAATTAGAGGAAGAGTTTATTCCGCACAAGGTGCAAATGTGAAGGTAAGTGTTGTGATATTATTATTGACAGTGGAAGCACTGATAATCTTGTTTTAGAGGAGATGGTTGACAAGTTGAAGTTGACAAGAAGAAAGCATCCACATCCATACAGGATTGCATGGTTGCAGAAGGACCATAGAGCTTTGGTCAATGAACAGTGTTTAGTGAAGTTCAAGATTGGTGACTACCATGATGAGGTGCTGTGTGACATCATACCGATAGATGCATGTCATATGTTATTGGGGAGGCCATGGTAGTATGATAGGAGCGCTGTCCATAATGGCCGTGCAAACACATATTCCCTAACAAAGGATGGAGTTCATCATAAGTTGAAGCCCTTGAAGGAGGTGGAAGAAAAGGTATGTAGCACTGCTAGAATTTGCATGGGAGATGGTAGAAAGCTTTTGGAGGGAATGAAGCATGAGCATCATTACTTTGCATTGATTCCCAAGATTAGTTAATAGAACTGTGAAGATGTACCAGCAAAATTTTCAGATATGTTGGAAGAGTTCCAGGACATTATCTCTGATAATGTACCAGAAGGTTTACCACCAGTAAGGAAGATAAGTCATCAAATGGATTTGATACCAGGAGCCAGTTTGCCAAACAAGGCAACTCACAAAATGACCCCTGTAGAGAATGAAGAGCTGAACAGACAAGTTCAGGAGTTGTTGAGGAAGGGACTGATAAGGGAAAGCCTAAGTCCATGTGCAGTACCTGTAGTACTAGCACCAAAGAAAGATGGAGAATGGAGGATGTGTACAGACTCTCGAGCCATCAATAAGATAATGATCAAGTATAGATTTCTATTGCCAAGAATGGATGACATAATGGATTATTTGAGTGGAGCCAAGTACTTCACGAAAATTGACCTAAAGAGTGGATATCACTAGATCTGTATCAGAGAAGGAGATGAATGGAAGACAACCTTCAAGACAAAGGAAGGTTTGTATGAGTGGTTAGTCATGCCATTTGGGCTAACCAATGCACCGAGCACATTCACGCGGCTCATGAACGAGGTACTAAAAGAATTTTTGGGAAGTTTTGTTATTGTTTATTTGGATGATATTTTGATTTTCAGTAAGACTTGGGATGAGCATTTGATGCATATCAGAAGAGTTCTAGAGAAGCTGAGGGAGGAGAAGTTGCTGATTAATCTGAAGAAATGTAGTTTTGCAAAGAAAGAGTTGGTATACCTGGGATTTGTTGTCTCAGAGGAAGGTCTTAAGATGGACCCAGAAAAGGTAAGGGTTATCATTGAATGGCCTACACCAAGGAGTGCAACAGAGGTAAGATCTTTTCATGGTTTGGCAAGTTTTTACAGGAAGTTTATCAGGAATTTTAGTAGCATTTGTGCGCCCCTCACTAAGACAATGAGAGGGGATAGAAAAGAGTTTAGATGGACTAAAGGAGCAGACAAGAGCTTTGATACATTAAAGCAGAAAGTTGTAGAACAACCTGTTTTGGCACTTCCAGATTTCAATAAGGTATTTCAGGTAGATTGTGATGCTAGTGGTAGTGGCATAGGAGCTGTTTTGAGCCAAGAAGGTAAGCCCATTGCCTATTTTAGTGAGAAGTGTAATGATGCCAAGAAAAAGTATTCTGTTTATGATCAGGAATTTTATGCAATAGTTCAGGCTTTGAAGAAATGGAGACATTATTTGTTGCCAAAAGAGTTTGTTTTATATACTGATCATCAGGCTTTGTAGTATCTTAATAGTCAAGGGAAGTTGAACCAAAGGCACTTAAAATGGGTTGAGTTTTTGTAGAGTTATACCTTTGTTTTGAAGCACAGGAGTGGGAAGTCCAACAGAGTTACAGATGCCTTAAGCAGAAGGCAAAATTTGTTGACAGAAATGAAGATAGAGGTTGTTGGGTTTGATGAGCTCAAAAGTTTGTATCCTGAAGATCTAGATTTTGCAGAGGCTTGGAAAGCTTGTCTGGAGCCTGTTACTTTGGATAGGACAAAATGGTTGGATTTCATAATCCAAGATGGCATGTTGTTTAGAGGAAGCCAGTTGTGCATTCTGAGGAGTTCCATGAGAGAGAACCTGATTAAGGAGAAGCATAGTGGAGGATTAGCTGGACACTTTGGTCAAGATAAGACCATTTCTATTGTTGGTGAAAATTATTATTTGCCACAGTTGCAGCAAGATGTGAGGAAGTTTGTGCAGAGTTGCAGAGTATGTTAGATGGCAAAAGGAACAAGTTAAAATATAGGATTGTATCAACCATTACCTGTACCAGAGAAGCCATGGGATGATATTAGTATGGATTTTGTTCTTGGTTTACCAAGGACACTGAGAGGGCGTGATTCTATTTTTGTGGTGGTGGACAGATTCTCAAAGATGACACATTTTATTCCTTGTAAGAAGACTAATGATGCTGTTCATATTGCAGAGTTATTTTTTAGGGAAGTGGTGAGACTACATGGTCTACCAAAGAGCATAGTTTCAGATCGAGATACCAAGTTTGTTGGTTATTTTTGGAGGACATTGTGGAAGAAGTTGAAGATAGATTTGAAGTTTAGTTCTACACACCATCCACAGACTGATGGACAAACTGAAGTGGTGAATAGGAGTTTGGGTAACCTGCTACGATGCTTAGTAGGAGATAAGCCTAACGGATGGGACTTGATTTTACCACAGGCAGAATTTGCTTACAACAATTCTGTCAATAGGAGTACTGGTAAATCACCATTCCAGATTGTATATGGCAATAGCCCAAGAAATGCTTCTGAGTTACGGAAGCTGGACAATGGAGAAAAGACAAGTGCTGAAGCTGAAGACCTTCCAGAACATCTGAAGAATTTGCATGAAGAGGTGAGAAAGCACATTAATAAAATGAATATTTAGTACAAGGCTAAGGTAGATCAGAAGAGGAGATATAAGGAATTCTAGGTAGGAGATGAAGTCATGGTTCACTTGAGAAAAGAAAGGTTCCCAATTGGAACATACAATAAGTTAAAAATGAAGAAATTTGGACCATGCAAAATTTTGACGAAACATGATTCAGGAAATGCATATGAGGTAGAGCTGCCAAGTGGGATCAATATTTCCCTTGTTTTCAACATTGCTAATTTATTAGAATATCATGAAAGTAGAATAGAGGATGGACCAACAGAAGAACAGTGGAGTATTCCAGCGTCTACTTCAACAGAGGAGATAGAAGAGATCTTGGATAGCTGTGTGGGAAGAAGTACTCGGAATAAGCAATATGAAGAATATCTGGTAAAATGGAAAGGAAGGCTTGTTGAAGATTCTTCTTGGTTGTCTAAGGCAGAGGTTGACCATTTGGGTTTTCCTCACACAAACACATGAGACGTGACAGGGTCACTTCTCAAATTACCCTGGGTGTCTGATGCAGGAGCATCCAGTGGTGTAAGGGCAATCTTGCATCACCCAAAAAGAAGTTAATTCAAAATCATTGTAGTTGTTTTCATTTCTTTCCATAATTAGTGTTTTTGGTTCCATAATCGCCTGAATAATAATGTAGAACTTTTAGTTTTCCCAAACTGCTAAAAATAGTAAACTGCTATTTTTAGAAAGTTTGCATTTGGGCACGGAATGAAGTCAAAATTTACAGGAAGTTACATAATGGAAATATAAGACCTTTGGCGAAGGAATCACATGAAGATCATTTACGAGCTAAAAGATATTAAAGTTTTTGTTTCCTGAAAAATGCCTGAAAATTATTCAAACTTAGGTTTGAGGCACTAAACGGCCCCGTACGGGCCTGAAAATGGCTGGATCTGGTAGAGCTAGTTCTTAGCACGTAGAGTACTCCACGAGCTTTTCGATGCATAAAACGGTTCGTCAATCGGAGTCCCAGATCAAAAGTTATGGCTCCCGGAAGTTGACCTATTTTTGGAGGGAGATGCAAAACTCAAAATTAGGTTGTTGGCCGCCAAAAAGGCTATTAATAACCATTTTTGGGAACCCTGGGCAGCAGTGGAGTTAAGGGGGCAAGTGTAGAGTCAAGAATAGGCAAGAAAACAAAAACCCTAGCTAATTTGGGGGTTACAGAAGGTGGAAGATTCCAGAGCCTAGTGATGGTAGTTGTAGTGTGTTGCAGCCTATAGAGGACTGATTCCTCTGATTGTAATTAAGCTTCTATAATGTAATGAGTTGCCCAGATCAATAAAAGTAAGTTCTATTCTCTGTGTTCAATTTCTATTATTGTGTGTTTTATGATTTACCCCCTTCATCACATTTTGAGATGGAGTATGTGAGTAGAGTTCCTTATGCTAGTGTTGTTTGTAGCTTGATGTATGCTATGGTCTGTACAAGACCAGACATTGCCTAAGCAATGGGAGTCCTTAATTGATTTATGGCTAATCCTAGAGTACATTGGGATGTAGTGAAAAGAGTGTTTAGATACTTGTGGGGTGCTTATGAGTATTCCTTATGTTATCATGGTTATCCTACAAAGGATTTGTATTCACTTTGTATTTGAGGATTTGTCAATTCAAATTGGGCAGGTGATACTAACAGTAGGAGATCCACCACTGCCTATGTGTTCACTATGTTTGGTGGTGCTATTAGTTGGATGAGTAAGTGTCAACCTGTGGTCATTTTGTCCACTATTGAAGTAGAGTACATGGCAGCAACTCAAGCTTGTAAAGAATCCATTTGGCTTAAAAGATAGTGATCTAATGTTGGGTTTGATGCATGGAAAATTACCATTCATTGTGATAGTTAGAGTGCCATATGTTTGGCAAAGAATCCTAATTTCCATGTGAGGACAAAGCATATTGATGTCTAGTACCATTTTGTTCGTGACATGGTAGAGGATGGGAAGGTGAATTTGGAGAAAGCTAACACTTTGACAAATGTTGCAGATGCCTTGACAAAACCTGTGAGCACAAAGAAGTTTAGATGGTATTCAAATTCTATGGGCTTCTCAACCCCTAGTAGTTAAATTATGTCATTCTATTGGCTCTTGAAAGGTGTTTGACAAGTTGGAGAATCTTAGGAATTAAGGTGTCTCAACCTTTTCAAGTTCCTAATGTTGTATTTTTTAATTTTGCCTACTATTGTAATTTTCTATGTATATCTTATTTTGTCACTTTGTGGGAGTTGGCATGGTGATGTGTCATCCTACATGGAAGGTGACTAGATGTATATATTGTCCTCATATGAGGAGGTACGTGTCCCATGTTGAATTGACATAGTTTTTCCATGTGTCGCAGCTTGTCGTCATGTGTCATGAGTTATGATGGATTCTATGACATGTAAGAACTGAAATGATAGGTGTGACAAGTTGTGCATATGTGGTGACTGACCATGTTGTAGAGCTATGGGTACATGCAGTAAGGTAAATTTTGGTGACTTTGTTAGCCATGATTTTCCCCAAAATAATTAATGGGGAAGTGCAGGGGAGTGGAACCCCTCCTGTGGGGCCCAGGGGAGTTATCTCCCTAGTGGAGGCACAGGGGCCAAGCCCATGGTAGGGATTTGGGAGCAACACCCCCAAAGAAAAAAAACACCCTATATTTAATAAAGGCATTGACTGTTAGTTTATTATTGATCGACATGGAAAAACTAGCATTGGATAACCACCAAAGAGGCTTGATAAATAAGTGGCTGGTGAATGTGAAAGGTCATGGGATGTGAATGAGAATAGAGATTTGTGTACTTCTAGAAGAGCTTGCATTGCAAGTGTGTTGTAATCATCTTTTGATTTGATAATACATTGTGTAGGTTTTGGAGTGTGGGGTTTTTTACCTGAGAGGGTTTTCCCCACATATATCTTGTGTTGTAAGCATTGTACTTGTTTTTGATGTGTTACTACCTTTCTGTTAAGGTGCATCTAATAACCTGTAACTAGAAAAGTTTAAAATTTTCATAACTTTCCTCATTAGATCAGTGTAGGAAGTTGTTTCCACATACCTTGCTTCCTTTCATGGAGGAATTAGACAAAAACAAGATAAAGGAACAGGGAAGATACACAGGTGAAGGCATCTAGATCTTGACATTCTACAAAACCCTAATTTGGGTCTAGGGTGCCCAACACCCTAGTACTTCTATGCTCTCAAACTCACGTTCCTATTCTACACAATCTCCTAATCTCTGTTATCCCTTCAGAATCTCTATATCTATTTCTAATAGTCATTTAAGGGTTAATCTTGCACAATTAGGGTTTCATGCTTTTCCCTAGTTTTATTGGTTAGATTTGGTTGACACTCCTTTATATAAGAAAAAGACAAAACCCCTATAGTTTGGCTCTCCTTCACAGGCTAGAAGATAAATTTAGTTTGTGTTCTAATGTTGATAGAGGAGAGTTTGATATAGTTTAACCTTTTAGGCTAAGTCTCCCTTTTCCATCAAACAAATATATGCTACCAAGAAGAATCACAATTCTACTCAATATGAAAAAATATACCCCTTTATAGATCTCTCTACTCTTGTGACATTGCAACTATTTCTACCCACTAAAAACCAAACCTCCATTCAACATAGATATATATGGTTGACTCCACATACATCATGATGATGTTCAAGACCATCACCAAAATGCTAATGGAGCCATTATCTAAAACAACCACTCCCTATCCATCCTTTTGGAGGCCTATTTTATGCCATAATTATTTGGTCAACACAAGCAAGATTGCTAAAAGTAAGATGACGCACAAAATAAAATTTGTATAAAATGGAAAACTCCCAAACAATCTACACAAGATCATAGACAACTCCATGAATGACCATGTACCACTTGGAAGAGAGAATAACTATTTTGTGTCTACTACAAGTGACACTTGTAGCAAAATTAGAAAATTGTTGCATGTGTATTTGTAAGATGTTGCAGGTGTTCCTAATTGTGAAAACTTCTAGATTTGAAGGTCTCAACCAACTTTTAGATCATGCCTCAATAATTAGGGGAATTTATGTCCCTAAAATATTTAAGACATAATCAAATGTGGGAATTTCTTTCCCATGTCTACTCAAGATAGCCACTTAGCCTTAATTGGAATCTACCCTTTCTCTCTACTCAATTATGTTTCTTGTTGTCTTCACATGGTTTGGCTCAAATTCTTGCCAATAATGACATCTTCTTCCAACTCTTCCATCTCCTTAGGTGTGAAATCATCTAAGGAAGGTAATATGTCATCTTATTTTTCCTCATTTAACATAGAGGGCTTGAACAAGTGTAACCTATCAAAATTTATCATGGAAAATATCTTCACTTGTTTTACAAAGTTCTAAACAAAAGAAATTTTACCCTATGTGCTCTATGATTTGAAATAAACCATATCTTAGGTTTTTTATTTTTTGTGTAGATCTTGCTCTCTTTGCACAAGTAAATGTAAACCATGTCACTGAGATGGAACTTGTGTTATGTTCTGTGATGATCATGTCTTCTTGTATACTTGGGTTGATACTCCTTCAACCTCGTTTAGAATTGGATGTATTTCTAAACATTTCTTTTTCCATGAATTTATTATATTATTCAACCTTAGAATCCACATTTTATAGTCCCTTACTTGACTATCCCAAGCAAATATCAACTAAGTTAGGTGGGATAAATGTAATATTTGTCTATAGAGATAGCCACCCAAGATTAAGAAGGTCTATGGAAAGTACAATGAACTCAAAAGACCAAAACGATAAGAATAAATTATATTCCAATAAAAACATACAATAGAATGAGGTAGATACAAGAGTATGTGAGGTGGGAATATATAGGATACACAACCAAGAGATGTGAATGTACAAATGATGTGGGATAAATGGGATGTAGTCATGTGCACACAACATCTCCACCAAACTAGGAATGTATAATCACATGATATGAGTACAATCTACCCAAGTAGATACCTACTTAAGTAAGATTATCCTATCCTAAGTGGGTAAAATGAAATAAAGTAAATAAATTAAATACAAGAAAAAAATGTACTAACACCCCCTATAAGCATATCTTAGGTGGGTATGTCGAGATGGATAGATAGGTTTTTATAGATGCATAGACATGTTATATACACTCATGAAAACTAATCCCCCCAAAAAGAAGAGAAGGATAAATCCAATAAGAAAAAGCCCCCCTGTGAGAGGATGAAGAGAGAAGGGATTTATTCAACCCTTTTGAATAAATAGTCTCCCATACCCCCAAGAGGGCTCACAAATGATGGAACTTAATTTTACTGAAGGGTTTTGTGAAGATTCCTAAAAACTATTCTATTGTAGGATAATGCTATAGATCAATGACCTACTCTTGTATAAACTCCCTAATGTAGTGCCTATGTATTTCAATGTGTTTGGTTTGCGATGATGAGCCATGTTCTTTGAGATCTGAATAAAAATATGGTTATATAGAAGATGACTAATGGCTAAGGAAAAGAGATTGCAAACTTAGTAATAATATTCTAAAGTAAAAAAGCCTAAATAGTAGCATTAATAACCCCTTGATACTTAGTATTAGTTGAAGAAAGAGTAATAACACGTTGCTTCTTTATCTTCCAACAAATGGGGCTAGAACCAAAGTGAAAGTTGTAGCTATATGTGGGATTACCATCATTAAGATCACCAAAATAATCAAAATTTGTATATTTGATCATCTAATTCTATACCTATTTCATAGTGAATCTCATATCTAGGTGGCATGTGTATATTACAAGATGTGTTTGGTAGCTTTCTAGTGAAGCTCATGTGGTTCCTACATAAAGTGTGAAACCATGCCAACCACATATGAGATCTAGGAAAGTGTGAGTCAGATATATGAGGCTACCAACAAGTGGAGTGGAGCACTTAGCCTCAATCTTGACACTTGATATAATGGCAGTCAATGCATGCTTATAATCAACTGCATGAAAATGAGCTAGAATATTAATATCACACTTGGGTTGAGAAAGAGTAACCCAAAAGAAGATTTAGTAGTGCAATAAACCCAATTCTATCATGATAGACCTATCATGTAAGGTAGATTTGACTCTACTAATGATGGATGATGAGCTCCTTGTAATGATCAAGTCATCAACATAGAGAACTAGAAATAAGTGAGTTATCCTATCTTAAGATGTAGACATTTAGATATGAGTGGCATAGTGAGAATTTAATTAAGAGAAGAAAGGAGTCCATATTTCCATACCAAGTCTGAGGGGCCTATTTGAGACCATAGATAGACTTCCTCAATTTTTAAACCAATGAATAATCTTGTATGAACCACTGTGGTTTCATAATTTAAACCTCCTCTTGAATATTGATGGTGTCAGTTTGTCATAGATGTCAAAAAGGTATTGCAGGATCTTGGGTTGATCTTAGTAAACATCTAAAGGTCACTAATCAGGAGCTTGGTAAATGTGAATGCTTGGTTATCAAGGTTGGAACAATGATGATCTTTGTTTGAAGTGATCTATCAGTTGAACAGAATAAGTGTTGTCAGTTGAGTTGGCTTGATTAGTATATATCTTTCATATATATGTGGCAGGAATCAAGTTGTTTGATGGTCAGTGCATTTATGTTATTATGCTTCTTCTTGGTCATTTCTTCACACAAGATGTTGAGTTGATGCAAGATTGTTGGACTCAGTTGATAATGATCATCATCCATGATTGAGGAGAATTCGGATGAGTTAAATTTATCTCATTAGTTTGACACATAAGGAATCAGGTAGAGGAGAGGACATGTATATTCACTATATTGCTTCTTCAAATCAAATTAGGAGTATAATGCTTCCATAATTATCTTGTGCTCACAAAGTTGATTATGATCAAAGATTTCATAATTCATATAAGAACATATGTTTGTTGTTTTGATGACAAGATGGTATTGCTTCATGGTTGAGTCAGGGGATGCAAATGGTTTATGAAAGCATGAGGTGTTTATATAACCATGATCATTGAGCAAATGGATGTCAAAGGATGTAAATTACATACTCTACTAGATTTTTGTATCATGTGCAGAAAGATCATCAGTAAAAAAAGATATAATCTTGGAGGAACAAATTTCCTAAAATTCCAAGTATCATTGTGGTGCTCTAAATCCTAAGTTCATTTTTTACACCCATCATAAACCAAGGTTATTTTTGTTTTAATTTATTGTTGACCTGTGAGAACAGGTTATTCCATTTAAGTCACCTGCTAGAGGGGTCATATGTCATAGTATATGACCGGCCCTCTCCTTGTTTGACCAATATCCTCGGTATCTCCCATGGGCGGCAAACACATTTCAAATGTCTTCGGTGTATGCAATGTTGTGAAAGCCGAATTTGTTGGAGGAGATAGAGCAATGTTTACATTGCATTGTTTATGAAAAGCCAAAGTTTATAAAGTATTTTATTGAGCATCGAATTATTTGTGGAGAGCATTATTTGAAACAAAATATTGAAAATGCTTTTAATAAATGAAGAACCCGATATGAAGGCAGCCCGAATTTCTTTATTTAATGGAATTTCCTTATTTATAAAATGCATTGAATTTCTTTTGGAGTTTGAAAAGGAAATTGTGTTAGATTTTAAGAAGATTTTTTTTGTGGATTTTATTTCTAATTTTTTTACTTGTGGATTGGACTTAAGGAGGAGATTTTCAAGGAGTTGGTGGATTTTTTAAAAAAGGCAATTTTTTTAAAAAAAATCCATTCTAGTTTCTTTCACATACAAATTGAAGAATTTAGTGAAATTTTTTATGAAGATTTTTTTCAGAGAAAAGAAGATGAAAGGCTTTCATTGACAAAATTGATTTTTTTTGTCTAGCAAGAAAATCAAGGATTTTATTTTTTTTTATGAAAAATTGCAGAGAGATTTTTTTAGAATTGGAGATTAAAAAGAAGATAAAGAGTTTGATTGCAAGGAGAAGAATTTGAGGAGATTTTTTTTAAAAGGCAACTATTTTGGCACAAAAAGTTTTTTATGAAGAAGATTTGTCTTATGAAAATATGGATCAGAGATTGAAGATTTATTTATTGTTTTATTTGCAATCAGAGTTTATTTTTGCAGATGGATTATTGTGGGAAGCTTCAAATTGGAGAGTCATTTTTATTTTTTGTTTCATGCAAGAATATCAAAGAGAAGACAAAATATGAAAAGTCTTTTGATGCAGGTGAATGGATTACAAGATTGGTTTATTGCAGAGCAAGAGGAAGATGAATGGTCATCTGATATTTATTGAGCTTATAGGTGCTTTAAGAAGTGTGTTGAAGTGCAGAGAAATAGATGATTATGAAGATAAATTCATGAAAATATTTTTAAAAAGAAAACACAGAAGAATGTGTTGGTATGAGCTAATTTGTAGTGAGATATGTCTTCCTGATCAGGTAAATTAAATAATTCAAGGATAGAATATCAGAGGATTGGAATGATGGAATGTATGTTGTAGATGAGTTGATTTGAATGGTGCAAATCAGATTGAGCAGCAATCATTTCTTGCACATGAGATTTAGAGTTCTGATTGATTGAGAAATGCCAGTGAGGCACAACAGTATGCCAGTGAGGCTTGTAGGTCGGTAAGACCATTTGTCAGTGAGACACAGCCAGTGAGGCTTGTAAAGATATTTTTCAAGGTTAAGCCAGTGAGGCAGTTTTGGAGTGGTTTTTATACCCCAGGAGGGTTTTCCACTCGTGCATATCTTGTGTTATGATTCATATTGATCTTCCTTGTGTGTGTTTAATTTACTTATGAAGTTTTATTCTCTTTCTGCATTCACAGTCATGTGCATATGTATTTGACAAATCAAAGGTATCATTCATTCCTTGTGCTCAGAAAGTTAAAGTTTGAAAAAGATTAAAAAATTCACACAACACTGATTCACCCCCCCCTCTCAGTGTTGTCCTTAACTCCTACAATTGGTATCAGAGCCAGTTTCCCTCTTGCAGCTTAATCAGCTTGGGTGGTCCTGTGTGTGGAGTTCAATGGGTAAGTGCAGGAGAAATAAGAATATGAGAAATCTTAAGCATCATTCTAGTCAAAAGGTTCAAAAGACATCTTTCATATCAAATCCAGATGTTGATATAAAGTCAGTAGATAAAGATGTTGTCCAAGTTGAATCTAATATTGTTTCAGATGTTCCTCAGTTTGATGGTTCAAATTTTTCAGTTTGGTATGTTAGAATGCAAGTATATTTATCCTCCTTAGGATATGATGTTTTAATGTCAGTTGAAAATGGTATTTCTGCAAATAACAAAGAAGTTCTTGAATATAATGATATTGCAAAGAAGGCTATATTATCTTCTCTGTCTAATGATGTTATTTGTAAAGTTATGGATTGTGTTACAGCTCAGGATATGTGGAGGAGATTGAAAAGAATTTACCAAGGTAATGATAAAGAAAAGGACACTCTGGTATGTGAAGAAAGTAGCAATGAAAAGAGACTTTCAAATGAAGGAGTTGAAGTTCAATCCCAATCAAATTCAGAAGAAGCTAGCATCACAAGTGATGATGATCAGAGTGATGATGATCAGGATTATAATGAACAAGATTGTGAAATTGATATGGAAGGAGAGCTTATATATGCTTTGAGTGAGCTCAAGAAGTATAAGAGAGAGAATCAAAAACTAAATTTGCTGCTACAACAAGAAAGAGAATCTAAAGATAATGTACATTCAGAACTTGAAATTGTATCTACAGATCTTGAAGAGGCCAGATGTCAAGTTATTAGTTTAAAGACATATATTGATGATTCAGATAAACTAGTTGCTAGATTAAAGACATAAATTGAAGAAGCTAAGAGGATAGCAGATGTTTCAATATCTGACCTTGAAGTTAGAAGGATTGAGAATCTAAAACTGGAAGGTGAAATTATCAAACTTAGAAAAGATTATGATGATCTCAAGACTTTATCTAAGAAGTATCAGGAGTTTGAAGAAAGCACAAGAAAATTACAAGTGTTGTTGGGCAAACAGAAGCAGCATAATGACACAATTGAATTAGGATTTGAAGAAAAGGAATATTCAAAAGTCAGAGAAACTCTCAGAAAGAAAATTGATCTTCATGCTAGTGCTCTTGAAGATAAAGAGAAGACATAAACTGAAATAAATGTCAAAGATGAAAAGCATAATCAAAGAAGAAGAAAAAATGCTCCTGTTAGACAAGCATACATGTATAGGTATAATTATTCTTTTAATGGTCATTGTTATGCTTGTAATCAATTTGGACACAAATCAGTTAATTGCAGAAGGAATACTGATATTGTTTGCAATAATATTGGACACATTCAAAGAAACTGTAAAATGAATAGAATGTTTGATCCTACATGGAAGCATAACATAATTTCTCAGGAGATGTCAAAAAGGTATCAGTCATTTGGTTATAACATAGTTTGTTATAATTGTAATTCTTTTGGGCATAAGGCACAGTTTTGCAGGACTAAATCTAGAGCAGACACCTTGAGCAAAGAAAAGAAAAGGTTTATACAGGTTTGGAGAAGAAAACAAAGTCAGAACAAGAAGGATCCTAAACTTGTGCATCTTGCACAAGTTACATCATTAGTTGGATAACTGAGAGCATGAAGTAAGGGGGAGTTGTTCATGATCTATTAATTATCCCCAAGAAGTTATAGAGGAGATCAGTTGTTGTTTATCTTGTTTTGTTTATCATGCTTGTTTGATAATGATTGATATGAAGTTTCTGATGATATTGGTTTCCAGTGTATGTCAATAATACAGGTGTTCTTGTGACATGTTTAGTGGTTCTTGGAGCATACAAGATGTTGAAAGGATGCTAGAAGTTCAGTTTACAAAGAGTTTGTAGATATTGAATAATTTGGTTAGGAAGAACTTGTTGATGTAAATTGGTTTGAGTGTGCTCAGGGATGTCAAGTCATGCTTATATGGAAGTGTTCTTAATGTGATAATCTGACATGGTTCTTTGACAGTTCTCATCATTAATATGTTTCAGGGTAGTATGTACAAATTGTATGATTCTAGTGGTATCAGGGGTTCATGATCAATGACATGTTCAATGAATGCAAGGTATTGATAAGTTGTTAAAGGATTTAATGCTCAAAGAGTTTGGTGATGTTGTGAGTTGGTCCTATTTTGTGTATTGATGGTTGAGTTGTCATGTTGCTTCAGTAAAAGTGTTCTCAAGGAACTCTCACCTGCATTTGATTTTGCAAAGTGGTGTTACAGGAAGAGCTTGATGTTGAAGGTTGTGCAATCTTGATGGGCTGATTTGAATGATAAAGTCAAGAGGCAAGAGTTCTTACAGTATGTTTTAGATATGATTATGTATATATCAGTTTTTTTTCCAGAGTGTTGTTTATCAGATTTGACAGTGTGTTGTAAAAAGATGTACAGAAACAGCAGGATGGTCTTCATTCTTTGTCATGTCAGAAAAGGTGTGCAAGGTTAGTTTGGTTACAGGATGATAGTTCATATCAAAGTGTTAGTTTGATGATTATATCTATTACTTTGTTGAGTTATATTTTATGACATGTATCTTGGAGCTTTCAGGTGATTTGAAGATAGTGTTAAAAGAAGATGATAATCAAAAGATATTGAGAAGTTTTCTGAAGTGATAGTTTTACATGTTCCATTAATGATCTTCCTCATTAATATGACTCAGAAAGGTATGTGCAAATTGTGTGCCTCCAGTTTTGAAGTGGTATGAGGTATGTGTTTCAAGCTATGACAATCTAGAGTCTCTTATGACATTGATGGTGAGTCTTGTATTTCATCAAATCAGAGGCAAGTAAAGGTCTTATAAAAATGGTCATCTTGGCATCTTGTGTTGGGAACTGTGTGATAAGGAGTCTTCATAATTTTTGCCTGCAAATCTGTTTATCAAAGAGTATTGGTATGTTTATGATTTCTTTGCAAAAGTGTTCAGAAGGTTGAATATCAGTAATTGGATGGTATACTTCAGGTGGATATGTTGCTTCAGGACTAATTCAGGAAGTGGATAAGTGTTGAGTTGAGTTGAGTTATGTTGGTTAGTCTTGTCAAATGTTTACCAATGGTATTTCTGAGTAGTAATTTGTTTATGATCTCTAATACATGAAAGATCTTGGAGATTTGTTATTTCAGGTCAAAAAGGTTGTTGATTGAAGAAGAACTGTTTGTTTTGAAAGTTTGTGATGTTATCAGGAAGGAGTGTGTCAATCTTCATCTACACAGTGGTATTGTCATCAGATGTAAGTTTCATGAAAGCAAAATTGCATTCAGTGCTGTGAAAGGTAAGTGGTTCTTATTTTTGGTTGAAGATAACAAGATAACAGGAGTTTATGTCTTCAAGGTGCTCTTAATTCAATATGATTATAATGATTATGATCATGCTATAACATCCTTAAGTGGAGTTGTTCTCAGGGGGAGTTAATCAGACTGAGTTGTCACTATCCTAGGAGATTTGAAAAGAAATATGTTGGTATTTCTTGTCAGGACAGTTGCTAGTGACATTTATGAGTAGTGATTTGTTTGTGTACTTCAACACAGGGGGAGTAAATAGTTTTGTGTCTTTGTCATCAAATGTCAAAAAGGGGGAGAAAGAAAAATTGCATTAGGTAGTTTTGCCATCAATGACAAAGGGGGAGATTGATGGTGTCAGTTTGTCATAGATGTCAAAAAGGTATTGCAGGATCTTGGGTTGATCTTAGTAAACATCTAAAGGTCACTAATCAGGAGCTTGGTAAATGTGAATGCTTGGTTATCAAGGTTGGAACAATGATGATCTTTGTTTGAAGTGATCTATCAGTTGAACAGAATAAGTGTTGTCAGTTGAGTTGGCTTGATTAGTATATATCTTTCATATATATGTGGCAGGAATCAAGTTGTTTGATGGTCAGTGCATTTATGTTATTATGCTTCTTCTTGGTCATTTCTTCACACAAGATGTTGAGTTGATGCAAGATTGTTGGACTCAGTTGATAATGATCATCATCCATGATTGAGGAGAATTCGGATGAGTTAAATTTATCTCATTAGTTTGACACATAAGGAATCAGGTAGAGGAGAGGACATGTATATTCACTATATTGCTTCTTCAAATCAAATTAGGAGTATAATGCTTCCATAATTATCTTGTGCTCACAAAGTTGATTATGATCAAAGATTTCATAATTCATATAAGAACATATGTTTGTTGTTTTGATGACAAGATGGTATTGCTTCATGGTTGAGTCAGGGGATGCAAATGGTTTATGAAAGCATGAGGTGTTTATATAACCATGATCATTGAGCAAATGGATGTCAAAGGATGTAAATTACATACTCTACTAGATTTTTGTATCATGTGTAGAAAGATCATCAGTAAAAAAAGATATAATCTTGGAGGAACAAATTTCCTAAAATTCCAAGTATCATTGTGGTGCTCTAAATCCTAAGTTCATTTTTTACACCCATCATAAACCAAGGTTATTTTTGTTTTAATTTATTGTTGACCTGTGAGAACAGGTTATTCCATTTAAGTCACCTGCTAGAGGGGTCATATGTCATAGTATATGACCGGCCCTCTCCTTGTTTGACCAATATCCTCGGTATCTCCCATGGGCGGCAAACACATTTCAAATGTCTTCGGTGTATGCAATGTTGTGAAAGCCGAATTTGTTGGAGGAGATAGAGCAATGTTTACATTGCATTGTTTATGAAAAGCCAAAGTTTATAAAGTATTTTATTGAGCATCGAATTATTTGTGGAGAGCATTATTTGAAACAAAATATTGAAAATGCTTTTAATAAATGAAGAACCCGATATGAAGGCAGCCCGAATTTCTTTATTTAATGGAATTTCCTTATTTATAAAATGCATTGAATTTCTTTTGGAGTTTGAAAAGGAAATTGTGTTAGATTTTAAGAAGATTTTTTTTGTGGATTTTATTTCTAATTTTTTTACTTGTGGATTGGACTTAAGGAGGAGATTTTCAAGGAGTTGGTGGATTTTTTAAAAAAGGCAATTTTTTTAAAAAAAATCCATTCTAGTTTCTTTCACATACAAATTGAAGAATTTAGTGAAATTTTTTATGAAGATTTTTTTCAGAGAAAAGAAGATGAAAGGCTTTCATTGACAAAATTGATTTTTTTTGTCTAGCAAGAAAATCAAGGATTTTATTTTTTTTTATGAAAAATTGTAGAGAGATTTTTTTAGAATTGGAGATTAAAAAGAAGATAAAGAGTTTGATTGCAAGGAGAAGAATTTGAGGAGATTTTTTTTAAAAGGCAACTATTTTGGCACAAAAAGTTTTTTATGAAGAAGATTTGTCTTATGAAAATATGGATCAGAGATTGAAGATTTATTTATTGTTTTATTTGCAATCAGAGTTTATTTTTGCAGATGGATTATTGTGGGAAGCTTCAAATTGGAGAGTCATTTTTATTTTTTGTTTCATGCAAGAATATCAAAGAGAAGACAAAATATGAAAAGTCTTTTGATGCAGGTGAATGGATTACAAGATTGGTTTATTGCAGAGCAAGAGGAAGATGAATGGTCATCTGATATTTATTGAGCTTACAGGTGCTTTAAGAAGTGTGTTGAAGTGCAGAGAAATAGATGATTATGAAGATAAATTCATGAAAATATTTTTAAAAAGAAAACACAGAAGAATGTGTTGGTATGAGCTAATTTGTAGTGAGATATGTCTTCCTGATCAGGTAAATTAAATAATTCAAGGATAGAATATCAGAGGATTGGAATGATGGAATGTATGTTGTAGATGAGTTGATTTGAATGGTGCAAATCAGATTGAGCAGCAATCATTTCTTGCACATGAGATTTAGAGTTCTGATTGATTGAGAAATGCCAGTGAGGCACAACAGTATGCCAGTGAGGCTTGTAGGTCGGTAAGACCATTTGTCAGTGAGACACAGCCAGTGAGGCTTGTAAAGATATTTTTCAAGGTTAAGCCAGTGAGGCAGTTTTGGAGTGGTTTTTATACCCCAGGAGGGTTTTCCACTCGTGCATATCTTGTGTTATGATTCATATTGATCTTCCTTGTGTGTGTTTAATTTACTTATGAAGTTTTATTCTCTTTCTGCATTCACAGTCATGTGCATATGTATTTGACAAATCAAAGGTATCATTCATTCCTTGTGCTCAGAAAGTTAAAGTTTGAAAAAGATTAAAAAATTCACACAACACTGATTCACCCCCCCCTCTCAGTGTTGTCCTTAACTCCTACAAATATCTCCTTAAAGAAACACATTCTTCAAATATATTTGATGCACAATGTCCCAATCTTGAGTTGTAGATATAGCAAGAGTTAAGTGAATGGAGTTAAGTGAAAGGAGCCCATCTTTCCATACCAAGCCTGAGGTACCTATTTGAGACCATAGATAGACTTCCTCAATTTTTAAACCAATGAAGAATCTTGTATGAACCATTATGGTTTCGTAATGTAAACCTCCTCTTGAATTTCCCCTTAAAGAAACACATTCTTCAAATATATTTGATGCATAGCGTCCGAATCTTGAGTTGTAGCTATAGCAAGAGTTAAGTGAATGGAGTTCATTTTGGGAATGGATGAAAAGGTCTTAGTGTAATCAATATTATAAACCTATGAGAACCCTTTGGCCACAAGCTATGCTTTGAACTTATAAATAGTTCCATTTGTTTCATATTTGGTTTGATAGATTCACTTACATAGAACCATTTTTCTTCCCATAGGAAGAGGGACTAGGTCCCAAGTGTTGTTTCTCATCAAGGAATGATACTATTCCTCTATTATTGAATCTCACTCAAAAATACTTGATGCTTTATGAAAACACTATGTATCTAAAGTAGAAGCAATGAAAGCATGTGGAAGATCCATGTGTTGTTTCCTTGTACTTTAAGAATCTAAAGGATCCCCAATAAATGTGCCTACTGATTAAAGTTTTTGATGAGCGCAATGAAGTAATAAAAAAGATGGGGATGAAGGAGGAGATTCCTTAGTCTTTGAATGTGAAATCTAAAAATGTGGAGGTGAAGCCTCATGATTAAACTTGTTAGTTTGACGTGCTAGAGGAGAATCCCTAAAGAATGCCATCAATGAAGGAATTCATTATAAAGGAAGAAGAAGTGTGAGAAGACAAGCTAGGAGAGCTTTCCTCAACATGGACACTTGTCTCAATGAAAATATCATCTATCTCAAGATCTAAGAGTTTATGCCTCTTGATTCCATCAAGGTATATTTACAAAGAAGTAAGGTTGGCTTTTAGGTTCCAAATCATTGCATTTCTCTAAAAAAACATGTGCCCATGTATGGGAGCTAAAACTATGGAAATGCAACACAACTAGTTTCTATCCACCCAAACTTAAAAAGGAGAAATTCCCTTTAAGTCCTTATGAGGAACCTAATTCTAAATGTGTGTAGCACAATTAATGGCTTTGACCCAAATTTTTGGAGCTAGAGACTAAGCATGAATCATGCAATTTAGCCAGCTCCTTCAAGGATTTGTTCTTCCATTCTATACGACTATTATATTGTGGTGTATATGAAACTACATGTTGAATATCAATCCCATCAAGAGTACTAAATCTCTCAAGTATATGGTTCACATATTCTCAACCATTATCTATGTAATGAATATTCACATACTTCCTAGATTGCTTCTTAGAAAGATCCTTGAAGGCCTAAAATTTGTCAAAGAATTCACCCTTATAATGAAGGAAGTAAACCCATGTATATTTGGAATAGTCATCAATGAATGTGAGAACAAATAAGCCTTATTGAAATATATGGATGGAAAGGGACCTATTAGATCACCATGAACCAATTTGAGGACTTGTGAAACCCTCCAAGGCTTCCCTTTGTAAAGTTTATCCTCTAAATGCTTTCACATGGCACAACCTAGATACACACCATCTAATAAGATTATATTAGGGAAACTTGTAACCATATCATGTGAGCTAAGTTGTTAATGATAACCATAGTTAGGATGGTGAAATGACTCATGCCATACTTTTCTCACCATGTGAAAATGAGTGAGGAATGTAGTAGAAGAAGATTCATGCACAAATTGGGAGAATGCATATAGCCAAGAATAATGGTCAAACTTCCCCATAATAATCAAGGCATTATCCTCAAGATCTCAAATCACAACTAAATCTAGAGTAAATTCAACTTTCTTGTCATTCTTTAGATGAGTGATAGATAGTAGATAGAAATAAGGTTGGTAGAAAAATTAGGTACATAAATGACATCGTTAAATGAACCTTCATCCATGTCAACCAGAACTCTCCAAACAACATATATTGCTATGACATCACCTATGGGAATATTGTTGCAAGTATAGGCCTAACCGGTGTTGTCATTGATGTCAACATACTCCTGTTGCATTGATGTCAATGATTAGATGAGCTGTGTGCTGAGGATATTGAGAAAATTAGCCCTTTCAAAAATAGAGGATAGTGAAGACAGTGAAGTTCTATGAAGTAAAAATCCCAGTCAGTTGAAGATCAGAGTATGCATATCAAAGGGTTTGCAAATATCTGTCTGAAGGTGCTCCAGCTAAGATTTTAGAGATCCGCATGAAGATTTAGAGAAGTTATAGCCATATGAATAAAATTGGTTCTGGCAGTTGTTTAGAGGTGGTAGAGTGGCACAAATAGGTCTGGTGAGATCTAGAATTACAACATCATGTTCTACGGATCTGGTGGCATGTTTGGAAGGCTAATGTGAATTGACAACTCAATTGGTTCATGGTTTGGAGGTCCACAAGCAATCTTTCTAATATGACAAAGATGAGCAACTATGTTCTTAAGGTTCTAGATGAAGATACGAATGATTACAGTAAATAGAAGTGGTGCAAATGTTCTTGGTAATTCAAGAAAGCTTGTGGGGGTCTCTAGATTGTGTCCAGTTTGTTTTGGTGGCCTGCATTGAAGATAGAGCTTGTAATTGAAGATTTACCTTCCAGTGATGGTGTTCTTCCTAATCTTGGGCGATCGGATGTCTTGCACATATTGCAGATGATCTTGAAGATGTTTTGCAAAGCCTAGCGTGTTTCACAAAGAAGATTGAAGTCCCAGCTATGGGTAGCCGACAGTGTAGTAGTGTGCATGAAGCTTTTGTAATAAGTCAAGTTGAATTTTTGTATTTGCTTTGTAATAAAATAAGTGTATGTTGTGTCGACTTTGATGATCATTCCAAAGCTGATGTCATGTATAAATAAGAGTTGCAAAGTCATTCAAAAGTGGGTGAAATGAGGAGGTGGAAGTAAAGAAGACCAAAAAGCATAGTAGAGGGGTTGAGCTTAATAGAACTGATTCAATCATAGTGAAGATGTTAATCTCCAGTTCAAGTATGTACTACTTATACTCTTTTGTAGACAGTGTGTCTCTTGTAGGCAGTGGGCCTCTTGTGAGCAGTGTGCTCAGGCAGTGAGCCCTAATTGGCTAGTGACATTTTGTTCTTCTTATTCTATTAATAGAGAATACAATCTTGGGTTAGTCACCTAGTAGTTTTTCCCTTAACTGGGTTTTCCACATTAAAATCTTAGTGTTGTATGTGTTGAATCTATTTCTGCTCTTGAATTCAAGCGTTATGAATGAATCTTTGATATGTTATTAAAATTGAAGAAACTTTAAAGTTTATAAAAATAGAAGTTTGGTGACAACTGATTCACCCCCCTCTCAATTGTCTATCCTAAATCCAACAATTGGTATCAGAGCCAAGTTCCTCTAGAAGAAGCTTGTTCGCTTGAGGAGATCCAGAATGTTGACCTATAAGAAGGATAGTCCAAGGTTTGATGGAACTAACTTCACTGCCTAGAAGAACCACATGGAATGTCACTTAGAATGCATGGGATATCAGTATTGGAACATAAACTCAACTAAATATGTTCCTCCAAGGAATGGGCCAACAACTATAGATGAAGTCAGAGATGTAGAAAATAATCTTTGAGTAAAGAAGACCTAATAAGTGCCTTGTCTAATATAGAGCTAACAAATGTTATGGGATTAAAGATTGCTTATGAAATTTGGACAAAGCTTGAAAATCGATATGAAAGAGACAAGTATGTTAAGTGTGCCAAGCTACAAAGTCTGAAAGGAAAGTTTGAAAACCTAAGGATGAGTGAAGATGAGAACATCACTTTATATATGGAAAAAGTAAATGAGCTTGATTGTGGCATTAGATGTGCTGGTGGAGTACTGGATGAAGATGAAATTGTTGCTAAAGTTCTCAGATCTTTACCTCTTGCATATAAACACAAGGTCACTACTATTGAGGAAATCAGATCTTTAACAACTATCACAAGGGATCAATTGGTTGGTAAGATATCTGCATTTGAGTTGGCTAAGTTTGGTGATTCACTTCCCAAGACTGAATCTACTTTCAAAGCTAGTGCCTCTGCTAAAGGCAAATAGAGATATGATCTAGGGGAAAGATCCTCAAGAAAATCATCTTGTTATGAGAAAGAAAGAGAAGATCTAGAAGAGGATGAATTAGAAGCTGAACAACTTGAAGCTCTCATTACAAAAAGATTGCCAAGAGGATCTGATAAGTATGAAGGAAACTTACCTTTTAAATGCTTTGCCTGCAATAAGATTGGTCATTTTGCCTCAAGATGTCCGGAAAGGTTTTCAAGGCCAAACCCTAACAGATCAAGGTTTCAGAAAAAGTGTTACTATCTTCAAGAAGATGATGATGAAGGAGTAACAGATGATGAATCTGAGATAGGAAACAAATCTAGAAGTGACTAGGTGTTTATTGCCATCAAGGAAGAAGATCCAATGCCTATTGAATCTACCAATCATAAGATGATAGAAAGTGCTATGGCTGCTTAGGTTGAAGAAAAGGATGAATGGGTTATTGATAGTGGATGCTCTCACCATATGATTGGCGACAAGAGCAAGTTCTTAAGATTGAAAGATATGAAGGTGGAGTTGTAAAGTTTAGAGATAATTCTGCTAGCAGAATTAGAAGTAGAGAAACCATTTCCTTTGATGGAAAGAACAAAACTAGTGATGTTCTATATGTTGAAGGTCTGAAGCATAATCTTCTTAGTGTTGGATAGTTGGTGGACAAAGGCTATGATCTCTAATTCAAAAATGGAAAATGCAAAATCTTTGAAAGCTCTGGAATTGAAATTACTTCAGGTACACAGACAAAAGGTAACATCTTCCACTTGGTTGGTACTAGCAACATTGTTTATTTGTTTAAATTGATCAGAGTTGGTTGTGGCATAGGAGAATGTGTCATGTAAATTTTGATAATATCATCAAGATAAGCAACACTTAGGCTATAAGAGATCTTCCAAGACTGGTGAAACCTACTAACAATTTATGCAAAGAATGTTAGTTGGGTAAGCAAAACAAAGTCACATTCAAAAGTAAGGAACAATCTTCAACCAGATTGTTAGACTTGGTACACACTGATCTCTGTGGTTGGCAAGAATCAAAATTCTACAAGGAGATAGGTATTTCATGTTATTGATTGATGATCACTCCTGAATGATGTGGGTAACTTTCTTGAAAGAGAAATCTGAAGCACTTGAGAAATTTAAAATATTCAAGGCTATGGTAGAAAATGAAACTAGCATAAACATAAAATGCCTCAGGTCTGATAGAGGTGGAGAATTCACATCCAGTGAGTTCATATCATTCTGTGAGGAACATGGGATAAAGAGATAATTATCTGCTCCAAGGACTCCATAAAAGGAGTAGTGGAGAGAAAGAACTAGACCATCCAGGAAGCATCTAGAACCATGATGATGAAAGAAAATGTCCCTCAAATCTATTGGAGAGAAGCTATAAGCACTGCTATCTATACTCTTAATTAAGTACAAATCAGAGGTAATACTCATAAGACTCCTTATGAACTTTGGTTTGACATCACTCCTACTATGAAGTATTTCAGAGTCTTTGGTAGTAAATGCTATATCAAAAGAGATGAAGACCTTGGCAAGTTTGATGCTAGAAGTGATGAAGGAATATTCTTAGGATATTCTACTCAAAGCAAAGCATACTGGTGTTATAACAAGAGATTGAGAAAGATTATAGAAAGTACAAATGTGAAGGTTAATGAAGGCATGGAAAATCCCTCAAAGTATTATGATTATGAAGCAGATCAGAATGATGTCTCAGATCAAGGAGAACAAGTCCCAACTCTAGTTTAGATTCAGACTGATCTAGAGAATCCTAAAATACAAGAAGAAGAGACAAGTTTGTAGGAACCTGTTCAAGATTTAGAAGTGCAAGAGCTTCCCAAAACTCCTAGGTATGCAATACTAAATCATTCTGAAGACCATTCCATAGGAGATAGAAGCAAAGGTGTTTAAACAAGAAGAAAAATTGCTCAAGATTCAGTGAAGTATTGTCTGATTTCAAAGATTGAACCAAAAATAGTAAGTGAAGCATGTAATGATGAAAGTTGGGTTAACACAATGAAGGAGGAATTGGTACAGACTGAAAAGAATCATACTTGGGATCTTGTTCCCAGACCTAAGGACAAAAATGTGATTGGGACTAAATGGGTCTTCTGGAACAAATTGAATGAAGATGGTGAAGTAATAAGAAACAAAGCCAGATTGGTCTATAAGGGTTATTCTCAAGTAGAAGGAGTTGACTTTGAAGAAACTTTTACTTCAGTGGCAAGAATTGAAACAGTCTGATTATTTCTTGCTTTTACTACCTTTAGAGATTTCAAGGTGTATTAGATGGATGTCAAGTCTACTTTCCTAAACGGTGATTTGGAAGAAGAGGTATACATCGAGCAACCAGATGGATTTCAATTGTTTGATCATGGAGATATGGTCTAGAAATTGAAGAAGGCACTGTATGGACTCAAACAAGCCCCAAGAGCCTGGTATGAAATATTAGACAAACATTTTTGAAAGATTGGCTTCAAAAAAGGTACTACTAACAGTAATATGTACTTCAAGATTGATCATGAAAATATCTTGATTGTTGAAGTATTCGTTGATGATATCATTTTTGGAGGAAAAGCTAGTATGTGCAAGACTTTTGCAAATCAAATGAAAAGTGAATTTATTCTTGGGTCTACAAATTAGTCAAACAAAGAAAGGAATCTTCATATCTTATACCAAATATGTGAAAGAATTGTTGAAGAAATTTGGGATGGAAGATTCAAATCCAATGAATACTCCCATGGCAACTGGATGTAAGCTGAGTAAAGATGATGAATCTCCTAAGAATGATCAGAAAAAGTAAAGGTCAATGATTGGAGTACTGCTCTACCTCACTCAAACTAGACTTGATATTATGAATGTTGTTGGTCTTGTTGCCAGATTCCAAGATGATCCTAGAGAATCTCATTTCATGGCAATCAAAAGAATTCTCAGATATCTGAAGGGAACAGTTGAGTATGGATTATGGTATCATAAGGATCATGATTTCTCTCTTCATGCTTATATTGATGCTGATTGGGTAGGTGATGTGGATGATCAGAAGAGTACCAGTGGTGGTACATTATTTTTTGGGAAAAGATTGGTTTCTTGGCTAAGCAAGAAAAAAGAGGTAATATCTCTGTCCACTGCAGAAGTAGAGTATATTGCAATAGCAGGCAGTTGCACTCAAATATTATGGATGAAGTAAATGCTAAGAGACATCAGAGTGGAGTATGAAGAACCTATCACAATCTTATGTGATAATTCAAATGCAATAAACATATCAAAAAATCTGGTGTTGCATTCAAAGACAAAACATATATCCATCAAGTTTCACTTTTTGAGAGAACAAGTGAACAAGAATGAAGTTAGACTAGAGTTTGTGCCCTCAAAGAATCAGATTGCAGACATTTTTACTAAACCTCTACCTAAGGACTCTTTTGAGTATCTCAAGGAGAAGTTAGGGGTTATTACCCCTCCAGTTTTGAATTAAGGTGCATTGATGTGCATTAGTCTGGTGGATCCCACAATCATATCTTTGTGATTCAGATTGGTGTTAGGAAGCTACTACTTAGGGAGAGTAGTCTGCATGATTCTAAAGTATGAGAAGTGGTTGTAAGTATTTTCCCTTTGCCATTGATGTCAAAGGGGGAGAGAAGACATGTTAAAAATAAAAAGTGGTTGCTGATCAAAGGGGGAGTAGTAAAGGAAGAGAAAACATATGAATGATTGTTGTTGATAGGGGGAGCTATGTCAGTCAGTGAGAAGAAGTTCTTGTTTTGATGGTTAAAATAGTTTTCCACATCATATGTTTCCATCAATAACAAAGGGGGAGATTGTTGCAAGTATGGGCCTAACTGGTGTTGTCATTCATGTCAACATACTCATGCTACATTGATGTCAAGGATTGGATGACCTGTGTGCTGAGGATATTGAGAAAATTAGCCCTTTCAAAAATAGAGAAGGACAGTGAAGATAGTGAAGTTATATGAAGAAAAAATCCTAATCAGTTGAAGATTAGAGTATGTGCATCAAAGGGTTTGTAGATATGTGTCTGAAGGTGCTCCATCCAAGATTTCAGAGATCCACATGAAGATTTGGAGAAGTTATGGCCATATGAATAAAACTAGTTCTGGCAGTTGTTCAGAGGTGACAAAGTGGCACAAATAGGTCCAGTGAGATCTGTAATTACAACATCATGTTCTGTGGATCTGGTGGCATGTTTTGAAGGCTAATGTGAATTGACAACTCAATTGGTTCATGGTTTGGAGCTCCACAAGTAATCTTTCTAATATGATAGAGATGACCAACTGTGTTCTTAAGGTTCTAGATGAAGGTATGAATGATTTTAGTAAGAAGAAGTGGTGCGGATGTTCTTGGTAATTCAAGCAAGCTTGTGGGGGTCTCTAGATTGTGTCTAGTTCGTGTTGGTAGTCCACATTAAAGATAGAGCTTGTAATTGAAGATTTACCTTCCAGTGATGGTGTTCTTCCTAATCTTGGCCGACCAGATGTCTTGGACATGTTATGGATGATCTTGAAGATGTTTTGCGAATCTTGGCATGTTCCACAAAGAAGATTGAAGTCCTAGCTATGTGTAGCTAACAATGTAGTAGTGTGCATGAAGCTTTTGTAATAAGTCAAGTTGTATCTTGTATTTTCTCTATAATAAAATAAGTGTATGTTGTGTCAACTTTGATGATCATTCCAAAGTCAATGTCATGTATAAATAAGAGTTACGAAGTCATTCAAAAATGGGTGAAATGAGGAGGTGGTAGTAAAGAAGACCAAAAAGTAGAGTAGAGGGGTCAAGCTTAATAGAACTGATTTAGGCATACTGAAGATACTAATCTCTAGGTCAAGTATGTAATACTTATATTCTTTTGTAGACAATGTGTCTCTTGTAGGCAATGGGCCTATTGTGAGCAGTGTGCTTGGGCAGTGAGCCTTAATTGGCAAGTACCATTTTGTTCTTCTTATTCTTTTAATAGAGAATACAATCTTGGGGTAGTCACCTCGTGGTTTTTCCCTTAACCAGGTTTTCCACGTTAAAATATTGGTGTTGTATGTGTTGAATTTGTTTCTGCTCTTGAATTCATGCTTATGATTGAATCTTTGATATGTTATAAAATTGAAGAAACTTTAAAGTTTATAAAAATAGAAGTTTGGTGACAACTAATTCACCCCCCCTCTTAGTTTTCTGTCCTAAATCCAACAAATGTCACAAAAAACAAAGCACTAAAGAAGAAAATTGTTCTCATTTGGAACCCATGTGGTGTGAAGCACTAGAGTCAAGTATCCACTACTTAGAAGAGTCTTCCAATGCAATTAGTGCCTTTCCTTTCATATTATTTTATTTTGAAGAAGAAGATGATCCCTATGAATAAGAAGATGGTAGACTAGTGTGATTAGTCTACTTAGCATGACACTAATGCTCATCATGATCAACTTTCTTACAATAGGAAAAATTTGGTCTTTCCTTCTAAAATCCCTTTTCTTGGAAGAGGATAGATTGCTTATGCTTTTTGTTATGATTGGTTGATCCTTTTTGACGTTTTTGTCGACTAGCCACTAATGCTTGTGACATGGATGGAGAAGGCCCAATATGATTAACTTTTCTTGTTTGTGCATCAATATTTCTAAAAATGAATCAAATGTGGGCATAGTTTATGCATGTCCCGTAGTTAGCTGATGAGTTTGAAAGATAGAAATAAACACAACATATGTAGGACCAAGTTTACAACATCTTTGAGTTTTTCTCTTCGATCATTGACCTTAGCTACAAAATCTTGAATATTATCAATAATTTTAGGCTATAGGTTCATTAGATCATTACATATTTGATAGTCTCTAATCTCATCAGTTTGATTGTATAATTTTATAAGTTTGTCCCATGCCTCCTTATGTGTTTTACACTTTTCAATGTAAAAAAAAAAATCAAGATAAATAAATGTAAATAAATATCCAAGTTTTTTAGTAAATTCAATGATCCATGCCATATTTCCTTTAGGATCTATCAGTTTTAAAAAATATTTTAATATATAAGGAGTACCCCTACACTGATTCAAACATTCCATATATATTTTTTCCAAGTTGAATGGTTGTATGGAGTCAAGTGAGGGATCTTAGGATGACTCATGGTAGGATTAGAACAACACAATTGAAAGTTAAAGTAGAGAAAATGAGCACAATAACATGAGAAAACCCTCCCAAATTACTCAATCAAGGAACCCTCTACCAAAATGTATTGTGGCACTTTATATTTAGTGCATTTATAGTTTTCACTTGCTAAAATTTAAAGTGGACTTGATTTTAATGCCTTTACAAAGGGTAAGAAGAGGATATAATGCTAAAAGTATAATTTTAGATCATAATGAGTATAAACTAGAAGCACCATTGTGAAGTACACTAAAACATGCACTTAAGAAATACACATGAAAATAATTTTGTATGAGTCCAAATGAAGCCTCAAAAAGTCCCAACATGATAATTGTGCAACCAAAACTTGTGACAAATTGTAAATTATAAAAAGATTATGCATTAAAATCTAAAATTGATAACACCATAGGGAAGTACATGAAAAATAGCCCAAATCAAAAAATTGTATTGAAAAGGAGCTTGTATGAGTTAGAATGAGGCCTTCAAAGTCTAAGTACAAAAGAGAAAACTCTAACTATGAGGGTGGAGAAAATTTCAAAAGGGCCTACTAATGCTATCACAACATCACCACAAAGTTTAATGGAACTATCACTAAATTAGTTGAAACTTTTAATGTAAAGGTTCCAACTTTAGTTGGAGATCACTAAGTTTGGAGGTGCTTCTAGATCTAGAGAACTACTTATAGAATAGAGATGTGCTAATTTTGGAGGAATTTCTGAAAAGGCCACCAAACTAACTATGTTTTACCAAAAGTGTCATGTGAGCCAAGTGAGTAAGGGGTTAGTTGAGATAGAGGCCACATAGGCTTGGTGAGTAAGGAACCCACAAGGGTTTGGATGCAACAAAGATGTGAATTAGGGGTTTGCATGACCAAAGGATATAGGTGGGTGAAGCCATAAGGATTAACAAAGGTTGTGGTACCCCACACCTATAAAGGCATTCCAAGTATAATGATCAAGGTATGACAAGTACATTCCATAGTAAAAACTATGAAAATTTTATTATTATTATATTTACCACAAAAAAATTATACTCAAGAATGATGATGCTAGTGATGTATAGAGATTGCATATTATCTATATGAAAAGGGAGGATAATTTTTTTAAGGGTATGGTGTAAAGTGATTTGATTTTAATGATTTGATAGTCAACCTATGGGGTTTCAAGCTTTTTAGATGTAATACCAAGGTTGGATTTGACTCAAAATGCTCCAAAATGGTTGCTACTTGTTGGATATGGTAAGCATCTCCCAAATGAAAACCCTTATATATTCATCCTCCAATATCCAACTAGGATGCAACAAAAGGAAAAATATACTACCTTGTATGTTTTTGGACTCAATGGTGAGCTAAGATTGTTTCCACCAATCTTTAAAATGCATCTACAATATAAAAGGTCAAAAATGGGAATCCCCACAAAATCTAGTATTTATATCAAACATTTCTAATTCCCTAGATCATCATTTGATGCAAGAGAAGACCATACTAAGTTTTTCAAGAAAATACAAGTTCTACAATCCTAGATCCTCTAAGAGACTAACTAAAGGATCTCAAGTGATCTAATAACATGCAATATTTGTCTATGGAGATAGCCACTCAAGATCAAGAAGGCCTATGGAAAGTATAAAGAAATTAGAGGACCAAAATAATGAGAATGTTGGAATTAGTCTGGACAATTGAGAGGGGGGTGAATTAGTTGTCTCACAAATTTAACCTTTTCTACTTTTAATCTCCTTTATCAACTTGCAATAAGATTAATAATATCAACAATAAAGCATGAATCAACAACACATGAGCAGAAATAAACTGAACACACATAACATCAAGATTTTTACGTGGAAACCTAGTTAAGGGAAAACCACAGTGGGGGTTAACCCACAAGATTCATACCCTATTAAAAGTACTTAGAAGAAAAGAGAAGGCACATACCTTCAGGCTCACTACCCAGAGGTCACTACTCAAGAGAGCCTCACTGCCTATAGAATTTATGTTTAATACAGAAAGAATTAATTGATAAATAGCATCTCCTTCATGCCTGGTTCAGTTTCATTGAATGTTCACAAAACTTTTGCTTTGCCCCAAATACTTCTTTTCTAACTCTTCATCAAAATAGCTCTTGTTCTTCTGCTTCTCCTCTGCTCTGCTCTGCTTTTTTATCCTTTCTTCAAATTATATTATTTTCGCACAAGGATAATTTTCCACAACTCATCAACAACTATTTATATGCTTCATCAACCTTGGAATGAACATCAAGGTCAGCACTACAAACATCTGACTTAATGCAAATCACTAATCTATCGACCAAACATAACTTGGACTCAAATCAACATGCCATGCTCCATAGAAATGCTCTTAGATCATCCACAACATGCTTGAATTATTTGGTTGGCCAAAACTGGGAAGAACAACAACACCAAGAAGGAAATCTTCATTGACAAGCTCAAACTTCAATGCAAACCTCCAACATAGCAATCACACGATCTAGAAACTTCCACAAGTACATTAAATTCAAACAAAAAACATCTGCACTTGTCCAAATCATCAGAATCACTTGCATCTTCTTCTGGAACCTCAAGAACATTGTCTGCAATGACTGTCACTTTAGAAAGATTGCTTGCAAACCTCCAAACCATGAGCCACTTGAAAGGATGATACACACTAACTTCCCAAACATGCCTCCAGATCCACAGATCATCATTTGACATATCCAGAACAATTCAGACCTCCTTCTTGTCACTCTGTCTATTTTGAACACTGCAAAGATAGTTCTGCTCAGATGGCCATAGCTTCTTCAAATCTTCATGTGAACCCTTCAAAGCTTAACTAGAGCTTCTTCAGACAATCCTCTACTCATCCATATGTTCCACATACATTAATCCTCATTACTTTTCTCAATATCCTCAACAATCCAATCTTCTATATAGGCAGCAGAATAGGATACGGTTGACACCAATGGCAACAAGGATATGTTGACATCAATGACAACACTGCTTAGGCACATATTTGCAACAGTCTCCCCCTTTGTCATTGATGGCAACATATGATGTGAAAAACTGATTTGACCATCAAGACAAGACCTTCTCCCCCTTTCTCTTATTACTTCTGCAATCACTTCCTTTCATCGGCAACTAGTTTTTCACATGAAATTCTCTCCCCCTTTGACATCAATGGCAAAGGGCACATATTTGTAGTCTTTTCTCCTTATTTTTGTTTTAGACCAAACTTAAAAATTACATGTAGACTACCCCTGAGTAGTGCCTCGTTGATATCAATCTAGATCACAAGATGTGACTGTGAATTCTACTGGACTGATGCACTCTAGTGCATCTTAATTCTGATCAGGAGGGGTAATAACCCCCAACTTCTCTCTAAGATGCTCAAAAGTATCCTTGGGAAGAGGCTTAGTGAAAATATTTGTAATATGATCCTTTGAAGATACAAACTCCAACTTGACTTCATTCTCATTTACCTTCTCTCTCAAGAAATGAAACTTGATGGCTATGTGCTTTGTCTTTGTATACAACACTGGATTCTTTGAGATTCTTATTGCACTTGAATTATCACAGAAGATTGTGATTGGCTCCTCAAACACAATTATGATGTCCTTCAACATTTGCTTCATCCACAGAACTTGAGTGTAATTGTTTGTTGCTACTATATACTCTGCCTCTGCTATAGATAGGGATATTGCCTCCTACTTTTTGCTTGGCCAAGAAACCAATCCACTTCCCAAGAAGAATGCACCACCACTCGTACTTTTCCTGTCATCCACATCTCCTACCCAATTAGCATCTGTATATGCATGAAGAATAAATTCATTGTCTTTTGGATACCACAAGCCATAATTAAGTGTTCCATTGAGATATTTGAAGATTCTTTTGACTACTACAACATGGGATTCTTTAGGATCAACTTGGAATCTAGCAACAAGTCTAATTGCATTCATGATATCAAGTCTAGTGTGAGTTAGATAGAGCAATCCTCCAATCATTGATCTATACTTTTTTCTGATTTTCCTTAGGGGAGTTATCATCTTTACTCAACTTACATCTGGTTACTATAGGTGCACCTACTAGCTTTGAATCTTCCATTCCAAACTTCTTCAACAATTCTTTCACATACTTAGATTGAGATATAAAGATACCTTTATCTGACTGTGTGATTTGCAGACCTAAGAAGAAATTCATTTCACCAAACATGGACATCTCAAATTCACTTTACATCTAATCAACAAATGTTTTGCACATGCTCTCATTTCTACCAAAAATGATATCATCAACAAATACCTCAACAATTAGAATATTCTCATGATCAATCTTGAAGTAAAGATTATTGTTAGTAGTGCCTTTGTTATATCCTAGCTTTAGTAGATACTTATCTAATCTTGCATACCAGGCTCTTGGGGCTTGTTTGAGTCCATATAATGTTTTCCTCAATCTACAGACCATGTCTTTCTGATCACACAACTAAAATCCTTCCGGTTGCTCAATGTAGACTTCTTCTTCTAACTCTCTGTTTAGGAATGCTGATTTGACATCCATCTGATAGACCTTGAAATATTTATAAGAAGCAAATGCAAGAAATAACATGATTACTTCTATTCTTGCCACTAGAACAAAAGTTTCTTCAAAATCAATTCCTTCCACTTGAGAATATCCTTTGCATACCAACCTTGATTTGTTTCTTACAACTTCACCAGCTTCATTTAGTTTGTTCTGGAAGACCCATTTAATTCCAATCACATTTTTGTCCTCAGGTCTAGAAACAAGATTCCAAGTGTGATTCTTTTCAATTTGCATTAATTCTTCTTCCATTGCCTTTACCCAATTTTCATCTTCACAGGCTTCACTTACTATTTTTGGTTCAATCTTTGAAATTAGACAAATCTCTTCTTGATCTTCAACAATTCTTCTCCTAGTTTGAACACCTTTATTTCTATCTCCTATGATTTGATCTTCAAGATGATTCATCCTTACATACCTGGGAGTTTTGGGATTTTCTTGAACTTCTATTTCTTGAGCTTGCTCCTCAACTTCTGCATTATCCTCTTGAATTATTGGATTTTTTGAATCAATTCAAATCTGAATTTGAGTTTACACTTGCCTTTCTTGACTTAGATTTTCATCTTGATCATTTGAATCATATCTGCAAGCCCTAGAATGTCCTTCCTTGCTCTCTTCAACTTTGACATTAGAACTTTCAACAATCTTTTTCAACCTCTTATTAAAGCATCAGTATGCTTTTCTTTGAGTAGAGTAACCCAGAAAAATTCCGTCATCACTTCTTGCTTTAAACTTGCCTAGATCCTCATCTTATTTGATATAACATTTACTAGCAAAAACTTTGAAATATCTTATAGTAGGAGGATGACCAAACCAGAGTTCATAAGGAGTCTTACCAAAATTACCTTTGATCTACACCTGATTAAGAGTGTAGACAACAGTACTCATAGTTTCTCTCAAATAAACTTGTGGAGCATTTGTTTCCATCATCATGGTCCTAGCAGCTTCTTGAATGGTCCCGTTCTTTCTTTCCACAACTCCATTTTGCTGAGGAGTCCTAGAAGTAGATAACTATCTTTTTATTCCATGCTTTTCATAGAATATATCAAACTCACTGGAGGTAAACTCTCCACCTCTGTCATATCGTAGACACTTTATCTTCACACCAATCTCATTTTCTACCATAACTTTGAACACCTTGAATTTGTCAAGAGCTTCTGATTTTTCTTTTAAGAAAGTTACCCACATCATTCGTGAGTAATCATCAACCAACAACATAAAATATATATCTCCTTGCACACTCCTAATTCTAGCAGGACCACATAGATCAGTATGCACAAGTTACAATCACCCATTTGAAGATTGTTCTTTACTTTTAAATGATGTTTTGTTTTGTTTACCCAATTGACATTCTCTACACATGCTATCAGGTTTCACAAGTCTTGGAAGATCTCTCACAGCTTGAGTAGAACTTATCTTGACAATGTTGTCAAAATTCACATGACACATTCTTCTATACCACAACCAACTTTGATCTATCTAAGAAATCAAACAACTTTTACTAGAACTACTTAATTGAAAGATGTTACCTTTAGTTTGTGTACCAAATGCAATTTCAATTTGGAAGCTTTCCAATATTCTGCATTTGCCATCCTTGAATTAGAGATCATAACCCTTGTCAGCTAACTGTCCAACACTAAGAAGATTATGCTTCAGTCCTTCCACATACAGAACATCATTTGTGTTATTCTTGCCATAAAAAGAGATGGATCCTCTCCCACAGATTCTACCAGCTAAGTTGTCTCCAAATTTCACAATTCCACCTTCATATTTTTCAAAGTTTATAAACTTAGTTTTATCACCAGTCATATGATGAAAACATCCACTATCAATCACCCATTCATCCTTTTCAACAACCTGAGTAGCCAAGGTACTTTCCATATTTGTACAACTAGCAAATTTAGTAGACACTGGATCTTCTTCTTTGATAGCAATGAACACCCAATCATCTTCAGTAGCACCTCCATGATCATATTCATCATCTATGACTCCTTCTCTAGCTTCTTGGACATAGTAACATTTCTTCTGACTTTTATATCTTTTAGGGTTTGGCTTTGAAAAATTCTCTAGACATAGAGGTAAAATGATCAATCTTATTACAAGCAAAACATTTGAATGGTAACTTTCCTTCATACTTATCGGATCCTCTTGGCATTCTTTTGGCTATAAGAGCTTCAAGTTCTGTAGACTCAATTTCATCATTTTCAAGATCCTTGCTTGCCTTAGCAAATCTAGTTGATCTTGCAGAAGAGCTTTCACCCAAATCATATCTTTGTTTTCTATACATTGGCCTTAAAAGTAGATTTAGACTTAGGAAGAGAATCACCAAACTCACTTAATTCAAAAGCTAAAATTTTGCCAACCAACTGATCTCTTGTAACTTTTGAGACAATCCTGATCTCCTCTATAGCAGCAACCTTATGTTTGTATGAATCAAGTAAAGATATGAGCACTTTTTCCACAATTTCTGATTCTTCCAAAGTTTCACTAGCATACCTAATACCACACACAAGTTCATTTATCTTTTGCATGTAGATTGTGATGTTTTCATCTTCACTCATTCTTAGATTTTCAAATTTTCCTCTCAGACTTTGTAGCTTGGCATATTTGACATGTTCATCACCTTCATAAAGATTCTCCAACTTCTTCCAGATTTCATGAGTAGTTTTTAGTCCAAAGACATTTGTCATTTATGAATTAGTCAGGGCACTCAACAAGGCTTCTTTAGCTTGAAAGTTATTTTCAACATCTTTGATTTGATCTAGAGTTGAAGGACCTTTCTCCAGAGGTTTATATTCATCATTGTTTATCACCCAATAAGCATCACCCATGCATTGCAAATGACACTCTATGTGACTCTTCCAAATAGAGTAATTTGTTCCAGCCAATCTCAGACTATCCTTCTTGTAGGTCGACATCCTAGATCTCCTCGGGCAGTTAAGATTCTTTTAGAGGAACCTAGCTCTAATACCAATTGTTGGAATTAGTCCAAAAAACTGAGCGGGGGGTGAATTAGTTGTCTCACAAATTTAACCTTTTCTGCTTTTAATCTACTTTATCAACTTGCAATCAAATTAATAATGTAAACATTAAAGTATGAATAAACAACACATGAGTAGAAATAAATTGAACACACATAACACCAAGATTTTTACGTAGAAACACAGTTAAGGGATGGTGGGGGTTAACCCACAAGATTCATACCCTATTAAAAGTACTTAGAAGAAAAGAGAAGGCACATGCCTTCGGGCTCACTACCTAGAGCTCACTACTCAAGAGAGGCACACTGCCTACAGAATTTATGTTTAATACAAAAAGAATTAATTAATAAATAGCATCTCCTTCATGTCTAGTTCAATTTCATTAAATGCTCATAAAACTTCTACTCTGCCCCAAATACTTCTCTATTTCTTCATCAAAATAGTTCTTGTTCTTCCACTTCTCCTCTTCTCTACTCTACTTTTTGATCCTTTCTTTAGATTATATTATTTTCGCACAAGGATAATTTTCCACAACTCATCAACAAGTATTTATACGCTTCATCAACCTTGGAATGAACATCAAGGTTGGCACTACAAACATCTGACTTAATACGAATCACTAAGCTATCAGCCAAACATAACTAGGACTCAAATCAACACACCATGCTTTGTAGAAATGCTCTTAGATCATCCACAACACACTTGAATCATTTGGTTGGCCAAGACTGGGGAGAACAACAACACCAAGAAGGAAATCTTCGTTGACAAGCTCACACTTCAATGCGGACCTCCAACATAGTAGTCACATGATCCAGAGACTTCCACAAGCATATTGAATTCAACAAAAACATCAACACTCCTCCAAATCATCAGAATCACTTGCATCTTCCTCCAGAACTTCAAGAACACTGTCTGCCATGACTGTCACTTTAGAAAGATTGCTTGCAGACCTCTAAACCACAAACCACTTGAAAGGATGATACACACTAACTTCCCAAACATGCCTCTAGATCCGTATATCATCATTTGACATATACGAAACAATCTAAACCTCCTTCCTATCACTTTGTCTCTTCTGAACACTGCAAAATAGGTTCTACTCAGATGGCCATAGCTTCTTCAAATCTTCATGCAAACCCTTCAAATCTTAACTGGAGCTTCTTGAGATAATCCTCTACTCAACCATATGGTCCACATACATTGATCCTCATTGATTTTCTCAATATCCTCAACAATCAAGTCTTCTATACAGGCGAAAGAATAGGATACAATTGACACCAATGGCAACAAGGATATGTTGACATCAATGACAACACCACTTAGGCACATATTTGCAACAAAGAATATATTATATTCCAATCAAAAGACACAATAGAATGAGATAGATAGAAGAATACATGGGGTGGATACATATATGACACACCATTAAGAGATATGAATGTACAACCAATGTGGAATAAAGGAGATGTAGTCACATGTGTGAACTATCCTATCCTAGTTTCATATAATGCAATAAAGTAAATAAACTAAATGGAAGAAAATAAAATAATGCACAAAAAATAAAACCAAAAAAGTCTCAAAAGGAGAAAGACTTACCGAAGAATGGATAATATTGTTTAATGAGTGACATATTTAGAACAAATTATCATCCCATCCTTTGGGATACCTATAATTATAGCCCCTTAGTATCTACACCAATGTACTATTTGTGGAGGAGGAAAAATTACTTCTTGATTAAACTTGTCAATCAAGAGAACTTTTCACTACAACCACACTAGGGTCCTGCTTAGTTTTCCACTAGCTACTTCTCTAGACAGATTAACATTGGCAGACCCACTTTGTGTTAATAGAAATGAAAATAAACTATACTAAATACTTGAAAGTGGGAAAGTGAATAACATAATGCTAGAGATATGCTACCATAGACAAAATTTTAGAAAAGTACATATAAGAATGAAAAGAGGAACAACAAAGGAACCTAGCACTGAAGATTGAAGCTAACTTCCCTAGATGACAGTGAGCCAAGGGTACATCTACACTAAGCACTGACATCCTCAAAGCTAAAAAAATTAAAAGTTTCACCATAGTCTTCTTCCTTGTTACCTACACAACGTAATAGCAAACAAGAAAACAACCCAATGATATCAAGGTGATACTAGGTAAAGAGAATAATGTAAATGTTCTATTAAAATGAAATAATATGAAACACTAATTAAGGAAAGAAATAAACACCAATGAAACCTTTGTGCATTTGAATAGCTCTCCCCAAAGTACTTGTTGCTAACAATAAAGGAAAATAGTGTGTGATCCTATTCCATAAGTGTATCTAACAAAAAGAGCAGTGACAAATGAAACTTGTAAATGGACTAATCTATGCAAGACTAAGTGAGAAAACTAGCACAAATATCTATGAAGATATGAAGGAAAATGGAATGTAACCATACAATGCAATCTCAAACAATGGGGTTACACAAATACAAAGAAATTTAAAGAGAGTGTTATGATAATCTATCACCTATAGAGGAAGCACAATCTACCCAAAAGGAAAAGTTCAACTAGCCAACAATGGTTTCATAAAACCTATGAAAGAGAACACAAAACCTCCAATAGATCACATAAAAATACACCAAAAGAGTACAACTACAATAGAGACTTGTAGAAGCAATAAGAAATCTATAGGAGATGACCAAGAGAGCAAAAAATCTTCACAATAGTTCAGATAGAGTTGTAGAGCCAAGAGAGTTCACCATATAATGCATGAGAGTCAAAAGTAAAATTCAAAAAATCTACACAAAAGAGGGAAAAAACCAAAGATAGAGTCCAAAGAGACATTCTAAGTAGAGAAGGAGCATTACAAGAATCTCAAATCATCACTGGAGGTGGCTAGTAAGAACTTTTGTGGAAACAATTTGACTCTTAATCATTTTCTTTACTCTCTTAAGGATTCTTTTTTATTTTGTCTCTAACATTCCTCTATTCTCTTTAATACAAAACTCTTATTCTCTTGGTTATCTTCACATTTTGCATCCCCTCTCTTTCCAAAAGCTTCCATTCACCCTCTTTCTTGTAAAGGATTGCAATCCATTAGAGATCCACATGGTATTGTGAATAATTTTACTTCTGTTATAGGTTTTGGTCTCTATTTTCATTGCGATAATCAAGGGTTTTATGTTTTTGAGAAAAATAATTAATCACCGAGATGCCCATTTCTATTCTTTTGGGTAAATCTTAGTTCTTCACTTTATGCTTATATATTTCATCTCTAACATTGTGATTTCTTGTAAATTTTTATTTACATTATTCTCATATCTTGGGTTATAATTTATAAGACCATTACTATTTAAAATGCATTCTTCTTCCACTCACTTTTATCTTTGAAATATATGTTCTAGATATTTTATCCTCTCTCCTTCTTTGAGTGAGCTCTCCTCCTCTTTCCTTATTTTCTCATTTTAGAAAAGTGATGTGGGAATTTGCTCCTTTCCTCTTCTATTAAGTGAAATCCCCTCCTTTGCCCTTCTTCTTACTTCAAACAGATTCCATCCCCTTGAGTCCCTCTTAGGAAACTTCCTTTTAATTTCCTCTCCCTCTTGAGTGTTTTAATTAAAGGGATTTTCCATTTTACTTCATAAAATAATTCTTCACACTGGGCATAAAAATATATTTGATCATCTCATTCCTTTATATATACTTTGTATTCTTATACAAGTGGCACTTAATTGGATCATTCACTTTCCTTTTTCCCTTTTGTACACTATCATAGGGATAAATCTCCTTATATTTATTTCATTGTCATTTTGCACTACTATTTGATAATCCTAATCACAATCCTAAGCACACAAAAAATCTATTTGGCTGTCTATGGAGGTTGAAATACCAAAATAGGGATCTAACCACTTCAGCAAGCTCTTATGCAACTACCCCCCTTTTGCCTATTATAGATGTATGTTTTTCATTGAGATCTCTATAGATTCAATATTCTACATGATGGTTTTATACTTCTAACCCTATTTTTTCATTTTATCTATTTTCCTTAATTTTTTGTAGTTTATCATATTTTGAAATATTAGTCATTGTTGTCTTGTGTTTATTTTTTGTAACTTTAGCTTATTGTTCTACCTATTTTTATTTTCCTACATAGAGGACTAAACCATGATCTTGTTGACATTCTCATGGGTGTGATAGCATCCTAGCATTAAAAATTAGTCTCCATACTAGAACCAAAGATCAACAAATCATTGAATCATTTTTCATGATCTTTGTTGCCATTCATACTCCTAGCAATTTCCATTTTATAAGTAAGATCTCCATGTTAACCTAGTTTATTTTGTTCAAAATCTAAAACCATAAATATATTAATATTAATAACTTAATTTTATGGTTTTGTACTTCTTTTCTTAAGTAATTTGATTATTAGTCTAATTAATACATATTAGAAAGATTAAATTAATACTCCTTTATGATAAAGGTAACCTAATTTTTATGTTTCATTTTGGTGAACCCAACTATTCAACATGTAAACCTTCTATTTATTTCATTTTTTATTTTTCCTTCCTAAATCATATTCAAAAATCAAATTAAAATAAAAAAATCAACCAAGCAAAATTTTAGGGAATTGTCCACAGAACCTTGTTCCTAGATCATAAAGAAGAAAAATGATAGCCTTTGGTTGAATCATCCTTTTCTCCCCTTGATCAAACCTTCACATCATTCTATCTATTAGTATACATATCTATTTATCCTTAGATTGCATCCTTTTACCCACATAGTTCTTAATTAATTTTCTTCTTGTATCTTTTACCATGGAAATGTTTTCCTCCTTTTTGGTACAGTCACGTTTGGAGGGTTCACAGAGTGAACTGTCCAAACCATGCAGCCAGAGTAAACACAATGGAAACACAAATGTAGAGTACAATGGAAGATTCAAATGATCAATATATCATATATTCAAAATGCTTATATGTTGGCAACATGCGGGCTACAATCAAAGGGCTCACATGCCTACTTTCTGGGTTACAAGTATGCAAGATATGGCAATAAAGTGCCTACCCGAAAAGAATCTAACTATCTAACTTATGAAATCAACTATCTCTCAACTACTGACTTCCTAAAACAACCTAGAGATCTATATATATCATTTCCACACTCAAGAAATCCTTTGCATTGGCCAAGAAAGGTTACAAACTCCAATGAAGGAATGTAATTTGTAGAAACAAATAGGCCAGCCTTAAACATCTGGTAATGCAAATGCAAGAATCAAGGTGTGGACCTCAAGGAAGGTCTATCTAATTATTATGTGTCATGTGACATATTTCATTTAGCTCTGCAAGTCACAGAAGTGCTTCACAAACATTCTCCTTCAATTGATTCTTTGTATGCTCTGATATGTGAAAACAAGTGATCTTCTGATAGCGATAACTTTTAGCAGACAAGTCCAAATGACCTAAAATTTGGATATGATGTAGATGATGATATGTAGATGCCAAGTCCTACTCTACAAGCTCTAATATGAAGATGCAGTGAAATGCGGTACAAAATGTTGAAACTACAAATGACTAAACTAAACTGAAAATGAAAGAAAAGAAAGAATGCAAATATTTTTGGTTGATGCAAGATTGCTCTGCAACCTGGGATGCTCTTGCATTAGACACCCAAGTTTGTTGCAAAAGTGAGTCCCTCACTTTGTTGGGGCTAGAGGAAAACCAAGGCAGTCCATGTTGTCTTGAGGAATCTGAGATGAGTCTTCTTCCAGTCTGCCTTTCTACTTTACCAAATATTCTTTGTATTGCTTGCCTCTAGTACTGCACCCAACTCTACTGTCTAAGATGTCTTCTATCTGCTCTAGTTGTTGTTGTGGTAACTGATCCTTCAAATCATCTGCTATACTATCACTTGATTCTCCTTCATGATACTGATATAAGTTTGCAATATTGAATATAGGTGATATATCCATTGTCTTTGGTAGCTCCACTTCATATGCATTTCTTGAATCAAACTTTCTAATTATCTTACATGGTCCAAACTTCTTCATCTTCATCTTGTTGTATGTCCCTATTGGAAATCTCTCTTTTATCAAATATACCATTACTTCATCTCCAACTGAAAATTCTTTATGTCTTCTCTTCTCATTTGCTTTCTCTTTGTACTTGATATTCATCTCCTCCAAATGCTTCTTGACCTGATTATGTAGTGTCTCCATGTATCCTTCAAATTCCTCTGCCTCTACACTTTTCTTATTCTCCATTCTAATATCTCTAAATTCTACAACCTCTCGAGTTAGTTCCTATCACAATCTCAAAAGGTGTCTTCCCTGTACTCCTATTCACTGAATTATTGTATACAAACTCTACTTGTAGTAGAATTAGATCCCAATTTCTTGTCTTATATCCTACCAAACATCTCAACAAGTTATCCAAACTCCTATTTACCACTTTTGTCTATCCATCTATCAGTGGATGAAATGTTGAACTAAACTTTAGGCCCATCTTCATCTTCTTCCACAATGTCCTCCAAAAATATCTAATGAATCTTGTATCCCTAACTAAAATTATGCTCTTAGGTAATCTATGCAATCTCACAATCTCCTTGAAAAATAGGTTAGCAACATGCACTGCATCATTTGTCTTCTTACAAGGTATAAAATGTAACATCTTTGAAAACCTATCCACCACTACAAATATAGAATCATGTCCTCTTTGTGTTCTTAGCAATCCTAATATGAAATCCATGCTTATATCTTCCCAAGGTCTCTCTGATAATATCAAAGATTTGTACAAACCAGTATTTGACTACTCCCTTTTGTAACTTGACATACTCTACAATTCTGAACAAACTTCCTTACATCCTTATATATCTGAGGCCAAAAGTAATGTTCACTTACCAAAGCCACTGCCTTATCAATTCCAAAATGTCTTGCCAATCCACCACTATGTTTTTCCTTTATCAAATTATCTCTCATTGAACTCCTAGGTATACACAATTGATTTCCTTTGAAAAACATATCCTCTTGAATGAAATAATCTAACCACTTACTTCTATATGCCACAACAACTTCCTTACATGATTTCCATGGTTTTACAAAATCAAGATTGTCTTCATACATATGCTTCAGTTCATCAAAACCTAATACTTCAACTCTCATCTCTATCAACAAATTCCTTCTTCTACTCAATGCATCTACAACTTTGTTTGATTTCCCACTCCTGTGCTTCAATACAAATGTGTAACTCTACATAAACTCTACCCATCTCATATGTCTCTAATTCAACTTTCCTTGACTGTTCAAATATTGTAAAGCTTGATGATCTCTATACAACACAAATTCCTTAGGCAACAAGTAATGTCTCCACTTCTTCAAGGCTTGAATTATGACATAAAACTCTTGATCATAAACTGAATATCTTCTCCTTGCGTCATTCAACTTCTCACTAAAATATGCTACTGGTCTACCTTCTTGACTTAACACTGCTCCTATTGCATTTCCACTTGCATCACAATCTACTTGAAATACTTTGTTGAAATCTGGTAATGCTAACACTGGTTGCTTTGTCACTTTTTTCTTCAACAATTCAAAACTTTTATCTGCTTTTGATTTCCACTTAAAATCCTTTCTATCACCTCTCATTGTCTCTATTATTGGTGTTCATACTGAACTAAAATTTCTAATGAACGTCCAGTATAAACTAGCTAATCCATGAAATGATTTGACTTCTCCAATGCTTTTAGGTGTTGGTGATTCAACAATTGCTCTTTCTCAGGGTCCATTTTTAGTTATTCTGCAGAAATCTCAAATCCTAAATATACCAATTCTTCATGAAACTACACTTCTTGATGTTTATTAGCAATTTCTCTTCTCTTAGTCTCTGCAATACTTGTCTAAGGTGCCACAAATGTTCTTTCTTTGTATTACTAAAAATTAGAATATCAGCCAAGTATACAATAACAAACTTTCCCAAGAATTTATTCAAAACCTCATTCATCAATCTCATGAAAGTACTCAGTGTATTAGTCAATCCAAAAGGCATCACTAACCATTCATACAATCCTTCATTTGTATTAAATGCAGTCTTCCATTCATCTCCTTCTCTGATTCTAATTTGATGGTATCTACTCTTCAAGTCTATCTTCAAAGTGAAATACTTTGCTCCACTCAAACAATCCATAATGTCATCCATCCTTGGCAATGGAAATCTATACTTAATTGTGATCTTATTGATTTCTCTAGAGTTTGTACACATTCTCCATTCTCCATCTTTCTTCGGTGCTAGCACTGCAAGTACTGCACATGCACTCAAACTTTCTCTGATCAATCCTTTCCTCAACAATTCATGTATCTATCTATTCAGCTCTGCATTCTTTGGTGGTGTCATCTGGTGTGCTACTTTGTTAGGCAAACTAGCTCTAGGTATAAGGTCCATATGATGACTGATACTCCAGATTGGTAGCAATCCTTCAAGTACATTATCTGATGTGATGTCTTCATACTCTATCAACAATTCAGTTATCTCCTTTGGCTGTGATTCTTTAGTCTCTGTACTTAGGATGAACAATGCTCCTTAGGAATCAAAGAAAAAAACATGTTCTCATGTCTTAATCCATCTAGAAATTTCCTTCCATCAACCAAAAAAATTCTAGAATTCCCACATACTTCACTCTTAGGCTCATCTTCCAAAGGTATCAAGGTGTTTTTCTTTCAATTAGATACTATAGTGTAAGTATTCTTTCTCCCATCATGTATAACTTTTCTATCATACTGCCATGGTCTATCCAACAATATTTGACATACATCTATCACACAATACTTCATCATGATAAGATCCAATATGAAATTTCACCAAACATTGTTCACTTTCCAGTACTTTGTGTTCATCCTAAATCCATGCTATCTTGTAGGGCTTAGGGTGTTTCAATTTCTCCAATTTCAGCTCAGTCACTATCTCCTCTGAAACCAAATTATCAGTACTACCACTATCAATGATAACCTTACAACATTTATCTTCTAATTTGCATCTGGTCTAGAACAAACTTTTCCTCTGCAGTGGTTCCTCAGTTCTCTTTGCTTGAAATAGCGCTCTCCTCATGACTAATGATTCTCCTTTCTCTAGTTTTCTAATTGAATTAGGTGATCCAATAGGTTCTTCTTCCACATAAGCTATTCTTGCATTGTTCTCTGTGTTTTTGCTTGTACTTCTCTGATGACATTCAAATGCTCTGTGTCCTTCACCTCCACACTTAAAATAGGTTCCTCTAAATGTTCTCTTATCAAATCCAGTAAGAATTATGATTCCCTATGTGGTAGAAATTTCTATCATTTCTTTTGTATGAACTACTGTCTCTATCTTCCTTCTTGTATGGACAATCTTGTTTGTTCTACTCTACATATGATCTATCTCATCTGGAATAAATTCTACCTCTTTGAAATTTACCTCCTCTACCTCTCTGTCTTTGCTCATGCTTCTTGTTCAATTTGTCTTCAACTTTCAGGGAAAACTGACATGCTTCTTCTATTGTTGTCATCCTTACGAGGCTCAATTCTTTTTGAATGTTCAATCTCAGTCCATTTATGTATCTTTCCACTTTCTCCTTGCTTGCTTCACTATGTCTAGTCCTTATGATGACCTTATGAAATTCTTCAATGTACTCCTTCACAGATTTCTCCTTTTACTTCATGTTTTGCAATTTCTTCAACAATTCCAACTCATAATCATCAGGTATAAACTGATTCTTCAATTTTGTCACCATCCTATCCCATTTTATGATCTTTTCTTTTCCTTTTCTATTTCTATCTAACTAAACTTCTTTCCACCAAATAGCAGCATGTCCTTTCAACTTAGTCTTTACAAATCTCGCCTTCTCTGGATCTTCAATTTCTTTATATCAAAGTATTCCTCCAAGTCATTTATCTAGTCAATCAATTCCTCTAGATTTAAATTTCCAGTATAGTTTGGTGCCTCCACTCTAAGTCTCTTTCCAATATTCAAAATAGTTCTCAACATTTTCACTTGATTTGATTGTTCTTCTTCTTCTTCTAGGGCTTCTTGATTTTGATCAACGGATTGAAATTCTTCATGATCACTTCCAACATCATGTCTAGGGTTTAGTCCTCTTCTTCTATCTTCTTCTACAACATCCAGTCTAACCTTCATTGTTTTCATCATTTCCATCATTTAGTTCATTCTTCCAGCCATAGTGCCTACAACAGGTATCCTCCTCAGTGGCATCTCTTCCTAGGATCTGGTGCAATTGCCTCAATTTGGCAATTTGAATACAAGGTAGCAACTACCTCACACTCAGTGATCTATTAAAAAACATAAGTATGCTGGCTTAGGTTAGTGATTAGTTCACCACAAGATCTGCATTCACTTCCCAAAGGATTCAAAACTTTTCTCTGATACCACTTGGTGTAGTCATGGTCGGAGAGTTTACAGAGTGAACTGTCTAAACCATGAAGCTAGAGTAAACACAACAGAAACAACACAAATGTAGAGTGCAATGGAATATTCAAATGATCAATATATCATATATTCAGAATGCTTATATTCTAGAAACATGCGGGCTATAATCAAAGGGCTCATAGGCCTACTTTCTGGGTTACAACAAGTATGCAAGATATGGTAATGAAGTACCTGCCCAAAAAGAATCTAACTTATGAAATCAACTATCTATCAACTACTGACTTCCTAATACAACCTAGAGATCTATATATATCATCTGAAGCTCAATAAATAGCCAAGAAAGGTTACAAAGTCTAATGAAGGAATGCAATGTGTAGAAACAAATAGGTCACCCATAAACATCTGGTAATGCTCCACAAATGTATGAATCAAGGTACGGACCTCAAGGCAGGTATATCTGATTATTATATGCCATGTGACATGTTTCATTTAGCTATGCAAGTCATGGAAGTACTCCGCAAAGCTTCTCCTTCAACTGACTGTCTGTATGCTCTGCTCTGTGAAAACATGTGATCTTTTGAAAGCGATAACTTTTAACAGACAAGTCCAAATGACTTGAAATTTGGATATGATGTAGATGATGATATGTAGATACTAAGTCCTTCTTTGTGAGCTTTGATATGAATATGTGGTGAAATACGATACAAAATGCTGAAACTGCAAATGACTGAACTGAACTGAAAATGAAAGAAAAAAATGCAAATATTTTTGGTTGATGCAAGATTAATCTACAACCTCGGATGCTTCGACATCACTTGTTCACCTCCCTTACTAGATTTACTTATAAGGTTTATGATGATGATGCTTCATTCCATACTTGTGATAGTGATTTAGCCATCCCTATGTCTCTACATTATATTGATATCTCTATAGAATCTCCTTCAAGCTCATCCCCTTCCACCCCTCATGATCACTCTTCTCATAGAAAATATCCTACTTCTATTGACAACTCTTTCAATGGATTTAGTGATACTTATCCTAGTAATAATGAGGCCTAAACATCACATGATGAATCTTCCCCCTTGATCCTTTCATGATGCACCTTTCTCTCATTTGTCCTCTATCCCTCTTTCTTTAGAGGATGAGTTTCTTATTATTGAAGACAATATAGAGCATGATGCCATCATTGATTACTTTCTTAACATTACATTAGTTGACCCTCCTCTTATAGTAGACATTATTCATTCTTCTCATGAATCTTTATCCACTATTCCTCCTATATTTGAGATACCTCTCTTCAACCTAGACCATTTCCATTAAATTCCTCCTTCTTTACCCATTACTCCTATATCATTTCCTTTTTTAGAAAGATTACCATCTATTTCTTGTGAGCCCCTTCCAAATAATAAATCTTATTCCATTCCACAAAAAACATGAAATAAGACCCCACACACACCTTTTTAACACTCTTAAACATATCATAGTCATTCTCTTAGAATCTCAATTGATTGTTCTCCATCCTCCTATAAACAAGACTATTCCTAAGAATAATTGTTGAACACCTCTCTCTTCTACATCTTATAGGGTGCTCAATCATTCAACCCAATCAATGTAAATAACTAAAAGATAAAATACAAGACCTTATTGATATAAGTGGCATCAATATCTCTTCTCATGATCCATCTTTTCTTTCTTTAAACATTATGCCAACATTAATTTTCTAGATGAACCCAATCAAAACCTTGGCATACTTTTCACCTATGATGGATATGATATTGAATATGATTCTTTTACCATATCTACTTCTCCCATAGCTTATTATTTTGTATTTATAGATCCCATTTCTATTCCTAAGGACTTTGCTATTCCTATTCCTACAAAAACTAAAACACTTCTCCCCTCTCCTAATGGGATGATGTTTCAATATATTGCCAACATTCCTCCCTTGTCTTCTATCTTCACTTTTGGTATATCTTGCCCTCTGTAGGCTTAGGTACTATTTTTTCTCCTTGTGAGGTACATTATATTAATCCATTAGATAATTTCACCCCTTTTATTGATTGACTCCCCATTTTCTTCATGTACCTTTAATTCATTCTCTTATTATACACTTTGTGTTGTTAAACATGTTAATTATTCTATGTTTTACACTTCTTTATGAATGTTATAATTCCTCTTTGTGTATATATCTATATCTCAATGATGATGCATGACTTTGAGAAATACCTTTGTCTCATTAATGCACCATTTTAGATATTCTCTTTCCTCTCCATGATACTTTGTACACTAATGCATGACATTGAGACTACCTCTATTATGACATTAATTCTTCTAATTGGTTAGATTTTCTCATGTGCATTATTCCTTATGTTGTCAAACATTATTTATTCCTAAATTTATCTACTACAGTGTTACCTATTATGTCACACTCATGTCTTTCTCTCTTTATGTGTTGCCATTTTATAGGTGCACAATTAGCTACAACCATCTTCTTTGGTGATAGCCACCTTTTCTATTGTCTTTGCCTATTTTCTAGGGAAATATCTCCCCTTTCCATGCTCCCTTGTACATGCTACATCTTTCCTACTTAGCATATTTATTACACGTTCTAGGGAAATTATCCTATTTTACTCTCCCTCCCTCTATTCTATGTTTGAACATATTCATTTCTATCTTCTCTTTTCTCCTTAAAATGATTACATTCGCTCCTCTCATACAATAATTTTAAAGGGGGTATATCCTTTTCACTCAAATATTTACCATCCTTCTATAGAAATCACTTGGTCATGGCCCTCAAGCCAATCTATTTCATGTCCCCTAAGCCATATCATTTTTATTTTTGGCCCATGCACCACTCTTTTTAGAATCACCTCCTAACAAAGTAATGCTAGCTTGAATGATTCATATTATTTATGATTCCTAGCCTGAGAATTATATTTTTCTCTCTATTTGTGTCCTTATCCTTGGGCATGCTTATTCTATCTATATATGGATACTCTTTATCCATTGCTATGGAGATATTCCTTTCTATATGTGTTTTTCAATTTCCTTTACCTAGAGAATAAATACATACATGTTATTAGATTAGGATTATAATGTGCTAATGCTTTGTTTTGTAGGATATGTTTTCTCCTAACACATTTATTTTGTAGGAAATGTTATACTAACATATTTATTTTGTACATCTTGAGTCAAAGCATAAGCCACTCAGTCAAGAAAGACAACCTATTCTTTTTATATATCCAAAAATATTTTCACTTATGCAATTTACTTTAGCATTTTACATTTATATAATTTAGCTTGGCTATATCACTTAGTAATATAAGCCCACTAAAGTGGGGGGAAAATGTAGTGTTAGAAATTACATACACTTCTACCCTATAAATTGTACACATTTAAATGTCTAATCTTGTAGCTTGTTTTAGGTTTCACTTGGCCATTTTACCTAGCCATTTCCCTAGTCCAAAGTTCTACATATTATATTCTTTGTGTTTTTGTTTGGTTTTACACTTTTTATGATGTACCTCAACTTTTTCATATTTGTTCAAAATATTTTTTATTTATGGAAGTCATGGGACTTTACACACTTGCACTGGCATCTCCATGGGCACAGTAGTATCCTTGAATTTTTAAAATTTGCATGCATGTTTAAATCCACCTTTTTCTATTTTTCCATTGACCAAAAACCCTTAATAGATCAATTTTATATGTTTTCTACCAATTATTCTCTTTTTCTCTATTTAAGAACCTTTATGGAAATATTTTGGTTTTACGATGTGATTGCTTCTGGATATTAACTGTGTAGATGTAAAAACCACTACATAGTTAATGTCTAGAAGAAATCACATCTTAATGCTATGGACTATGGAGATTTGATGTCTCTAACATTTTGGTTCTTAATCATTATCTTTACTTTCTTAAGGATTCTTTTAATTATGTCTTATCCATTCCTCTATTCTCTCTTCTATATCACTCTTATTTTGCTAGTTATCTTCATATTTTGTATCCTTTCTCTTTACAAAATCTATCATTCTCCATCCTCCTCCCAAAGGATGGAAACTCATTAGAGACCTACATGGTGTTGTTAATACTTTTACTTCTATTGCAAGTATTTTCTCCATTTTCATTGCAACACTCAAGGGTTTAGAGTTTTTGAGAAAAAACATCAATCATTGAGATACCCAATTCTTTCCTTTTAGTTAAATCTTTATTCTTCACTTTATTCTTGTATCTTTCATCTCTAACATTGTGATTTGTTATAAAAAAAAATTTACATTGTTTTCATATATTGGAGTTTATTTTATAACACCATTGATATTAGAAATAAGTTCTTCTTCCCTTCTCTTCTAGCTTTGAAATAGAGGTTGTGGGTAGTTTCTCCTCTCTCCTTTTTTGAGTGAGGTCTCATACTCTTCACTTCTTATTTTCTCATTTTGGAAAAGTGATGCAGGAAGTTGCTCATCTTCTCTTGTGTTGAGTGAGCTACCATCCTTTTCCATTATTCTTATTACTTCAATGTGATGGTCTCACATTAAGTCCTTGATTTGAGGAAGCTTCCTTTTGATTTCCTTTCCTTCTTGAGTCCTCCTTTGATTTGAGGGGTCTTCTATTTTATTTCATAAAATTGTTCTTCACACTTAGTATAAAACCTATCTAATAATCACGTATATTTATATTTACTTTGCATTCTCATACTTAGAACTTAGTCAGATTATTAACTTTCCTTGTTTCCTTTTTCATAGTAGCATATGGATGAATCTCCTTATATTTATTTCATTGTTATTTCATATTACCATTTTATTTTCTAATCCTAGTCATGATCCTAAGTGTACAAATAAAATTTATTTGACTAATCATGGAGTTCAAATGACCAAATTGGGGGTCTAACCACTTTTGCAAGCTCTTATACAATGACCTCTTTTTCCCTATTCTAGACAAGGGTTTTTTATTGAGATCTCTTCTATAGATTTTTTATTCTATATGGTGTTTTTGTACCTCTAACCATCTCTTTTAATTTAAACTATTTTCCTTAATTTTGGTAGTTTGTCATATTCCTACATAGAGAACTAGATTTTGGTCACATTGACATCCTTGTGGGTGTGCCGACATTCTAGAATTAGAAATTAGTCCCCATACCAAAATCAATGTTCAATCAATCATTGAATTTTTTTTATGATCTTTGTTGTTGTTCATACTCTTGGAAATTTATTTTTTATAAACATGATCTCTATCTTATCCTAGTTCCATTTGTACAAAAGCTAAAACCATAAATTATTAATTAGATTAATAATACAATTTCATGTTTTTATACTTATTTTCTTAAGAAATGCAATTTGATTGTTACTCTAATTAATAACTATTAGAAAGATTAAAGTAATCCTCCTTTACCATTAAGGTAACTTATATTTTATCTTTCATCTCCTTGCAAAAGCAACACACTCATAGCATAGTCACTAGCATTAGTCTCTACCTCAAATGTTGCTTGCAAGTTAGATAAATCTAAAACCAGTTTTGTACTTATTGTATTTTTCAACTCCTCAAATTATTATTGTTGTTTTTTTCCTCATTAAACTTTCGTCATCTGCTCATGACTTCATGTAATGGGCAGACACAAATGAGAAGTTTTTCATGAATTTTTGGAGGTAATGTGTTGCACCTATGAAGCTCCTAGTCTCACTCATGGTAGTGGGCTTTGGCCAATTAACACTACCTTTAATTTTGGATAGCTATATTCTTATTTATCCATTATGCACCACATGACCAAGGTATACTAATGAGGTTTTGGCATACTTACACTTCCTTCCATTCAAAAAAGCTTATTCTCCCTTAAAAATTCAAATACCCTCTCAAGATGATGCAAAATATCTTCATATGACCTACTAAATATTAGTATATCATCCAAATAAATGATAACACTAGAATTAATTAAATGCTTCAATACCTCATTAGTAAAGCACATAAAAGTGGTTAGAGCATTGTATAGTCTAAATAGAAGAATCAATAAATTGAAGAGACCTTTCCATTTCTTGAAAGTTGTCTTCCACATGTACTCTTCTTTTATTCTCACTTGGTGATATCAAAATTTTATGTCCAACTTTGTGAAGTATATGGCATGCTACAATTGATCCAAGATATAACCAATATGAGGAAATGAATACCTATTCTTTATCGTTATCATGTTCAAACCTTGATAGTCAATGTGCATCTACTACATATTATATTTCTTTGATACTGTGACAATGTGAGATTTGAAAGGTCTATTAGGTCTAATTACCCCTTTCTCCAAAATTTTATTGATTTGAACTTTGAATTATTGCACCTTAATCACACTCTTCTAGTACAACCCAAGATTTGGTAATGGACATTCATGTGACAACTAAATTTCATGCTCTATTTCTCTCTTTGAGGGCAACCCCTTAGGTTCCACAAAAAACTTATAAATTTACTCAATGAACTACTTACAACTTATTATTCCTGATGTGTATATAATCCATGCAATATCTTCAATTAAACTCAAATTTGATCTCCTTTTTCTATCATCATTAACAAGGAAACCTTGCCACTAGCATTAATTAGACACTTGGCCTTGGAAGCACTTACCATGGTTATTTATGTCTTATTTTTCTCTGTGTTAAATATGTATGTATTCCCATCTAGAACAAGCCTATATTGATTAGGCCTTTGCTAATATGTAGCATATATAATGTATAGGTATGGATTGGAAAATATCGCTCCACAAACATTAAATGGAGCTATATCTTCTAGCATTTCATCCTTATATTTAGAACCAATGGAAAAATTAACTTTTCACTATTTATTCACCATGGCCTCTAGCCCATATTTAAGCCAACCAAGAACATAGGGTTGAGGATGATCTATCACTTATAGCCCAAAATCATTTACAATTTTTTCTAGGGTAGAAATCCTTTCATCTATTTTGTTTAAAGGAATTATTCTTTGGAGTTTTTGATTCCTTAGTTTGGCTTCAAACCCTTTATGCCTTAAAATGGATTTGTTTAGAATTATTTAGCTTTAAATCTTGTTGCCTTGTGATGGACTTATGATTTACATTTATGGGTTTGGGGTAAAACCTTGTGTAGCCTTTGTGTGGGATTATGTGAAAATGAGTGTTCATGGTTGAGGTAAGAGGACTCTATTAATGGAGCTTTCTATGTCTCCATGGTTTTTCAAACATTCTCCTTATCATTTTGAGATTAACCATTAGCGGTTTGGTTGTGAGAAATGTTATGTGAAACCCTTGTGTGTATTATGAGGACCTTGTATGAATATATGTGTGTTTTGTGAGACCTTATGAGATTCTTGAGATAAACAATGTATGGTTGTAGATCCATGACTATATTGTCCATAGCTCAAGGGTTAACTAAAGTGGGATGGACATCTATATGCACTTGAATATGTTAATATGGTTGGGTGGTAAGTACTATTCCATTGGCCTCCTTTGGTGGTTCTTGATTGGACCTCTTAATTGGTGATTTGAAAATCCATCTATTGTAAAAGTTGAATAAACTTCTTGCTATGTAATTTAATTCTTTTCATTTCTACTCTATGTATAGAGGAAGGTATGCATATAATACATTTTGAAGGAATTTATAAACTTTAAGGTACATTCTCTTGTATGAGGGAAAATTAGCTTGAAAATTTAAACTAGTAATTTTCAGATTTTGATTGTTGGACTAGTTTGTTGGGTGAATTTGTGATTGTTTGGGCTATAGTGTAGGTTCATAGTCTCCTTATATTGAAATTTATTCTTAGTTGAAAGATTATGTGGTTTCATGGCTTAATTTGCATTCTTGATTATCATATATGCATATGCATGTTGTTTGGACATTATTGAGTTTTCTTAGTAGTGTCATATCCTCATAATGCCTTTTTTCATAATGGGGGGCTAGACAAACATATCATAGAAGCTATGTGAAAGTTTTATCTCTAGATTTCATGTGTTTTTATGAGAAATCATAGAATTACAATGGCATCCTATCAATTGTGGTGGCATCCAATCCATGCCATTTCTCCCCTAAATGAGTTTTGTAAAACCCTTTCTATTTTGATAGTTTTTCTATCCCATTTCTTCTATTTTTTGTAGGATGTAAAAATGTTATGTTTTGAGCATGTTATGACCATTTCCTTTTAAAATTTAAATGTGAAATAAATTCTTGAAAAATGATGTTGGATGGACTTATTTACATATTTGGAAAGGTCTTGGAATGATCTATCACTTTATAAAATATTGTAATCATTGGATAAAATATTCAATATTTTTGGAAGTGATTTGTGTGAAATAGTCATTCTTATCCTATAGATAGTGTTTAGTTCTTATGAATGTTATCCTTGAAATAATTAATGAATGTAAAATGATCTATGTTGGTAATTATTGATATTAGGATATAAGTTAAAATAATTCTCAACCTCTTTAATAATCATGTATTCATTGGGTATGTAAAGGAACACTTGCACATATTAGTTATAACTAGGTATATATCCTAGTTGCATGTATGATTTCTATGTATGTGAAAGAAATTATGTACATGTTGAGTAGTCAAAATTTGGAGAATAAATTTAAGTGATATTATCTCCCAGTGATGTCCTAATTAGTCTAAGTGCAATGAATCCATTCATGTGTATATGATACTCTTAATCTTCCTCTATCTCTCTAGTCCTTTTAGTGGTGTTGCAATGAAAAGATGAGATCGATATATGCATGTTATGGTTACTATTATCCTCCATATTGTGTTGAGAAAGGAAACATGTTGTTGTAGTCATGGATTCAAGATCCAATGAAGGACAATCCAACCATGTAGCCAAATGAAACAACTTACACTCGCAACATAAACTCAATGAAATAGAACAAAAACTTTATTGATTACTTAGTCACAAATTAGTTACATTCTACTGCAATGGTCTCCTTACATTCTAGGTCATAGCTATTTGATTACAAAATATAAAATTAAACTATTTAGATATTCATACATGTGCTATCAACATCTTCATTATCATTATCAATATCAAACACTATTTCAAATCCATCCTTATGTTTGCACTATTTCATTTGGCTTCTTCCTTGATTCCATCTTGATGCCTTAAAGGATTTGGGTGGTGTATATATAGTAGTCCCAAGCCTTAGAATGGTATTAAGTTGGCCACAAGGTGGCACAAATCTCAATGAAATGTTTAGTTGTCTACACATGAAGATGGACCTCTCCAATCAAGTACAATAATACCATATTAAAAAGTCTTCATGTGATGCTCACCAAAAAATATCTTGGGTCCCATGTATCTTTGTATGTATTCCTTTGGTGGTGCAAACTTATAGAAAGTTGGTACAAGTTATTGATAGTGAACTATGTAAGCGTGTCAGTCCAATAAAGGTTCAAAAACCAAGTTGCACACATGTGATACTCCAAATATTCTAAAATGTGGATATGCCATGGATGCATCATTGTAAAACATACTTTCTAAATTGTGAGACTTGATATGTATTTATGGTGATGTGTGGTGGATTCTTCTGTGATTGACTAGTGACTAAAACCCTACAAATGAACAATCAATTGAAAGAAAAATATTTTTTGTTGATGTAAGATTTCTCTTACACCCTAGGATGTTCTTGCATCACATGCATTCATTCTTACATAATATACTAATGAGAATAATTATTGCTAACATCTTCCTAAATTCTTTCTTAATTATGAGGTGGGAATTGAACCTTCTTTATGTGAATGGTGATCTTATTCTTCTCCCCTCTATCTATGATTATATCATATGGAAAAAATAGGACCTAATTAGATGAATTTTTCTCTCATTCTCTTCTTCATGATGTCCCTTTTGTGTAAAGGTTGAATAAATCAACATTGTGCTCAACATGCTTTGATCTCTCTCTCTCTCTATCTCACGATTATGGAAAGTAATAATTAAATGATGGATTAATCTAATCAAAAGAAGATAGTTTATGCTTCTTATGATTATTCTAAGATTAGATAAGGGTTCTATATCCTTTTTACAAGTGAATATATACTTCATCTTATACCTCATGTATCTTTATTTTGAATGAGCAAGTTATCTTATGTGATTGCCAATGTTCTCTAATGCCTAGTAGGATGAGGTGTAAGGAATTTTTATGCTTTTATGTTGTCTTGAGGATGAGTTTTCATACCCACCAACTGTGTTCATCTCTTGGAAGTTAGGTTCCTTGAGAACTTGTCTCTTTATTATGTTTGTGTTTATGCTTTAGAGAGTGTGCCACATTGGGATGCTTGCCACTCCTTGTTTGTTGAGATGATGTAATGTCTCTTCTTGTGTGATTACCTACACATATCTTCCATGCATATTAGGTGTTTGTGTTAGTGTAGTTATGTGTGAAAACTACACTAGTGTGTGTTTGTGCATTGCAACATTGTTAGTGTTGTATTTGTAATGTGAAAACTTTGTTAGCATGTTTCTTATCTACTAATCCCATTAGTAAAAGTTGGGCATTTATAATTTGGATAATGAATTGAACCAAACCAAACCTAGATATTCTTTCATATTTTTGTGTAACAATAATGGTTGGCATAGACATATAACAATCATTCCTAATCTGAAGAAACCAACTAAATTATTTCTATCTAAATAATAAAGCAATCCAATTTTAAATGTAATATTTACATGAGAGAAATCTATACCATCTTATTAAAACAAGATAATTCAAGATAATATAATACAAATATTATACTCTAATCAAAGTAAAAAAATTCAATCTACTAAAAAGAAGAAAAGATTACTCCCATTAATGGTTTCCTATTTATCTCCTTTTCTAGGATGAAAGGTAAAAGAAAAGGTTCTTTTAATGATTCAATTCCCACTAAAAAGACACATGACATGGGTTGTTTTAATCATATCCTCATTTGGATGACAACCAACATTCTTTTATCAACCTTAATTAGGCTAGTTCATCCAATAACTCGTATCCCTTGATTTATAATTTACTGGATTTGTGAAACTCTAGTACTTATAATTCAAGAGAAGATCATAGATTGATGATAGATTTAACCTCTTATCTTCATAAAATCCTAATAATCTTCTTTCCAAATCCACATGGTGGGGGAACATCATCACTTTATTATGGAGGAACAAGTTTTGTCTCTCAATAATATTAATGTGAATCTTGTAGCTCTTGAGGAAATTCGTGATTGTATGCTTTCTTTGGTTAATGATTTATGAAGGCTCTCTCATTAAATCCATGTGAGGTTGTTTCATGGAGGTCATTATTCTTGGGTCTTTAATCTTCCTCTTGATGTGAATTTAGAGCATGAATTAGACAGGAATCCCTAGCTCCTTGTTTTCATTGTCTATCACTATGTTATGGCTTTTGATTATTCTATAATTCTAGCCTTTTGGCTCTATTTGAATAAATTTTATTTAACTTTTTCAAAACAACTAATACAAACAAAAGGAAGATCCACACCTAGAACAAAGTGTTATATATACAGAGTAGGTTAATGCTACCAGGGTGTTGTTAGATTAGAATCCCTTTTCTTTCTGGCTTGTTCTTTTGTACAACCAGTTGAGGGTGTATCTCCAAGGTAATGATAAAAGGAATAAGGAATTCAAAGATTGGAGACAACAATGGTTGAGTATGATTGTTTGATTGGTAGTAGATGTTTTTTGGTAGAGTCTTAGGTTGCTTTTGGAAATCTCAACACACTTGGAAAATAACCAAATTTTCCTACTTTGTACAAAGATGGCTTGATAGGATGTGATGAAGATGATTATGGATCTAAATCAGATAGAAACAAGAGGATGCACAAGAAAAAGTCATGTTTTAGAATCAATTCATGCATGAAATTGAATATAAAAATTCGCTACTTCACATAAAAACATTGCTTTTGACATTTATGAAATCACTGTGGTGAAAAAAATTTGCTATCATGAAAATATAATCATTGTGATGAAAACATTTTTTCTGCCTACTAAAAGTGGTGATTTCATCATAATACATAGAAAATGCAAAATTTTAAGGAAAAATGAAGGTACACAAAAACACCAAATGAGAAGTGGAGAGTATAAAAAATAGTTGGAGAGTTGAGGGGGCTCTACTTAAACATCATCCACTTCAATGGTCAAACAGTCAATAGCAATTTTACACCTCATCCACAACAAAAAGTGGTAAATACTTGTCCTATTTTTATTGGCTAAAATTGACTTTTGACTGTTCAAATGGATGATGTTTAAAAACAGCCAAGTTGAGGGGGCCCAACAAGGGGGATTTCACCTTGGAGCCACATGTCAATTGCCATATCATCACTTTTATATGTCATATTAGCTTTTTGGGGATTTACATCATCACTAGACATGCCATATTGGTCCATATGTTTTTTGGGTGCTTACAGTCACAACATCACATCAAATAAATTCATTTTCCATCGATTGAAATAATATAAAAAATTAATACCTCCCATTTCTATTTGATTACATATCTAAATTTAGTCTTGTTAACTTACATCAATCATATTATCCAATTTAACTCATATATTTAAAATGCTAATTAATTTACTCGTTAATTAAAAATTACTTATTTTCCTCTACAAATAAATTAACAACACATACATGACTATCTTTATAAACCCCTAAACAAAAACAAAAACAAAAGACAACCTTTCTTAGAATCTTATCTAAAAACCAACCTTTCTTAGAATCTTATCTAAAACCAACCTTTCTTGGAATCTCATCTACAGTTATTATACATTAAGTACTAGAAGAGGCATCCAATATCAATAGCCCAACCCTACACAAATGCCCAGATACGCTACAGCTACCTCAAATCATGGTTGGTTGAGAACTCCTGAATGTGAACTCAACCTACTTTCATCTCTCGTACATTTTGATTCTATCAAGTCTTCTTTGAATGGGGCAATAATCCCTTGTCTTGTTCAGAAACAATGTGAATATAGACACTCAAACAAAATGAAAGCAAATTTGTTGTTATTATATTCATTACAGTAACCTGATTTCACTTTCTAGGAATACAAATTCAACCTTCTTTTTTCACATTATGCTCTCGTACATTTAACAAATATGATCCATTATCTTGTTGAAATATTTGTTTATAAAGGTGAGGCCCACGAACAAGATTATACTTTTTCTATTGTGGTTTGGAAAGTATGCATGAATTATAATGGAAACTCCATTTATGATTCAGGTTCTGGATTTTGAGCAATTCTCTTGTTACCATCTGTCTACAATAACAAGTCAAATGTATAGTGAATTAAGTTGTATCCACGCCGACAGAGAATGTAGCAGGAGTTGACAAGACTTGGAAGTGGTATTATGAACTGTCTGCTGTCATTCGCTGGCCGTGTCATTGACTCATTGCTCACTGATCATCCAAAAGCATTGGTATATAATATTCTACTACTGACAAGACGAACAAAAGTGTTTCTACATTATGTCCACTAAGATTTTCTTATTCAGAAACAGTAGAACACCTCGGAAGCTTTTGAAAGCTAAAAGGATATATACGAGAGAAAAAATATATTATCCCTTCGACATGAATAATTAAGATCAATCTTAAATACTAAAATAGTCTGAAAGGTGCGTCTATGTGATCTATGTGATGTAACTGGCTTTTGGAACACAGAAAGGCCGCACTTCAAGAGTCAATATGGCTTATTCAAAAGTTTATCAATCCCCACCAATATATATATATATATAAATTCTTTGGTTATTTTTAGAGATAAAAGTGTATATTTAGTATTTTTTTCCTGTTTGATATTTGATCTTAGTATCTTGTTTACTAAGTATAGTTATGTTAAGTTTATTAGTGGTTTGGTGAGGTGATCATTTTTAAACTTACATTTTATTTGACAATCAACCATTTTAAGCTTGAATATTATGTTCCATGTTATCTATACTTTGTCTTATTGCCATCATAGATGCTATTGTGCCTGTGGTTGTGTCCGTTGCATTCAAATTCTATATTTTCTCCTATTCTTGACTCTTTCTTTTCTACCTCACTTTGTGTGTCAATCTTTTCCAGCATCCATATGAACATAAATGCTCACATTAGGCATAATAATAAAGAGTTAAGGAAATGAATGCACACAAGAAAAATGAAACGAAACACACTAGGCAACACACAACACACATAATAAATAACCATGCATAGGAGACACCTCCATAGTTGAACCTCCATTACTATAGTTGCACACACCCATTTGTACCCATGAAATTTTGTACAAATTCCAAAACAACCTCAATAATTTCATTAAATCATATTCAGGGATTTGTCTACGACAACTATTGAATATGCCTAAGGCACCATCCCATCACAAACAATCATTTTAGCATGTGTAAAAGTTTATAGGATTCACAAAGGATGTCAAAATTGCAGAGGAAGATGTCAAAGTTGCATAGTAGCAAAGGATGCCATTGATGTTGTACATGAAGTTAATGTAGCTAATAGATGCTATAGCAACTATACAAATGATAACACACATGATAGGTGTTAGGATTATGTTAGGGTTTCAATGGCAGACCAGAGTAATACCAATTCACAATTATAATGTAGATTTAAATACACACAGAAATAGAAAAAAATAACATAAATTGACAACGGAGATTTAACGTGGTTCACCCAAAGTGGGCTACATCTACAAACACAACCATCCAATATTATTATCCAACAAAACTCATGATTACAATCTCAATTGTGACTCATGGCTTTTTGCCTTCTCTCGCCACTTATTTATCAAGCCTTATGGCGGTTATGCAAAGTAGGTTTTTACATGTTGGCCAATAAAAAACTAGTTGCCGACGCCTTTATTAAATATAGGCCAATTATTATGGAGGGAAACCACGGATGACAAAGTCACCAAAATTTATTTTGTTGCATGTACCTGCAACCCCTACAACATGATTAGTCACCACATATTAACAATCTCCTACTTGGGGACTGATCAGGCTCCACACCAAACAACATCCCACTTGGAGACTAATCTTGAAGCATCACCACCGCACATGTAGCTCCCACTAGATTTCATGCCTAGACTATCTGGTTCCTCATTTCCATCATTATCAATCAAGAAGGCCAATGGAAACTAATGAAGAAATCAATTTCTCTCGTGTGACTACTTTTGTGAACATAGATTTGCAAGATTTTCACTTTTGTGAATCTTTTCAAGATTCAATTGACCATCCTCCAAAACTGACTGGATGAAGTGGTACCTGAGCTGAATGTGCTTAGTCTTCGAATGAAGAGATGAATTCTTTGCAAGATGAATGGCACTCTAGCTATCAATATACAATGGGCTATCTTCCTGCTGCTGGCCCAATTCCTCCAAAAAATGTTGCAGCCAAATCATCTCCTTGCTAGCTTTTGTAGCAGCTACATACTCAGATTTAGTGGTTGAAAATACAACCTTTTGAAGTCTAGAAATCCAACTGACTACTATTCCTCCTACAGTAAAAACATACCCTGTAGTGCTCCTCTTGTTGTCTATATCACCTACTAGATCAGAATCAACATATCCTTTGAGAGTAGTGTTGATTCCTCCAAAATATAGTTGCTTTGTAACAGTTCCTCTCAAATACCTGAGAATCCATTTTACCACAGTCTAATGTTCCATTTCCGGATTGCTCATGTATACCTGCTCACAACTCCAACATGTGCAATATATGGCCTTGTGCATACCATTCCATACATCAAGCTGCCAACTGCTAATGTATATGGTATCTTAGGCATTTTGTCTTCCTCCTATTGTGTCTATGGACACATCTCCTTAGTCAATTTAAAATGACTAGGCAAAGGTGTACTAGCTTCTTTTGCATTTTGCATGTTAAATCTTTTCAACACCTTCTCTACATATTCACTTTGTGACAAAAACAATTTTCTATTTTTCCTATCCCGTGAGATCCTCATACCAAGGATTTATTTTGCTGCACCCAAATCCTTCATAGAAAATGACTTTGCTAATTTATGCTTAAGCTTACTAATATGCTGCATATTAGACCCAGCAACAAGCATGTCATCAACATAAAGTAGCAGGATAATATAGATGCCATTATCCAATCTAAATTAAAGTAAACACAATAATTAGAATGACATCTACTATAACCTTGTTCAACCATAAACTTATCAAATTTCAAATACAATTTCTAGGATGCTTGCTTTAGGCCATATGGACTCTTCTTTAACCTGCACACTAAGTTCTCCTTACCTTTGACCTCATATCCATGTGGTTGTTGCGTAATGATCTCTTCTTCCAAATCCCCATGGAGAAAAGATGTTTTCACACCTAGTTGTTCAAGATGCAAGTCTTCCGCAACCACAATACTTTAAAGAACAGTTCTAATTGAAGTTATTTTTACAACTAGAGAAAATATTTCATCAAAGTCTATAACTTTTTTTTTGTGTAAGACTTTTTACCATGAGCCTGCCCTTATATCTTTTCTTGCCTCCATCCTCTTCCTTCAGCCTGTAAACCCATTTTTTTGGCAATGCTCTTTTTCTTGTAGGTAATTGGACTAAGTTTCAAGTCTAATTCTGCAGCAAGGAATCCATTTCCTCTTTCATGCCTTGCTCCCACTGCTATTTGGTATCTACCTACATTGGTTCTTGATATCCTTTAGGTTCACCAAAATTAGTTAATAAAATAGAATATAATGAAGGAGAAAATATTTTAGGAGGTCTACTTAACCTTGTAGAAAATCTAAGACTTGAAAGAGTCTATGGGATATCTTGTTGTTATTGAGCATCAAGTACCAATGGCAATTTATTTTCTAGAATTTCATCTAGCACCACATATTCCTTTCTTTCATGTTCATGCTTCTTTTCCTATAGCTAATCTTTATACATAACCTTCTCATTGAATATGACATCTCTGCTTCTAATAATTTTATGATTTTTATAATCCCATAACTGATAACCAAAGCCATCTATTCCATATCCAGTGAAGATACATTTTTGAGATTTTGTATCGACTTGGTTCTATTTTCAATATCAACATGGACAAAAGATTCACAACCAAAGGTTTTCAGAAAAGAATAGTTTACCTTCTTACCTATCTATGCCTCTTTTGGAATAACACCATACAAAGGATTTGAAGGTCCTTTGTTTATTAAATAAACAACAGCATGTACATCATCTACCTAGAAATGTAAAGGCAATCCAACATGCAACCTCATACTCCTTGTACACTCCATGATTAATGTACTATTCATCCTCTCAGACACACTATTTTCTTATGGGGTTCCTGGAACTATTTTCTACCTATAGATTCCATTGAATGAATAATAGTTCTCAAATTCTCTGCTGCAATACTCACCTCTATTATCAGATCTGAGACATTTCACCTTTTTCCCTGTCTCATTCTCAATCAAAGATTTCTATTTCTTAAATATTTCAAACACATCTTATTTTGTTTGTAGGAAATACACCCATGTTTTCCTAGTTGCATCATCAATAAAAGTAACATAATAACAAGAGCCACCAAGAGATGATACTTGAGCTGGTCCCCATACATCTCAATGCACAAGCTCTAACTTTTCACTCTTCTTCTCTTTCCCAACCTTGAGAAATCTAACTCTCTTTTGTTTCCCATAGATACAATTTTCACAGAACTCCAAGTCAATTTGCTTCAGTCCTAGCAGAAACTTTATGGAGTGAAGGATCTTCATCCCTTTCTCACTCATGTACCCAAGTCTATGATGCCACAGTTTTGCATCTGTTCTTGTAGCAACTGCTATAAGTGTCTTTGCTGCCCCTACAACAACTGTTGTTGTTGTCTCTACATTAGCTATTTCTATAGTTGTTCCTGCAACAACTGTTTCTGTAGCAACAAGGGTAGAATAAGTATTACCAAAACACAAATACAATGTGCCTACCTTCTCACCTTTAGCTACTACTAATGCACCTTTAGTGACATTCCCTAGACTTTGTCTACAAAGGTGACTATGCAACCTTCATTACTTAGTTTTCCTGTAGAAATTAAATTCCTTAGGTTAAATTTGGAACATGGCTTACCTTCTGCAGCAACCATTGATTTCCATTCTATAATTTAATTTTTCTTCCCTTTTCTAACAATTTGATAGGGTTCATCATCACCCAAATATACCTATCTAAATCACCTTGAACATAATCTAGGAAATATTTCCTATGGAGTGTGGCATAAAATGAAGCCCCTAAATCTATTACTCAAGAATCATTTGCGTTATCTATTTACACAAAATTAAAGCATATTATAATTTATTACTTGCAACATTAGCTTCCTTATTGTCATCTTGTTGTTTGTCTCCTTGTTTGCCTTTCCGAGACCAGCAATCTTTCTTTAGGTGTCCTAGATTTCCATAGTGCCAGCAATCCTTCCTTCCCTTGGATTGAGATCTGCCTTTTTTCCCTTGTGACTTCCTATGATTTGTAGGGATTTTTCATCTCTCTTTTGATCTTCCCCTATTATCTATATTCAAAACATTACCTAATGTTAAAGTCTCACCTGTGCTTTTCTGTCGCATTTCCTCACTAAGGATAACACCAACAACATCATCAAATTTTAATGTATTTGAACCAAAGATAGAGTTACTTACAACCATGACCAAGCTATTGTAGCTTTTGGCAAATAACATAATATCAAGAGAGCCCTCACCTCTTCATCAAATTCACCTTTACATAATTTAATTAGCTAGTGACTGAATTGAATTGATTTAAATGATCTGTTACAGATCCTCCTTCACTCATTTTCATGTTAAACAAACACTTCATAAAAAATACCTTATTTGAGGCTGAGGAATTTTCATACAATTGCTCCAATTATTTCATCAATTCATTAGTTGTCGCTACTTTTTATATATTAAATGCCACAGATGGTTCCAGGCACAACTAAATGGTTCCTAGTGCCTTTCTGTTCAGTATATCCCATTCTTCATATGGCATCGTGGCTAGCTTCTTCACTTTTCCTTGCAATGACTGCCACAGATCATTCTAATACAAGTAATCTTCCATCTGCATCTTTCATAATTGATAATTTTGGCCGTTGAACTTCTCGACCTTGAATTTTCCTTCTTCCATTGCTCCCACTCAAATCTGAAATTCCCTGCCAATTAACTGAAATTACACGGATTTGATACTAGTTGTTAGGATTATGTTAGGGTTTCAATGGTAGACCAGAATAATACCAATTCACAAATATAGTGTAGATTTAAATACACACAGAAATAGAGAAAAATAGCACAAATTGACAACAAAGATTTAACGTGGTTCATCCAAAGTGGACTACATCCACAAACACAACCATCCAATATTATTATCCAATTGTGACTCATGGCTTTTTCCCTTCTCCAGCCGCTTATTTATCAAGCCTTATGGTGGTTATACAAAGTGGGTTTTTACATGTCGACCAATAACAAACTAACTATTGACGCCTTTATTAACTATATGCTATTTATTTTGGGGAAAACTGCAGTTGACAAAGTCACCAAAATTTACCTTGCTACGTGTACCTGCAGCCCCTATAGCATGATCAGTCACCACATATTAACAATACGATGCCATGAGAAACAATCCTCTCTTAGTTGACACAAAGCCAAAGGATCAAAGTGAGACAAAAGCTAGAAGCATAGTCCCTCCTTCTAAGCTCTATCATTAGCTAAAACTATCAACAAGTGTTGATCTAGACATACTTCTCTCACCTTTCCACTTTTTCTAGTATTTCCTTTTATATACATCCTCTTCTCTACTTCTTAAGTTAAAATTTAAAAGTTAATTTCACCAATCCATTATATTTGACATTATATTCTATGGAAAAGAATGCTAATGGTTTAAGAGTAGAAAACACCTAAAACATTCTATAAACTTTACATGCATTTTCTATAAATTTAGCATTTTAGCTATGTATAAATTAGCAATTAAATGTTAATGTGCAAACAAAACATTAGTAGGTTTGTAAAGAGTGGGATAATCTAAGAAAATAGTGTAAAGAAGGTAAGAAGCAATATGATTAAGTATATAAACTTATATGTTCCATAGAGCTTAAATCTAGAGAGGGATGATGCAATGCTAAAGCACTTAAGTTTAGAACCTTATTGTAGATAAAAATGGTTGTTATCCAAAGAATTTACACAGAAACAATTTTGTGGTATGTTTTAGTTTCCTACACACTGGGTCCACTTTCAGGTAGAGTCTATATCCTTGGGGATTAGGAAAACCTATTTGTTTAAGTTTGTGTGCATGTTCTATATGGTGTTAGGCTTTTTATCACATATTCTTAAAAATTTCTTTGAAACCATTTACAATTATATGGTTTCTACATTTGTGTCTAGCATTGCTTTTAGAAGTTTGCTTGGCATGTATGTGGATTCACAAATGATAAATATTTACAATGATTCAAAGTTAGCATGTGACACTAACCAAATTGAGGTTATTATAGACAAATCTATTGATTGAATTCATTTACTAAATTAGACAGTGGTTTCAATTTGTAATAACTAGGATGCCAAAGTATTTGAGCTCAAAATTTTTGAAAGATTCTATAATATTGATTTTTACCATTCATATTGATAAATACTATGAAAAAAATTGGTCAATGGATCTTTTCAACTCAGAATACTTGTATATTTGTGGTATATTGATGTTTTGAACTATGCATAATTGGTAATCAATTTTTTATATATCAATCCTTATAATGAAAAATTAAACTCTAGTAGACTTTGATAATGTTGGCATTAGATATTGATGGTTCCTTGTTGTTCAAAGAAAGTTCTTGAGTTTGTTGTTAGGTTATCTAATACAACAAGCCTAAGTACTCATAAACAAATTCTTAGGAGATGAGTATAATGAGTCACTAGATTTTCTTTATTTCATTAGCCATGATAATGTACTTTCAAGAGATATTCATGTGTTGATAAAATGACTATAAATTTTGATGTTACTAGAGCCTTCACTATGATAGTGGAGATGCATAAGTTATTCACTTTAATTTCCCTATAAATTTGACCCAATTCATGCAGATTTATACCTAGTAGATTGTCTTCTAAGATCCATATACTTAATAATTGTACATACTTAAGGCATGAAGTTTATTGCAAATTTGTAAGACTTTTCCACAACATTTTATTGAGATATTTTTCTATGATGTAATTTTGATCCTTTTTGGATGGAACTTAATGTGTATGGGATTACATGATGTTATCTATAGATATATGATGCTATCTCCTAATTTATGATTGGTGATATGATATATTATCTTTGCAGATTAATACATCAACTTATTTGGATGCATCTACATCACATGTATTATTTATTTCATGGATTTGAGAATCCATTTATATGATGTGATTTATAAGATTAATTAAAGGAAGCTAAGGTATGAAAATGCTTCCTACACTAATCTAAGAGGAGAGATGAACATAAAATAAGTAATTTGTAGGAAAGGAACAACACAAAAAAATCATTCACCATAACATAATGACGTATCTTAGGAAAACCCTTTTGGGAAAAAACTAGCCTCTAAACCATAAACCAATGTATTAATCAACAAAAATATCACTTACATTACAATCCAAGAAATGAACCTTCATATGAGACAACACCAACACAAATATTTGGAGTAATATTGGTAGCATAACAATACCTACAAAATACTGTACAAACTCCATCCCAAACACCTAATAAATATAGAAACCAATACATAAAACCACCAAAGGATGGTCACAAGAAAAATGATCTAATACCACCTAGAAGTGGAATCCAAGTCCCCAAAAGTGTCCTCATGATAAATATAGCATATTAATTACACTTTTCTGAAGAATCTATTATAACATGTCATAGTTATCCTCCTAACTTGGGCACTCCAATTTGTCTTATTCAAACACTTCAAAGATGCTTTATGACAGTCATAGGTTGGTGAATGTTCTTGGTCAACATGTGTAACTCCTTACAACTCTCTTATGCATTATAGATGCTCTTGCATTTTTTATGTGGGTGGTCTAACTTTTGGAACCATAACTTTTGATCCATGAAGCCAACTAAGCCTTTTTTTTTTCTAAATTGAAGATTACAAAGAGCTCAATGTCCCCATAACCCAATTTAGCCAATTAATGTATGTTTCTATAGCTTTTAGAGAAAAAGAGAGCCTCTATAGCCCAAAAATAACCTTTTAGTGTTATCAACATTAATATGTAAGGTTGAAACACCTTTTCTAACATTCTCCCACTTATTGAACACCTTGCAAGAGTAAAGGGAATATCAAAACTATTAACTAATTGTTAGGGGCCAAGAGGCCATAGTATCACAATACCACTTAAAATTCTTTGATTTCACTAGCTCCATTAATACATCTATAACATTCTTCAAAATTCTAAATTTCTCCAACATCATCCTTCAATCCTCTACCATGTCTCAAATAAACTAGTACTAGACATCACTATGATTTGTCTATGCACAAAAGGTCAAGTTCTTTTCCAAATAGACGACACTCTAACTATCATGATGAACTCTAATAGCTCTTTAACATAGCCCCACATCTAAACAGACAATCAAAATCCAAGTGACCTCCTTACAAAAGTGAGTAGTTTCCATGCACTCAACCTCTATTGTGGAAAAATCAACCACAACCTATCGTGTACTCATCCAACCCACTATACCACTAGATAAGCTAAGCACATAAACACTAGTAGACCTTTTACTATTGACAATCCCTACCAAATATGAATCCACATAAACTTGACTATCCATTGAGTGTGGGTCCTCTAAAATATCACCATGATATCATATGGAGTACTTAGAAGTACCCCTCAAATACCTAAAGACCCTCTTAACTATAATCAAATGTTCTTGTCAAGGATTATCCATGCAATGACTCAAGACTCCCATTGCTTAGACAATGACTAGTTAGGTTCAGACCATAGTATACATAAGTCTCCCAACTACACTAGCATAGGGGATTGAATTTATCTCCTCCATCTCTATGCGTGTCATAGGACACTACTCAAATGAAGTTCTAGTTCCCAAAGAAATAGTAATAGTCACTAGTTTGCTATAGACCATAATAAAACATTGTAAAAATAGACTCAATATACTTCCTATGACCAATCCAAAGTCTTTTGTTAGCCCTATCCCTTCTAATTTCCATACTAATGATGTACTTATTAGCCCCTAATTCTTTCATTTCAAACTATAAAGAAAGTTGGGATTTCAAGTCCCTAATCATTTCATTATTATTACCAAATAAAATCAAATCTTTGATATACAAACTCATAGTGAAAAATGATCACTACTATATTTATAATTAACACAATGATTTGACTTATATATGATAAACCTTGACTCCAACCCCAAAACATATGAATCAAAATTTTTATACAACATTCTAGAAGACTTTAACCATAGAGGGATTTATTCAATTGATAAACCAAGTTTTCCTTACCTTAACTCAATGTAGTTCTTTGACTATGACATATAGATCTCCTCCTCTAGATCACCATGCAATTAAACTATGTTCACATCCATATACTCAACCCTAATGTCAAAAGATGCAACACAAGATAATAGAACTCTAATATATATCAACTTTTCAATAGGGGAGAAAATCTCACCAAAATCTATTCCCTCAACCTAGGAATAACCTTGGGCAACCAACTATTCTTCGTACTTATCATTATTACCATCAAAGCCTAACTTCATTTGGACACCCATTTCCAACCAACACATTTTTATTAATTAAACTATACCAAGTCCCATGTATCATTCTTCCTAATTGCATGCATCTCCTCACCCATGGTTGATTTCTAGGACTCACAATCATCCCATACCATTTCATCTAACTATTTTGGGACCATTAGTGTTAGTAAATAAAGAAAATATACATCTAAAATCAAGTAGGTTATACCTTTTTGGTTGCCTTCTCTATGGAGTCGACCTCCTCAAAAGCTAAGGTGGAGTTTCTACCTCCTTTTAACTCTCTGAACTCTTAATACTATCCTCCTCATCTAGTCCAACTTGAAGCTCTCATTGAACATCTAGTACAACCTTCTTGATCTTTGGTTGTAGTTCCACAACGAAATTCTCATTCTTCTTTGGCTACTCAACTATGTTAGAAGGTTTGACCTCGCTAAAAATCACATTCCAACTATAGAGAAATTTTCCATCCATAGGATCCCAAAGCTTGTACCTTCTCACAATGATGCCATAGCCAATGAAGATACATTATACAACCTTATTATCCAATTTTGATTGCTTCTCCCTAGGCACATGAGAGTATACCTCACAACCAAATACATGAAGATGATAAAGTGAGGGATATTTTCCTGTCTAAACCTCCATGGGGGTTTTCTCCACAAGCACTAACATAGGATACTTGTTGATTTGGTAACATGTAGTAGAAACCACTTTTGTCTAGAAATTCTATTTCAAGCTAGACCCACTAAGCATACTCCTAGCCCTCTCCATACATGTTACATTCATGTATTTTGCAACTCCATTCTTTTGAGGGGTCTATGGAGTTGTCTTATGCATTTCTACATTTTTCTCCTTATAGAATTTGTCAAACTATATAGAACATTGATTCTCACCACTGTTATCAGTTCTCAACACCTTAATTTTTCTACTAGTATGTTTTTCGAAGAGAACTCTCTAAACTAACTAAAGACCTTGGATTTACTTTAAAATATATATACCAATGTCCTTCTAGAACAATCATCAACAAATGATACATAATACAAATATTTTGATAATGAAATTCTACATGACCAAATACATTAGAATGAATAAGATCCAACAACCTAGAAGATTTATGAGAACTAGAGTAAAAATGAACATGTTTTTTGTTTTTTATAAATACAATCCTCACAAGCATCAAACTCAAGAGAACAATCAACAAGACCCTCTAAAGGTTTTTTATTTTCTTAGGTCTGTAGACTTTTCTCACTAACATGTCTCATACATTGGTGTCATAACTTTGTCTTCTTAGTAGGTAAATTTCTCTCTAAGGTAAGATCATGCTTAGGTACCTAGAATGAATGATAATCAAAACTAGATACATAGATCTTTTTTTTATAGGTTGTAATGAATAAGGTGTAGAATTTGTAGATCTAGCTTCACTACATATACAAAATAACTATTACACTTTATGCAAGTGCATGAATCAAGACAAAAGATAGTAGAGACTTGAATCCCCTTCACAAGAAACATAGTTCCTTGAACTATCTTACAACCTCATTGTGAAAGACTACTTGCACACTTGCATCATTCAATTTACTTATAGATAATAGGTTCCATGTTAAACCAATGATGTGTAGGACTCTATTATTCCCTTTGATCCTCCTATTAGATAATCAAATGTTGACTCTCACATGACCAACTATGTTGATCTATATGATTTATTTCCAAGGTATACCTTCCCACCATCATATATATTGTAATCTAAAAACAACTCTTGATGGGAAATCATGTGGAAAAACCTTCAAAGTTTGTGATCCATGTAACATCACATACATGCATTACCAAGGAAACAATGAAGGAATCTCATAATATTCATAAGAGTATTTATCAAAATCATCATTAGCTTTGGAATTTTTATTTTTTTCTCCTCATTCTACAATCTTTTTTGAAGTTGCATGTGTTGTCATAGTTTCAATATTTTGCCTTAGAATTTTTAGGAGACTTAGATCTCCCACAAGATTTAGATCTACCCTTGTCCTTCTTCTTGACTTTTTCTTTAGATTCCTTGGTGAATTCAATATATTTTTGCCTCAATCTCCTTTAAGAGAAGAGTATCCATAATCTTGTCAAGCATTAATAGTGCTTCCAATATCCTTTACCAAGTTATCTTACGAGTCTAGCAAAGAACATAGAAGGGTCATGCATTGTTCTTCATATTCCATATTCATATCTATAGATTAAAATTAGGTTATAATAATGTTTAATGCATTCATGTACTCAAAAATAAAATCTTTGTCACCCATCCTCAAAGTGTAAAACTTTTTCTATAGAAAAACTTATTAACTAGGGATTTATCCTATTACAAGTACCCCAACTTTCCCCAAATATTTTTTGTGATCATAGATGTTCAACCAGAAAATCTATCAAGCAAAGATTGATAAAGCTTCTTTTCTTTGTATCCAACACTACCCAATCATTTGGTGACATTGTAGTTAGTTTGAATCTAGATAGTACAACCCAAAATATTGATCTATGAGTAAATCCTACATCTTGAGCTTCCACAACTCAAAGTTAGTACTAGTAAATTATTTCTTCTCAATTCTATACATGTCTACCATTTTCCCTAAAAAACGATCTTCTCTATGCACGCTCCCACTTAGACCAAAATCATTATAATAAATCTTGTTCCTATTGTTATGGTGTGGAAAGAGGATCCTAATCAACAATGAAGCAACTAGGTCAATCTCTCTCCACATATAACATTATAACACTCAAAATACACCAAGGGATATAGACTTGGTTACTATCCCTAGATAAGAGCCAAGTTACAAGTGTTGGTGGAATCTTGGGGTTTTGTTGTTTCTATAATTAGAGATTGATGTAAGAGAGCTGATTAACATATGCAAATGAAAATATCTAATGATAAAACTGATTAACAAAGTAGACTGCAGTAACAGAAACCAAAAAATAGGAATAGAGCAGAATAGATAGAGAGGAGCCACCAGAAACAAAAGTAGAAATAGTAGGACACGGGCATTGGGACACCCTAGTCCTAGGGTTTCGAGGTAGAGTCACTTCTATGTAGAGGTGCCAATCTCTGTAACTCCCTTCTATCCTTCATCCATTGATATCCAAGATCTTTCACTCTAGTTCTACACACACAAGGAGGGGGGAAAATGTTTGGGTGCTATATAGAGGCTTGCCTCAGTCAAACCTTTGTGTAAGTGATCCCATTTCCACAATAGTAGAGATAAGTGTGATAAAGAGTGTGCACCCTAGGTAGGCAGAGGAAAATAACTAATAAAATAATGATGATCAAACATAAATGTGTTATAGAGTAAAATGTGTACACTAAAATTTTACACCTAGTTTAGCACTTGGTTGGACCTAAAATGTTTACCTTTGTTAATCAGGACCTATTTTAACACATTTTTAAACATTAAACGATTAAATCTTGATCCTAATAAAAAATACTAACAAAATAAGGTTAGGAATGGTCTAATCCCACTTAAATGGACACTCTTTGTAGTTTGTGGGGCTAAAGGACTAAGGCACCTAGCGGCCTGGTCCCAGATGTTAGCCCTGGTCCTAGTTTTGTGGTGTCGGCTTAGAACACCTCCATAAATTTTACTTTTCAGCCCCATTTGGTTTTATTTGTTGTTGGTGAGTAGGAATGCATATATAAAGGAGTTTTACGATTCATTTTACACTAAGATGCCTAATTCAAAATTAGAGTTTGCTCACATGTTTTGATCTTCTATGCTCAAGTGCTCTTCATGATTGGATGTGGTACATGATTGTGGATGATATGATTCTCATTTGTAGGTTTTGAAGGAAGTTAAATCTTTCTTTGTCCATCTCCTTGTTTGTGCAAGATCTTGAGTTATCTATGTTAACTAGGGTTTCACATATTATCGTAATCATTATCACTTTCATTCATATTTCTATCATATATTGTTGATCTTGCCTCTACCCTCCTAGGGCACACACTCTTGGATCACTAATCATAATTGTAGTGGAGGTGGAAACACCAACACGGGGTTTGACTAAGGGAAGCCCCTAAACACAACACAACCTTTTCCCTCTTCGCTTGTGTGCAGGTTGAAGATACAGGTTTATGAAGACAAGATCTAGGAAGGAGAAAGGGTTTGTAGGTACAAGTTTGGTGGAGCTTAGAGATTCTGCAAAACCCTAGAAAGGGTCTAGGGCACCAAGCACCCTAGTATTTTGGTGCCCTTGAACTTAGATCCAAGTTCTGATTTCTCTCTTGACCTTTGTTGTACTTTCTAATTTTTTATTTCTGTTTCTGATTATCATATATTTGCAGATATTTGTCAATTAAAATTTTATCTTTAACCCTAGCTTAGTTGGTTGGTTTTGGTGTAATTTGGTTCACTCTTCTCTATACAAAAAAAGTCCAGCACCCTTGTAGTTTGGCTCTCCTTCATAGGTAGAATCCAAGCTCAGTTTGTGCCCCAATGTTTGGAGAAGAGGGTTTGACCTAGTTTAACTCTTTAGGCTAGATCTCTCTTTTCTACATAACATTTTGGTGAACTCATCATTTATTATACTTTGGCATCCTTATTGTATTAGATCTTAGTTTTTTGCAATGCTAGATCTGATTAGGATTGAATTCATTTATCATTTTGCATACCTACATAGCTTATTTTTGCGTAGCCTCAAAATTAAGGTTTAGAAAACCTTGCATTGTTAGAAAACCTAGCTAGTCTTTAACCTAGGGTTTGGAGATTACTGATTTGTTTCAGATATTTATGGCACAATTACATTCATTTCATTTACATTTGCATATCATTTTTGTGTTTGAGAAAATAAATTCTTTCATACTTGCATTGAAAAGTGAAAAAATCAAGCATTTTAGGGTTAGGAAAAAACATACTTTTTGCATTGTTTTCATTACATAAGTTTTAGATCATCATAGAAAGGTTTATATTTCTGATTTTTACATCATATCTGATTGGTGTTGCATTTTTTATTCATTTATTAGTGCTTTTTTTTGCATTTGAAACTATTCATTGCTAGGGTTTGCTAAGAAAAAAATGTGCTTTTAGGAAAACCTAGTTTTTGTGAAATCTAGGGTTTGTGATTCATACATTTTTTCAGATTTTGATGATGACATTTTTATTTGAAATCTAATTTTCCATTGCTCTCATACATCATATATGTCATTTGGTTTTCAAATTTGAAAAAAAGAATAATTTTTGCATTGATTAATCTTAAGAAAAGCAATAAATTTAGGGTTTGATTTGAAGATGATTACAGATGATATTTAGTTTTCTTTGAGTAGAGTTGAACTTGATTAAGCATTTATTATTAGAGGTGTTTTCATTTGATCAAAATTGCAAAAAATTGATTCATTTAAACAAAAAGTCAAACTTTTCTTTCATCACCTCATTCATCTCTTCTTTGTGTGCATCTTGTGTGTCACTAAAGCTTGTAAGCAATTTACGAGTTTTGTGACTCGATGCCCTAATTCAAACACTCTTGTGTGAAGAAGTATTCAAATATGGGTTATAATGCTTTGAATAATCATGATAACAACACATCAGAACCCCAATGTCATAGTCTTATCACACAAGAAGTTCAAACACTTCTTCTAGATATGCCTTCTTCACATATGCTGAAAGCATCAACTTTCAATGAATCCATCAACATTGATGACCTTGTGGCTCATGTTTCTGAAGCTCAAATTTAGAGATTAGACATTGAGTTGGCTAATTTTTAGAAATTTGTAAGCTTAGAATATATAGCTGAAGAGGTTGTCCCCATTGTTGAGAGTCTAAGAAGTCTTTTTCATGAAAGTCAAGAAGGATTGGAAGTCTTGTGTGGCCTTGCTCATATTGTGCATGTAGACACCTAAAAATGTCCTCAGCTTGCAAACACCACTTTCATGTCAATTTTCTTCCAAATTCCATATTCAGCTATTAATTAAATAATTTTAATTATTTAATTAATTCAATTTTCTCCTCTCTGACCTATGATTAAATAAATTTTATTTATTTAAATCATTTGCCTATTTTTCCCTATTTTTCCTCTATGATTAAATAATTAATTTTAATTAATTAATTATTTAATCATTCACTCTCCAATGTACCCTTCATTCAATTAATTTAAATAAATAATCATTTATTTAAATTATTCCCCTTACCTTAATTAAAATAGGTCATACTTATTTAAATTATGGGTTCCCACTTATTCTCCCACTTCAAATAAATTAAATAAATGGATCAAATTTATTTAATTTAAAATCCCTACACCTCATCATATTTTTGAATTTTAAATTCTTTTTTGTCCTCTTATGAGAGGAAAACCCTAAGCGATCTCCACCCTCCATTTTGCTCCAAAGTCTATCAAATCTCTGTTAAATTTTAGCTAAACCTGTGAAAACCAGGAATACTGGTAGAGTAGCAAATTACATGATTGTACAAATTAATTGAGATGAAAGATAAACTATGAATAATAATTAAATTAACTTAAAAATTTACACATATATAGCCTCTGTAGGAGAGGAATCCGAGGAGGAATTACGGTGAGATCTCCTTGGTTAGCTTAAGTTAGAAGCATGCAACTTCATTCGTTATCTGTAGATCACATAGAAGATTAACTGATCTAAACCACCATCATTAATAGAAAACTACTCGTCATTAATGGAGAGAAAACTAATGCTAATACCCCCCCTTAAGTCTAACTAAGGAGACAAAATCCTAAAGAAAGATATGGGCCCTGGCAACAAAGTCTAATGAGGCACCCAATTACAAAGAGGAAAGAAGAAAACTGAGTGAGAAAAACTCCTAACCATTTATTCAAACTAAAGAAGAAAGCTGCAACTCTGATGAAGAATTGCAAATAAATCCACACTGCAACAAGAATATCAGTCATAGAAACCACTGCACATATTCTGCATTGCTCAAATGGATGAACGTACAGGTACACGGTCTCTGAATATAGAAACTGATCGTCTAAAGACAGGAAGATATGATTATGCAAAGATGTGCTCCAAAGAATTGCACAGATTCCCTTTGGTTGGGATGATGCCATTATTTATCCAATGCTCAGTATTGTCCCGCTAGAAAGAATCTCTGGAAGCACTCGAGGATGCGACTCTGGAATCTCATGTAGATCAGAACTTAGAACAGAAGAACACTTTTGGCTGCCATAGGAGGAAACATTGCAAAGCTCTAGTAGTTTATTGGCAACTTTTATCCTAAGTTTGTTTATCCAGAAGCAAAATGAAAGAAACCTATAATAGATGCTTTAAGCAAAACCCGCATATGGAACTTTATATAAGTTCAATTTTTACAAAGCCCCAAATTTTCCTAGATCTTTATCATATAGTGCTTGCAAAACACGTACAATTTTTAAAAGAATTAACATAGGAAGAAAGCAAGGGGCATGCAAAAATAAAATAGGGGAAGAAACATGCATGCATCTAGAAACAAAGGTTTACATCTACCTCCATTGTGGTGAAAATCTTCATAGAAATATGCCTACAAGAAGAACTCGCTTGCAAAAGATAGATCGATCATGCCATTAGCAGATCACTCCTAAACATGCAATAAATTCACACAATATATAAATGAATTTGCACTCGTACCAGACTCAGCTCTGATACCATGTTAAATTTTAGCTAAACCTGTGAAAACTAGGAATACTGGTAGAGCAACAAATTACATGATTGCACAAATTAATTGAGATGAAAGATAAACTGTGAATAATAATTAAATTAACTTAAGAATTTACACATATATAGCCTCCATACGAGAACAATTCAAGGAGGAATTCTGGTGAGATCTCCTTGGTTAGCTTAAGTTAGAAGCATGCAACTTCATTTATTATCTGTAGATCATGCAAAAGATTAACTAATCTAAATTGTCATCATTAACATAAAACTACCCATCATTAATGGAGAGAAAACTAATGCTAACAATCTCAACCATCCATTCAAACCTATTTCCTCTATAAAACAACTTCTCTAGCTCATTTTTCAGGTCTCTTAGATTAGAATCCTCTAATCTGATGTATTCTCTCCCACATCTTGCTAATGCATGCTTTTGACCTTCTCTAGATTGTTGCAAATCTACAAAATCTGAGAACACTAAGGCAAGGTTGAGGAGAACAATGGAGATAGGTCAAATGTTATCTTAGAATCTTAATTTTTTTGTGTTTATTTTCTTTATTTCTTAGGTAGTTTGCACTCCATTAGGAGTTAGGGTTTGTTGTAGCCTATTTTCTACATGTTTGATAGCTTTTTCCCTAACTCATATTGGTGAACCCAACATGAAATAGAGCATTTTTTGTCAACTTTTGAAATCCAAGTTTCATAGGTGGCTTCCTGGCCTCAAACAGACCTCACCATTGAGTCCGGGAGGCCTCACAGGCAAAAAATAACATAAAACACCCTATACTTTGCTTGCAGAATTTTTTTTGAATTTTTTTGAAATTTTTTTTAGTTTAGGTTTGTACAGTACGGATCCTCTGTGGGGTTTGCAAGTGACATTTTTGCTTGATCATTTGTTTTTGATGTCTAATGACTTGGTGTTGTAGGTTTAAAATTGACTTGTAGGTTTAAAATTGATTGTTGTAGGTTTAATGGTTTGTTGTTGCAGGGTGTTACAGGTCTCCTATTGCAGGTTTTATGCCCTTATCTTTACTGGTTGTCATCTCCAAATCCCTAACCCCATTCCTTATTGATCACTTCCTAACCACCTGTCAAACCCTATCCCTAACTACTAGTTCAAAGACTGTTAACCGCTGCTTAGAAAACCCTAATATCCTGCTCTATTTCTACCTAGTGGACATTCCCTAAGCCCATCACCATTTTCAAACCCTCTATTGCTGGTTCCTTATCGTTTGTTGCTCCCTCTGCCACTGGTGGCAACCATCTCCATCACCACCATGGAAGGATTGGTTTCCATTGCTGCCTCAGCTAACCTAAACCCTTCGCAGTTCCCACAGACCCTAAGTTCCTTTCTGCTTGTGTCACCACCCCTAGCGGTGACTTGATCGCCACCCCTCCAACAATCCCTCTGCTCGGCCCTTTTCCCACTCTGTCACTCCTTTCAAAATTTCTCCCGCTGCCTTCAAGACCTTAACCATCGTAGTCAGGTTTCTAGCCTACAACTATTGGCTTTAAAAAGCCTGACCTCCTTAGACTTGTGGCCTAAGGTCTCTTTGGTGACTAGTAGGAAAAGGTGGGGGCTAACGCTCCCCTTTATTTGTTTTTATTTTTTTGTCCCTTCGCAACCCCTGGTCATATGACCGACCAGGGGCTGATTTTAACCCTTAACTGCCAACTTTAAACATTAACCACTAGACCACCAGGAGTTAACCCTGTCATGTGACCACTCTAACTTAAACTGCTAGTTGTTTGCTAACTGTCGAGACTGAGCCTTTGTCTCCACATGCCCTAATAAGGTATTTTTTACAAAGTTAAAAATTGGCAACACAAGGACTCGTTGGAAAGCTGACTTAGAAAACTATGTAGAGGTGTAGGTTTTGTCCTGTAATAGTACCATTTTATCAGGTAAAAGTTCAGTCAAAGTCAACATTTCTTTTCAACTTCAAATGCGAATAGCTTTGGCATTTTTTATCATATTTCGGTGAATTTTTTTTCAAATTGCTTAAAATTTTGTCGACAATCTAATGCTTCTATTTGTTTTTCTATGACTGATTAATTTTCTCAGATATTTTCTAGATTCAATTTCTTGGCCTTTTGGTCTTGGTGGCTTGCAAAGGGGGTATTTTGCTTGATGTTTTTTGTTTTGCACACTCTAGTAGGTGATTTGCTGGTACTGATTTCTGGTCTGCAGCTTTGTGGCATTCATTTGGGAGGGAACCTTGTTTGAATTCATTAACCTATTTGTTGCAGGGTTTTCTTTCATTTCATATGTGTGTGTGGTTAGATTAGGAACACTTCAAATTAGGTTTAAAAAGAACAATAATATGTTTGCTATTCACACTCATTGGCTCAAAAAGAACCACAAATTGCATATTCACACTCATTGGTTTAAAATGAACAACAACTTGCATATTCACACTCATTGGTTTAAAACAAACAACAACTTGCATACTTCCACTCATTGGCTTAAAATGAACAACCTGCATATCTTCACTCATTGGCTTAAAATGAACTTGTATCTTTCACATTGATTGGGGTAAAAAGAATAAACAAATTGCATCATTGTCTGCTTTGTTTGGTGATTTTGTTTATGTTGTGAAGAAGTGTATGCTCTTCCCTCACACTCTAAGTGATCTTGGGAATCAAAAGATTTTCTCAACATTTTCATAATCACACCACACACTTAATTTCTAAAGGTAAATGAACTCTGTATAGTGTGACCAAGTAAATACATATGCTCTCTCCTCACATCATTGTATGAACTTGGAGATCAAAAGCATTTACTTGTGTTGCTTTTGTAACCCTTTAGATAGGGCCCACATTTGAGACACATCCACAAGGAGAACTCGTTGGTGACCCAAAGCGGTATTTCCCTCAGGCTGCTATATAAATAGATAAGGTGAAAGACAAGTCTAAACTGCCATTAGCCTTCGTCATATAGTGCCAATCCAAAAGTGCAAGCTGCCCACATTTATGTGAGGTATTTGTTAGTACTACAATTAGGATTGGTTAAAGCCTTAAGTGGCTTGCTGGATGCTTGTGAGGTGGCAAGTCCCCAAGTTGCAACTAGAAGACAAATTAGTTAGAGGCCACCCCTTTTGAACTTTATTGGTATCATTCTCGGTGCAAGGGTTCCACGCCCTGAAGATACTCACCATATGGACTCCCTTGGGATGAGATGGAAATCCCCAGCTTAGCATAAGCTAAAATACATAGATTTCTAGGGAAAGGGTGATTGGATCATCCTTCCAGGTGAGGAGGCTCCTAGCCATCCTATCCCACAAAGAAAAAAGGATACACCCCACTCTAGGGTGTCCCTACGTCGAGTCAAAGGAGTTACCAAGTTGTGGGACTGAACGTCATGCCATTGGCCAATGTCCTTAGGGATAGGAATTGTCTTATGTGTGTGAATTATTTTTGAATTGTGATTAAGGCCCATGGAAATTTGGTGTTGGATAGCCCTTGAACATACACATATGCAAACCAAGTGAAGAGTCACCAAAATAGACAAATTGATTGCCAAGTGTCTTCTATGTTTGATGTGTCTTTTGATTTTTCAAAAAAATTGCCCAAACAAACATAGAAACGATACACCACAATCATAGGGAAACCTTTGAACACCTACCTTCCATATCAAGTTCAAATTGCAATTGTGTCAACATACCTAAGACTTTCATATTCTATTCAACCATCCATTTCATTCCCTTAGATTTAGGTTTCATTCTATAGCTAGTCTATTCCAGTACATTGCATTTAGCTCACCTTAGGTTATCCTAATCATCCCATCTCATTTCTAGGATACCATTAGTTTCAATTTTCTTTGAGGTTGAGAAATAGGAGAAAATGTCATACTTGACCCCAATCATAGCTACAAGCTTGGATTATACAAGACCTTGTCATCTCTTTCCATAATCAATCAAACAAGTTGGGCCTAGTACTCACAAGTCTAGTCTAGGTTCATCTTTTTCCAAATCTGCAAATTTGTCTCAACTCATGAGTCCAACTTGAGCTCACTTCAAATCACCATTCTCTTCAACATTATCATTTCAAGGTCTTGAAAAATCCAACTAACACTTTGATAAGGTCATAATTTGACATTAGTATCCCTTTGATCAAACTTCTCAAAAATTGGAACCTATTGGCTTCTAGCATAACTTTAGTCTCACTTGTCACTTTAGGCCTAGTTGCATTCTAAAAAATTCCCAAAAACATTAGCATAGAACATATTCACTTTGCATTCTCAACTTTAGTTGTATTTACCCCCACATCTCCATAAACACTAGTATAGTGCATTGTCACTTTACATTACCATCCTTAGTGTCATTAGGCATACTTATATCCCAAAAATACCAAAAAAATTACATAGTGCATTGTCACTTTACATTACCATACTTAGTGTCATTAGGCCCACTTATATCCCAAAAATACCAAAAACATTTCATAGTGCATTCTCACTTTGCATTACCATCCCTACCTTATCCCAAAAATACCAAAAATATAGTATAGTGCACTTTGCATTACCATCCATAGGTCATCCCATTTCCCTCATCTAGCAAGTCTTTTATGGTGGAAACATGGTTGCAAAAGAAAATAAAGGCAGAGGAATCCTTAGATCATCCCCTTGATAATCCTACAAACACAATGGGATTTGGAACCTCATCTAACGGGAAACACAAACCTCACTCCAACATGCCAAATCCATTTGAAAACCTCATTTTGCAAGAAGAAAATCAAGGGATTACCCAACAAGAAATTAATGAAGCCTCCCAAGACCCTAAATATTTTTTATTAGTTTAACTGGAAAATAGGGTCTAGAACCCTATACAAAACAACCCCCAGGGAAACACTCCTTAAACATGCCAGACACAATACATTGATAGCACTAGAATAGTAGACAAAAAATGACTAACCAAAAACAATAGAGAAACAAAAGTAGAAACTAAGGACTACCAGTCATCCTAAACTTGACCATGTCTTTGTAGTCACCGAGACTATCAATCCCCACCTGCTTGATATTTTGTCATCCAAATCCTTGACAACAACAAATTTTGACACCGCCCAATGTAAGGCCTTAGTAGAAAATTCAACCATGATCTTAAATTTTTTCTACATTCCTTCTATCTTAAGTTGAAGACACCCCAGGTCCTTAGTAGTCTTAACACACAACGAACAACTACCCTTGTTATCCGCGCCACCAACTTCATCAACAACAACACCCAAGTCCTCAAAGCTAGACTTGTTCATGTAGATGAAATGACTTGCCCCTTCTTCCTCCTGTACAGACTTAGTAGGGGTTTCATTCCCCCCTTCTCCATAGTTTCCTCAAAAATTTTTGAATCATCAGAAATCTCAACACCCTGGGGATTAGCAGAAGTTTTCCTAGCAATATAGTTAGACCGGCGAACCCTCAGATTGCCTTGCTTAGCAGCCACCTCCCCTTCACCACTTTTTGTATACTTGTGCCCTAGGTCCAGAGAAATCACAGTCTCAGTCATCTTCTCAGTTTCCTCCTTACTAGCCTTACCTTTCTTAGCATGCACATCCCCTTCCTCCACCAAATCTTGTCTATCCCTTTTAGTTGAACTGACTTTCTCCTTCCCAGTCCCCAAAGTGGCATTTTTTGGGGATTTCGTCTTGGATTTAGGGATAGGGGTCCCAGCAGGGATATCTTCCAAAATGCGGGGGGCCCCCTTGGAGTTTTTAGGGGAAATCTTAGGGGTCCCAACACACGTCTTCACTTTGCCTTTAAAACTAGGAGACACACTCGGCTGGGGGTCCTCAATTAGCTTGACCTTGATTTGCTTCATGGGTATAGGGAAAGATGGAAATGATAGTCTCAAGATAAGACCTTAGTGGATGGGAACAAGTAGGTGGCCAAAGTTTTTAGCCCTAAGCTCTTTAGTTGACTTGATGGAATTTTCTAGAGTGGACAAAAGAAAAAAAGGAAAGCTGATTTCCATTTTTATTGCTAAAGTGATTAAGAAGGGAAAAATGGTAATGGTAGTAGACCTTAAACCTCCCTTCTAGTGTGAAGAATTTCATGATCATTAAGTAGATTTGGCCCCAGGTCTCTAGAAACCTCTCCCTTTCAAACCCTCCATGCAGCTTCACAATCACCTCCCCCTCTCTAAAGAAAAAACCCATGTGCTCAGGGTCGAGCACCTTACTGCGTCGCACATATTTCTTCCCTTTAGTGGGAAGCCCCATGGCCTGTCCAATCACCTCTTCAGACACCTGGAAGCCAATTCCCCCTAAATGGACTTGTCTGGTTTCCTCATCCCATGACTCAGTGAACTAGTTTGACAAGTTTTCATCATGTCTGATCATTCCATCCAAAAAGGAAACCACATCCCCCTCCTGAATGATGTGCCAAACAATCGGGTCCTACTTGAATTCCTCCATAGAAATGGGTTCAATCTTCATGATATCTCCTCCCATATTCACAGTAAGAAATTCACATATGCAATCATGTTTGAAATTGTTAAGGCAGGTAATGTTGAAAATAGCAAGGAACCCAATAAAATGGAAAATCCACAAAGAAAGATCAATAATTACAACATAATTATTATGGTGATACACCACACTTTTTCCACTTAGAAAAATCTTCTTGGGAAGAGATCGCGACCACCACCTCATGTGATAATTAATACTGCTAGCTATGGGGATTAACTAAATATAATTACCCATAGGAAGACCTGTCCTATCTACTTTCCGTATCCCTACCAAAGGCCACCGTGGAGTCCTTTTAATCCAACTAGACTTAGCTCTCGATCCTCCTTCAATTTCAAGGTCCTTTTACCTTATGGCCTACCTACTTGTCATCCAGTCAGTCCCCCCACCTACCAACGGCCCATTGGCAATCCAACCTATCCTCCACTCCATGCAGGTCCCCTTTTCAAGCCACCTAGGAATGCTAGTCAGATAACAAGTTAGCTGCCACTTCAAGACACCCCTACTACCACCCATGCGCTTTTGAAAATTCAAAATATTCTCCCCGCTAGTTCTTTTAACCAAACCAATACATTCACCCTCATGCCTACTTAAACAAGACTCCAAGGCAAACACATAGTCACCGTCACCCTCCATCCATAGCCAGAGAATGGCCATAGCCCTAAACAACTTAATTCCCATTGTTCTCTCCATCCTTTTTTATGAGGATCTGAATCTCAATGGATAGACTGGATATATTCCTCCAGCACTGTCATCCTTCGTTGTCACTGCCCATGTTAGCCAAAGCATTGGCGATAGCATTTCCTTCCCTGTAGATGTGCGAGACCTTAAATTCCTCCAACCTATTGAGGAGCAATTTGATATCTCCCATAATGTCAGCTAAGTTTCATCCAATCTGAGCCAAACCTAGGGCATCATTAACAATTAGCTGTGAGTCCCCATCCACATGAAGGAGCCTGATGTTCAAGGAAATGGCCAGTTTGATCCCTCATAGCATGGCTAAGGCTTCCACCTCATTGTTACTCTTAAAACCAATCCCTTCAGAGTAGGCAACCACAAAGGCACCCATATCCATTTTTATAATTCTTCCTCTGTTGGCCACCCCTAGATTCCCATTGGCAGCTTTGTCAAAGTTGATCTTAAACCATCCTTTCTGAGGCATGGCCCACCAACTCTTGGCCCTAGAAAGCCTTATCTATTAGGCAAGAATGAGGGCCAATCTTCTAGTGTTTTAACAAACTCCATTCTTCCCATCTTGGGGCATTGTATGTAGCTTTGAATTTATAAGAGTTGATCTTCTCAACCAGAAGTTTGAAGAAGCTTTGAAAAACTTCCATAGGTGTTCTTAATTTATCCCTAAAAACCCTATTATTATGTTCCTTCCATAGGTTCCAGGCTAAGTGGGGGGGAATTTGTGACCAAAGCTCCTTAGAAATTGGTAACACCAGTCTAAAGGGGGGCTGCCAATCCTAGGCTAGGGCCTCTATACTGCTATTTAAGGACCAACACAAATTAAGTTTCTATAAGATTAAACCTCAGACCTCCTAGGCAAAGCTGCAATGAAGAATGATATGATTTGTCATCTCTTCCTTAGTACCACAGAGAATACACCTACTCAGCATTTGAAATCCCCTCTTTTTTTAGATTGTCAAGTGTCAGAATTCTATTGTGCATCAGGGTCCACCAAAAGAAATTAACTTTAGGCAAAAGTTTAGGAATCTAGACTCTCCCCCAAAGCCTATTCTCCCTAGGGTCTAACAATAGATTGTAAGCACTTTTAACAGAAAATAGGCCTTTGTTGTCTTTGTCCCAGATCATCTAATCTTGCTTGGGGAAGAGAGGGAGTCTAAAGTCCTGCAACTCCCTTTAAAGTTGAAGAGATAACAACCTATGCCCATCATGTTCAGTGACACAGTCGGTCAAATCCTTCCAACTCCTGAACCCCCCATAAACCTTTAAGTAATTGGTCACCTTGGAACCAAAAAACCTAAACCCTAGAATGTTATGTATGCATCCTAGATGAAATGATCACTGTCAATCCTTAAACCTACTTCATGCATCTTTTACAAACTGATACCAAACTTCCTGCAGGGGTAGACATCAATGCAATTGTGGGATCATCACCAAACAATGTCGTACAAGGCCAAGGAAAAGCAACACCATCCAGTAGCTACACAAATCCAACACAAGAACATGCCTCCATTCCCATAGGACAAACATCACAAGATTCCACAATCTCCCATGTGACTCCCACATTTGATGCCAACAATCTAAATTTCATGTAGCAACCTTTGAACTTTACAAACCCCTTCACTTCAATGAGCATGAATCAAAACAAAAGAATGTGAAGGATACACACATGAGGTCCATACCATGTCAAATTTGAACGTGAATGTTGGGCCTCATACAAACAACAACTTAGGCAATCAAAACATGGACCCTTTTGGACAAAACAATAACACCATACCAAAGATGAACACAAACATTAGAGTTACACAAGGTAATATTTTGAGTCATCAATTTGTGGACACAAATTATCAAAATAGTAACACCATACCCAACATTTACACAACCATTGGTACTACTCAAAATCACACCTTGAATCATCAAAACATTGCTCAAAATCATCAACATGTGTCTCACCTAAATGTCAAAAAAATGCTAGTACGTCACATCAAAATACCCATTCGAATCCCTTACAACAACAAGTGGACCTAAACACCCTCTTCCAAACAAATCCTAACAACTTCCAAAACCTAAATGCTATAAATGCTTCATCCCACTTTCAATACATTAATCCAAATACCACGTACATACCCAATAACTAAAACCTAAACACATCTTCATCACACACTCCCCTCGACACATATACCAACCCACTTGTTACAAATTTGGGATCCCAAAACATGTTGACATTAAACATGGGTAATCCATACCAAAATGAATCCACAAATGCCTTGGACACATCATTGACTTCCTTTGAAGCCTTAGCACAAAAGATGCAAACACTAGAACAATGCTTCTCAAACATGTAAGTCTCTACCACAAAGAAGGCATATTCCATGGAAGATTTATGTCCTTATCCTTTCGACAAAAGCATTTATATGCCACCTTTTCCACCAAACTACAATGTGCCTAACTTCAACAAGTATAGGGGAAAAGGGAGTCTCGTAGAGCATGTGCAAGAGTTTCACACAACATGCCTTGAGATTGCATATGAATACACATATTTAATGAGATTATTCCTGAGGAGCCTCACAAGTCAAGCACTTGAGTGGTTCGTACACCTTCCCATGGGAATAAGAACATGGACCAAACTTGCAGACAAATTCATATCTCATTTCTCTTTTAACATCAAGATGCATGTGAATGTCACCACCTTATGCTATACAAGACAAGAAGATAGGGAAACATTCATCTCCTTCTTCCAAAGGTGGAGAAGCCTAGCTAGCAAATGTCCGTACCATATCCTTGATAAACCAATTGGTACCAATTTTTGTGGAAAACCTTAACAAAGAACTCATGCACTAATTACAAATTCAATGTTTCACCCCCTTTGGAGAAGTTGTTGGAAAGGGAACAACCATTGAGAAAGCCCTCATAGCTAAGAGTGCAATCAAAATCTTCAACAAGAACCAAAACGCTCAAAACCCACGCTATGAAAATAACAAGTTTTAGTCTCGAAACAATAATGTCACCAATGATGGGGTCGTAGACATAAAGGCTATCAATAGGATTGGCCCTGTTCTCACACTCAAAGCACCCTCGATGCAAAATAATCAACCCACTTTTCAACAACCACAACCACAAAAACAAACAACTAATGCAATTCAGAACAATTAAAGAAGGCCCCCAAAGAATAATCCTCCTTGGCTAAACTATACACCACTGACAGAGCCTATTGAATCAGTCTTAAAGAAGTTGTTGTAGTCCAACCTTATCCAACTATCGAAGGTTAAACAATATGATCCATCTTTTAAACCTCCCTCATGGAGCGACAATGACAATAATCCTCCTCGGCTAAACTATACACCACTGACAGAGCCTATTGAATCAGTCTTAAAGAAGTTGTTGTAGTTCAACCTTATCCAACTATCGAAGGTTAAACAATATGATCCATCTTTTAAACCTCCCTCATGGAGCGACAATGACTTTTGTGACTATCACTGGATAAAAGGTCACAAAACATCCAATTATTACAAGATAAAGAACATGATTCAAGAATTTATTGTTCGAGAAGATATAGTTGTAGATAGTCCACAACGTTCCTCTAATACCAATCACACCATCTTCATAGATCCTTTGTAGAACCATGGATCAGGAAAACCCTCCACCTTAGGAACCAAGCCACATGACCATGTTAATTACAACAACGTCACTTATGAATACACCGTTAATAGTATCTACGCATTTGATGATAACATCTCCATGATCACTATCAAGTCCCGTCTTGAGTGTTTCGCCACCCCTTGTAGGACAAAGGTAACACTGCAAGGCACCCCACCTAATTCATCTAATCCATCCAATACACAACCAAAGACCCAATATAATCTCTTGGATTACCTGAAAATGAATCTAGCACAAATATCCATTTTTGAGCTACTTCGCCTATCACCAGAGCATAAGGCCATTCTAGACAAGGCTTTGTTGGAATCTTCCATCCCTAGGGACCTAAATGTTAATCAAGTCTAGGCCATGGTAGGGCACCTAGCTACATCCAACCATGTCACTTTCATTGAATGCAACACCCCTGTTGGAATTAGACCGGACAACTGAGAGGGGGGTGAATCGGTTGTCACACAAAATAAACTTTTTTTGCCTTTAACCTTCTTTATTAACTTACTATCAGATTAATGATGTAAACATTAAAACATGGATCAACAACATATGAGCAGAAACATAAGCAACATATTTGGTGCAGGAGCACCTACCTGACATCTGGCCTCCATGAGGCAATTAGTTAGTTTAAGTCTTGTTAATGTTTCCAAGAAGGTCTTATAAGACCAATGCATGTAATAAGGTCATGTTGACCATACTTTACTATTTTTAGATAGTTTGTTTGGACAGCTGTTTAGGTTGTTAGTTCGGTTGGATCCTCCCAGCCGCTTGGAAGCTCCCAGCCGCTGGGAATCGAGTGGTAGTACTCGCAGGAAATCCTATTTGTGCATGAGGATCGGTTGGTTTTAGATCATCGATTAGACTTTGCAGGGAGTGAGACAGAGAAAGGAGAGACAGAGTATTGTAATTGCATCTTTTGAAATCAATAAAGAGATCCTGTTTGTGTTCATTCTCTGTTGAATTCCATTGTTTAATCGTGTGGCTGTTCTGGTGGTTTCATGGATTCGCTGATCCATTCCACCGGTTGATTCGTTGAATCGGTGGAATGGCTATGTACAGTAGTTTAGGATTTAGTTTGCATTTTCTGTTTGTTCATGTGCATGTTTGCAGGATCGCAGTTGAGAGGTGTTGAGAACCCTAGTCGTGCTGGTTGTTAGAGTCTGGAAAGTTGTCCAGGAAGCGGATCAGGTCACCCCAGGAGGTTCAGCGGATTGGAAATTCACTAAGGTTGGAAATTCATCACAACGGCATCATCAGGATATTTCTGTGTATATCCTGTAGTTACTTCGGGCGTCATCCGAGTAGATGGAGGGGACCATGATGCAGTAGATTGCATAAGGTAAATGCGCATTGGGGTGATCATCATCAGGTGTTGCCGAGGAGGAGTGTATCGGCATAAGGTAGAAGGTCAGGTTGATAAAACCATTGCGGGCCGATAATGTTATGTTTGACCAACAGCAGGATATTGAAGGAACTGCATATGACGTCATCGTCATCAGGATAATCGTCATCAGGATATCGGGGTAGCAGGATATTGAAGGAACTGCATGTGACGTCATCGTCATCAGGATAATCGTCATCAGGATATCGGGGTGACGTAAGCATCGAAGGAAAGGTGCGTGAAGTGTCGTCATCAGGATATATGGAGGGAACTGGATATTTTATATCCTGCTGATGAACATGATGTTGAACATCATGATGCTGCAGAAAGCATTTGGCGGTAAGATGAACAGTGAACATCAGGAGGATGTTTGCGCTTGCCGAATATGATGATGCTGCCGATAGCCGAATATGATGATGTTGCTGACAGGCGAAGGGTCAAAGGTTTGTCTGCAGGAGGATATCGGTCGGCAGAGAAAATATGATGATGATGACAGTGTTAAGGGAAATATGATGATGATGATGAAGGGTTGCGGACATACATGCTGTATGTCAAGGTTTTAGTGTGGATGCCTCTGCATCATAGTGGTATCAGAGCTCAGCAAAAGGTCTGGGCTGTTGTGTGTTGATTCTGTCACTGAAAAGACAGAGGTAGAGGAGTGAGAGGTTGACAAAATGCCTCCGAAAGGTAATGGTACTGCAAGGGAATTGCAGGAGATGAAGGAAAAACATGCCAGAGAGATGAGGAAGATGAAGGAGCTTGCTGAAGCACTTCAAGCCAGGCTTGTAGCCCTGGAAAAGAACAAAAAGAGGGAAGTGGACGACAGTGAGTCAGAAGAAGATGAAGATGCTATTGAAGAATATGAAGAGGTAGCTGAAGATCTGGATGCTGAAGACCAGAGATTTGCAAAACTGTTAAAGGCAGTGCAGAGTGGTAAACCTAAGGTAAAGGTTGATGTTTCCAAGTATAATGGAAGTTTGAATGAAGATGAGTTACTGGATTGGATTGCTGCACTTGATAATCACTTTGAATGTGAAGATGTTGCTGAGGATCAGAAGGTAAAGATTGCAAAGACCAAGTTAGGAGGTCATGCTTTGGTATGGTGGGATTATGTACAATCCGAGAGAAGGAAACAAGGAAGGTCAAAGATCACTTCATGGGATAAAATGGTAGCAAGGATCAAAGGTAAATTCTTGCCCAAGGATTATGAAATTCAGATGTTTAAGAAGCTGCAATTTTTAAGGCAGAAGGAAATGGATGTGAAGGCATATACTGAGGAGTTTTATAAGTTGAGTATGAGATCTGGTCATCATGAGAATGAGGTAGAAAAGGTGGCTAGGTACTTGGCTGGTTTGAGATTGAACATACAGGATGAGTTAGTTTTAGCTAACCCTAAGAGTGTGGAGGATTGTTACCAAATGGCAATCAGGATTGAAGAAAAGATGAATAGGAGACAAGATAAGTCCATGAGAGGAAGAGGCAGCAATATGAGGGGAAGAGGATTAGCCCCTACAACAAGGCAAACCAATGAGGGTCAAGAAGACACTGGTAAAGGACAGGGACAGTCTGATTTCAGAGGTGGATGGAAAGGTAATAAAGGCAGATTTGGAAGTGGTAGAGGTTCTACTACATTTTCAGGAAAGTGTTACACCTGTGGTGAGTTTGGTCATCCATTTTTCAAATGTCCAGAAAGAAAAGGTTCATCATCCAGAAATGATAGAACGAATGATAAGAGAGTACAACTTGTGCAAGAAGAGAAAGTAGAGGAATGTGTACAAAGTTTAAACACTTATCAAGATAGAGTTCCTGACAATTATGGATATCCTGAGGAGGGAGAAGCATTGATGCTTAGGAGAATTAGTTTGCAGACATCAAAGGATATGATGCAAAGAAGAGCTCTTTTCAAGACCACATGCAAGAGCAAAGGTAAAGTATGTAAGGTTGTCATTGATACTGGTTCAACAGACAACATGGTATCTCAGGAAATGGTGGATAAACTAAATTTGGAAAGGATTCCACACCAACACCCTTACAAGGCATCTTGGGTGAGTGATAGTCAATCACTTTTTGTCTATGAACAGGCATATGTTGATTTTCAGATTGGAGCATATCATGATAGAGTTTTGTGTGACATTTTGCCCATGGAATGTTGTCACCTACTGTTGGGTAGACCATGGCAATTTGACAGGAGGGTACTGTATGATGGGTATGCTAATACCTACACCATCAAGAAAGATGGGAAAACTATTATGTTGATGCCATTACAGGAAGCAGCTGTAGTACAAAAGGCAGCAAAAATCATTTTAGTGGGAAAGAAGGAATTTGTGCAGAAGCCTATAGGAGCAGGCATAAAGGTAGTTGAGGACATTGCAGGGAAAGAAGTTGTTAAGGACAACAGGTTGAAGAAAGTTTCAGTTGTGACTGACAGAGGTCAGCAACAGGTTCAGAAACAGGTTTGCAAATAGCAACCAGTTGAGAGGAATGACAAGGATGTTGTCATAGTTGGGACTATTGTTTGTCCTATAAGAGTTGAAAGGAAGACAGATTTGAACATTGCAGAAGTTCAAGAGGCAGTTCAGACAGAGGTTCTGGTAAAACAACCTAACAAACACAAGGTATGTGTGAGAAGGGCCTACATTGACAGGCATGAGGGTTTACTTGCAAGACAGCAAGTTACAGTTCAGAAGTCTTGGAGCAGCCGAGAGCCAGCAGAGGACAAAGCTGGAATAGGTCAAGACACTGCAAAGGCAAAGTGTAAAGGTGGAGGACTTCCACAACCTAACTCATGGGACATGAGTTATTTTCTGTTGGGGAGTATGGTGCAGGAGCACCTACCTGACATCTGGCCTCCATGAGGCAGTTAGTTAGTTTAAGTCTTGTTAATGTTTCCAAGAAGGTCTTATAAGACCAATGCATGTAATAAGGTCATGTTGACCATACTTTACTATTTTTAGATAGTTTGTTTGGACAGCTGTTTAGGTTGTTAGTTCGGTTGGATCCTCCCAGCCGCTTGGAAGCTCCCAGCTGGGAATCGAGTGGTAGTACTTGCAGGAAATCCTATTTGTACATGAGGATCGGTTGGTTTTAGATCATCGATCAGACTTTGCAGGGAGTGAGACAGAGAAAGGAGAGACAGAGTATTGTAATTGCATCTTTTGAAATCAATAAAGAGATCCTGTTTGTGTTCATTCTCTGTTGAATTCCATTGTTTAATCGTGTGGCTGTTCTGGTGGTTTCATGGATTCGCTGATCCATTCCACCGGTTGATTCGTCGAATCGGTGGAATGGCTATGTACAGTAGTTTAGGATTTAGTTTGCATTTTCTGTTTGTTCATGTGCATGTTTGCAGGATCGCAGTCGAGAGGTGTTGAGAACCCTAGCATGGGTATGTGCTAGGTTGTGCTGGTTGTTAGAGTCTGGAAAGTTGTCCAGGAAGCGGATCGGGTCACCCCAGGAGGTTCGGCAAATTTGAAATTTGCTAAGGTTGGAAATTCGTCACAACGGCATCATCAGGATATTTCTGTGTATATCCTGCAGTTACTTCAGGCGTCATCCGAGTAGATGGAGGGGACCATGATGCAGTAGATTGCATAAGGTAAATGCGCATTGGGGTGATCATCATCAGGTGTTGCCGAGGAGGAGTGTATCGGCATAAGGTAGAAGGTCGGGTTGATAAAACCATCGCGGGCCGATAATGTTATGTTTGACCGACAGCAGGATATTGAAGGAACTGCATATGACGTCATCGTCATCAGGATAATCGTCATCAGGATATCGGGGTGACGTAAGCATCGAAGGAAAGGTGTGTGAAGTGTCGTCATCAGGATATATGGAGGGAACCAGATATTTTATATCCTGCTGATGAACATGATGTTGAACATCATGATGCTGCAGAAAGCGTTTGGCGGTAAGATGAACAGTGAACATCAGGAGGATGTTTGCGCTTGCCGAATATGATGATGCTGCCGATAGCCGAATATGATGATGCTGCTGACAGGCGAAGGGTCAAAGGTTTGTCTGTAGGAGGATATCGGTCGGTAGAGAAAATATGATGATGATGACAGTGTTAAGGGAAATATGATGATGATGATGAAGGGTTGCGGACATACATGCTGTATGTCAAGGTTTTAGTGTGGATGCCTCTGCATCAATATTTGACACTAACATTTTGACGTGGAAACCTGGTTAAGGGAAAAACCACGGTGGGGGTTAACCCACAAGATTTGTACCCTGTTAAAAGTACTTTAGAAAAATAGATGGCACATGCCTTCGGGCACACTCCCCAGAGATCACTGCTCAAAAGAGAGGGTCACTGCCTACAAAATTTATTTTAGTACAGAAGGAATTAACTGAGAAATAGCATCTACTTCATGCCTGGTTTAGTTTCAATGAATGCTCACAAAACTTCTGCTTTGTCCCAAATATTTCTTCTCTAACTCTTCATCACACCAGCTCTTGTTCTTCTGCTTCTCCTCTGCTCTACTCTCTCTTTTGATCCTTTCTTCAGATTATATTATTTTTGCACAAGGATGATTTTTCACAACTCATCAACAAGTATTTATACACTTCATCAACCTTGGAATGAACATCAAGGTCGGCACTACAAATCACTAAGCTATCAACCAAACATAATTGGGACTCAAATCTTCCTTGATCAACATGCCACACTTCAAAGAATTTCTCTTAGATCATCTGCAACACGCTTGAATCATCTAGTCAGCCAAGACTGGGGAGAACATCAACACCAAGAAGAAATCTTCATTGACAAGCTCAAACTTCAATAAGGACCTCCAACATAGTAGTCACATGATCCAAAGACTTCCACAAGCACATTGAATTCAACAAAAACATCTGCACTCCTCCAAATCATCCGAATCACTCACATCTTCCTCCAAAACCTCAAGAACACTATCTGCCATGACTGTCTCATTAGAAAGACTGCTTGCGGACCTCTAAACCACAAACCACTTGAATGGATGATACACATTGACTTCCCAAACCTGCCTCTAGATCTGTAAATCATCATTTGACATATCTAGAACAATTCGGACCTCTTTTTTGTCACTCTGTCTCTTCTAAATATTGGAGGAACCGGTTCTACTCAGATGACCATAACTTCTTCAGATCTTAATGTGAACCTCTCAAATCTTAACTGGAGCTTCTTTAGACAAACCTCTACATAGCCATCTAGTCCGCATACATTGATCTTCATTAATATTCTTAGTATCCTCAACAATCTGGTATTCTATACAGGCAGCAAATTAGGATACAGTTGACACCGATGACAATAGGAATATTTTGACATCAATGACAACACTTCTTAAGCACATATTTGCAACAATCTCCCCTATTGATGGCAACATATGATGTGAAAAAATGAATTCAACCATCAAGACAAGAATTTCTCCCCTTTTCTCTTCTCACTTTTGCAAATACTTTCTTCACTTCTCCCCCTTTCATGAGCAAGTAGTTTTTCACATAAACTTCTCTCCCCCTTTGACATCAATGGAAAAGGACACATATTTTCAATCTTTTCTCCCTCTTTTTATTTTAGACCGATCTCCAAAAAATGCATACTAACTACTCCCCTTGAGTAGTATCTTCTTAACATCAATCCAGATCATAAGATATGACTGTGAATTCCACCTAACTGATGCACCTTAGTGCATCTTAGTTCTGATCAGGAGGGGCAATAACCCCTAACTTCTCTCTGAGATATTCAAAAGTATCCTTGGGAAGAGGCTTAGTGAAGATATCTGCAATCTAATCTTTTGGAGACACAAACTCCAACTTGACTTCATTCTTATTTACCTTCTCTCTCAAGAAATGAAACTTGATAGATATATGCTTTGTCTTTGAATGCAACATTGAATTCTTTAAGATGCTTATTGCACTTGAATTATCACAGAAGATTGTGACTGGCTCCTCAAACACAATTCTGATGTATTTCAACATTTGCTTCATCCATAGAACTTGAGTACAATTATCTTCCACTGTTATATACTCTACCTCTGCAGTAGAAAAAGATATTGTCTCTTGCTTTTTTCTTATCCAAGAGACCAATCTTCTTCCCAAGAGGAATGCACCACCACTAGTACTTTTTCTTTCATCCACATCTCCTGCCCAATCAACATCTGTATATGCATGAAGAGTGAAGTCATTATTGTTTGGATACCACAATCCATAAACAATTGTCCCCTTGAGATATCTAAAAATTGTTTTGACTGCCACAACATGGGATTCTTTTGGATCAGCTTGAAATCTAGTGACAAGTCCAACTACATTCATGATGTTAGGTCTGGTCTGAGTTAGATAGAGGAATCCTCCAATCATTGATCTATACCTTTTCTAATTTGCCTTGGGGGAGTCATCATCCTTACTTAACTTGCATCCGGTTACCATAGGTGTACCTACTGGCTTTGAGTCTTCCATTCCAAACTTCTTCAACAATTCTTTCACATACTTGGACTGAGATATGAAGATACATTTATCTGACTAAGCAATTTACAGACCTAGGAAGAAATTCATCTCACCAAACATTGACATCTCAAATTCACTTTTCATTTGATCGGCAAATGCTTTGCACATACATTCATTTCCACCAAAAATGATATCATCAACAAAGACCTCAACAATCAGGATGTCTTCATAATTAATCTTTAAGTAAAGATTACTATTAGCAGTACCTTTTCTAAATCCTATCTTAAGCAAATATTTATCCAATCTTGCATACCATGCTCTTGGGGTTTGCTTGAGTCCATACAAAGCTTTTGTCAGTCTGTAGACCATATTTCTCTAATAAGACAACTGAAAACCTTCCAGTTGTTCAATGTAGACTTCTTCCTCCAACTCTCCATTCAAAAATGCTTATTTGACATCCATCTGATAAACTTTAAAATCCTTGAAAGCAGCAAATACAAGAAATAATCTGACTGCTTCTATTCTTGCCACCGGAGCAAAAGTTTCTTCAAAATCAATTCCTTCCACTTGAGAATAGCCTTTCCATACCAACCTTGCTTTGTTTCTTACAACTTCACCATCTTCATTTAGTTTATTCTAGAAGACCCATTTGGTTCCAATCACATTTTTGTCCTTAGGTCTAGGAACAATATTCCAAGTGTGGTTCTTTTCAATTTGTATCAATTCTTCTTCCATTGCTTTTACCCACTTTTCATCATTGCAGGCTTCACTTACTGATTTAGGTTCAATATTTGAAATCAAGCAAATCTCCTCTTGATCTTCAGAAAAATTTCTTCTAGTTTGAACACCTTTACTCTTATCTCCTATGATCTGATCTTCAAGATGATTCAGTCTTACATACCTAGGAGTTTTGGGAATTGCTTGAACTTCTATTTCTTGAGCTTGTTCCTCAACATTTGTACTATCCTCTTGAGTTCCTGGAGTTTCTAGATCAATTTGGATCTAAGTCTAGGATTGAACTTGCCTTTCTTGACTTGGATTTTCATCTTGATCATCTGAATCATATCTGCAAGACCTAGCAACTCCTTTACTCTCATCAACTTTGACATTAGTACTTTCAACAATCTTTTTCAACCTCTTGTTAAAGCACCGGTAAGCTTTGCTTTGAGTAGAGTGACCCAGAAAAATTCCTTCATCACTTCTTGTTTCAAACTTGCCTAGATCCTCATCTCTTTTTATATAGCACTTACTACCAAAAACTCTAAAATATCTTATAGTAGGAGGATGACCAAACCAGAGTTCATGACGAGTCTTACCAGAATTGCCTTTGATTTGCACTTGATTAAGAGTGTAGACAATAGTACTTACATCTTCTCTCCAATAAACTTATGGAACATTTGATTCCATCATCATGGTCTTGGCATCTTCTTGAATGGTCCAGTTCTTTCTCTCCACAACTCAATTTTGTTGAGGAGTCCTAGGAGTAGATAATTGTCTTTTTATTGTATGCTTTTCACAGAAAGTATCAAACTCACCGGAGGTAAATTCTCCACATCTGTCAGATCTCAGATACTTTATCTTCATACCAATCTCATTTTCCACCATAATTTTGAACACTTTAAATTTGTTAAGAGCTTCTAATTTTTCTTTTAAGAAAGTTACCCACATCATCTGGGAGTAATCATCAATTAGAAACATAAAATATCTATCTCCTTGCACACTCCTAATTCTAGCAGGACCACATAGATCAGTATGCACAAGTTCCAATCGCCCATTTGAAGACTGTTCTTTAATTTTAAATTATGTTTTGTTCTCTTTACCCAATTGACATTCTCTACACATGCCATTAGGTTTCACAAGTCTTGGGAGATCTCTCACAGCTTGAGTAGAACTTATCTTGACAATGTTGTCAAAATTCACATGACACATTCTTCTATGCCACAACCAACTCTATTCTATTTGTGCAATCAAACAACTTTTACCAGAGCTACTTAATTGAAAGATGTTACCTCTAGTTTGTGTCCTAGATGCAATTTCAGTTCTGGAGCTTTCCAGGATTCTGCATTTGCTATCCTTGAATCAAAGATCATAACCCTTGTCAACCAATTGTCCAACATTAAGAATATTATACTTCAGTCCTTCCACATACATAACATCATTAATGTCATTCTTACCATCGAAAGAGATGGATCCTTTGCCATGGATTCTACTAGCTGAGTTATCTCCAAATTTTACAAGTCAACCTTCATATTTTTCAAGGCTTGCAAACTTACTTTTATCACTAGTCATATGATGAGAACATCCACTATCAATCACCCATTCATCCTTTTCAACAACCTGAGCAGCCAAGGCACTTTCCACATTTTCATAGCTAGCAAATTCAATAGACACCGGATCTTCTTCTTTGATAGCAATGAACACACAATCATTTTCAGTGGAACCTCCATGATTAGATTCATCATTTGTGACTCCTTCTTGGACATAGTAACATTTCTTCTAACCTTTATATCTGTTTGGTTTTGAAAACCTCTATGAACATCTTGAGGTAAAATGACCAATCTTATTACAAGCAAAACATTTGAGTGGCAACTTTCCTTCATACTTACCGGATCCTCTTGGCATTCTTTTGAAAATAAGAGCTTCAAGATCCGCAGTCTCAATTTCATCATCTTCAAGATCCTTCCTTTCCTTCACAAATCTGTTTGATCTTGTTGAAGAGCTTTCACCTAGGTCATATCTTTGTTTTCCATATACACTGGCCTTAAAAGTAGATTCAGACTTAGGAAGAGAATCACCAAATTCACTTAATTCAAAAGCTGAAATTTTGCCAACCAGTTGATCTCTTGTAACTTTTGAGACAATCTTGATCTCCTCTATAGCAGTAACCTTATGTTTGTATGAATTAGGTAAAGATTTGAGCACTTTTGCCACAATATCTGATTCTTCCAAATTTCCACCAACACACTTGATACCACACACAAGTTCATTTATCTTTTGCATATAGATTGCACGATGTTTTCATCTTCACTCATCCTCAAATTTTCAAATTTTCCTCTAAGACTTTGCAGCTTGCCACATTTGACAAATTCATTGCCGTCATATAGATTCCCCAACTTTTTCCAAATTTCATGAGCATTTTTTAGACCAAAGACATTTGTCATTTCTGAATCAATCAAGGCACTCAACAAGGCTTATTTAGCTCGAAGGTTATTTTTAGCAACTTTGAGTTCATATGGAGTTGACGAACCTTTCTCCAGAGGATTATACTCATCCTTAGTTAACACCCAATATGCTTCACCCATGCATTGCAAATGGCACTCCATACGGCTCTTCCAAACAGAGTAATTTGTTCCATCAAATCTTGGACTATCCTTCTTGTAGGTCGACATCCTAGATCTCCTCAAGTGGTCAAACTTCTTTTAGAGGATCTGGCTATGATGCCAATTGTTGGAATTAGACCAGACAACTGAGAGGCGGGGTGAATCAGTTATCACACAAAATAAACTTTTTCTGCCTTTAACCTTCTTTATTAACTTACTATCAAATTAATGATGTAAACATTAAATCATGGATCAACAACATATGAGAAGAAATATAAGCAACATATTAGACACCAACATTTTGACGTGGAAACTAGGTTAAGGGAAAAACCATGGTGGGGGTTAACCCACAAGATTTGTACCCTGTTAAAAGTACTTTAGAAAAATAGAAGGTACATGCCTTTGGGTACACTTCCCAGAGCTCACTACTCAAAAGAGAGGGTCATTGCCTACAAAATTTATTTTAGTACAGAAGGAATTAACTGAGAAATAACATCTACTTCATGCCTGGTTCAGTTTCAATGAATGCTCACAAAACTTCTGCTCTGCTCCAAATATTTCTTCTCTAACTCTTCATCTCACCAGCTCTTGTTCTTTTGCTCTCCTCTGCTCTACTCTATCTTTTGATCCTTTCTTCAAATTATATTATTTTCGCACAAGGATGATTTTTCACAGCTCATCAACAAGTATTTATACACTTCATCAACCTTGGAATGAACATCAAGGTCGGCACTACAACCATCTAACTTAATGCAAATCACTAAGCTGATAGCCAAACATAATTGGGACTCAAATATTCCTTGATCAACACACCACACATCAAAGAATTGCTCTTAGATCATCTACAACATGCTTGAATCATCTGGTCGGCCAAGACTGGGAAGAATAGCAACACCAAGAAGAAAATCTTCATTGACAAGCTCAAACTTCAATGTGGACCTCCAACATAGCAGTCACATGATCTAGAGACTTCCACAAGCACACTAAATTCAACAAAAACATCCACACTCCTCCAAATCATCAGAATCACTTGCATCTTCCTCCAAAACCTCAAGAACACTAACTACCATGACTGTCACATTAGAAAGATTGCTTGTGGACATCCAAACCACAAACCACTTGAATGGATGATACACACTGACTCCCCAAACCTACCTCTAGATCTGTAAATCATCATTTGACATATCTAGAACAATCTGGACCTCTTTTTTGTCACTCTGTCTCTTCTCAATATTGTAGGAACCGGTTCTACTTAGATGGCCATAACTTCTTCAGATCTTAATATGAACCTCTCAAATCTTAACTGGAGCTTCTTCAGACAAACCTCTACATAGCCATTTGGTCCGTATACATTGATCTTCATTAATTTTTTCAATATCCTCAACAATTAGGTCTTCTATATAGACAATAAATTAGGATACAGTTGACACCAATGACAACAGGAATATGTTGACATCAATGACAACACTGCTTAAGCACATATTTGCAACAATCCCCTCACATCGACCCAATCACACTGACCCATTACACCTTGAGGTCTTCATTAACAAGCACAAGATCAGATGGGTCTTAGTAGATGGTAGAGCTAGGTTAAATTATATATGTCCTTTAGAGTTAGTGATGATATTAGGTTACTTGGAAGCATGTGTGGACCCCACTAAAAGGATTGTTATCAAGGCTTACAACGATGCTGAATGTTCCTCCAAGGGAGTGATCTCACTTGCCGTAAGAGTTGGGCCTGCCACTCTCAATACCGCATTTCACGTCTTGGATGTTGAACTTCCCTACAATCTCATCCTCAACCGACCATGGATCCATGCCATGAAGGTCGTGCCATCCACTTACCACCAATGCATTAAATTCCCTTACAATGACATGAAAATCACTATACCTAGTGATCCTGATGCCTTTCAATACTGTAGCCACCTAAGAGAAGTTCCACAACACCAAGTGCTCGTAAATAGGGGAATTTTGCCTTCCACCTCATCACATTATGTTGATCCATCTGCATTATCAAAATCCACCACCACCTTCATTCTGACACTTAAGCCTAAAGTTAAAATCTAAGACAAATGATGTGGGGAATATAAGATAGAAAGGTCATATTGCATCGGAAAGCTCCCGACATCACCAAGGTCTCATGATAAACCTAACCCACTCAAACCTAAGGAGACTATTTCTGCCGCCCCCACCACTTTCACAAAATGGGGAGAACTAAGCAAAGAGGATGTAAATGATCTACAAGGAAGAAGAAGAGGTCAAACACATACAACTACCCATAGAACAATATGGAAAAGGCTATGAATTTTAAAACAAGGATATGATGGGCATAGCAGTTTGGGGCCTAACAAAAATGGGAGAACAGAACCCATTGAACTAACCATGCAAACTCGCAACAAGGGGCTAGGGTATACACCGTGAAGAGAAAACATTCCTAGTACTAAGTTACTTTTGGGTAGGGACACAAATTATTCCAAAGACGTCGAGACATCAAGAGACCCTCCCAAACCTGAGCCCACATCTTCCCAACCTCGCGTACCTGATAGTAAAGCCTAGATCAACATCTTCTGGGATCTTGACCCCCATAACCATAAGTTACATGAACACTGATGATGGCTTACCATTAGTCCATCTCAACCTCATAGATTGGGATCAACAAACTCCACCTATCTTGGATTTATTCAAGAACGACGAAGCTATTGCCAAGTTCATGAGACTTCGTGAAGGCATACCTCAAGGGGATCATAAAGTTGGCTACATCATGGATCTTGGTGACACGACTTATTTTGGAGAATCCACTCCACCCTCTAGTCAGAAAAGTGAAAATAGAAAAGAAAAAAGGTCTCTAGGTGAAAATCAAAAGGCACCTCTTGACCATGAAAAAGGAAAAATAAAGGACATATCTGAGGGTGAAAACCTCTCTAAGGTGCCCAAGGATGGAGGGTTGGAAGTATTGCCTATCACGCAAGAGAGATCACCGCTGCTGGTGGAAAAATCTATTGAGATTAGCCTTAGTATAGAAGAAGATCCTAGGATTATTCATTTTGCTAAATCGTTAATAGAACAAGAGAAGCCCAAATTCAAAGATTTCTTCTCAGCAAGGCAATTTAATTTTGCCTGGTCATATTCTAATATACCCAGGCTTGATCTACAATTTGTCTTACATCATCTACCACTACTGCCAAACTGATAAAGTAGAAATTAAGAAAAATACATCCACAGATCGCACTCTTGGTAAAGGCAGAGTTGAAAAAGCTACTCGATGTAGGATTCATCCAACCAATAGACTATCTAGAGTGGGTATCTAACCTCGTACTAGTCACAAAACCTAACGGCTAGATCAGAAACTATGAGAACTTCATGGATTTAAACAAGGCATGTCCAAAGGATGATTTTCCATTTTCAAACATAGACATTATAGTCGACCTTACCACCGGATTTGAAATGCTCTGACTAATGGATGATTTCTCAAGATATAATCAAATAAGGATAGCTCTGGAAGATCAACATAAAATGACTTTCACATGTCCATGGGGCACATACTATTGGATTGTCATGCCCTTTGGTCTCAAAAATGTAGGAGCTACATACTAGAGTGCTATGACAACCATCTTTCATGACTATATGCACACATGTATGGAAGATTATGTCGATGACTTACTCGCCAAATTAGTTACAAGAAGCACTCATCTAGATGTGTTGGATAAGATCTTCAAATGGCTAGAAAAGTACAAAGTCAAATTAAACCCTAAGAAATGTGTGGTCGGGGTTACATTAGGAAAACTATTGGGCTATATTGTTTCTCACTGAGGCATAGAAGTTGATCCCGCTAAAGTGAAAGCCATCATGGATATGCCTCCACCAACAAGTCTCAAACAACTATGTAGTCTCCAAGGAAAATTGCAATCAATTCGAAGGTTCATTGTGCAACTCACTGTCAAATTCCACCCATTTCAACACTTACTTTGCAAAGGGGTACCCTTCATATATACTAAACATTGCTAGGAAGCCTTTTAGAAGATCAAATATTATTTTTTGTCACCACCAGTTCTCATGCCTCTGATACCAGGAAAACCCCTTTTATTGTACATATCAACAACATCTTCAACACTGGGGGTACTTTTAGCACAAAATGATGAAGAAGGAAAAGAAAGGGCAATCTATTATATTAGTAGGACATTAGTGGGATATGACCTAAACTATAGTCCTATTGAGCGTGATTGCCTTGTCATAGTTTTTGCCACCCAAAAGTTGCAACATTATATGTTGAATCATTAGACAAAATTAATTGCAAAGACTGACCCACTGAAGTACTTACTCAACAAGGCAGCCTTGATAGGAAGATTAGCCAAATGGGTTATGGTATTGAGCAAATTTGATATAAAATATATTGACTACAAAGTAATAAAAGGACAAGTGATTGCAGACCAATTACCAAAAGCACCTACCAAAGTGGATCATCCTTTGGTCACAGATTTTCTAGATGAATTGATATTTGTCATAGAAGTTCCCAATACATGGACATTATTTTTTGATGGTTCCTACACAAATTATGGCTCAATTACAGGCATTATGTTCATTACTCCTCAACGATATGTCATCCCTAAAGTATTTCAAAATAGCTTTTCCTTGTACAAATAACATTGCTAAATATGAGGCATTGCTCACAGGACTAGGAATGACCATCAACTAGAAAATCAAGACATTACAAGTCTTTGGCAATTTGTAGCTAGTCATCAAGCAGGTCAATAATGAATACGACACAAAAGGTGAAAAACTCATGCTATATAGGAGAATGGTTGATAGTTTTAGGCTGTATTTTGACATAGTTGTCTTCAATCAGATTCCTAGGGTTCAGAACAGAGCAACTGATGCAATAGAAACAATTGGGTCTTTCTTGGATATGCTAAGAAATGTACCTCAATTTGAGTTCTTGGTGGAACAACTGCTGGTCCCCACCTTTGATGCCCCTGAATTTGATATAGTGTGTGAAATCATTGGTCCCACATCTCCTTGGTATCTTGACATCTATACATACCTACATGACCAAATCCTCCCACCTGACCTGTCCTCTAATCAACATAAATCCTTTGTATGCCAATCTTCTAAATATGTCATTGTCGGTGACACCCTCTACCACTGTGGATTTGACAATACCCTCCTATGATGTCTCAATGCCAAGGAAGCACAAATGGCCTTACATGAAGGCATATGTAGAGCTCACTCTAGTAGTCCTACTCTAGCCAAAAAGATCATCAGAGATGGATACTATTGGACCACCATGGAGAAGGATGCCTATCACTTCACCAAAAAATGTAGACAATGTCAGATGCACGAGGATCTTGTGCATGCACCTGCTCAAGACTTGCAACCACTTACATCTCCATGGCCATTCTCTCAATGGAGACTCGACCTCATGGGAAAAATCCATCCCACCTCTACCAATGGCCACAAGTTCATCATCACTACCACTAAATATTTCACAAAGTGGGTTGATGACATACATTACCGGTAAACAAATCACCAAATTCATCCTCAACTACATCATATGCCAGTATGGTGTACCTCAATCTATTGTCATGAATAATGATTGCCCTTTCAAAAATTAGGATGTCCATGAACTATGTGAAAGATTCCACATTCAACATCACTTCACCACTCCATATTATCCCCAAGTCAACAGTCAAGCTGAGGTGTCTAATAAAACCATTATAAAAATTCTCAAGAAGATTGTCAATGACACTGGCCGTGACTGGCACATTTAACTCAATCCCGCCTTATGGGCATACTGCACCAGCATCTGTACTCCCACTGGATCCACACCATACTCCCTTGTCTATCGTTCCGAAGCCATCCTGCCCATTGAGGTTACCTTCCCTGAGAGTATCACTGAAGCAATTTGTGGATGACAAAGATTGCAGGGTATCTAGACTACATGAGCTTGAGCTATTAGATGAAAGAAGGAAGAATTCCCTGGTACACTTGCAAGCATATCAAAACTGTCTTTGATGCAGTTACAACAAGAAGGTTAGAGTCCAATAGTTCAATATTGGAGACTTGGTCCTAAAAGAGAACCCTAAAAATCAAACGGAATGGGAAAAGCTGGGAAAGTTTGAACCAAACTGATTGGGTCCCTATATCATCATTATTACATATGGATTGGGAGTATATCAACTTGCTACCCCTAAAAGTGAACTGCTACTAGAGCCGATCAATAGCATGCACCTTTGAAGATATTATACCTAAGTTAGAAAATAAAAAAAAAGTCAAAAAGTACAAAAAATAGAACAAAATCAAAAAAGCAATAAAATAGTAAAGAGAAATAATTTGTCCAAAAGTGAAAACCACTTCAGTGGAACTTTGGATAAGTACCATGGTGAAAACCTAGAAAACATGCACCATGTGTAATTGGTCTTGCCTCCATTGTCTACCATCACTCTATACTTCTTTTTTCTTTCCACAATAAATCCTACATAATTCACACAATGATCCATGTCATAACCCATAATAAACCACATTGTCCTTTTCATGGCCTGGAAATAAGTTGACATTTAGCATCGTCTTGACTTTCCTAGACACTTTGTTATCATCTGATCTCATCCTGTCTAGGTCATAACTTGGTCCTATACCTGACTGGGGGAAATTCTTGATCCTAAAATCGGTATTGGAGGACACCTCTCGTATATTCTCAAAAATCCAAAAAAATTGAATATTCTCAAAAATCCAAAAAAATTGAATATCTCAAAAATCCAAAAAATCAAATATTCTTGAAAATCCAAAAAAAATCAAATATTCTCAATAAATCGAAAAACATCAAATATTCTCAAAAATCTAAAAACATCAAATATTCCCAAAAAGGCTAAAACATCAAGAACATCAAAAATCACAAAAAAATCACATAACCAACCAAAAATCCCAAGCAATAAACTATGTCAAAACCACCTTGTCAAACTATGATGCCTTTAAGCTTTCACGTAGGCAAGGCCATCTCTAATGAGCCACCAAGGCATCCCACCCTTAGGTGTTAAGTCACAAAGAGTCCACCTAGTCGAACTACATTGTCTCTACATTGTCACATAGGCAAGGCCATCTCTTATGAGCCCTTGAGACATTAGGTTGGTCCTTTAGGGCCCGTTGGGTCACTCTTGCAATAAATGGTCCCTTTGCTACAATGGACACTTTGATCAGATAGTCAAGTCTTTACCATAAATATGTACCTCAAACAAATCCCAACATCAACAAGACAAGCTATCCAATCAACCAAACCAATCAATCACCTAGTGATGATCATACGTCACTATCAACTATCCTTATCAACTATCACATACCTTACATGGAATGGGGCATCATCAAAACTAGGATTCTATGCCTTATACGACATACATCATTTCTGAAATCAGACATTATCAGTCATCACATGCCAATCATCTCACAACTTGTGGCATCCTCGAAACCAAACCACATGTCTTATACGAGACCCATCACTTGCCTTATACAAGTGGTCGCATTGTCGAAACCAAACTTAATATCTTATATGACATGCTTCCTATCCTGAAACTAGGCCTTATTCATCCAATCATAATCAAACAAAACACACATATCACTTGGAAAACAATCTAATGGTTGTTGACTCTGTTGGTCTAGTTTGTCTTATTTTATTGGATTATTTTTTAGTCTCGTTCTTATGCTTCTCATGGCAATCCCTAAGTGATGAAGAGAAGCAAGGATAGAGTGAGACATTTTTCTTTGATTTTTATTTGTGGTTTGTCTTGGCAAAATGACTGGGGCAACTAGGTTCCTTGCGTGTGATTGGGATTCCATGAGGTGTCAATTAAAGACATCCTATGCATGGGAAAGTATAAATGTTTCCTTGCATGAGGATTTGCATACCTCACAATTATCTAATCGCATGTTCTAACAAGGTACCATGGTTACTAGTTTGAGTCAGTCACTCCTTGTCTATCATGTGCCTATTTCACAAGGGATCACATTTTTGTACTTTGGCCTCTGTCACACTATTGTGTTTGTCGTCCCTTGATATAGTAAGTTTTATGATGATAAGGAGAAACTGCAAGTGAGAAGCTCAAATATCTATCAAGCAAGATCTCATTCCCATTCTTCCATCCAATCTTCATTCCTCCACCATCTCTCTCTCTCTCTCTCTCGCATCTTCATTTCTTCTATTCACTTTACCATGATATCATACTTTTCAGGAAATTTCCCAAATTGTTTTGAAAATTTGCCAAATTTACCAACAGGGCACGCTATCCCGCTTTATCTAGGGCATGCTAGGGTATGTCCGAGGCATGTTTTCAAATTTTTCTTTGACACAATGTCAAAATTGACATTGTATCAAAGAGGGGCAAAATGTAGACAACTGAAAATGTCCTCATCTTGCAAATGCCACTTTTATATCAATTTTCTTCCAAATTCCATATTCAACTATTAATTAAATAATTTTAATTATTTAATTATTTCAATTTTCTCCTCTCTCACCTATGATTAAATAAATTTTATTTATTTAAATCATTTGCCTATTTTTCCCTGATTTTCCTCTATGATTAAATAATTAATTTGAATTAATTAATTATTTAATCATTCACTCTCCAATGTACCCCTCATTCAATTAATTTAAATAAATACTCATTTATTTAAATTATTCCCCTTCCCTTAATTAAAATAGGTCATACCTATTTAAATTAAGGGTTCCCACTTATTCTCCCACTTCAAATAAATTAAATAAATGGATCAAATTTATTTAATTTAAAATCCCTACACCTCATCATATTTTTGAATTTTAAATTCTATTTTGTTCTCTTATAAGAGGAAAACGCTAATCAATCTCCACCCTCCATTTTGCTCCAAAGTCAACATCAAATCCCAGCCATCCATTCAAACCTATTTCCTCTATAAAATAGCTTCTCCGGTTCATTTTCAAGTCTCTTAGCTCATAATCCTCTAATTTGCTATATTCTCTCCCACATCTTTCTAATCCATGATTTTTAGCTTCTCTAGATTGTTGCAAATCTACAAAATCTAAGAACACTAAGGCAAGGTTGAGGAGAACAATGGAGATAGGTCAAATATTAGCTTAGAATCTTAATTGTTTTGTGTTTATTTGCTTGATTTCTTAGCTAGTTTGCACTCCATTGGGAGTTAGGGTTTGCTGTAGCTTGTTTTCTACATGTTTGATAGCTTTTTCCCTAACTCAATGCATAACAACATTCTATATACATCTAGTTGCACTAAATTGTCACTAATGTCACTTATTCTAATCAAATAGGGACTCAAGTGTTGGAACCCACATCGACATCCCCTATTCCTACATATACTTCCAATATTCTCACCACAACTACACAACCAAGTAATAGTGCTACCACATGTGCTAGGTTATCTACTAGGAATACCATTCATCATTATAGTTTCATTCCCTTCAATTATTTAAATGCCACACCTAATATCACTTGCCAAAAGGGTAATCATATAGTGTCACAACCTATGATTAGCCCTATCCATTCATACCAATCTCAACCTATTTCACCTTTCGACCCTGTCATCAATCAACTTTTGAAAAATATGAACTCCATCCAACAACAATTAGCAAGCATAAACCAAAGTCTTACCAAACCATCTATGACATCTCATTATATTTGTAGTGCTTTATCCTATCCTATCCTATATAAAGAGCTTGAATTCTTGAGAAGTTTGAAATCCTTGGCTCTGAGAAGTATAATGGGAAGGTAGACCCTACCAACCATGTGGCAACATTTATAGCTATATGTAGTGATTTCTTGTTTGAAGATGTAATTTTGGCAAAAACATTTCCCATGTCACTCAAAGATTCTATAACATCCACCATGTTAACCAAGACTAAACATAGTTATTTATCATGAGATAAAACATACAAGGTGAAAAAGTTAGAATTTTTTTTTTTAATTTGAAATAATATCAAGATATAATAATTTACATAATTTCTTTTTCTGAAATACACATCATGATATAATATACAAAGACAACATTCTATCTTTTCAATTTAAACACATCTACAATAGATAAAGTTTTACATAGTGTAAGTAACACAAGTCACATATCCAATGGGTATGTTGTTTTTGGAATTCTAACATCCTTATCACAAGCCTTGGCATGTCTTTTGCTAGAGAGAGAGAGCATCTTCCTAGTGCTTTTCCTCCAACCATAGACCAATGGTCTCCCACACAACTTCCACATAGGAAGTGGCCCTACCCTTCATAAAGAGTATAGACCAAAGGTGACCAATGGTAATTTATCATTTAAGTACATAGAGTTGTATCCTACATAACTCTATCTATCATACAACCCTAGATACACTCTAGCTAAGTATGATCATTCCAATAGGTTATGCAATCCACATATGATGAACCAAAAATGCACGCAGAGACTTATGCATTACTTTGGCCAAAATTTCAATATAAATAGACATTCGTAATGAACATGGTCATAATGTTCACCCACTCGAACTCAACTTGGATACTATCACATCCTGCAGTTTGACTTGGTCAACTATATTTGAGTATATAGTTTAAACAACTCTAATTCAGTCTTCTCGACTTTGACAAGGTTTCAAACACTGTCATTGTTCCATAGATCTCATGGATTTACCTTTATACAAGGATACTCTTTGCATATTTGGAACACTTAAGATCCCAAAGCTTATCGACACTTAAAATCTCTAGACATAAACGTCTTTGTATTGTAACTCTATTCTAGTCAATTTGACTTAGAACTAACCCTTTAATCTAGGATATACATGCAATATAATTATATGTTTAGGTAATTCTGACCTTTTAGAGATTCCCTCTTTGCATAATGGCAATTTCTAGGGTCTATGACATTTTGTCACTCTACTCTTTAACTCAAATATCAAACATCTTTGATGCACTATAGCAAGTTTTGACTCTTCCATAGAATCATTTAAATCGATAAAGTACTACTAAGACTCTTCCCGTCTCACTCTATGGTTTTCTTGACCATTTTATTGTTGACTAATATGGTTTTCTTGACCATTCCCTATCGACCAATATATATATATATACTACAAAAGAGTTAAAGGTTTCCTATATCCTACTCTACTTTTCTCGAGATAATTAAACATAAGCAATAGATGCTAATTAAAGACTATCTAGGTTTCCACATTCTTGGATCACCTATTTCCTTGGATTTGTAATCCAATAAAGCAAGAAGAATTGTATTTATTATAAGGAAATCTATATCTTTGCCATCATAAAGTTATTTTAAAATCGTAACAACATTATCTCTCCAAGTCTCTATTCAAAGAACTAGTGATCATGAGCTTCTTAAGTAAGATTGCTATTATGTATTCATCATGGTCTTTTTTATAGACCAAGGGATCAATTTCTATTCTTCTAGTTTCCCATTACTTACTCATAATCTAAGTTTAATAAGATAATAGTACAATATGATTATAGTACCCACTAGTTTTCTCTAAACCACTTTGGTACTATTCAAATTCCTGTTACTCATAGAATACGAGTACCCTATTAATAACATAACATTTTGATGCAGAGGCATCCACACTATAACCTTCACATATAGCATGGATGTCTGCAGACCAACCTCATCATCATCATCTTCGCCATCATCATCATATTCCCTAAAACCACCAACAGTATCATCATGTTTCGCGTTACACAGTCAGCATCATCATATTTCGGACGATCACAATCATCCTCCTGCCGACTACTGTTCACCTCCTCCGCCAGTCGCCTATCATCATCATGATATTCAGCGGGCGAACACATCCTCCTGTTGCACTGTTCATCGGGCACCGAACACTAACGTCTTCATCATGATCTTCAACACTACCTTCGTCAGCAGGATATCCAAATATCCGGTTGCTCAAATATCCTGATGACGATCACCTTCAGCACCTTCCCTTCGATGCTCCGCTACCCGACGACACAAGCAACAGCATCATGATATAATTTATCCGGTTCTCTTCGAAACCTCCTGATGATGTTAACACAACTTCCTGCCACGGACTTCCGCCGATACCTTAGCACTTAACGACGGTAGGATAAACTCGTATAAGGGGATATCTCAATATCCTGATGACGATGACGTCATATCCTGATGACGATGACGTCACCCAATATCCTGATGACTTCTTCAACACTTAGCCAAAAAACCCAAACTTTCTCTTCCGCATCTACTCGCGATATGCGGATATTTGGCACTTCCGATATGATGATCCTGATGCCGATACATACACTTAGTATATGTCCGACTTAGAACATCCTGATGCACTCGCAACATGAAAACTCCAACAGTTTCATGACCCGATCTTCTACCTGATGCCGATGCACTCCTCCTCGGCTCCTCCAGATGGTGATCACCCCGACGAACTCACACTTCATGCACTCGAAAGCGTCATGCTCTCCTTCACTTATCTGGATGACGATGTCCGAACTGTCTGCAGGATATTTGCAGAAATATCCTGATGATGCCGTCTTCACAAACTTTCAGCTTTTGCGAAGTTTCACTTCGCCGATCCTCCAGGGATGATCCGATCCAACCTCAGGGTGATCTTCCAACTCAATCAGCTTGACCTAGCACATGATGATGCTAGGCTTCTCAACATCTGTCGACCGCGATCCTGCACACCTGCATGCGAACAGAAAACAAACTACCTACCCTACTGTACATAGCCATTCCACCGATCAGACGGATCAACCGGTGGAATGGATCAGTAAATCCATGAACCCACTCAAACCAGCAAATCAATCAAGCAATGGAATGCAACCAGAGCTAGAACACAAACAGGATCTCTTTATTGATTTCAAAAGATGCAATACAATATGATGTTCCTCACACAGAACACTCAACCTCCTCTGCTTAATGCAACACTATAATGCCGATCGATGATATCTGTCTGTATGTCCAATATCAACCGACCTCATGCTTATAAAGACTTTCCTACGAGTACTACTGACCCGACTCCAAGCGGCTGGGAACTCTCCAGGCGGCTGGGAGATCCCACCGATCAAACATCATGATAGCTGTTATAACTAACTAACTAAAAATAGTAAAAGCCTGGTCAGCATGATCTTATTATGATCAGCGTGACCTTATTACATGCATTTGGTCTAACAGACCTTCTTGGAAACATCAACAAGACCTAAACTACTAACTGCCTTATCAAGACCAGCTGTCAGGTAGGTGCTCCTGCACCATACTCCCCAAAAGAAAAGAACTCATGTCCCATGAGTTTAGTATGTGGAAGTCTTCCACCCTGACACTTTGCTTTGTCAATAGTCTGACCTGCTCCAGCTTTATCTGCTGCTGTCTCTTGGCTTCTCCAAGACTTCTGAACTGTAACTTGCTTGCTGGCAAGTAAATCCTCATGCCTGTTGATGTAGGCCTTTCTCTCACATACACTGTGTTTGTCAGATTGTCTGACCAGAACCTCTGTCTGAACTGCCTCTTGAACTGCTGAAATGTTCAAGCCTGTCTTCCTTTCAACCTTTATAGGACAAGCAATAGTCCCAACTATGACAACATCCTTGTCATTCTTCTGAACTGGTTGCTGTTTGCACCCCTGTTTCTGAACCTGCTGCTGACCTCTGTCAGTCACAACTGAAACGTTCTTCAGCTTGTTGTCTGTAACAACTTCTTTCTCTGCAGTGTCCTGAACTGCCTTTATGCCTGTTCCTCTAGGCATCTGCACAAACTCCTTCTTTCCCATTAAAATGATTTGAGCTGCCTTCTGTACTGTAGCTTTTGCCTGCAATGGCATCAACTTAATAGTCTTCCCATCCTTCTTGATGGTGTAGGTATTAGCATACCCATCATACAGTACCCTTCTGTCAAATTGCCATGGTCTACCCAACAGTAGGTGACAACATTCCATAGGCAAAATATCACACAAAATTCTATCATGATATGGTCCAATCTGGAAATCCACATATGCCTGTTCAGAGACAAAAAGTGATTGACTATCACTCACCCAAGATGTCTTGTAAGGGTGTGGATGTGGAATCCTTTCCAACTTCAGTTTATCCACCATTTCCTGGGATACCATGTTGTCTGTTGAACCAGTGTCAATGACAACCTTACATACTTTACCTTTGCTCTTACATGTGGTCTTGAAAAGAGCTCTTCTTTGCATCATATCCTTTGATGCCTGCAAACTAATTCTCCTTAACATCAATGATTCTCCACTCTCTGGATATCCAAAATTCTCAGGACCTTTGTTTGAACTCTGTGCACTTTCTTCTACTTTCTCTTCTTGTACCAGTTGTACTCTCTTGTCACTAGTTCTATCATTTCTGGATGATGAACCTTTGTTTTCTGGACATTTGAAAGATGGATGACCAAACTCTCCACAGGTGTAACACTTTCCTGAAAATGTAGTAGAACCTCTACCACCTCCAAATCTTCCTCTATTACCTTTCCATCCACCTCTGAAATCAGACTGTCCCTGTCCTTTACCAGTGTCTTCTTGACCCTCATTTGTTTGCTTTTGTGCAGGGGCTGTTCCTTTTCCCCTATTGTTTCCTCTTCCTCTCATGGACTTATCATGTCCTCTATTCATCTTTTCTTCAATCCTGATTGCCATTTGATAACAATCCTCCACATTCTTAGGGTTAGCTAAAACTAACTCATCCTGTATGTTAAACCTCAAACCAGCCAAGTACCTAGCCACCTTTTCTACCTCATTCTCATGATGACCAGATCTCATACTTAACAGATAAAATTCCTCAGTATATGCTTTCACATCCCTGTCTTTCTGTTTTAAAAATTGCAGCTTCTTAAACATCTGGATTTCATAATCCCTTGGCAAGAATTTACCCTTGATCCTTGCTACCATCTTATCCCATGAAGTGATCTTAGACTTCCCTTGTTTCCTTCTCTCAGATTGTACATAATCCCACCATACCAAAGCATGACCTCCTAACTTGGTCTTTGCAATCTTTACTTTCTGATCCTCAGCAACATCTTCACATTCAAAGTGATTATCCAGTGCAGCAATCCAATCTAACAACTCATCTTCATTCAAGCTTCCAGTATATTTGGAAACATCAACCTTTACCTTAGGTTTTTCACTCTGCACTGCCTTTAACAGTTTTGCCAATCTCTGGTCTTCAGCATCCAGATCTTCAGCTACCTCTTCATACTCTTCAACAGTATTTTCCTCTTCTTCAGACTCACTATCTTCCACTTCCCTCTTTTTGTTCTTTTCCAGGGCTGTCAGCCTGGCTTGAAGTGCTTCAGCAAGCTCCTTCATCTTCCTCATCTCTCTAGCATGTTTCTCCTTCATTTCCTGTAATTCCCTTGCAGTACCACTACCTTCCGGAGGCATTTTGTCAACCTCTCAATCAACACACAACACAATCAACTCTATCTCTACCTCTGCCCTTTCGGTGACAGAATCAACACACAACAGCCCAGACCTTTTGCTGAGCTCTGATACCACTATGATGCAGAGGCATCCACACTATAACCTTCGCATATAGCATGGATGTCTGCAGACCAACCTCATCATCATCATCTTCGCCATCATCATCATATTCCCTAAAACCACCAACAGCATCATCATGTTTCGCGTTACACAGTCAGCATCATCATATTTCGGACGATCACAATCATCCTCCTGCCGACTACTGTTCACCTCCTCCGCCAGTCGCCTATCATCATCATGATATTCAGCGGGCGAACACATCCTCCTGTTGCACTGTTCATCGGGCACCGAACACTAACGTCTTCATCATGATCTTCAACACTACCTTCGTCAGCAGGATATCCAAATATCCGGTTGCTCAAATATCCTGATGACGATCACCTTCAGCACCTTCCCTTCGATGCTCCGCTACCCGACAACACAAGCAACAGCATCATGATATAATTTATCCGGTTCTCTTCGAAACCTCCTGATGATGTTAACACAACTTCCTGCCACGGACTTCTGCCGATACCTTAGCACTTAACGACGGCAGGATAAACTCGTATAAGGGGATATCTCAATATCCTGATGACGATGACGTCATATCCTGATGACGATGACGTCACCCAATATCCTGATGACTTCTTCAACACTTAGCCAAAAAACCCAAACTTTCTCTTCCGCATCTACTCGCGATATGCGGATGTTTGGCACTTCCGATATGATGATCCTGATGCCGATACATACACTTAGTATATGTCCGACTTAGAACATCCTGATGCACTCGCAACATGAAAACTCCAACAGTTTCATGACCCGATCTTCTACCTGATGCCGATGCACTCCTCCTCGGCTCCTCCAGATGGTGATCACCCCGACGAACTCACACTTCATGCACTCGAAAGCGTCATGCTCTCCTTCACTTATCCGGATGACGATGTCCGAACTGTCTGCAGGATATTTGTAGAAATATCCTGATGATGCCGTCTTCACGAACTTTCAGCTTTTGTGAAGTTTCACTTCGCCGATCCTCCAGGGATGATCCGATCCAACCTCAGGGTGATCTTCCAACTCAATCAGCTTGACCTAGCACATGATGATGCTAGGCTTCTCAACATCTGTCGACCGCGATCCTGCACACCTGCATGCGAACAGAAAACAAACTACCTACCCTACTGTACATAGCCATTCCACCGATCAGACGGATCAACCGGTGGAATGGATCAGTAAATCCATGAACCCACTCAAACTAGCAAATCAATCAAGCAATGGAATGCAACCAGAGCTAGAACACAAACAGGATCTCTTTATTGATTTCAAAAGATGCAATACAATATGATGTTCCTCACACAGAACACTCAACCTCCTCTGCTTAATGCAACACTATAATGCTGATCGATGATATCTGTCTGTATGTCCAATATCAACCGACCTCATGCTTATAAAGACTTTCCTACGAGTACTACTGACCCGACTCCAAGCGGCTGGGAACTCTCCAGGCGGCTGGGAGATCCCACCGATCAAACATCATGACAGCTGTTATAACTAACTAACTAAAAATAGTAAAAGCCTGGTCAGCATGATCTTATTATGATCAGTGTGACCTTATTACATGCATTTGGTCTAACAGACCTTCTTGGAAACATCAACAAGACCTAAACTACTAACTGCCTTATCAAGACCAGCTGTCAGGTAGGTGCTCCTGCACCACATTTTGAGTCTAATATAACAATATAATGCATTCAACCTCTAGGTTTAAGTCAATAGACTTTTACTAAGTAGAGATAAGAACTAAAGTTTAACATCCTAAGTTTATTTTGATATAGCTTACCATTGTTGTTTGAATGAGTAAGAGATAGGGCATTTCTATACCAATTTATTCTTAATGATAACAATATCATTATTTAACAGTCTTGTGTAAGAAATAACTATTGCAAGATCTTTGGCTTCAAGGCATAAAACCTCTTCCAATATCTCTTGGAATACATAAAACTATTTTGAACTTTCTACACATAAGAATATATTTGGATCACTTTCCAATATCAAAATGACACCTATTATTCTATAGATTGCTGATGTGAAAACATATTTCACTCTACTAAGTGTTCACAAAGAGGCTAATATCATTTCCAAGAAAATAGAAAGTTTTTAACTAACCTACAATCATTTGATGATAACCACAAAACTCATAACATGTTGGTCTCTAATAGATTATTTTGTTGTCAGCCTTCTAAGGCACAGTACAAAATGTGACTACACTACCACTAGTAAACTAGACATATCTTAAACAATTACTTGTGGTTTACTACACCCAAAAAGCCATCTATTGTCAAACATTTAAAGGTTTACTTATATTGCCACAGGTAAATCAATTGTTTAGTTTCATGCAGATGTTTGATGTAGATCTAAAATAGTAACCTCCAAGGAACTTTTCAAGTATATTGTGTCTAAAGAAAAAAATTTCATAATAGGAAAGAAGTAAGTAATAAAAAGAAATAGCCATACCTCTAATACTTCCTCTAAACTAGTCGTGCTATTAAATAGCATGCAGGCCATAATATGAGGCATTACCTTAGAAAAGAAACATAAGCATTGAAGAGTCAAGGTGTTGCCTGTCAGGTAAATTTTGCACCCTGAGGTTTCCATGCTTCACCAGAATGAAATGAGGCACCTTTTGACACAACTATTCCAAAATAATGGCAATGATTTTTAACATATAGAGGTTCAGCCAGTTGAAGTAATGGTGCACTTTTTTTACTCTACAGAGATGGCGCAAGCCATTATCTAATATAGCAAAGCATATGACATTCAAATAAAGGTTTGAAACTCCAAGTGCGGGCATGATAAAAGAAGGTGCTTCTCAAGCAGGCATAGTGTCAGGGTCTCCTCTCCAAGATGGCAGTCCTGGTATCATCTCTCATCGCGCAGGTTTTTAATGGTGCTTCATAGAAAAACCACCCTCCCTGAGGAATGAGGCTCAAGCAATAATAAGGAAGTGATACTTCCAAAGGGGAAAACCATTGTAGCTGTCCTCTAGTACATTAATGACTCCTCTCAAAAGTCATTAGTAGATTTTGCATGAACCATGAAAACTATCAAATTTTAAGCCTCCAAAAACTCTCCATGAAGGCATAAAATGATGAAGGTGGTGAAGATGGTCAAGTAAGGAGTCCTGATAATAAAACTATAATGCTTTCAATATGACATGACTCCACTCAAAGTTGTTAAAAACCCAAACTATCCACAAACCATGTATCTCTTTACTCAAAATCGTTAGGCTAACTGCCTATGACTTACCATCATGAAAATACTTTACTTCTAAACAGTTATTAAACTTCCTTAAGGCCACGGGCATCTCCAAAATATAAGCCTCTTATTTCTCTAGTACAAGTATGCAACAAGATGGAACATGAGAAATTTAAAGTACCACTCCCTCAAACAAACATCGACTTAAAAATGACCTCTCAAGAAGGCATTCAATGCTCTCGAGTTGGTTTAAAAAGGAAGAATCTTCTATAACGTAGGTTGTAATCTTGACTAACAACCTCAAACCAACCTTTCTAAATATTCACATAATATAATAGTCTAAAAACAAGCTTAGATTTTATTATCAATACGATTTATAATAAAGTGATGTGATTTTACGCACAAAGCATGATTGGATTGAGTTCATCTCCCCTTCACGTATAAAAGTAAATCACGTTGATTTTGTTTTGACAACGAACACATTTTTTGACGTTAAAACAATAAACAAGAAATACATTAACAATACTTTTCCATTGAAGATGTAATCATAACTTAATTATGATGTCATGAATGACATACTTGACAGAAAGTCTTCTTAGTCACAGAATGACTATCATTCAACCTTGACAACATCAATTTCACAAAATGACTAGATTGACGTAATAATAGCTAAAAAAGGGTTCTAAACTTAGACATTGACAACCTATCGAGCCAATCAACAAATGAACCAATTAAATGCAACTTACCTCAATCAACAAGAGTTAAATAATTGTAGTAAACTATAATCAATTGGCAAATGACCATTTGTAACCCAAGGTCTATTCTCCTCTCCTCAAAAAATACTCTCACTTTCTCGGAGAGCCATTAAAAACCTATTATCCTATATATTATCACTTGCAATTCACCAGAGCTTGATCAGTGCATCGTTAGCCCATTCATAAACCTTACAATTAATAAATCATAAATTACTAAATCATCACATCATATCCATTGCATTTAATCACGTAAATTTTATTCCATAAAATTGATATTTTCCAATGACATTTATCCCATTGTCAAAATATTTATCCAATAGATTCACTTCTATCCATGTAAAAGTAAAAGTAAAAACAAGCCAAAATTAGGGATGTAACATATCTCCCCCCATAAGATTCATCGTCCTCAATGATCCAATGTATCCAAAACCTTAATAAGCTAAAAAAATTTGTTTAACCTACAAATGTGTAAACAATTAAGAAAATCTTTGCTATAAAATCATGGTAAAATTTCCATCTCATATTACCCTCTGCACATTGTCCCATCCAACCTTGCAATGAGTAATCTCTTTTTGTTTCACAAGCACAGCTTGTGATCTTCGAGCATTTAAAGATCAATCATGACCATTCCTGGGTCCTGTTCCTATAAAAAAATTCTAAGAATATAATAGTCATCTGTTATATACTTTTCAAATATAAATCATAAAAGGCATTATACCTCTTGGCAATAGCTGATAATAAAATGAATCTGAAATCAATCAAATTAATAAGTTTGAAAACTTTAAAGAGACCTTCATATCTAGGGACTGGTTTGGAATGGTTTCCAAACTTTATAAAACTTTTTTTTGGGGTGGTTTAACCCTTAAATGAACTTTTTCTCCAACTATTAATTTACTTGGTGTATGCTTCCTATCAATTTCTTCTACCAATCCTTTCTGATCAGCTATATCTATTCATCCATTTCTAACAACATTTGTGGACTAATGCTAATCCTATCTTCTAGCTTACCTAGCTTAGGAGTTTGGCATCTTCTTCTATCCAATGTTTCAAATGGAATCATTATGATAGCAGATTTAAAAAAGTTATTATAAACAAATTCCATACAAGGTGGATACTCTTTCCTCTTGTATTGCTATTCCTTGCAATACATTCCCATAAGATCTTCTAAAACTTGAGTTACCCTCTATGTCTAACCATTTGTCTTAGAGTGATAAGTTGAGTTATAATAAGTTGAGTTCCTAGCGCTGAAGACAAAGCTTGCCAAAACCTTGGTGTCATATGTGCATCTATAATGAAGATTATTTTCTCAGGAACTCTAGGCAATCTAAACATTTATTGCACAACTTACAAGCTAAAACTGGTATTCCATCCTTTAGATTCCCAGGTATAAAGAGAGTTGCCTTGGTGAGTCTGTTCACCGCCACATAATAGCATTTAGCCTAATTCGAGACATAGGATGCCCTACTGGATGCTTATGCTCAGCCTAGAATTTCTAGCGTTCTTTCTATAGATCTCACAACATCATTGCTTATTCTTTTCCAGAAATAAGGAGATTTCACATGGATTAGAGGTTTAGTTACTCCTGGGTGACTTGTTTATGGTTTGGAATGAATTTCCTTCCACACAAGGCTTCTTAATTCTAAAGAGTTAGGGACATTCCAAGTGCATTCTCTACAATTTACTCCCCTACACAATCCACCAGAGGCCCATCCAGGACATGATAGAGGTAAAAATAGTGAACAACCAAAATGTTCTGGTATAGCCACCACAATAATTTTAATCCAAAATCAAAGTATAAGCAATTTCATTTTCAACAATAAGTCAAATGATCGAGCTCAATTTTCAACAATACATCAAAATTTGACCAACTGGTTATAAAATAGACAATCATCAAAATTCAGTGGCTAGACCATTCCAAAATAAAGGAACAAAACATTGTTTAATCCTTACAAATATTAAAAGGATTTTACTAGGAAATTCAAAGTAGTGTCAAAATCCAAAGGAACACTTACTATGCACTACGAACTAATTGAGTCACTAACAAGGGAGTAGATTGTTGCACTACACTCAGGTTTTCCAAAAACTTACAGTGGGTTAGTAATTGTGATACAAGCACAACAATTAGATAAGTTCCTTAAGACTTTCATCATGCTCAAAAATTTTGCAAATCAAAAGGGTTATAACACATCCACTCATATTTCCTAGAGTATCTATCATTCATCACTTAGATGATATTATAAGATGGTGTTATAGCAACACACAGGGACTACAATTTGAACACAAACTTCTTCCCTTCATTCGACTTAACTAAACTCTATTCCCTACCTCACTGAATAGGTTGTTCAAAACTTTAGACAACTTTACTAAATACCCTGGTGATAATTACACTCACCATTGTAGTTGTACTTTTCTTGCTCAATCCAAGGGGCAAAGTACATAGTTTTCTACCATTTGGCCTAAAATGCCATGAGAATAACTAATACCTTTTGCTTTTAACTATTATGCATTATCTTGCAAACTTCATGCAAATTTTAGGAAACTCTTATTCATCTCTTCTGTTGCACACTTCTTTGTATTTGCCAATTGATTTTCTCATCAATCTTGGAAAACAATTGCATCTCCAAGTTATGTATCATTTTTCTCAGCATTCTATGCCAACATATCACTACTTGTCCTTTAATGATCCTTTTTATTCCACTTGGCTCATTCCAAGACATCTAGGAGTTAGACAAGAACTCATTTTTATCTATGTATCATCAATACAATTCTAGGATCTTCAATACTCAATTGCTCCTACATTTTGTTGATTACTTCTGGATCTTCCATCCCTAAGTTCTTGAAAAATAAGAGCACCTAGCTTTGCCTAGGTTCACTTGTCCTCAATAATTTTGAGTCCAACACATAGGCTCATAGCCCCTAGATTTTGAACCAAGGTTTTGATTGTGGCTTAATATAGACTCTGCTCTACCCAAGCTCTTAGTCTGAATAACAATTGACCAAGGTTTTACCTTTCTAGTCAAAGTCTCAAAATCTTTCCGCTATGCAACCTCAGCAGAATTTATTTGCTCTTAGAGTTTTAACTGCTCAGTTGGTTTTTCTCTACACCATTCTGGCATAAAACTAGTTTTCAAACATTAGCTAATTTGTTGAATGTTAACGAGTTTTCTCATAATGAGATCATAGGTCCATGTGTTGAACCTGGTTAACTTTGATACCATATGTAACATCCACCATGTTAACCAAGACTAAGCATAGTTATTTATCATGAGATAAAACATACAAGGTGAAATAGTTAGAATTTCTTTTTTTTATTTGAAATATTATCAAGATACACCAATTTATATAATTTCTTTTTCTGAAATACACATCATGATATAATATACAAAGACAACATCCCATCTTTTCAATTTAAATACATCTACAATAGATAAAGTTTTACATAGTGTAAGTAACACAAGTCACATATCCAATAGATATGCTACTTCTGGAATTCTAACATCCTTATCACAAGCCTTGGCATGTCTTCTTCTAGAGAGAGAGAGAGAGAGCATCTTCCCAGTGCTTTTCCTCCAACCATAGACCAGCGGTCTCCCACACAACTTCCACATAGGAAGTGGCCCTACCCTTCACAAAGAGTATAGACCAAAGGTGACCAATGGTAATTTTCCATTTCAGTACATAGTGTTGTATCCTACATAACTCTATTGATCATACAACCCTAGATACCCTCTAGCTAAGTATAATCATTCCAATAGGTTATGCAATCTAGATACGGTGAATTGATAATGCAAGTAGAGACTTATGCATTACTTTGGCCAAAGTTTTAATATAAATAGACATTCACAATGAATGTGGTCGTAATGTTCACCCACCCCAACTTGACTTGGATATTATCACATCCTGTAGTTTGACTTGGTCAACTATATTTGACTATATAGTTTAAACAACTCTAATTTAGTCTTCTTGACTTTGACAGGTTTTCAAACATTGTCATTGTTCCATAGATCTCATGGATTTACTTTTATACAAGGATACTCTTTGCATATTTGCAATACTCAAGATCCCAAAGCTTATTGACACTTAAAATCTCTAGACATAAACTTGTCTGTACTATAATTCCATTCTATTAAATCTGACTTAGAACTAACCCTTTAATCTAGGATATACATGCAATAGAATTATATGTTTAGGTAATTCTGACCTTTCAAAGATTCCCTCTTTGCATAATGGCAATTTGTAGGCTCTATGACATTTTGTCACTCTACTCTCTATCTCAAATATCAAACATCTTTGATGCACTATAACAAGTTTTGACTCTTTCATAGAATCATTTAAATTTGATAAAGTACTACTAAGACTCTTCCCGTCTTGCTCTATGGTTTTCTCGACCATTCCCTATCAACCAATATATATATATATATATTTATATATAATGTCATATCTGACAAAAGAGTTATAGGTTTCCTATATCCTAGTCTACTCTTTCTTGAGATAATAAAATATAAGAAATAGATGCTAATCAAAGACTATCTAGGTTTCCATATTCTTGGATCATCTCTTTCCTTGGATTTGTAATCCAATAATATTTCTGATAAGGAAATCTATATCTTTGCCCTCATAAAGTCATTTCAAAATCGTAACGACATTATCTCTCCAAGTCTCTATTTAGAGAACTAGTGATCTTGAGCTTCTTGAGTAAGATTGCATTTATGTATTTATCATGGTCATTATTATAGACCAGGGGATCAATTTCTATTCTTCTAGTTTCCCATTACTTACTCGGAATCTATGTTTAATAAGATAATAGTACAATATGATTATAGTACCCACTAGTTTTCTCTAAACCACTTAGGTACTATTCAAATTCATGTTACTCATAGAATGTGAGTACCCTATTAATAACATAACATTTTGAGTCTAAGAATGCATTCAATCTCTAGGTAAGTCAACAGACTTTTACTAAGAAGAGATAAGAACTAAAGTTTAACATCCTAAGTTTATTTTGATATAGCCTACCATTATTGTTTGAATGAGTAAGAGATAGGGCATTTCTATACCATAACGTTCTTGTGTAAGAAATAACTATTCCAAGAGCTTTGGCTTCAAGACATAAAACCTATTCCAATATCTCTTGGAATACATAAACCTATTTTGAATTTTCTACACAGAAGAATAGGTTTGGATCACTTTCCAAGATCAAAATGATACTTATTATTTTGTAGACTGTTGATGTGAAAACATATTTCACTCTACTAAGTGTTCACAAAGAGGCTAATATCATTTCCAAGAAAATAGCAAGTTTTTAACTAACCTACAATCATTTGATGATAACCATAAAAATCATAACATGTCGGCCTCTAATAGTTTATTCTATTGTCGGCCTTCTAAGGCACAGTACAAAATGTGATTTCACTACCACCAGTAAACTAGACAGATCTTAAACAATTACTTGTGGTTTACTACACCCAAAAAGTCATCTATTGTCAAACATTTAAAGGTTTACTTCTATTCCCACAAGTAAATAGACTATTCAATTTCATGCAGACGTTTGATGCAAATCTAAAATAGTAACCTCCAAGGAACTTTTCAAGTATATTGTGTCTAAAGAAAACAAATTCATAATAGGAAAGAAGTAAATAATAACAAGAAATAGCCATACCTCTAATACTTCCTCTCAACTAGCTGTGCTATTAAATAACTTGCAGGCCATAATATGAGGCATTACTTTAGAAAGAAAACACAAGCATTCAAGAGTCCAGGTGTCACATGTCAGGTAAATTTGACACCCTGAGGTTTCCATGCTTCGCCAGAATGAAACGAGGCACCTTTTGACGCAGCTATTCCAAAATAATGGCGATGATTTTTAGCATATAAAGGTTTGGCTAGTTGAAGTCATGGTGCACTTTTTTTACTCTATGGAGATGGCACAAGCCATTATCTAATATAGTAAAGCATATGTCATTCAAATAAATCTTTAAAACTTCAAGTGGGGGCATGATAAAAGAAGGCGCTCCTCAAGTAGGCATAGTGTTGGGGTCTCCTCTCCAAGATGGCAGTCCTGGTATCATCTCTCATTGCACAGGCTTTTAATGGTGCTTCATAGAAAAACTTCCCTCCCTGAGGAATGAGGCTAGAGCAATAATAAGGAAGTGGCACTTCCAAAGGGGAAAACCGTTGTAACCATCCTCTAGTCCATTAATGACTCCTCTTAAAATTCATTAGTAGATTCTCCACGAACCATGAAAACTTCCACATTTTAAGCCTCCAAAACCTCTCCACAAAGGCATAAAATGATGAAGGTGGTGAAGATGGTCAAGTAAGGAGTCCCGATAATAAATCTATAATGCTTTCAATATGACACGACTCCAATCAAAGTTGTTAAAAACCCAAACTATCCACAAACTGTAGATCTCTCTACTCAAAATCATTAGGCTAACTGCCCATGACTCACCATCATTAAAAGACTTTACTTCTTAACAGTTATTAAACTTCCTTAAGGCTGTAGGCATCTCCAAAATATAAGCCTCTTATTTCTCTAGTATGAGCATGCAATGAGAGGGAACGTGGAAATTCAAATTACCACTCCCTCAAACAAACATCGACATAAAAATGACCTCCCAAGAAGGCATTCAATGCTCTTGAGTTGATTTAAAAAGGAAGACACTTCTATAATGTTGGTTGTTATCTTGACTAACAACCTCAAACCAACCTTTCTAAATATTCACATAATATAATAGTCTAAAAATAAGCTTAGATTTTATTATCAATACAATTTATAATAAAGTGACATGATTTTATGCACAAAGCGTGATTGGGTTGAGTTCATCTCCCCTTCATGTATAAAAGTAAATCATGTCTATTTCATTTTAACAACGAACAAGATTTTCAACATTAAAATAATAAATAAGAAACATGTTAACAATACTTCGCCATTGAAGACATAATCGTAACTCAATTACGATGTCATGAACAACATGCTCGACAGAAAGTTATCTTAGTCGCACAATGACTATCGTTTGACCTTGATGACATTGATTTCACAAAATGACTAGATTGATGTAATAATAGCTGAAAAGGATTCTAAAATACATCGACAACCTATTGAGCCAATCAACAAATTAACCACTTAAATGCAACTTACCTCAATTGACAAGAGTTAACTAACTGTAGTAAACTATACTCAGTTGGCAAATGACCATTTGTAACCCAAGGTCTATTCTCCTCTTGTTAGAAGATACTCTCTCTCTTTCTTAGAGAGTCATTAAAAACTTGTTATCCTACATATCACTTCCAATTCACCAAATTGTATTCGAAGCCTCACACAATCATTCATTCAAAAGACACAACAAAAAATTCATCAAGATCAATGCAATTTTATCTAGTAAGATAAGAAAACATGTGATAGCAGTGTCATCTCCTACTCCCATCCCATATAAATTAAAACAAAAAAAAGACATTTCACACCATTATCAGAGTCTCTTTACTCTATAATGACACAAAATTTGAACAACAATCTCATTAAGCTTCCACCTATTTGACCTCTCAATCCAACTAAGATGCAAGCATCTTCATTTGATTCAAAGGCCTTTTGTCAATTTCACCACAACATCGGTCATGATACTGAAAGATGTATAGATGCATACGTCTTAAATATGAACTTCAAGACCTCATTGATTCTAATGTCATCCAGGTTGCTGATGTAAATGACAAAGGAAATAAATTGGTGGCTCCACCTAATCAAAATATTCAAATACACATAAATCCATTACCTCATCATGAATCTAATATTGTGGACACATCTCAAGAACATGACTATGAAGATGATGTTTGTATGGTAGATGCTTGCCATCATAAAGAGCGCACATAACCTAAACCGTGTATATCTTTTACTCCTCATGATGCTACTATTGAAGCTTATGATGGACCTCTCTACATCACCATTCAAATCAATGATCAATTTATAAGAGGTGGTATGATAGATCCTATATGCATGGTAAATTTAGTAATTGGAGAGTTTCTCTACATGAATGGTTTACATCGTGATTACTACGATGTATCAAAAATTGTGATTAGAGCACATGATGGGTCTATCCTTCCAACTCTTGGTGCCTTGACTCTCAATGTCAAGGTTGGGCCAAGAACCTTAGATGTTACATTTATCATCATTCCTACATCAGACTTATTTCATATGAAGTTGGGTCACCCATGGCTCCACTCCATGGAGGTGGTCCCCTCTATGGTTCATAAGTTTTCAAAGCTTCCATTTGAGGGACATGTGCACACTGTACATCACAGTTGGCAATAGCCCGTCACTCATAATGGACACTTTACACTTGAATACTTCTGGCCAAAACTAGTTGGAGTTGCTCAAGCTAGAGAGGATTTATTCTTCTTGTCATATCAAAATTTTAAAGTAAAGAAAATAGTAGATTTATCATTTAGTAACATACCTCTTGTGATGTGCCCAGACCTCCTTAATCTTCTGAGTCTATAACAGTAGTTCCCCTTGTCCCACAGGTGGCAAATGAAGTTAAGCCCAAATCAAAGGTTCTTCCCCATCCTTGAGCATCTGGTAGATATGCAGAGGTTCCCCCTTTTCCATCCCTTTAAGGCCAATGAGGAAAACTTCAAGCACAAAATAAACCTCCCCTCAATCACAATATTACTTTCATCCCACTTGCCTTTGTAGAGACTAGTGGAAATCAATCGATTGCACGTTTGTTATTTCTTGAGGATTCTCAACTGCTTGTGGATGCTCAAGTACTTCCACCTATTTCACAAGTTGAGAAGGAAGAGCAGCCTACATTGAGGAACCCTTCCCCTGTGGTCTCCTAGCTTTTGGTGGTTCCTCTTGTTTCTTCTAATATTCTTGAAGCAAAGGAAGAAAAGGAGCCCACGTTGGAAGATACTATAGTTCTATTAACAAACATCACAAATAAAGCTAAGAAAAATAAAATTGTTAGAGAAATAAAGAAGTGTCTCATGCTATGGATCGCCTTGTTGTAGGAGAGGAGAATATCCCTCCTTGCAAGTGTTTATCACTGATGAATGTGAAAGAGACATCTACTAGTGTTTCGTCTCCTATAGAGAAGGATAAAGCTTCACAAACCACTATGGAACCTATTGTACTATATTATGATAGTGAATCTAAAGATAAGAATGACATAGATATGGCTCTTGTTCCTCACACCACATTTTCTATAGGTCCTCTTGCATCTTGTCCACCTACCAAAATTGGTGATGAGAAAGATTGGGAGGATGATGATTTTCTTTAGGTCAACTCATGAATGTGGCCCTTATTTCTATTATGTCATGAGTGCATGTGATTGTTTTCCTCCCATAATGTGTTGCTTGATGTTTTATGTATGTTGTTGTTGTTGTTAAGCTCTCTTTAGATGACCCTTGACACCCTTGTAGGTGCAAGGATACAAAGGGACCGAAATTCGTTGTGATATTCTCTCTATTTGTATCACCATTCTTCTATATGCAGTAAGTTGCATTGTTGTTGTTTTAACATGCCTTCTCATAGTACTTAGATTTACACAACATTTTACAAGAAAGTAAATGAACATGGTAAACATGAAATCTTTTTTTTTGACATTTGCATAATTACAAGGAAATAAAAGCATAACTTTTCTGAATATTTATCAAACTTGAAAATCAATATATATTCCAAGATAAATCATAGTGAAGAACATTTCACTTTATAAATTACAATAAATATTGCACTTGGTAATAAGAATAATTTTACATCAACATAAAGAATATGACATCTGGAATCTTGATATCTATTACTCAACTCTTGGTGAGTCTTCTGCTATAGACTGAGAGCATCATCCAAGTGCTTTACCTCCAACCATAGATCGGCGGTCCCCCACATACCTTCCTTCCTGGAAGTGACCCTACCCTTCATGAAGAGTATAGAGATAAGGAACCAATATGTTTTCCATCTGAGTTCTAGTGTTGTTTCCTATGTAACACAATTGACCATACAACTCTAGACTATCTTTTGGCTAAGTATGATCCTACTAACAAGTTATGCCATCTAGACACTATGAAATGAATAATGCATGTAGAGACAAATGCATCACTTTGGCCAAAGTTTCTTTATAAATAATTTTTTTCAATAAATGTAGTCGTGAGTTCACACACCTCTAACTTGACTTGGAATCTATCTCATCCTATAGTTTGAATTGTTTGACTAATAACATTAGACATGAAATGTCTTGACTGAGTTTAATTCCTTGTCAGTCTGACTTAGAATTTAATCCTTAATTCTAGGATATAAATACAATGAAGATGTTTAGAAAATTTAAACTTTCAGAGAGTCCTTCATTGCATTCTTGCAAACATCTAAGTCTATGACTTCCTATCATTCTACTCCTTGACTCAAAATTAAGCATTCTTGTGTTTTATGTTGTGTTTCAACTCTATCATTTAAACTTTTATAAAAAATCTTCATAAACTCTTCCTAAGGTATACTTGTCTTGATCTATGGATTCTCCACTATTCACTATCGACCATGAACACACTAAATTAAATCAATGTCATAATTGTATTGAGAGTTTTGAGTTTACTAAACCCATCTAGGTTGATCCTAGGGTTTTATACTCTCTTAACCCAACATACAAAACATCATAAAAAACTCTCGTTTTCCAATGATAAGAATATATAATAATATTACTTGAGTATAATAGCCTCTAGTCTTCTCTAGACCACTTTGTCTCTACTCAACTTCATGTTTATCATAGAATCACTTATAGAACATGGGTTTCTATTTTTATGTAAATGAACTCTAATAAATATTTTTCATAGCATAAAAAATCTTATCAAAGTTTGTTCTCCAAAATAGGTTATGAGTCTATAGAGAATAATAAATAAAATTTCAATCTAAAAGTCTCCTTTCATCCACTAACTCTGGATATAGAAAGGTTATGAACTTGTGCACACTATCCTTGCACATAACAAAATATACTTGCTTTATGAGCATATATAATACTATAATCACACCTTGGTGTTCCAATGATATACAATATCATTTTTGTTTTCTTAGAATAAAAAGAGACCTAACACTAAGTCTAAGATGAAAAATGTAATAAAGAGATAAATAGGATACATCACCATCCTACTTACTGATCTTAACTCCTATATCTCATTAGAGTTCTCTAGAGGCTTGGTTTTGTTACAGATAGATATAATCATCTCAGTTATATAATAATAAGATAGTAATAGCATCTCGACCTGCTATAGATAAACATCTCTTCGGCCTGCTATAGACAAACATCTCTTTGACCTACTATAGACAAACATCTATTCGGCCTGCTATAAATATACACAGTGAGCACTAAAGAGAAGTCTCTGAGTTTCCTTTCATGGGATAAGGTGAGATAATACAATCTTTGACAAGATAAACAAAGATAAACTTATTCTCATCATACTAATATAATGCAAAGCTAGCTGTTGTCTATCACAATACAAAAAACATGGCTAATCAGCCTTAAGTTTATACAGGCTTTAACAAGCTATCGGTCCTGAACTTGCATAGTGATGTGGTAAAATATTGGTTTGAAGCATTTAGATTTTAACTAGGCTTATTTTCTTATATAAACTCATAGAAATTATTGACAATATGTGTTTGTCATTGATGTCGACATAGTATATTGAAATATAAGGACAAAATTGTATAGAGGTAGAGTTAGCATGGTCAAGGCAAACTAGTTTGGGAGAAGAGAAAATAGTCTAAGTATGGTGAGGTTATTAGTTTTGTGTCTGAGCATGATGCGGAGGTAAACAATGATGTCCTTGCATGTTTCTAGTATTACTACATGTATATCTCATCAGTTTGGTGTACCACACTCAATGATAAATACCATAAGTTTGTCTAAGGCATTAAAAATGCATATCCCAAGGCAGAGTAACATTTTTTTGGCTTGCATTTCTCTAGAGAGAAATATTTAATCTTGCGGTTCTGAAGACAATTGTATCCAAGTATTGAAATGATATATCCAAGTTTTTAGGTCTTCACATCATCAATAAAAAAAGTTACAAGGGATAGAGTACCGGTTACTACTTAGACAAGGCAAAGCAATAATGGAGACTTAATGGAATGCTCTGCATTTCTCTGGAAGACATTACTTTGTCATGCAGTTCTAAGGATAGGCTTAGTGATGTACAAGGCATGCTATGATGAAGTCAACAATCAAGTGATAGAGGCAACACAGACTGTTTCAGAGCCTAAATACATGTGTTTGAGTTTTTGTGGAAGATGAAATGTATGTATATTAGTCATAAAAGTTTGTGCAGAGGTCTTATATGTTCTAATAAATCTCAAGGTTGATCCGCATGAAGATATTCCTTACTTTCCTGCACCGTAATGCTATATCTTGAGTTATGAAGTGTTACATGTGGTCTGGAATACTTTGTTTCCTATAATTTGTCATGTGTCTTGTTTTGTGGAGGTATAAACTGATATGATACTTCAGAAAAAGGGTGAATGGGTGATGTTGACAATGTACATAATTGAATTATTGGTCCACATGAAGATTTTGGCTTCTCCCCAGTAGTATTAAGATGAACAGTTTATAGCTTTGAGCAGTTTCAGATGATAGATTAAGTCTCTAGTTTGTGTGATAGGTCCTGACCTATTTCTTTAACTTTGGAAGATGTGAAGAGATCTATTTGGAATACCATCATGAAGTCTTGAGGTCCGCAACAAGTTTTCTTATCATATTGTCTATATTGAGGTTGACCCTTGAAGAGTTACATGTTTCATCCAATGATATTTATGATGTTGACCTAATCAATGTTTTGAAGTGTTGTGGAGGATATATATAGAAGATCAATTAATTTGAGAGATATAGATGTGTATGCAAAAATGATATAGTAGAGGGCAAGGTATGAAGTGTGCAGAATTAGTTTGAAGGCATGTTTTGAGCAAAAAAAGAAGACTGCATTATCAACATAAGTTAGATGTCTACTTTGTAGTAGTCCATATATCTATCTTTGTAAATCCTAAATGTAGTAAGCAGGGAGTAGTAGCTTCCTTGGGTTCTGCCCTAAGCACAAAGTATAGGGAGTAGTAGCTTCCTTGGGTTGCAGCCCAAAAACTAAGTTGTAACATTTTTGTAGTGACCATAATATATTGTGAGCTAACACTCACCGTGGTTTTTCCTTGTTTTAGAGTTTTCCACATAAAAATCATGGTGTTCTTGTGTTGTTTCTTGTGTTGCATGATTTACTTTCTACTCTTTAATTTATATAGTTTTATTTGGAAATACTTGCTTAAGTTTTAGTATGTGTTGATTCACCCCCCCTCTCAGCACCTCATTGTTTTCAATAGAAATATGCTTTGTTTATTGGTTAAACAAACTCAGATATACTCTAGGAATGATGGCCATTGTAACTTAGAAGTAGTCAAAGACTTTCAGCCAACAAAAACACAAAGGTATCGAAAACTATTGACCAAATAATTCTCAGAGATAAACTAAGATTATCAATCTAATATCTTTGAGAGATAAACAAAGATTATCAGTCAAATATATCTTAGAGATAAAAAAAGGTTATTGATCTTAAGACATAGGAAAACTTTACTTCAGTCAGTCATAAAACACAGTAATATTTGGCCTTATCTCATAAAGAGTATCAGACCTACAAAATGCATAGTTTCAGCCATAAAAAGATACATAGTATAGGCCATAAAAAAATAGAGTTTCAAAAGGAAAATAAGATTCATAAACTATTCAAATAACTATCTATTAAGTGTGAAAATGAGAAGAGGAGAAGTGATGTTAAAGTATATCAAATCAAACCCTCCTTTCACAATAACACTAAAGGAAAAACTGAGCCAAGTCACTACAAGATGGATGAGGACTCAGCTGGTGATTTTATGCTTAGGAATGATATGGAAAGAACAAATTACATCAAATAAGCCTCAAACCCTACTTATAGTGCAATCGGGTACAAATAGATAAAATGCTACAGAAAACTATATAGGAAAATACTTAGGGACGATCAGAAACATACCAGAAGTTGAGTTTCTAGAAACAAAAAATTTATGGACTATGGGGCAGGAGCCCAAGTCTAATAGGGTAGTATTTCTAGAGATTCTAAATAGAGAGATGTAACAGATCATGTCCTGATCTTGAGTTCAGAGCCAAACTTATCGGGAGGACTACAGGGCAGGTGCCCTAGTCCAGGAGGGAGGAATATCAACAAGATTCTTTTAGATCCCAAAACCTAATCCTTCAAAATGATTCTTTGCACCTATACTTTTCCCCTGCACTTGTAACCTACAAACATCAAGAAAGGGGATTGGGGGTTGTGGTGTTTAGGAGCTTGCCTCAGTTAAGCTCCGGAAGGACATTCAAGTCTTCCAACACTATTGCTAGATAAAGTGCGTGCCCAAGGAGGGCATGGGCCAAACCCAATGATGAAATGAAATGATTGAAATACAAATTGATGTCACCTTAGAGATGAAACCCTCACAGAGATAAAGATCTTCCAAACCATGAGGAGATGGATTGATGAAGCGAAATTTGCAACAAACAAACACAATAACAACACAATTTTGCTCTGACACATAATGAAGGCTTTGAATGCTCTTTGCTCAATATCATAAGTTTGTGTTATCCATCTTGATTCAAAATGAAGACATAAACTTATTTAAATATGCTTTCAAACTAACATTCATAAATTAAATCAAGAAGGCTGACAGAGGGAAACCTTTTGAGAGGGTCTAAGCTAACATGCTTCTATTTTTATCCTGACAAATCAGGGTGGACTTGGGTGTGGATGCCTAAGTCCCAAGGCCCTAATTTGGTCAGGATTAAGGATTAAAATGGGCCCCTTAGTCCCATTTGACATGGGTTTCAGAGGAAATTTCTCTAGGATGAGTATTTAACTTACAAAGTGTTAACATGTGGACCTAGGAGCTAAACTAGGAGGTAAAAACCTACATAGGGAAACTTTTTACTCTATAACATTTAGCCCCTACTTTAATGTGTGTATGATCTTATGATTCTATACATGCATTAAAGTATGGTCAAATCACATCAAACATGCCAAGCACCTAGAGCTAAGGCATACCTAATGCTTGGAGGACTATTTCTAGCCCCCAATCTTAAGTAAGCACTAGAAAACACATGAAAGTCATGCAAGACACAATGAAGATAGTGAGAAGCACGCAAAACATGGAGAATATAGTGAAGCACATAATACACAAAGAAGACATGAGATCAATCATGTAATACATGAAGTATACATTGATTTAATCAACTAAACAAATCCTAAACAAGGGGGCAGAGGGAGCTCAGTGCTACGCACCTTTAGACTGCCAAAAGCACACAAAACAAAACCCAAAATGTGGAGGGAGCTCATCACTATGTGCCTTTAAACCACACCAGGGGGAAGACATGCCAGACAAAAACCTGAATCTAGAGAGAGCTCATCGCTATGTGCCTTTAGACCACACTCAAGGAAAGACATAGCAGACATATAAGGAAGACACACAGAATACACAAGAACCACATAGTACATCATCGACATACTACACATCTTATACATGACAAACATGGGTGATGGGAAGAAGCTTATTGCTAAGTCCCACCATCTAAAACATGCCAAACACACCTGATGATTGAGCTATGCTACCACAACTACCAAAGAAACACTTAAGGATGAATGACTCAAGATCTAACCCTACCTTGCAATGAGGACTTTGTATAAAAAGGATGTGCACTAGCTCAAGAGATACACCATCCTACCTTTTGTAGAAGGGATTTGTATAAGAGGATGTGCACTAGCTCAAAATATATGCCATCCCACCTCTCGATGAGGGATTTTTTCTTTAAGAGTATGCACATTAGCTCAAGAGATACATCATCCCGCCTTGTGGTGAGGGATTTCAAACACACTTTGTCAGTGTAAAAGTAATAAAACAAATACCATTATATATGCCCTCACCTTAAGGTGGTTTATCCTACTTACCGGTATCAAGCACATTAAGGTAGAGTGAAAACACTCAAGGGAACAAGAGATTTCACAAAGTCCATGCCCCTAGAGGTGACATGTACCATGATCATCGAATGTTCCGACAAACACATCAATATTATTTTTTGAGATAATCAACAAGATATAAGATTTGGTTAGAAAATCTCTCTAAGATAACAACCAAATCAATTCATAGAAGTTATGTATAAATCATATATTAGATCACATTAAAGACCAAGGCTACACTTACAGGTTCAAAACCGAGTATAGCCATTGGGCTATACTGCAGGTATCTCAGAACCAAGTGTAACAACAAGGTGAGATAAAAAACCATTCAAAATGCATTAAAGAAGATTGAGAGTATTGCAAATGTTTGTTACAAAATGATACATCACATAGAGTGACTCTACTAGTCAAGCGTCAGATATATATATGTCAACCCCATCTTCATATATGGACTCGGTCCATTTTTTCTTTGCTTTCTAAAGGGACACATAGTCCTTATCAGTATTTGTTTTGTTTTTGTCATCCATCGACTAGGTAGGATCACTGAAGAATGGAGATAATAAAAATGAGAGAGGAGATGAGAGTGACTTAGGAACACCACATAGGAGGATGCCCCCAAAAAACACCCTCCACAATGCTTTACCCCCAAGGCACAAGACAACAATAAAATAGAGGAGAGAAGAGTAGAAGAATGTAGAAACAAATAGAAGAATGGTAACAACAGAGGCGGTCTCCTTGTATCCTTGACCTTACAAGAGTATGAAGGTGTTGATAATTGAGAGGGGGGGTGAATCAATTATCTTGATTATTTTAACTTTCTATTCTTCTTTAACTAGTGCAGCATCAAATTAAGTAAGCATGCATAACCATGAAAGCAGAAATAAACTCAATACACATAACACAATGATTTTGACGTGGAAAACCCTGTTAAGGGAAAAAACCACGGGGTGATTAACCCAAGATTGTATTCTCTGTTAAAATAATAAGGTAGTACAAAATGACACTTGCCAATTAGGGCTCACTGCCTGAGCATACTGCTCACAAGAGGCTCACTGTCTACAAGTTATAAGGAAAGTAACAAGACACTTGAACTGATGAGAAGCATCCACATATGCTGAGGTTCAGTTCCGGTTAGGCTTAATACACTGATCTATTGCACTTCATTCTTCCTCTTCTTTGGTGCTGTTGTCATGTCACATACCGGACCTGTACTACTACTTTCACATTGCTCTCTACTTTTCTTCTCACTTTTCACTACACCACACACCCCTTTATACCAAAATTAATCTAGTATATATATCTGCACCAAGAATTTCATCAACTTTCTAGTCGACATCCAGAATACTTAATATTTTCCCAAACTTTGGTTTGTCAGCTGAATCCTTGCTTATCAAGTGATGCGTATCAAAGTGATGCTTATAAAAGTCATTAATGATGTCGGCCAATCATGAATGATCCCATAAGAAACTTTATTACCATCAATATCTCATCTGGATTAAGGTCTGAAGCTCTGCCGGTCAGTTCTTCCTCAGTCTACTCTGCCAAACAGGAACCCAACACTTAGGTGTTCATATCTTTTCACTCTTACATCACCGGAGGCTCAATCTCTAGAATATATTAGTCATGGTACTCCTCTTGACTTCCCCAAGTCCGCACTTTACTAAGATATTTCCTCTAAGAGATTCGGACCTAACTGTCAGACCTTACTACATTCTTTGTTCTTGCTTATCAGACCACAACACTCTTCAATCTGACTTCCAGTATAGGCACACCATGTCCTACGGATGGGTGGGATGAACTTTGTTGCCATCAATGACAACACTCATGAAGCTACACTATGTCTATTGCCAACAATCTCCCCCTTTGGCATTGATGGCAACACTTAGTGAAAAATGACTAAGTGTCACACTACACTCCCCCTTGGCTGATGCTTTGTTCTAATGTACACTTTATCGGAGCTCTCCCTTAGCTGGATTCCACATTTTTGACTGCTCCTCACTCCCTCTTTGACATCAATGGTAAAGGGTAGGGTCCGCACACCAAAATTTCCCAAAAACAATCTATACTTGGCCGCAAAAACATATATACATGTTTTACTTACATATACTGAATTATATCTGCAAAAGTGGTCTTCAATTGTACCATTTCTATCACCCAACTCTTCTTCATCCTATCCAAAATTAAGATGTGACCACTCAATAGGAATGCAAAAGCTTCTGCCTTTTTTAGATCTGACAGATCACTCGTCTGGGCTATTGTCTGAGCATCAGTTAGGGCCTCATGCATGGCCTCTAACCTAGGGATAATTATCCCTCTAAGTTCACTTAACCTACTTATTCTATTTTTCTTCTCCTTCTCAAACTTCTTTATTTCATTTATGACTACAATAGTTTGACACTCTTGATTTACTATGGAAGAGGAGAGAGGATCAAAACTTTGAGATAAACTTAGTAGTTTATCCTCTTGCTCTTTTACTTTCTTCTCAATATCCTTTGTCACTTTAGGCCAGGATAAACAAAATTTATATATATCTCCACCATCTTTAAGAGCATTTTCTAAGCTCTTTATCCCAATATCCATAACTCTCCTATCATTTGTTATTAGACCCTGCACCTTAGAGAGTCTCTTTCCCAAAAACTCCTTCCGGACCTTTTCTTTTGCTGACTTCTCTAAGGAATCAAAATGTGTATGAACAAAATTTACAAGAGACTTTAGATTACCAGATGTGGAGGCTGAAGGATCCTTTTGGAAGGATGGCATGATCTTCTCCAATACATTGGATGCAGTTTCTGTGAGGTCACAGTCTTCCATCTGAGACTTCAGAAGTTTTTATTTTGCCTTTGCTTGAGTAAAGGATGCTAGCTTCATGGTTTGAACCAGGGAGAGGGAATCAAAATTGAATGGTCCTTGAAGTAGTTCCGGTTCATCAAATTCCATCATCTCTTTGGTCAAGAAATCTTTGATAGTTTTTGTAGTGTCTCTTGTTGGAGACAGAGTCTTCTTCCTTCTGCAGTCTCAGAACTGTCTCCTAGAATCTTCTCTATTTGGTCTTTTTCTTTTTTTCTTTACGTCTTCTTCTTGACTAGTTTTCTCCTCTAATCTTTATTCTCCTTTAGATCTGGAGTCTGCAGGGGAATCCAGATGAGAGATATTTACTTCTTGGACTTCCTCTTCCAGAATAGAGGAATCCAGGTCCTTAGTTTTCTCCTCACCTATCTTCTTTGCCTCTTCTGCCACCGTCTCAGTAGATCCTCCTTTGTCATCCATGGCAGAGGGTACATCACCTAAGTCCTCTATAATAGGAAGATTGAATCTTTTAAAGGCATTCCAGAGGATATCTTCTATTTCCTTTGCAACTTTGTCAGTTTCTCCAAGCATAAGTTGATTCATTCTAGCTTTTCTTTAGAACTCATCCTTGTAGTCCTTAAAGATAATGTTCATTTGTTTAGGGGTAATGGACAGATAGAGCTGACTAGCAATCCGCTTCCAGATTTCTAGATCTTTTGCTTGGGCATTATTCTTCCTTATTTTAAGTTCCTTCTCTAAGCTTTTGGGAATCAGAGATATAATTTCAATGAATGCTTTGTTGTAGATGTTTAGATACCTAACTGTGGCATCTTGCAATATCTTCTAATCAGTTTCATTATATTCATGATAAAATTCAACCATTGGTTGTAAGTTCCCATCCACAGTAACTAATTTGATGATATCATCAATGCAGAGAGTAGGTTTTTCAACAAATTCCTCTGCCTTCACTTCTTTGTCTTGACTGGTAGAGGGTTCACCAGTTGTTTTCTTCTTCTTCTTCATTTTCTTTACTTCCTCATCTGTCTCTATCTCTTCATCATCCTTGAGGCTTGTGTATGATCTTGTAGCCTTTGTCTTTGTTCTCTTTTCTCCTTTACTGGATGATTTTGCTTTTGGTTTTGATGCCTTTGAGCTCTTAGTAGTGGCAGGTGTAGAGCTCTTAGAGGATCTGGTTCAGGAGGGGGCTTCTACTAGAGCACTTTCTTTTTCTGCTTCTTGCCTTTCTTTCTTTTCCCTTTCCATCTTTTCTCTATTTGCATCAAGTGCCTCCTTTGAAATTTCATGCCTCTTGGAAAATTCTTCTACTTCCCTCCTCACTTTTCTTTTCATTTCCAGTTGTCTTAGCTCTACATGAATCTTCACACTCAACTCTTCAAAGGTTCCAAGCCTTTCTGCCTTAAGGTCCTTGGGATGACTTAGCAAGTGTTGAATATACAGCTCTAGAATTTTCTCATCAACTTCATACCCCATTGGCATGATCCAGACTATCCTTGTCTCCACTCCCTCCATTAGGCATTGATTAGTTTCTACCATAAAGCATACTGTATCTTTATACTTTTCAACTAGAGATTGGGGGATTCTCTCTCTTGCTTGCATCATACTCTGAAAGTTCTTGAAGTAGCCCTAGAGTGTTGTATTCTGTGCCTTGGCATCACCAATTCCATGCAAATAATCTCTGATTTGTATGGCTACTGGTCTGTCATTTTACCATATCCAACCACTAGATCCAGGTATCTCATTCATAAAGTAAAATAATAGACATAATATCAGACCACCATATTTGAATGAGTTTTTCTTGTCCTTCTTGATCCCTTGCAAGTTTTCCAATAGTTGGCTCAGAAGAAGTTCGCAGAGATCATAGTCAACATTTTTCCTTAGCATTTCATAAGCAATATACACAGTTGTTCTGGATACTGAATTCTCCCTACTGGAGTGATATATCTTATAGCCAATTATCATAGATGGAAACTTGATATCTGGATTAGTGATATCTTCTATAGTCATTGCTCTCTTATCAAATTTTGATCTGGTTGCCTCACTCACTGTCTGATTCTTGACAGATTTGAGAGTAGGTATCCCACCGGATGAGTGCAATCCAGTAACTGCCCTAATGGCATCCTTGTTTATCTTAAATGGCCTATTAAACCACATGAAGTTGTCATGCACTCTGCTCAAAACATACCGGACCCATTCATCTTCTGCAAAATAGGGGAAATGGATGCAATGTCCAAAATGTTTGTCTCGGATAGCCTTGTACTGAGGTTTGAGTTCAAATGAATCATCTATTAACTGCTTGTGGTAGATATCTACCATCTTGGATTCCCCAAATTCTTCAATGTTCGCATGAATGTATGCCCTAACATCTTCAACATGCAAAACCCCATGCGGAATGCTGGAAAATGCATCTAAGGGATCCACTTCTAGATATTTGTAGGGATGTTTCTTAAATTTAGGGCGCGGCCTATCAGTAATCTTCACAACATTTAGAGTATCCATCTTAGAGATTCAAAGAGAGTTTTCAAGATTAGAAAATACCTCTTTACACTTCTAGGGTTCACGATATGAGCTGAATCGAATTGCTTGGATGAATTGACTTCTGCATTTGATCTTTGAGAGGTTTGAGATAACTTGTTGTAGAGCTCCTTCTCACTTCCTTTCAAATGCAAATGTGCAAATGATGAACCAAAAAACTTTTTTATTTCTGTGCAAACCCTAATTCCATTTTCCAATAAATGCACAACCTTAGTTATTCTGGTTGCCTTGTTTTCCTTGTTCTGAGAGAGATCTTTTTGGATCACTAGTATGCACTATTAGCTGTCTATCTACCTTTCCCAAATCATTCCACTTATCCACAGATCAAGATACCTCAAATTTGAGTCATACTAGATCTAACTGTGAAATTCTTGTTCCTACTGGATGACTGTTAAACTGGATTAATCTTAGATGATTAACCTCTTTAAATTCCTTATGGATCTTTCATATCTTTCCCAAGGGTTATTTAGATGTTTCTCTGAGAGCCCTTTTAATCCGCAACCTTCCATGTGCCAGTTTCAGGCACCAATTAACTGGTTGGGGGAAATTGTTTTCTTTTGTGACTCACCCTGAGCCAGAGCTCATCTATTTAGTTTTTGGAAGGAATATCAGCACCAGATTCTAGTGTTGATCCATCCTCAACATTTTCTGTACTCCTCTTCACCCAAATTTTGTTCATCTCCCTTTGAATTTCATCCGCATTCACTTTTCCTTTTCCTTTGTCTTGGTTTTGATTATGATGTACTAAACCCTTTTTGTCCTAATTCTTACTTCTACAGAATTTGGCAAGATGACTAGATCTATTGCAATTGTAGCAAACAATATTTCTTTGCATATTTGACTGATATCCTCTTGATCTACACTGATTATCCATATGGCCCATTCTATTGCATGCAAAGCATCTACCATTGAATGAATTGTTCATTTGCATATTTCTACACTCATAACATTTGTGACCATACCTTTTGCAATTAAAGCACTATCCAGAGAAGGACGAATTAGTCTAATTCATTCTTCTTTTGCACTGATTTGCTTTATGACCAAAGTTATTGCAGTTGTGGAAGTACCCATTGAAGGATGGATATCTTTGAGCATTAGGTTGCCTTATCAGAGGTCTTCTAGGCTTGTTCCATAGATTTCCTGATCCAGAGTTCTGACCAAATCCAGAGCTTTCACCTTTCTCATACCCCAAGCCTTGTTTTATCACCTACCCTCTTTTGGCTTTCAAGAAACTTCAAGTTGAGCAGAGCTTATCTTGAATTTCTCTTTGTATTCATTTGTTGTTTGAAGATCCCTTTTAAGAGTGTCAATCTGATTCTCAAGTTGTTCTTCATTATCTCTAGCTTCTTCAAGATCAGATTCCAAATGCCTGATTATTCTATCCATTTTGTGGCAGTCTTCTGACTTCTCCTTGAGAGATTGTTTTAGATTATCTTCAGTCTTTCTTTTCTCTTCAATTTCTTGAGTAAATTTCATAACTCCTGATTCCATTTCATGTCTTACCACAATGACCACTTTTGATAGCTTCTCACATAACTTTTTCTTCTCATTCAGATCTTCATCAGTATTATTGACTTCACTTTGACTTGCTAACTATTGAAGTAGTTCCTTTCTCTTTTTCATAGAGATACTTAGTTTCTCTTTTAGTTCATTTATGAAATCATCAGCTTGTTTGAGTCTTTTCTTCAATTCATTGACTTCAGAGTGAGATTGCTCAAGATCATCTAGGGTAGACTAAAGTTGTTCCCTCATTCCATACATATTTATTGAGATTCCCAGATCTTCCTCAAGCTGTTAGGCTCTGTTAGGAGGAACTTGGCTTTGATACCAATCATTGATAACTGAGAGGGGGGTGAATAAGTTATCTTGATTATTTTAACTTTCTATTCTTCTCTAACTAGTTCAGCATCAAAGTAAGTAAGCATGCATAACCATGAAAGCATAAATAAACTTAATACACATAACACAATGATTTTGATGTGGAAAACCCCGTTAAGGGAAAAAACCATGGGGTGATTAACCCAAGATTGTATTCTCTGTTAAAAGAATAAGGTAGTACAAAATGGCACTTGCCAATTAGGGCTCACTGCGCAAGCATACTGCTCACAAGAGGCTCACTACCTACAAGAGACTCACTGTCTACAAGTTATATGGAAAGTAATAAGAAACTTGAACTGATGAGAAGTATCCACATATGTTGAAGTTCAGTTCTGATTAGGCTCAATACACTAATCTACTACACTTCATTCTTCCTCTTCTTTGGTGCTGCTGTCTTGTCACATACCAGACCTGTACTACTGTTTTCACACTGCTCTCTACTTTTCTTCACACTTTTCACTACACCACACACCCCTTCATACCAAAATTAATCTGGTATATATATCCGCACCAAGAATTTCATCAACTTTCTAGTCGGTATTCGGAATACTCAATATTTTCCCAAACTTTGGTCTGTCAGCTAAATCCTTGCTTATCAAGTGATGTATATCAAAGAGATGCTTATAGAAGTCATCAATCATGTCATCCAATCATGAATGATCCCTTAAGAAACTTTATTACCATCAATATCTCATCCAAATTAAGGTCTGAAGCTCTGCTGGTTAGTTCTTCCTCAATCTACTTTGCCAAATAGGAACCCAACACTTAGGTGTTCATATCTTTTCACTCTTACATCACCAAAGGCTCAATCTCTGGAATATATTAGTCATGGTACTCCTCTTGACTTCGCCAAGTCCGCACTTTACTGAGATACTTCCTCTAAGAGATCCAAACCTTGCTACATGCTCTGTTCTTGCTTACTAGACCACAACACTCTTCAATCTGACTTTTGGTATAGGCACACCATGTCCTGGGGATGGGTGGGATGAACTTTGTTGCCATCAATGACAACACTCATGAAGCTACACTATGTCTATTGCCAACAAAAGGGTCATCCAAAGAGACCAAAACAACACAACACTGTATGGGGGAACACAACACAACACAATATCATAGCATATATATATCTGAGAGGAGGCCAAGCTTGTGAGAACCTTAGAAGGGTGCTCCATCAAGTGTGGTAAAACATGTGAGAAACTCATACCTGTTTGATTGTCATTGCTGAAATAGTTATGCGGTGTATTCTTTCCAACACCCTATATGTTTGAACTCTTGTAATGTTTGCGAGGAGAGGAATCATTACCTATTCTTATGGATGATGCTCACCTTATTCTTTTCTAGTCCTTTGCTTTCTTAATTTGATTTTATTGATGAAGGAGTCTTTCATGGTGAAATGGGATACTTTCCACTGTGACAACTTTTTCTTGCTTAATGTTATCCTATCGAGGTTGCTCAATTTGCATATCTGGTGCATTCTAGTTATCTCCTAATCCTTAAAGGGATAACAATGGAGGAACCTTAGCATAGATACCTTTCCCTCATGGAGGAGGTGAATTTTCAGTCATCTCCTTATCCACTTCCATCATTCCAATTATTTCATCATAGTTGAGCTAGTCATCGTCCTGCTCTGTTGTATTTTGTTCTACCATATTGTTGTCTTCATGATTAGGAAAAGGATTGGTGAAGATCTATAAATTTTGATTCGAAGGGGAAAATAACTTATTTCCATTATTGTTCACACTAGTTAATTGTATTATATTAGAATTGATGAGGTCTTGAATTTCATGTTTAAGACACATACATCATTTGGTATCATGTCCTTGTGAGTGGTGATAATGATAGTAAGCATTGACAACAAATGAATGTCCTTGTATCTTGTTGCTATCGAATGGTTTAACAGGAGGAAGCTTCAAAATATTATTTCTTACTGCTTAATTCATAATTGATTGAAGAGAGTCAGATAATGGAGTAAACTGTCTCTGTTGTTCCCTGAATTGGAATGGTGCCCATTTAGGATTATTGATAGCAAACACTTGTGATTGAAAATTATTTGAATGTTTCCCATTAATCTTGATGAAACTCTTGTTGTTCCTCTTAAAGTTGTTTTGAGATGTTCCAACCATGGATTGACCAACTTGAGATGATGAGTTTTGATTCTCATACTGACTAGATGAAAGATGGTAATCATGAAGAGCTGTGCATAAATGTTGAAAAGAGATATACTTCATCAAGAGGATTTTATCATGGATGTTAGGTTGTAGATTCGTAATGAATATCTTTTGAACATCCTCATCTGTAATTGGAAATTGTATCTATATGAAGAGAGCTTGATAACAATTGATGAACTCAGTTAACTTTTTCTTCTATCCTTGTTTACAATGAATTAAATCAATCAATGAGACCGAAGGTCTAATATTTGCTTCAAAATGTTGCAAGAATTGATCAACAAGATGTGAGAAAGTGTATTGAATTCATAGGTAATGAGAAAAACAATTTCAAAGTGGTATCTTTAAGGGATCGCAAGAAGAGTTTTGCTAACAAGTCCTCCTCAAAGAAGAAATCACTACACATAGCTGTGAATGCTGCCACATGAGTATTAGGATCATCTTTACCACTATACTTTTCAAAGTGGGAAGTCTCAAACTTATTAGGCATTTGAGCTCTTAGGATTGTAAAAGATAAAGGACTGCGAGCATGGTATGTTGGTATATTAGGTTGATATGAAGCATTGTTCAAATTTTTTACTTCTGCTATAAGGATGTCATACTTTGTAAGAGTTGGTTTAAGATGGCATCATTAGGTGATGTGGTTTGTGGGTTAGAAGTACTAGAAGTTGCAGTCATGAAATTTAAAGGTGATTGTGTATGAGTTATGTTGACATGTTGTTGAGATCAATTGTTAATGAAAGGTGCTTGAGAATAAGTGAAATGGAGCGGTGGTTGAGAATGGTTATTCATATAGGAAGACACCTTAGGCACTAGGTTTTGATAATTAAATCCCACAACCTTGTAACTCTATGAATTAATGTCATTAGATACTCCCATGATAGTGGTAGCATTACTACAAGCTTGTGCATTATTAGTAAGAATTGATTATGTGAAAGTGGACATTCCAGTAGTCGTTATAGGTATCATTACCTATGTATGAATCAATGATGACACATTGTTAATGATATTTGTATAGTTAGCCATTGACATAATGTTGTTATCCACTATATGGGCTCTTCCACGAAGCATGTTAAAACCGTCTTGTCCTTCTTTTAATAGTTGTCTTAGATTATGAACAATAGGTACAGCTTCTTCAGTTAGCCTTTCTTTTTCCACAAATGCTTGAAAATTAGCTAGTTCTTTATCAAGTTTGTGGATTTGATCATCAGGTACATGTGTTATTGCATCAATTGTATCTTCAGGATCATGAAATGTTTGTTCTTCCATCATATTTAAGTTGTTGTTTGGATAAGATAATGTTTCACCATTTGTGAAGTAGTGAGAGAGTGGATTTTCTGATGTTGGCACACCATTGTTATTAGGAGCACTAGAACCCATCAATCTACAACTTCTTCTCACTAAGGTGTTTTGTGTTAGGGCAACGGGTTACAACACTCATGCAAAATTTTATAGCACACAATGTACTAAGGAATGAAGCAATTAATAATATTACTAAGATATATGTTGAAATACACAATGTGTAATTGTAAAAGGTTAAAGTTTCGAAGATAGGATGCAAAAGTATGCAAGATGATCCAACACTACACTTCAAAATCAGATTTGAATGAATTTTTAAAAGGAGTAGAAAAATCTGAAAATGAAATTTTGACTACAAACCCAAGTTTTTGCGAAGACTGGGTTATATGAAAAATGCAACTTTTTAAGCAAAACACGAGCAAATAGAACTTTTAAATGTGATATTTGATATGAATTAATGATGAGTTACTATAATAAGGCTTAGATCTGATGCAAATATCAGAAAATCAAATGTTTTTATCATATGCAATACAAATTATGCAAAACTATGCCTTAATGCAAGCCTAAAACATTTAAAATTTTTTTTTTTCTAATGTATGTAAGATTTTTCAATGCAAGATAGTAAATATGATATAAATGAATGCAAGGACTGATTACAACACTTAGAAAGATGCAAAATGCTCACTATTCTAGGTTCACCAAAATGTTAAATGTGAAATTGAGAAGAGGGGAAATGATGTTAAAGTATATCAAATCAAACCCTCCTTTCACAATAACACTCGAGGAAACAACTAAGCCAAGTCACTAGAAGATCGATGATGACTCATCTTCTAATTTTATGCTTAGGAATTATATGGAAAGAATAGATTAGATTGGGAGATTTGCCAAACCCTAGATCAAATAAGCCGTAAACCCTAATTATAGTGCAATCAGGTACAAACAGACAAAATGCTATAGAAAAACATACAAGAAGATACTCAGGGATGATCAGAAACATACTAGAAGTTGAGTTTTTGGAAATGAAAACTTTGCAGACTCTGGGGCAGGCACCCAAGTCTAATAGGGCAGTATTTCTAGAGATTCTGAATAGAGAGATGTAATAGATCATGTCCTAATCCTGAGTTCGAAGCCAAACATATCAGGAGGACTACAAGGTGGGCATCCTAGTCTAGGAGGGAGGAATATCAAAAAGATTCTTTTAGATCCTAAAACCTAATCCTTCAAACTACTTCTTTGTACCTGTACTTTTCCAACTCTCACAAGGTCTGTAACCTACAAATACCAAGAAAGGGGATTGGGGGTTGTGGTGTTTAGGAGATTGCCTCAGTTAAGCCCCAGAAGGACATTCAAGTCTTCCAACACCGTTGTTAGATAGAGTGCATGTCCAAGGAGGGCAGAGGGAAAATCTAATGATGAAATGAAATGATTGAAACACAAATTGATGTCACCTTAGAGATGAAGCACTCACAAAGATAAAGATCTTTCAAACCATGAGGAGATGGATTGATGAAGCCAAATCTGCAACAAACAAACACAATAACAACACAATTCTACTCTGAAACATAATGAAGGATTTGAATGCTCTTTTCTCAATATCACAAGTTCATGTTATCCATCTTGATTCAAAATGAAGACATAAGTTCCTATTTAAATATGCTTTCCAGCTAACATTCGTAAATTAAATCAAGAAGGCCGATAGAGGGAAACCTTTTGAGAGGGCCCAAGCTGACATGCTTTTATTTTTATCTTGACAAATCAGGGTGGACTTGTGCCCAAGTCCCAAGGCCCTAATTTGGTCAGGCTTAAGGATTAAAATGGGCCCCTTAGTCCCATTTGACATGGGTTTAAGGGGAAATTGCTTTGGGATGATTATTTAACTTGCAAATTGTTAACACGGGGACCTAGGAGCTAAACTAGGAGGTAAAAAGGCATAGGGAAACTTTTTACTTCATAACACTATCAATACAAGAAAGAACCTATATTGAGATCGTCCATAGTCTTTGTTCTTCTAAGATCAATTCTCTCTCTCTCTCTTGCTATCGATGAGCTTCTAGATCTCCTCATGTTTTTCTCCTAGCTATCTCTGTGTATTTCTTAAGAAAACACTCCTGTAATGTTTAATAGGGATCTCTCATAACTACATTTAACTCTCCTTATTCATAGCCTACAATGATTCCTCATAGGCATGCAAATAGTGGGAGTGATGGTCATAAAAGACCACTCTACAAATCAGTTGATGAGCTCCTCCTTACTCTCTAAATTAGTTAGGGAGTAAAGGAATCGAGCCACTTAATCAATAATGCTATTTGTAATATTATGGAATCTTAGCCATATTTATAAGGAAGTTTAACGACCACCTCAAAGGTCTAGCTCCTTAAATCATATTTAAATATATTTGTATATTTACAAAATCACAAAGTGAAATAAAAAGCACCCAAAAACTTACTTACATTGTTACCAACATCTGTAAGAATATGAGAATGGGGTCGAGGTTTTCTCCCCCCTCTCTATCTTGCAAGACACCAAAGAATGGAAAAAGTATCATAATAGAATACTTTATCAGAAATCACCGATAATAAAATAATATAAATTAACCTCTAATTTAAATAGTTATAATAACGTAAACTATAATCATAGCACATAAGGCAATAATGACTATCAACCATATCTTGTCAATGGTCATTTTTATCCAGACTAAATTTTTTGACAAAACCTATGCTAATGGTTCTTGACATCAAATCAACAAGTGTTGAATCAAAACCCAAACTTTGACCAAATAGGTCAAACACAACTTACCACTTACGACAAGATTCACTAAAAATTAAAAGCACAAGACTTAGATGGCAACAATTTGTTCATTTCCTTATGCCTATTCACTTCTCGCCAATGATGCTCTCCCTCTCTTTCTCAAAGGGCAAAAATCTATTTCCTGGTTAAAACAAGCACAATCACCAAATTGGGATTAGCGTATCATTAGTTAATCCATATACATGATTAATAAATAATAATGATAACATATAATCACATGTCTAAATTCTATACATATACTCATAAACTCATAAAATCATTGATTTATCCTGAAATTTTCACTAAACATCAAATCATTAATCCATGCAAAATTATCTACTAATTGCATACAAGTGAAAAGTAAAACATAGTCAAAATTTAGGTTGTGACAATTGTTTCCTTTTGGGATGATGCAAGGCCTAGGATGATTTGGCATTCTCCCTTGTTGAGCCAAAGGGGTTTTTATTTTATTTCATGTGATATTTCTTTCTTTGTCTCTGTAGTTTTACCGACAGATCATGACAATTCCATATATATAGTCTTGAGATATCTCCTATTATATAACAATTCATATACTAACACTAGTCAAGTAGATCCCTTTGTGTTTTTACTTTATAATCTAACTTGTTGCTTCTTTGTATGTTTTGATTTATGTGTGACCTTGTTGCTATGCTCAATTTCATACCATGACTACACAAGCCATTGCGTATCATGCTTGAAGCATCACCTTGGTTTTCCTTTTGTAGGGGCAACCCTTTGTCATGATGTAGTTTTTGGGAACACATATCTTATTGGCATGTCCTTTTGGAAAGCTCTCATGCTTGTCTTGTGGTTTTTTCTACCTTAAAATAATTACTCCCTGATAGGAGTTAGCAATCACTTTAAGGTGGGGGCATACATCATGCTATGCTCTTTTGGTTACATGTTTATTATAGTTGGCATTGAACTCACCTAGTGATTTGGTAGTCCTCACTAGCCTATGATGTTTCCTTTTGGTCCATGAGCTACCTAATACAATGAAGTTTGCTAGCCTGTGTGCTTCATGTGACTTGTCATGGTCACCTAGTAATTCGGGGGTCCTTACTAGTGTGTGATCCACAGAGGCACTTCTCTTCACATGACCCCTAGTGACAGAGCAAGCTAGTGTCAGAGCCATGTGTTTTGTGTGTTTGTTTCTATGTTTTTGTTTGATGCATTGTGTTTTAATTTTTTTCCTTAATAATTCCATGTGTCTTGTGTGTCTTCATCATGTTTTTCATGTGTTTTCCATGTATACTTTGTGAAAGGAAGCAAGGTACGTAGAATAGCTTCCTACACTTAATTAATGAGGGGAGTGATATGCAAATTTTCTCAAATCTTTACAATTACAAATATGTGGTAAACATTAACAGAGATATTAAATAAACATCAAATGAAAGAACAATGCCAATGACACAAGATATACATGGGGAAAACCCTTTTGGGTGAAAAATTCCACACTCCAAAACCTACACCATGTATTATCAAATCCAATGTAGATTACAATACACTTGCAATGCAAGTTATTTTAGGAGTTCCCAAGATGTCAATTCTAGAGCAATTTCGGTAGCATTTCTATACCTGCAAATGAACCATCCATCCACTACTCTAAGCACCTATATTTATTGAGTTTCAAGGCCAACATGGGAAGATTCTAGAGGTGGGCATCCAACTTGGCCTCATGGCCCATTTCCAATGCCTTAGGACACTTGTTCAACATGCAAGCAACCTCCTTACATCAGTCATTACCTATGAGTTTGACCTTCCAAAGATGGAGCGCTCCAACCAAGAATAGACTATGATAGATGTTCTTACACATCTTACAACTGTCATAGAGTCTGTCATACATGACAAAACTTAGAAATTTAAGAGAATCTATCATAACTGACTAATAATAGCATATTCCTCTTACAAAATGTCATAGTAAAACTTAGGGACCCAAAGATGCCTTCCTCACATGAAAAGATGCTTTATGACACTTGTCTTCACCTATAATAGGAATCTCTATTTCTGACTCTTACATGTCATAGATTCTATCATACATCAAAACCTCTTACACAAGACATAAGATGCCGACACATAGCATATTAGTGCCACCTCAAATGAGATGCCTACATTCTCATGAATTGACTTGTCCATCCAAGTCTCATTACAAGTGGAATAACATCTCACTATGCCATCTCATTCTAAATGACCAAACAGGACGTGTAAACTTAAATACAACATAGGCAAATAAATAAATATACAATCAAATATTAAATGCTAGGAATTGTAAGGTTGAGACACCTTAATTCCCAACATTATCCCACTTTTTTAACACATTCCATGAGCCAATAGAATGATAGGATTTAACTACTAGGGGACAAAAGGCCCATAGACTCCGAACACCATTCGAACTTCTCTGTGCTCATAGGTTTTGTCAAGGAATCTACAACATTCACCAAAGTGTCAAATTTCTCCAAATTCACCTTCCCATCCTCTACCATGTCATGAAAAAAATGGTACTGGACATCAATATGCTTAGTCCTCACATGGAAAGTAGGATTATTTGCCAAACATATGGCACTCTGGTTGTCACAACAAATTGTAATCTTCCTTGCATCAAACCCAATATCAAAACACAATCTATTAAGCCAAATGGATTCCTTACAAGCATGAGTAGCTACCATATACTCTATGTCTGTCATGGACAAAGTGACCGTAGGTTGCCACTTAGTCATCCAACTAATAGCACAACCGAACCTAGTGAACACATAAGCATTGGTGGATCTCCTACTGTCAATGTCACCTACCCAATCAGAATCCACATATCCATGAATACTCACAAAATGCTAAGGTCCTGTAGAATAACCATGATAACATAGGGATTACTCAGAAGTACCCCACAAATATCTGAACACTCTCTTCACTGCATCCCAATATACCCATCCAAGATTAGCCATAAATCAACTAAGGACTCCCATTGCTTGGGTAATGTCTGGTCTTGTACAAACCATAGCATACATCAAACAATCAACTGCACTAGCATAATGAACTCTATTCATATCCTCCATCTTAGAAGGAGACTTTGGACAATCTACAATAGATAACTTTGTCCCCATTGTAATAGGAATAGTCAAAGGTCTACAATCTACCATGCTGAATCTCTCCAACATAGTATTAACATACATACTCTGGCCTAACCAAAGCTTTATGTTTCCTCCATCTCTTTTGATATCCATCCCTAGAATGTACCTAGCTGTCCCTATATTTTTCATTTCAAGCTGTGCTAACAACTAAGGCTTCAAATCAAAAATCAAACTTTTACCATTCCTAATGAGCAACATATCATCAGCATACAAAGCAATAATGAGAATTAGATCATTGTCAAACTTGTAATAAACACAATGATCTGATTTCAATCTTAGAAATCCAATACTCAATACAAAAGCATCAAACTTATGGTACCACATCCTAGGAGATTGCTTCAAACCATACAAAGATGTTTTTAACTTGTAAACCAGATTTTCTTTACCTTCAACAATGTAGTGCTCTGGTTGTGACATTTAAATCTCCTCCTCCAAGTCACTATGAAGGAATATTGTCTTCACATCCATCTGTTCCATTTCTAAATCATACGCTATTGCAAGAGATAATAAGAACCAAATAGATGTCAACTTTGCAATAGGAGAGAAAATTTCACCATAGTCAATTCCCTGCACATAACAATACCCCTTCGCAACCAATCTAGCCTTATATTTCTTAACAATACCATCTGCACCAAATTTCTTTTTGAACACCCATTTGCATCCAAGAGGTTTTCATCCTTCAAGCAGAGGCACCAAGTCCCAAGTATTATTCTTTTTCAAAGAATCCATTTCCTCTTCCATGTCCTCCTTCGAGGAACCTGCATCTTTCATACCCATAGCCTCTTTCATAATTTTAGGCTCATTAGGGTTAGAAATTAAAAAAATACAACTAGAATCAAGCAATGAATAACCAAACCTATCAGGTTGCTTCATAACCTGTGTAGATCTCCTCACAAGCTGAGGTGGAGGTTCTTCTTCTTCTTCTAAACTTTTAGAGCTGCTAGAGCTATCCTCATCATTAGGTCCAACAGATGTCTTTGGTTCAACTTTCTTAGGGGCAGAAGAAAGTTGAACCACATCTTCTTTCTTCTCTTCTTTCTCTGGCTATAGAACAACAGAAGAAGGATTGAGCTCTCTAAAGATCACACTTCTTCTATACAAAACTCTCTTGACCACTAGATCCTAAAGCTTGTACCCTTTCACACTGATGCCATAACTTATGAAGATACATTTTATTTCCTTGTTCTCAAACTTAGATCTCTTCTCCTTAGGCACATGTGTATATGCCTCACAACCAAATACTTGAATGTGTCTTAATGAAGGCTTCTTACCAGACCACACCTTCATAGGTGTCTTATCAACGTACGCCAATGTAGGAGACCTGCTAATTAGGTAATAAGCTATAGCAATAGCTTTAGCCCAAAAATTTTGTTCAATGCCAGCTCCACTTAGCATACTCCTATCCCTCTCCATCAACGTTCTATTCATCCTCTCTACAACTTTGTTCTACTGAGGGGTATGCAGAGTTATCTTGTGCCTCTCAATGCCTTGTTCTTAAAATAACTTGTTAAAATCTACTGAATACAAACTCACCACCATTGTCAGTTCTAAAACACTTAATCTTTCTATCCTTTTGATTCTCTACAAGGGATTTGAACTATTTAAATCTTGCAAAGACTTCAGATTTACTTCTAAGGAAATACACCCATGTGCTTCTATTGTACTCATCAATAAATGAATCAAAATATATAGATTTCAAAATTGAAGGAACATTAATAGGACCAAATACATTAGAATGAATCAAATCCAACACCTCAAAAGATTTGTGAGAAATAGAATAAAACTGAACATGGTTTTGTTTTCCATTTATGCAATGTTCATAGAAATTGAACTCAAGGTTACAATCATTCATATCCTCAATGAGGTTTTTATTTTTCAGGGTCCTCAAACCCTTTTCACCAATGTGGCCAAGCCTTTGGTGCCATAACATTGTCTTCTTTGCTAGAAGTTCCATCTCCATAGAATGAGAACCCTTGGGTACCCAGAAGGCATGACCATCAAAAGTAGATGCAATAGTCTTCTTGGTTGCTGGTTCCAATGGTGAGGATGAAGACTCTAAAGCTCTCTTCTTCAAAATAGAGGCACTATTGCACTAAACCACACATACATCAAGCTGAAATAGAGTGCCAATCTGAACACCCTTAGCTAGAACCATAGCTCCTCTAGTCATCTTGCATCCTCCATTAGAGAAAACAACCTATACAACCACATCATTAAACTTACTTATAGAAAGAAGGTTTTGTGCCAAACTAGGGATATGTAAAACACCATTGATCCCCTTCACTCATCTATCAGGGAATTGAATCAAGAATCTTCAATAGCCAACAATCTTGAGGTGAGAGTCATCACCCAAGTACACTTTCCCACCATCAAACTATTCATACTTCAAAAACTAATCTTTGTTACAAATATGTGCATGATGTGTTGTCATTGATGTCAAAATATCTTTCTATTAGGAATAGTGAAGACAGTGTAGAAGAGTGATCAGTATTTCTAGTAAAGTGAAGATTAGAGTATGTAGATAAAAGGTTTGTATAGGATTGTCTATTGTTGATCTGGTTGAGATTTGAGAGGTCCGCATGAAGATTTGGCAAAGTTATGGCCCTCTAAGTTGAACAGGTTTTTACAGTTGTTTTGTTATGATAGAGTGGCAAGAAGTTGGTTTGGTATGAGCATATTGTGATTTGCTGATCTAGAGGCATGTCTGGGATGTTGGTGTGTTCCCTCAACTTGAGTGGTTCATGGTTTGGAGGTCCAGAAGAAATCTTTTTAGTATGACAGTCATGGCAGTGTGTGTTCTTGAGGTTTAGTGTAAAGATGCAAGTGATTTTGATGATGCGAAGTAGTGTGGTTGTTCCTATTGACTTAATTGTTCTTGTGGTGGTTCTAGATCATGTGGTTGTTGTGTTGGTGGTCTGCATTGACAAAGAACTTGTGATTGAAGTTTTTCTCTTGGTTGTTGTTGTTCTTCCCAGGCTTGGCCAACCGGATGTTCCTAGAGTGTTGTGGATGATCTAAGGATCATTTTATGAAGCATGGTGTGATAACAGAGAAAGATTCAAGTCTTAGCTATGATTGGCTGATAGTGTAAAGATCCACGTCAAGTTTGGCCAACCTTGTTGATCATACCAAGATGGATGAAGTGTATAAATACTTGTTGAAGAGTTGTCAAACATCATCCTTGTGCAAAAATAGATTAAATTTGAATAAAGGATCAAAAGCTGAGCAGAGAAGAAAAAGAGTGAGAGTAGTATAGAGTGTGAAGATAGTAAAGAAGAATCTGGGGCAAAGCAGAAGTTTTTGAGCATTCATTGAAACTGAACCAGGCATGAAGTAGATGTTATTTCTCAGTTAATTCATTTTGTTCTAAATTAATTTTGTAGGTAGTGAGCCTCCTCTTTTGAGTAGTGAGCTCTGGGCAGTGTGCTCGAAGGCATGTGCCTTCTATTTTTTTAAAGTACTTTTAACAGGGTACAAATCTTTGTGGGTTAACCCCCACCGTGGTTTTTCCCTTAACTAGGTTTCCACGTCAAAATTTTGGTGTCAAGGGTGTTGATTATGTTTCTTCTTTTATGTTGCTGATCTATGCTTAATGTTTACATCACTAATCTGGTAGTAAGATAATAAAGGAGATTAAAAGCAGAAAAAGATTAAATTGTGTGACAACTAATTCACCCCCCTCTCAGTTGTCCGGTCTTATTCCAATAATTGGTATTAGAGCCAAATCCTCTTTTAAAAGCCTAATCACTTGAGGAGATCCAAGATGTCAACCTACAAGAAGGATAGTATGAGATTTGATGGAACAAATTATTCTATTTGGAAGAATCGCATGGAGTGCATTTACAATGCATGGGTGATGCCTATTGGGCGATAACCAGTGTTGAGTATAAACCTCTAAAGAAAGGTCCTTCAACTCTAGATGAAGTCCAAGACACTGAAAATAACCTTCAAGCTCAAGAAGCCTTGTTGAATGCCCTGACTGATTCCGAGATGACAAATGTCTTTGGTCTAAAAACTACTTATGAAACCTAGAAAAAGTTGGAATATCTGTATGAAGGTGATAAGTATGTCAAATGTGCCAAGTTGTAAAGTCTGAGAGGAAAATTTGAAACTATGAGGATGAGTGAAGATGAAAACATCACAATCTACATGCAAAAGATAAATGAACTTGTGTGTGTTATCAAGTGTGCTGGTGGAACTTTGGAAGAATCAGAAATTATATCAAAAGTACTTAGATCTTTACCTAATTCATACAAACATAAGGTTGCTTCTATAGAGGAGATTAGGATTGTCTCAGATGTTACAAGAGATGATCTGGTTGGCAAAATTTCAGCTTTTGAATTAAGTGAGTTAGGTGATTCTCTTCCCAAATCTAAATCTACATTTAAGGCCAGTGTATATGGAAAATAAAGATATGATCCAGGTGAAAGATCTTATGCAAGATCAAATAGATTAATGAAGATAAGGAAGGATCTTGAAGATATTGAACTTGAAACTATTGATCTTGAAGCTCTTCTTGCCAAAAGATTACCAAGAGGATCTAGTAAGTATGAAGGAAAATTGCCACTCAAATGTTTTTCTTATAATAAGATTGGTCATTTTGCCTCAAGATGTCTGGAGAAGTTTTCAAAACCAAACCCTAACAGATATCAAAATTAGAACAAATGTTACTATGTCCAAGAAACTGGTGAAGGAGTCACAGATGATGAATATGATCGTGGAGGTTCCCCTGAAAATGATTCGGTGTTCAGTACCTTCAAAGAAGAAGATCCGATGTCTACTGAATCTGCTATCTATGCAAATATAGAAAGTGCCTTGGCTACTCAGGTTGTTGAGATGGATGAATGGGTGATTGATAGTGGATGTTCTCATCATATGACTGGAGACAAGAGTAAGTTTATGAATTTTGAAAATTATGAAGGTGGGCTTGTGAAATTTATTGATAATGTAGCTGGTAGAATATGTGGTAGAGGATCCATCTCTTTTGATGGTAAGAATAGCACAAATGATGTTCTGTATGTGGAAGGACTGAAACATAATCTTCTCAGTGTTGGAGAGTCAGTTGATAAAGGTTATGATCTTCGATTCAAAGATGGAAAATGCAGAATCTTGGAAAGTTCCAGAATTGAAATTGCATTTGATACTCAAACTAGAGGTAACATTTTTCATTTAAGTAGCTCTGGAAAAAGTTGTTTGATTGCTTAGATAGATTAAATTTGGTTATGGCATAGGAGGATGTGTCATGTGAATTTTGATAATATTGTCAAAATAATTACCACTCAGGCTGTGAGAGATCTTCCAAAACTTGTGAAACCTAATAACATGTGTAGAGAATGTCAATTGAGGAAATAGAATAAAATTTCATTCAAGAGTAAGGAAAAAGTCTCAAATGGATGATTGGAACTGGTACATACTGATCTATGTAGTCCTACTAGAATTAGGAGTGTGCAAGGAGATAGATATTTCATTTTGCTGATAGATGACTACTCTAGGATGATGTGGGTAACCTTCCTAAAAGAAAAATTAGAAGCTCTTGAAAAATTGAAGGTGTTCAAAGTGATGGTGGAAAATGAAGTTGGTGAAAAATTGAAATGTCTGAGATCTAACAGAGGTGGAGAATTTACTTCCCATGAGTTTGATTCTTTCTATGAAATGCATGGCATAAAAAGATAGTTATCTACTCCTAGGACTCCCCAACAAAATGGAGTTGTGGAAAGAAAGAACTAGACCATTCAAGAAGCTGCCAAGACCATGATGATGGAAACAAATGTTCCTCAAGCTTATTGGAGAGAAGTTGTAAGAACTATTGTCTACACTCTTAACCGGGTGCGGATCAAAGGTAATTCTAGTAAGACCCCTTATGAACTATGGTTTGGTCATCCTCCTACTGTGAGATATTTTAGAGTTTTTGGTAGTAAATACTATATCAAAAGAGATGAGGATTTAGGAAAATTTGATACAAGAAGTGATGAGGGAATATTTTTGGGATACTCTACTCAAAGTAAGCCTTACCAATGCTTTAACAAGAGGTTGAAAAATATTATTGAAAGTGCTAATGTTAGATTTGATGAGAGCAAGGAAGGACATTCTAGGTTCTACGAATATGATTTAGATGATCAAAATGAGAGTCAAAATCAAGGAAGGTCAGTTCAAACTTTGATGCAAACTGATTCGAAAACTCCAAAGATTCAAGGAATTAATACAGATGTTGAGGAACAAGCTCAAGAAATAGAAGCTCAAGCAATTCCCAAAACCCCTAGGTATGTAAGAATGAATCATCATGAAGATCAGATCATAGGGGATAGAAATAAAGGTGTTCGAACTAGGAGAAGAATTGTTGAAGATCAAGAAGAGATTTGTTTGATTTCAAGAATTGAACCTAAATTAGTTGGTGAAGCCTGCACTGATGAAAATTGGGTAAAAGCAATGGAAGAAGAATTAAAGCAAATTGAAAAGAACCACACTTGGGATCTTATTCCTAGGTCAGAGGACAAAAATGTAATTGGAACCAAATGGGTCTTTCAGAATAAACTAAATGAAGATGGTGAAGTTGTAAGAAACAAAGCAAGGTTGGTATGCAAAGGCTATTCTCAAGTAGAAGGAATTGATTTTGAATAAACTTTTTCTCCAGTGGCAAGAATAGAGGCAATTAGATTATTTCTTGCATTTGTTGCTTTCAAAGACTTTAAATTGTATCAGATGGATGTAAAATCAACATTCCTAAATGGAGATTTAGAGGAAGAAGTCTACATTGAGCAACCGAAAGGATTTCAGTTATCTGATTAGCATGACATGGTTTGTAGACTAAGAAAAGCATTGTATGGACTCAAGCAATCTCCAAGAGCTTGGTATGCAAGATTGGATAAATATCTACTTAAGATAGGTTTTAGCAAAGGTACTGTTGATACTAATCTTTACTTCAAGATTAATCATGAGGACATCTTGATTGTTGAAGTCTTTGTTGATGGTATCATTTTTGGTGGAAATGAGTGTATGGGCAAAACATTTGTTGACCAAATGAAAAGTGAATTTGAAATGTCTATGTTTGGAGAGATGAATTTCTTCCCAGGTCTGCAAATTATTTAGTTAGACAAAGGTATCTTTATATCTCAGCCCAAATATGTGAAAGAATTACTGAAGAAGTTTGGAATGGAAGATTCAATGCCAGTAAGTACACCTATGGTAACCAAATGCAAGTTTAGTAAAAATAATGATTCACCCAAGGCAAATTAGAAAAGGTATAGATCAATGATTGGAGGACTGCTCTATCTAACCTAGACCAGTCCTGACATCATGAACGTCATTGGACTTGTTGCTAGATTTCAATCTGATCTAAAAGAATCCCATGTTGTGGCAGTCAAAAGAATTTTTAGATATCTCAAGGGGATAATTGATTATGGATTATGGTATCCAAAAGATAATGACTTTACTCTTCATGCATATACAAATGTTGATTGGGCATGAGATGTGGATGACAAAAAAAGTACTAGTGGTGGTGCATTTTTCTTGGGAAGAAGATTGGTCTCTTGGATGAGCAAAAAGCAAGAGGCAATATCTCTGTCTATTGTAGAAGAAGAATATATAGCAGCAACAAATAATTGTACCTAAGTTCTGTGGATGAAGAAAATGTTGAAGGACATTAGAGTTGTGTTTGAGGAACCAATCACAATCTTTTGTGATAATTCTAGTGTAATAAGTATCTCAAAGAACCCAGTGTTGCATTCAAAAACACAACATATATCTATCAAGTTTCATTTCTTGAGAGAGAAGGTAAATGAGAATGAAGTCAAGTTGGAGTTTGTGTCATCCAAAGATCAGATTGCAGATATCTTCACTAACCCTCTTCCCAAGGATACCTTTGAATATCTCAGAGAGAGGTTAGGGGTTATTACCCCTCTGAATTAGAACTAAGATGCACTAAGGTGTATCAATCTAGTGGAATTCTCAGTCATATCTTGAGATCTAGATTGATGTTGAGAAAATACTACTCTAAGGAGTAGTCAATATGTAAATGTTGGAGATCAGTTTGAAATAAAAAGGGGAAGAGATGATTACAAATATGGGCCCTTTGCCATTGATGTCAAAGGGGGAGAGAAGTCATGTGAAAAACTTGGAAGTAAATAATTGCTGGTGAAAGGGGGAGTAATGAAGAAAGTGGTTGTAGGTGTGACAAGAGAAAGGGGGAGAAATTCTTGTTTTGATGGTTAAATCAGTTTTTCACATCATATGTTGCCATCAATGACAAAGGGGGAGATTGTTGCAAATATGTGCCTAATGTGTTGTCATTGATGTCAACATATCCTTTTATCAGGAATAGTGAAGATAGTGCAGAGGAGTGATTAGTATTTCTAGTAAAGTAAAGATTAGAGTATGTGGATAAAAGGGTTTGTATAGGATTGTCTATTATTTCTCCAGTTGAGATTTGAGAGGTCCGCATGAAGATTTGGTGAAGTTATGTCCCTCTGAGTTGAATAGGTTTCTACAATTGTTTTGTTATGATAGAGTTGCAAGAAGTTGGTCTGGATTGGTCCAGTATGAGCATATTGTGATTTGCAGATCTAGAGGCATGTCTAGGATGTTGGTGTGTTCCCTCAACTTGAATGGTTCGTGGTTTGGGGGTTTGGAAGCAATCTTTTTAGTATGACAGTCATGGCAATGTGTGTTCTTCAGGTTCAGTGTAAAGATGCAAGTGATTCTGATGATACGAAGTGGTGTGGCTATTCCTGTTGACTTAATTGTACTTGTGGTGGTCTCTGGATTGTGTGGATATTGTGTTTGTGGTCTGCATTGACAAGGAACTTGTGATTGAAGTTTTTCTCTTGGTTGTTGCTATTCTTCCCAGTATTGGCCAACCAGATGTTCCTAGCATGTTGTGGATGATCTAAGGATCATTTTATGAAGCATGGCATGATAATAAAGAAAGATTCAAGTCTTAGCTATGATTGGCCGACACTGTAAAGATCTGCATTAAGTTTGGTCGACCTTGTTGATAATACCAAGATGGATGAAGTGTATAAATACTTGTTGAAGAGTTGTCAAACATCATCCTTGTGAAAAAATAGATTAAATTTGAATAAAGGATCAGAAGCAGAGTAGAGAAGAAAAGGAGCGAGAACAGTAGAGTGTGAAGATAGTAAAGAAGAATCTTGGGCAAAGCAGAAGTTTTTAAGAATTCATTGAAACTGAACCAGGCATGAAGTAGATGCTATTTATTAGTTAATTCATTATGTTCTAAATTAATTTTGTAGGCAGTGAGCCTCCTTTTTTGAGCAGTGAGCTCTGGGCAGTGCGCCCGAAGGCATGTGCCTTCTATTTTTTAAAAGTACTTTTAACAAGGTACAAATCTTTGTGGGTTAACCCCCATCATGGTTTTTCCCTTAACCAGGTTTCCACATCAAAATCTTGGTGTCAAGTGTGTTGATTATGTTTCTGCTCTTATGTTGTTGATCTATGCTTAATGTTTACAACACTAATCTGGTAGTAAGATAATAAAGGAGATTAAAAGTAGAAAAAGATCAAATTGTGTGACAATTGATTCACCCCCCCTCTTAGTTGTCTGGTCTTATTCCAACAATCTTTGTGTGAGGTCATGTGAAAAGATGCACTAGAGTCGATTAGACACACATCCTCAGATACATGTGTTGCCAAGGCATCAACAAACACTTCTCCATCTTCTTGAGAGGACATATCAGAATTTGAATCATAGTTCTTCTTCTTTATCTTCTTCTCCTCCTTGCACTCCTTAGGGAAATGACCAAGTTTGCGGTAGTTCCAATATAGAGCCTTGGACTTTACAAGAGACTTAGATCTCCCACAAGATTTGGATCTTCTTTTGTCTTCTTTCTTCTTGTCCTTTTTCTTTCCCTTCTCTTTAGGTCTACCACAAAATACAAGAGCCTCCTTAGCTTGCTCATAAGACTTTATCTACATATCTTCAAACAACAACAAGGAAACCATTTCATCCATCTTGAAGGTGGGAGTGGTACTCCCAATGGCCATGACAAGGTGGTCCCATGAATCTAGTAAGGAACATAGTAATATCATACAATGGTCCTCCTCCTCTGTCTTTACACCAAGAGAGGTCAACTAGGTTCAAACAAGCATATTGAATGCATTTAGATGATCCATGACAGATCCTCCATCTTCTATCCTCAGAGAATATAGTTTCTTTCGTAGGAATAGCTTGTTCACTAGAGATTTATCCTGATAAACATCTCCAAGTTTCTTCCAAAAGTTTTTTGCAGTCTTCTCTTCATGGATATATATAAGCACTAAATCAGCTCAACAAAGTCTTATCAGACCCTTAGCCTTCCAATCCATTAGATCCCAATCTTCTTGTTTCATGTTCGATGGCTTGGTTTCACATACTGTGATCCATAGATCTCTATCCTCCAACATGTCTTCCATATTGAGTTTCCACAACTCAAAGTTGCCTCCATTGAATTTCTCTATTTCAAATCTCCCAGATGTGCTTTCCATTTTCTTCCTACAACGAGATAACAAAATACTCTGCATAAGCTCCCACTCAAATGAAGATCAGTATAGAAAACTCTCTACCCAACAACTAGGACCAAAATTGGTTAGGCTTTAATACCAACTGAAAGGAATCAAGGTACATGGAATAGCTTCCTACATCAAACTAATGATGGGAGTGTTATGCAAATTTTCTTAAATATTTATAGTTACAGATATGTGGTACACATTAATAGAGAGATTAAACAAACATTGAATGCAAGAACAATGCCAAAGACATAAGATATACGTGGGGAAAACCCTTTTAGGTGAAAAACCCCACACTTCAAAATCTCTACAATGCATTATCAAATCTAATGTAGATTACAATACACTTGCAATGCAAGTTCTTTTAGGAGTTCCCAAGATGTCAATTCTGGAGAAATTCTGGCAGCATTTTGGTACCTACATTTATTGAGTTTCAAGGCCAACATGGGAAGCCTCTAGAGGTGGGCATCCAACCTGGCATCATGGCCCATTTCCAACACCTTAAGGCACTTTTTCAACATGCAAGTAACCTCCTTACATCTGTCATAACCTATAAGTTTGACCTTCCCAAGATGGAGCGCTCCAACCAAGTAAAAGGAAGCTAGGCGTACAGAAATCACTTCCTACACTAATCTAATGAGGGGAGAAGACTGCAAATTATTTTTAATCCTTACAATTACATAATGTTAACAACAACAATGGAGATATTGCAGCAATACACATACACATAGAAAGTGAGATAGAAGAGAGAGACACAAGATATACGTGGGGAAAACCCTTATTGGGTGAAAAACCCCACACTCCAAAACCTGCACAATGTATTATCAAAACTGAAATGGTTTACAATACAATTGCAATGCAAGCTCTTAGGAGTCTTTGACACTTGTATCTAAAGACAAATCGATAGCATAATAGTACTTTTCAAACCTATAGTACATCTCGTCTCAAAAGCACCTGTTTATATAACAAATACAAGGCAAAAATGGCTCCACATTGGGATGGGCATCCAACATGGCCTCATAGACCAAAACCCACATCTATTGACACTTGTCCAACACTATAGGATGCTCCTAACACTTGTCAAGTCACCCTATCCCAAGGAGGTTGCCTATTTTCAAAATGGCCTATGACAAATGCTCTTACGACTCTTACAACCGTCATAGAATCTGTCATAGCTATCATAACTTATAGCTGTAAGAGAATCTGACATATAGAGGCTATAAATAGCATATTCTCTTACAACATGTCATAGTCCACCTTGGGGTGCCCAAAGATACCTTTTTCAAAGATGTTCTTTGACACATGTCTTCCCTTATCATAGAATCTTCTATTTCTGACTCTTACATGTATAACTTTGTCATAGGAATCTGTCATGACCATTTCAGTCAATATTGCCTTACACAACATCCAAGATACTGACACATGGAAAAATATTCCTACCACTAAGTGGGACGCCTATCTCCTCTTGTGAGGACAAAAATACATGTGGTCATATGCCATGTAGGATGACACATCACTGTGCCAAATCCCACAATATGACAACATAGGATTTGCATCCAATTAATACAATAGGCAATAAATAAATAAATACAATGTAAACATACAAGGAATTACCAAGGTTGAGACACCTTAATTCCCAACATTCTTGCACTTGTCAAACACCTTGTAAGAGCAAATAGAATTAACAAGATTTAACTGCTATAGGCTGAGAGGTCCATAGACTTTGAACACCATCTGAACTTCTCTATGCCCACTGGTTTCATCAATGCATCTACAACATTATTCAAAGTATCTACCTTCTCCAAATTTACCTTCTCATCGTCTACCATGTCTCGTACGAAGTGAAATTGTACATCAATATGCTTTGTTCTAGCATGGAAAGTTGGATTCTTCGCAAGGCAAATCACACTCTGACTATTAACAACTGATCGTAATCTGACCTGCATCAACACTAATATCTGAACACAATCTCTTAAGCCAAATGGCTTCCTTACAAGCATGAGTTACAGCCATGTACTTAGCTTTTGTATGTTGGCAAGAGATATTTCTTTGTATGATAGTTGTTGTCATTGATGGCAACTAAGACTATTACACTCATTCACATAACAGAATTTGCTCATACTAGAAGTCAGAATTAGAATTTATCTAAGTCTGGGTAGCCAAAAATAGAGCATGTGATAGGGTTCGGTATCTTGGTCCAGATCTCTCTAGTGGTAAATCAGAGTATGCTGTGGATCTGAAGGAGTCATAAGGATTGTTAGGGCAATCTAAATCCAAAATTTTAACCTTCGGTAATGAAGGATTCAAAAGTTATTCACATCTAAGTATAGGGTTATAGTTTGACAATGTAGACAGTAGAAGAACAAGCCAACCTTGTAATTGATCTTGGTTTCGAATAAATGGAAGTTGTCAGTTGGACAATTTGTGATGATCAGTGATAATGGCCGACATGATTGATGATTTGTGAATGCAAGTTTTGATCCACATTACAAGTTATGCATGGATTTAGTTGACAGAGAAGAGTCTTCAAAAAAGTTCTAAGTGTTCTTGAAGCTAACTAAAAAGTGATTGAATATCATGATGCGGATATATATAGCCAATGAATTTAAGTGAATTCGGTGGGTATGTGATGCGACTATGGAGAAAGTGTGAAAAGGGCAGAGATCTAAGGTTCAGATGATACCAAAGCAGTAAACATGACAGAGTGAAGGTGAAATGTGTAAGATTAGTGTTTTGTACTTAACCAAAACTGAATTCTTACATTAGTAGATGTTATTCATCAGTTCAAACTTCTTTTTATCCTCTTGTAATCATCTCTATAGGTAGTGAGCCTCTATTGAGCAGTGAGCTCTGGGCAGTGAGCCCGAATGCATGTGCATTCCCATTTGTAAAATACTTTTAATAGAGTATTAATCTTTGTGGGTTAACTCCCACTATGGTTTTTCCCTTAACTAGGTTTCCACATTAAAAATCTTGGTGTTAAGTGTGTTATTGTGTTGCTTCTCATATGTTTATGATTCATGTTTATCATGGTTAAATTATTGATCTACTATTAAGTGGTAAAAGGAAGAACTAACTGTAGAAAGTATTGAAGTTCTGAGACAACTGATTTACCCCCCCCTTAGTTCTCTGCCCTAATTCCAACAATTGGTATCAGAGCAAGGTTCCTTTGAAAAGTTTAACAGCTTGAGGAAGATCTGGGAATGCAATAAAGTAGATGAATACAACCTCTAAGGACAACTTAAACTTGCATTAGAAGATCTTGAGCAATCCAGAGTAGAAGCCAAAGAGCTGCAAGAGGACCTTAAAAATGCTGAAGACTTCATTGAGACCTTAAAACAAAAATTGAACAAATCCAATGAAAAGAGGAAGGAGCAACCTCTTCAACTGGGAAATCATTATGAAGATAATGACAAGGACAAGGCCCTGAAAGAGAAAACAAAAGAATGTGAAAAGTTAGCTAAAGAAGTTATTATCCTAAAACATGAGATGGAATCTGGGGTGATGAGGCTAACCAAGGAAAATGAAGATAGGAAGAAAACTGAAGAAGACCTAAATCAAAATCTAAAAGAAAGAACTGAAGATTGCTGCAGATTGGATGGAATAGCTGGTCTCCTAGAGTCTAATCTACAAGAAGAAGAGACAATGAGAAAGAACTTGAGAGACAAATTGTCATTCTCAGACATGACCTAGAAGTGGCAAATGAATACAAGGAAAAGTTCAAGATAAGCTCAGCTAAACTTGAAGCACTGCTTGAAGGTCAGAAAAGGGGTGATGACAAGCATGGTCTTGGATATGAGAAAGGTGAAAGCTCCAGATCTTGACAAAGAAACTTTCAACTAAGGAATAGGAGAAACAAACCTAGAAGACCTCTAGTAAGATAGCTTAATGCTCAAAGATATCCATCATTCAATGGAAATTTCTTCAAATGCAATAAATTTGGTCATAAAGCTACTTAGTGCAGAAGTAGAGTAAATCAAAATGGTCCATCCTTCTTTGGTCAATGCTTCAAATGTAAGAGGTATGGTCATAGATCAAATGAATGCAGAAGTATGATAATGAATAACTCTAGAGGAAATGGCAACTCTTTCAATGGTTACTGCTTTACTTGCAATGGATTTGGACACATGGCTAATCAATGCAGATAAAGAGATAATCAAGTATATAAGCAAATAAATCTTGTGTGCTTTAATTGCAATAGATCTGGTCATATTGTAAGATTTTGCAGAAGTAGGAATATTGAAAGAAGAGGTTTGGCAAATAGAAAACTAAATGAGCAGAGACAAGACAAAGGCAAGGGAAAAATTGATGTGCATGAGATCTAAAATCAAATGAGCAATACATGGGTCAAGAAAAGTGTTGTCAATAATAATAATGGGTCCGCACTAGAAGCCGGTGCTAATAATTCCTTTGGGAATTGAATTAGGGGCTTTGGCTCAGGGGGAGCTACAATGAAATCTAAATTCCCCTAGCTAGTAAATGGGTGCCTGAATTTGATACAATGTGAGAAAATAATTTGGATTATTATACATCATTTGAAAGGATTTCTAGAAGATAAAAAGTGGATATGACGATTTGTGGAACAATTGAAGACCGACTGTATGCATAAATAGTGTAATCGGATGTGTTAGGGTAGAGCATTTATTACAAAGGAAAATTAGGTTTTGTGAAGCATAAAAAGGTTGTTCATTCCTCATTTGAGTCACTTTTCACCCAAAGAAAGCAAGAAGAATAGTGTCTAAGTTGAGATTGTAAAAATTGAAGTGTGACCGGTGAATTTATCCATCAACCCTCATTTCGTGAAAAAGGTATTTATCTCCGAAGCTTTGAACTTGTAATCTTTTTGCAATGGCTACACCTTTGGTTGTTGACATTACTGAAAGACCTCAACCAAAATTTAAGAAGCATCCTCACAAATCAATAGAAGTTGACCCATTAGGTGCGTTTTCAAGTGTTCCATATGGTGTGCTACATGTTGAATATATTAGGGTTTATATTCATGTGAACATAGATGAATTTGGGGACTCAATGTATGTAGATTTGTTTGAGAGTCATCTCAAGGGTGAAAATCATGACCTTAAACCTGAGTATAAGACACTACTTGATAAACATTTTATTCAAATTATGGGGTTTCCAACATTTGATGAAGATGAGTGGGTTCGGTATGTTTTGAGTTGGATGTATGATGAATTCATATGGCTATTAAAACCATTCAAGATTAAAAAGGATGTTATCAAAATTGTGACTAGGTTAAACTCAACCGGTGGATTACCCATGTTGAAATCTATGAAAAACCAAACTGTTACTGATGCAACCAATGCAAAGTTTGATAAGAGGGCTATCACCATAAATGACATTATAGAACCAGATGTGAAGTTTTCTTCCATGGTGATTGGCTACAAGATCTATCACTCTAGCAGAGAGAATTCTTTCTCTAGAACTGCCATATATGCATCATATCAAATGTTGAAGGAGAATGTAGATTATGACCTATGTGAGCTATTACAGAACTAGTTGATTGAAAACTTGAACAAAATCAAGAAAGATAAGAAAAACACTTTTAAATATGGTACATTGGTTCTATGCTTGTTTTTCTACTATATGAATGAAGTACCTGGAGTAAAGGGTGTTCATTGGACTAATGATGAGCCAGTTACCATTCAGATAAGAGATCATCTTCACAACATTGGTGATTATAAAGCTCATAAAACTACATTCTAGGGATACTTCAAGAATTTTCAGAGTGTGATGCATTCAAGGGAAAAAATCCCCAAATCAATTGTTGAGAAGTACAAAAATGAAATATGTTTTATGGTTGACACTGATCAGTGCTTAATGGAAGTAGTGGAACCCAGAACTATTTGGATCATGCCCATGGGGTATGAAGTAGATGGAGAAATCTTGAATATGTATGCTCAATATCTTCTAAGAAAGACAAAAGACACAACAGTTGAGAGATTTGGGACATATGAGGAGCTAAGTTTAAAACTACATAGTGAGCTCAGAGAACTTGAAACCAACAGAAAAGTAAGGAAAGAAGTTGAACAGTTGGCTGAGAATCTAGGTCTCACAAAGGAAGCCATGAGGCAATTCAAGGAAAGAACTAAAAAAACAAAGAAGGAGAAGTAGGATAAGAAACAAGGAAGTGCTCCGGTAGGATCCTCCTCCACATCGAGGACTACTAGAAGCTCTGTTGCTACCCTTGTTCCCCCAAACTTGTTAATCCTGAGAAATTGGAAGGAAAATAATTAGGAGAAGAAGGGGAAAGAGTAAAAACAAAAGCCGCAAGAACCTATAAGAGCACAAAGTTGATGTGGAAGAAATAGATTCAGATGTTGAGGTAAAGGAGTTGAAAGCTTTTGGAACAAAAGCTACCAAGGTGACTAAGAAGAAGCCCTCCAGAAGCAAAAGGGCAAGCAAAAGGTAGAAGATAGATACATATGTTGAGAAGCCCACACTTTCTGTGGAAGATGTAATGAAATCAGTCACTGTAGATGGAAATTTGAAACCCATGACTAAATTCTATAATGAATACAGTGATATAGATAAGAGGGTGTTAGAGGAAGCAACTGTTAGATATTTGAATATCTATAATAAGGCCCTGATTGAAATAACTTCTGAGATCCCTCCAAGTCTTGCAAACATTTTGGAATTGAGGAAAGAAAATGCAAAAAGCAAGCATATGGAGCTTAGAGAACATGTGTTGATAAAACTATGCCCTTAGATCACTCAAGTTCAAATGAATATGATATTCAAAGAAGTGAAGGATGAATTTAGGAGCAAGAAGAGAATGAACAAACTAATGCTTGGAGAATTGGACCAAATAGTTAAAGAAACACAGGAAATACTTCTAAGTGCATTGAAGAGACACAATCTTCCATTTGTTGAGGAGACTGATGATGGGATTCATTCATCAATCTTGGATATTGAAAAGATGAAAACTGATGAGCAACAAACCAAGGTTGATGACTCCTATGTTTCAGAAGAAGAACAAATAAACAAAGAAGATACAGAGATGGTGGATCAAACTGAAGATACAAGAGATACTCTATCTTCTCATGATCAATCTAGAAAAGAAGATAATGTTGAGAATATTGCTGCTACATAAGATCCTCAGGAACAAATTGTAAATAGTGAGCTCAAAGGAAAGAATTTGACTACAGATAACACAGAGAAAGATGAAGCAGAAGAAGAAGTCAAAGGTAAGGAAGATAAAGCAGAAGAAGATGGTACAAATGTTGATAGTCCTAATACTATGAAAAATCAATGAAAGGAAAGTGGTCCAGAAATGGTGGTAAGAGACACTACAGATGTAGTGAAAATTTTTCTGAATAAAGAGATGTTAGAGTTTGATGAACCAGAACTGATTCAAGGACCAATCAACTTGGATATTCTCTCTCCGGTCTGAATGATGAAGATAGCATCCTTCACACAAGCCAAAGTAAGTGAAAAGATATTGAAATCTCACATAGAGGATAATGAGCTATTAAGTCTTGCATCCGGTGTATTAGAGAAGATAATGCCAACTTTCTAGAAGAATCCATCTGATTCTCCCTCCAAAAATCTAAAGAGCCTTGTAAATTCTATAAGTACACATTTTGAGTCTATTGAGAAGTCTACAGAGACTAAAGTCAGGAATGAATTTTTGGATAAGAAATTTAGTGAAACTAAGAGCCTAATAGGGAATGATAGGATGATACTTGGTATTAGTATAAAGAGCATTCAAAATTATCTAAGTGATGGAGGTGATATATACAAATTTTTTCTATCTTGGCCCAAAGTCAGTGAGGATATTGAGAAGAAGATAAAGAAGCAAGCACAAAAATTGTCAAATCTATCTCAAAATTTTGATCCTCTAATAGTTTCTCCTATAAGTCTGGAATGTCAAGTAATTGGCTTGACTAATGAAATAAAGAAGCTTGTTAAAGAAAAAGGCAATATTGTGAAGAGAATGTGTGAGTTTTAGGGATTGATTACCCCCAAGTTAGAAACAATGTTTAATGCATTAATAGAAGCTCAAACTGCAGTTCAGACAAGTGATCCTTCAGATTTGACAAAGGCAGAAGCATATGCATTTATACTAAGTGGACACATCTCAATTTTGGATGGCATGAAAAGAAGTTGAGCCTCTAAACTTGAGAAATTGAAAGATAGTTTTGTAAATATTCTCAAGTTCATGTAAATATAACTTAATGATTGAGTGTACATATGTGGCACTATATACAGAATTTTTGAGAATTTTGGCTTGCGGGCCCCATCCTTTTCCATTGATGTCAAAGGGGGAGTGAAGAAAAATGAAAAATGAGGAATCCAGCAAAGGGGGAGCTTGAGAATCAGTGGAGAGCATAAGAGTATAGAGTAAGGGGGAGTAACACTTAGTCATTTTTCACTAAATGTTGCCATCAATGCCAAAGGGGGAGATTGTTGGCAAGAGACACTACTTTGCATGATAGTTGTTCTCATTGATGGCAACTAAGACTATTCCACTCATCCGTATAACATAATTTACTCAGACTAGAAGTCAGAATCAGATTTTATCTAAGTCCGGGTAGCCAGAAACAGAGCATGTGACAAGGTCCGGTATCTTGGCCCGGATCTCTCCGGTGGTAAATCAAAGTATGTTGCGGATATGAAGGAGTCATAAGTATTGTCAGGGCAATCTAAATCTAGAATTTTAACCTTTGGTAATGATGGATTCAAAAGTTATTTGCATCTGAGTATAGGGTTATAGTTTGACAGTGCAGACAACAGAAGAACAGGTTGACCTTGTAATTGATCTTGGTTCCAGATAAATGGAAGTTGTCAATTGGACAATTTGTGTTGATTAGTGATAGTGGCTGACATGATTGATGATTTGTGAATGCAAGTGTTGATCCACGTTACAAGTTATGCATGGATTTAGCTGACAAAGCAGAGTCTTTAACAAAGTTCTAAGTGTTCTTGAAGCTGACTGAAAAGTGATTGAATATCATGATGCAGATATATATAGCCAATGGATTTAAGTGAATTTAGTGGGTATGTGATGTGACTATGGAGAAAGTGTGAAAAGGACAGAGATCTTAGGTTTGAATGATATCAGAGCAGTAAATAGGGCAGAGTGAAGATGAAATGTGTAAGATCAGTGTTTTGTACTTAACTAGAACTAAATTCTTGCATTAGTAGATGTTATTCATCAATTCAAACTTCTTATTATCCTCTTGTATTCATCTTTGTAGGCAGTGAGCCTCTATTGAGTAGTGAGCTTGAATGCGTGTGCATTCCCATTTGTAAAATATTTTTAACAGAGTATTAAACTTTGTGGGTTAACCCCCACCATGGTTTTTCCCTTAACCAGGTTTCCACGTTAAAAATCTTGGTGTTAAGTGTGTTATTGTGTTGCTACTCATATGTTTATGATTCTTGTTTATCATGGTTAAATTATTGATCTACTATTAAGTGGTAAATGGAAGAATTAATTGTAGAAAGTATTGAAGTTTTGAGACAACTGATTCACCCCCCCTCTCAGTTGTCTACCCTAATTCCAACATTGTAGTGGACAAAGCAACCATAGGTTGTCACTTACTCATCCAACTAATTGCACCACCAAACATAGTGAACACATAGGCACTAGTGGATCTCTTGCTATCAATGTCACCTGCCTAATCAGAATCCACAAATCCATGAATACAAACTGAATGCGGAGGTCTTGTAACATTACCATGATAACATATGGAATACTCAGAAGTACCCCTCAAATATTTGAGTACTCGCTTAGCTGCATCCCAATGTACCCATCCAAGATTAGCCATAAATCGACTAAGGAATCCCACTGCGTGGGCAATGTCTGGTCTTATGCGGACCATGGCATACATCAAACTGCCAACAACACTAGCATATGGTACTCTGCTCATGTCCACCTCACTAGGAGATTTTGGACAATCACTAATAGACAACTTTGTTCCTAATGAAACAGGAACACACAATGGTCTACAATCTACCATGTTGAACCTATCCAACACCGTCTTCACATACTTACTCTGGCTTAACCAAAGTTTTCTATTAGCTCTATCTCTTCTGATTTCCATTCCTAGAATGTACCTGGCTGCCCTGAGATTTTTCATCTCAAATTGTGTTGACAACTGAGACTTCAAATCAGAAATCATATTCTTTACCATTCCCAATCAACAACATATCATCAACATACAATGCAATAATGAGAATACGATCATTGTCAAATTTGTAATACACACAATGATCTGATTTCAATCTTAGATATCCAATTGACAACACAAAGGCTTCAAACTTCAAGTACCACATCCTAGGAGACTGCTTCAAACCATACAAAGACTTCTTTAACTTGCAAACCAAATTTTCTTTACCTTTCTCTATGTAATGCTCTAGCTGTGACATGTAAATCTCTTCCTCCAAATCACCATGAAGGAAAGCTATCTTTGTTGGTTCTAGGATAGACAACTAAGAGGGGGGGTGAATCATTTGTCACCAAAATTTATTACTCAATCACTTAAAACCTTCTTTAATTTTAGCAGCATAACAAGAATTCAATCATGGAAGCATAATGCAATAACTCAAGAGTAGAAACACATTCAACACATATAACACCAAGAGATTTAACATGGAAAACCCAGTTAAGGGAAAAAACCATGGGGTGACCAACCCAAGATTGTATTATCTGTTAAAAGAATAAGAAAAATGGCACTTGCCAATTAGGGCTCACTACCCGAGCACACTGCTCACAAGAGGCCCACTGCCTACAGGAGACACACTGTCTACAGAATAATATAAATATTACATACTTGAACTAGAGATCAGCATCTTTACTATGCTTGAGTTAGTTCCATTTAAGCTCAACACCTATGCTCTTCTTTGCTTTCTTCTTCCTTACTACCTTCTCATCGCTACAAGGATAGCTTTGAATGACTTCACAATTCTTATTTATACATGATATCGACTTTGGAATGATCATCAAAGTTAGCATAACATACACTTATTTTATTATAGAGCAAATACAAAAATACAACTTGACTTATTACAAAAGCTTCATGCACACTACTACACTATCGGCTACCCATAGCTAGGACTTCAATCTTTTCTAGGCTTCACAAAACATATGGTTGGCCAAGATTAGGAAGAACACCATCACCTAAAGGTAAATCTTCAATTATGAGCTCAATCTTCAATACAAACCACCAACATGAACTAGACACAATCTAGAGACCCCCACAAGCTTGCTTGAATCACCAAGAATATCCATACCACTTATGCTTACTGAAATCATTCACATCTTCATCCGGAACCTCAAGAATATAGTCGGTCATCATTGTCACATTAGAAGGATTTCTTGTGGACCTCCAAACCATGAACCAATTGAGTTGTCAATTCATATTAGCTTCCCAAACATGCAACCAGATCCGTAGAACAAGATATTGCATTTCCAGATCTCACTGGACCTATTTGTGCCACTCTATCACCTCTAAACAGCTTCCAGAACTAGTTTTATTCATATGGCCATAACTTCTTCAAATCTTCATGTGGATCTCTAAAAATCTTGGCTGGAGCACCTTTAGACACATATCTACAAATCCTTTGAGGCACATACTCTGATCTTCAACTGACTGGGATTTTTGTTTCATAGAACTTAACTATCTTCATTGTCCTTCTCTATTTCTGATAGGTCTAATTTTCTCAATATCCTCAGCACACAACTCATCCAATCCTTGACATAAATGCAACAAAAGTATGTTGACATCAATGACAACACTGGTTAGGCCCATACTTGCAACAATCTTCCCCTTTGTCATTGATGGCAACATATGATGTGAAAAACTATTTTAACCATCAAGACAAGAACTTCTCACTAACTAACATAGCTCCCCCTATCAACAACAATCAGTCATATATTTTTTCTTCCTTTACTGCTCCCCCTTTTATTAGCAACCACTTTTGTTTTTCACATGTATTCTCTCCCCACTTTGACATCAATGGAAAAGGGCACATCCTTGCAACCACTTCTCATACTTCAGAATCATGCTCACTACTCCCCCTGAGTAGAAGCTTCCTAAGACCAATCTGAATCTCAAAGATATGACTGTGGGATCCACCAAACTAATGCACATTAGTGCACCTTAATTCAGAATCGGAGGGGTAATAACCCCTAACTTCTCCCTGAGATACTCAAAAGAGTCCTTAGATAGAGGTTTAGTAAAAATGTCTGCAATTTGATCCTTTGAGGGCACAAACTCTAGTATGCCTTCATTCTTGTTCACTTGTTCTCTCAAAAAGTGAAACTTGATGGATATATGTTTTGTCTTTGAATGCAACACCAGATTTTTGGATATGTTTATTGCACTTGAATTATCATAGAAGATTGTGATAGGTTCTTCATACTCCACTCTGATGTCTCTTAGCAATTGCTTCATCCATAATACTTGAGTACAACTGCCTACTACTGCAATATACTCCACTTCTGTAGTGGATAGAGATATTGCCTCTTGTTTCTTTCTTAGCCAAGAAACCAATATTTTACCCAAAAAGAATGCACCACCACTGGTACTCTCCCGGTCATCCACATCACCTGCCCAATCAACATCAGTATAAGCATGAAGAGAGAAATCATGATCCTTAAGATACCAAAATCCATACTCAATTGTTCCCTTCAGATATCTGAGAATTCTTTTGATTCCCATGACATGAGATTCTCTAGGATCAGCTTGGAATCTGGCAATAAGACCAACAACATTCATAATATTAGGTCTAGTTTGAGTGAGGTAGAGTAGTCCTCCAATCATTAACCTGTACTTTTTCTAATTAGTTTTAGGAGATTCATCATCTTTACTCAGCTTACATCCAGTTGCCATGGGACTATTCATTGGTTTTGAATCTTCCATCCCAAATTTCTTCAACAATTATTTCCCATATTTGGTCTGAGATATGAAGATTCCTTTCTTTGTTTGAGTGATTTGTAGACCCAAGAAGAAATTCATTTCCTCAAACATAGACATCTCAAATTCACTTTTCATTTGATTTGCAAAGGTCTTGCACATATTATCTTTTCCTCCAAAAATGATATCATCAACAAATACTTCAACAATCAAGATATTTTCATGATCAATCTTGAAGTATAGATTACTGTCAGTGGTACCTTTATTGAAGCCAATCTTCAAAAGATGTTTGTCCAATCTTTCATACAAGGCTCTTGGGGCTTGTTTGAGTCCATACAATGCCTTCTTTAATTTGCAAACCATATCTCCATAATCAGACAATTGAAATCCATTTGGTTGCTCAATGTATACTTCTTCCAAATCATTGTTTAGGAAAGTAGACTTGATATCCATCTGATACACATTGAAATCTCTGAAGGTAGCAAAAACAAGAAATAATTTGATTGCTTCAATTCTTGCCACCAGAGCAAAAGTTTCTTCAAAGTCAACTCCTTCTACTTGAGAATAACCCTTACAGACCAATCTAGCTTTGTTTCTTATTACTTCACCATCTTCATTTAGTTTGTTCTAGAAGACCCATTTAGTCCCAATCACATTTTTGTCCTTAGGTCTGGGAACAAGATCCCAAGTGTGATCCTTTTCAATCTACACCAATTACTCATTCATTACATTAACCCAACTTTCATCATTGCATGCTTCACTTACTATTTTTGGTTCAATCTTTAAAATTAGACAATACTTCACTGAATCTTGAGCAATTTTTCTTCTTGTTTGAACACCTTTTCTTCTATCTCCTATGATTTGGTCTTCAAAATGATTCAGTCTTACATACCTGGGAGTTTTGGGAATCACTTGCACTTCTAAATCTTGAACATGTTCCTACAAACTTGTCTCTTCTTGTATTTTAGGATTCTTCGAATCAGTCTGAATCTGAACAATAGTTGGGACTTGTTCTCCTTGATCTAAGACATCATTCTAATCATTTGCTTCATACTCATAATACCTTGAGGGATTTTCCATGCCTTCATCAACCTTCACATTTGCACTTTCTCCAATCTTTCTCAATCTCTTGTTATAACACTGGTATGCTTTGCTTTGAGTAGAATATCCCAAGAATATTCCTTCATCACTTCTAGCATCAAACTTGCCAAGGTATTCATCTCTTTTGATATAGCATTTACTACCAAAGACTCTAATATACTTCATAGTAGGAGTGATGCCAAACCAATGTTCATAAGGAGTCTTACTAGTATTGCCTCTGATTTGTACTCGATTAAGAGTATAGACAGCAGTGCTTACAACTTCTCTCCAATAGATCTGAGGGACATTTGTTTCCATCATCATGGTTCTAGATGCTTCCTGGATGGTCTAGTTCTTTCTCTCCACTACTCCATTCTACTGTGGAGTCCTTGGAGCAGATAACTATCTCTTTATCCCATGTTTCTCATAGAATGATATGAACTCACTGGATTTGAATTATCCACCTCTATCAAACCTAAGGCATTTTATGTTTATGCTAGTTTCATTTTCTACCATAGCCTTGAATTTTTTAAATTTCTCAAGTGCTTCAGATTTCTCTTTTTAAGAAAGTTACCCACATCATCCGGGAGTGGTCGTCAATCAACAACATGAAATACCTATCTCCTTGCAGACTCCTGATTCTTGCTTGACCATAGAGATCAGTGTGTACCAGGTCTAATAATTTGGTTAAAGATTGTTCCTTACTTTTGAATGTGGCTCTATTCTGCTTACCCAACTGACATTCTTTGCATAAATTGCTAGTAGGTTTCATCAGTCTTGGAAGATCTCTTACAACGTGAGTGTTGCTTATCTTGATGATATTATCAAAATTTACATGACACATTCTCCTATGCCACAACCAACTCTGATCAATTTGAACAAATAAACAACTTTTTTCAGTACCAACCAAGTGGAAGATGTTACCTTTTGTCTATGTATCAGATGTAATCTCATTTCCAGAGCTTTCAAAGATCTTGCATTTTTCATTTTTGATTCAGAGATCATAGCCTTTGTCCACCAACTATTCAACACTGAGAAGATTATGCTTTAAACCTTCAACATATAGAACATCACTAGTTTTGTTCTTTCCATCAAAGGAAATGGTTCCTCTACCTCTAATTCTACCAACAGAATTATCTCCAAACTTTACAACTCCACCTTCATATCTTTCCAAGCTTAAGAACTTTCTCTTGTCACCAGTCATATGGTGAGAGCATCCACTGTCAATAACCCATTCATCATTTTCTTGAACCTGATCAGCCAGAGCACTTTCTATCATCTTATGATTGGCAAATTCAATAGGCATTGGATCTTCTTCCTTGGTGGCAATAAACACCCAGTCACTTCCAGATTTGTTTCCTATCTCAGATTCATCTGTTACTCCTTCATCATCTTCTTGAACATAGTAACACTTTTTTTGAAACCTTGATCTATTAGGGTTTGGCCTTGAAGACCTTTCTAGGAAAAATGACCAATCTTATTGTAGGTAAAGCATTTAAAAGGTAATTTTCCTTCATACTTACCCGATCCTCTTGGCAATCTTTTTGCAATGAGAGGTTCAAGTTGTTCAGCTTCTAGTTTATCCTCTTCTAGATCTTTTCCTGCTTTCTCATACCAAGATGATTTTCTTGAGGAGGTTTCCCCTGGATCATATCTTTGTTTTCCTTTAGCAGAGGCACTAGCTTTGAAAGTAGATCCAGTCTTGGGAAGTGCATCGCCGAACTCAGCCAACTCAAATGTAGATATCTTACCAACCAATTGATCCCTTGTGATAGTTGTTAAAGATCTGATTTCCTTAATAGCAGTGACCTTGTGTTTATATGAAGGAGGTAAAGATCTGAGAACTTTAGCAACACTTTCATCTTCATCCAGTACTCTACTAGCACATTTGATGCCACATACAAGCTCATTTACTTTTGCCATATATAAAGTGATGTTCTCATCTTTACTCATCCTTAGGTTTTCAAACTTTCCTTTCAGACTTTACAGCTTGGCACACTTAACATACTTGTCTCCTTCCTATAGATTTTCAAGCTTTGTCCAAATTTCATAAGCAGTCTTTAATCCCATAACATTTATTAGCTCTGTATCAGACAAGGCACTCATTAGGGCTTCTTTAGCTCAAAGATTATTTTCTACATCTCTGACTTCATCTATATTTGTTGGCCCATTCCTTGGAGGAACATATTTAGTTGAGGCTATGTTCTAATACTGATATCCCATGCATTGTAAGTGACATTTCATGCATTTCTTCTAGGCAGTGAAGTTTGTCCCATCAAACCTTGGACTGTCCTTCTTGTAGGTCGACATTCTAGATTTCCTCAAGAAGTCAAGCTTCTTCTAGAGGAACCTATCTTTGATACCAATTGTTGGTTTTAGGATAGACAACTGAGAGGGGGGGGTGAATCATTTGTCACCAAAATCTATTACTCAATCACTTAAAACCTTCTTAAATTTCAACAGCATATCAAGGATTCAATCATGGAAGCATAATGCAATAACTCAAGAGCAGAAACACATTCAACACATATAACACCAAGAATTTTAATGTGGAAAACCCAGTTAAGGGAAAAAACCATGGGGTGACTAACCCAAGATTGTATTCTCTATTAAAAGAATAAGAAAAATGGCACTTGCCAATTAGGGCTCACTGCCCGAGCACACTGCTCACAAGAGGCCCACTACCTATAGGATACACACTGTCTACATAATAATATAAATATTACATACTTGAACTAGAGATCAACATCTTTACTATGCTTGAGTTAGTTCCATTTAAGGTCAATGCCTCTGCTCTACTTTTCTTTCTTCTTCCTTACCACCTTCTCATCACTACAAAGATACTTTTGAATGACTTCGTAATTCTTATTTATACAAGACATCAACTTTGGAATGATCATCAAAGTCAGCACAACATACACTTATTTTATTACAGAGCAAATACAAAAATACAACTTGACTTATTACAAAAGCTTCATGCGCACTACTACATTGTCAGCTACCCATAGCTGGGACTTCAATCTTCTCCAGGCTTCACAAAACATCTTCAAGATCATCCGCAACATGTGTAAAACATTTGATAGGCCAAGATTAGGAAGAACACCATCACCCGAAGGTAAATCTTCAATTATGAGCTCAATCTTCAATGTGGACCACCAACACAAACTGGACACAATCTGGAGACCCCCACAAGCTTGCTTGAATCACCAAGAACATCTGTACCACTTATTCTTACTAAAATCATTCACATCTTCATTCAAAACCTCAAGAACACAGTCGATCATCATTGTCACATTAGAAGAATTGCTTGTGGATCTCCAAACCATGAATCAATTGAGTTGTCAATTCACATTAGCTTCCCAAACATGCCAACAGATCCGCATAAAAAGATATTGCATTTTTGGATCTCACTGGACCTATTTGTGCCACTCTATCACCTCTAAACAACTACCAAAACTAGTTTTATTCATATGGCCATAACTTCTCCAAATCTTCATGTGGATCTCTAAAATCATGGCTGGGGCATCTTCAGACACATATCTGCAAACCCTTTGATGTACATACTCTGATCTTCAACTGACTGGGAATTTTGCTTCATAGAACTTAACTGTCTTCATTATCCTTCTTTGTTTCTGATAGGGCTAATTTTCTCAATATCCTCAACACACATCTCATCCAATCCTTGACATCAATGAAACAAGAGTATATTGACATCAATGACAACACCAGTTAGGCCCATACTTGCAACATTCTTCACATCCATCTGTTCTACCTCTAAGTCATAAGCAACTGCAAGAGATAACATAAATCAAATGGATGTCAGCTTTGCAATGAGATAGAAAATTTTACCATAATCAATTCCCTCCACTTGTGAGTACCCCTTTGCAACCAATATAACCTTGTACTTTTCAACACTACCATATGCACCAAATTTATTCTTGAACACCCATTTGCATCCAATAGGTTTCCATCCATTAGTCAAAGGTACCAAGTCCCATGTTTTATTCTTCCCCAAAGAAACCATCTCATCTTCCATGGCCTCCTTCCAGGAACCTACATCTTTCATGCCCACAGCCTCTTTCACGGTTCTAGGCTCATTAGTATTAGTAAGTAAAGAAAAAGCACAACTAGAATCAAGTAATGAATAACCAAACCTATCAGGTTGCTTTCTCATTCGTGTAGACCTCAATGGCTAAGGTTGAGGTTATGCTTCTTCTTCTGAGCCTTTAGAGATGCTAGAGCTCTCCTCCTCATCAGGTCTCACAAGGTCTGACTGTTCAGTCTTCTTAGGGGTAGAAGGAAATTGAACCACATCGTCTTTCTTTTCTGTCTGTTCTGGCTATAGAACAATAGAAGAAGGTGTTAGCTATCTAAAGACAACACTTCTACTATACAACACTTTTTTAGCCAAAGGATCCCAAAGCTTGTACCCTTTCATACTAACACCATAGCCAATGAAAATACTTTTAACAACCTTGTTCTCCAATTTAGACCATTTCTCCCTAGGTACATGTGCATATGCCTCACAACCAAAAACACAAAGATGTCTAACTGAAGGCTTCTTACCAAACCACACCTCCATAGGTGTCTTGCCAACAAGAGATGATGTAGGAGATCTGTTTACCAGATAGCAAGCAGTGGCTACACCTTCATCCCAAAACTTTTGTTCGAGGCTTGATCTACTAAGCATACTCCTAGCCTTCTTCATCAATGTCCTATTCATCCTCTCTGCAACTCCATTTTGGGTGTATGGAGTTATCTTATGTCTTTCAATCCCTTTCTCCTTACAAAACTTATCGAACTTTGCTGAACAAAACTTACCACCGTTGTTAGTTCTCAAACACTTAATCTTTTTACTAGTCTGATTTTCAGCAAAGGCTTTAAACTCCTTAAACCGACTAAAGACTTCAGTCTTGCTTCTGATAAAATAAACCCATGTCCTACTATAATCATCTATATAAGATACAAAATATACAGATTTTGAAATCAAAGGAACATTAACAGGACCAGACGCATCAGAATGAATAAGATCCAACACACTAGAAGACTTGTGAGAACTAGAGTAAAAATGAACACGATTTTGCTTTCCATAAATGCAATGTTCACAAAAGTCAAACTTGAGATTACAATCCTTTAACCCTTCAATGAGGTTTTTATTTTTCAGGGTATACAGACCCTTCTCACCAATGTGGCCATATCTCAAATGCCATAACACAATCTTTTCAACAAGAAGCTTAGCTTCCATAGCATGTGCACTACCATTAGAACTAGTTACAACAAATTTCTTCACTACTCATTTAGATGGTGGGGATGAAGTGACTGTAGCTCTTTTCTTCGAGTTAGAAGAGCTATTGTACTATGAAGTGCATGCCTCCAGCTAAAATAGAGTACCTCTCCAAGTACCCTTTGCAAGCACCATAGATCCCCTAGTCATCTTGTATCCATCCTTCGAAAAGACAACCTGCACACCTACATCATTCAACATACTTACAGAAAGCAGGTTCCATGCAAGGCCTAGAATGTGCATAACTCTAGTGATTCCCTTCACTCATCCATCAGGGAATTAGATTGAGACTCTTCCATGACCAACAATTTTTAGATGAGAATCGTCACCCAGGTACACTTTTCCACCATCAAACTCTTCATACTTCATGAAACAACCTCGATGTGAGGTCATGTGGAATGATGCACCAAAATCAATCAACCACACATCATCAAATGCATGGGTGGCCAGGGCTATGATGAAGGCATCACCGTCATCTTGTGACTTGTCAGAATCTAAATCAGGAGCATTCTTCTTCTTCTTTTTCTTCTCCTCTTTGTATTCTTTTCAAAAATGCCCAGTTTTACCACAATTCCAAAAGAGAGCCTTGGACTTTCCAAGATATTTGGATCTACCCTTTTCACCTTTCTTGTCCTTCTTCCCTTTCTCTTTGGGTCTTCCACGAACCACAAGAGCTTCTTTGGCTGACTTGGATGTCTTTCTTCGCATTTCTTCAGATAACAGCGAAGATACCACTTCATCCATAATGAAGGTGGTGGTATTACTTCCAATAGCCATGACAAGATGATCTCATGAATCTGACAAAGAACAAAGTACGGTCATACATCAATCCTCCTCCTCCATTTTCACACCCACGGATGTCAACTATGCAATAATCATGTTAAAAGCATTTAAATGGTCCGCAATAGATCCTCCATCTTCCATCTTTAGAGAAAACAAATTATTTTTTAGAAAGAGCTTGTTCACCAAGGACTTGGCCTGATAAACAGATCCCAGCTTCTTCCAAAGTTCTTTAGCAGTCTTCTCCTCATGGACATTCAGCAGGACAGAGTCAGCTAGACAAAGTCTTATGAGACCCTTAGCCTTCTGATCTTTGAGGTCCCAGTCAGCTTGTGAGATTACCGCAGGTTTAGTGCCATCATTAATTTCCCATAGGTCACGATCAATAAGTAGGTCCTCCATCTTGAGTTTCCACAACTCAAAATTTGTGCCATTGAACTTCTCCACCTCTACTCTTCCAGATGTGGTTGCCTTCCTACAAAAAGATACAGAATACTCTGCACAGACTCCCACTCAACTTAAGATCAGCTCAAAAAACCCCCACCCAATAGCTAAGACCAAAACTGGCTAGGCTCTCATACCAACTGAAAGGAAGCTAGGTGTGTGGAAATTGCTTCTAATACTAATCTAATGAGGGGAGGAGAGTACAAATTCTTTTTAATCCTTACAATTACAGAATGTTAACAACAACAATGGAGATATTGCAGCAATACGCATGCACATAGAAAGTGAGACAAAAGAGAGAGACACAAGATATACGTGGGGAAAACCTGTATCAGGTGAAAAACCCCACACTCCAAAACCTACACAATGTATTATCAAAACTGAAATGGTTTACAATACACTTGCAATGCAAGCTCTTAGGAGTCTTTGACACTCATATCTGGAGACAAATCGGTAGCATAACAGTACCTATCAAACCTGTAGTACATCTCCTCTCAAAAGCACCTATTTATATAACAAATACAAGGCAAAAATGGCTCCACATTAGGATGGGTGTCCAACATGGCCTCATGGCCCAAAACCCATGCCTATGGACACTCGTTCAACACTGTAGGATGCTCCTAACACTTGTCAAGTCACCCTATCCAAAGGAGGTGACCTATTTCTAAAATGGGCTATGACATATGCTCTTACGACTCTTACAACTGTCATAGCTGTCATAACTTACAGTTGTAAGAGAATCTAACATACATAGGCTATAAATAGCATATTCTCTTAAAACATGTCATAGTCCACCTTGGGACGCCCAAAGATTCCTTTTTCAAAGATTCTCTTTGACACATGTCTTCCCCTATCATAGAATCTCCTATTTCTGACTCTTACATGTCATAACTTTGTCATAGGAATCTGTCATGACCGTTTCAGTCAATATTTCCTTACACAACATCCAAGATGCTGACACATGGCAAAATATTCCTACCACTAAGTGGGATGCCTATCTCTTCATGTGAGGACAAAAATACATGTGGTCACATGCCATGTAGGATGACACATCACCGTGCCAACTCCCACAATATGACAACATAGAATTTTCATCCAATTAATACAATAGGAAATAAATAAATAAATACAATGTAAAAATACAAGGAATTACCAAGGTTGATACACCTTAATTCCCAACACCAAGAATAGACTGCGACAGATGCTCTTACACATCTTACAGCTATCATAGAATCTATCATACATGACAACACATATAGTTGTAAGAGAATCTATCATAACTAACTAATAATAGCATATTCCTCTTATAACATGTCATAGTCAAACTTGGGCACCCAAAGATGTCTTCCTCACATGCAAAGATGCTTTATGATACTTGTCTTCACCTATCATAGGAATATCTCTATTTCCGGCACTTACATGTCATAGATTCTGTCATGTACATCATAACCTCTTACACAAGCCACAAGATGCCGACACATGGCATATTAGTGCCACCTCAAATGGGACATCTACATTTTCATGAGTTGACTTGTCCATCCAAGTCACATTACAAGTGGAATGACATCTCAATATGCCATCTCACACTAAATGACAAAACAATATGTGCAAACTTAAATATAACATAGGTAAATAAATAAATATACAATCAAATATTAAATTCTAGGAATTGCAAGGTTGAGACACCTTAATTCCCAACACTTTGTACCTTATGTGTATGCTTCATGTTAAGCATGTATGCATTGTGTATGTTATGTATTTTCCTTGTGTATTGTGTGTCTTTTGTGTGTATTCCTATGTATGCTTTTAGTACTCCATGTATGTTAATTATGTTACAATGTCTTGCATGTCTGAAAATCTCTTTACTCATGTTCACAACCTTAGAATCCTAATCTTGGGGGCTACTAATAGTCCACAACTTGGTAGAATTCTTTGGGCTTCTATGTTTTTGTGTTTGAAATATGTCTTCTCTTTCAGGTTTAGTGTGAGTTTGAACATAAGTTCGTACCCTCACTAAAGTGGGGGCTAAATATTATAGATTAAAATGTGTACACTATCATTTTACACCTAGTTTAGCACCTGGTTGGACCTAAAATGTTTACCTTTGTTAATCAATACTTATTTTAACATATTTTTAAACATTAAATGATTAAATATCGATCCCAATAAATAAACCCGACAAAATAGGGTTAGGACTGGTCTAAGCCTACTTAAAAGGACACTCTCTAGATTTTGTGGGGCTAAAGGACTAGGTGCCTAGTGCCCTAGTCACGGATGTCAGCCCTGGTCTTATTTTTGTGGTGTCAACTTAGAACACCTCCTTAACTATTACTTCTCAGCCTCATTTGTTTTCATTTGTCATTGGTGAGTGGGAATGCATATATAAAGGAGTTTTACAATTCATTTTACACTAAGATTCCTAATGCAAAATTAGAGTTTGCTCACATGTTTTGATCTTCTATGCTCAAGTGCTCTGCATGCTTAGATGTCCTGCATGCTTGTGGATGTTATGATTTTCATTTGTAGGTTTTGAAGGAAGTTCAAGCTATCTTTGTATATCTCCTTGTTGGTACAATATCTTGAGTTATCTACATCAACTAGGGTTTCACAACTTGTGGTAATCATTATCACTTTCATTCATATTTCTCATATATTGTTGATCTTGCCTCTGCCCTCCTAGGGAACGCACTCTTGGATCACTAATCATCATTGTACTAGAGGTGGAAATACTAACACAGGGTTTGACTAAGGCAAGCCCCTAAACACAACATAATCTTTTCCCTCTTTGCTTGTGTTCATGTTGAAGATACATTTTTTTGATGACAAGATCTGGGGAGGAGAAAGGGTCTATAGGTACAGGTCTAGTGGAGCTTAGAGATTCTACAAAACCCTAGAAAGGGTCTAGGATGTCCAACACCCTAGTCTTTTGGTGCTCCTGAACTTGGATCCAATTTCTGATTTGTCTCTAGACCCTTGCTATACTTTTTGATTTTCTGTTTCTGTTTCCGACTATCATATATTTGCATATCTTTGTCAATTAGGATTTTATCTTTAAACCTAGCTTAGTTGGTTGGTTTTGGTGGAATTTGGTTGAGTCTTCTCTATATAACAAAAGGGAAGGACCCTGTAGTTTGACTCTCCTTCATAGGTAGAAGCCAAGCTCAGTTTGTGCCCCAATGTTTGTAGAAGAAGGTTTGACCTAGTTTAACTCTTTAGGCTAGATCTCTCTTTTCTACATAAAAAAATGGAACAAACTCAGCATAAAACCCTAATTGGACTTGATGTCACAATAATAGTTGCAAATTAGGAGATATTACTAACAAAGCTAAGAGAGTTGACTAAACTATGCAAATGAAGAGATCTAATGATAAAACTAATTAATAGAGCAAACTGCAGTAACAGAAACCAAAAAATAGGAATAGAGAAGAGAAGAACAAAGTAGATAGAGAGGAACCTGTCACTAGAAATAGAAATAGAAATGGAAGGACATGAACGCTAGGGTGCCATAGTCCTAGGGTTTCAGGGCAGAGTCACTTCTGTGCAGAGGTGTTATTCTCTGTAACTCCCATTTGTCCTTCGTCCATTGATATCCAAGATATTTTTCTCTAGATTTACACACACAAGGAGGGGGAAAATGTTTGGGTTCTATATAGAGGCTTGCCTCAGTCAAATCTTCGTGTAAGTGTTCCCACTTCCACAATAGCAGAGATAAGTGTGATAGAGAGTGCATACCCTAGGTAGGCAAAGGCAAATAGTTCATAAAATAATGATGATCAAACATAAATGGAACAAACTCACCATAAAACCCTAATTGGACTTGATGTCGCAACACTAGTAACAAATTAGGAGATCTTAGAGAAAGAAGGAATTTTCTTTAGATACATGCAAGGGTTAGTATGATAGAAGCAATAATTCTATAGATAGAGAGCTTCAAATTTTGTGTATAGAGCATATATCAAGTATTCAAATAATCACTTTTGCATCATTCATTTGTCCATCCTTTCATATAAGATAGATAGATATATATTTATGAATCTCAATTACATCTGAAAGAATTCACGTTAGGTCGACACAAGGTGTACCACCTAATGTAGCAAAGCTAACACTCAAAATTCAAACTTTGTTCAGAGCAAAAAGGCTAGACTTGGGCGCTAGGGTGCCCTGGTCCCGACTATTTTGGTCCTCAAAAACTTAGCAATTATATCTTTTAATATTATTTCTTAATCATGCTGGGCAAAATAAGCATTTCATGAATGGAGATACACAAATACATAGAAAGTACACAAAAACATAGTGGAGGGTGTTAAACCTAGTGCAAAATTGTGGGAGGTCACAATTTACGATGATACATTTAGCCCCCATTTTTGTGAGGGTATGAGCTTATGTTCATACACAAACTAAAGTACAGAGAAAACAAATCTCTTTTCTAATAATCAAAGAAGTAGAATGTCACCAAGAGGTGCAACAACCCCCAAACTTAGGATTCTACAAATCTACAAATGTTTAGAAAAAGAGGTTACACACATGCAAGACATATAGCATGGGTTACACATCTACACATATAACATATATCTATAAGTAAAATAAACATAAGATGAGACAAAGTATCATATGCTGAAACAACTGCAGTTAGCAAGATAATATAGTCAAATCCAAACATAGATAGAGCATACACAGAGCATACAAGGTTTGATTCTTGGACTAGAAGGATATATTATGCTAGGAATCAAACTAAAAACACATGTCATGAGCCACAGGCTAGTAAAATCCATTGTTTAGTAGGTGGTTGTGAATGTGTAGCAAGATGGAAACATCACAAGCTAGTAAGATCCACAAATTTACTAGGTGAGTTCCATGTTTGAAATAGGTAGCAAAATGAAAGTATCACATGCTAGTAAGATCCGTAGATTTACTAGGTGAGTTTCATGTCAACAATATCAAAGATTACAGGCCAAGAAAAGCATGTTGTTCATTAGGTAACTCTGGTAAAGTGCTACAAAAATGATCAAAGGGTGCAGTGATGGAACAAATGACCATGTGGTGTGTGAACAAGGTGAGGCACATGGCCGAGTGTATATCCCCACCTTAAAGTAATTGCTAACACCATCACGGAGCAATTGTCTTTAAGGTAGAAAGAGCAATACACACAAAAATAGGCACGAGAGCTTTTTGGAAGCACATGTCCAAGGGGATATGTTTTCCAAAAGATACATCATGACAAGGGGTTGCCCTCGGTCATGATGCCAACCATAAAGTAATATCATACGATATCATTAAGGGATCTACTCAACTGGAGTCAGTATATGAATGGTTGTATATAAAGGGAAACTTATTTTATGAACTATCATCATCTTCTGTCTAGTAGAACTATAGAGACAGAGGAGGAAGAGTCACATGAAATCACAGGAAAGTAAAACTTTGGGTCAACAAAGGAAAAAGATGCTAATTCATTGTTTACTTTGCATTGTCCCCAAAAGGCATAAAACTACATTTATGAAAAATAGAAAAATTAAGGTACATAGTGAAGAACGCCACAATGAATTTGTTCCCTTTGTATCCTTGTACTAACAAGAGTGTCAAGGGTCATCTAAAGAGTACTTAAAAAACAAAATACACACCAGGTAGCACATACGAGGATAACATCACATACAATCATAACACATATAACACAAGGGTACTATTTTTGCGAGTCAGACTATAGAAAATCCTCCTCCTCCAAATATTTCTCATAATAAAGGGATGGTGAACAAGATGCTAGAGGGACTACAATAAGTGTAGTATAAGGAGTGGTACTAGGTCCATGACATGATGGATCAATCATTGGGGAAGGACCATCATGCATGCCCCTAGAGGCCAAGTCCATTGATTTTGTGAAAACCAAGGACAACTGTAGAAGACTTTCATGTGGTTCAGAGATGTCCTCTGAATCACTGTCAGAATAGATCACAAGTTGTGATGTAATAGTGCTAACATCGGTGTTGCAAGCACTATCAATCACAGAAGAAGAAGAAATAGAAGAATCTTGCAGACACGATGACCACTTAAGCATTTGATATGGATGATATGGATAAGGCTCACACTTATGCTTGGGTGAAGGTGGTGAAATGTCAATGTCAATGGTTGTGGGGTACAAGACATCAGGGAACACCTAGTGTCAGGCACATTGGTATGGAACCATTTGCAATAGAGCACTACTTGAAACAATTCTATCAGTGGGTTGGTCTAAAGACTCAGCAAATGGTTGGATAAATGGAAGAGATGGTGGGATAGAACTCTTCATAGATGGAGGCAAGGATATTGGGACCACAAAGATGGTATTTTCAACTTGCGTAGTCGTTGAAGATGTGGGCAATCGTGGGTCAATGGGTGGAGCCAAGTCAAGGGATGACTGCATAGGAGAAGGACTAGAGGGAAGAGGTTCAACCCCTACAACAAGTTGGCGAGCCATAACACAACAACATCTCCTGCATTATTTTGCATTTTGATTTTGTCTTGTACAATTTGGAGCATTCTTAGGAGGAACCGAGGTGTCTTCCAACATAGGTTTATTTTCTTCTTTTGCTCGGTGAATAGGGGGAGGAATGGAAGAAACCATTGAAGGTTGGGAGACAACAAGAGAAGGATCTCTCAAGGTGAGATTTCATTCTCTCAAAGCCTGCAATTATGTAGTATCATGTCCATTATTATTAGGAAGTATCCTATTAGCCACTCCTTGGTGGTATCTTATAGCGATGAAGTATACTATCACTTTATTTACTTATGTAGTATAATGTTAGTTCTCTATGAGTAATATCATTTTGTTTTTCTGCAAATAGTTAGTAGTTATGTTTTATGCTTATGTTGAATGCTTTAAAGATACTATCATTGGATCTTTCTCTTTTGTGTTTGCAAGTTTTCAAATGGACCACTCATTACAATGGAGCATGTACCAAAGCAATGTCTACATCCATAATTGTATCCTTTTATGATTGCCTAAATATTTACTTTCTATGTTGGCTACATGATTTTACTTTGACATGCATTACATGGTAGTTTGCATGCAAGTTAAAGTGAAAGCGAAAAGTACTGGTGAAAATTGCATATGTTGCAATTTCCCCCTTTATTTTGGGCTCACTTTGGCTAGGTTATCCTTTATTAATGGAAAGCATACAAGTGGCTCAATTTTTGCTAGCAATTGGTGCATAACCCAATCCATACCTATGTCCATTTGCACTCATTCATAGGAATAATTTTTTATCCTTAGACTCATCATATCCCTGCCTAGGGTCAAATCCATAGTTGTGAAAATGACCCCAAAACTTTTACATTTAATTTCACACTTTGAGCCCACTTACTTTCCTTCCATGTTACTTGTTATGTGCCAACTTAAAGTGTAAAAAATTTTACTTGCACCCTTGGAGTTGTATTTAAGGATTAGCCCTAGTTCATTTGAACATCTAAAACCTAAGGTTTAATAAAAAAATATCTCTTGCACACATTTAGGATCATCAAAGTATTTTTCATGTTAGATCAACATTCTAGGGCATACTACATGATTGCTTATTTTTTTTTTATCTTAGTACAAAGTCTCCGATTCAACATCCTTACAAGGTTTGACAAAGGTGAGATACCATCCTTGTCATGTGCAAACTCCTAACCACACAACAAATTTTTTATGTAGGACCAGAAACTTGAGCAAACAATTTCCAAGACTAAGGACTATCATAGATCAAATTCATGTAGAAGTAGCATATTTACAATTTCAAATGATTTTATAGTTACACAAGACAATCCATATTTACAAAAGTGACCCAAGAAGAGAAACATTTTTTTACTACTCTCCATGTACTTAATTAACATATCCTAATTTTTTATTATAAAAACAAATTAATTCAAAATATGAAACAAAATTAAATCCACACATTTAATTCAGTAACTTTATCAATTCCAACTTTTAAGATTTATATAAAAAATATTTTATTCATTTAAAAAAACTAAAAAATAAAATAATTTAGTGCACTCCATAAACATTTCTTAACTTGATTCAATAACTTTATCAATCCCAACTTTTAAGATTTATATAAAAAAAAAATTATTCATTTAAAAAAAATTTAAAAAATAAAAATTCTAGTCTTAACTTTTAAAAAAAGTCAAGTCTGCTATCTAAACCATAACTCTCCTCTCTCCTCTTCTTATGATGGACCATTGAGTATGTCGAAGCAAAAACATACACAATTGAATCCGGAAGCACTCTCACATTATTATGATCATGGACTATGGAAAACTCATGCCTACTATTTCTTAACTTGGGATGTCATCAATTTCAAACAATAATAATTGCAAGAGCCTTTGGTCTAACTGGAAGAGCTTATCCAGCAAGTGAGTTGCAAATTCCATAGTAGTCCAAATAACATTGACCCAAAGTCAATTACATGTATGCACACATAAGCAGACGAGTCCATAAAATCATTTTAGTTAGAAGATGCATGTCATAAAGTTAAAACTTTTTAAAGAACCGGCATGACAACATACTGGCTATTTACATGAGGTGGGTCAAATAGAAAATAGAACAGCTGCATTCCTCATTGATTCAACAAATAAAGGTTACAATTTATAGGAATTACAAACCCATAACAAAGTCCTACAAAAGTGGATCTAGTACACTTGACACCTAACTCAACTAATTGACAACACACTAACAACTATTTGTGAAAAAACTATTGCAGCTACTGATTATTAATTTCCTATATTATGTTAGATTATTTGGCTACCGAAAAAATAATTGATTTACAGCAAATATTAATTAATAACATAGCTGCAATTTCACGGAAAAATCACAGAGACAGAAAAATAAAATCAACACAATATTTTGGACAAATTGTCCCTGGAAAAACCCCGAAGGGAAAACCAGTCAGCAGATAAGAATTCTATTCAACTGCAGAAAATCAAGAGATACAAAATTGCTTGCCTCTTACTGGCAGAGCTCTGGAAATTTCTTTCCTATAAATTCTCTTCCCTCAATTGTTCCTGCTGAAATTGCTCTGGCAATATTTTCCTTCTCCGGCAATTCCACTGCTCTCCAACGCTATCACTGCAAATCAATTTGCTATTGCTACAAATTTTATTTATTTGCTATCGCTGCAAATACTTCTCAGATCTGTCTTCGCCAAATGCCCATTGAACCTCTTTTATAACCCCCTCATTAAAAACCAATGGCCATGATTTAATCTAAATCAATGGCTAGGATTAATTAGACTCTAGCAAACCCTGATATCTAAAAGTCTCTCGAGAAATCAATTTTCTAGGTACAGAAAAAAATATTCTGGCTGTGTTTCCAGCCTTGAAATCACCACTTGAGACTAGAACACCTATCCAAGCTACATTTAAAATTAACACTCCCTCTTAGCGAGGAAGGTGTTCTGCATAACACCCAACTTACCTCTGAAGAAGATGAATTTTGCCTTCCCCAATGCCTTTGTTAAAATGTCTGCTACCTGCTGATCTGTAGGTATATACTGTAGCTAAACAATCCTCTGCTGTACACAATCCCTGATGAAATGATATCTGATGTCTATATGCTTAGACCTATCATGAAACACTGGATTCTCAGATAATCTGATGCAACTCTGATTATCACAGTGTATCACGGTAGTCTCAACCCTCTGACCAAACAAGGTTACCAACAACTTCCGAAGCCATATAGCCTCACATGTTGCCATACTAGCTGCTATGTATTCTGCTTCTGCAGAACTCAGAGCAACGGACTTTTGCTTCCTGCTGTACCAAGAGACAACTCCTGATCCCAAACTAAAGCAGCACCCTGAAGTGCTTTTCCTGTCCACTGTACTACCTGCCCAATCTGCATCAGTATAGCCTATCAACTTGATACCATCACCTCGAGCATATCTGATCCCATACTCGATTGTACCATGCAAATACTGCAACGCATGCTTTGCCACTATCCAATGCACTCTCTTCGGCTCAACCATGAACTGGCTAAGAGAGTTTACTGCAAAGGATATATCTAGCCTAGTGTTGACCAAATACATGAGAGATCCAATCAACATCCTGTATAAGGTGGGGTCTACATCCTTTTCCTTGGATGCGTCTACCTTCTTCCAATTCGTGATCATAGGTGTAGACATGGCTCTGCAATCTTGCATCTCAAACCTCTTCAAGATTTCAATGCAGTATTTCCCTTGTCCAAGGAAAATCTCTCCATCTGTCTGCCACACTTCCATGCCTAGAAAGTAGTGCATAAGCCCCAAATCCTTCATCTTGAACTCTGCTGCAAGGTCCCTCTTGCACTCCTCTATGAGCCCTATTGAACCTGTTAAAAACAAGTCATCCACATATAGAACAAGAATGAGAACTTCACCCCCAACCATCAAGTAGTAAAGGTTAGCATCCGCCTCACTCTTCACAAAGCCTATTCCTTGCAAGTATTTATCAATGCGCTCATACCATGCCCTGGGAGCCTACTTGAGTCCATACAAAGCTTTCTTCAATCTGCACACGTGGGTTTTACTGCTGTGTGCTACAAAGCCCTCTGGTTGTTCTATGTATACCTTCTCTAACAATTCACCATTAAGAAATGCCATCTTGACATCCATTTGATGGATCTGCCATCCCATATGCGCTGTAAGTGAGATTACGGCTCGTATAGAAGTATACCTAGCCACTGGAGCGAATGTCTCCTCATAGTCTATTCCCTCCTTTTGAGAGAACCCCTTGGCCACGAACCTTGCCTTGTATTTCTTGATGCTACCATCTGCACCATGCTTAATCTTATAGATCCAGCATGATCCAACCACTACCCTATCTGTCGGTCTAGGCACAACCTCCCACACATCATTCTGCATTATTGAGGTATATTCCTCAACCATCGCATCTTGCCACACCTGTTGCCATGTAGCCTCCTGATAGCTGAAAGGTTCACTATCTACCAACTGACTAACCAATGCCACATAGTCATTATACCTAGCTGGTTGTTTTTGCTGTCTATTACTCGTCCTAGGAGCTCCCACAAACTCCTGAGTATCCTTATGTGTTTGTTGAACCTCACGATTCCTCCTGCCAACTATAGAGGATGAAATATCAAACTCCATATTTTCTTAATGCATCTCTTGGATTTGCTGTATCTATTATTCCATAGTCTGTGAACTCTCAGCACCTGAGCCTGTGCTTGTACTAATAACTGTACTCGTGCTTCGCTGCCCCTATTCTGGTTGAACAATCCTTGGAGCTTATGTTGGCTGCTCATTCTGATCATCTGCTGGCAAATCTCTAGACCTCCTATATGCCTTGTCCTCCATGAATTTGACATCACGCCTGACAATAATCCTCCTGGTCCCTGGAATAAATATCCGATATGCCTTTGAGGTCTTGCTGTACCCCACAAAGTACCCTCTCTCTGCAGTCTGATCTAACTTGGAACATGTAGCCCCTGGAATGTGACAAAACGCCAAACTCCCAAATATCCTGAAGTGACTGACATCTGGCTTCTTCCCTGAGAATGCCTCCTCTGGTGTCATCTTGCCCAATACCTTATGTGGAACCCTGTTCTGTATGTATACTGCTGTACTGCATGCCTCTGCCCATAAGTAACGTGGCATATCTTGGTCATACAACATAGCCCTTGCTGCCTCCGATATAGAACGATTCTTCCTCTCAGCAACCCCATTCTGCCGTGGGTTGTAAGGAACGGTCCACTCTCTCTTGATTCCTTCCCTGGTACAGAACTCCTGGAACTCTTTCCCTTTGTACTCACCTCCATTGTCTAACCGAAGAACCTTTACCTTCCTGCCTGTTGAATTCTCCACAAGATCTTTGAACTCCTGGAAGTGACTGAAGACCTCATCCTTGGTCTTCAAGAAGTATATCCAGGTCTTCCTAGAGAAATCATCAATAAAAGTAACAAAGTACTCGTATCCTTTGAGAGACTTCGTAGACATTGGTCCACATATATCTGAATGTACTAGATCAAGAACCCCCTTGGATCTGGTGTCATTCCTTGGAAAAGCTGCTTTCACAAACTTCCCCAATACACATCCCTTACATACATCATCATGCTCTGTGCTCACCTCTGGAACACCTGTCACTGTCTCACGAAGCAATTTAAGTGCTCCATGATGTATATGGCCCATCCTCCTATGCCATAGCTCTCCTTGATCTCTAGGATTACTGCTGCTCACTAGTGCCTTAGGAGAATCAAATTGCAACCTATAAAGTCAGCCGCTCCTAACTCCAATAGCTATGGGTGATTTCCAATCCTTATGCTTGATTAAAACATGTGCCCCTCTAAAGAGTACATTGTAGCCTTTATCCTGAAGGACAGATATAGAAATTAGATTCATGCCCAAGCCTGGCACATACAACACATCATGAATGGAAATAGGCTTGCCATTCTCCCTCTGAAATAGAATAATCCCTCTCCCAACTGAATCACACTTAGACTTGTTCCCCATCTGAATCTAGAATCTGATGTCCTCCTCCTTGTAGCTGGAGAAGTACTCCCTAACTCCTGTCATATGAAATGACGCCCCACTGTCTATATACCAAACACCCTGTGAGGTTGAGCTAGTCAGGCAAGCTATGAGTGCAAACTTATCCTCCATTCTACTAGAAAGCTCATCTACACTTGCTGAAGCTACCGTCTGCTTCTTGCCTTTCTTTTCATTTTTCTTCCTTTGTGGGCAATCGCTGACATAGTGGCCGAACTCGTGACAGCCATAGCATTTGATCTTAGACAAGTCCTTCTTCTCACTTTTTGGATTTGATCTTTTGCCAGACCCCTTCTTCGCTTTCCTTTTTCCTACTAGGGCAACATTTTCCTGTTCCACCTCACTTTTCTGACTATTACTGCTGGTTCCATTGACAAGACTTAGTCTAAGCTCTTCCTGAGTGAAGTCACTCCATAGTCGATCCCAACTCGGTAAGGTGTCTCGTCCATTAATAACTTGAACAAAGACATCCCACTACTTAGTAAACCCATTCAAGGCTATTCATACTAGCTCATCATCCTTTGGTTTGTCTCCAACAGCTGCCAATTCATCCTTGACAAGTCTAAGTCTGGTGAGGTAACTTGTGACGTCTTCTCCCTTATTCATCTGGGTATTCCTTAACTTTTCTCTGAGAATCAGCTTTCGATTAAGGGTAGCATTCTGGTACAGATTCATAATGGCGTCCCACATCGTCTTTGCTGTATCTAACTCTGCAATATGTGGAATAATATGATCCTTAATACCGTCAAGAATCAGCCTCCTTGCCTTGGCATCTTCCTTCTTATATGCTAAGAGCTGTGTTGCATCTGTAGGTATAGGTACAACAGTGGTCACATAATCCTTGATACCATTCTCTTCCAGCAATAAAGAAATTCTGGCTTTCCAGACACCAAAATTTGAGGCTCCATCCAATCTGTCCTGATCTCTTAAACCTGCTGAGGCCATCTCAAAAGAAAATAATAATTTGAAGAGGTCAAACTGGGTTTTATAAACCCTAGATTTTTTATTTATTATTTTTCCTTTCTCCCTGTGCCTGTTCTGTCCTCAAATCCGCTCTGATACCATGTGAAAAATCTATTGCAGCTACTGATTATTAATTTTCTATCTTATGTTAGATTATTTGGCTGTCGAAAAAATAATTGATTTACAGCAAATATTAATTAATAACACAGCTGCAATTTCATGGAAAAATCACGGAGACAGAAAAATAAAATCAACACAATATTTTGGACAAATTGTCCCTGGAGAAACCCTAAAGGGAAAACCAGTCAGCAGATAAGAATTCTATTCAACTGCAGAAAATCAAGAGATACAAAATTGCTTGCCTCTTACTGGCAGAGCTCTAGAAATTTCTTTCTTGTAAATTCTCTTCCCTCAATTGTTCCTGCTGAAATTGCTCCGGCAATATTTTCCTTCTCCGGCAATTCCACTACTCTCCAACGCTATCACTGCGCCATTTGCTCTCACTGCAAATCAATTTGCTATTGTTGCAAATTTTATTTATTTGCTATCGCTGCAAATACTTCTCGGATCTGTCTTCTCCAAATGCCCATTGAACCTCTTTTATAATCCTCTCATTGAAAACCAATGGCCATGATTTAATCTAAATCAATGGCTAGGATTAATTAGACTCTAGCAAACCCTAATATCTAGAAGTCTCTCGAGAAATCAATTTTCTAGATATAGAGAAAAATATTCCGGCTATGTTTCCAGCTTCGAAATCACCACCCGAGACTAGAACACCTGTCCAAGCTACATTTAAAATTAACACTATTGACACAACTACATCTAATTGCTCATACATCTACATCTAACAAATTGTTAACAGCACATATAGGCAAGCTGTGTACATGCACAACAGCTCACTGTTACATCTATTAATGTTGGAGCATATATTCCAACAGATCTGACTGCTACCCTTGGGACGAGAGGTCACAAGTTCGAATCCGTACTATAAACAAACTTCCACGCTCTACAGTAGGCCGTAAAACCCAAAGGCCCAGAATGGCGTCACACTCCACATGAACAATCTGTCAGCCATTACTGTTGGTTATCCGTATTGGGTCATTGTGCATGAGCGATCTGTCAGCCCACAGAACGATCGTTTCGTCCGTTGTCCCAGTCCTAAATATCGTCAATGAAATCTCTCGTGTTAATCTATATAGAATAATTACTAGAAATGGGATCTGTGACAGGGATCATGTGCGAATAGCCCCACCGTCGACCTGTCGAGACATGTCGCACTTATCTCGAATTAGGTTTGCCTACAACTGTTATTGATGATTCAGTTTATGTGGGAATCCCCTTTTCCCACATCCCATTCAACTGTCTCATTGTCAAATTCCGTATTTGAACGCACATTGTAGGGTCTGATAAAGAAGGCAAATTTGCATATGTTCCATCATTGTGACCGTACTCAGGCTATTCCACACAGCTCGGAGCGCATATACAACGGCAACTTTAGGCAATTCTCTTCTTTTATTCAGTGTTGGGAATGCAAATTCAACCTTGTTGTACGCTCCTCCACAGTAAAATTAAGATTCCAATCCAGGAAATTGACGGCTGTGGCATGTTTTTCAGATCCAATTAATCAACATGTGAATTTGACGGGTCAATCTTAATCTAGTTGTGATAATTCATTAGAATTGCTTAAAGTTGCGCAGATTTCCTTGTCGGTTTTTTCGTACGGGACGGTATATATGCATTCCGAGCTCTGTAGAATGCACTTCAAGCTCTCTGGATTGAATCTGCGCCTTTGACTTCTGGAACTTTGAGCAACTCTAGTGATCCTTTTAATTGAAGTGACAAATTTGGTTCTGGATACGAATTATGTTGGGCACTCTTTGTTGTACGTTTGCGATTTATGTGGAGCTAAATTAGTTTTTATTGTAAGATCAATAACTTTCAAAATTATGATTATCATCACATATTTGTAAGGTTATTTTTAAATATCGTCCATTTTATAATACACTCTACTTAAATATCATCCATTTCAATGGTTAAACAGTCAATAAAAATTTTGCACCTCATTCACAACAAAAAATGGTAAATTTTTGTCCTATTTTCATTGGCTGAAATTCGACTTTGACTGTTGAAGTGGATGATGTTTAAGAATAGCCATTTCAATAGTCAAATGTCACTTTTAGCCAATAAAAATAGGACAAATAATTAACACTTTTTGGTATAGATGAATTGTAAATTCAGTATTGATTGTTTGACCAATAAAGTGGATGATGTTTAAGTAGAGTGTATTTGTGATAGATTTGTACAGGCATGGCAATTCTTATTTAGTTTGGGTTTATTTTGTAATCGGATTATAAAGTAATATGTTGTATATTTTTTTTGCATTAAGTTTGGTTCCTTCCCAACTCAACTTGTAGCTTTTATCATTTACCCTTGCCTACACACATTCTTATGTATTTGATCTTATCCTAACACTATGTGCACTTATTCTTCTAGTTTATTAGCCTATAATTCCACATAACTGTTCTTGATCCCCAAGATCTAACATTCCTTATCCCAAGTCATTTTTGTGGCATGTAGGAACAATCCCACATGACATGGATCTAAAAAAAATTAACTTAAAAAATGTAAATTACTAACTCTTGTCCTTTCCTCATAGCCATTGGGAGTTGGCTTGGTACACGTTTATGTGTCAATTTTGTAATTTCATTATAGAGTAATATATTGTATATTTTTGTGTTAAGTTTGGTTCCTTTCCAACTCATATCTATTATCATTTACCCTTGCCTACATGTACATTCTCATGTTCTTTGTCTTATCATAACCCTATGTGCACTTATTCATCTAATTTATTAGCTTATAATTTCACACATGCATTCTTGATCCCAAGATTTGACATTCCTTATCCTAAGTAATTTCCATGGGATGTAGGATCAATTCAACATGACACAAATCTAACAAAAAAATTTAAATTACCAACTCTCGCCCTTGCCTTATAGCCATTGGGAGTTGGCTTGGTACACATTTATATGCCAATTTGTTATGTCTTGGGATTTAAAGTTATTCATTTGACATAGGTTCATATCCAAAAATCATTTGAAAAATCCTATTCTTTGAAGAAAAGAAATTCTAGGAACACTTTGTTAATTTGGGCTAATGACAAGTTTCATGTGGTATTGGACTTTGCACCATCTTGGAGCCAACACAAACCATTTCAAGGAAAACTTAGGAATATTATATATACATGGTTATGATTTGTTTAGAAGTAAGTGAAGAAGATAGGATGAAGTGGGAGAATAGAGAGTGAGTTTTGACAATGAGGGAAAGAGAGGAGTGAGGTATGAGAGGCAAAGTGAGGGAATAGAAGTATGATGTGGAGTGCAATCTTAAGGAAAGTAGACATTGAAATAATACATTGAGGAGTACTACATAGTGACAATTTGGTTAGGACATCATGAAGGAGTTGAGAAAGTGGAAAAGTACATCAATGGATTGAGGGGATCCATCCAATAAGAGTTGGGTATGTAGAATATCCATATAATAGAGGAAGCCTACCAGTTGGCACTCATTGTAGAGAGCAAGCGGAACTAAATGGTAGAAGAGAGGCTGAGTTAGTAGAGAGGAGGAGAGATGTAACAACAAAAGAGTGAGATGTAGTGATAGTGGAGCATACTCAAGGGGTGAAGCCCAGAAGTAGCCCTTACGACAATGAAGGAGGAAGCCAAAATTCCCAACACGAAGAGAAAGAGGATGATAATTCCTACTGTAGTCAAAGGAGAGATGGCAATAGTAACCACTGCAAAGGTAGAGATGTTGGTAAGAGTTACTGCAAGGATGAAGATAGTGAGGAAATGTACCATAGAGAGGCCCAACATGGAAGTGGAGGGTATTCCTAGCAAGGTAGACGAGGATATGAGAGAAAGGCAGAAATATTTTAGAGGAACCTATTTCAAGTGTGGAGAAGAGGGACATAGGGTATTCAAGTGCTAAGGAAAGAGGACAAAAGGTCATGCATAGGTTGAATTTGGCGATGAGAGGTCACCTATCTCATAGAGGGACCCAAAAAATGGAGATTCACTTGTTTTGTGAAGAACCTTGAGATGCGATAGAAGAAAGGGACTAACACAAAGGAAGAGTTTGATTAGGATTAGATGTAAGGCATGAGGTAAATGTTGCAATATTGTGGTGGATAGTAGTAATATAAATAATTTAGCATCTGAAGAAATGGTTAACAAGTTGGGGATGAGGAGGATGAAGCATCCATAGACATATAGGATTAGATGGTTGCAAAAAGGAGGCAAGATATTGGTGGAAGAATAGTTCTTGGTAAGGTTCAACATAGGAGTGTACCTCTTGACTCTTTTTGAGTCTTCCTAGTCTCAAAAGTCATGATGTGCCATATATTTGCATTTATAAGTATTGCAAACAAAGTTTCATCATGTTTCAGTTATCCTTTGGTCCTTAGAATGGAAGAGTTGTTTTTTAAAGAAGAAAGGGACATATTTTCCTTTTTTAAGACCTTATCTATGTCTAACAAGTTTTAAAAGGTCTAAAAGGGTTTTTGTAATGCAAAAAATATAATCCTTTTGCCATGCCATTCGATGTTTTAGAATGTTAGAATTTTTAAGAAGTTCAAAATCTCTAAAAGACACGTTTATCTATTTTTGGAGGGAGTCTTATTATTTGAAAGTGAGTTCAAGGTTTTAGGTTTAGGTTTAAGTCCTTTAGGTTAGGTCTAGAACAAAAAAGGCTATTAGGTCTATCTTGTCTAACTTGTAGGTTTTCATCTTTGAGAAGAGAGTGTGACAGAAGGTTTCAAGTCTGTGAGACTCCTCAAGAATGAAGAAGAGGCCATTTTCATAGTGACTATGCATGTGTCAACATTTCACACAGTGTGTATTTCACCATTTTAAGGTTTGAAAGATTTGTTTCAAGGTCTATATAGGCCATTTCAAAGGTTTTTCAAAGTTCATTGCTAAAGTTTTGTTGTTAAGCCTATATACAAGAAAACCCTAGAAGTTTTGTGAAACCATAGTTTCAGAAGGAATCTACATCATGAATGGTCATTTGCACCAAGTGTTAATGTCATTCTCACCTTATTTAAATCATTTGGAGAGGATCTAGGCCTGATTCTCTTAGTAGATCCATATCATTTGCTCTAGGTCTTCAAGGGAGTGGAAGTTTTTGTTCAAACTATCAAAGTTATCTATTTTATAGGATTTGTCACCATCAAAAGTTGCAGGTCATGTTTATCCATTTTAGATGCTTCTATTCCAAGAACCATCTATGACATCCAATGGTAGTGTGATTTCAAGTCAACATCTAAAACCTTTTGCATACATTCTTGATGTTATGAGCTTCATGAAAATGAGTATGAGCAATCCTTCTATAGTGAGGATCTTTTTTTTCAAATTCTTTGTCCAAATGAAAAGAGGGTAGTAGTCTGTTGATGGTGGAATATTATCTAGCTGATGTGATTGATATGTGTTTTTCAAATATGAGAGAAAAGGATGAATACCACTTTAGGAGGTACACAAATAGATGATCAATGTGTAGAACATGAAATCCGCATACTTCGTGAAGTGAATCCCTAACAATGTGATGTCTAGTGTTTGTGGCATCCCTTCTATAGGATTGAAGGTGGATTTCAACCTTGCTAGGAACTCCACTTCCATTCAAGTGATGCTTAGGAGGGATAGTGAGTAGTTCAATGCAATGTTTAGGAGAAATGGGATTAAACAAGTCCTCAAAAAGTTTTGTTCTTGGATTGGATTCTATTCTTATGATGGTCAAAGGAACTTTATCATGGGTCTAGTTAGCATACTAGATAAAGTGGCTCATGAAATAGAGGCATACTCAAGTTCCAATGATACAATGTGCACTATTTGTAAGATGAAGGTGTGCAGTTGTAGAACCAACTCTCTCAAAAATAGGCTTAGAAATGGATTCCTAGCTATTGAAATATCTGTGAAGCATTCTTAAGGTTTGTGAAAGCTAAAAGATCTGTGAGAAGGCTTGTGAAGGATTAGAAGAGACTATGCAAGTTTCTTAAAGGTTACAACAATCTACATGTTTGTTTTAGGTATGTGACACCATTCAAACACATAGTGACTATGCATGGGTTTGTTGAAATACACAATGTGTATTTCAATTATTGAAAAGTGTGTATTTTAGTAGTTAAAAGGTCTATGTAATCATTTGAAAGGTTTGTTCAAACATTTTGATGCATATGAAGTGCCCAATGATCTATAGAAAGGGAGATCTATGATCAATATAGAGAAGATGCATTGAAAGAGGGAAAGGGAGGGGTTTAGTGCTTCACACAACTCCTTTGACATATTTGATTCATTCTTTGAAGACTTTTGTTTTGGTGGTGGTATCTCATAAGGCAGAAGAAAAAACTAGGAGAATATGTTGTATATGTCAGATTTAGAGTAGACAACTGAGAAGGGGGGGAATCAGTTGTTCAAAACTTTCTTCTTCATCAAATACTTAACTCCACACAAGCATAATAGTAAATCAATCATGAAAGCATAATGCAACAAGTTAAGAGAAGATACACATCAACACATGAGACACCAAGATTTTTGACGTGAAAAACCTGGTTAAGGGAAAAACCACAGGGTGATTAACCCAAGAATGTATTCTCTATTAGAAGAATAGAAAGAACAAAATGGCACATGCCAATTAGGGCTCACTGCTCGAGCACACTGCTCACAAGAGGCTCACTTCCTACAAGAGACACACTATCTACAAAAGAATAAGTATTACATACTTGAATTGGTAAATAGCATCTTCACCATGCTTGAGTCAGTTCCATTTAAGCCCAAACCTTCTGCTCTACCTTTCACTCTTCTCCTCGCTACCACACACACATCTCCACAAGTCCACACTTAAATGACTTCACAATCCCTTATTTATATATGACATCAACTTAGGAACAAACATCTAAGTCAGAAAACATCCGCAAGATGTATAATTCATCCAGTCAGCCAGTCACAGAAATAACACCTTCATCCGAAAGTATTTCTTCAATTCTGGGCTCCAACTTTGATGCGAACCATCAACATGAACTGAACATGATCCAAGGACCTCCACAATCTTGCCTGAAACACCAAGAACATATGCACTTCCTCTACTTACTGAAATCCTTCTCTCCTTCATCTGGAACCTCAAGAACATAGTCTGCCATTACTGTCACAAAGGAATAGATACTTGCAGACATTAAAACCACGAACCAATTGAGTTGACACACCACATAGACTTCCCCAGTACTTCCTCAGATTCGCAGAACCAGAGAATGCATTTCCGGATCTCACTAGACCTATCTATATCACTCTATCATCACTAAACATCTGCCAAAACTGGTTTCACTTGAACTGCCATAACTTCTTCATATCTTCATGCAGACCTCTGAAATCTCTATTGCAACATCTTAACACACATATCTACAAACCCTTTAATCTGTATCCTCTGATCCTCATCCTATCTTGGACTTTTACCTTATGTCATCACTGTTCTTCACTATTCCTGATTGAGACTAATTTTCTTAATATCCTCAACACACAACTCATCCAAACCTTGTCATTAATGTAATAGGAGTATGTTGACATCAATGACAACACTGGTTAGGCCCATACTTGCAACAATCTCCCCCTTTGTCATTAATGGCAACATATAATGTAAAAAACTGTTTTGACCATCAAGACAAGAACTTTTCTTTATTGTCACAACTCCCCCTATCAGCAACCACCATTCACATTTCTTCTCTCCCATTACTGCTCCCCCTTTGATCAGCAACCACTTTTTTTTCACATGTCTTCTCTCCCCCTTTGACATCAATGGCAAAGGGCTCATACTTGCAACTCTACCACTTCAGACTCATATCTACTGCTCCCCCTGAGTACTAGCTTCCCATCATCAGTCTGGACCACAAGATGTGACTGTGATATGCACCAGACTGATGCACCTTAGTGCATCTTAGTTCATCACCAGAGGGGCAATCACCCCTAACTTCTCCCTTAGATACTCAAAAGAGTCCTTAGGTAGAGGTTTTGTAAAGATGTTTGCAATCTGATCCTTGGAAGGCACAAACTCCAATCTGACTTCATTCTTGTTCACTTGTTATCTCAGGAAGTGAAACTTGATGGATATATGTTTAGTCTTTGAATGCAACATCGGATTCTTAGAAATGTTTATTGCACTTGAATTATCACAAAAAATTGTGATAGGCTCCTCATACTCCACTCTAATGTCTCTTAACATTTGTTTCATCCATAAAACTTGAGTACAACTACCTACTACAGCAATATATTCTACTTCTGTAGTGGATAGAGATATTGCTTCTTATTTCTTGCTTAACCACGAAACCAACCTCTTCCCTAAAAAGAATGCTCCACCACTGGTACTCTTCCGGTCATCCACATCTCCTACCCAATCAGCATCTGTATATGCATGAAGAGAGAAATCCTAATCTCTAGGATACCACAACCCATACTCAACTATCCCCTTTAGATATCTAAAAATCCTCTTGATTGCCATAACATGAGATTCTCTAGGATCAGCTTGGAATTTAGTAACAAGACCAACAGCCTGCATAATATCTGATCTAGTTTGAGTGAGATACAACAATCCTCCAATCATTGACCTATATTTTGTCTGATCAACCTTGGGAGAGTCATCATCTTTTCTTAACTTGCATCTAGTTGCCATTGGAGTGTTCATTGGCTTAGAGTCTTCCATGCCAAATTTCCTCAACAATTCTTTCACATATTTTGACTGAGAAATGAAGATTCCATCTTTTGTTTGAGTGTAGACCTAAAAAAATATTCATTTCTCCAAGCATGGACATCTCAAACTCACTTTTCATTTGACTTGCAAAAGTTTTACACATACTATCTCTTCCTCCAAAAATGATATCATAAAAAAATACTTCAACAATTAAGATATTGTCATGATCAATTTTGAAATACAAATTGCTGTTAGTAGTACCTTTGGTGAAGCCAATCTTTAGGAGATGCTTATCCAATCTTTCATACCAGGCTCTTGGGGCTTGCTTCAGTCCATACAGTGCCTTTTTCAATTTGCAAACCATGTCACCATGATCAAACAATTGAAATCCATCTGGTTGCTCAATGTACACTTCTTCTTCCAAATTACCATTTAAGAAGGCCGATTTGACATCCATCTGATACACCTTGAAATCCTTAAAGGCAACAAATGCAAGAAATAATCTGACTACTTCAATTCTTGCCATTGGAGCAAAGGTCTCTTCAAAATCAACTCCTTCAATCTGAGAGTAACCCTTGCAGACCAATCTAACTTTATTTCTAATTACTTCACCAGCTTCATTCAATTTGTTCGAGAAGACCCATTTGGTTCTAATTACATTCTTGTTTCTAGGTCAGGGAACAAGATCCCAAGTATGATTTTTCTCAATTTGGATTAGTTCTTCCTCCATTGCTTTTGACCAATTTTCATCATTGCAAGCTTCATTCACTGTCTTAGGTTCAATCTTTGAAATTAGACAATACTCATCTAAATTTTGAACAATTCTCCTCCTTGTTTGCACCCCTTTACTTTTGTCACCTATGATCTGATCTTCAGAGTGGTTTAGAGTTACATACCTTGGAAATTTGGGAGTTTCTTGCACCTCTAATTCTAGATCAGTCTCATTGAGAATTATCTCTTCTTCCCGACTTACCGGATCAACTTGACTTTGTTTCTCAAAAGAGGCTTGGATACTTTGAATCTGAACACCATTTTGATCATCTTCATCATACTCATGAATTCTTGAGGGTTTTTCAATTTCTTCATCAACTTTCACATTTACACTTTCTACAATCTTTCTCAGTCTCTTATTGTAACACCAGTATGCTTTGCTTTGAGTAGAGTAACCCAAGAATATTCCTTCATCACTTCTAGCATTAAACTTTCCTAGATCTTCATCCCTTTTAATGTAACATCTACTACCAAAAACTCTGAAATATCTCACAGTGGGAGTAATGCCAAACCAAAGTTCATAAGGAGTCTTACTGGTATTGTTTCTAATTTGAACTCGATTTAGAGTGTACACTGCAGTGCTGATAGCTTCTCTCCAATAGATCTAAGGAACATTTGCTTCCATCATCATGGTCCTGGATGCTTCCTGGATGGTCTGGTTCTTTCTCTCAACAACTCCATTCTGCTGTGGAGTTCTAGGGGCAGACAACTGTCTCTTTATTCCATGTTTCTCATAGAAGTCTATGAATTCACCAGATGTGAATTCCCCACCTCTATCAGACTTAGACATTTCAATCTTAATCTGGTTTCATTCTCCACCATGGCCTTGAATATTTTGAATTTCTCAAGTGCTTCTGATTTTTCTTTTAGAAAGGTTACCCACATCATCTAGGAATAGTCATCAATTAGTAACATGAAGTATCTATCACCTTGGATACTCCTAACTCTTGCCAGACCACAAAGATCAGTGTGAACTAAGTCCAACAGTCCGGTAGAAGACAATTGCTTACTTTTGAATGTGACTCTGCTTAGTTTAGCCAACTGACATTTTTTGCACAAGCTATTAGTAGGTTTCACTAATTTTGGAAGATCTCTTATAGCCTGAGTATTTCTTATCTTGATGATATTATCAAAATTCACATGACACATCCTCCTATGCCATAACCAACTCTGATCAATTTGAGCAAATAAGCAATTTTTACTAGTACCAACCAAGTGGAAGATATTACCTTTAGTTTGATTACCGGATGCAATCTCTATTCCGGAACTTTCAAAGATCTTGCATTTTCTATTCCTGAATCTGAGATCATAGCCTTTGTCCACTAGCTGTCCAACACTGAGAAGATTGTGTTTTAATCCTTCAACATACAGTACATTACCGGTTTTATTCTTTCCATCAAGAGAAATAGTTCCTCTACCTCTGATTCTGCTAGCAGAATTATCTCCAAATTTTACAATTCCTCCTTCATACTTTTCCAAATTTAAGAACTTATTCTTGTCACCTGTCATATGGTGAGAGCATCCACTATCAATGACCCAATCATTCTTTGCTTCAACTTGGGCATCCAGAGCTCTTTCTTCAACTTTATGATTGACAAATACAGAGGATATTGGTTCCTCTTCTTTGATGGCAATAAACACCCATTCATTTCTTGATTTATTTCCTATCTCTGATTCATCATCTGTTACTCCTTCATTATCATCTTCTTCATGAACATAGTAACAATTCTTTTGAAACCTTGATCTGTTAGGATTTGGTCTTGAAAATCTTTCCAGACATCTTGAGGCAAAATGACCAATTTTATTGTAGTTAAAACACTTAAAAGGTAATTTCCCTTCATACTTACCAGATCCTCTTGGCAGTCTTTTTGCAATAAGAGCTTCAAGATGAGCAGTTTCAGCTTCTTCTTCTTCCAAGTCTTTTCTTGCTTTTTCATACCATGATAGGTTCCTTGAAGAGTTTTCTCCTGAATCAAACCTTTGTTTCCCTTTTAAAGAGGCACTGGCTTTAAAAGCAGATTCAATCTTTGGAGGATCATCTCCAAACTTGGCCATTTCAAAAGTAGCCAACTTGCCAACCAATTGATCTCTTGTGACTATTGTGTGAGTTCTGAATTCTTCAATTGCAAAAGCCTTGATTTTATAAGAAGCAGGAAGGGATATGAGAACTTTGCCAATGATCTCTTCTTCACTCAGGGTTCCACCTGCATTTCTAATCCCACAAACCACCTCATTCACTCATGGCATAAAAGAGGTAATATTTTCTTCATCTCTCATCTTTAGGTTTTCAAATTTCCCTTTTAGACTCTGTAACCTTGCACATTTAACATACTAGTCTCCTTCATGCAAAAGTTCCAATTTATTCCAAATCTCAAAAGCAGTTGGTAGATCAATAACATTTGAGAGCTCTGAGTCAGATAATGCACTTAGAAGAGCTTCTTTGGTCCGCAGAGTGTTTTCAGCATCTATGATTTCATTTAGGGTTGTTGGACCCCCCTGTGGAGGTACGTAAGCTTTTGTAACCATGGACCAGTATGCAAATCCCATACACTGCAAGTGACATTTCATGCGACCTTTCCAGAGAGAAAAATTAGTTCCATCAAACTTTGGACTATCCTTCTTGTAGGACGACATCCTGGATCTCCTCAAGTGGTTAAGCTCCTTTCAGAGGAACTTAGCTCTGATACCAATTGTCAGATTTAGAGTAGAAAACTGAGAGGGAGGGGTGAATCAATTATTCAAAACTTTGTTCTTCATCAAATACTTAACTCCACACAAGCATAATAGTAAATTAATCATGAAAGCATAATGCAACAAGTTAAGAGTAGATACACATCAACACATGAGACACCAAGATTTTTAACGTGGAAAACCCGATTAAGGGAAAAACCATGGGGTGATTAACCCAAGAATGTATTCTCTATTAGAAGAATAGAAAGAATAAAATGGCACATACCAATTAGGGTTCACTACCTGAGCACACTGCTCACAAGAGGCTCACTGCCTACAAGAGACACACTGTCTACAAAAGAATAACTATTACATACTTGAACTGGTAAATAGTATCTTCACCATGCTTGAGTCAGTTCCATTTAAGCCCAAACCTTTTGCTCTACCTTTCGCTCTTCTCCTCGCTACCACACACTCATCTCCACAATTCCACACTTAAATGACTTCACAATCCCTTATTTATATATGACATCAACTTAGGAACAAACATCTAACTCAGAAAACATCTGCAAGATGTATAATTCATCTAGTCGGCCAGTCATAGAAAGAACACCTTCATCCGGAAGTATTTATTCAATTCCGGGCTCCAACTTTGATGCAAACCATCAACACAAACTGAACATGATCCAAGGACCTCCACAATCTTGCCTAAAACACCAAGAACATCTGCACTTCCTCTACTTACTAAAATCCTTCTCTCCTTCATCCGGAACCTCAAGAACATAGTCTGCCATTACTGTCACAAAGGAATAGATACTTGTAGACCTTAAAACCACGAACCAATCGAGTTGACACACCACACAGACTTCCCCAACACTTCATCAAATCTGCAGAACCAGAGAATGCATTTTCGGATCTCATCGGACCTATCTGTATCACTCTGTCATCACTAAACATCTATCAGAACCGGTTTCACTTGAACTGCCATAACTTCTTCATATCTTCATGCAGACCTCTGAAATCTCTACTGCAACATCTTAAGACACATATCTACAAACCCTTTAATCAGCATCCTCTAATCCTCATCCTGTCTTGGACTTTTACCTTATGTCATCACTGTTCTTCACTGTTCTTGATTGAGACTAATTTTCTCAATATCCTCAACACACAACTCATCCAAGCCTTGTCATTAATGTAACAAGAGTATGTTGACATCAATGACAACACCGGTTAGGCCCATACTTGCAACAGTATATCCTCTCAAAGTCTCCCAGGAGAACTTGTACAATAGAGCCTTAGAAAGATTATCTCTTTTAGGATATTTTTTGTCGCAAATGCAAGGGGAAGGGATTAACATCTAGTTGTTGTATAGAATACCAATTATCTAGCATGAGAATTTCTATCAGGTAGCTTGGCCCCGATATGATATTCAATAATGTAACATGTCTACAATGTTTGCAGAGGGTCAAAGAGACTATAGGAGGTGAAGATAAGTGTGGTCAATGTAAGGAAGACAAAGTTGTTTAAGAAAAGAAGTCATGAAGTTGCAATTGAGAGTCCTCAAGGAGAAGGACTTGTTCCTATGCCACAAAAGGAGTAAAGGGTATCAAATAGTTCAAGGGAGTTAGGAAACATGTTCATATTCCTATGTAAGCACTAGGAGGTTATGACCATCAATAATCCTTATTATTTCTTTTCAGAAACAACATATTTAGGTGATTAGTGGTAGTTTTTGAGACTTTTCAGGTGAGTGGACAGAGATGAAGACCTAGTCACTCAACAAACTATGGAATCATAAGTAAAAAACTAGGAAAAACTACTACAAGCTACTCGCCCTATGCCCAAGAAGATTAATTGAAGCATTCAAGAGGCTGTTAGCCTCATTATTCTCCCCTAGAGGATAATTTCTTACTTTCCCTCAAGGATGTTTTTATTTTCCAATATATCTAGTTGTGTGTATGAGGAAAATTAGACTATAAAATAAATACATAAAAGACTCAAATCTAATTCAACATTACCTTCAAAGAATTATTACAAGATAGTATCAATAAATCAATGCAAACAAAGACATTACCACAAGTGATTTGTATTTCTTGGTGTAATATGTAGATTGCTCTATTACTTGCATAACCTTGAATAGAAAAAAGTGTGGATGATAGTAGTTTCTCGACAATAGTAGATGAATGCTCAAAGCCTATATGGATGCTCAAAGATCAATGATTATGGAGGGTTTGTGAATGAGAGGATGGGCATATTTACAGCTTTCACAAGATGTCAATCAACACTGGAGAAAAATAGATTTGAGATAATTTGACAAGACATGTTGAATGTACAGATGTCATGTGTATATGCAAAAAGCATGTTTTAAAGAGCTAAATTTCTTTCTTGGATAAAAATAGTGATTTGATATTTATAAAATATAATTAATTTTCTATTAAATGATTTGATTGATAAGACAAAGATTTGAAAGCCAATTAGACTCAATGCATGATTTGATTTTTGACATGCAATGGGATAAAACTAAATAATAAATTATTTAATTTATGTGCATGGAAGATTTTTAAAAGAAAAAGATAAATTTGGAAGATGAGAAGATAAATTAGAAATTAATTAAATAAATTTATTTAATTTGTTGTGCATGATGGAGGAAAATAGGAAATAAATAAGATATTTTGATTTTGTTTATTTATGAGATAAGAAAAGTCAACTTAAATAAATTAGAATAATTTGTTTAATTTTACAGGAATAATTAGCCAATTAAATAATCAAAATTATTTAATTGTTTGTGGATAAGAGGAATTAAACAAATGAATTAATTAAATAATAGGTTTATTTAATTAATGTGAAATAGAAGAATAAAGTTAGAGGGAAAGATTGATTTAATTAAATAATTTAAAATTATTTTATTATTGGTGGAAGCGGGAGTAAATTGATGACAAGGTGAAATTAATTAAACAATTAGGAATTGTTTAATTAATGTTGAATTAGAAGAAATTAATGAGAAAATGATGCATATGGTCTAGGATGATAATGCATTAGTCATTTTTAGGTGTCTATAGTTTTAAGTGGATAGTGATAGGCTTTGGATTTTTTAATAGATTTTGCATACAAAAATTTGTAATAGATCTTTTAACCTTCATGTTCAATAAGAACTGTAGACACCCAAAAATGTCCATCTCTTGCAACACCTTATGTTTTGCCCTAGGTACCCATGTCGCCATCATAACCCCTTCTTCATCCTAACACTTCCTCTAATAAATTAAATAAATCTAACATTTATTTAATTTATCACATCTTTTTCACATTATTAAATAATAAAATTTTATTTATTTATTTTGTTGCAAATACGTGCCTAATCGGTGTTGTCATTGATGTCAACATATCCTTGTTGTCATTAGTGTCAACTATATCTTATTCTATTTCTTGTTTAGAAGACTTGTATGTTGAGGATATTGAGAAAATTAGCCCCTCCAGAAGAAACAACTGAGTTACATATCTCTCTACCAGAAACTATGAAGATAGTGTAGTTCAGTGAAGTAGATTGCTCTGCATTCCCAATAGGATAAAGATATGAGTCTGTGGATTAAAGGGTTTGTAGAGGATTGTCTGAAGTTGCTCCAGTCAAGATTTGAGAGGTCTGCATGAAGAATTGGTGAAGTTATGGACATCTAAGTAGAACTGGGTTTTGTAGTTGTTCAGAGGTGATAGAATGACAGAAATCTGGTCTGGATTTATCTGCATTGGAATATTATGGTCTACAGATCCAAAGGTATGTTTGGGATGTTGATGCGTATCCTCAACTCAAGTGGTTTGTGGTTTGGAGGTCCACAAGCAATCTTTCTAGTATGACAGTCATGACAATTGGTGTTCTTGAGTTCTTGAATGAAGATTCAAGTGTTTTTGCAGATTCAAGGTGGTGCCATTGTTCTTGTTGATTTCATTATGCTTGTGGTGGTCTCTAGATCATGTACCTACTGTGTTGGTGGTTCACATTGAGGATTGAGCTCGTGGTTGAAGAATTGTCATTGGGTATTGTTGTTCTTTCTAGTCTTGGCCAACTGAATGCTTTGTGCATATTGCAGATGATCTAAGAGAGGTTCTATGAAGTGTGGCATGTTGTTCGATGAAGATTTGGGTCACAACTATGTTTGACCAATAGTATAGTGATCCACACTAATTCAGATGTTTGTAGTGCCAACCTTGATGTTTATTCTAAGGTTGATGAAGCATATACATATGTGTGGTTGAGTTGTGGAAAATTGTCCTTGTGCAAAAATGATAAGATCCTAAGAAAGGAAGAAAGGAAGAGCAGAGAAGAAGAAGAGTAGAAGAGGAAGAGCAGTAAAAAATGAGGAGATAGTGAAGAATTGTTTGGGGGCAAAGCAAAAGTATTGTGTACTTAAATGGAATTGACCTTTGCATGAAGAAGATGTTGTTTTCCAGTGCAATATTTTTGTAATAAACTTATAAATGTTCTGTAGGTAGTGAGCCTCTTTAAACAGTGAGCTCTGGGCAGTGTGCCTTAAAGGCATGTGCCTTCCCCATTTCTATTCTTTTAACTGAGATTAAATCTTGTGGGTTAACTCCCACCATGGTTTTTCCCTTAACCATGTTTCCACGTAAAAATCTTGGTGTCATATGTGTTGATTATGTTTCTACTCATGTGTTGTTGATTTATGCTTTCATGGTTATATCATTAATCTATTAAGAAGTCTAAAAGAAGATTAGATACAGAAAAAGTGAAGTTTTTGAGACAACTGATTCACCCCCCCTCAGTTGTTTGCCTATATTTCAACAATTGGTATCAGAGCTGGTTCCTCTAAAAGACGCTTGACCGCTTGAGGAGATCCAAGATGTCAACTTACAAGAAGGATAGTCTGAGATTTGATGAAATAAATTACTCTCTTTGGAAGAGTCGCATAGAGTGCCATTTACAATGCATGGGTGATGCTTATTGGTTAATAACAAAGGATGAGTATAAGCCTCTGGAGAAAGGTCCTTCAACTCTAGATGAACTCAAAGATGCTGAAAACAACATTCATGCTAAAAATACTTTGCTGAGTGCCCTGACTGATACAGAAATGACAAATGTCCTAGAATTGAAAACTACTCATGAAATCTAGAAGAAATTGGAAACTCTCTATGAAGGTGATGAATATGTCAAATGTACTAAGTTGTAGAGCTTGAAAGGTAGATATGAAAATTTGAGGACGAGTGAAGATGAAAACATCACTTCCTACATGCAGAAGGTGAATGAACTTGTATGTAGTATCAAGTGTGCTAGTGGAACATTGGAAGAATCAGAGATTGTTGACAAAGTGCTCAGATCCTAACCTACTTTATAAAAGTATAGAGTTGCTACTATTGAGGAAATCAAGAATGTGACAACTGTTACAAGGGATCAATTGGTTGGCAAGCTCTTAGCATTTGAAATGAGTGAGTTTGGTGATTCCCTTCCTAAATTAGAATCTACTTTTAAGGCTAGTGTTTCCAGAAAGTAAAGATTTGATCCAGGTGAAAGATCCTCAAGAAGTTTAACCAGATATGAGAAAACAAAGAAGTAACTTGAAGAAGATGAAACAGAGCTTAAAGAAATTGAAACCCTTATTGCCAAAAGATTACCAAGAGGATTTGATAAGTATGAAGGAAAGTTGTCTTTCAAATGTTTTGCTTGCAATAAGATTGGTCATTTTTCCTCAAGGTGTCTGGAGAGGGTTTCAAAGCCAAACCCTAATAGACCTAGGTTTCAAAAGAAATGCTACTATGTCCAAGAAGCTACTGATGAAGGAGTTACATATGATGAATATGACAAGGGAAGTACATCTAGAAATGAATGGGTGTTCATTGCTATCAAAGAAGAGAATTCGGTGCCTACTAAATCTGCTAGCTATGTGAATATGGAAAGTACCTTGGCTGCTCAGGTTGAAAAAGGATGAATGGGTGATTGACAATGGATGTTCTCATCATATGATAGGTGATAAAAGTAAGTTTGTAAGTATGGAAAGATATGAAGGTGGAATTGTGAAGTTTGGAGACAATTTAGCTTGTAGAATCTGTGGCAGAGGATCCATCTCTTTTGATGGTAAGAACAACACTAATGATGTTTTGTATGTAGAAGGGTTGAAGCATAATCTTCTCAGTGTTGGACAGTTAGTTGACAAAGGGTATGACCTCCGATTCAAGGATGTAAAATGTAGAATCTTGGAAAGCTTTAGAACTAAGATTGCATCTGTACATAGACTAGAGGTAATATCTTTCATTTAAGTTGCACTGGTAAAAGATGTTTGATTTCTCATATTGATCAGAGTTGGTTGTGGCATAGGAGAATGTGTCATGTAAACTTTGATAACATTGTCAAGGTAAGTACTACTCAGGCTGTGAGAGATCTTCCAAAGCTTGTAAAACCTACTAATAGCATGAGTAAGGAATGTCAGTTGGGCAAACAGGGCAAAACTACATTCAAAAGTAAAGAGCAATCTTCATGTGGATTGTTAGAACTTGTACACATTGATTTGTGTGGTCCTGCTAGAGTTAGGTGTTTGAAAGGAGACAAATACTTTATGTTGTTGATTGATGATTACTCCCTGATGATGTGGGTCACTTTCTTGAAAGAGAAATCAGAGGCTCTTGACAAATTCAAGGTGTTCAAGTCTAGGGTAGAGAATGAGATTGGTGTGAAAGTAAAGTGCCTGAGATCTGATAGAGGTGGAGAGTTTGCCTCCAATGGGTTTAATGCATTTTGTGAAAAGCATAGAATAAGAAGACAGTTATTTGCTCCTAGGACTTCTCAACATAATGGAGTTGTGGAAAGGAAGAATTGGACTATTCAAGAGGCTGCTAGAACCATGATGATGGAGGCAAATGTTCCACATATCTATTGGAGAGAGGCTGTGAGTATTGTTGTCTACACTCTTAACCGGGTGTAGATCAAAGGTAATACTGGTAAAACACCTTATGAACTTTGGTTTGGTAATGTTCCTACTGTGAAGTACTTCAAAGTTTTCAATAGTAAATGCTATATCGAAAGAGATGAAGATCTAGGCAAGTTTGATGCAAGGAGTGATGAAGGAATATTTTTGGGTTATTCTAACCAAAGCAAGGCATACCGGTGCTTTAACAAGAGATTGAAAAAGATTGTTGAAAGTGCTAATGTCAAAGTAGATGAGAGCATGGAGAGACCTTCCAAGTTCTATGGATATGAATCAGATGATGCAAATGAAAAGAAAGTTCAATCTCAAACTCAGATTCAGATTGCTCCAGAAAATCCAGTGACTCAAGAAGCTAGTGAAATGCTGAGGAAGAAGTTCAAGAATCAGAAGCTCAAGAAAATCCCAAAACTCCCAAGTATGTAAGGTTGAATCATTCTGAAGATCAGATCATAGGAGATAGAAATAAAGGTGTTCAAACTAGAAGAAAAATTGTTGAAGAACAAGTGGAGTATTATTTAATTTCAAAGATTGAACCAAAATCAGTGAATGAAGCATGTAATGATGAAAGTTGGACAAAAGCAATGGAAGAATAATTAATGCAAATTGAAAAGAATCATAGTTGGGATCTTGTTCCTAGACATGAAGACAAAAATGTAATTGAAACTAAATGGGTCTTTCGAAATAAATTGAATGAAGATGGTGAAGTTGTGAGAAACAAAGCAAGATTGGTGTACAAAGGATATTCTCAAGTAGAGGGAATTAACTTTGAAGAAACTTTTTCTATGGTGGCAAGAATTGAAGTAGTCAGACAATTTCTTGCCTTTGCTTCTTGCAAAGAATTCAAAGTTTACCAGATGGATGTCAAGTCAGCATTTCTGAATGGAGAGTTGGAAGAAGAAGTCTACTTTGAGCAACTGGAAGGATTCCAGTTGTCTGATCAAGGAGATATGATCTGCAGATTGAAGAAAGCATTGTATGGTCTTAAACAAGCCCTAAGAGCCTAGTATGCAAGATTAGATAAGTATCTGCTCAATTTAGGCTTTAACAAAGGCACTACTGACAGTAATCTTTATTTCAAAATTGATCATGAACACATCCTGATTGTTGAGGTATTTGTTGATGATATCATCTTTGGTGGAAATGAGAGCATGTGTAACAAATTTGCTAATCAGATGCAAAGTGAATTTGAGATGTCCATACTTGGTGAAATGAATTTCTTCTTAGGTCTGCAAATCATTCAGTCAGAAAAGGGCATCTTCACATCTCAGTTTAAGTATATGAGAGAGCTATTGAAAATGTTTGGAATGGAAGATTCAAAACCAGTTAGTACTCCTATGATAACCAGATGCAAGTTGAGTAAAGATGATGATTCCCCTAAGGCAGATTAGAAAATGTATAGATCAATGATTGGAGGATTGCTTTATCTGACTCATACCAGACTTGATAATATGAATGCAGTTGGCCTTGTTGCTAGATTTCAAGCTAATCCTAGAGAATCTCATGTTGTAGTAGTCAATAGAATCTTCAAATATTTGAAGGGAACATCTGATCATGGCTTATGGTATCCTAAGAGTGATGATTTCACTCTTCATGCATATACAGATGCTGATTGGGCAGGAGATGTGGACGACAAGAAGAGTACTAGTGGAGGTGCATTTTTCTTGGGAAAGAGATTGGTTTCTTGGTTGAGCAAAAAGTAGGAGGCAATATCTCTGTCCACTGTAGAGGCAGAGTATATAGTAGCAGCAAGTAATTGTACTCAAGTTTTGTGGATGAAACAAATGTTGAAGGATATCATAGTTACGTTTGAAGAGCCTATTACAATCTTCTATGATAATTCAAGTGCAATAAACATCTCAAAGAATCCGGTGTTGCACTAAAAAAAGTACATATCCATCAAGTTTCACTTTTTGAGAGAGAAGGTGAATGAGAATGAAGTCATATTGGAGTTTTTTTCATCAAAAGATTAGATTGCAGACATCTTCACTAAGCCGCTACCTAAGGACACTTTTGAGTATCTCAGAGAGAAGCTAGGGGTGATTACCCCTCTTGTTCAAAACTAAGATGCACTAATGTGCATCAATCTAGTGGAACTCACAATCATATCTTGTGATCCAGATTGGTGCTAAGGAGATGCTACTTAGGGGGAGTAGTATGTATCCTAATTCTGGAGAGATGACTGCAAATATGTGTCCTTTGCCATTGATGTCAAAGGGGGGGAGAAGTCGTGAAAAAATTGAAAGTAAGTAGTTGCTGGTGAAAGGGTGAGCAATGAAGAAAGTGATTGCAGATGTGATAAGAGAAAGGGGGAGAAGTTCTTGTCTTGATGGTTGAAACAATTTTTCACATCATATGTTGCAAATATGTTCCTAATCAGTGTTGTCATTGATGTCAACATATCCTTGTTGTCATTAGTGTCAATTGTATCTTATTCTATTACATGTTTAGAAGACTTGTATGTTGAGGATATTGAGAAAATTAGCCCCTCCAAAAGAAAAAACTGAGTTACATATCTCTCTGCTAGAAATAGTGAAGACAATGTAGTTCAGTGAAGTAGATTGCTCTGCATTCCCAGTAGGATGAAGATACGAGTCTACAAATTAAAGGGTTTGTAGAGGATTGTCTGAAGTTGCTCCAGTCAAGATTTGAGAGGTTTGTATGAAGAATTGACAAAGTTATGGCCATTTGAGTAAAACCAAGTTTTGTAGTTGTTCAGATGTGACAGAGTGAGAAATCTGGTCTAGATTGATCCGCATTGGAATATTATGGTTTGTGGATCCACAAGTATGTTTGGGATGTTGGTGAGTATGCTCAACTCAAGTGGTTCATGGTTTGGAGGTCTGTAAGCAATCTTTCTAGTATGATAGTCATGACAGTTGGTGTTCTTGAGTTCCCAGATGAAGATGCAAATGTTTCTAATGATCTGAGGTGGTACTGTTGTTCTTGTTGATATCATTGTTCTTGTGGTGGTCTCTAGATCATGTACCTACTATGTTGGTGGTCTGTATTGAGGATTGAGCTTGTGGTTGAAGAATTGTCATTGGGTATTGTTGTTCTTTCCAGTCTTGGCTGACTGAATGCTTTGTGCATATTGTGAATGATTTAAGAGAGGTTCTATGAAGTTTGGCATGTTCGAGGAAGATTTGGATCATAGCTATGTTTGGCTGATAGTATAGTGATTCACACTAAGTCAAATGTTTGTAGTGCCGACCTTGATGTTTATTCCAAGGTTGATGAAGCATATAAATATGTGTGGTTGAGTTGTGGAAAATCATCCTTGTGTGAAAATGATAAGATCCTAAGAAAGGAAGAAAGGCATAGCACATAAGAAGAAGAGTAAAAGAGGAAGAGAAGTAAAGAATGAGGAGATATCAAAGAATTGTTTGGGGGCAGAACAAAAGTATTGTGCACCTAAACAGAATTGACCTTTGTGTGAAGAAGATCTTGTTTTCCAATTGAATCTTTCTGTAATAAACTTATAAATGTTTTGTAGGCAATGAGCCTCTTTGAGCAGTGAGCTCTAGGTAGTGTGCCCTGAAGGCATGTGCCTTCCCCATTTCTATTCTTTTAACAGAGAATAAATCTTGTGGGTTATCCCCCACTGTGGTTTTTCCCTTGACTGGGTTTCCACTTAAAAATCGTGGTGTCATATGTGTTGATTATGTTTCTACTCATGTGTTGTTGATTTATGCTTTCATGGTTATATCATTAATCTATTAAGAAGTCTAAAAGAAGATTAGATATAGGAAAAGATAAAGTTTTTGAGACAACTGATTCACCCCCCCTCTCAGTTGTCTGCCCTTATTTCAACATATTTAACCCCCTTTACTGTTAAATAAAATAAAATAAATCTTTTATTTTATTTTTTATTTATCACTTTATCCTCACATTCCTCATGATTCAAATAATATTAAATTATTTAAATCATTATCTTACCTTCCATTTCCATCTCCTGAGATGACTCAACTCATCTCTCAAATTAGTCAATTCACCTTCTAATTTCCTCTCAAGTTAACTCTATTCACCTTTTATTTTATCTCCCAAGTTGCACAATCAACTTTCTAATCCCACATCACTCAACTTGAGAGGATCTTCCATTTCAAAATGGAAACTTCCCAACTCCTCTCCCAGCAAAAAATCTATTTAAACCCCTCTTTTTTCTTTTTCAAAGGATCCCACCTCTTGCATGTAGTGTTACTCTATCAAAATTCTACCTCACATCTTCATCTATCTATCTTTCATCAATCATCTTCTATCCTTTATCTTCATCTTCATTGTTATGTTGTGAATGTGAGCAATCAACATCCAATCATTTGAGCAAATCAACATGCATGCATTGATCTTTCAAGGTATCAAGGTATTCAGAAGGTTTGGGTAAAAAGGTATTTCATGTAATTGTTTTATCTTCTGATTTGTCCAAATTTTTCATCTACAAAATGGCACACCTATTGGGACTCACTTCTCCTAATTAAATCTTACATTTTTGTAAGTTTTTGTGGTAAAAAATTTATGTTTTTCTAACCCTTGATTGTCACGTTTTGAAGGGATTCTAGCATAGGTGATCTCTGAGGAAAAAACTAACCTTACCATCATATTTGGGAGGCTGATTCTATGTTTTTTGACTATAAATTTGTGTATGTTTCATAATTGCAAATTTTTTGTAAAAATTGAATTTTTTTAGTTTGCATACCGTATACTATGGAATCCATACCGTATGACCTGATTGCATCTCTAATCAACACTTGTTTTGCAAGGTTAAAATTTTTATAAGGTTTGTTGCCAGTGTTAATGTCATTGTTGTAGGCTTAAAATACATTCAACCAAACCCTAGGCCGATCTTTCTAAGATTCCTCATTATCGCCACTTGAAAACCACCTCCTCACCACTGCTATGCTTAACCAACACCAGGTTGCCACCATTCAATGCTGTTGGCAACCCAGGGCCACCAATTCACCACCTCTCCCAATACTCCTCCGGATCATTACCAAGCCTTAGCAGTCACCATACAACCTCTACAAAATCCTAGTTATGTTCTATAGTCGACTGGTCTAAACCCTAAATCCTTACGTTGGTTGACCTCTAAATACTTCTGGCCACCATGATAAAAAATAGCCACCTTTGTGAATATTTCTCCATCGACCCCATCATATATCTGGTTGATCACTATTAAAACAAAACCCCTTTAATCCCCTTTGACTATGACTGGGGATGGTCGACTGTGGATGGTCGATATGTAAGAATATCTGCTAATTGCAGCTATTTACCACCAAAGACTATGATCGCCAATGGCAGTGAGGGATGCAACTATAAAAAAGTGTTGCTATTGAGATTAAACCATCTGGTCAACAAGAAACCATTAACCATCTACTGGTAGAAAAATAACGTGTTTAGAAACTTTCACCATCAAGAAAGCTATTAGAAATGTTTGAAACTTTCACTGTAGATGTGACAGTGACCATTGAATCCAAACACTGCCTGTCAAAACTCCCAATGCTCAAGATTCTTTTTCTCCACCATTTCAATCTCCATTGAGATAGTCGTTGTATCTGTTCTATCAGCTGCCTTTTGTTTGGCATCCATTTCACGACCTCTTGTCAACCAAAACCCTAAACTGCTCCCCAAACCTCAACCATCACCTCAACTTCAATCCAACACCTTGGGATTGATAGCCGATGTCACCATATGTCTTTGGCCATCAACTATGTATTTATGGTTTTGAACTTTAGAATTAAAATTTGTAGTTGATCAAGCTTTGGGCTTTAAGTTTTAAAGTTTAGGTTTTAAGTCTTAGTTGACTAGGGGAACATAGAATTTCAAGCCTTAGGTTTTAGTTGTTTTGTGGGATTTAAGCCCCAACACTATTAAGTTTGACAATAACAAATGTAACCATGAAATGTGTACCAAAAAGGAACTTTGCAAACTGTCAATCATCCAAGGTCAACCTCAGGTCAACCAAGTCAACCACGTTTCTTCTTCATGGCATAGGAGGGATTTTTTTTCTTTTTGTCATAACAAGGGCATACAACATCCAAATCACGCAAACAAACACTCATTGGAAAGATGAATTTGCAAAGTTCATAGTGACATCAATGGTTTTAGGTAATTTTATCATTTCATCTTGTAATTTCTTTGTCAAACTTCAGCTTCCTTTCAAATTTCAAACAGACATATCTTGAGCAAAACATATCCAATTTCAACAATTTTTTTTTTAAATTGCCTAGAATTGTTTGACTTTTTTGTTTATGTGGTCTATTTTCTATATCAAGTCATCTATCTTATATTTTAATAGATCATATCTTTTTTACCTAACCCTCTTTTTCTTGCAAGTTTGGTTTTCTTCTTGTCTGGGTGACTTTTAGGGGCACCTAAGGAGCTAGAACAGTAGTGGCATCAATATGAATAGCAAATAAAAGGATGAAAATCAATTAGGTGAAATCAATCCATCTCTCATCTCTAAACATTACTTGCCTTCGCACTTCGATTTGGGCTTGAAAATTAATCTTGTTTCCTATCACATCATTAAAATCGGGCTAAAATGAACAAGTGTGATTCCTACACATTTGGCTTTGAGACCTTAAAATGAACAAGTGTCTGCATTATCTTCTTATCACACAATTCATTTCTAATGGTGAATTGACAACTGTGATTTGTCAAACCCTATCTAGGAGGCATGCTAGGGGATTTCATCACCCCTAGGGACGACCTCAACCACATGTTCTAGTGGGGTATATCAAATGGGGGAGAGCGAAAGCTATACCTCAATCTAGCCATGTAGTCATTGGGACAACCTTCTAGCCCCAGGTGATTTTAGACACAAGGTGAAGTGGTATTCACTTATGCTTATGCCATATTCCTTCAATGGGCTAGTGTTCACAGATTTGGGCCCCTCGTACCTTGTGTATACCAGGGATACCTCTAGTTAACCCTTGTGCAACCTAGCTTAAGACTTATCGGCCATACCCTACCTGATTAATCATTAGGACTTGTTGTTGTGTTTTCTTAGTCATAACATCTAATATTGGAAGGAAATTTGAATATTATGCTTGGCATGTGTGTTTATGCATTTACATTATGTTTGATATTCCCCAAGTCAAACCACCAATCTTTCCTTGTCATCTAAGGAATCACATTCTAATCAAACACTTGATACCATGTCAACATTAGAAGACCTAGCACAAGAACTCATTCAACTACTTCACCAGGTACCAAAACCTCTAAGCCAACAAATGATTTAGAGGGTCCATAGCATGATTCAACAACTTCGACTTCAAGCAAGACAATCATGTCAAATGCAACACCTCTTGGCCACTTGTCAAATCCAATAGGCACATCATCAACCAATACCACCTATATCCATCCACATTCCACATCAATCCTTCATCAACTTAACCCATTTCTTCAAATTTCAACCTTCATCCATATCAATCTCCATCTCAACAACCATTATCTTATGTGATCCCTCATCTGAAACAACATCAACATCTTCAACCACAACAACATCAACCTATCCAACAATTCCAACACCAATCCACTCAACAATTGCAACAACAAATCATCCAACAACAACCAATCACATCATAACATCATCCAAACCTCTAACTCATCCTATCTCAATCCCACGTATCACCTCTATCTTTATGTCATGTCAACACCATATCAACTTATCTAATTCCTCCTTCCAACATGTGACCTCACCATCAAACCCATTTCCAAGGCCAAAAGGTTTTCTCACAATAGGTACATGTAAGCCCAAATAGCCCTTTATACATAAGTGAAATGTCCTTAAGTGCACTTTTGGAGCAAGATCTAATATCCTTTGATGAGGGAGATACCTATGTGTCACCTAATCCTACTCCAAGTGGCCCCTTGTATATAAATCAAGTGTCCTTAAGTCAATCTTTGGAGCAAGATCTACTATCCTTTGATGAGGGAGATACCAATCTAGTCAATGCATCTTATGATCCTCCTTCACCATCCAATCACATGCCAACAAATGAGCCTACTAATCCTATCTTGGCACCACCATGTGATCCTAATCCTAATCCATCTAGTCCTACTATCCCTTCATCCAATCCAAATCCCAAGACATCCAATCACATTATCCCTCCATCCAATCTAATTAGCCCTCAACCTTATCATGATCATAAGCCTACAACACCATCTACCCTTATCATCCATCCGCTATATTGTCTATTCACACATACCCTAATGAAGGATGTGATCCATTGGCTACTAGCTAGGAACAACTTATCCCCATGTCAAACACTTATCTTAGCACCTAGCAATGAGCCTTCAAATGTGATGCTTAGCCCTCCAACTCCATCATGTGACCCACAAGCCATTGAGCCAACTGAGGAGCCTCCTATCATGAGCCTAAGTCAAAGTCCATCATATTCTCTTATGGATGAATATCAAGAACCCATCAAACTCATCCAAGAGCCTCCCACTTCCACTTCTATCCAAAACCAAGAGGTATGTCAAGAACATAATCTAAAACACGTGTAAACATCAACCTCTTGTCTAAGTCAAGATCAAATCCTTTTGCAACCCATCCATAACATTTACCTTTTCCATGATCAAGATGATATCACCTATAAAGAAGTTATCCATGCGTGCCTTGATCTTATTCATAATCATATACCCCTTTGTGAACAAGATATCCAAATTGCTCCTATCCATCCTCCATCTATCCCTAATGCACAAGCTTCCACTTCTCATGATGAGACAATTGCCTCCCAATTAAGCATAAGATCAAACCAATAATGATCCTTCCACATCCACCATCAATCCCATTGCAAAGCCATCATATCCTATTTGTCTATCCACTTTCCTCCATGAATGTTCCTCCCTAGGAACACAACAATCTTTGACCATCAATTCACCTTCTTCATCCAATAAGGAACTCGTGTCTAGTGTTCCACCTACACCTAGTCCTATTGTCCATTGCATGCTCCAAAACATGAACTATCAAGGTAAAGGCCTAGGCCTTCTTAAACAAGGTATTTTGGAGCCAATCCATGTCAAAGTCCCTCTATGCTCACATGGCCTTGGATACACACCCCAAAGACAACAATCTAAAGATGTTGGTACTTCCTCCATGCACACTAAGACCACTCCCTACCATAAATCCCATCATATACCTAAATCATATGTTGCCATTCCACCTCCATCTTCCACCATCCAATCTACCTTCATTGCTTCCAACTCCTAATATCCCTCCATTGAATCTAACTCCATTACTCCCAACACCTTATTCATCCATCAGTAAATCTACTAAAAATCCCAATCATGACCAACACCTGCACACATCATGTAAACATAAAGCTTCCACTCATTCCACCAACTCCACTTCCACCAACCCCATGGGATTCAAAAAAAAAAATTTGGATGCCTCTAAATATAAAGTCAAAAATCCTAAGGGCCCTAATACCTTAGGGTACAAATGCAAAGAATCAAAGCAAAATCCATCCAAAAATTTATCCAAACCCATACCTTCACAAGCAAAGTCAAAAACTAAAATGGTATGGGTCCCTAAGAAAAAATCCATCAAGTCAAATGAGGCATCCACCTATCAAAAATCCCAACGATCCACTTTATCCTCTTCCATTCATTCCATTCAAACATATCCAATCCCTCCATCCCACAAGTCAAGAAAAAATCATAAAAGTACTAAGTCTATGTGGGTTCCTAAACCACTTCATCACCCATCTCCTAAGCAAACAACCCCATTGCTTCCTACACCACCATTCAATCAAAATCTTAAATGTTTATCACAGTGTGTGCAACTGTTGGTCAAGATTCCATTCCATTTTGCAACATTTCCACATTCATCCATCTCCCCATTCTTCATCCATTATCCTACATATCTTCCCCATTCTATCCCTATGGTCCATGCTTTTGCATAAGCCTTTCATCTATCCTTTTGCATAAGTCCATCATAATCCACTATCATTCCCTCGATAATCCATATCATAATCCACCATCTACCTATTCCATCTTTCATGCAATCCCCTACCAATATCTATGAGTACACTTGACATGGTCCATGCGACAACATCCATCTAGTGGGACTATCACCTTACAGGGAACTAGACACTTGAGTCTCTCCCATCCATATCCATTCATCCCAATATATCAAAAAAGTTAATACAAAGAAGGAAAAAAAGATAAAAAGCAAAGAAAAAAAAGGAAAAAAAATCAAAATAGTAAAGAGAAATCCCTTCATCCAATGGTGAAAACCTGGTAAATAGGTGCCTTGGATAAGTACCATAATGAAAACCTGGTAAACAGGTGTCATGTGTAGATTGATCTTTTATGGCACCTACCCTTGGGGGCACCTTGTCTCATCTTCCTATCATTTTCCATCCTATCATATCCTATCTTACCATGTCATTATCCATTACACCCACATACATACCTATTGTATTGAGTCCACTTATTCATCCCTTTCTCTTTTGATCTTGACAAAGACATAGGGGAAAAATGCTAAAACATGCTTTGATTATCTCTTGATATACGTCATCCTTCCCATCCAATCTTATCACTATCCTATTGTCCTAAGCTTTGTCATGAAAAATCCTAAGTATTGCACCTAGAATGGGGCATGTTATTCCTATGCAACATAGTTTTTGAGATCACATCATTGCTCTCTTATGTGTACATCCATTCCTTATTGCCCACCCTTTTATCAATTCATCCAATCCTATCTCCATCCTTGCATCTAGACTTGGTTCTCCCTTGTCATTGGTATTTTAGCACAAAGGCTACCTAAATTGTCATCCAATTCCATCCCTAAACATTAAAAAAAAAATCATAAAAAGTTTTGAAAAAAAACCAAAAAAATCGAAACATATCAAAATCCAAAAAAATTGAAATATTCCCAAAAACACAAAAAAAGGTAAAAAAAAATTCAAAAAAAAAAATCATAAAAAGCCCTAAAAAAATACCAAAAAATCATAAAAAGCCCTGAAAAAATACAAAAAAAGATCATAAAATGTCTTGATAAAATTACAAAAAAAAAATCATAAAATGTCCTAAAAAAATATAAGAAAATCAAAATATTTCCAAAATACAAAAAAAATCAAAAATCCAACAAGAAAACCCAAACAATAAAATCAATTTTTCAATCACTTCATCCAATCATCCTTCAAATCAATCAAATCAATCCCTCAAATCCCAACCAATCAATTCATCCATTCTTTAAACTTAATCCAATTAATCATCTTTATCAAATCAAAACAATCCATCAGAATCAAATCCATCAAAACTAATCAAATCAAATCATCAAATATATCATCAAACTCAAATCAAATCCCATCAATAACATCATCCAACCATTCAACCAATTCAATCATCACTCATCCCACCCTTATCATCAAACCATAATTAGAACTACATCTTAGTTCTATCATTAAGTACCTTGATCCCGTGGACACGGGTATGTAGGAAGTCTGGAGTATGAAGGAGGGACCCAGATTCAGGCACAAATGATATTCCTCTTTCTTCTTTCATCATCTTCTTCTCTCGTCTATGTTCATCAATTCATCAATCTTTTAAAATAATTCTTCCAATCAATCACTTCCTCAAATCTTCAATCAATCACTTCTTCCAGTCCATCTTATCACCAATGATTCATCCAATAAACTCAAATGCAAGTCATGCTTTATCCATACCAATCAAGTTAATTAAGCTTGTCAAATTATCCAATTATGTCAATAGTCTTGATCCTAACCTTGTTGTAAACCCAAATCAATCAATCAATCACTTATCATCATCCTTGTGTTGATCTAGGGATACATCGTTCCCTGCCATGACAACACTAACATCATCAATCAACCGACAATCAATCATTGGCTTGCAACTTGACAAGGGCAATACCTTATTTATTTTTGAATCATTTGTGCATGCTTGCTTGCTTGCTTGTGTGTCTTATCTTTTTATCTTTCATTTACATCCATATCCTCCCAGCTAATATTCATATCTTGTACCTAGACAAGGTTGTATTATGCTGGGGCATGAGACACATCATCACCTTGGTCCTTATACCTTGGTGCATAATGTCTAGTGCTAAATCAAACATTTGATTGCTCACTTTCATTACAGCATAATGTATATTTCATCTCTTTCCTCCACTTTCTAGCTTGCATCATTCATCTTATCCCTCCTTATCATCCATTTCATTTTGAGAGCCTACCCGTGTTTTGTCCAACCCACCTATCCTATCGAGGGGGCATCATCATCCTATCATTCCAATCTCATCCTATCTTTTTGTCATCCGTACTTTTCCTCCATCCATATCTTAGCTTCTTTGAAATGATGTTACTCGACACAAATCTCATCATCTCGAACATCATCTCAAATAGGGGCAAAATGTAGACACCCAAAAATGTCCATCTCTTGCAACACCTTATGTTTTGCCCTCGGTACCCATGTCACCATCATAACCCCTTCTTCATCATAACACTTCCTCTATTAAATTAAATAAATCTAACATTTATTTAATTTATCCCATCCTTTTCACATTATTAAATAAATAAATTTTATTTATTTATTTAACCCCCTTTCCTCTTAAATAAAATAAAATAAATCTTTTATTTTATTTTTTATTTATAACTTTACCCTCACATTCCTCATGATTTAAATAATATTAAATTATTTAAATCATTATCTTACCTTCCATTTCCATCTCCCGAGATGACTCAACTCATCTCTCAAATCACTTGATTCACCTTCTAATTTCCTCTCAAGTTATCTTTATTCACCTTCTATTTTCTCTCCCAATTTGCACAATCAACTTTCTAATCCCACATCACTCAACTTGAGAGGATCTTCTATTTCAAAATGGAAACTTCCCAACTCCTCTCCCACCAAAAAATCTATTTAAACCCCTCTTTTTTCTTTTTCTAAGGATCCCACCTCTTGCATGCAACGTTACTCTATCAAAATTCTACCTCGCATCTCCATCTATCTATATTTCATTGATAATCTTCTATCCTTTATCTTCATCTTCATCGTTATGCTATGAACATGAGAAATCAACATCCAATCATTCAAGCAAATCAACATGCATGCATTGATCTTTCAAGGTATCAAGGTATTTGGAAGGTTTGGGTAAAAAGGTATTGCATGTAATTGTTTTATCTTCTGATTTGTCTAAATTTTTCATCTACACCTAATATCTTTTGGAGCAAGATCTAATATATTTTAACAAGGGAGATACCTATGTGTCACCTAATCCTACTCCAAGTGGCTCCTCGTACATAAGTCAAGTGTCCTTAAGTTCACCTTTGCAGCAAGACTTAATAGCCTTTGATGAGGGAGATACCAACCTAGCCAATGCATCCTATGAGCCACCTCCACCATCCAATCACATGCCAACAAATGAGCCTACTAGTCCTATCTTGGCACCACCATGTGATCCTAATCCTAATCCATCTAGTCCTACTATCCCTCCACCCAATCCTAATCCCAAGCCATCCAATCACATTATCCCTCCATCCAATCCAAATCCCAATTCATCCAATCTAATTAGCCCTCAACCTTATCATGATCCAAAGCCTACAACACTATCCACCATTATCGTCCATCCCCTATATCGTCCATTCACACATACCCTAATGAAGGATGTGATCCATTGGCTACTAGCTAGAAATAACTTATCCCCATGTCAAACACTTATCTTAACACCTAGCAACAAGCCATTGAACCAGTTTAAGATCCTCCTATCATGAGCCCAAGTCAAAGTCCATCATACTCTCTTATGGATGAGTATCAAGAACCCATCAAACTCATCCAAGAGCCTCCCACTTCCACTTCCATCCAAAACCAAGAGGTATGTCAAGAACATAATCTAAAACATGTGGAAAAACCAACCTCTTGTCTAAATCAAGATTAAATCCTTTCCATACAACCCATCCATAACATTTACCTTTTCCATGATCAAGATGATATCACCTATAAAGAAGCTATCCATGAGCACCTTGATCTTATCTATAATCCCATACCCATCCATGAACAAGATATCCAAATTGCTCCAATTCACCCTCCATCTAGTCCTCTCCATGATCTTCACATATCCAAGACACATGCCTCCCAAGAACACATAAGCATAGAAGATTAAACAAATACCTTGGATCATAATGAACATAAGAAAGATCATAAGGATCCTCCCACATCCACCATCAACTCCACTTCAAAGCCATCATATCCCTTTGGTCTTACCACCCTCATTCATGAATGTTCCTCCCTATGAACACAACAACCTTTGTCCACCACCTCATCTTCTCCATCCAATAAGGAGCTAATGTCTAGTGTTCCACCCACACATAGTCCTATTGTCAATCGCATGCTCCAAAACATGAACTATCAAGGTAAAGGCTTAGGTCTTCATCAACAAGGTATTTTGGAGCCCATCCATTTCATGGTCCCTCCACGCTCACATGGCCTTAGATACACACCCCAAGGTAAGCAACCTAAAGATGTTGGTAATTCCTCCACTTCCTCCATGCATCCTAAGTAAACCACTTATCACAAATCCCCTCATACACCCAAAACATATGTTGCCATTCCACCTCCATCATCTTATAAATGTCAAAAGCATGTGACCATAGACCTCCCACCATCTAATTTACCTCCGCTACTTCCAACTCCTAACATCCCTCCATCGAATCTACCTCCACTACTTCCAACACCTAACATTCCTATCATCCATAAATTCCCTCATATTCCTAATCATGGCCAACAAATGCATGCATCATGTAAACATGAAGCTTCCTCTCCTTTCACTCACCCCATGGGATTCAAAAATAAAAACTTGGATGCCCACACTCATAAAGCCAAAAATCCTAAAGTTCCTCATACCTTAGGGTACAAAAGCAAAGAATCAAAGAAAAATCCATCTCAAAAGCTACATATATCCACACACCTCAAAGCAAAAATGAAAAAGGTGTGGGTCCCCAAGCAACAAGCAATTACCTCAAAAGCTGCACAAAAGATGCACATATCCAAACCCATACCTCCACAAGAAAAGTAAAAAAATAAAATGGTATGGGTCCCTATGAAACAAACCATCAAGTCAAATGAGGCATCCACCTTGCAAAAATCCCAACCATCCACTTTCTCCTCTTCCATCCATTCCATTCAAACATATCCAATTCCTCCATCCCACAAGTCAAGCAAAAATCATAAAAACACTAAGTCTATGTGGGTTCCTAAAACACTTCGTCGCCCACCTCCTAAGCAAACAACCCCATTGCTTCCTACACGACCATCCACTCAAAAGATTCAACATTTATCATGGTGTGTGAAACTATTGGTCATGGTTCCCTTCCATCCCACAATATTTCCACATACCTCCATCTTCCCATCCTTCATCCAATATCCTACATATCTTCCTCATCACTTCCCTATGGTCCACGCTTTTACATAATCCCTCCATCCATAAGTCCTCCATAATCTACATCATACTTCACTATCATTCCCATCATAATCCTTCACTTACCTACTCCATCTCACTTTCATGCAATCCCTTACCAACATCTATGAGCACACTTGACATGGTCCATGTGATAACATTATCTCTAATGGGACTATCACCTTTCATGGAACTAGACACTTGAATCTCTCCCATCCATTTCCACTAGTCCTATCCTATCAAAAAAGTTTTTTAAAAAAAAAGTAAAAAGAAGTCAAAAAAGTCAAAAAAATGAAAAAAGTAAAGAGAAATCCCTTTGTCCAATGGTGAAAACCTGGTAAACAGGCACCTTGGATAAGTACCATGATGAAAACCTAACAAACAAGTGTCATGTGTAAATTGATCTTCTATGTCACCTACACTTGGGGGCACCTTGTCTCATCCATCATATCATACATACCTATGCTATTGCGTCCATCCATCCTCCCTTCCTCCTTTTGATCTTGATGAAGACATAGGGGCAAAATGTTGAAACAAGCTTTGGAAAAACTCTTGATATACTTCATCCTATCCAAATCAATCCATCTTACTATCCTATTGTCATAAGTGTTGTAATGAAAAATCCTACGTATTACATCTATAGTTGGGTATGTTATTCCTATGAACATAGCCTTTGGAGATCACATCCTTTCTCTCTTACGCGTACACTTGTTCCTTATCACCCATCCTTTCATCCATCCAATCCTACCTACCTACCTCCTTGCACCTATACTTGGTCATCCCTTGTCATTGGTATCTAGCACAAAAGGCTACCCAAGTTGTAAATCCAATGCCATCCCAAAACATATCAAAAAATCCAAAAAAATCAAAATATGTCAAAAATACAAAAAGAAAATCATAAAAAGTCCTAAAAAAATACAAAAAAAAAATTAAATATCCAATCAAAAACCCAAGCAATAAAAATCAATCCTCATCATCCAATCAACTCACATTCTTCTAATCAAATCCAATCAATCATCACTTCTTCTAATCCAATCCATTCTTCTAATTCAATCCAATCATCAATCAATTCCATTCTTCAAATCACATCATCAAATCAAGCCAATCTACTAATCAATCCACCAAATCACTTCTTCCAATCATCAAAATCATCAAACTCAAATCATTCCAATCAAAATCACTTCTTCAAATCAAGCTAATCTATCTATCAATCAAAATCACATCAATCCCATCTCATCAAACATCCAATCAATCCCAATCAATCCATCCCCCTTCACAATAATCATCAATGAAACATTATCAGAACTACATCTCATCTCTATCGTTAAGTACCTTGATCTCGTGGACATAGGTATGTAGGCAATCTGGGATACAAAGGAAGTACCTAGATTCAGGCATAGGCGATATTCCTCTTTCTTCCATCTCTCATCTTCTTCTATCATCTATCTTCATCAATTCATCAATCTTTCAAAATCAATTCTTTAATCACTTCTTATAATCAATTCTTCATTCATTCATCTCAATCGATTTCTTCAAATCAAATCTTTAATCACTTCTTCTTTATCTCATCAATCATCCAAACAATAAACTCAAAAGCAAGTCAATCTTTAAACCATACCAATCATGTCAATCAATCTTGTCAAATTATCTAATCACATCCTTGGTCTTGATCCTAACCTTGTTGTAAACCTAATCAATTAATCAACAAATCAATCATCATCATCCTGGTGTTGCTCTAGGGATATATCGTTCCCCACCACGACAACACTACTGTCATCATCATCAATCAATCAATCAATCATTGGTTTGTAGCTTGACAGGGGCAATACCTTGTTTTTTTTAATCATTTGTACATGCTTGCTTGCTTGCATGTGTGTGTTATCTTTTTATCTTGCATTTGCATCAAATCCAAGCTAGCTAATATTCATATCTTGTATCTAGACAAGGTTGTATTATGGTTGGGCACGAGACACATCGTCACCTTGGTCCTTATACCTTGGTGCATAACGTCTAGTGCTAAATCAAACATACGGTTGCTCATTTTTATTGCAGCATAATGCAACATCCTTTCTTCTATCCTAATCTTGTTCGGTCAATCTATTTCATTTTGAGAGCCTACCCATGTTTGTCTAACCCGCCTATCCTCTCGAGGGGGCATCCTCATCCTATCTTTCTGTCATCATCTTTTTTCTCTATTCATACCATAGTTTCTTTGAAATGATGTTACTTGACACAAATCTCATCATCTCGAACATCATCTCAAAGAGGGGCAAAATGTAGACACCCAAAAATGTCCATCTCTTACAACATTACATCATCTTGACATCTTGTAGCATGTTTTTCCCTAGAGTCTTTCTTCTAAATTAAATAAATAATTAAATTTATTTAATTATCCCTAACCTAATCTTTCCTCCAAGATTAAATAAATATTTATATTTATTTAAATTTATCCCACCTTTCATCCTATAATTAAATAAATATTTATTATTTATTTAATTATTCATTCATGCCACTAATTAATTAAAATCCTATTTTAATTAATTAAACAAACTTACCATTTCAATCACCCACTCTTCTCTCTCTCTCTCTGTCCTTCTCATTTCCATTTTTCATCTCCTCTTTGATTTTGGAAACATTCCACAATTCACATCACTCAAATTCAATCAATCTCTCATTGCAAAAATGACAACTTTCCCAACTCCTCTCCCACCAAAAATCTATTTAAACCCATCTTTTTGCTCTTTTGAAGATCCCACCTCTTGCATGCAACATTTCTCTGCCAAAATTCTACCTCACATCTCCATCTATCTATTTCATTGATCATCTTCTATCCTTTATCTTCATCTTTGTCATTATGTTGTGAACGTGAGAAATTAACATCCAATCATTTGAGAAAATCAACATACTTGCATTGATCTTTCAAGATATCAAGGTATTTAGAAGGTTTGGGTAAAAAGGTATTGCATGTAATTGTTTTATCTTCTGATTTGTCCAAATTTATCATCTACATGAACAATTGATGTTTTACCTTTCTCATGTATTTTGTCACTATGTTATCTTAAATCATTAGAAGTTTCTTTTGTGGATAATTAGTCCCTTTTGTAGTTTCTCTTCTTTTTTAACCTCTGTAGAAGTTTTCATGAGTTGGTGCGAATGGAAGTCAGTTTTCTTAAGATTGTCTTGTTCTTCGAAAATAGGTCCAGAGATCCTTTTATCATTGGTGTATCACCTGATTTGTATTTTTAGTTATTTCTTACCCTTTTCATGATGAGAACTTACAGATTGTTGAGTAGTTTCATTTTAGAAGTATTTTAGGTTGCAACTGATTTTATATTAGGTATTTTTAGTGATAAGTAATGGGAAACAATCCCTTTTCTAGATGTTGATCTCTAGCTATCAAAGACCACACTTTGAGAGGTGTTCCCATGTATCACTAAATAAATAAGATAATTTTTTAGCAAGGGTACATATTCAAGTGATAATAGTACCATGATGGGGTGATGTGTGACATTATGTTGATGGATTGTACCATTTTCTATAGGAAGATTTTAGAAATTTGATTGAAGAGTTGTGTATGATTGAAGAGACAACACCTACACAATCTAGAAGGATGGCCAAAGACATAAGCTGATACCACTAGGGGCAAGTGAGGAACAATTTTACAACAAAGTTGGAGTTTGTGTTTGGGAGGAATCTTAAGTTTTGATTCCAAAGATGTTCAACATTCTTAGAGTGGCTAACAATAGTTTAGATGCAAAAGACCCGTGTCATAGAGAAGGGGATGCGAGAGTAGAGGTCACCAAAGAGAATTCATCCAGAGGATCTATGATAGATGAGTGAGAGGATGAGGATCTATATCAAGGAGCATGTGGTAGTGGACAACATAATAGAAAAGTATATGGTAGATGAGAAAGGGGTTGACTATGTGAGGGACTGGTTGATGGGAAGAACAAGAATATTGTGAGTGATTTCTAGTCAAGAAGATATGATGCAAAGGATGAGTGGTGACATAGAGTACCACATCCATAGAAGATGAGGTTGGATGTAATGGTGAATGATGAAGGATAAAGAAATGCTCAAGGTGAATCACTTGAGGTGTAGTTGAAAAGGTGGAAAGAACACGTTGAGGAAGTGACATGTTGTAATCTCTAGGTAGTGGCATGCTATCCTAGAAAATAAGGGACTCATATTTTTGTGAACCCTAGGTCTTTGATGCAAGAGCATCCCTAGGCATAATGGCAATCTTGCATCATTCTAGAAAAGTGGATTTTGTGGTTTATCTCAATTGTTTGTGGTCATCAATCTATGATAGATAAAGTTAGTACATTTCACTATAGTATGAAATTATATTTTTTAGTTTGAAGATGAGTTATATTTATGGTTGATATGGATCTCATGTCAAAATATGAGGAGAATTGCATGAGTAAAAATAGTAATTTAGTTTGCGAGCATCTTCGAGGTTGCAGTTTGATACTTCAAGATTTAATTGTGTGCAAGTTTGATACTTGAGGTATAAACTTGCACATAGTTAAATCATGACGTATCAAATTGCAATCACTATGAACTGTGAAAATTTGGTGTCTCTTATCTTCTAGGTTGCAAGTTGTGCACAATTATGATTGTTTCCATTTGTAGAAGGTTATTAGGAGTTTTAACCAACAAAGGAATATTTGGTAGGATTCTTTTATACCATTGAGGATGAATGTTGAGCACCATGGGAGGTATTCCACCATTTTGCCATTAAAATTTGTAATTTTGTTATTTTTGGTTGATAATAAGTTTCATGTGCTATTGGGCTTCACACCATCTTGGAGCCAACATAAATCATTTAAAGGAAAACTTAGGAATGCTATATATACTTGGTTATGATTTGTTTAGAAGCAAGTGAAGAAGACATTGATGAAGTAGGAGAATAGAGAGTGAGTTTTAACAACTATGGAAAGAGAGGAGTGAGCTCCAAGAGGTAGAGTGAGGGAATATGAGTATGACATGGAGTGTACTCTTGAGGAAAGTAGGCATTGAAATAATACAATGAGGAGTACTACATGGTGATAATTTAGTTAGGACATCATGAAGAAGGAGCTGAGAAAGTAGAAAAGTACATCAATGGATTGATGGAATCCATCCAATAGGAGTTGGGTATGTGGAATAGCCATATAGTAGAGGAAGCCTAATACTTGGCACTCACTGTAGAGAGGAAGATGAACTGAAAGTTGGGAGAGAGGAAGAGTCAATAGAGAAATAAGGAGAGATGTAGTGACAGAAGAGTGAGATGTAGTGATAGAGAAGAATACTTGATGGATGAAGGGAGAGGTATCCCTTATGATAATGAAGGAGGAAGCAAAAATTTACACCATAAAGAGAAAGAAGATGCTAATTCCTATTATAGTAGTAGGAGAGATGACAATGGTAACCACCACAAATGTAGAGATTTTAGTAAGAGTTACCAAAAGGATGAAGAGGGTGAGGAGATGTACCATAGAGAGGTCGAACAAGGAAGTGGAGGGTATTCTTATCAAGGTAGAGGAGGATATGAGAGGAAAAGGAAGAAATATTTTAGAGGAACCTATTTCAAGTGGGGAGAAGAGGGGCATAAGGCATTCAAGTGTCATGGAAAGAGGACAAAAGGTAGTGCATAGACTACATTTGGGGATGAGAGTTTACCTATCTCAGAGAGAGTCCCAAAAAGTGGAGATTCACTTGTTTTGTCGAGAACCTTGAGTGTGATAGAAGGGAAGAACTGACACAAAGGAAGAGTTTGGTCATGACTAGATGTGAGGTATGAGGTAAATGTTTCAATGTTGTGGTGGATAGATCTATAATATAGAGAATTTAGTATTTGAAGAAATGGTTAACAAGATGGGACTGAGGAGGATGAAGCATCCACACACATATATGTTTAGATGGTTGTAGTAGGGAGACACGATATTGGTGGAAGAATAGCATTTGGTAAGATTCAACATAGGAGAGTGCCATGATGAGGTGATGTGTGACATTGTGCTAATGGATGTGTACCATTTTCTTTAGGGAGATTGTGGAAATTTGATAGAAGTGTTGTGTATGATGGAAGAGATAACACCTAAACAATATGAAAGGATGGCCAAGGACACAAGTTGATACCATTGAGGACAAGTGAGTGATAATTTTACAATAGAACTGAAGTGTGCATTGGGGAGCAATGGTATGTGTTGATTCCAAAGATTTTCATCATTTATAGAGTGAGTAATAGTACTATAAATGAAAAAGAGGTGTCATAGAGAAGGTAATGTGAGAGTAGAGGTCACCAAATGGAAGTCATCTAGAGAATAGGACATATGAGTGAGAGGTTGAGAAGCTATGCTGAGGAGCATGTGACAGTGGAAGACATAATAGAAGGGTATGCAGTAGATGAGAAAGGGGTTGATTAATGTGAGGGATTGGTTGATGGGAAGAATAAGAGGATTGTGAGTGATCTTGGATAAGTTAAGAAGATATGATGCAGAGGATGAGTGGTGGAACAAATTACCACAACCATAGAAGAGGAAGATGGATGCAACTGTGAATGATGAAGGAGAAATCAATGCTCAAGGTGGATCACTTGAGGTGTACTTGAAGAGGACGGTGGAAAGAAAAAAGTTGATGAAGTGACATGTTGTAATCTCCAAGTAGGGGAAAGCTATCCTAGAAAATGAGGGACTCATTTTTTATGAACCCTATGTGTCTGATGCAACAACATCCTTGGGCATCATGGTAATCTTGTATCATTTTGGAAAAGTGAATTTTGTGGTTTATCTCAGTTGTTTGTTTGTCTATTTGTTTGTGGTTATTAGTCTGTGATACAGAAAGTTAGCACATTTCACTATAGTTTGAAATTGGTTTTTACAGTTTTGAGATTAGTTATGTTTTTAGTTGATGGATCTCATGTCAACACTTGAAGAGAATTGGATTAATAAAATATAGTAAATTAGCTTGCAAGCATCGGCTAGGTTGGTAGTTGTGCACAATTGTGATTGTTTCCATTTATGGAAGGTTATTAGGAGTTTACACCAACGAAGGAATATTTTTGAGGTTTCTATTGTAACATTGAGGATGAATGTTAAGTAGCATGTGAGGTATTCCACTATTTTACTATTTGAATTTCTAAGCTTGTTATTTTTGGCTAACGGCATGTTTCATGTGGTATTGGGCTTTGTGCCATCTTGGAGGTGATGTAGATCATTTGAAAAACTTGGAATTCTATATAATTGGTTATGAGTTGTTTAGAAGCAAGTGAAGAAGACATGATGAAGTAGGAGAATATCTCGAGTGATTTTTGATGTAAAGAGAAAGAAAAGAGTGAGGTCTAAGAGGCAAAGTGAGCTAATATGATTATGATGTAGAGTGCAATCTCGAGGAAAGTAGACATTGAAGTAGGAGATTGACAATTTCGGACATAGTGGGTATCACTATAGTAAAGTGATGTTTAGTAATGTACTTTTACTTGAATTAGTATTACATGTTAGTGTTTTAGGAAGCCCATTGTTACCCATTTGTGAATCTTAGTTAATAATCAAATGGTTGTGGCCTAACATGTAAGAATCCCACTACAATTATTTGTGGTGTTTGTAATCATGTAAGTATGAAATCAATAAGAATGTTGTTGCTATTGTTGTGAAATTTTATGGTGTTGTGGTTATTTTTTGTGTTGGTTTCATGGTTTTTTAGTTCTTGATTGGATCTTCCTACCATGGCTATATCACTATACCATCCTTTGTTAGGCTTATATCCACTATGCATTAACTACACCATCTTGGATCTTCTTTGCTATTTTATAATGCATATCACACCCTTATGGGCCACCCTCTCTATCTTCTCACTAGTCTTCTCATGTAACAACCCATCCCTTGTTAACCCAAAAATTAACCAACTTAATTACCATTAAGTCTAAAGTACTGATTAGCATAATCAGAATTAATCAAGTATTAATCAATATCAAATAAATCAAATCAATATGGATATCTTTCCTATACATTTCAAAATAGATATTTACAACATTTCCAAGATATCATAATAGTGATTTGCTTTTGTATACACCTAAAAATGGCTCAAGTTGAATTAAATACATATTTTAATATCTATTTTATTCTTATTCTTCTATCAATAAATAAATACACTAATTTATTTATTTGATTCACTTCGATCATATTATTTCAATAATTAAATAAAATTAATTTATTTAATCAAGTATCTTAAATTCTTCTAATGTCATCCCTAATTAAATAATCCTAAATTATTTAATTATTTCCTCTAAGACAAAGTCCTATGTCTAAAATCCACATCATCTCATCCTTGTCATCTCCACATCATTGGACACCTCATCATGTTGCTTTGATAATTAAATATTCTTAATATCTAATTAGTCATTTATCCTCTCAAACATGTGCCCTATATCTTCTCAACCATCAAACATGGTCAAAGACACTTGTCTTCAAAATCATATATTCCCTCTCACATTCCAACAACCAAGGACTCCTTCCTCCATGTTCTTCTCTTGGTCTTCCACCTTTATCTCAATGGTCTTTATGAGAATCATGACATGTTGCTTATGGTTCCATGTATTCCTCCACCTTGTAATCATAGTAGGAACATCTCCCAATTTTATCTCCCTCATCCCAACCAATTTGATCTTGACCATACATGTGACAAGACTTATTCCTCTACCATGGATCTTTTGACACTTGGATTTGAGCCTCCTTGGCCTATAAAAGCAACTTCCTCACCCTCATTTTACATCACAAGAGCTATAGTACTTCCATGCTATAGAAATTTCCATCAAGCAATCAGGCACACCTTTGGTCCCCCATTTGCATTATCATTTAGCCTCATTGTTGCATATCATTATCTTCATTATCAATATCATGGTAATATCAAAATCATCATCATTATCTTAGTTGCATTGTAGGTATCCTTCACATTACATATTGAATCCACAATTCTATTCATCTCATTGTCATCTTGGAATGCAAAAAAGTACAATTCTGAGAGCAATACTGTTGGAGTATGAAAGACTCTAAGAGGGGGGGTGAATTAGTGTCTTATGAAACAAACTTGATTTTGGCAACAATTAAAAAAAACTTTTACCAACTATGAACTTCAATCTTTGTATAATGAAAACAAGACATTCATTTATGAACTATAGTACATTATCAGATCAACTTGTGAATAGGAAGGAACATGACAACTAGACTGCGATGAAGTAGTGCATTATCAAATCAACTTGTGAATAGGAAGGAACAAGACAACTAAACTATGATGAACAGTTTATGATGACAAACAATAGAGGTTGTTTTATTACTTCATTGGACAAAGATGAGTATCAAAATTATTATGCATTTGTACTAACTCAAGATGAGCATCATGCCAATAATATGCAATAGTTAAATCATGAAACAATGAACATAAACTCATGAATAGAACAAGTAACCATAACATAAAGATTTAACGAGTGGAAAACCCTTTAGGGATGAAAAACCACTCCACAAAATGCCTCACTGGCTTAATCAAAATGTGCTTCACTAGAAAATACATATGCCTCACTAATTGTTTGTGCCTCATTGGCTATTTGTACCCAAAGAAGAACACAACATGGCCCATTTTGCCTTGACAAAATAGGGACCCAACTTTTCTTGTTGCTTTGGCTTGTTGTTTTCTGCTTTGGGCAGTTTGGTAAAATCAGTCATGCATGTAACCCTATAAGAGGGTGGATCTATCACCATGATGAGGTCAGTTGCCAAAGTCAGCAGTTCCCATTATTAACCCCATGGTTGGAAATTACACAAAATTCCAAGCAGGTTTGCCTTTTAGATCACCCCAAAATTGTCTAAGGGAAGAGAGTTATGTTGAGTCAAAGTTTAGTAAAACCTAATATCCTGAGGGGGGGTCATATTTCAAACATCAGTCATATTAGATAGGATCACCTCGATATTGGATTATCACCTGATAATCACCTGGTCCATGATGTGTAGATGTCAACTTTAAGTAAGAGCCAATATCTACCCATCAAACGACTTCAGTTATCTCACAGGGGGTCATATTTTTAACATCAGTCATCTTACGAATATCACCCTCTTCAAATATATCACCCTATGCCAATATGATGGTGACATCATCCAAGTCCAATAAATAAAGTAAGTCATGCTGATGATGATGTCATTGTTCCATTCTCTCTGCAGGGAGGTATATATTCGATGTCCATCATATTCTTTAACATGATGATGACATCATTAAAACATAACGATTTAACAATGTCATTGGTACGGTGACGTCACCCTGTTCTTTTCTGAAGGGGGTCATTTTATTTACGAGGTCATATTTTGAACAACCCTTGATCTTAATTTCATGACCCGATATACACATGGTCAACGGTCACTACATCACCCAATCCTTTGCATTCAATTTTGTCGCTTAAAGGTGGGGGGTCATTTTATCCAAAGAGGGTTATATTTTGAATATCCCCCTATTTCCTAACATTAAATGCACTTAAATGCGGTAGATGAATTCCTACCGATTACAAATACAAATTAAACACTTGGCAGGATCCATGAATTCCCTACAAAAGATCAAAAAATTTGATCAAGACAATGTAATTTTACCCTAATTTGTCCTATTGACCTGCTTTAAAGGTGAAATTCAAAGGTTATTTTCATTTACCTTGTAAAAAAATGAGAAATTACAGAGCTTTGAAGTCAAACCCTCATACAACTACTTGTCAACTAATTGGATCCTTCAGCATAACAAAACGGGTGATCTTCAGTATTCATAGCCCTTTTCCATAATCAATCATCTAATCCAGGAGGAAAGCATTGTCAGGTAAGTAAATATAAACCCTCCTGTTGTCATTTTCTGGGTTTTTAGGTAGAGTATTTGTTCTTTCTTGCAGTTTGGCTCTATGAATATATGCATCGTGATGAAGTAAAGAATAAAATATAGAGTACACATGATATAGAAGTATATGATGTTGTATAAATGCATGTGGATATTGTAGGGTAAACAGATCATGATTATTGTAGGAAGCCATGGCAGATCTTCGAAGGAATAGGTCTAACACAAAGTTCCTCAAGCACATGTTTGTTCATCCTAAGGGGGGTGCAATTTAAATATGGAGTTATTGGTGATACTCACCAAGGAGATACAGACCTGGCAGTATGGTCAACAAGAGTGGATCATGATAAGGAACATCCCATTCTGGGTGGGATATATGTTTCAGGTATGTGGCATGCAGCTGGTTTTCCATATGCTATGGATACCCCAGAGCTAGTAGTAGAATGTGCAAGGAATTATAACCCTAAAACTAGATGGGTAGAGAAGCATGGAAGGATATATGCAGACTTCTCAATCAGGGGCATTACCGCCACTTTTAATCTGTCATATTGGAAGAAGGTGGTGAGCGTGGACCTGCGCAAGTTAGAAATAGAGTATAATAATAAGAAGAAGAATGCAAGGAAGAGGATCTACAAATGGAGGTCAAAGAGTAGCACATATGCTGCCTCAACCAAATTACCCATACATCTATACAAGTTTGATTTTGATGACAACTACCAATATATGATTGCCCTGCTAAGCAAGATGATAAGTAAACCTCATGCTGGAAATTTTGAGAACTGGATGCTTGGGATCATCCAGATGGTATTATATGCAGACAATAAGCCATTATGGGCTAAGATCATTAGTGACGCACTGGATGAAGGAATGAGGAACTTGGGAGGACAGACATGTTTATTTTATATGACCTCATATGTGGTATACTCATGTGCATATAAGGGAACTTTTGATGCTTTGAAGACAGTGGGTAAGGCTGGTGGTGATGCTGATGATGCACACATATAGGATCATTATCCCTAATTACAAAGGAAGGATTACCTCCTAGACTACAAGCTAGTGAATGATGTATTCTCTATGCATCTAGTCAGAACCATGGAGGAGGATAGGACTAAAAGGCTGAGCATGGAAGCTAAGGAAGTTGTTTATCGACATGGAGCCTAGTTTGTCTAGTTTTCTACCTTTTCATACATCAGGATAGAGGGATTTGAAGGACAACCCCTTATGTTTCTAAGATACCCTACTGATGGGGTTGTCTTGATGGAATTTGTTAGGAAGGTATCTGCAATAGTTAAGGCCTACAAGGCACAAAAGAAGATACCTCCAGTGTTATTTCCAGTATCCATGGGCTAGTACATGTGCTCAAACTCAGAGAGCATAAAACATGTCATGGGAGGGCTAAAATTGATGTATCTACAACCATTTCCCTTAGCCAGATCGTATGATCCTTATGGCAGGATGTAGAAAATATTAGGAAAACTGATACATCAAAAGCATTTAGAAGACTTCTAGACTAACTGTGACAATGAATCTAAGGTGAGAAAAAGGAAGTACCAGAGGCTCACCTTGAATTAAATAAAAACCTTTGATTGCATCTTGGTGCTAGTGCAACTGAGGAAGAATGATGGAAAGATCATGTCAATGAATATGAGGACAAAAGGGTGTATAATGACACCATATCAGCCCCAAATCTTACACAGCCAGAGGATATATCCTTGGATCAGCTGACAAGTGGGGTGATCTAGGTAACCTAGGCCTGGGTGGATGAGGAGATAAACAAATTGAAGAAAAGGGGTGATCCTCAATGAAAAAAGAAAATCCAATGGGGAACGATTGCCTACACAAAAACAAAGGAAAGGTCCCCCTAAGGGTAAGAAAAGTGAAGATGAACCAAAGGAGGTGATTTCCATGTTAGCTATAGGTGCATCTACATCAGCTTAGGAATTCACATCATCTGCATAGCCTCTGATCAAAAAACTAAAAACCAAAAGGATTTTGAGGCCCACTGTTGGAACTACAGAAGTGCAGGTAGAGGGCTAGACCTTACAACAAGAAGTGGGAGAAGACATCCCTTTGGAAGAAGAGTAGGTAAATAAGGAACCTGTAGGTGATGACCTAATGGTGGTTAGCAAAAAGAGGAGGGCGATGCTGCTAACGTCACCAGCCAAGAAGTAAAGAACAGCCAGGAGGGGGATATCCGGGCTGACCCCATCATATTGAGAGGAGCCAATGGTGAGGCATTTAAAAAGGAACTACAACATGATGTTCCTCTTCCCACCATAATAAAATTCAAAACTAAGAAGATAGAGGAACAAACAAGAGAAGTGTTCAAAGCAAGTTAGGATGTTCCTTTCTCTTTGGAGGATACTATGGACTTATCTGATGATGAGGTAGTTCAGAATGTGGCTTCTCAACAAATGGAGACTCTTGCTTTCAACACCCGGATGACCCCTCATGGGACCCCATTAGCACAGATGGTGGTGTTGGAGGAAATAAAGCAAACAGAGGAGGAAGTAAAACAAGGTAGCCCAAAGAGGGTAGCCCAACAGATAGGGCTTGATAATTTGGTTGAGCAGGTGACTAGCCCTGCCATTGTAGATTTAACATATAGGGGTGATGTAAGCCTTAAGGATAAAATAGGTGCAACTAAGGAACCATAGAAGATTGAAGTGGCAAAATAGGTAGAAAAAGATAGCACTACTCCTGATATGAGTCAACAACAACATGATATACCCACAAAACCAAAAATAGTAGAAGTTCAACAGAAGAGTGGGGGTGATCAAGATATATCAGGCACTGCTGCTACTCAGACTCAAGGAGATCCAGGAGAAGTCTCAATAACATAAGATAAATCAGGTCAGGAGGACCCTAAGCCATAGGATATTTGTGCATCAGGTGGAGAACAAGAAATGACCCTTGATCAGGGTGCTGCACAAAGGCCAAATACACAGACATCAAGAGATGTCAATATGCCTTAGGATGAGGAAAACAGTAAAGAGAATGAAAATTAGAAGGAGGGAGTACAAGATCAAGCACAAGATTAGAATGTTGAAATTCCATAGGATCCTCCTTTGCAGAAGGCAACCCCTTAGTAGGAAGAACTTCAATGAGATCCCCCTCATGAGGAACTATATGAGGAAGAAATTAAGAAAGTGCCTTCTCCAGCAAGGATAAAGGAAGATACTAGAGAATAGGGTAGAAATGATGTTGACAAAGATCATCAAGGATCTAGAGATGATGTGCCTCAATGGCTAGAAAGAGAAATAGGTATGGAACAAGGGTCAGAGGTCCAAGAGTTTGATGTTTCAACCTTGTTCGCTGAGACTATGATGAAGCCAAAGAGGAAGACTAGATTAACTATAGAGTAGAATACTCTACATTTCATTTCAGTGGCAGCGCTCATTTTTGTTCAGTCGCAGTACTCCGCGGGTTCTAGTTTTGACTCTGTGAATGACCCCGTAAATGTTTTTGAATATTTCTAAGTGTATCTATGCGGGTTTATTTTAACTCAAGTGCAGAGCTCGTTAAGTGTCGAGCCCCAGTTGCAACCTGCACTTATGTTTCTAAGTATCAACTTTGATGCAGATCGTGCCATGTAGTGGAAATTATTTCAATATTGTTTTAAGTTTCAACCCCACAGAAGGTGCCACGTGTCATTAGCTGAAGCACTCCCTAGAAGTTTATGTGTGAGTGCGGAAGGTGCCATGTGTCTTTAGTGGTATCTGCAAAGCTTTCCAAGTGTTAGCTTTCGTGTGCTTGTTTCTTTATATTTTGATGCAAAGTAAAGGAAAGAGACGGGCCCTAGAGTAGAGTATCAAGTGAAGAGGAAGGCACCACGTGTTGGATGCAGCTCCAAAGATAAAGTTTTTTTCTCCCTTTCTCCGTGATAATAAATGTTTCTAAAAATGACACAGAGCTTGCCAAGTGTCAACCTCTGCCTGAGTCTCAAAGGGTTTCTAATGTTTCAAGAAGTGTACGAAAGCTGCCACGTATCAATTAGTTGTTGCTGTGGAAGCTGCCACCTATCCTTGTTTTCCTTTTTGAAGCTACCGAGCAGGAAGTGATGTGGGTCCCATTTCTAACTGTCTTAAAGTTTCAATGCTGTGGATCGTGATAGTTGTCACAAGTAGAGTCCTCCTGAATACAAGGACACATTTTGTATCAAAGCTATGAATACAAGGACACGTATTGTTTCTAAATGCTGTGGAAGCTACCAAGTGTTGATTTCCTGTTTCTTCCCAAGGAATGAAAGAGTTTCAATGTTGTGTACATGGACGTTGCCATCTGTCACGAAGTTTATTGTTTCAAGAGTGTGGAAGCCGCCAAGTGTCTTTTCTTTATAAGAGGAGATATGCCACATATTCTATTACAACCAATGGGTGTGCAGGAGGGAGCAACTGTCACAGATTCGAAAGATATTTTTTGTCAGACACTTCTAGTTACCTCTAGTTCAGTTAGGCCATTGGGATTTGACTGTTGCAAGAAATCAAAGGGTCAATTTTGGATTATAAATATGTGGCATTTGTAATGAATAAGGGGGATTCTAGTTTTCGGATAAAGAAATTTGTATTGTTTTCAGAGTTTTCCAATAGAGATTCCAGAGAGAAGTTTGAGACTTTTGTTGTGACCAGTGAATATCATTTGCCTTTATTTTATTATTCTTGATTGAGAAAGTAAATGTTACTGTGCATGTATTTGTGCCTCTTATGTTGTTTGAAAATTAATGAGAAAGATTGAGTTCTATGCCTTGGTTGATATTTTCTATGTCATTGCAAATTGTCTGATTATGAGCCTTTGATTTTATTCATTTCATCCGTTTATGTTAATCATGCAAAATTTGCTCTTTAATGTGACTAAATCTTGAGGATAGTTTCACTGTGCTTAGTTAGAGAGAAACACTTTATTTTAGGCATATCGCCATAGATAGATTTGCTTTCATTGTATCTGTAATCCTATTAGTTTCTACCTTTTACCCTAAAATACATTTAAGATAGAGAAGAGCCAGCTTCTTTAAAACCTAGAGGTTGTTTCAGGTAGCAAGTCCCACATTCCTGAAACTTCCCATGTTGGTGTTGGAACCTGTGTAATTTTACACATCAATAGTTTTTGGCACGCCTGGTGGGACAATTTCTTGAAGTTTCTGTCAAGATTTTATGAGCCACAGAGTCAGAGCTGTAGACCTATAACCAGAGCACAATTTACTGCTAATCCAGGTATTCTTTTGCCACCATGGTTAGCCAATCTGAGGAGAAGAGTGAATCAGTTTACAGCAGCACCAAGAGCAAACATGGGAGCACTTATAGCCCCAAGAAATTATGTAAATTGGAACACTGGTAGTCCTCTGATCCTCTAAGTACCACCAGCCACTTGGGATCCTATTCCAGCTAATGCTCTAAAGGCTCTACCCAAATTTAGTGGGGAAGATTTCAAGACACCTAAAGAGCATCTGCAAGATGTATCTGATGTATGTGCAGTGCATGTTATCACTAAGCAAAATGTGGCCATAAGATTGTTAGCAGCTTATTTCAAAGGAAAAGCCCTAGATTGGTATAGATCTCTTACTCCAAATATAATATCTACATGGGATCAGCTTGGTGATGCTTTCTTTAAAAGTTCTAAAGAAAAGGGTGATAAATCTTCTTTGCTGCAACAACTAATCACCATCAACAAGGCACCACAAGAGGCCATGACTAATTTCAATTCAAGATTTCAGAAGACTTGGGAAAGAATTCATGCTACAGCAAGACCATTACCAAGTATGGCTATTGTGTTTTATCTTAAGGCTCTAAACTCAGATATATCAGTAATGATTCAGTCACTTGGAGGTCAGACACTACCAGAGGCTTATGAGTTGGCAGTAAAGGCTGAAAATAACTTAATAGATGCTGAAAAGTTGCCCCCAAGGCCCCCTATGCCCATGTTCCCAAAAATTACCTTACCTTTGCCTCAAGAAACTCCTAATCCTACAACCCCACTTGTGTCTATGTATGCATTTCCTCAACAACCTGCTAAGGCAATCGCCCCTGTTCAGTCATCTGAAATGGATGATGTCAAGAGCATATTAAGGACTTTCTTTAATGAGATAATTAACCTAAAAAGACAATAGAATCTTTATCCAAAGCCCCCCTATCAAGGTTACCAAGGAAACAGACCTCCCTTTCAGCCAAATCAATATCAAGGACCTCAGAGGCAAGCTAATCCTCATCCATCAAACCAATTAGTTACAGTCCCTACACCTTTATAGACTACTCCTACTAATCCTAACAAGGAAATTATTCCAAGGCAAAATAATTTTGCAAATGGCACAAATGCTTGGTGTTTCCCTTGTAACAATGCCCATATGTCCAGAGACTGCCCAGGGGAAATTTACAGTAGAAGATAGCAGAACAGAGAAGATTAGAAGGATAATTTGCAACTTCTAACACTCCACAATATCAGTCTCCTAGTATACAAAATGTAGTCCTAGTGGCCCAGATGCATGGAATGTCCTTACAACAAGAAGAGGAAATAGCCCCTGAACATGCTTTATTTTCATGGATTGAAGAAGAAGATTCAGTGTTCTTGAATGAAGCATCTACTTCCAAGAAGCCGTTGGTGCAATCTAATTACTAAACTAGAGCAAAGAGGAGAATGATGGAGCAGCCTAAAGTCACTAATAATGAGATCATAGGAGCTCCCTCTTTTCAAAGTCATCAAAACATAGTCTCTAGACAAGAATTCCCCTAGCCTATGGAGAATCAAGTAGCTTCAGGACAAGTTCAAGAAAAATCAAGGTACCCTTAATATCCAAAGACCGAAGCATTAGGACCCATGAATGTGGTGGATCAACTAAAAAGAACTCCAGCACAGGTATTAATCTGGGACATGCTAGCCATTCCTGAGTAGAAGACATTGTTGCAAGAGGCTCTGCAAGGCTAAGAAGTCCCTAAACATACTAGTGCTAAAGGAGGATTTGCTGATAAAGAAAAGCTGTAGCTCAAAGATATTGCACCTTTGCAGACAACAACATTGTTGAATAATGCGCCTAAGGTAGGTAGATCTAAACCAGATCCCTTTTATTTTACTCTAATAGTTGGGAAGAAACTATTGCATAATGCAATGATAGACTCTGGGGCTAGTACTACAGTAATGCCAAAAAAAATAGCAAATGCTTTGAAAATAAGATATGAGCCACTTACAAGAGGAGTCATGCAGTTAGATGGGAAATCTGTATAGACAATAGGGAAAATTAAGCAACTCCCATTGCAACTATATACTTGCCCCAATATAATTGTAAATTAGGATGTGGTAGTCATAGATATTCCCCCTATTTTTGGTCTATGCTTATCTAGAGACTTCATAGCTAAGATAGGAGGTTACATGTCCCTAGATTGGTCACACCTCATTCTGAGAACCAAATATGGGACAAAGATGAAAATACTGTCTGAACCATTGTCGAAAGACCATATCACAAATGAACCAACCCCTAAATTAGAGGCAGCTCATGCTATGCTAAATAAAGAGGAAATAATCTTTGTTGAAGAGATAGGTAACTGGACTGAACATGATCAATAGGAAGAAGAGAATAACCAGTTGTTGACTATGATGCAAAGTGACCTCTATGGAAATTCTAGGCACTTATGTCATATTTTAAGAAGACCAATAGATCCCTAATATTTTAAGTGAAGAGCCTAATCAGACTCAAGAATCTGAAAAGGACTCAGGAATCTAGACTCTAAATTTTGATGGGGCTAGAAGTAAAAATGGGGTTGGAGCAGGAGTTTACCTTACTACCCCAAATGGTGAGAAAAGTTTAAAGGCCATTTGTTTTTAGTTTGCCTATACCAATAATGATGTTGAGTATGAATCTTTGGTGCATGGACTCATGTTGGCAAACAAAAAAGGAATAAAGAATCTGATAGTCAGAGGAGATTCAAAACTAGTAGTGAAGCAAATCAGAGAAAAGGCAGTAGCCAAAAATGTAAGAATGAGATCCTATAGGCATAGAATTTGGGACCTAATAGACGGTTTTGAAGCCTTCAATATCGAAGAGTCCCTAGAGCCCAAAATTCTGAGGCAAATAGAATGGCACAAATTGGTTCACAATTTGATCCAGTAACTGATCTACTAGTTAACAATGAGTTAGTCAAAGTTATAGTGAGGCCAACTATCCCAGACAATGACCAAAATTGGAAAGTTTTTGAAAATGATTTTCAAGTACTTTCATTTTTGCAACAGTCAGGAGAATTTACTGATCAGTTGCAACCTAAAATTGAAGAAGCATATGGTGACCAAATTATTCAACTGAGGTCAAATAAACTCCCTGAAGGAATGATTACCTTAGAAAACTTATTTGACCCAGAAGATGTAAGCCTGGAGAAGAAGAGGTTTCAAGCAAATAAAGAGGATTATTCTGAAATCCAAGTTAGTGAAGGAAGAAAACTGAAAGTTGGAAATTTTGCAACCCAGCAAGAAAGGGAAAGATTGATTGATTTATGTGAGATATATGATAGGGTGATTTCCTGGACCTATGAAGACCTCCATGGTTATAATAGAGACATCATCCAGCACACCATAGAGCTAACTAAAGGATCTAAACCAGTCAGATAGAAGCAAAGGCCAATGAATCCTAGAATTGAGCCTCTAATGGTGGATGAGTTGCAGAAGCTCTTAGAATCAAAGATTATTTTTCCAATCAAGCACTCAACCTGGGTATCAAAACTAGTGCTAGTAAGAAAAAGGAATAGTGACATAAGACTCTGTGTGAATTTTAGGGATCTAAATAGAGCATCCTTGAAAGATCATTATCCCCTGCCCTCTATGGAACAAATTTTACAAACTGTGGTTGGATCAAAGAGATTTTCCTTGCTGGATGGCTTCTCTAGATACAATTAGATTTGGTTGACTGATGAAGACCAACATAAGACTACATTCACTACCAAATGGGGAACATTTGCATATGCAAAGATGCTTTTTGGCCTTTCAAATGCTGGAGTTACTTTTCAGAGGGCAATGGATGTAGCATTTGGGGAACTAATAAACAAAATCATCCTGATTTATCTAGATGACCTCACTGTTTTCTCTAAAAATGATGTAGATCATTTTGATCATTTAGAGGCTATTTTTAAGAAATGCCAAGAATTTGGAATATCCCTAAATCCCAAGAAGTGTATCTTTGCAGTACCATAGGGTAAACTGTCAGTCAATAAGAAAGTAGTCCAATCCTTTCTAGGGAAGATCAATTTTATTATACGGTTCATATTTGACTTTGTAGGTCTAATTAGACCAATGACCTTGTTGGTAAAGAAGGACCTTGTTTTCAAATGGACTGTAGAAGGGAGACAAGCTTTTGAAGAGATCAAAAGAGCTATTTCAATAGCCCCAGTGCTTAGAAATCCAAATTTTTCTAAGTCTTTCATAATGCATGTATATGGAGGAGAATTCAGTGTTGCTGCTATTTTAACTCAAAAAGATGAGCAGCAAGAAGGAGAACACCCAATAGCCTTTTTCTCTAGGACTCTCAGGGAATATGAGGCCAAATACAATTTTGTGGAGAAACAGGCATATGCCATGGTAAAATCCCTTAAGAAATTCAAACATATGGTCATAGGAAATAAGATTCTGATATTAGTGGCTCATCCTAGTGTTAGAGAATATATTATGGAAGGTGAGATCACTGAAAAAAGAGCCAATTGGATAACAAAGATCCTTGAATATGATGTAGAGGTCAGACCCACTAAGTTGGTTAGGGGTAAAGGATTGTGCCAATATATGGCTCAGGACATGGGGAAAATGATGACTGAAGAAATAGAAAAAGAAAATGTATTGAAGATACAAGAGGTTGATCAAGATTCTTGGGTCACAAACATAATACAATTTATGGAAAATGGGGTTTTCCCAAATCATCTCTCTCATGATAAAAGAATATACTATAGGTAGAAAGGGGCCCATTTTGTATTAATTGACCACATTCTTTTCAGAAGAAATGTTGATGGTATACTTTTAAGATGCATAGAGAAAGATGAGGCCCAATGAATACTACATGAGTTACACCATGGAGCCTCAAGTGGATACTTTTCAGCAAGGACCACTGCAATAAAAATAACTCAAGTAGGATACTTCTAGCCCACTCTATTTACAGACTGTTATCAGCTAGTTAAAGAGTGCCAGTCTTGTCAGTTTTACACAGGGAAAAGAAGAAATGCAACAATACCTCTAAGCCCTATAATTGTGGATGAACCATTTGCACAATGGAGTCTTGACTTTATTGGTATGATCAATCCAGTGTCAAGTATGGGACACAAATGGATCTTGACTACCACAGATTACTTCACCAGATGGAGTGAAGCTGTGCCACTCAAAGAAGCAACAGAAAATGTAATATTAGACTTTCTAGAAGGCATCACTGCTCATTTTGGCCCTCCCCATACCATTATATCAGATAATGCTAAGGCATTTTTGGGAACAAAAATATCTGAGTTTGCATTAAGGTATGGAATTTATTTGAAGACTTCCTCGAATTATTACCCTCAGGGTAATGGTCTGGTAGAGTCTACTAACAAGAACCTAATTAGACTCATTAAAAGGATAGGGACTGATCATATCAGAGAATGGCACAAACTACTTAACACAACACTGTGGGCTGATAGAATCACACCAAATCAAGTGACAAAGATGTCTCCATATGAGCTAGTCTATGGTAAGCTAGCTGTAATGCCACTAAGCTTAGAGATCCCTGCTTTATAGTTATTGAAACAGATTGAGATTTAAGAGAATGGTCCCATGCAAGTCAGACTTGCTGAATTGCTGGAAGTGCAAGAGAAAAGAGAAAAGGCACATGAGTCACTAATGAAACATCAGAAAATAATTAAAGACTCCTTTGATAAGAAGACTTCAAATCCAATTTTTGAAGTTGGCTCAATAGTGTCAAAATGGGATGAGAGAGCTGCTAAGCCAGGTCAACACAGTAAATTTGAATCACTATGGACTGATCCTTACAAGATTCATTCCTGTAAGAAGCAAAATTCTTTTGAGGTTGAGACAATGGAAGGTGAACTTGAGGAGATTCCTGTGAATGAGATCTATCTAAAGCATTTTAATTGAGCAGTGTCTTTTTTGTATCATAGTTAGTTAGTTTCCCTTTCTTGCTTTCCTATTTTCCTGCTTTCTTTTCCCACTTTCCTTTTCAATAAGTGTTCCGTGAACACGTGGCATCAGTGCAAGCCCCTTCTTTTTTTTTAAAATATCGCATTCATTTAAGGTTGTTTCCAATCCCCAAAATCCTTGAAAGTACACACTTTTGCAGCCACTCCTATAACATGTCTAACACTCCTTTCCATGCAGATTTGGAAAGATACATTAACGGTTTCTTGGCATTAATGCCATTTATAAGGCATGATGTGTCATTAAAGTCCCATTAATAAGAGTTCAATCCTAAGTGTGGCTCTCATTTTGTTTCTATCTCTCTATTGTGAAATCACTATTGCCTGCAATTCTCATCCCTAGCAAACCCTTCCTAGCCGAGTGTCACTTCTGTCGCACAGTTTCTATCTTTGTTGTGTCAAAGCTTCCTACATTCTCCCCGCAGACACAGATATGGTTGAAGCATAGTCTTCTCAGGAGGGACTCAGAATTTATGAATCAATCGATAGGCTTCTAAGCAGTAAATCTTACGCCTCAGTGCCTGTGCAACCTAAGAGAACCTATCCAAGGACGAGGGTTCCTGAGGTCAAGTATTTTGTTGACCCAAAGAAGTTTAAGGACTTTGCAGATGGTATCTTTGACCCAGCCCTTTAAAAATCTACCAAGGCTCTCCATGAAGGGGAACACCAGAGATGCATTCAAAAGGCAAAGAAAGGGGAGTCTAAAACTTTTGGAATGAGAATTTGGACCTCACAGGTGGCACAGTTCATGGTCCTGAGTGTGCACTTGTGTCCTGACCTAATTGATATATGCGCAGAGCTATTTCATGCACCCTCAAACACCATACAACAGGGCCCCTTTATGGTGCAAATTACACCCAAAGCTATAAGAGACATGTTGGCCCTATATCATGATCGAACGGCCACATTTCCCACTATTGCTAAAATGCAAAAGACATGGTCAAATGTAAATAACCAGCTTAGGTTTCTCAACTTAAAGTTGGAGTTGCCAGAGGAGAACACATAGATGCCCACATTAGCTATAGGAAGGGCACAATTCACTCAGGCCAGTCAGGAGGCACTATCAATGATGGCTTTTATTTTTGGGATGAAGGAAGATATTACAGTCTACGACTGGCAAATTGCTATCCTCTTCAGATTAAAGACTGTGGACAAGTCATAGGAATACCAATTGGACTTTTTAGAACAAATTGCCTACTCCATGGCTAATCAACTCATAAATTTCAAATCCAAACGAGTTTTTAGGTATTCTGCTTACCTGTTTCATTTAATGTTATATCAAAACCATGATATTTTTGCACAAAATATGTAATTGAACATATATGACCCAGATTTTGGGCAAAATAGAACTATTCCTGTGTCTGCATGGACACATGTGCTATTTGAGGCATTAGATCCTTATGAGTTCTGGGAACTTTTTGTTGCCCCTACCTTTTGCCATTTGAACCCTGAGCCTATAGAGAATAGGTTGACACCAAGCATTAGGGGTTTCATGACAAATTGCCCAATCCCATGTGATTATTTCTTTGGGGCCCAAAATACTATCATTAGGGTCCATGGCTTCAATGAGGAACCCATGCTACTACCTAAAATTCTAACCCCTAGGTTAGCATTTCTAGAAGTAAGCTGGCAAGTGTCCATGGTTGACAGTGAGTTTGGCACCAAGAGGAAGAAGAAGAAAATGTATGATATCCCATAGATCAAAAAGAACATGGCCCTAGAAGTCAGAGATGCTAAACAACTGTTGCTACGAAAGTTAGCTGTCTTGGGATTCTTCATCATTGAAGACAAATGGAGGTATGACCCAAACACTTTTATAGCCTCTTGGGTTAGAAGCAACAAGGTCGGAGCTAAAATAGTGCATGAGGGTCACCCCTTTTGGGAGGATAGAAGAAACCCTAAAGAAGGTACCCCTAACCTAAATGTGGAACTAGTAGATTTGCCTTTTGAGGGGCCCAGGCCATAGGAGACCTTTTATGTTAAAAAAAACCTTTTGACCCTAAAATCAGAATGACCGCTGGTTTAAAGAGGGCATTGAAAAATAAAGAGTGGAAACTAGATAAGATTGAGGCCTATTGGAAGTATAGGTAGGAAATCTTAGAGACTACCCATTCATTTGGAAATGTTGACACAGATGAAAATGGGAGTCTATTTGGGATGAGTGGCATCCATCACCAGTCTCTAGCCCTGATACAAGCAGAATTTACAAGAAAGGTGAGGAGTTAGAAGGAGAAGCAGAATCAACTCATACAATGCAAGAAATAGGATAGACCTCTACTATTGCCCCTATATCCCCATGGCCCCAATCCCTTAGTGCTTTAGAGAAACAAAAGGGTATGGTGTCATCACCAACCATAGGGACTCCATTAGTTTCAACTACTGGGGCTTCCAGTTTTGTACCCTTACCACCACTAGTAGTGGTAAATGTGGCAGAGAAGGTAGAGTCAGAGGAAGAAATAGTAGAAAGACCGAGGAAGCATAGGAGATTACACTTGGAGCCTGAGTCAAAGGAAGAAATAGAGCCACCACAACAGCAACTACCAGCCACATTTGCTACTCTTCAGGTAAGTGTTTCTTCTCCTTTTTCTTCTCAGTCTCTTTCTTCTACCTTAGGGGTGGCAATCCCAACTAGCCAAACATTAGTATCCCCTACCACCTTTGCTATGCCTATATCACTTCTTGCCCCATCTACCAATCCTTAGGCCATGTCTTCATAGGGCACATCTTTGCCACTTTTTTCCCCCCTCTGTTCCAAGAAGAGCACCTCCCCAATTTTCCCCTAGCCAACATTTGGCTATTCCTTATGGTTTACCTCAGGGTCATCCTTTTTCTAGTGATTACATTACTTCTCCTCCCACTTTCCAAGCTTAAGATGATATAGCAAAGAAGGCTAAAGAAGCCAGGATGGACAGGAAAAGAAAGAAAGAAAATAAAAGTTTGGTTGTACCACATATGAGGTCTCTCTTTGACCCTATTCAACAGCAGTTGACTATCACACATTTGTCCCTGAATGTGGTGAAGCCAAATGAGCAAATGCAACCTCAAGAATTTGCAATGAATGTAGTAGCTATGGATATGTCTCTTTTTAGACCACAAGATAGGGTTGAGCTACTCAATGAAACCACTTCTACTGTTACAACTGACTACTTGAAAGTGTCGAGGAAGTTGCGGAAAGTTGAAACTGACTTAGCTCAAGAAAAGACAAATAGTAGAAACCTTGCTGTAGAATTGCAATCAAAGAAGGATGAAATAGAGAATCTGAATAAATAGTTGCAAGATACTGTTTCTTGTCAGATCCATTAGGCAACTCAGGCCCAAAATGCTTCTCTAAAAATGGAGCGAGCATAGGAGAAAGCTACAATTAATGTTCTGAGGCAAGAGAAAGCCACCTTATAGAAGAAATATCAAGACAAGATGCAACAAGCCACAGAGTTTCAGCAAAAGTTGTTGAATGAGCAAAATGTTGCTGCTACAATACAAGCACAACTCCAAGCTAAGCAACAAACAACAAAATAGCTAACACTTGAGTTGGCTAATAGGCTTAAGAATGCTGGGGTCTTGAATCTGGTCAAAGAGCTATATGTTTCAGTTTGGAAAAGAATCTCTAAGGAGATTGTTCAGCTAAGGCCATCATTAACATTCCTATTAAATGCCAAGCAATTGTGTGAGAAAGTGGAAACTTCAGTTTAGGCCACTCTGTCTGTTGTTTCTTTGAGGGTTTCTAACTCTCAACTATTGCTAAAGAAGCTATATGACACAACAAATGAAATTCTATCAGTAGCAGGGATCAGTGACAGAATGATAGTAGCAAAGAAGGTGAATGAAGTTCTAAGTTGCAACTCAGCTACCACAAAGTGCCAAGAGCTCCTAAATATTGTAACAGAAGGAGTCAAAGATATGAAGAGACATATAGAGGATTTGGTGCAGTTGGGTCTTCCCTCCCCATTTCTTGATAATAATATTGTGCTAATGATTGATGAGATCAAGGCCCTACTATTAACAAGGCAAAATGACCAAACTATTTTTTAGGGGTTAAGTGATTCTTCATCAGTATAGAAGGTAGAAGTCGTGTTGATACCAATAGCCCAACTAGAGTTTCAATTAAAGGCAGCAATTCAAATTTTGTAGACTTTCTCCCACAAGGATATTATAAATCTTGATTTTGCCTTCCAAGATTTACAGAATAAGCAGGGATTTCTGGTTCAGAATGGTCTGTTTATCAAACAGCTTTGCAGAATCTGTGACCCTGGTTGTATTTTTAAATACGTATATTTTTGCCACAGTTTTTGGGTTCTTTTTGAGCAGGCTCAAAAGTCCTAGGGGTCACCAAGAACTGTAGAGTAGAATACTCTACATTTCATTTTAGTGGCAGTGCTCATTTTTGTTCAGTCGCAGTACTCCGCGAGTTCCAGTTTTGACTCTGTGGATGACCTTGTAAATGTTTTTGAATATTTCTAAGTGTATCTACGCGGGTTTCTTTTAACTTGAGCATGGAACTCACCAAGTGTCGAGCCCTAGATTCAAGCTACACTTATGTTTCTAAGTATCAACTTTGATGCAGATCGTGCCACATAGCGGAAAGTATTTCAATATTGTTTTAAGTTTCAACCCTATGGAAGGTGCCACGTGTCATTAGCTGAAGCACTCCCTAAAATTGTCTGTGTGAGCACAGAAGGTGCCATGTGTCTTTAGTGGTATCTACGGAGCTTGCCAAGTGTCATCTTCCACGTGCTTGTTTCTTTATATTTTGATGCTAAGTAAAGGAAAGAGGCGGGCCCCAGTGTAGAGTATCAAGTGAAGCAGAAGGCACAACATGTTGGACGTGGCTCCAAAGATAAAGGTTTTTTGTCCCTTTCTACGTGATAATAATATTTTCTCAAAATGACGCAGAGCTTGCCAAGTGTCAACCTCCGCATGAGTTTCAAAGGGTTTCTAATGTTTCAAGAAGTGTGCGGAAGCTGCCACATATTAATTAGCTGTTGCTGCGGAAGTTGCCACCTATCCCTATTTTCCTTTTTGAAGCTACTGAGCAAGAAGTGATGTGGGTCCCATTTCTAACCGTGTCTTAAAGTTTCAATGCCACAGATCATGATAGTTGTCACAGGCTGAGTCCTCCTGAATACAAGGACACATTTTGTATCAAAGGTATGAATACAAGGACACATATTGTTTCTAAATGCTGCAGAAGCCGCCAAGTGTCAGTTTTCTATTTCTTCCCAAGGAATGAAGGAGTTTCAAAGTTGTGTACGCAGATGCTGCCATCTGTCACGGAGTTTATTGTTTCAAGAGTGTGGAAGCCACCAAGTGTCTTTTCTTTATAAGAGGAGATATGCCACATATATTCTGTTACAGCCAATGGATGTGCAGGAGGGACAACTGTCACAGATTTGAAAGATCTTTTTTGTTAGACACTTCCAGTTACCTCCAGTTCGATTAGGCTATTGGGATTTGACTGTTGCAGGAAATCAAAGGGTCAATTTTGGGTTATAAATATGTGGCATTTGTAATGAATAAGGTGGATTCTAGTTTTCTGATAGAGAAATTCATATTGTTTTCAGAGTTTTCCATTAGAGATTTCAGAGAGAAGTTTGAGACTTTTGCTATGACCAGTGAATATCATTTGCCTTTATTTTGATATTCTTGATTGAGAAAGTAAATGTAACTGTGCCTCTTATGTTGCTTGAAAATTAATGAGAAAGACTGAGTCTTGTGCCTTGGTTGATATTTTCTGTGTCATTACAAATTGCCTGATTATGAGCCTTTGATTCTATTTATTTCATTTGTTTATGTTAATCATGCAGAATTTGCTCTTTAATGTGACTGAATCTTGAGGATAGTTTCACTATGCTTAGTTAGAGAGAAACACTTTTTTTCAAGCATATCTCCATAGATAGATTTTCTTTCATTATATTTATAATCTTGTTAGTTTCTACCTTCTTCCCTAAAATACATTTAAGATAGAGAAGAACCAGCTTCTTTAAAACCTGGAGGTTGTTTCAAGTAGCAAGTCCCACATTCCTGAAACTTCCCATGTTGGTGTTGGAACCTGCGCAATTTTACACATCAACATTAACATCGACCATAAAGAGAGATCCTACTATAGGAAGAAGGACTATACATATAACACTTCCCACAGTAGAAAAGGAGAAAGACAAAATTAGCCTAGAGGAATTCCAAATCACAACTGTTGATTTGGGTTTTGCCAATGAGGACTAGGAAGGTCAAGAAGAGAAGGAATTTATTGATTCTTTAACCCAAAGGGTGAAGAAGGAGAAAGAGAAAAATAAAATGCATAAGGAGCATATTGCTTAGATACATTCCTTCATAAAAGGGTTAATTAACTTTGATAATACACTAGTTGATCCTATAGTCCCATTGACTGTCATATCCCAGGAAGAGGTCACCAAGTTGGACCTAATGAAACATGAGGCAATGGTCATGGAAAAGTGGATGTTGTCAGCTCTCACTGGGGCTAAAGATGTATTGAGAACCTCACTACAGAGGTGGAATTCTTTGAGCAGTCTAAAGAGAAAGGTAGATAAAATGCAAAATGATACAGGGAAAAGGTCATTCCAATTGGAAAAGGACCTGACTACTCTAAGTGAAATGAAGAGAATTGATCCACAAGTCTTGATAAGTAATCAACTGTTGGATAATAATATTGCCCTACTGATAAGCATATGGTATGAGGATATCAGGTTTGAATGTGATATCTTGAAGAAGTGTAGTGGCAAGCTGAGGGATATTAGTGTAAAGCTGCACAACATGATGGCGTATGAAGCCAAGATCCTTGAGGCCCTAGAATGTAAAATAGAGGGAAAATTTGAGAATTAGGATGTAGACTTTGCTATTAAAGTTTTGTATGATAATTTTAAGTTAGTAATAGATGACCTCCTCACCCACCTGATAGAAGAAGTAATGAATAAAATCATGAGGATAAAAGTTAAAGTAGAAACATACAATGAGACATTAAACAGCAGGAAAGGTAAGCTGGAAGCTCTCAAGGCTAAGTTCTAGTCTCATAAACATGCCATAACAAAAGCCAGAATCCAAGATGGGGGAGAGGTGGAAAAAATAGTACAAGCATATGAACACATCAGGACATTAGTAAAGGTCCACATACAAGAGGATGTATATCAAAGTGAGATTGATGCTGAAAGTGATGAAGATGAGGAGAATGATGAAGAGGAAGAAAATGAAGAAGAACTTGAGGAATGAATGAGGATGCATCACTAAGGGAAAATATGCATAAGGTACTCATAAATAATGAGTCATATAGATGGTTGCTACTTGGCAACCTATTCCATGAGGAAAAGTTGACTAAGTCATAGGGTATTTGTCAACCGTTGATCTTAATTGATAAATGTTGACCATTGGTCAATTGTAGCTATCTCCTCACCTTATTCTATAAAAGGTGTAGGGGTGCAATATTTTAGGGATTCAAAATTTAATTGCTGAAAATTTTAGGACTCATTTCAAAGTTGTAAATGTACATGTTATGCATACTTAATGAAAGAGAAGCCATTTTGATTACAAATCATCATAAATCTTGAGTAATCTGTGTTTGGAATCTGGATATATGCACTGATTAGATGCGTCCCTTGGAGTGCTTTTCAGTCTGCATGTATTGTTTTCATTCCTAGTTCCTTTGAAGTTAGAATCAACCATATCCAACTGTGGAACATCCTGGTGACCTATGTTTTGATTTCTTCTCTTCATGAATGTATCTTGTGTGTATGTGATTCAATGACTAAAGATTCACTAAAAAGTAGAAGTATTCTTTTAAATTTATTTCAATTTTATTACAGATCATCTCCATAATTGCAAATAATAGACAATCAAAAGCAAATAGAACATGAAATATGTAGATATCTCATAGATAATTGAAAATATAGAGCATATTTAGAGTAAAAGCATGTCAAATTGATAAATATCATGCAAAATCAAACAAATATCCATGAAATACATATAGATATCCACTTATAGACACATCATTTGAATAAATATATAGTGTAGAAGAAAGAGCAAGTTCATAATGATCAATATTTAGAAGAATTGATCAAACTTACGAATATCTCAGTAATCTTTGAAAATAGAGTAGAATTAACTTCTCTGTGGAGTGAATTTATAGGATACAGCACAATACTGATCACCTAGATAGATGTAAGACCACTTGAAATGGAAAATAGCATGTCACATCAACCTCTGAGTAATGTTAGATGATCATGACTTGATCAACAGAGACTTGGAGTCATCAACTTATCCTAAGCTGATCGTACTTTACAGGATAATAAAGGTTTGTTGTGCAATTTTTATGCATGTTGTTATGACTAACAATAATCATCAACATAAATTGGCACTAGAAGGAGGGCCTTCATCAGTAGATTTGTCTAATTTGATGACACAGAAGAAAAGGTAATACTCATGCAGCTTTGTATTTCAAATCATGTGCAAAGATTTGTTGTTTTGAATCTATTTGTGCTTATCTGTTGCAAAGTTTTCAAAGTTGAGCACAAATATTTCAAGTTTCATGGTCGATCACTATGATATTCAAAACATAATATCTATTTCAAGTCTTTTTTCTGAAATCTTTTAGGTAATTTTATTAAGAGACTTGATATCCTGTTACTTGTGTTCAAAAGTCTAACATCACCTTATATTTGCATCATTTCTACAAATATTGCACAAATATCTAGTCAGTTTCAAATTCTGATCATAAATATGTCCTTTGCTTGAGTGTTTTAGCTAATATTTATAGTAAACAAGCCAATTTTTTCTTAAATTCAAGAAATCCTAGCTCTCAGGCCAAATACCAGGTCCAAATCTAGTGGACTCTTTGAAGAATTACCAATCTAGGGACTCAAACCTAGAACAGTAGATATTCATCATTCTCCTGGTTCTAGTGCATTAGGAGCTTCACCAGAACACACTCCAATAACTCCTATTGGGTTGCAAATACCTACAGGACCACATGTCACACCTCCAGTCCAACCTCCACCAGTCACAATGTCATTCTTTACTGCAGAGTCACCTCTGACCTTCATTGCATATCATCCTTTACCTAAAAATCTTGATAAGATTTGTCCTGAATATCATTCATATCAAGATGCTGATGATCACATTAGAACATTAAAGGAAGCCTATTGCAGAGCAAGAATTGAACATTAGGATGTGGTATGCAAGTTATTTCCATTTTCCTTAGGGGAAGAGGCATATAATTGGTATATCAGTCTTGGTCAAGGTTCAGTCGATTCATGGGCTGCCTTGGAGAAAGCCTTTAAGGATAGATTCACAATACCTATAGATCCTTCAATGAATTATCATCTATTTTCCACAATCAAGAGATTTGAGGGAGAACCTATTGCCAATTTCAATGCAAGATTCCAAAAGATGCTCTCAAAGTTGGTTGCTCTTTATACTGTAATAGAGGAAGCTACTAGGAATACATATTACTCAGCCTTAGATCCCTTGACTTCTATGTTTATCAAGAGAACACACCATGGTGTCACAACCTTGGTAGGAGCTTTTGAAGAAACTGTCAAAGTCAGTTAATAGTTGATTCCTGCTCCAACGCCTAATATTGTGTTTCCTACACTCCTTGTTTATCCTACATATCCTACTCAACAACAAACCAATGGGGCCATGATACCTCCAGCTGTAATGCCAAGCCCTTTACAGATACCTCCACTTAGTATCATGCCACCTCCAAATGGAAGTGGTCAAATGTTACAATATCTAGGACATACACATGTACCTCAGGTTGTGGAATAGTCTAATAACAATAACAATGGCTCTTCCTTCTTCAAACCCCAAACAGAGAATTTAGTAGCCAAAGTTTAGGAAGAAAAGGAAGAAATTAAAGAGATATCAACACAACTAAGGAAAATCACCACTGAGATCACTCATTTGAGGAGTTAGAATTTCTATTCTCAACAAAATCAGAATAGAGGATATGCCAATGATAGATCTGGTTATCCTAATAGGGGATACAATAACAACTACAATAACAACAATGGTAACAATAATCCCCCTAGACAACCTAGAGTGTGGAACACTAGGCCAAACAATGGTTCTTTTCCATCACCCCTAGATAATTAGCCTCCTAGTGAACCTAAGTAGACCACTAGAGCGAACCTGGTAGAGGCTAAATAATACCAATGCTCATGCAGAGCTAGATTGTCCTCAGTTTAGGATAGCCGCCAGTATATTCCAAACTGAAGTGTTTAATACTGCAGGTAATCGACCTTGTGTTGAAGGAAATGAAATTGTCCCTTTGGATATGATTCTGCTCTAGTACTAGAAAGTTTCATCAATCATCCTCATCAGCAGACAATATCATCTCATGAGAATTACACCTTAGCATGTAAGAGTTAGCTATGGCTTATGATACCAATTATGTTTTTCCATTTGAAGATGAAAATGAGCCATCAATTAAACATGAAGACGTACATTCTTACCAATAGTAGTATCAGGGTAGACATAATTACAACCTAAGGAATAACTCCAACTGACTTGTTGGTCCTTTGACTACATCCTTGCCCACAAATAATTTCAACACTCCTCTTGATCCTAAGGCAAGCAATAACCCTAGATTTCCTAAAGTTAATTCTCAGTACTTTTTGGTCATGATGTTAGTCACAAACAAGCATAGAATAAAAGTACACATTAACCTTTATTCATCTTGAAAGATACGATGAATTTAGAGAATTCATGATCCCAAGTCTCTGGTGATTAGGTCTTAATCGTTTGACATTACTCAGAGGTTGATGTGTGTTGCTGTTTCCATTTTGGGGCCTTACGTGAGTTCATCATCATGACATCATTTTCTGCAAAGATTCTTCACAGAGAGGTCATTTTACATAGTTGTTTGATCAAATGATACAGTAATACTCAAATATTTGCATGAGATTCATCAATAATGCATGCTTTAGCTTCAAATATGCTAAATATTTTCAATTATCTATGAGATGTCCACATATTTGCATTATTTGCTTAAGATTATCAGTTATTTGCAATTATGATGGTGAAATGCTTCTAAAATTTAAAGAAATTGAAAGAAATGCTTTAAATGAATGTTGAACCTTCAGCTATTGCACCACATGTACATCAGATACAGTCATAAAGAGAAGAAAACCAAACCATATGTTCACCAGGACATTCCACAGCTAGATACAGTTGATGCTAACTTCAAAGGAATTGTATGAAAACAACATGTGCAAGTAGACATGCACTCCAAAGGACACAACAAATCACCACATATATCCAGAATTCACACACTAATTACTCAAGATTTACTATGAATTGTAATCACAACAGTCTTCTCATTCATTAGGTATGCAAAGATATAGATGTATACAAAAAGCTTTGAAATAAGCCCTGAATATTTCAGCAGTCAGATTTCAATTAAGTTTCGAATGTTCAAAATGAGGCATTCCTGCACCTTTTATAGAATAAGGTGAGGAATCCATTACAAAAAGATCAGCGATCCTGATTCATCTACATGTATCCATGGTCAATATTTCCTTTGACTACGTCAACCTTACAAAATGGCACAAGCTGCCAGCTGGCAACTATCTAAAAAAACTTATTTTCACTAAGTATCTGATGCTGATATTTACTCTATGATGCATCATCATCTACTTTAGCAGAGTCATGTGCTTCTTCACCTAGTGCATCACTTCCTGAACTTTCATCATCATCATGATGACCTCGCATATGAGGTTGCATGCTGCTCTGGATCTGCTCATATAGCTGCACAATTTTCTCTATTTCTCCGCCATCCTGAGTCTTTGCTTTGATGATGGCGTGCTTGTGTGCCTCATATTTATGTCTACTATTGTCTAGCTTGTTCTTCCTATTATTCAGTGTCTCATTGTAATTCTCCATCTTGACTTTGAATCTCATGATTTTATCTATGACTTCTTCTGTCAAGTGAACAAGTGGATCATCTACTACTGATTGGAAGTTGCCATGTAAAGCTTTGGTGGCAAATTCCTCATCTTGATTTTCTACTTTCCCTTCCACTTTTCCTTCTAGTGTCTCCAACATTTCTGCCTCAATAGACATTAGATCATGCAGCTTCATGCTGATATCTCTCAGTTTATTATTGCATCTCTTTAGTACTTCACATTCAAATTGAATGTCCTTATACCATATGTCAACCAACAAGGCAGTATTACTATTTAGTACCTATTTATTGATGAGCAGCTGAGGATTTATCCTCCTTATTTCTCCCAGGATGTCTAATACTTTTTCCAATTTGTAAGACCTCTTTCCTGTCTACATCTGCAATTTGTCTACCTTGGTTCTGGAGTCACTGAGAGTATTCCACCTCTTCAAAGAGGCCTTTACTACTTCCTCTGCAGTATCCAATGTGGATAACATCCATTTCTTTAATACAGATGCTTCATGTTTCATGAGATCTAGTTTATTCACCTCCTCTTAAGAAATAGCAGTCAATGGGACTGCATGTTCAGTTGAAGTATCATCAGGATTAATCAGCCTCCCTATGTAGGCATACAACTGAGCAATGTGTTCTTTATGTTGCTTATTTTTCTCTTTCTCTTTTTTCACTTTCTGAATTAAAGAATTAATAATATCTTTGCCTTCTTGACCCTCTTGGTCTTCATTGGCAAACCCTAAGTCCACTGTGCTGATCTGGAACTCATCTAAGGTAATTTTACCTTTTTCCTTTTCTATAGTAGGAACTGCAATTTGTGTAGTCCTTCTCCCAGTTGTTGGATCTCTTTTGATGGCCAAAGTCATTCTGGCCTTCCTCTCAGGTTTTATTATATTCTCAGAGAATAAGGTGGAGACATCAAATTCTTGAATTTCAAATTCTTCTTCTGCATTTACCTCTTTCTCCAACCACGGAGGTACCTGATCATGTTTCTTTGCATTATCATGATGTTCACCTGTGTCTCCTATTTCTGTCAACAGATGTGATGGAAAAGGTGATTTCCTTAGTCCTTCTTCATGATGCTCACTTTGTTGTTGATCTTGTGGCACATCCTCCTGTTGAGGAACCTCCTTCTCTAGAGGAGCATCTTCCCGAGGCAGAGGATCTTGTGACGTATCTATATGTTGATCATGATGATCATGATCCTTTTCTATTATCACCTCATCCACTTTCGACTTTTCCTCCTGTTGAGGAACATTCTAAGTTGTGGATACTTGGGAAGTCTCCTTAGGTGCCGATGTTGGTTCTGTAACCACGATTTGTTCTGCACCTATACCGCTTACTTCTTGAACCTTAGCGGCAGGATCCTCTACCATATCTTTCCCATCAGCCTTCTTTTCTTGAACCTCTACTATAATTAGTTCTGCTGATGCATCCTGTTGATTTTGCTAGCTCAGTTCTGAAGTATGGCCCTCTGATTCTACCATTTTCACTTCTTCTACAGGTTGCCCTTTGTCAGGTGATCCTGTTGGATGTTTAGAATTCACATCCTATTTCTTTGTTAAGTCTATCACTATAAGATTTGTCACCTCTATAATCAGTGTATCTAACCCTATTTCTTGGGCTATCTGCTCTGGGCTCTTTTCTTTCTCAGTTTCCACTTTCTTTATCTCCTCCAGTATAGTTTGAACTGGTGGAGTCTTGTGAGGGGTCATGTGAGTACCTGCAGCAAGGGTTTCCATCTTTTGTGAAACTTCTTCCTTCACAACCTCATCATCAGACAAATTTATTGTCTCGTCCAGTGAGATGTGACCTTCTCCATGTGTCTGGGAGGTTTCTTTCATCTGTTCTTCTGCAAGCTCAGTCTTGAACTTGACGATGGTAGGAAGTGGAACATTGTGTTGAAGTTCCCTATGCACTTCACTACCTGCCCCTTGTAATAATATAGGGGATTGTCTTATTTCACCTCTCATGGAGGTTCTTTGTTTCTTAGGAGGGGTAGATACCACCACCTGTGGAGCTCTCCTTTTCCTTTTGAATAATAAAAGAGCTTCTTCTTCCTCAGGCTCTTCCTCCATGAGGATATCCTCTTCATCATGTTTTCTTGAGGATTGACCCTATTCTAGGGTCTTAGTAATTCTAGCCTCTACTGTCTTACTCTTCTTGGACTTTCCTTTCCTTGTCCTTGGAGGGGATGTTGATCCTGATCCAGATCCTGATCCTGATGCTGCTGCCTCCTCAGCTACAAATACTGCCCTTTCAATAATAACCCCTTTGGGTTCATTATCTACTTTCTTGCCCTTTGGGGGTCTTTTGCTCTGTTGTTGTTGTGGAGGGATCCTATCTCCCTTAGACTTCCTTTTCTCATTTATGAAGTCATCATATTCCCGTTCAGGAATATCCTATCCTTTCTTTTTGTTGTCCATCGTAATGGCAACACCTTTCTTCTTCATAGCCTTTATCTATTCATCAACCCAGGCTTGGGTTAGTTGTATGGTCCTGGCAATGAAGGGGTCCAAGGATATATCCTCCTATATGGTGAGGTCAGGTGCAGAGATGGTATCATTATATATTTTCTTCTGCTCATACTCATCTGCAATTATCCTACCATCATCTTTCTTCAATTATTGGGGAATGGGGATGCAATCAAAGGTTCTGATTTGATTCAAAGTTAGCCTTTGATATCTTCTTCTTCTTTCTTCTGCTTCATCTTCATAGTTAGCCCAGAAGTCTTCTAGGTGCCTCTGGTGAATAGGCTTTCCTATTATTTTCTGCATCCTGCCATAAGGATCATATGGTCTTGTCAGTGGAAAAGGCTACAGTTTCATTTTACTTAAGGTGACCATCACCTTCTTTATGTTCTCTGAATTGGGGCACATGTACCAACCAATGGTGACTGGAAACAAAATTGGTGGCAGCTTCTTTGCATCTTTGTACATTTTTATCATTGTGGAGCTCTACCTGATGAATTCCATCAGTATCACTGCATCAGTGGGATACCTTGGCAGCATGAGGGGATTTCCTTCAAAACCCTCAATCCTCATGTAGGAAAAGATGGCAAATTGTATATTCCAGGCTCCATGCCTATAAATTATCTCTTGAGCTTCCATGCTCAATCTCTTTGTTCTGTCCTCCTCCATGGTCCTCACCAGATGCATAGAGAATGCATCATTGACTAGTTTGTAATCTTGGAAGTAATTGGCTCTTTGCAGCTAGGGATGATGATCCCAAATATGCACGGCATTGATTGTTCCTATGACTTTCCCATCTGTAACCAGTGCATCAAATGTGCCCTTATAAGCATAGGAGTAGACGATGTATGATGTCATATAGAAAGCACAATTTGAACCTCCTAGGTTCATCAGTTGCTCATGCAAAGCATCACTTATTAGCTGGCCCCACAGTGGCTTGATATCTGAATACAAACACATCATTATTACACCATACATCCTGTCTCTAAAACTACCAGCATCAGGCTAGCCTGTTACTCTACTCAGTAGTGCAATCATGTATTGATACTCATCAACAAAATCATATTTGAATAGGTGCACAAGAAGTTTGGCGGCTGCAGGATATGTACTGTTCTCAGCCCTCCATTGATACATATTCTTCCTGGCTTGTTTCTTGTTATTTTCATATTCTTTCTCTAATTTCCTCAGGTCCACACTTTTGACCTTCCTACCCAATGGCAGTCCAAACATTTGGGAGAGACCCTTGATGGACAGGTCTGCATATATCCTTCCATGTTTCATGACCTGCCTGGTCTCTGGGTTGTAGTTCCTGGCGCACTCGATAACCAGTTCCGGAGACTCCATGGAGTATGGGAAACCGGTGGCATTCCACATCCCAGACATGAATACCGCATCCAGCATAGGACTCTTGTTCTTCTCATCATTTAGCCTAGCTAACCAGTCATCCAAATTGGTACTCCCCTAATGGGTATTTGTAATTGCACCATATTTAAACAGGATGCCCCTCTGAGATGAAAAGATGGGCTTACTAAATTTAGCCTCACACTTAGCCAACCTCTTATCAGCCATGGGTGCTTGCAATTGACAAAATCTTGTCTTACAATGGGTATACACATGCATGCATATTACAATTAACTTTACTAATCATCATGCCTACTGTATCTGTTCAACATTACTTAATCATGTGGATGCATAAACCAGAACTTCAGATTAACAACCCATACCTGACTATTATAGAAACAACAGGATGAGGGTTTCATTTACTTACCTAGATATGCAAATTTCTCTTTATACCAGTGGGCTTCTGAAAATGCTCTTAATTCAGCTGATGATCATGCACTTCCTTCTGTCTATGAGTTCAATTCGTGCAACTATCGCCTGTATGAGGATATGGAAGCTGGTGCTCTGTAAAAATAAATTTATCGCAAGGTAAAAACAAAATGATGGTGAATTCACCTTTTTAACCATACACTTAGGGTGAATTTATTGCAAACCCTGATAGATTGGATCTTATTCGTTAATTTTCACATGGAAAGTTAGGATTTTGCCAACTATTCCATCGGGTCTTGTGATCGGCGGGAACTACCTACCATGTCTGCATGCATTAAATGACAATGGCGGCAATGGGAGCGAGGTGATATTCGCAAGATAGGATGATATTTAAATGATAGGGGGATGTTTGCAAATATCATCCTGAGTTTAATGTGATCATCCTCCTTGAGAGGAAAAACTATCATTGACAAGATCAGGTGACGAACGCACCCTTTGGTTATGTTTAGTACATCAGGAGGATATCTTGATATATCGGGTGATGTTTCAAAGATGATGATGATTGGACAAACTTACATGTCTCTCTTTCAGAATATCAGGATGACGTCATCCTGATATTCGCTCAGTGTATCGGCAAGGCATCATGACATCATCATCATGTTATATAAGCAGGATCATGTTCAAGAAATATGCCCCTGAGAGGTAAAAATGATGATTACGTCATCGTCATGTTCATTTCTTTGTTTACCCAACCTAAATGACGTCATCTGGATATTGGCTTAGGGGGATATTTCACAACAAGAGGATGTTAAGAAATATCGAGTTACATTGAAAAATATGATCCTCATGAAATGCATAAGGCTATTGACGGGTAAAGGTTACTATCACCTAAATTTGACGTCCGAATATTTGGACCGCATGATTTATCGGGTGATAAATTAGATTAGGGTGACCTTCTATAATATGACAGATGTTATGAAATATGATCCTCCCCTAGCAATATCAGGTTTGACTAAATCTTTGACTGTTCATAACTTTCACACCTTAATGAATATCAGGGTGACACAAAAGGCAAACCTGCATGAAATTTGATGCTCTTTCTGAATATGAGGTCACTAGAATGAAATAGGAATTTTGACAAACCAACCTCATGATGATGACTTACCCAACCTTTCCATGCATGATGATCTACATGACTTACTTTTATCAGACCGCCAGAAAGCACAAAACAAGCCAGGAAAGTTGGGTTCCTGTTTTGCCAAGTCAAAATGGGGCATGTTGTGTAACCACACAACAGTACTTAGCACCACAAAATATAGTACCAAAAGCTGGTAATCTGCCCACTGAGTTTGATAAATTGGTCACATATTTAGCAGATGAAATGAAAAAGCTCAAGATCAATCTGTCATGGTTAGAGCTACTCAAAACCCTAGCTATTAAAAAAGCCTTCATGAAATCCTTAGATGATTTGCTCCAAAAGAGGATAACCCTACCTCAAGTCAAACTGGGAATAAAGTGTTAGATTTAGAGTAGACAACTGATAGGGGGGTGAATCAGTTGTCTAAAACTTTCTTTACTTTCATCACTTATATTCACTTGGCAGTAATAATGAATCAAAATATGAAACTTAATGAAATTAATCAAGAGCAAAAACACATCAACACAAGAGACACCAAGATTTTGACGTGGAAAACCCGGTTAAGGGAAAAACCACGGGGTGATTAACCCAAGATTGTATTCTCTGTTAGAAGAATAGAAAGAACAAAATGGCACATGCCAATAGGGTTCACTGCCTGAGTACACTGCTCATAAGAGGCTCACTGCCTACAAGAGACACATTGTCTACAAAAGAATAAGTATCACATACTTGAATTGGAAAATAGCATCTTCACCATACTTGAGTCAGTTCCATTTAAGCCCAAACCTTCCGCTCTGCCTTTCACTCTTCTCGTTGCTACCACACACTCATCTCCATATCTCATACTCTAAAATGACTTCACAATCCCTTATTTATACATGACATCAACTTAGGAACAAACATCTAAGTCGGCACACATCCACAAGAACATCCGCAAGATGTATAATTCATCTGGTCGGCCAGTCACAAAAAAACATCATCATCTGAAAGTTATTCTTCATTTTTGGGACTCCAATTCTAATGCGGACCATAAACATGAACTAAGCATGATCCAAAGACCTCCATAAACTTGCCTGAAACACCAAGAACATTCGCACTTCCTCTACTTACTGAAACTCTTCTCTCCTTCATCCAGAACCTCAAGAACACAGTCTGCCATTATTGTCACAAAGGAATAGATACTTCTAGACCTTCAGATCACAAACCAATCAATTTCCTAGACCACACAGACTTCCCAAACACTTCCTCAAATCTGTAGAACCAGAGAATGCATTACCGGTTCTCACCAGACCTATCTGTATCACTCTATCATCACTGAACATTTCCTAGAACTGGTTCCACTTGAACTACCATAACTTCTCCAAATATTCATGCGGACCTCTGAAATCTCTATTGGAACAACTTAAGACACATATCTACAAACCCTTTAATCTGCATCCTCTGATCCTCATCTGACTTTTACCTTATGCCATCACTGTTCTTCATCGATCTTCATTGATACTGATTTTCTCAATATCCTTAGCACACAACTCATCCAACCTTATCATTAATGTAATAGGAGTATCTTGGCATCAATGACAACACCGGTTAGGCCCATACTTGCAACAATCTCCCTCTTTGTCATTGATGGCAACATATGATGTGAAAAATTATTTTAACCATCATGATAAGAAAATCTCTTTACTGTCACAACTCCCCTTAACAGAAACAACCATTCACATATCTTCTCTTCCTTTATTGCTCCCCCTTTGATCAACAACCACTTGTTTTTCACATGTCTTCTCTCCCCATTTGACATCAATGGCAAAGGGCACATACTTGCAATTAAATACGATGCCTGCTGTTCCCCTTAAGTAGCAGCTCCCCATCATTAGTCTAGACCACAAGATGTGACTGTGAAATCCACTGGACTGATGCACACTAGTGCACCTTAGTTCACCACTGGAGGGGGAATAACCCCTAACTTCTCCCTGAGATACTTGAAAGAGTCCTTAGGTAGAGGTTTAGTAAAGATGTCTGCAATCTAATCCTTTGAAGGCACAAACTCCAATCTAACTTCATTCTTGTTTACTTGTTCTCTCAAAAAGTGAAACTTGATGGATATATGTTTGGTCTTTGAATGTAGCACCAGATTCTTAGATATATTTATTGCACTTGAATTATCACAAAAAATTGTGATGTGCTCCTCATACTCTACTCTGATGTCTCTTAACATCTGTTTCATCCACAAGACTTGAGTACAACTTCCTGCTGCAGCAATATATTCTAGTTCTATAGTGGACAGAGATATTACTTCTTATTTCTTGCTTAACCAAGAAACCAATCCCTTCCCTAAAAAGAATGCTCCACCACTAGTACTCTTCTGGTCATCCACATCTCTTACCCAATCAGCATCTGTAAATGCATGAAGAGAGAAATCATGATCTCTAGGATACCACAACCTATACTCAACTATCCCCTTTAGATATATAAAAATCCTCTTGATTGCCATAACATGAGATTCTCTAGGATCAGCTTGAAATCTAACAACAAGACCAACAACCTGCATAATATCTGGTCTAGTTTGAGTGAGATACAACAATCCTCCAATCATAGACCTATATTTTGTCTGATCAACCTTGGGAGAGTCATCATCTTTACTCAACTTGCATCCAGTTGCCATTGGAGTGTTCATTAGCTTTGAGTCTTCCATCCCAAATTTCCTTAACAATTCTTTCACATATGTTGACTAAGAAATGAAGATTCCTTGCTTTGTTTGAGTAATTTGTAGACCCAAAAAGAAATTCATTTCTCCAAGCATGGACATCTCAAACTCACTTTTCATTTGACTTGCAAAGTTTTTGCACAAACTATCTCTTCCTCCAAAAATGATATCATCAACAAATACTTCAACAATTAAGATATTTTCATGATCAATTTTGAAATACAAATTACTGTCAGCAGTACCTTTGTTGAAACCAATCTTCAAGAGATGTTTATCCAATCTTTCATACTAGGCTCTTGGGGCTTGCTTCAGTCCATACAGTGCCTTTTTCAATTTGCAGACCATGTCACCATGATCAGACAATTGAAATCCATCTGGTTGCTCAATGTACACCTCTTCTTCCAAGTGTCCATTTAGGAAGGCAGATTTGACATCCATCTGATACACCTTGAAATCCTTGAAGGCAGCAAATGCAAGAAATAATATGACTGCTTCAATTCTTGCCACCAGAGCAAAAGTCTCTTCAAAATCAACTCCTTCAATCTGAGAGTAACCCTTGCAAACCAATCTAGCTTTATTTCTGATTACTTCACCAGCTTCATTCAGTTTATTCCAGAAGACCCATTTGGTTCCAATCACATTCTTCCTTCTAGGTCTGGGAACAAGATCCCAAGTATGATTTTTATCAATTTGCATTAGTTCTTCCTCCATTACTTTTGACCAATTTTCATCATTGCAAGCTTCAATCACTATCTTAGGTTCAATCTTTGAAATCAGACAATATTCATCTAAATTTTGAGCAATTCTCCTCCTTGTTTTCACTCCTTTGCTTTTGTCACCTATGATTTTATCTTCAGAGTGGTTTAGAGTAACATACCTCAGAACTTTGGGAGTTTCTTGCATTTGTAATTCTTGATCAGTCTCATTGAGACATAAATCTTCTTCCTGACTTACCAGATCAACTTGACTTGGTTTCTCAGAACAGGCTTGGACACTTTGAATCTAAACACCATTCTGATCATCTTCATCATACTCATGAATTCTTGAGGGTCTTTCAATTTCTTCATCAACCTTCACATTTACACTTTCTACTATCTTTCTTAGTCTCTTGTTGTAACACCGGTATGCTTTGCTTTGAGTAGAGTAACCGAAGAATATTCCTTCATCACTTCTAGCATCAAACTTTCCTAGATCTTCATCCCTTTTAATGTAACATCTGCTACCAAAAACTCTGAAATATCTCATAGTGGGAGTAATGCCAAACTAAAGTTCATAAGGAGTCTTACTGGTATTATTTCTAATTTGAACTCGATTGAGAGTGTAGACTGCAGTACTGACAGCTTCTCTCTAATAGATCTGAGGAACATTTGCTTCCATCATCATGGTCCTGGATGGTCCGGTTCTTTCTCTCAACTACTCCATTCTGCTGTGGAGTTCTAGGGGCAGACAACTATCTCTTTATTCCATGTTTCTCACAGAAGTCTATGAACTGTGAATTCTCCACCTCTATCAGACCTCAGACATTTCAATTTTAATCCGGTTTCATTCTCCACCATGGCCTTGAATATTTTGAATTTCTCAAGTGCTTCTAATATTTCTTTTAGAAAGGTTACCCACATCATCCAGGAGTAGTCATCAACTAGCAACATGAAGTATATATCACCTTAGACACTCCTAACTCTTTCCGGACCACAAAGATTAGTATGAACTAAGTCCAACAGTCTGGTAGAGGACAATTCCTTACTTTTGAAAGTGACTCTGCTCAATTTTCCCAACTGACATTCTTTGCACAAGCTATTAGTAGGTTTTACTAATTGTGGAAGATCTCTTATAGCCTGAGTATTGCTTATCTTGATGATATTATCAAAATTCACATGACACATCCTCCTATGCCATAACCAACTCTGATCAATTTGAGAAAATAAGCAACTTTTACCAGTACCAACCAAGTGGAAGATATTACCTTTAGTTTGAGTACCAGATGCAATCTATGTTACGAAGCTTTCAAAGATCTTACATTTTCTATTTCTAAATCTGAGATCATAGGCTTTGTCCACTAGTTGTCCAACACTAAGAAGATTGTGCTTTAATCCTTCAACATACAATACATTACCGGTTTTGTTCTTTCCATCAAGAGAAATAGTTCCTCTACCTCTGATCCTGCCAACAGAATTATCTCCAAACTTTGCAATTCCTCCTTCATATTTTTCAAAACTTAAGAACTTATTCTTGTCACCAGTCATATGTTAAGAGCATCCACTATCAATGACCCAATCATCCTTTGTTTCAACTTGGGCAGCCAGAGCTCTTTCTTCAACTTTAAGATTGACAGATACAGAGGGTATTGGTTCCTCTTCTTTGATGGCAATAAACACCCATTCATTACCAGATTTGTTTCCTATCTCTGATTCATCATCTGTTACTCCTTCATTATCATCTTCTTCATGAACATAGTAACAATTCTTTTGAAACCTTGATCTGTTAGGATTTGGTCTTGAAAATCTTTCCAGACATCTTGAGGCAAAATGACCAATTTTATTGCAGTTAAAACACTTGAAAGGTAATTTTCCTTCATATTACTGGATCCTCTTGGTAGTCTCTTTACAATAAGGGCTTGAAGATGAGCAATTTCAGCTTCTTCTTCATCCAAGTCTTTTCTTGCTTTTTCATACCATGATGGGTTCCTTGAAGAATTTTCCCCTGGATCAAACCTTTGTTTCCCTTTTACAGAGGCACTAGCTTTGAATGCAGATTCAGTCTTTGGAGGATCATCTCCAAACTCGGCCATTTCAAAAGCAACCAACTTACCAACCAATTGGTCCCTTGTGACTGTTGTATGAGCTTTGAATTCTTCAATTGCAAAAGCCTTGATTTTGTAAGAATCAGGAAGGGATCTGAGAACATTGCCAATGATCTCATCTTCACTCAGGATTCCACCTGCATTTTTAATTCCACAAACCAGCTCATTCACTCTTGGCATAAAAGAGGTAATATTGTCATCATCTCTCATCTTCAATTTTTCAAATTTTCCTTTTAGACTCTGTATCCTTGCACATTTAACAAACTGATCTCCTTCATGCAAAAGTTCCAGTTTATTCCAGATCTCAAAGGCAGTTGGTAGATCAATAACATTTGAGAGTTCTAAGTTAGATAAAGCGCTTAAAAGAGCCTCTTTTGTCTGCAGATTGTTTTTAGCATCTGTGATTTCATTTAAGGTTGTCAGACCACCCTGTGGAGGTACATAAGCTTTTGTAACCATAGACTAGTATGCAAATCCCATACACTGCAAGTGACATTTCATGTGACCTTTCAAGAGAGTAAAGTTAGTTCCATCAAACTTCAGACTATCCTTCTTGTAGGAAGACATCCTAGATCTCCTCAAGCGGTTAAGCTCCTTTTAGAGGAACTTGGCTCTGATACCAATTGTTAGATTTAGAGCAGACAACTGAGAGGGGGGGTGAATCAGTTGTCTAAAACTTTCTTTACTTTCAACACTTATATTCACTTGGCAGTAATAATGAATCAAAACATGAAACTTAATGAAATTAATCAAGAGCAGAAACACATCAACATAAGAGACACCAAGATTTTGACGTGGAAAACCTGGTTAAGGGAAAAACCATGGGGTGATTAACCCAAGATTGTATTCTCTGTTAGAAGAATAGAAAGAACAAAATGGCACATGCCAATTAGGGCTCACTACATGAGCACACTGCTCACAAGAGGCTCATTGTCTACAAGAGACACACTGTAATATCCCTTGACAATTCGGACCTCAATTTGCTGATTAGAGGCTCAAGGAAAATCATCAAACACTTTGTATGCAAAGTATGTTCTTACTATTTATGAGTTTCAGTTTGCTTTGCTTGATGAAATTGGAAGATAAGATGATGCAAAAGCCTTGAAATAAATGCTAAATGACTAAACTACAAGTATAGCATGGAATGCAAGTGTCTTAGCATTTTCCAAATGCAATAGATGACTAATGCAAGTGTAAATCAACTCCTACAGCCAATTGACATTTTGTCAAACAATTGGCATGCAAACTACTATGCTGATATGTATGCTATAAGATGGACATTTCATCAAACATATGGTATGCAACATATATCTCCTTAATTGAGTGCCATCTAAAGTACAATGATGCTATGTATTTGCCAAGACTCTTAGCTTACAATGATATATACAACAATGCCAAATTTGATATAAAATGACCATCTACAGCAGCACCTTATGCGAATTGATATGACAATGCAAAATAAATCAAAGAACCTGATTATGAAGTCCGGAATGATCAACAGATGCAATGATATCTATCTCTAATTTTTATTCGATTTTATTGAGCCTCCTTGCATGAAATTGCACCTCCTAGAAGTAGCCGCCCTTGCCCTTGCCTGACAATCTTAACTAAAAATAAATGCAACAATAAAACTCCACTTTATGGTACCTGAAATGATTGGTAGGATCAAAGGATCAAAATGCAACAATGCCTAGAACCATAGGATGCTTCAATGATGAGATATGAACAAAAATGTCTTGCCAATGGCACCCTTGTTGTAGTATATCAGTCCTCAGAATGAATTAATTGCAGCCTTGAAACACCTCCAAACTGGTATAGAAACGATTGTCTTCACAAGAAGAATTGATCCCTCAAATACCCAGAATAAAAAGGTGTCTAGATAAGCCTCCAACAATGAAAATCTAAAAACTCCATGGCTGGTTACTGTAGTGTGACACTATTCACGCCACTATTCATGTCACCAATAATTACAAATCTGCAAATGATTATCCTTTGGAACCCTTGTGAAACTTAATGTCTTCTCCAATTTAAGCACAGATTGGACTCCTGGATGAAGCCCACAATGAAGCAATAATTCAGTTGATATTTCACAACCTCAAAATTGCATAGCCAATGAGATTTTTCGTTCTCAATGGCTCAATGGTAGAAACCCTTGCTGGCTCCTTCACCAAACAATCACATCAAAGCAAATATCAATTCCTGGATGCCTGGAAGCTTGCCTTCCCCCTTCCTTTATACTTTTTCAATCCCACTTCAAGAAGCTTCTAGAAAAATAATATTATTTTATTTTAGTGACTTTATGTAATAATATTTATGTAAGTCACTCTATTAAATTAATTAAATATAAGGTCACTTTATAATAATTATTTATTTAATAACCTTACAAATAATTAATTTAATTATTATCTCCCTTATTTTTCCCATCCAACTGAATCCAGGAAACCAACCATCGACTAGGTGACTGCCTCAAGAAGACCCCCTAACCATGTACATTAGCCTACGAGGGTCAGGAATAGGCTAAACCATCTGCAAACAACATTAGCTGAAAAGGAGACATTACACACACTGTCTACAAAAGAATAAGTATCACATACTTGAACTGGAAAATAGCATCTTCACCATGCTTGAGTCAGTTACATTTAAGCCCAAACCTTTTGCTCTACCTTTTGCTCTTCTCCTTGCTACCACACACTCATATCCACATCTCCTACTCTGAAATGACTTCACAATCCCTTATTTATACATGACATCAACTTAGGAACAAACATCTAAGTCGACACACATCCACAAGAACATCTGCAAGATGTATAATTCATCCGTTCGGCCAGTCATAGAAAGAACATCATCATCTGGAAGTTATTCGTCATTTCTGAGACTCCAATTCTAATGTGGACCATAAACATGAACTAAGTACAATCCAAAGACCTCCACAAACTTGCCTGAAACACCAAGAACATTTGTACTTCCTCTACTTACTAGAACTCTTCTCTCCTTCATCTGGAACCTCAAGAACACAGTCTGCCATTACTGTCACAAAGGAATAGATACTTCCAGACCTTCAGATCATGAACCAATCAATTTTCCACACCACACAGACTTCCCAAACACTTCCTCAAATCCACAGAACTAGAGAATGCATTGCCAGATCTCACCAGGCCTGTCTATATCACTTTGTCATCACTAAACATTTGCTAGAACCGGTTCCACTTGAACTACCATAACTTCTTCAAATATTCATGCGGACCTCTAAAATATCTACTGGAACAACTTAAGATATATATCTACAAACCCTTTAATCTGCATCCTCTGATCCTCATCCTATCTTGGACTTTTACCTTATGCCATCACTGTTCTTCACTGTTCCTGATTGATACTAATTTTCTTAATATCCTCAGCACACAACTCATCCAACCTTATCATTAATGTAATAGGAGAATGTTGGCATCAATGACAACACCTATTAGGCCCATACTTGCAACATAAAGATCATGCCCTTAGGGATATTAATTTTAAACACAAAACTCTAGCCATTATTCAAGCTGCAGAGACTTCAAACATGACTCTTTATAGGGATAAAACTGAGTCACCTCCTTTTCTCCTTACCATTAGGATGTTCAGTAAGAATTTGCATAATTTCTTAGTAGATTTAGGAGCATCTACTAATGTAATGCCCCTATCCATATGTAACGCCTTAGGGTTGCATCCTAATAAATCACTGAAGAAAGTAACACAGTTAGATAAAATAGAGGTGAGTGTCCTTGGAGAATTAACTCACATCCATATGTAGTTAGCATCAAATCCAAGAATCCAATACTACATTGATATTCAGGTAGTAGATATTCTTGATATCTATGGGATGTTGCTCAGTAGGGATTGGTCAAAAACACTCAATGGATACATGTCCACTAATTTTAGTCACATGTGGTTACCTTGGAAAGGAATACCTAATCAAATAAGGATAGATGTTGAACCTCGCATGAAACATATGATCACTGAATACAATAAAACCAATGAGATCATGTATGTAGATGTTGAACCCAGAGTGTATTTCATCAGACCCCATACCATCAAGATAGAGGAGATCTTCATGTATGATGTTCATTTTCATAATGACAATCTTCGGGATGATAGAATAATTTTAGAGTCTGATTGTAGCTCTGAAAATGAGATAGAAGTAGACCACTTCAAGAACTTTGAGATGCACTTGTCCAAAGAGGTGCAATGTTGCCAATTGTTAAATATGCCTTTTGAAAATGTCCTAATTGAAGGATGGTGTAGGTTACATGATGAAGCTCATTCTAAAAAGACTTGTGATGCTTGCTTAGACATGATGGAACTGGAACAAGTGTGCAGTGAGGCATCATCATCATCATCCGGGGTAAGTTCTACAAATAGTGAAAGTGATAATAATTTTTGCCTGCCATTTGCAGGAACAAAAGAAAGCACATATCCTGATGAAGGTACTATCTAGATGATAGAAGGGCTATTGGTGTGTAGCAAGAGTAATTCTAAGAGTAACAAGAATATCACCCTAGGAACTAATTGTTTGGTTGAGTTAGATTATGAAATATCTAATGAGGATGGAGGCAATAATTTTCCAAGTTTGAGGAATTCTTATCAAAATAGATTTAGAAGATGATATAGCAGCAAAGATCCCCATAGGATGTCCTAATTGAGGGATGGTGCAGGTTACATGAACCACCACATTTAGAAACTACTTGTTCATTATGTTTGCATATTCTGAAAAGGCAGATTTTGCCTTGTCCAAAAGATCCTCCTTTTGATGATAAAGAAGAAGAAGGAATATCAGCTTCACATCAGCCAGATAAGCTGAAGTTTGAGAAGATTGAAACACCAAAATTAAGATGGATATTAAGTGGTGCAACCACTAGAGTTAAAAAGAAAAGAGAAGGCCTAGACAAACCTTTAACTAAAGATAAGCCATGAATCCTCAAGTTTGATGGATATAAATCAAAACAAGGGGCTGGAGTAGGAATAGATCTCATTGATCCAACTGGTAAATCCTACTTAGCAGCATATAGATTACAATTCCCATGCACAAATAATGTGACAGAATATGAAGCTTTAATCCACGGGATATTGCACAAATAATGTGACAGAATATGAAGCTCTGATCCACGGGATATTGTTTGCACTCAGAAAGAAAGTAAAGATTCTGCATGTCTATGGAGACTCAGAATTGGTAGTAAGACAAGTAAGAGGCAAATATTCTTGTAATTACAAGAAGTTGTCTAATTATAGACATAGGGTATGGGATCTGATAGAAGATTTTGATGCATTTAACATCACCCATGTGCGTAGAGAACAAAATCACAGGGTAGATACCTTGGCCCAAGCTGCAAGTACTTTGGAACCATTATCCATCTCTGGTTTGAAGAGATTTTCAATTGAATTAGTGTCAGGACCCTCTATACCAAACAATGTAGTAAACCTTCAAGTGTTTGTTGATGACCAACACATTTTAGACTTCATATCCAATAGAGATGTGTTTGATGTATAGATCATAGATGAAAGAAATGTAGAAGATCATATCTGGGAAGAAGAAGAGATCATAGAGCTACCCAGTAACAAGATTCCTAAAGGAATGATAGAGTTGGAAAGAGCATTTGATTTAGATAACATGCTGAAATAGAAAGATCTCCCTAAAGTAGATGGAGGAGAGTATTCACAAGTTAACATAGGACATGATGAAGAAAAAAGGAATGTCCTGATTGGAAAAGTGTGTACAGAAGAAGAAATGGTAGGGATAACCCAAGCACTTAAAGATTATATTCATGTTATTGCCTAGACATATGATGAGTTGAAAACTTATGATACATCAATCATCACTCATACTATACCATTAAATCCAGATGTCAAGCCCTTTAGATAGAAGCAGAGAGCTGTTAATGCTTTACTGGAACCCATCATTTTTTAAGAAGTGAAAAAATTGCTTAATGCCAGGATCATGTTTCCTATGAGACATTCCACATGGGTGGCTAATTTGGTCCCAGTAAGGACAAAGAATGGTGACATTAGGTTGTGTGTAGACTTCAAGAATTTAAATAGAGCTTCTAAAAAGGATAACTATCCTTTGCCTTCTCTGGATGAGGTCTTGCAAATTGTAAATAGTGCAAAGATGATGTCATTTTTGGATGGCTTTTCAAGTTATAACCAAGTGATGGTAGATAAGATAGATAGATTGAAGACTACATTCACCACTAAGTGGGGAATATTCACCTACAGGTGCATGCCCTTTGGATTGATAAATGATGGAGCCACTTTTCAGCGAGCGATGGATATAACTTTGAGGGGGCTAATTGGTAAATGTAGTCATATACATGGATGACTTGACAGTTTTCTCTAAAGAGAGAGGGAATCATGTAGAAGACCTCAGGAAGGTACTCAAGAAATGTGAACATTATGGAATATCCCTAAACCCTAAGAAATGCATATTTGGGGTAACCATAGGGAAGTTATTAGGTCAGATGATAACAGAGAATGGGATCATCATTGACCTTGAGAGAGTAGAATCAATCATGAAGATACAACTTCCTGGGAGTAAGAAAGAGCTCAAATCTTACTTCGGTAAGATCAATTTCATTAGAAAGTTCATTATTGGTTTTGCAGAGATTGTTAGACCATTGAATGCCATGCTCAAGAAGGATGCCAAAATTGAGTGGACACCTGAAGCTAGAGCAAGTTTTGAAGATATCAAGAAATCCATATCTAATGCTCCTATTCTAATTAGTCTAGATTATACCAAAGATTTTTATATATACTCATTTGCTTCAGAGCATACGTCTGCAGCAATATTAACACAAAGAAATAAGGTTAAAGAAGAAAAGCCAATAACCTTCATGAGTTGTCCTTTCAGGGATGCAAAACTCAGATACATGGATGTTGAAAGACAAGCACTTGCTCTGGTCTGAGTAGTCAAGTAGACATTACATCTTGAGAAGTAAAGTGATCACTATAGTACAAGATGCACTAGTAAAGATTCTTTTAATGCAAAGTGAACCAGGTGAAAAGAGAGCTAAATGGATAACTATCCTCCAAGAGTATGATGTGGACATAACACCCATGAAATTAGTGAGAGGACAAGCCTTGAGTCAAATGATATCTGAAATTGATCCTAACATCATGAGTCAGTAATATGTCATAAATACAAAGGAAACTAGAGTATGGTATTCAGACATCAGGCATATCTTGATTACTAGAAGATGCCCTTCAAGGTTGCAAGCCTCATAGAGGAGAGCCTTGAAGATAAGATCACAAAAATACATGATAAAAGGAGGAATTCTTTTCAAGAAGAACTATGAGGGAATATACCTTAGATGCCTAGAAAGGCAAGAAGCAGACAAAGTGTTAACAAAATTGCATGACAAGTTTGGAATCGCACATGGATCATACTTAGCTACCACTCATGCTATCCTTAGAGTAGGGTATTATTGGCCCACTATTTTTAAAGATACTATTGAACACATCAAATGTTGTCATATGTGTTAGGTTGCTGCAAATAGAGAAAGGTACGCTGCTCAGCCCTTACAACCAGTGATGGAGATGTGCCCATTTGCTCAATGGGGGATGGATTTCATAGGACCTATCAACCCTCCATCATCTTCAGGCCACAGGTATGTGTTGACTATTACTGATTATTGTACCAGGTGGATTGAAGCTGTCAGTAGTAAGACTTGCAATGCAGAGGATGTGATCAAGTTCTTGGAAAGCAACATAGTAACCAGGTATGGAGTTCCTTATGTTTTAGTATGTGACTATGGATCTGCCTTTGCATCAATAAGATTATCAAGTTGGGCTTTTGACCATGGAATTATTTTGAAGTTTTCTTCAAATTACTATCCTCAAGGGAATGGATTAGCAGAATCTACAAATAAGAATTTATTGAACATCATAAAGAAATTGATAGAAAAGAACCCAAGGGAGTGGAACACCCTATTAAAGTATGTATTGTGGGTAGATAGAACCAAGATGAAGGCTGCAATAGGAAATTCTCCTTTTCACCTAGTATATGGGGTGGATCCCATCCTCCCTGTTAACCTAAAGATCCCCACATTGCAATTTGCCCAAGAATATCTAGGCATAGATAAGAAACAAGAAGTCAGGTTGCTTCAGTTGATGCATCTAGAAGAAAAAAGGAATAGAGCAATTGATCAATTTGCTAAACATCAATCTGTTGTCAAGCATTGGTTTGACAAAAGAGCTAGAGTTAAGGCTTTTAGAATTTCAAATTTAGTCCTTATGTGGGACAAAGCACATGAAAAGAAAGTAGATCATGGTAAATTTGATAAACTTTGGATAGGTCCTTTTCAAGTTTTAGAAATTTTAGGAGACAACACCTACAAGATTAAGACTTTAATCGGTGAGGATGTCCCATTACCAGTTAATGGACAGTTCCTCAAGCATTATTTTCAAGATTGAAACAGTGTCATGTAAGTCAAGTGTATCATAGTGTGCATATTATAAGTTGTTTGTATAGTTTTGTTTTGTTTGTTTGTTTGCCTGTTGAATTTTGTTTTGATTAGTCAAGATGATGCAACTCATCACCCTAAGAAAATAACCAAATTGTTAAGATTCAAGTGATGAGAACAAATTCCTATATAGGTTATGACTCATTTTGAGAAGTATTGGTGATCAAGTCTATGGTATCCTTTTCATCAGGGTGCCTTTTTCTTAACTAAAGAGATTGTTCACAATGACTCACCTAACAGCCTTGGGTTTGTGGAACACATAAGTATAGGTGTTAAGTGAAAAATATAAAGGGACTCCCTTACTACCAATGCAATCTCCAACCTAAATCAACAAGTGACCATGCCTTGCACATCAAGCTTACATGATGACATCATATGAACAGAAAGAATAAATATTGAAAATCCAAAAAAGAATAAAATTAGGCCATCTAAGTAACTCTACCAGGGCTATGGATGTCTACTGGCAGTGGGGCTCTACTTAGAGGAGTTGTATAGATAACCTTGTCGGGGCTATAGACACATGTTGGTAGCAAGGCTCTATCCAGGTTGGCTATGAGGGATGCTCCCAAACTATGTAACTTAACATCAGTTACTCATGTTTTCAACTTACTTTCAAGATGAGGATAATTAATCATCTGCACACACCTGATCCTTTGCTAGCATTGTTTCCATGATGAAAACCTTATCATTCAGAAAGATTATAATACTTATACTTAGAAAGAGTTAAAATGCTATGTTAGAATGTGATCACATCACTTGAATCATTAGAATTTGGTTATGTTCTTTGGTGGCAAGTTGTTGTGTGGTCACACAACACGCCCCATTTTGCCTTGACAAAATAGGGACCCAACTTTTCTTGCTGCTTTGGCTTATTGTTTTCTACTTTGGGCAGTTTGGTAAAATCAATCATGCATGTAACCCTATAAGAGGGTGGATCTATCACCATGATGAGGTTAGTTGCCAAAATTAGTAGTTCCCATTATTAACCCCATGGTTGAAAAGTGTACAAAATTCCAAGCAAGTTTGCCTTTTAGATCACCCCAAAATTGTCTAAGGGAAGAGAGTTATGTTGAGTCAAAGTTTGGTCAAACTTGATATCCTGAGGGGAGGGTCATATTTCAAACATCAATCATATTAGATAAGATCACCCCGATATTGGATTATCACCTGATAAGCACCCAGTCTGTGATGTGCAGATGTCAACTTTAAGTAAGAGCTGATATCTACCCGTCAAACGACTTCAGTTATCTCACGGGGGGTTATATTTTTAACATCAGTCATCTTATGAATATCACCCTCTTCGAATATATCACCCTATGCCAATATGACGGTGACATCATCTAAGTCCAATGAATAAAGGAACTCACACTGATGATGATGTCATTATTCCATTCTATTCGTGGGGATGTATATATCTGATGTCCATCATATTCTTTAACATGACGATGACATCATTAAAACATACCGATTAAACAATGTCACTGGCATGGTGATGTCACCCTGATCTTTTTCGAAGGGGGTCATTTTATTTGTGGGGTCATATTTTGAATAGCCCCTGATCTTAATTTCATGACCTGATATACATATGGTCAACGTTCACCACATCACCCAATCCTTTGCATTTAGTTTTGCCACTTAAAGGTGGGGGGTCATTTTATCCAAAGAGGGTCATATTTTGAATATCCCCTGATCTTTCAAAGACCTCTCCCTGTTTCTTGACATAAATGCACTTAAATGCAGTAGATGAATTCCCTCCGATTACAAATACAAATTGAACACTTGGCAGCATCCATGAATTACCTATAGAAGCTCAACAGATTTGATCAAGACAACACAGTTTTACCCTAAGTTGTCCTATTGACCTGCTTTAAAGGTGAAATTCGAAGGTTATTTTCATTTACCTTGTGAAAAAATGAGAAATTACAGAGCTCTGAAGTCAAAACCTCATATAGCTACTTGTCAACAGATTGGATCCTTCAGAGTAATGGAACGGGTGATCTTTAGTATTCATAGCCCTTTTCTGTAACCAGTTATCTAATCCAAAAGGAAAATGATATTAGGTAAGTAACTATAAACCCTCTTGTTGTCATTTTCTATATTTTCAGGTAGAGTACTTGTTCTTTCTTGCAGTTTGGCTTTGTGAATATACACATCATGATGAAGTAAAGAATAATAGATAGAGTACACATGATATAGAAGTACATGATGTTGTATAAATGCATTTGGATATTGTAGGGTAAACAAATCATGTTTATTGCAAGAAGCCATGGTAGATCTTAGAAGGAATAGGTCTGACACAAATTTCCTCAAGCCCACATTTGTTCAACCTAAGGGGCTGCAGTTTAAATACAGAGTTATTGGTGATACTCATCAGGAGATACAGATCTGGCAGTATGGTCAACAAGAGTGGATCATGGTATGGACAATCCCATTCTGGATGGGGTATATGTTTCAGGTATGTGGCATACAGCTGGTTTTCTGTATGCTATGGATACCGCGGAGCTGGTAGTAGAATGTACAACGAATTATAACCTTGAAACTAGATGGGTGGAGAAGCATGGAAGGATATATGCAAACTTCTCAATCAAGGGCATTACCACCACCTTTAATCTACTAGTTGGGAAGAAGGTGGTGAGCATGGACCTGCGCAAGTTAGAAATAGAGTACAATAATAATAAGAAGAATGCAAGGAAGAGGATATACAAATGGAGGTCAAAGAGCAACACATATGCCGCCTCAGCTGAAATACTCATGCATCTATACAAGTTGGATTTTGATGATGAGTACCAATATATGATTTCCTTGCTGAGCAGGATGATAGCTAAACCTCATGCTAGAAATTTCAAGAACTAGATGTTTGGGATCATCCAGATGGTCTTATATGTAGACAATAGATCATTATGGGCTAAGATCATTAGTGACACACTGGATGAAGGAATGAGGAACCTGGGAGGACAGACATGTTTATTTTATATGACCTCATATGTGGTATACTCATGTGCATATAAGGGAACTTTTGATGCTTTGAAGATAGTGGGTAAGGCTAGTGGTGATCTTGATGATGCACACATATGGGATCATTATCCCCAATTACAAAGGAAGGATTACCTCCTAGACTACAAGTTGGTGAATGATGCATTTTCTATGCATCTGGTCAGAACCATGGAGGAGGACAAGACTAAAAGGCTAAGCATGGAAGCTCAGGAAGTTGTTTATCAGCATGGAGCCTGGTTTATCTAGTTTGCTACCTTTTCATACATCAAGATAGAGGGATTTGAAGGACAACCCCTTATGTTGCCAAGATACCCTACTGATGGGGTTGTCTTGATGGAATTTATTAGGCAGGTATCTACAATAGTTGAGGCCTACAAGGCACAAAAGAAGATACCTCTAGTGTTATTTCCAAAATCCATGGGTTGGTACATGTGCTCAAACTCAGAGAGGATAAAACATGTCATGGGATGTCTAAAATTGATGTATCTATAGCCATTTCCCTTAGCCAGATCTTATGATCCTTATGGGAGGATGTAGAAAATATTAGGAAAACTTATACATCAAAAGGATTTAGAAGACTTTTGGACCAACTATGACAATGAAGCTAAGGTGAGAAGAAGGAGGTACCAGAGGCTCACCTTGAATGAAATAAAAACCTTTCACTGCATCCCAGTGCTAGTGTATTTGAAGAAGGATGATGGAAAGATCATGTCCAATGAATATGAGGACAAAAAGGTGTATAATGACACCATATCAACCCCAGATCTTACACAGTCAGAGGATATATCCTTGGATCAACTAACAAGTGGGGTGATCTAGGTAACCTAGGCTTGGGTGGATGAGGAGATAAACAGATTGAATAAAATGGGTGTTGCCCTTACAGTTGATTCCAAGAAGAAGAGGCAAGAAATATTTGATGGAGGAAAGAGAAACTCCAATGGGGAAAGATTGCCCACACAAAAACAAAGGAAAGGTCCCCTTAAGGGTAAGAAAACTGAAGATGAACCAAAGGGGGTGATAATTGAATGGATTTACCATGTTAGCTACATGTATCTCAGGCTTCTACATCATCTACATAGCCTCTGATCGAAAAACCAAAAAACAAAAGGATTTTGAGGCCCGCTGTTGAAACTATAGAAGTGTAGGTAGAGGGCCAAACCTTGCAGTCAGAAGTGGGACAAGGCATCCCTTTGGAAGCAGAACAGGTAAATAAGGAACCTATAGGTGATGACCTAATGGTGGTCAGCAAGAAGAGGAGGGCAATGTCATTGACGTCACCACCCAAGAAGCAAAGAATAGTCATGAGAGGGGATATCTGGGCTGACCCCATCATATTGAGAGGAGCTAGTGGTGAAGCATTTAGAAAGGAACTATAACATGATGTTCCCCTTCCCACCATAATAAAATTCAAAACTGAGAAGGCAGAGGAACAACCAAGAGAAGTGTTCAAAGCAAGTTAGGATGTTCTTTTCTCTTTGGAGGATATTGTGGATTTATCTGATGATGAGGTAGTTCAGAGTGTGGCTTCTCAACAAATGGAGACTCTCACTTCTAACACTAGCATGACCCCTCATGGGACCCCATTAGCACAGATGGTGGTGTTGGAGGAAATAAAACAAACAGAGGAGGAAGTAGAACAAGGTAGCCCAGAGAGGGCAACCCAACAAATAGGGCTTGATAATTTGGTTGAGCAGGTGACTAGCCATGCCATTGTAGATTTTACATATAGGGGTGATATAAGCCCTCAGGATAAAATAGGTACAACTAAGGAACCAGAGAAGATTGAAGTGACAAAACAAGTAGAAAAAGATAACACTACTCCTAATATGAGTTAGAAACAACATTAGATATGCACAGAACCAAAAATAGTAGAAGTTCAATAGAAGAGTGGGGGTGATCAAGATATATCAGGTGCTACTGTTGTTCAGACTCAGGGAGATCTAGGAGAAGTCTCAAGAATAGAAGATAAATCAGGTTAGGAGGATGCTAAGCTATAGGATATCGATGCATCAGGTGGAGAACAAGAAATGACCCTTGATCAAGATGATGTAAAAAGGCCAAATACACAAACATCCACATATGTCAAGATACCTTAGGATGAGGAAAACAATAAAGAGAATGAAAATCAAGAGGGAGTACAAGATCAAGCATAGGATCAGAATGTGGAAATTCCAGAGAATCCTCCTTTGCAGAAGGCAACCCCTCAATAGTAAGAACTTCAACGAGATCCCCCTCATGAGGAACTACATAAGGAAGAAATTAAGAAAGTGCCTTCTCTACCAAGGATAAAGGCAGATGTTGGAGAACAGGGTAGACATGATGTTGACAAAGATCATCAAGGATCTGGAGATGATGTGCCTTAATGGATAGAAAGAGAAATAGGTATGGAACAAGGGTCAGAGATCCAAGAGTTTGTTGTTTCAACCTTGTTCGCTGAGACTATGATGAAGCCAAAGAGGAAGGCTAGATTAACATCGGCCATAAAGAGAGATCCTACTACAGGCAGAAGAACTGCACAAGTAGGACTTCCCATAGTAGAAAAGGAGAAAGACAAAATTAGCCTAGAGGAATTACAAATCACAACTGTTGATTTGGGTTTTACCAATGAGGACAAGGAAGGTCAAGAAGAGAAGGACATTATTGATTCTTTAACCCAAAGGGTGAAGAAGGAGAAAGAGAAAAATAAAATGCATAAGGAGCATATTGCTCAACTATATTCTTTCATAAAAGGGTTAATTAACCCTGATAATACACCAGTTGATCCTGCAGTCCCATTGACTATCATATCCCAGGAAGAGGTCACCAAGTTGGACCTAATGAAACATGACGCAATGGTCATGGAAAAGTTGATGTTGTCAGCTCTCACTGGGGCTGAAGATGTATTGAGAACCTCACTACAGAGGTGGAATTCTTTGAGTAGTCTAAAGAGAAAGGTAGATAAAATGCAAAATGATACGAGAAAAAGGTCATTCCAATTGGAAAAGGACCCGACTGCTCTAAGTGAAATGAAGAGAATTGATCCACAAGTCTTGATAAACAATCAAGTGTTGGATAATAATACTGCCCTGCTGATAAGCATATGGTATGAGTATATCAGGTTTGAATGTGATATCTTGAAGAAGTGCAGCGGCAAGCTGAGGGATATTAGTGTAAAGCTACATAGCATAATGGCATATGAAGTAGAGATTCTTGAGGCCCTGGAAGGTAAAATAGAGGGAAAATTTGAGAATCGATAAGCAGACTTTACTATTAAAGCTCTACATGATAATTTTAAGTTAGTAATAGATGACCCCCTCACCCACCTGACAGAAGAAGTAATGATTAAAATCATGAGGATAAAAGTTAAAGTAGAAACATACAATGAGACATTGAACAACAAGAAAGGTAAGCTGGAAGCTCTCAAGGCTAATTTCTAGTCTCATAAACATGCCATAAGAAAATCTAGAATCCAAGATGGGGAAGAGGTGGACAAAATAGTACAAGCATATGAACACATCAGGATAGTAGTAAAGGTCCACGTACAAGAGGATGTATATCAAAGTGTTAGTGATGCTAAAAGTGATGAAGATGAGGAGAACGATGAAGAGGAAGAAAATGAAGAAGAACTTGAGGAATGAATGAGTATGCATCACTAAGGGAACATATGCATAAGGTACTCATAAATAATGAGTCATACAAATGGTTGCCAACTGGCAACCTGTGCCACAAGGAAAAGTTGACTAAGTCATAGGGTAATTGTCAACCACTAATCTTAATTGATAAATCTTGACCGTTGGCCAATTGTAGCTGCCTCCACACCTTATTCTATAAAAGGTGTAGGGGTGCAATATTTTAGGGATTCAAAATTTAATTGAAATTTGATTATTGAAAATTTTAGGACTCATTTCAAAGTTGTTGTAAATGTACATGTTATGCATACTTAATGAAAGAGAATCCATTTTGATTACAAATCATCATAAATCTTAAGTAATCTATAATTTAAATTTAGATATATGCATTGATTAGCTACATCCCTTGGAGTGCTTTTTAGACTACATGTATTGTTTTCATTCCTAGTTCCTTTGAAGTTAGCATCAACCATATCCAGTTGTGGAACATCCTAGTGACCTATGGTTTGATTTATTATCTTCATGAATGTATCTTGTGTGTATGTCATTCAATGACTAAGGATTCACTAAAAACTAGAAGTATTCTTTTAAATTTCTTTAAATTTCATTATAGATCATCTCCATAATTGCAAATAATAGACAATCAAAAGCAAATAGAGCATGAAATATGCAGATATCGCATAGATAATTGAAAATACAGGGCATATTTAGAGTAAAAGCATGTCAAATTGATAAATATCATGCAAATTCAGACAAATATCCATGAAATACATATAGATATCCACTTATAGACACATCATTTGAATAAATATATATTGTAAAAGAAAGAGCAAGTTCATAATGATCAATAATTAGAAGAATTGATCAAACTTACAAATATCTTAGTAATCTTTGAAAATAGAGTAGAATTAACCTCTCTGTGGAGTGAATTTATAGGATACAGTACAATACTGATCACCTAGATAGATGTAAACCCCTTCAAATGGAAAACAACATGTCACATCAACCTCTTATTAACGTCAGATGATCATGACCTAATCAATGGAGACTTGGAGTCATCAACTTATCCTAAGCTGATCGTACTTTACAAGATAATAAAGGTTTGCTGTGCAAATTTTTATGCATGTTGTTATTGTTAGATTTAGAGCAGACAATTGAGAGGGTGGGGGGGTGAATCAGTTGTCCAAAACTTTCTTTATTTTCAACACTTAAATTCACTTAGCAGTATAACAATAAATCAGACATGAAACTTAATGCATTTAATCAAGAGTAGATAACACATTAACACAAGAGACACCAAGATTTTGACATGGAAAACCTGGTTAAGGGAAAAACCACGGGGTGATTAACCCAAGATTGTATTCTTTGTTAGAAGAATAGAAGGAACAAAATGGCAAATGCCAATTAGGGCTCACTACCCGAGCACACTGCTCACAAGAGGCTCACTGCCTACAAGAGACACACTGTCTACAGAAGAATGATTATCACATACTTGAAATGGAAGATAGCATCTTCACCATGCTTGATTCAGTTCCATTTAAGCCCAAACCTTCTGCTCTGTTCTTTGCTCTTCTCCTTGCTACCACACACTCATCTCTACAAGTCACACCTTGAAATGACTTCATAATCCCTTATTTATTCATGACATCAACTTAGGAACAAACATCTAAGTCAGCACACATCCGCAAGAACATCTGCAAGATGAATAACTCATCCAGTCAGCCAGCCTAAGTAAGAACACCTTCATCCTTAAGTATTTCTTCAATTTTGGGCTCCAACTCTAATGCAAACTGACAACATGAATTGAACATGATCTAAGGATCCCCACAAGCTTTCCTAAATCACCAGGAACATCCGCACTTCTTCTACTTACTGAAATCTCTCTCTCCTACTTCCAGAACCTCAAGAACACGGTCTGCCATTACTGTGACAAAGGAGTGGATGCTTCTGGACCTTCAAACCATGATCAAATAGAGATTACACATCATAAGGACTTCCCCAACAATCCTTTCGATCCATAGAATAGGATAATGTATTTTCGGATCCCACCAGACCTTTCTATAACACTCTGTCACTTCTAAACATCTCCCAGAAATAGTTCTACTTGATCGATCACAACTTCTTCATATCTTCATGTAAACCTCTGAAATCTTAATGAGAACATCTTAAGACTCATATCCACAAACCCTTTAATTCGCATCTTCTGATCCTCAACCTGTCTTGAGCTTTTGCCTTGCTGTCATCACTGTTCTTCACTATTCCTGATTGAGACTAATTTTCTCAGTATCACTGATGCAACAGAAGTATGTTGACATCAATGACAACACCGGTTAGGCCCATAATTGCAACAGTTATGACTAACAATAATCATCAGCAGTGCCTCATTGGCTACTTGTGCCTCACTCGTGGTTTGTGCCTCACTGGCATATTTCAATCATATACAATGAATAATATGGTTTAATACAGAGGGTTACTCTGTTTCGCTACAATTCAATCATCAACATTCTAGTATAACCTTAATGATAGTGTAAGATACACACACATCAATCTCCTAACAGATGTTCTTCATCTTATACCTTTTTATACTTTATCACCACCCTTTTGTTTCTTTTAATAACCAACTTGTATGAGTAGATGAACTGTTTGAAGTATATTTGAACTGAATCAATAATTGTCAAGAAAGAGTGGTCAAACTGACCCACTTTAAAAATATAAATTACTTGAGACTCAAGAAACCACAATGTAAACTTAATACGATCTCAATAGTTGTGTATACATTCACACACACCTATCAATATCATACAAGTGTATATAAATATATCATGAAGCCTTTTCTCTTTTCATCAAATAGTTTATACTTGTAACTAAAACCAAATAACTACTCAATAAGATTCTTTATAGGACAAATAACTGCAAGACCCATAATGTCGATTGATCTCACTTTAACTCAAGGGTCAAACCAAAGTGTGCTCAGAATAATAACTTCCTTCACATTACTAATATACAATAGTCTATAGTTTAGAACCCTTTTTCTTATCAGTAATAAACAAAGAAAAACCTTCCGAGTGAACCAAAAATGCCATCATCATAGGGTTAAGTTAAACCTCTATTTTTTTCAAACTTGACCATATATGTTTGCTAACCCTTGTTGATAAGTTTTTTAATGAAATAAAGAATACCTTGTAAACTATAAACAACTTATAACAATATCATCAAACTGTTCACAATACCCATGCAACTTAAACACTGGTGCAGGGGCACCCCTTCAACAAGCCTAAAGTCTTACTAGGTTGATATGTTTTATGTACTTTAATGTAATAAGGTTTGTTTGACCAAATATCATTGTAGTTTGTAATTTGGTTTCTATTTGTAAGTCCCAAGGGACACTTGTCGAGTGCATTAACAAGGTTGTTAGTTAGTTATGATCTCCCAGCTACTTGGAATTGTCTCCTAGCTGTTGGGAATCATTTTAGTACTATTGTTAGTGAGTAGTTAAATACCCTAGCTTGGATTGATTTGATCATAGAGATATAGAGAGTTGATTTTGGTTTTGGAAGAGTTAGATCAAAGCAGTGTTTGTGCATTTTAATTGTTTAGTTGTATTCATCTGTGAAAGCATAATAAAGAAGACCATGTTGTGATCAATTCCATTCTGTAATTGATTTTCTGATTTGCAGTCAAGATGGATTTTTAATCCATTCCACCAGTTGATTACTCTATAATTGGTGGAATGGTTCTATATATTAGTTTATGTTTTTGTTTTGTTTTCATGGTCCCAAGATCGATCAACATCATGCTTTGTTGAATCCTAGCATCTTCATGTGCTAGGTTGAGAAAGGTTAAACTCTATGTTAGATTGTTAGGGAAATAGATCTGAGCAATCATAGGGTTTTGTAGTGTTCAAACAACGAAGATTCAAGTGGTTTCATGGAAGCTACATTTGGTATATATATAGTAATTGCATGTCAGATATACACCCTGTGAGTATATCCCTATTGTCTATTGCAAGGTCTATCGGGTCCCTCTAGTGGTTGGAATGTTTCTTTTGTATGTATTAAACATTGTCAAGATACAAGGTAGTGAACATACATTGCAAATATACAGTCCCTGTGTATATCGCAGATGTGTATTGGGTTACTTTTCCTATGTATCCCGCAATTGCATGAAGTGTTTGTATGTGACAAATGTACATTCTAAATGTACAAGTCTATCGGCCTACAAAGGAGAGAGAAAGTTGAAGTTTCCAACCCACATACAAGGAAGTCAACGGGTTAGTCAAACCTAGCAAATGCATATTTGGATTGTATAATTTGAATGTATATTGGATATACATTCTGCAGATACATTGGATTGTATGCAAAGTAAGATCGGAAATAACGGTGAAGGGAACCGGTAGTAGTGGGTCAAAAGTTGTATGTATGTAAGCATTGGAGTGAAGTCTAGTGGAGGAACTAATAGTGTAGTGTGTTGCTGATAGGCAACTGTTGAAGAGTATTTGCATTGGAATGAGATGTGCGTTGGGAGGAAGTAGTAAGGAGTTCGTCGAAACGAAGGACCCGCCAATAGGCCAAAAATTGAAACTCCATCGACAAAAGGAGAGGTTTCGGTGTTGAAGGGTTTTGGTTCATCGATGATGGATAGTCTAGCCAATGGAATATGTTGGAGAGACATTAGGGTGACTCTTTCCGATAGAAAGAAATACCTCAAATTTCACTAGTATTGAACACTTCCATTGGTAGCTCTGCATCAAGTGGTATCAGAGCAAAGGAGTATCTTCTGGGAAGATAAGAAGACAACAAGATGTCAGATGAAGAAGGATCATTAGAGCTCCCAGCAAGGATAACCAACGCTAAGTTGGCTATGCTGGTGAAGAAGTAGATTGCAGAGAGCAAAGCAGTGAAAGCTTAGAATCAGACCTTGAAAGATGAGTTTGAGAAGTTGAGGGATAGAGTAGGTTCTGGTAAAGAAGATGACATGGATGAAGAGGAAATCCCTAGGAAGGAAGAGGTAGATGTTCCTTCAGACCAGAGACCCTTATTGAATGCCCTCAAATCCATGGAGAGGAGAACCATGGATGTGAAACTAGATTTGCCAGTGTTTATGGGAAAGATGGATCCTGATTTAGTGATGGAGTGGATAGACTCCTTGAATAATTTCTTTGAAACAGAGGAGATACTAGATCATCAAAGGGTAAAGATGGCTCAGTCCAAAATGAAAGAGGCTACATTGACTTGGTGGAATTTCATCTAAGATGACAGGGTGAAAGAAATTAAAAATAGAGTTGCTACTTGGAAGAAAATGGTGTCTTTAGTGAAGGAAGACTATGTTCCATTGGATTACAACATCCAATTACAAAAGAGGAGACAACATTTGAAACAAAAAGATTTAGATGTCAAATCGTATACTAAAGAATTCATGAAACTCTGTGTCAAGACTAAGGTAAAAGAAAATGAGGAAGAGAGGGTAGCAAGGTATCTCAATGGGTTGAGACTTGCTATCCAAGAAGATTTAAATCTGCATAGTCCAGATACAGTTTAGAATTGCTATCAATTGGCACTCAAGGTGGAAGAGAAATTAAAGAGAAGGCAAGAATAGAACAATAGAGGAAGAGGAAGACAGAAAAGAGGTGGAAGAAGTCCTTTCAGAGGCAGAGGACATGGGTTTGGATATCAAGGTGAATCTAATTAGGAGAACATCAAAGGAGAAAGTAGTCAAACTCAAAAGGGAAGTTATGATCAGAAAGGAAACTTTAGGGGTAGAAGACCACCATTTCTAGGAAGATCTCAGGGCAGAGGACCTCTTAGATGTTACAATTGTAATCAAGAAGGCCATATAGCCATCAGATGTCTAGAAAAAGCATCAAGTTCAATGGGAGAAAGAACAAATCTAATACAAGAATCTAACTGCCAAAGCGTGACAAACTCAAACACTAGTCACAGTGTAAAAGCTCCTGATAGTTATGGATATCCTAAGATAGGAGAATCTTTGATGATTAAGAGAGCAATGACCACCATGAAGGTGCCTAATAGAAAACCCCCACAGAGAAAATCTCTTTTCAAGACTACTTGTAAGGTAGGAGGAAAGGTATGTAAAGTTTTGATTGACTCTGGTTCTACTGAAAATTTTGTGTCTATTGAAATGGTAGAAAAGTTGAAGCTTAGAAGGCTGCCACATCCTTACCCATACAAGATTTCATGGCTCACTCAAGGTCAGCAAATAGTTGTAGAAGAGCAGGCTTGGGTGGAGTTTCAAATTGGAACATATAAGGAAAGATTATTGTTTGACATAGCTCAGATGGATGCTTGCCATCTCCTATTTGGAAGACCATGGCAATATGACTTGGGAGCACAACATGATGGAGTTAGAAATACATATTCAATCACCAAGGATGGTAAGGTGATAAAGTTATTGCCACTAATGGAGAAAGAGGTAGAGTCAAAAGGGAAAGAAGTCAAAGTAATGCTAGTAGAAGGTACACAATTCATGAAAGAGATGGTAGAAGAGGGTGCAGTTGCATATGCACTAATTCCATGCCTAACAGTGAACAAGAAGCAGTAGCAAGAAGTCAAGGGAGAGAAGAGGCAGAGGTTAATATATTCTACTGTCTAAGAGCTATTAGATAAATACAAAGGTATCATCTCTGATGGAATGCCAAGGTCCCTACCACCTATAAGGGACATCAGTCATTGTATAGATCTGATCCTAGGATCTACACTTCCAAACAAGGAAGCATACAAGCTTACTCCAGAGCAGAATGCAAAAGTTGCAAGGTAGATTGAGGAATTGTTGGAGACAGGCCTAATTGGCAAAAGTTTAAGCCCATGTGCAGTACCAGCTATTCTAGCACCAAAGAAAGAAGGCACTTGGAGACTTTGTATTGATTCTAGGGACATTAACAAGATAACAATTAGGTATAGATTTCCAATACCTAGGATAGAAGATTTGCTTGACTATTTAGGAGATGCTAAGTATTTCACAAAAATAGATTTGAAGAGTGGTTATCATCATATCAGAATTAGGCCAGGAGATGAGTGGAAAACAACATTTAAAATAAATGAGGGATTGTATGAGTGGAAGATCATGCCTTTTGTTTTGTCCAATGCTCCTAGTACTTTTATGAGGCTGATGAATGAGGTTTCGAGAGAATTTATAGGCAAATTTGTCATAGTATATCTAGATGACATTTTGATTTTCAGTAATACAAAGGAAGAGCATCTCAAGCATATAGACCTGGTTATTCATGTAGGAGGAGATCACCTATTTGGGTTTTGTCATTTCATAAGGAAAACTAAAAATGGATCAGGAGAAGGTAAGTGCCATATTGTCTTGGCCAACTCTTAGAACCATGAATGATGTCAGAAGTTTCCATGGGTTAGCAAATTTTTATAGGAAGTTTATAAAAGGGTTTAGTCATATCTGTGCACCCATGCTTGACACCATAAAAGGAGGATAGAAGTGCAGATTCACTTGGACAAAGGTAGCAGATGATTCATTTGAAACTTTAAAGAAGAAGGTAGCACAACAACTAGTCCTTACACATCCAAATTTCAACAAGATTTTTTAGGTTGAATGTGATGCAAGTCACATGGCAATTGGAGCAATAATTAGTCAAGAAGGTAGGCCTATCGCATTTTTCAGTGAGAAGCTAAATGATGCTAAGAAGAGGTATTCATCCTATGATTTGGAGATGTATGCTCTAGTCCAGTCACTCAAGAAGTGGAGGCATTACTTGATGCCAAAAGAATATATGGTGTTCATAGATAATCAGGCCCTTAGTTTCATTAACAGTCAAGAGAAGTTGAACCACAGACATATGAAGTGGGTGGAAACTTTGCAAGCTTTCACTTTCACACTTAAGCACAAGAAAGGAGTCAAGAACAAGGTAGCAGATGCTTTGAATAGGAGAGCTCTAACCATAAATCAGATTCAACTAGAAAGTGTTGGCATTGATTCCCTGAAGACTATGTATGATGCTGATGAAGACTTTGGAGAGATATATCAAGTATGCACTTCTTTTGGAGATAAATATCATGTTGAATTCTCTAAATTTCTGATCCAGGATGGATTGTTGTTCAAAGGTGGACACTTGTGTATTCCAAGGTGCTCTATGAGGCTAAACATCATTAAGGAGAAACATGGTGTAGCTATGGCAGGACATTTTGGTTTGGATAAAACTCTTGATCTTGTCAAGAGACATTATTATTGGCCTAAGTTGCAATCAGATGTTAGAAAACTTGTGGAGACATGTGGGATATGTTAAAAAGCAAAAGGAAGGTCAACTAATGTAGGTCTATATCAGCCATTGCCCATTCCTTCTAGACCATGGGAGAGTATAAGCATGGATTTTGTGTTGGGTTTACCTAGAACTAGGAAGGGCTATGATAGTGTTTTTGTTGTAGTGGACAGATTCAGTAAAATGGCATACTTCTTGCCATGCAAAACCACTTGTGATGCTTCATATGTTGCAAACTTGTTTTTCAAAGAAATAGTGAGGATACATAGATTGCCATTAAGCATAGTTTCAGATAGAGATGTGAAATTTATTGGTCATTATTGGAGGACTCTTTGGAAGAATCTTGGAGCCAATTTATCTTTCTCATCATCTTATCATCCTCAAACAGATGGATAGACTGAAGTGGTCAACCATTCTTTGGGAAATCTACTAAGATGTTTGACAAGACAGCATGGAGAGAAGTGGGATAACATCCTACCACAGGTAGAATTTTCTTATAATGATACCATCAATAGGAGTACAGGGAAATCACCTTTTTAGGTAGTATATGGTATTCATCCCAAAGGTATTTTAGAGTTAAGAGATTTGCCTTTGGGAGACTCTATTAGTGTAGATGGAGAAGCTTTTGCAGCAGAAATCAAAGAGGTGCATGATCAGGTCAAGAACCAACTCCAGCAAACTACTTTGAAGTACAAAGCATATGCTGATAAGAAGAAGAGAGATGTACAGTTTGATGTTGGAGATTTGGTATGGGTTCATTTGAAGAAGGAAAGACTTCCAAAAGGTAAATATACCAAACTAATGTAGAGGAAGATTGGACCATGTCTGATTTTGAAGAAATGTGGACAAAATGCTTATGAGATCCAACTTCCTTCTAATCTTGGATTGTCACCCATATTCAATGTATGTGATTTAACTCCATACAAGCAGAATATAGATGTAGAACATGACCCATTGCAAGGTACAGCAGATGATGACATTCCTAAACATGATCCACCACAATTATAGAAGATTTTGGACTCTAGAGTCACAAAGCATACCAGGAACAAAGAGTACATGGAATATTTGGTGGCTTGGCAAGGGAAACTAGATTCAGAAGTAGTTTGGATGACTAAAGAAAAGATCAGAAAACATGGAGCAGACTTACAAACTCTGATTTCAAGTGGGCTTGAGATTTCTTCTCCCAGGGAGTATGGTGCAGGGGCACCCCTTCAACAAGCCTAAAGTCTTACTAGGTTGATATATTTTATGAACTTTAATGTAATAAGGTCTGTTTGACCAAATATCATTGTAGTTTGTAATTCGGTTTCTATTTGTAAGTCCCAAGAGACACTTGTCGAGTGCATTGACAAGGTTGTTAGTTAGTTATGATCTCCCAGCCACTTGGAATTGTCTCCCAGTCGTTGGGAATCATTTTAGTACTACTGTTAGTGAGTAGTTAAATACCCTAGCTTGGATCGATTTGATCATAGAGATATAGAGAGTTGATTTTGGTTTTGGAAGAGTTAGATCAGAGTAGTGTTTGTGCATTTTAATTGTTCAGTTGTATTCATCTATGAAAGCATAATAAAGAAGAACCTATTGTGATCGATTCCATTTTGTAATTGATTTTCTGATTTGTAGTCGAGATGGATTTTTAATCCATTCCACTGGTTGATTACTCTGTAATCAGTGGAATGGTTCTGTATATTAGTTTATGTTTTTGTTTTGTTTTCATGTTCGGAGGATCGATTGACATCATGCTTTGTTGAATCCTAGCATCTTCATGTGCTAGGTTGAGAAAGGTTAAAATCTATGTTAGATTGTTAGGGAAACATATTTGAGCAATCATAGGGTTTTGTAGTTGTTAAACAACAAAGATTCGTGTGGTTTCATGGAAGCTACATTTGGTATATATATAGTAATTGCATGTCAGATATACACCCTATGAGTATATCCCTATTGTCTATCGCAAGGTCTATCAGGTCACTCTGGCGGTTGGAATGTTTCTTTTGTATGTATTAAACATACATTGTCAAGATACAAGGTAGTGAACATACATTGCGAATATACAGTCCCTGTGTATATCACAGATGTGTATCGGGTTACTTTTCTTGTGTATCCCGCAGTTGCATGAAGTGTTTGTATGTGACGAATATACATTCTAAATGTACAATTCTATAGGCATACAAAGGAGAGAGAAAGTTGAAGTTTCCAACCCACATACAAGGAAGTCAATGGGTTAGTCAAACCCAACAAATGCATATTTGGATTGTATAATTCGAATGTATATTGGGATATACATTCTGAAGATGCATTGGATTGTATGCAAAGTAAGACCGGCAATAACGGTGAAGGGAACTGGTAGTAGTGGGTCAAAAGTTGTATGTATGTAAGCATCGGAGTGAAGTCTAGTGGAGGAACTGATAGTGTAGTGTGTTGCCGATAGGCAACTATTGAAGAGTATTTGCATCGGAATGAGATGTGCATTGGGAGGAAGTAGTAAGGAGTTCACCGATAATGAAGGTCTCGCCGATAGGTGAAAAATTGAAACTCCATTGGCAAAAGGAGAGGTTTTAGTGTTGAAGGGTTTTGGTTCATCGATGATGGATAGTCTAGCCAATGGAATATGTCAGAGAGACATTAGGGTGACTCTTGCCGATAGAAAGAAATACCTCAAATTTCACTTGTATTGAACACTTTTGTTGGTAGTTCTGCATCAAACACCTTGAGAAAGAATAAAAGACAAAGAACAAAATCACCTATATTAGTAGTCAACGAAGTCACTTGCACCTAAAAAACATGTTGAGGAACCAAACTGCAACTGCCTCACTGTCTCAGTCCACATTCAACTTTGTCACTTCACAAAACAATCAACACACAAGATAGTCCATGCTTTCACCTTATACATTCATGATTTCACATCACAAAGTCAAACCCTAATAGTAGAGCCCATTTCTGAAGGTAGAGACTTTGTAAAATGAAATGAAAACTATTTATTTTTTTCACCTATATTCCAATGACCTTTACTCCTGGTGTGCCCTAACGGGCGCTGTCACAAAATAAACAAAACTATCAACTTTTACCTTTTGTGAAACTCATAAACCTGCCCAGTAGGTTAATAACCTTAAGTGGCTTGAATGTGACATTCTATAATGAAATTTATGAATTTAAATTTATATGCCACAAAACATTTTAAATGATCATGGTGTGTCTTAAGTAACCTTTAGTCACCTTAACCCAATGCATCAAATGAATAACCTTTTGGAATAAACAAATGATATTATGAAACCCTTATGACCCTTTATGCATGTAATGTCATTTAGCCACAAAGGCTTATCATGAAATTTCACTATCCAAAATTATCACAATAGCCTTGATGTATCAAACTTCTCATGCCAACTATGTCAAGGATCATTAGCATAAAAAGTATATTATGAAAATGTGACTTGATATCATACAACTGAAGTGCAAGTGCATACCATACCAACTGTCCTATCATCATCAACATGATATCATATGAATATCATATGCCAACTGTATACCACCATGAGAGTATCCAACATCAAAAGATTAGGAGAGACAATTATTATATACCAAGATAAGAGCCAACTATTAAATGCCAAGAACCCATAAAGAGATCATGAGAACCAACAGTCATATTGAGAATATGATAGCATGTGTCAACTAGCATAATATCATCATGTGCCAACTATTATAATGTCATCAAAGAGAGTATCAATTTTACCAATACAACTCATTCTATAGGAAGATAGAATATGATCTCAAACATCAACTCTACCATGCAGAGAATGACAAACATAATGGCAACCATAATGACAACCAAATGTCCAAGCTCATTATCACATAAACCAAATATAACTATCACGATGCAACATCAAACCAATGCAATTGTCAATGTACCACAAACCTAAGAGTTTGTGTATTTGACATCAAGTACAATAACTAAGAGGGCAACAAATACCATTACCAACAAGATCATTGAGAAGATAGGAGACAATGGAATTCATGGGTTAAATTAGTTTGCAAGACCTATAACTTATGTTTAGATATGTGTAGAGACAAAAATTCTCCTTTTAGGGAATGAAACTTGGTGTGCTTGAGAAGTGTATGCCATGTAAGTGGGAGCCAGTGCCACCAAGTTTCTAGTTGTCCACCTTATTTAAGTGGCTAGAGAAATCCAAGTTAGGATTTAACAAGTAGTATCCGTTCTTGCCTAGGATTGTACTTGTCTTCAAATTTGTGTTAAAATTAAATGTCACAAACAAACATCAAATTGTACTGTCTCCTGTGTTTTCTTGACTAAGAACAGTGAAAATCATCACCAAAAAAATTAGGTTATCTTGAAAAATGTTTCAAAAACTTGATAAAAAACATAGTTGTCTGAGTAGACCTGTGCATTTGACAAATGTTGTTGCACATATACAACATCTTGCTGCACATTTGAACAATATTATTGTGCATACACTCCTGCTGCACATATAAATAATAGAACTGTGCATTCAAAAATGCACATATAACACCTGTTCTTGTGCATTTGAACTCTATTTTTGCGCATATGAAAATGCACATCCACAACAGTGAGTTGTTCCTGAGTTTTTAAGAAAATAATCAAACTAGTTTTGGATACCCATTTCTGCCTAGAATCTACTGGTGAAGTTATTTTAACCATAAAAATTCATCCCATATCTATTTTCAAACATTTCACTCACATATCATACTTAGCCTTTCCAAAATCAAACAAAATCAAATTTTCCCCAAAGGTGCCATTGAGATCTTCATATTCAAAACAAAACACTTTGGTTAATTTCCCTATTAGGATCAATCATCTCCTATCTAGGAACTACACTAAAGCATCTTGACAAGGTTAGTCTACATCAATAGTGATTACAATCATCCCTATTTGACTCACTTTGGATCAACACTTTGATAGCTATACACTATTGCTCAAGACTATTGTTTGAACAAGAAATAAAAAATGCCACCTTTAGAAAATATTATCACCAACACATTCAATTCAATCTTTCACCTCAAATTATATCCCATCATAAACATCACTTACATCCACAAGTCTATCACCCAACTTCATTCATATAACACTTTTGTATGGCTGAAACTAGATCTCAAGCCAAGAGAAGAAAAGAAATGGATTACACCAATAGTAGTGTATGCTCTTCTAGTGATGGAGAGGAAGAAATCAACCAAGAAGAACTTGATAAGTTCTTACAAGATCTAAAATTTCAAAAATTTATGGATAAGGTCATAACAACGGATCCTCACAAATACTTCCTCTTACTTGTACAACAAGGAGCCAAGCTACCCGCTGATTTTGACATTTCACAATTGAGAACCACAACCTCATCAAATGAAATAGAAGCTCCCAAGAATGACAAGGCTAAGGATATGTCAAATCCTTTAGATACACTCACACAAAAAATCAAAGCCTTACAACAACAATTTGTAGACTTACAAACAAGAACTTCCACAAAACATTACTCATTAGAGGATATATCTCCATATCCTTTTGACAAAAGTTTAGTCATGGTACCTTTCCCGTCAAGATCTAAAGTCCCTAAATTTGACAAATATAGGGGGAAAGGTGATCCACGTGACCACATTAGAGAATTCAACATTGCATTCTTAGAATTCACCCATAATGAGACATATCTTATGTAATTCTTTCTACACAGCCTAGGAGGTCAAGCTATGGAGTGGTTCTCCCATCTTCCTCCTAGAATCTGAACATTCAATGAACTAGTGGACAAGTTTGTCACTCATTTCTCCTATAACATTGAACATGAGATTTCAATGTTAGATCTATGCAATAACAAACAAAAGAGTGGAGAATCTTTCACCACTTTCTTACAAAGGTGGAGACAACTTGCTAGTAAATGTCCTTAGCATATTCCTGAAAAGTAGATGATTGAAATGTTTGTCCATAACTTGAACACTAAATTAAGCTATCAAATACAAATCCAATGTCCTACTTCCTTTAGTAAGGTCACTGAGATGGAATTACTTATTGAGAAGGATTTGATAGCTAAAGGACAAATAAAAATCTACAAGGATGTCTCTAGCTCAAGAAATAACACGGATAAATCAAGGTTTTGGACTAAAAATAAAAACATTGTAAATGATGGAGTTGTAGATGCAAAATGTGTGACACCAAAACAACCTATTCTAAATCTATCAAGTCCACACAACAATACACCTCCAAACGACCCACAAACAATGAACCAAGACCAACAAATTTTCCTCCTCACAGAAAATTTACATCATTGGGTGAATCAATTGAATCTAGCCTAAGGAAGCTCATAGAAAACAACCTCATAACACTTCCTACGATAAGAGAATATGAACCCAAGTTCAAACCCTCTTGGTGGAACAATTCTAATTTTTATGAATTCCATAGAAGTAAAAGTCACAAGACCAATGATTGCTAATGACTGAAAAACACCATCCGAGACTTGATAAATCGTGGAGATATATCAATTGATGGACATGCATCCAATGATGACCATATGGCATTCAAGAATCCACTCCCTTACTATGAGAAGGGAGGTCCCTCTAAGAAAAACACTAACAGTGGTAACAATGCCAATTACATGAATATATCATATGAATACAACTTTAACCACATCTCTAAAAGTGATTCACATGTAAATATGATTACTATAAATAACAAGCCCAATTGTAATGTAACCACACATCATGGAAAGATTACTCTCGAAGGGGCTCCACCTAAACCATCTTATGTATCCAATTAGTATAATATCCTAGACCAACTCCAAAAGGCACCTGCACATATATCTATATTGGAGCTTTTATGTCTTTCACCATCCCATAAGGCAATCCTAGAAAAGGCTCTTTTGGGAACCACTATGCCAACAAATCTAGCCCAAGAGCAATTCGAAGCCATGGCAGGACATCTTACTACCCATCACTTCCTATCTTTTACCAAGAAAGATGACATGTCTGTTACTCAACCTCACAATGCATCCCTTCACATCGAAACCCTCATTCATAAACAAAGAATAAAATGGGTCCTTATAGATGGAGGGGTAGGTTTAAATATATGCACATTAAAATTAATCTTTGCATTGGGGTTCTTTGAGAATGTTGTTGACCCAAAGAACAAGATCACAATCAAGGCATATGATGAAGAAGAAAGGACATCTAAAGGCAATGTTGTTTTGCCAATATGAGTTAGACCGGTAGAGAAAGACATGGTTGGCCAAGTACTTGACATGGAACTAGCCTATAATATTCTCCTCGGCTGACCTTGGATACATGTGATGAAGGCCATACCGTCCACCTATCATCAATGTATAAAGTTCCATTACAATGGCCAAGAGATTACTATCCAAGGTGATCTCAACCCACTTCAATATTGCAACACCATCAAATCAAAGATGGAAGTTGTCATATCTACCAACCCTACAATTTCATCCTCTATACATCCCTTGTTGACCCAAGTTCAATACCTTCTACATTTGAAACCACTGAACTAAAAGTCAAGCTCAAAGATAAAGGGATATGAGAGTATTCCATTGAGCAAACCTTTTTTCTTACAAAACTACCCCTATCACCCAAGTCTTATGACAAGTCATCTATGGACAAACCACAGTCATTAAAAACTCCTAATGGTCCTTTTATCAAATGGGTTACTCTATCCGATGAAAGTGATGAAGAAGATGTCCTTCAGTGGCTATACAAAGAAGAGGATATAGAATCCAAGCTACAAGATCAACAACCCCAATTACAAATTGAGCAATATGGCCCAAGTTTTACTATCTTATAGAGGATGGGATATGATGGTCATAGTCCCATAGGCTTGAGAAAAGAAGGTATCATGGAACCCATACAACCATCTTCCTTATCGGCCTAAGACATTATAGGGCTATGGTACAAAGGAAAAGACAAGGAAAAGGTTACCACCAATCTAGTTGAGCAAATTCACAAATTTCAAGAAGAGAGTGAAACTGACTCTAACCAATGGGAATGAGATAATCTTTCTAAACTATCAAGTGTGAAGATAAATGTATTGATGTAGTTCAATAAATATAGCTCAACAAATGCATACCATGAGGGTCAAAGTTTAGGGTTTAGATCACTAGAGTTCGATTCGCAAAATACTAAGAGTGAGTCCCAAGAGGAAGGTTGGATGTCACACTTAATAGATAATACTGAGGAGAGTACTATTTTAGACCTTGTAAATACCCCCACGAACCTAGACAACTCCTCTGTCATAACCATTATTTCCCTTGAGTCAAACCAACTCAATGATCCTCTACCATTAGTACATCCTGAACTTATAGATTGGGAACTACAAGAGGCCCTTGAACTAGATACCTTTCAAAATGATGATGCTATTATTGACTATCTAGAACTCAGGGATCACTTACCATTAGGAGATCATAAAGCTAGATTTACTATAGAACTCAATGACAAGGCTTATTTTGGAGAGAGAACCAAGCCTTTTAGTCACAAAAATGTAAAAAAAAAAATATCTAATGGTGAAAACTTCTTTGTGGTAGTGTTAAACCGCAAAAAAAGTAAAAAATAAAGGATGAATCTGATGATGAAAACCTCTTTGAGGCACCAAAGGATGAAAGGCTTGACACTCTCCCCAACCTTACACATTAGGAGAGATCATCAATTTTGATAGAACCAACAAAACCTGTTAGCATTGGCACATAAGACAATCCAAAGATAATCCATCTAGTAGAATCTTTATATGAGCAAGAAAAGATAGAATTCATCAAATTCTTCAAACAGAGACAAATTAATTTTTCTTGGTCCTATGTGGATATGCTTGGACTTGTTCTAGATCTCATAATGCATCATTTTCCACTAGCTCATGGAGCTAAACTAGTAAAACAAAAGCTAAGGAAAATGCATCCGTATATAGCACTATTAGTGAAAGAAGAATTGAAGAAGCTATTAGATGTTGGGTTTATCAGACCAATTGACTATCTGAAATGGATTTCCAATATTGTTCCTATCTCAAAACTAGATGGAAGGATTAGACTTTTCAATGATTTTAGGGATTTGAATAAAGCTTGCCCCAAGGATGACTTTCCTTTGCCTAATATCGACATCATTGTGGACATTACAGTGGGGCATACTATGCTATCTCTCATGGATCAATTTTTTGGCTATAATCAAATCAAAATAGCACCAGAAGACCAACACAAGACTACGTTTACATTTCCATGGGGTACATATTGCTAGTGTGTGATGCCATTTGGACTAAAAAATACAGGAGCAACATACCAAAGAGCAATAAGATAATTTTCCATGATATGATGCACACCATTATGGAAGATTATGTAAATGATATTCTAGCCAAATTTCTCACAAGAGAAGGGCACTTGCAAGTATTAGATAAAATATTTCAGAGACTGGAGAAATTCAGTGTCCACTTGAATCCAAAGAAGTGTGTGTTTAGAGTCACATCCGACAAACTTTTAAGATATATAGTTTCAACCAAAGGAATTGAGGTGGATCCAACCAAAGTGAAAGAAATAATGGACATGCCACCACCTAAAAATATGAATCAACTAAGGTCATTGCAAGGAAAGTTGCAATCTACCCATCAGTTTATCTCACAATTAGCTGACAGATGTCATCTATTTACCCATCTCCTTCACAAGAACATTCCTTTCAGATGGGATGAGATGTGCGAGCAAGCCTTTCAACTCTTGAAAGAGTATCTGATTAATCCTCGAATCTTAATGTCACCAATCTAAGGCAAACCACTTTTGCTTTATATTTTAGCTACACCAACTGCTCTAGGGACTTTATTGGCACAATAGGACTATGAAGGAAAGGAATGGGCTATTTACTACATCAGTCAAACATTGGTAGGCTATGAGGTACAATACACACCTATTAAATGAGCATGTCTTGCCATAGTATTTGCATCCCAAAAAATTAGACATTATATGCTCAAACATTCAATCAAGTTGGTAGCAAAGATAGATCCATTGAAGTGTTTTCTCATTAAGGCTACTCTGACAGATAGACTATCCAAGTGGGTAATGATTCTCAGTGAGTTCGACATTGAATATGTAGATAGAAGAGCTATAAAAGGCCAAGTGATTGCGGATCAGTTAGAAGATGCACGATTGCATGATGACAATCCATTAAGCTTTGACTTTCCAGATGAAGCCATCTTCAACATAACAACCCAAGCTTGGAAACTCTATTTTGATGGATCCTATACACAACATGGGTCGAGAGCAAGCATTTTGTTGGTCACACCTCAAGGGGATACAATCTTGAAATCATATAGACTACTTTTTCCTTGTACGAACAACATGGAAGAATATGAGGCATTGATCATTGGTCTCAAAATGGTAATAGAATGGAAATTTTGATAGCTTCATGTGTATGGAGATTCATAACTAGTCATCAATCAGGCAAATGATGACTATCAAACCAAGGATGAGAAGTTAATACCCTACAAGAGTATGGTAGACGACTTTAAATTTTTTTTTTGTGATTTCCTTTGAACAAATACCAAGACTTGAGAAAAAATTTACAGATGCCATGGCAACCATTGCATCACTAGTGGATATACATGAAAATCAATCACGTTCTGAGTTCTTAGTCAAGCCAATGTCTAATCCTACTTATGATATCCCTGAAACAAGAACCATATGCCATATAGTAGGATCTAATTCTCCCCTCTACACAAATATCTATACTTATCTAAAAGAGAATACATTACCACCTGGTTTATGCAACAATCTATGAAGAACCTTCATTCATCAAGATGATCGATATACCATAATTTCTGATACCCTTTATCAATGAGGTCTTGATGGTACTCTCCTTAGGTGTCTCGAAATTGAGGAATATCAAACCATCTTAAGGGAAGTTCACAAAGGAATTTGCAGAACCCACTCTAGTGGTCCTACTTTAGCTAGGAAACTCATGCGTATGGGATACCATTGGCCAAGTACGTGTTGGTTAACAAATTTGTCACCTAAATCTATATACTCATGCTTGGACAAGTGACAAATGTAATCAACAGTTGACCCTAATATACTAGTATTTTATAAAAGGCTCTATGCTTATTTAACAAGGGGCAGCTACCTTCAATAGATATTCTGATGAATGAAGACTAGAATTACTTTTAACCGGAAAGAAAAACAAAGGTAGAGATTTTGACCAGAAAGTGATAAAGGTAGATTTACAACTCAATTATAAGAAGCTCAAAGACTTCCATCAACATAATATCTTTGAATTTATAAGAAATGATATGATACACCATATATTCACCACTTCAAATAATCTATCAAAAGATAAACAATTCACAGTAGTAAAGACTATAGATATCCAACCACCTTAATACACAAATATCACCAACACTAGTAGTAACACATTCAACACAAGAATAACATGAATCCAAATAACCATAACACAAAGGCCATGATCATTTAAAACTCCATGATATTGATTTTTATTGCATGTATCAAAGCAGTCGAAATAGAAAGACCAGCATTTTCTATCACCTTTCTCCAAAACAAAGTTTGTCTAAAAAGATCTATAAATCAACTAGCTATCCAGAATATATAGCTAAGCTGAGAAATAATTGTCTTCAAAACCATAACGGCTTCTTGAAACAACTGATTTAAAGATGTTTAAACAATAATAATAAGGGTCCCTCCAGAGCCAATAGTTTTAGAGAAAATATTTTAAAACAACTAAAGCATGAGAAATAAAATCAATTTAGGATTTGCAAATCCTCATCATCATTGTCCACTTCATCCATCACTTCCTCTTCCCTTGCTTGTTCGCCTTCTCTTGTGCCACTTTACACCATCTGGGGTACCTGTTCTTGCATCCTTGCCTTGTATGTCCTATACCTATTGATTACAGGTGTCAACGACATCCTGGGTGGAATTCATGTCATACTAATCCAACAATTCTTCTTCATTACTACTCTATCACCATCCACCACCTTTCAGTATACCTCATCAAACTCATTTATGACAGTGTCGATATAGGATACCATCTTTGCAAGTCTCCCCAGTGATTCTCCTATTATTACATCATAATTCATTATTTCATTAGTTACTACCTTTTTGAAATTATATTTTATTTCCTTGACATCTAGCAACTTCTCATCATCAAACCCATTAGCTTCCACTTCTAGAGTGGACAAATTCCTCTTAATTCTCATCATCTCTTTGTAATAGGTCACAATTGCCTTCCTCATGTCTTCTTCTGGTACTATCACGAGACATAGTTTCCATTCGACTACATCGGCCCACATAGGTGTATCTAGTTCTCTAGGATTGGTTTACACCTCTTCAGCTACTAAGACACTATGATCCATATTGGCCATTTCTTGTATCTATTTAGAAGCTAGAGATAGACTATGATGATCACTTCTAGCCTTGTCAAATTCTACTATCAAAGCTTCCCTTTTTGCATGCATGGAATCAAATAATTTTATTGCCTCCCCTATGAACACAAGACCATCAAAAATAATTTTTTTGACGCACTAATCCATAGCATTTCTTATAGACAATGATGTTTTCACTTGTTGAAGAAAGTTAGGATTAAGAATCCAAAGGTCAGTATTTGTGGAAGTTTTGGCTAAGGGTGATATTATGTTAGCAACTGAATGAACAAAAGATGATAGAGAACTTACATGGGCCAATAACTTTGAATTCTCCTCCTGTAGTCCCTTGACCCTTTTAGATATGTTACTGACTGAGTATTTGACATGGTAAAGGTCACCTTCAGCAGTAGAAGGTCCCAAATCCACTTTGCTCATTTTGAAGTCAACTTCTATCACCTCATCCTCATTTTTGTCCACTACCGTATTTGCAATTTCTAGAAATTGGTTTCCCAAGGTAGGGTGGGTTACCATCCTTGACATCCTCCTGGCGCATTTGGGCTTAGGGGTACTTTGTAGAAAATTAGCTACAGTATCAATTCCTTCATTTACAGGTGGCGTATATCTCTTTTTCCTTTGAACAACTTTCTTCAGCCAACTAGGAGATGATGCATGAGTATTAGCCATACCAACAATGGCAATTAGAGGCACAAGTTGAGAATTTTGTTTTGGAGGCTCATTTTGGTGGGGAGAACTTGGCGGACTTAATAGAGATCACAATAAACTATCTTCTCCAATTTGAGAGAAAATGAAAGAATCACTATCACTTACAGGGTTATTATGTAATGTCCCCTTTCTAAGCCTAGTCAATGATGGGGCCATTAGCCTATTTCATGATCCTAATGGGCTAGTGGGTGGTATGGGATCACTTGTGGTTGATCTTTAGGCTCAGTTTAATTATCAAATTAGAGTTATAAGGTTTATTTTGTTTGATAATTAAATAGGTTATTTTATTATTTATTGTTCACTAAAGTCTAAGTTGGGATTATTTAAAATGATTTAATGTTATGTCTTGAGGGAAAAAAGGGATATGGTTCTATTTTCAAGTCACTTTATGTGTGCACATAACTTGGAAATAGACTTATTTTTATAAGTTGGACGAGAAAAAGGTTCTATTTTCAAGAAATGATCTTTTGTAACTCCCAGGTGCCTATAAAAGAAGAATGAGAGCTCATTTGGAGTTTATGCTTGGAATTGATAATGTTATGCTGCTAGATTAGAACTAGAGATCAATTGTGCCTTCTTGTGGATGAAAAGCCACTTGAGGATGATCGGTTTTAGTGGTGAGATATCCACCCTATCTGGAAATTGATGATTTCCACTCAAGGAATCACAGGGTGCTAATTGGATTTTTGGGAGTTTGTGAAGTTTGTTGTTGTGATCAGTTTTTGGTATGAAAAATGTTGTTTACCTATGAATATTTGTTGGTTTTTGGAGTTTTTGTATGAGATTTAGTGCTTCCTTGCATTGGCCATACATCTAGGCCATACATTGTTGTAGATGAGAGGTGTTCATGATAAATAATATCTGTTGTTAATGAAGTTGTTGTTAATTGCATATTGTTTGGTTCCATCAGACACATCTTTCAAGGGTGATTTCATAGACTTTTGTGGAGTTTTTGAAATTCTATGGGGATCATACCATATCTATGTCATACTATGCTGATGTAAACTCATGCACATAAGAAAATATTAATGGAGACTTTGAAACTCATTTTTATTGCATAATATTTACCAGCCCCTGACATCTCTTTTAAGAGTATTTTCACTTTGTTTGGTGCCAATCTAAATTTTCTATGACTGTCGTACTTGTACTTGGTCGTACGGCCCAAAATTAGAAGTTTTGTTTGCTATGGGTTTGTGTTATCAGATATCTATGTGAGGACTGCTCAAAAAAGTCTTTGTGGGATTGTTTATCAAAATTGCATCATTGATTTGATTAGTGCTTAAGGGGATCAAATTTTTGTGTTCAATGCTTCATACTTAGCTGTCGTACCAGCATAGATAGTCAACAAATGAGTGTTAATTAGCCTTTAGCTAATTGTTGGTATATATATATTCTTCATCAGCAAATAAGCTCTTGTTGGCAATTGTGATGCAGGGTATGCTTCTCCATCAAAGATCTTCAAGGGAAAATTATTATCAAGTTACAATTTCTTGTGCTTTGATATTGATCTAACTGAGCATATTTGTATTTCATTGTAATTAAATTCATACTAAGTACCCCTAGATGGTTTACGATCAGTGTGGAGAATAAACATTTTTTGTATTTTCTTACCCACTAGAAAGTGGAGTATTCCCATTGAACAAGTGGATGCCATTGTATTTTCTTTCTGCTCTCTACCCATGAAAGTGGTGAATTCCCATGTTATGTGGATGCCCCCTGTAGTAGATGAATCTTAGTTTATAGTTTGCATTGTTATTCATTGTAGCCAAATCACCGTATGCTCTCACCTTGCCCATTCTAGGATTTGGGGGATCAGAAAGTGTGAGGCCTTTAGTTGGCATATGATATTTTATGTTAGTATTGTTGATCATTGTTTTCAATTTGAAAAGAAAAAAATTTAGGGGTTGATTACTACAGTGGTATCAGAGCTAGACACTCTTGCCAGCTAGTGTTCTTCTATAGATTAGCCTACAGTGATTCTTAGTTCAGTTGCATACTTAATTGATGAATTCAGAAGACACTGAGTTCATCACCTACAGAAGGAGAAGGTATCCTCAGTTTGATCTAGAACCAGAGGAAGGAAATAATATGGGTGAAAGGAAACCAAAGGAGCCTAGTATGAGAGACATATTGAATGATCTTGCTAGAGGCTAGCAAGATATTGTCAGAAGTAATCAGCAGATGAACAGACTGTTGGCTCAGTTAGTAAGTTAGAATCTAGGAGGAGAGACACCTCACAACATAGAGGTAATGATGGAGATCATGGAGAGGCTAGCAATTCCCATAATGTTGGTCAACCACACAATGCCACTCATGCATCTAGGACTTCATCTTCTAGACTTATGATGCCTATGTTTTTGGGTCAAAAACAAAATCATGTTGGAGGACAGTAGTTTGTCACATAAAGCTTTGATAATTATTGAGAAGAATGGGAGTCTTATGGTGAAGGTTTTCAAAATCTTATGTCCTTCAATGAATTCTGTTAAATCAAGTATCAGAATAGAACCCGAATTCAAAATCAAGATGTGCAAAAGAAGCTTGGGAAAGTGCCTATTCTACCTTTTGATGGTTCATCTAATTGCACATCCAAGTCTTGGGTACAAAACATGGACAATTATTTGTGCTCGAATCCTATGTTGGAATTGGATTCTATCAATTTTGCAGGTGCCCACCTAGAAGGAGATGCACATGAATTGTGGACACATGGTATAATCACTCAAGGTCATAGCTTGATTACTTCCTATGCTGATTTCACTCAGAGACTAATTGATAGATTTGATAAGTATGAACCTAAAAGTCACTTTAGACAGTTAGCTCAAGTGAGACAAAAATATTCTGTAGATGCCTACATTTTGGAATTTTAGAGGATTGTTGTTATGGTGACTAACATTTCAGAGGCAAGATTGACATATCTCTTTGTCGAAGGTTTGATGGAGTCATTAAAAGGTTTAGTTAAGGCTTTGGATCCTAACTCATTACATGAAGCCATCAAGAAAGAAAGGAATATGGAGTTCATTACACCAAGAAGCAAGTTTTATTCTAAGCCATTGCCATCAAGGAAAGACAAGAGACCATTCAAGAAAGAATCCAATCAGCCCAAGTAATCTCTTCCTAAGTTGGATGATGAAGTCAGAAATGAACTTAGAAGGAAAAAATTATGCTTCACATGTAAGGAACCTTGGGCTCTTGGGCATAAATGCTTTGAAAAGGGGAAAGCACAACAAATGGAGGCATATGTCACTACAAATTTTGAATCAGAAAAATCAAATTAGCAAGATGAATCAAGTGCAAATGAAGATGTTGATGACCTAGAAGAGGGAGAGGCAAACAAGGAAAATGAAGTAACATTTTCTCAATTAACTGGGAACCAAAGGAATGATCCTTTCAAGGTTCATGGGGTACTTGGTGGCCAAAGAATCATTGCTCTCATTGGCACTGGTGCATCACACAACTTCATCGATGAGGGAGTTGTTGCTAGAAGGGGATTGAAACTTGAGGAGTTTGAAGGTTTCAAAGTTGTTGTGGTGGTTGGGTTTACACTATCATGTAATAGAATATTACTTCACATTTCCATGCAAATTGGCAATCATGAAGTTGTAGATGACTTCTATGTGATTAGTATCACTGATACTGATGTTGTTCTTGGTATTTAGTGGCTGAAATCATTGGGAGATATGAATTTAAATCTGCAAACATTAGAATTAAAGTTTGATCATAATGGCAAGAAGGTTGTATTAAGAGGAATATCCACTAGAGGACCAATGGTAGTGACTACAAAAAGAATGGAAAGGTTGTTCCATCATGATCAAATTGAGTGGGCTGCTCAATGTGTGATTATGCCCATCCCCACTAAGGAGGAAAAAAGATCTTATCATCCTGAAATTCAAGACTTGTTGAGTAAGCATAGTAAAGTCTTTAGTGATCTACCTCTTAGAAGACCTCCTGATAGAGGTATTGAACATGTTATAGAGCTTCAAGATGGATCAAAACCAGTCATCACAACTCCATATTGGCAGCCCAAAAGATTCAAAGATGAAATTAAGAGGACACTAAAAGAGTTGTTGGCTATGGGTTTTAATAGACCAAGCAAAAGTCCTTTTGCTTCATTAGTAGTCCTGGTTAAAAAGAAAGATGGTACTCTTCATTTCTGTATTGATTATAGGGAGCTTAACAAGAGGACCATAAAGAATAGATATCTAATACCAAGAATTGATGAGTTGTTGGATAAGCTTCATGGAGCTGTCTATTTTTCAAAAATAGACTTGAGATCTAGTTATCACCAAATAAGAATGAAGGAGAAAAGCATTGAAAAAACTACCTTTTGGTGTCACTATGGACATTTTGAATTCTTAGTCATGCCATTTGGCTTGACAAATGCCTTTACAACATTTCAATCTTGCATGAACAAAATTTTCAGCGAGCAGCTCCAGAATTTTTTGCTAGTTTTTTTGATGACATACTCATCTACAGTAAGACTTGGAAAGAGCATTTGCAACATATAGATGAGGTTCTTGGTATTTTGGAGCCTAATTCCTTATTTTCCAAAGAAACCAAGTGTGAGTTTGGCCTAATGGAGATTGTATATTTAGGCCATGTTATCAGTGCCTAGGGAGTTAGCATGGACAAATAAAAGGAAAAAGCTATTTTAGAGTGGCCTCCACCTACAAACCTTACTCAATTGAAAGTTTTTTTTGGTTTATGTGGCTTTTAGAGAAGATTTGTGAAGGTTTTTTCACAATTTGCAGCTCCTCTCACCAATCTTACAAAGAAGAGAGCCTTCAAATGGTCTCAATTAGCCCAAGAAGCCTTTGATCGATTCAAACAACTCATTTGTAGTAGCCCTGTTCTTGCATTACCAGATTTTTCTAAGCCCTTTGAATTGGAATGTGATGCTTTTGGAGAAGGTATTGGGGCTGTTTTGATGCAAGATAAGTATACTATTTGTTTTGAAAGTAGAAAATTAAGGGGTGCTGAAATAAACTATTCTATTTATGATAAATAAATGCTTGCCATAATGCATGCCTTAGTCAAGTTTTGTCAATATCTAGTGGGAAGTAAGTTTATTGTGAAAACAGATCATAACAGTTTGAGATACTTCCTGAATCAAAAAGATTTGAATGAAAGGTAGCAGAGATGGGTAAGTAAGTTGCAAGCTTTTGATTTTGACATTGTATATGTCAAAGGCAAAAAGAATGTTGTGGCTGATGCCTTGTCAAGAAGACCATATTTACATTCTATGGTAGAGTTGGTTGTTGATTGGAAAGAACAAATCATTATTGAGTATGCCAAGGACTCCTTTGCATCAAGTGTTTGTGGATGGAACCTTCAAAGATGATAAATATGAGGTGAATGGTGGTCTAATTTTATACAAGAAAAAAGTCTATTTGGTTCCAAACTCCAAGGTAAAATCTCTTATTTTGAATGCTTTTCATGATTCACCCTTGGTGTATTTAAAACATATAACTAGATAAGAGAAAGATTTACTTGGAAAGGGTTGAAAGAAGAGGTTTGCAAACATATCAGAGAGTGTTCTATATGCCAATAGAACAAATATGAGAACACTTATCTTGCCGGTCTGCTTCAACCACTCCCCATTCCCAATCAAAAATGGGAAAGTTTGGCTATGGATTTCGTCACTGGTCTTCCCAAGGTACAAGGAAAGGATAGTATCTTTGTGGTTATTGATAGATTGGCAAAGTTTGCTCACTTTAATGTTATTTCTATAGGATTTACTGCAGTTCAGGTGGCCAAATTATTTTTTTGAGAAGTGTTCAAACTTCATGGTTTGCCAAGAAGTATTGTTAGTGATCGTGATAGCAAGTTCCTAAGCTTTTTTTGGAAGGAACTATTCAGATTGTGTGGCACAGAATGAACTCCAAGTACCATTTACCATCCCCAAATAGATGGACAATCTGAGATAGTTAACAAGTGGCTTGAAGGTTACCTTACAAACTATGTCCCAGGCCAGCAAAAGGCATGGGTAAGATGGTTACATGTTGGTGAGTATTGTTACAACTCTTCTTATCACATGTCAATAAAAATGTCTCCATTCATGGCATTATATGGATATGAAGCTCCAAGCTTCACTAATATGTTGTTTCATGACAGTTGGGTACCTAGAGTTAAAGAGTTGTTCCAGGACAACCAGGATTTGCTGAAATTGTTGAAGGAAAATATTAGATCAGCTCAAAATCAGCAGAAGTTATATGCTAATCAGTAGCGTGTAGAGAGAGTTTTTCAAGTGGGGGACATTGTATATGTCAGATTTCAGCCTTACAAATAGTCTTCCATCAAAAGAGTGGGGCTGAAAAATTGAAGCCTCAATTTTATGGGCCATTTAAGATCATTGGTAGGCATGGAGAGGTTGATTATGAGCTGGAATTGCCTGAGCATAGAAAAATACATAACATTTTCCATGTCTCTCACCTTAAAAAGGCTCTTGGATAGAACATTGTGCCATCATCAGTGTTGCTACCTATTGATGATGAAGGAAGACTTGAACTTATACCTGAGGCCATTCTTGATCATAGAGAGAGGGTGTTGAGGAAGAAGACTATTAAGGAGTATCTAATCAAATGGAGAGATCTTCCTCTTGAGGATGCAACATGGGAAGGAGAGCACATCTTGCAGCATCCTGTATTGCAATTGCTTGGGGACAAGCAATTTTTGGGAGGGAGGACTGTAATGTCCCCTTTCCAAGCCTAGTGATGGGGTCATTAGCCTTTCATGATCCCGATGAGCTAGTGGATGGTATGGGATCACTTGTGGTTGATCTTTTGGTTCAGTTTAATTATCAAATTGGAGTTATAAGGTTTATTTTATTTGATAATCAAAGAGGTTATTTTATTATTTATTGTGCACTAAAGTCTAAGTTAGGATTATTTAAAGTGATTTAATGTTATGTCTTGACGAAAAAAAGGGATATGGTTTATTTTTTATTCCCTAGTCACTTTATGTGTGCACATAACTTGGAAATAGACTTATTTTTATAAGTTGGAGGAGAAAAAGGTTCTATTTTCAAGAAATGATCTTTTGTAACTCCCAGGTGCCTATAAAAGAAGGATGAGAGCTCATTTGGAGTTTATGCTTGGAATTGATAATGTTATGCTACTAGATTAGAACCAAAGATCAATTGTGCCTTCTTGTGGATGAAAACCCACTTGAGGATGATCAGTTTTGGTGGTGAGATATCCACCCTAGCTGGAAATTGATGATTTCCACTCAGTGAATCATAGGGTGCTAAATAGATTTTTGGGAGTTTGTGAAGTTTGTTGTTGTGATCAATTTTTGGTGTGAATAATGTTGTTTACCTATGAATATTTGTTGGTTTTTGGATTTTTTGTATGAGATTTAGTGCTTCCTTGCATTGGTCATTCATCCAAGCCGTACACTGCTGTAGATGAGAGATGCTCATGATAAATAATATATGTTGTTAATGAAATTGTTGTTAATTGCATATTGTTTGGTTCCATTAGACACATCTTTCAAGGGTGATTTCATAGACTTTGGTGGAGTTTTTGAAATTGTATGGGGATCATACCATATCTATGTCGTACTATGCTAATGTAAACTCATGCACATAAGAAAATATTAATAGAGACTTTGAAACTCATTTTGATTACATAATATTTGCTACCCCTTGACATCTCTTTTAACAGTGTTTTCACTTTGTTTGGTGCCAATCTAAATTTTCTGTGACTGCCATACTTGTACTTGGTTGTACAGCCTAGAATCAGAAGTTTTGTTTGCTGTGGGTTTGTGTTATCAGATATTTATGTGAGGACTACTCAGAAAAGTCATTGTTAGATTGTTTATCAAAATTGCATCATTGATTTGATTAGTGGTTAAGTGGATCAGATTTTTGTGTTCAATGCTTCATACTTGGCTATCGTACCAACATAGACAATCAGCAAATGAGTGTTAATCAACCTTTAGCTAATTGTTGGTATATATATATATTCTTCATCAGCAAATAAGCTCTTCTTAGCAGGGTATGCTTCTCCATCAAAGATCTTCAGGGGAAAATTATTATCAAGTTACAATTTCTTATGCTTTGATATTGATCTAACTAAGCATATTTGTATTTCATTACAGTTAAATTCACATTAAGTACCCCTGTATGGTTTACTGCCAGTGTGGAGAATAAACCTTTTCTGTATTTTCTTACCCACTGGAAAATGGAGTATTCCCACTGAACAATTGAATGGCACTGTATTTTCTTTTTGCTCTCTGCCCATGAAAGTGGTGAATTCCCATGTTATGTGGATGCCTACCGTAGCAGATGAATCTTAGTTCATAGTTTGCAATGTTATTCATTGTAGCCAAATCACTGTATGCTCTCACCTTGCCCATTCTGAGATCTGGGTGATCAAAAGTGTGAGGCCTTTAGTTGGCATATGATATTTTATGTTAGTATTGTTGATCATTATTTTCAGTTTGAAAAGAAAAAAAATTAGGGGTTGATTGTTACATATTAATAGGTGGAACATGGTCTACTTTTGATGAAGAAGCAGCCAATCTAGTGTTTCCTTTCACTGGTTGATTGTCTTGTTCACATGTCATCTTTACTTTTCCAGCCTCCTTAGGTGGTTTTTCACCATTGCCATTTGATTGTGAGCTGTCTCTTTGAAGAGTCAAGTCCAAACTAGATGACCTTCTGTATGAGTGAGTAGTTTGAGACCTACTTTGGCCTTGAGAGGTGGAATCCTTTGGCGTTGTAGAACTAACACATTCCCTTACTTTCCCCTTTAACCATTTATCTGTTCTTCTCAATACATGGAGAGAGAAACTTCACATCTGTGATTTCTTTCTTAGACCATCTCATAGGCGGAAGGCGATTCATTGATGTGGCATGATAAACTTCTTCTATGATATCTAAGTTGTCATCAACTATGTCAGGAAATTGGATATTCAACCTGAAAGCTCAAACCTGATCAACAATTAACCTCATCCATTTTCTCCTCTGCACTTCCCTTTCATCTAAGCAATCTTCCCAAAAATCTTTAAGTTGAGGTTGATGCAGATAAGATCCACCTCCATGCATATTTTATTTTATGAAATTTTTACTGTCAAATGCCACATGGGGTGATAAACTATGGAGGCTAATATTCTGATAGCAACTTTTCAACATTTTTAGCACCATCATTACTCTTGCAAAAATAGAAAGATAGGGACATGGGAAAAAAATACTCCTTCTTCATAGCATGATACTTTACACTCATTGATGCCATCTGACAGCACAACTCTAGAAGCACAAGGTAGTCGGATGGGTATCGTGGCAATTTCAATAGGGCATTTTCATAACCCCCAATCCTCAGATAGGAAAAGTGATCAAACTATATGTAAAAACTCCCAAATTTCATGACCAAAGTGGCCTCTTTGATTGAAAACCTTTGTTCCAATGAGGCATCAATTTTCTTAGCCAACACCATAGAAAAAGCATCAGTCACTCACCTGAAATCTTTCATACCCTCAATTTTCTATAATTGAGGAAAAATTTGATACACGAGCATACCTGCGGTAGGATTTCCTTAGATCCTCAGGCCAGGCTAGGAAGCCTCTCTTTGAGCCAACACACACACCAGTTGGGAACACATGTGGAAACTTACATTTCTTGTGAAATTCATCAACTATTCGTGCAAACTTTCACTAATAAGTTTTACCTAATCAATGCAGTGGTCTCCACAAATCAGCAAAATATATCCACACATCTAAAACTCAAATGTATCTAATTCCAAGCTCCCAACTACTTGGTTTAATAAGGTTATCATATCTAGAATCTCCTCTTTAAAATGACTCCTCTTGAGATTGGTGAGAAGTCATGATTTCCCAGTCTTCTTGATCTCTAACCAACTCTTGGCAATGCAAGTACAACACCAATCCTTTCTTTCAATGTAATAATTCCAGGTAGAGGACACATAAACATCAACATTGTCTTCATGTACCTCCAAATTCAAAGCTAGGGCAATAGATTTAGAATCAATTTTTACCACTACAGAACTATTAGGGGTTCTTATCTCCTGGGATTCTAGATAATAACTATTAGCACATGCCACCATCAATTCAGGACAATGCACTATAGGTAGGAAACCTCCATCTTTATCCAACCCACTACTAACAACCTTTTCTGCCAAAGGAGTTCAATTTTTAGACTGCATTCTTCTCCACAAATCCTCAAAATCAACATGGCCCAAATTGGTATCTCTCACCCTAGACAAACCATTCTCCACAATAGATAATGAAGGGGCATTCCTTTATCCATTATCACTATCGAAGCTGTACCCCTATCCAATGGATAAGGGTATGCATCTTCACAAGTTTTATACCTAAAAACCCCAATGCAAGGGAATAATAAAAAAATCATGCAATAAAAGCAAGTGGTGAAAACCTAGAAATAGGTGCTATTTGTGATAAACCCACTTCCTCCATCTTGTAGGATTTTGGTTTTCATCCACATTTATTTCCTTATCCATCAAAATCCATAATGATAACTATCATGGCTTGTTGTTTGTTCACCTTGACCACCTTATCAAATAAAGATAGCCATCTAATCCTTCATCCATATTGTCATCTATTGTGATCCCATCACTTGTATTATTATCAAACTACATTTTCTCTAAGATATCACGTAGGGAAGGCTATCATTGATAAGCCCCAAGACTTCCCATCCATCCATATCTCTCATCTTACCATACTAAGTAAATTTCATCCATTCATCCATCACTAGTGTCAACCTCCATTGTTGAACTATGTCGCCTCTAAGCTATCACATAGGCAAGGCCATCATCGATGAGCCCTTCAGGCTTCCCAACCCGTAGGTCTTAGGTCCACTTGGTCTGCATCACGGAACTATGTTGTCTCTGCATTGTCATGTAGGCAAGGCCATCATCGATGAGCCCCTGAGGCACTAGGTCAGTCCCTTAGGGCTCATCACATCAAGTTTACCATCCATTCAGTCCATATGTTTCATCCATAATAAGTCGATCCTTTACTTGACTGGGGGCAAAATCCTCGACCTAGTTATAGAATTGGATTCTTAAATGTCACAATCTTAGAGGATAACAATCAAGATCACGATACTATCTCCAGACAATGTGCAACACTACAAATAAACCTTTTCAACAAAAACTTGATGCAAGACATTAACCTATATCAGACAACAATATGCCTAAACTATCAACCTAGTTATATCTGTTATCATGGCAAGAAAATATATCTATGGCAAGAAAGATTTGATGGTTGTTATAAGTTTAAGTCTTAGGTCTTGATTTTTGTTATCATGTTTCCTATGCTACTCAAGGATGTCCAAGACTAGAGGAGCTATGATGGGGCATGATTATTTCATTTGTTTTTTGTTTGTGGGTTTATCATTAGTAATGTGATGACTTGTCTAATGACATGATTAGCAAAAGATCATCAAGGACATTATAGGTCTAAACATGAAAAAGATACAATCCTTGTCTGTTGATACATGCAAGCAATACTCAAGTCATCTAGGTTCAATTTTGCCTAAATGCTTGTATTAACTTTCTAAATCAAAATCCATGTAAGAGATACTCAAGTCATCATGGTTTAATTAAACCTAGATGTTTGTATTTTATTAAAACATTTTAAAAGCTCAATGATGAAAAAAGTACTTTAAATATGTGTATACAAGATAACTAAATCTCATTTATACATATTAGGGTTGCATTTCATTTCATTAATAAGCATTCCATAAATTATCATTTTCCAAGTGGCTTAATATCCAAGTCAATTTCTTTCATTTCATTCAAATCATTTCTTTCATTTATCCAAACTATTCTTCTAAATTATCTATTTGTCCAAGTCATTCTTCTAATTCATGTAAGTGTTCTTTTATTTATGGAGTATACTTGGCATAACAAAAACAAATCATCATTATCATTTTGCATATTATAAGCATGTACAACCATAAGTTCATATCATTTAAGTGTATTAGATATCATTAGCATTTAGATCATGATTGTTAACAACAATTTCATATAGTGATGTCATATATTCATAAGATTGCATACATAACATTTATCATTAAAAAAAACATAGATATCATTGTCATAGAATTTCCACATTAGATCGTCATACATTAAAAACTAAACATCAAGTATTGCATTTAAGAATCATCAACATATGCATTAGGTCATCATAAACTATAAGCATATAGGATCATTGTACATAACATTACAAATAGATATAAGTCATCATGTGAATCGATATAAGCATCATATCATAAGCATCATATACATCATAGAATCAATATGTTAGAATCATCAAATAGAAGCATAAACATCAACATCAAACATATAGATAATATACATCCAAATTGCACATGTATATAGTCCATCAAACTCATATAGATCATCATTGAAAATAATAAATGTCAATGTATACAATGATATCATAAAAAGAGTATCTCAAGTTGTCAAAAATAGTGTGTATACAAAATGCTGCAAAAATTATACATATCTCCAAAATGCCTAAGAGGTACTGCCTCCAGAAGGTGCTGGCTGATGAGGGTGTGGACCTATAGGCCCTGTCCTTGGTGCCCCTCGAGGAGGTGGTGACCCCATAACTCCTCTACTCTCTGACAGTGTACACCTAGATCTACTGCGTGAACTTGGATGAAAGCTACCCGCTCTTTGCTCTGGAGGCACTACCTGCTCATACTGAGATCTCCAATAGAAAATCTACTAACCATCTTGGACCATCTCTGAAATAGTCTACCCAGTGGGACCCTATGCTACGGTCTTCTATACCTATTAAAGTAGGGCCTCTACCCTAGTATATCCTTGTATAGCAGTATTCCACTCTAATATCATAGTTTGCACATCCCCTACAACTAGGTAATGTACTGGTGCATCTGTCCAACCTGACCCCAAAGCTGAGCCACCTAGGTTTGTAATACTACCATAATCCCATCATCATGAGCATGTGCATGTACCTATGCTTGCACATGAGCATGTGTCTGTACCTATGCATGTACTTGTGGTTGATCCTACACCTGAGGCAGGGGCTGCACCTGCAGTGCCCCCTATACTCTATGTCCCACTCTCCTCTATCCACCATCATCCCCATCATCACCTCCACCACCTCTGCCACCATCATCCCCTCCACCTCTCCCACCTCTCCCACCTTGTCGTCGCCTCCTCCTCTGCCATGGAGCATCATCATCCTCCTCATCTCCATTCTCTAGTCTAGGTACCCGCTCCCTAGGTCCAGAATATCTCAAAAAAGGATGAGCTATGAAGTATGCTACATAGTCAACCATCATACCCATATCCATAATGTATCACCTCAAATCCCACACCTGGTATGGAATCTATAAAAAGTCAGTCCTTGCCTACTCATATGATGCTACAAGACCCCACAATGAATGTTCCTTGTGCATCTGAGCAAATATAACAGTACCCTGGGGTATCCCTTAGACCCTGCCAAACTATCAGAACACACAAGAAATGATATGTTGCTCAAAGATATAGGGAGTCCTCCCTATCAACCACCGCATCTAAAAATAATATGGTAACTCTGCAGCATCCTCATCCCATGCCTCACAATCCAGGTAAGGCTGCTACTCCACTATGTCCACATTGTCCAATGCATGTCTCTAGTACTCTATCTTTCCCAGATTAGGCCAGGAAAGGATCTCCTAAAACATGTAGGAGTAGGGTTTGTCTCTACCTCTAATTCTCATCTCGATCAGCCATGTGATAGCTATGTGGCACCATGCCCAAATCTGCAACAAGGAAACTCCAGTAGACAGACTAGCAGCTCCATCGTATATGAATTGGTGAAGATCATGGTATAACTGTGCAAGAAGACAAACACCCTAGGCAAAGCATGTCCCTTCTAATATCATCTTCTCCAGAGTCCTCCCCCATCCAACTAGATATCCACGAGATCTCTTGTCTAGGTAGACCACACCTCCAATCAACCTTGCTAGTATAGCTAGCAAGGGCTCAGAGTACTCGACCATATCAACCTAGCTAATCTCTATCCCCTCAATGTATACATCACCGAACACTCATCTACACTCCACCAATCCTACTCCTAAGTGTGACTCATACTCTACTAGCTCTCCTTGTATCAGAATCCATAGAATCTGATGCACGTCCTCTAAGGTCACTGCAATCTCTCTAGTCAACAAGTGAAATGTGTCATGCTCATTATGATATCTCTCACCCAGTGCAGTTAGTAGCCCCAGATTCTCCTGAATCTCAAGCATAAAGCAAACATACCACAATATAACTAATCCAAGAACCAGGAGATTGGTCATGGTTAAATAGGGTCATAGCAGCTGAGTAATAGGAAATCTCTCCCGCGACACCAAAACATCAGCTAGGTTCTCTTGCAATCAATAACACAAGCACATTAACCAATTAACTAAGATGCATATCTATCAATTCTATCAAAATGGTTACTTAGCTATCCTATCATTAAATTTATCCTATCATCTCTTCTAAGATTCTATCAATCTCGAAGATGAGCTATCAGTTGGCCAACATCGATCACGTTGCTGACTTAATCAAATCAGCTAAGTAATTGACCATTTTTATTAGATGTGCATCTCTATTTATCAAAAGTGTGACTTTATAACATATGCGTAGGAGCCCTAATCATTTGTACAATTTTAGGCAAATATGTAGAAACAAGCATCATATTCACATTTTTAGACCAATTGTGCAGCATATATCAGATGCGCCAAAACCCTAATCAAATGCATGCACAAGATTAACTCACATGTGCAAGACTGTTGTTTAAATGCGTCAAATAACTCATATGCGTGGAACCCCTATTCAAATGTGTGACTTTATTCCACATGCATAAGACTATTTACTAAATGTGAAAAAATTGCATATGCATCAATTCAGCTCTCAGATGCACAGAATCAGGTTATATGCGTAGACTTAATTATCAAATGCACAGAAACATTTCTGCCATGCATTCAAAAACATGGACTTTGACCCTAAATTTGACCACAATAAATGCACTTCAACCAAAATTAAATGCATACATATTGGGGGTCCATACTCTGTTGGTAGCCCGAATCATCGGATCCTCTTGAACTTGTGGTTCTCTATCAGAATCTGCTGCATCTTCACTGACTACTCTACTTTGCTATGCACTAGGGCTCCCTATATTCTCTCTTCAAATGACAAGTGTGCAAATGAATAAAAAGAGACCCCACATCCTTATTTATAGCCAAATGAACCCTAATGCAAGGTGTTTGACCTTGCACATGCATGTCATGCTCTTCATCCATTTCTCATTCTCCATAACCCAACTTTTTCACCTATGGATCATGTCATCAATTCTTCTTCATTGTGAGATCGTCTATTTTTTCTCCACAAAAATCCAACCTGGCCAATCTCCCGAGGGGGCATCCTACCATCATCAAACCTATACTAGGGGCAAACTAGGGCATGTATCATACTTAAAAAAAATTATTCTTTGAAACAACGTGATAAAACACATTGTCTCAAAGAGGGCTAAAATGTATACACCTAAAAATGGTTCAAGTTGAATTAAATAAATATTTTAATATTTATTTTATTCTTATTCTTCTATCAATAAATAAATACACTAATTTATTTATTTGCTTTAATTCTATCATATTCTTTCAATAATTAAATAAAATCAATTTATTTAATTATCTTAAATTCTTCTAATGTCATCCCTAATTAAATATTCCTAAATTATTCAATTATTTCCTTTAAGACAAAGTCCTATGTCTAAAATCCACATCATCTCATCCTTGTCATCTCCACATCATTGGACACCTCATCATGTTGCTCCAATAATTAAATGTTCTTAAGACTTAATGAGTCATTTATCCTCTCAAACTTGTGCCCTAAATCTTGTCAACCATCAAACATGGTCAAAGACACTTGTCTTCAAAATCCTATATTCCCTCTCACATTCCGACAACCAAGGACTCCTTCCTCCATGTTCTTCTCTTGGTCTTCCACCTTATTCTCAATGGTCTTTGTGAGCATCATGACATGTGGCTTATGGTTCCACGTATTCCTCAACCTTGTAATCGTAGTAGGAACATCTCCCACTTTTATCTCCCTCATCCCAACCAATTTGATCTTGACCATACATGTGACAAGACTTATTCCTCTACCGTGGCTCTTTTGACACTTCGATTTGAGCCTTCTTGGCCTATAAAAGCAAGTTCCTCACCCTCATTTTGCATCACAAGAGCTATATTACTTACATGTTGCAGAAATTTCCATCAAGCAATCAAGTGTGCCTTGTCCCCCCATTTACATTATCATTTAGCCTCATAGATGCATATCATTATCCTCATTATGAATATCATGGCAATATCAAAATTATCATCATTATCTCAGTTGCATTGTAGGTATCCTTCACATTGCATATTGAATCCACAATTCCATTCATCTCATTGTCATCTTGCAAAGAAAAAAAAGTACAATTCTGAGAGCAATACCATTACCAACAAGATCATTGAGAAGATAGGAGACAATGGAACTCATAGGATAAATCAATTTGTAAGGTATAACTTATGTTTTCTACATTTTTCTTAGTTTTATTGATGTATTGAATTTGAGTAGGAATTCTAGAGTATTTGTGGTATCTTATTAGGTTCTTACAATAGTTTCAAATTATCAATCACAGCTTTCACTATACATTTACAATTTTTTGCTCATAACATCAATGATAAGATACATATAAGTTTGACAAACAAGTCATATAAAGGCAAGCTCTTAGATGCACAGAATCAGGTTATATGTGTAGACTTAATTATCAAATGCACAGAAACATTTCTGCCATGCATTTAAAAACATGGACTTTGACCCTAAAGTTTGACCACAATAAATGTACTTCAACCAAAATTAAATGCATACATATTGGGGGTCCATACTCTATTGGTAGCCCGAATCATCGGATCCTCTTGAACCTATGGTTCTCTATCAAAATCTACTAGATCTTCGCTGACTACTCTACTTTGCTATGCACTAGGGCTCCCTATATTCTCTCTTCAAATGACAAGTGTGCAAATGAATAAAAAGAGACCCCACATCCTTATTATAGCCAAATGAACCCTAATGTGAGGTGTTTGACCTTGCACATGCATGCCATGTTCTTCATCCATTTCTCATTCTCCATAAGCCAACTTTTTCACCTGTGGATCGTGTCATCAATTCTTCTTCATTGTGAGATCGTCTTTTTTTAATCCACAAAAATCCAACCCAAAAAATCTCCTGAGGTTGCATCCTGCCATCATCAAACCTATACTAGGGGCAAACTGGGGCATGTATCAAACTCAAAAAAAAAATTATTCTTTGAAACAACGTGATAAAACACATTGTCTCAAAGAGGGGCAAAATGCATACACCTAAAAATGGTTCAAGTTGAATTAAATAAATATTTTAATATTTATTTTATTATTATTCTTCTATCAATAAATAAATACACTAATTTATTTATTTGATTTACTTCTATCATATTCTTTCAATAATTAAATAAAATCAATTTATTTAATTATCTTAAATTCTTCTAATGTCATCCCTAATTAAATAATCCTTAATTATTCAATTATTTCCTCTAAGACAAAGTCCTATGTCTAAAATCCACATCATCTCATCCTTTTCATCTCCACATCATTGGACACCTCATCATGTTGCTCCAATAATTAAATATTCTTAATACTTAATTAGTCATTTATCCTCTCAAACTTGTGCGCTAAATCTTGTCAACCATCAAACATGGTCAAAGACACTTGTCTTCAAAATCCTATATTCCCTCTCACATTCCAAAAACCAAGGACTCCTTCCTCCATGTTCTTCTCTTGGTCTTCCACCTTTGTCTCAATGGTCTTTGTGAGCATCATGACATGTGGCTTATGGTTCCACATATTCCTCAACCTTGTAATCGTAGTAGGAACATCTCCCACTTTTATCTCCCTCATCCCAACCAATTTGATCTTGACCATACATGTGACAAGACTTATTCCTCTACTGTGGATCTTTTGACACTTGGATTCGAGCCTCCTTGGCCTATAAAAGCAAGTTCCTCACCCTCATTTTGCATCACAAGAGCTATAGTACTTACATGTTGTAGAAATCTCCATCAAGCAATCAAGCATGGCTTTGGCCCCCCATTTAGATGATCATTTAGCCTCATAGATGCATATCATTATCCTCATTATGAATATCATGGCAATATCAAAATCATCATCATTATCTTAGTTGCATTGTTGGTATCCTTCACATTGCATATTGAATCCACAATTCCATTCATCTCATTGTCATCTTGCGAAGAAAAAAAGTACAATTCTGAGAGCAATACCATTACCAACAAGATCATTGAGAAGATAGGAGACAATGGAACTCATAGGATAAATCAATTTGCAAGGTATAACTTATGTTTTCTACATTTTTCTTAGTTTCATTGATGTATTGAATTTGAGTAGGAATTCTAGAGTATTTGTGGTATCTTATTAAGTTCTTACAATAGTTTCAAATTATCAATCACAGCTTTCACTATACATTTACAATTTTTTGCTCATAACATCAATGATAAGATACATATAAGTTTGACAAACAAGTCATAGAAAGGAAAGCACTATATCTAGAACTTTGACATCTGTCTTCATAACCCTCGATAAGTCTTCTACTTGGGAAGGAGAGCATCACCCGAGTCCTTTTCCTCCAACCACAAACTGGTAGTCCCTCGCACAACTTCCTTCAGAATACTTCATGGTTGTACAACTATAGATCCACTCTAACTATGTATGATGCTAGTAGAAGCATTATGCCATCTAAAGCACAGTGAACTAACTAATGTTGGAATTATGTGCCTCAAATTCACTAGTGGAACCTCAACTTGGTCTCCATCAAGTTAGATTACACCAAGTAATGAATTCATGTTGTTACTGCCATCCCACGTAGTTTCCATGTTGGCTTGTGTAGGCTTGCGGTACTACCGCTACCCTGTGGTGTCTCATGGAGTGACTAGCGGTATAGTGGTTCATACTGCCACCCCACAGAAGTGCATGAAGTGGTGTGCGGTGGTGTGGTTTGCACTGCTACCCCATGACTATATATGGAGGCCACTTACTATAGTGCATGGTACACCGCCACCTTGTAGCAGGTCAAGTAGTAGACCAATGGTAGATCGGTATAGACACCACCATACCATGATTGTCTAAGAGCTGGCTGATGATATAATGGTGGCTACCCATCAACCTGTGGTAGTGACTAAAAAGGTTATGTGGGAGAGTGGTAGATACCACCATACCGTGACAGGATAATTTGGACATAGTGGTGTAGCGGTGGACAGTGATATGGAGTTTGGTGGGATAGTTAGTGTTGGTGGTTAAACTGTTATGTGATGTTTGTCTACAGGAACTAAAATGACTATTTCTAGAAAAGTTTGGAATGTAGAATGAATGTAGCAAGAACATGGAACGGTTTACATCGAAAGATGAATTATTCGAATTGTTTGATTAAATAGAACAAGGATTGATCAAGGAAATGTTATGCTATGAGAATTGTACTGTGAATTGACACTTGTGAAAGCGAAGGATCTGTAACGTTGTATGTAATTATCTTTTACTATAATACAAAGAGACTATAGCTTGGTATGTGGGTTTTTATCCCTTAAGGGTTTTCCCACATAGAACTGGTGTTCAATTTTGTATGATGTTTAATTGTCTATTTTGTTACTTATGAATGTGCTTCTTGAATGGAATTGTAATTGAAATTTGAATGAACTATCTATATCTCTTTCCTACAAATTGGCATTAGGAAGGTGTATTCCTCACTCTGCTTTCCTTATAAGTTGGTATTAGAGCTTTGCCATCTTTGTTGTTCTTGTGGGTAAGTCAAGTTTTTTGTACTGATCTTGTTCAGTGGGAGTTTTGCAAAGAAATCTAGTTTGAAAGTTTATTATAGATTTAAGATGGTGAGTACATCCAGAAGAATAGAGATTGAGAAGTTCAATAGTGACAACTCAAAATGGAAGATTTTCTTGTGGATCATGAGTTATAGACTATAGTGTCCTTGAACAAACCATTAACATCCTTGTAAGATGACTAGGATGCAATAGACCAAAAAACCAAGGGTCTAATCAGACTATGCTTGGTGGATTCTGTTCTCTTGAACGTCCATGAAGAGAAGATACAAAACCTTTTGTTGAATAAGGTTGGTGACATTTATCAAGGGAAATCTTTGGTAAATAAGTTATTTTTTAGGAAGAAGTTGTATTCTTTGAAGATGGAGGAAGGAGTATCCATTGAAAATCATTTGAATGTGTTTAACATGATCATTGCTTAGTTGACATCTGTGGGTGTGAAGATAGAAGACGGGGATCATTGCATTCTCCTGTTGTGTTTGTTTCCTAACACATGGGATCACCTAGTGATGGCTATTAGGAGTACAAAAACCACTTTCAAGGTGGAATATGTGGAGGAAATCTTCTAAGATGGCCAAGGAGGCCCTTGTTGTTTGAGACAAAACAAAGGAGAAAAGCAAGAAGAAAGACAAGAAGTCTAAATCCAAGTCAGAGGGGAGATCAAAGTCTCCTAGTAAAAAGTCCAAGGTGAAGTGCTGGAATTGTGGGTAGACTGGACACATCCAGAAATAATGTAAAAAGGAGAAGAAGAAGAAAAAGAAGAAGAATTCTTCTATTAATTCAAATCTTCTCAGAGTGATGCAGATGCCTTCATTGTAGCCTTGACAACTCAGGCATCAAATGATGTTTGGTTGTCTGACTCAGGTGCATCCTGTTGTGTGGTTACACAACACGCCCCATTTTGACTTAGCAAAACAGGGACCCAACTTCTTTTGGCTTGGTTTGTGTTTCTTGCTTTCTGGCGGTTTGGTAAAAATCAGTCAAGTTCATCATCATGTTGAGTCAGGATGAGGTAAGTCATCATTGTGAGGTCAGTTTGTCAAAATTCATATTTCGTATCTGTGACCTCATATTCTGAAAGAACATTAAATTTCATGCAGGTTTGCCTTTTACGTCACCCTGGTATTCATCAGGATGTGAGAGTTATAAACAGTTAAAGTTTTGGTCAAACCTGATATTTGCAAGGGGGGGTCATATTTTATAATCTGAGTCGTGTTGGTTAAAGATCATCATCATATTCGAACATCCCCTGATATATCCTGTGGCTCAAATATCCTGACGTCAACTTTAAATGGTAGTAAGTCTTTCCCGTCAAGCGGTCTTTTATACCGCGAACATCATGTTTTGAAAAGTAACCCGATATTCGTAAATATCATCCTGACGCGAAATATCACCCTTAACAAACATCCTGATGACATCATCTGAATATGATAAATGAAGAAACAAACATCCTGATGACATCATCATCATATTTACATTTTGACAGGATATTTTGTAAACATGATCATGTTCGCCCAATATGACGATGACGTCATGAAGCATTCCGATACAAAGAACGAATATCATGATGATGTCATCCTGATATTCAGAAGGGAGGATGAGCAAGCTTGGTTCGTCATCATCATTTTGTTTTGAAACATCACCCGATAAACCGAAATATCCTCCTGATGTGCTAAAACGTAAACAAAAGGTGCATTGTCACCCGAATCTTGTAGCGATGATAATTTCAATGCTAGGGAGGATGATATCGAAACTCAACCCGATATTTGTGAAATATCATCCTGCCCTCATGATATCCTGTCATATGGATATCCCACGCTCCCCTTGCCGCCATTATCATTAAATGCGCGCAGATATGGTAGGCGATTCCTGCCGACCCCGGAACCCAATGAAATACCTGACGAGATCCTAAGTTTTTGCACGAATGATCAAAGATTGCAATCTAACTTGTCAGAGTGCCCTAAATTTACCCTAACTGCGAGGTTAAAAGTTAATTCAACCGCCATTGTTATGTTTACCTGCGTTAAAATTGTTTTACAGAGCACCAGCCTCCATATCCGCATAATAGCTACCGTTGCGCAATTCGAGCTCACAAATAGAAGGAAGGAAGTGATCAGCAGTTGAATTAAGAGCATCTTGACGATATACTGGTATAAAGGAAAATCTGCATAACCAGGTAAGTGAACTGAAACCCTCATCATGTTGTTGCTAAATGATGTAAGTTCTGGTTATGTATCCATGTAAGTAAGTAATGTGAAATTGATGCAATAGGCATGATATTTGCAATATGTATGCATGCATATTCCTGTTGTGAGAAGAAATGTTGTTAATTGCAGGTACCCATGGCTGAAAAATGCTCAGTCAAGAATCAGGAGGAATTTAGCAGGCCTATGTTCTCTTCCCAGAGAGGGGTCCTGTTCAAACATGGGGCGATTACAGATACCCATCAGGGGGTTACTAACCTAGAGGCCTGGTCAGCCAAGCTGAATGATGGACATGACAAGAGTCAAGTACTGGACGCAGTGTTTGTATCAGGTATGTGGAACACTGCTGGCTTCCCATACTCCATGGAGTCTCCAGAGCTAGTCATTGAATGCGCCCAGAATTATAACCCTCAGACGAGGCAGGTGGTGAAGCATGGGAAAGTGTATGCAAACCTATCCATCAAAGGTCTCTCCCAGACATTTGGACTGCCAATGGGTAGTAAGGTAAAGAGTGTAGACTTGAAGAAGTCTGAAAGAGAATACGAGGCCAACAAGAAGGCGGCCAGAAAGAACATGTATGCTTGGCGGGCCGAGAACAGCACATATAATGTAGCGGCCAAGCTCCCCGTGCATATGTTCAAGTTTGACTTCAATGAGGAGTATCAGTACGTGATTGCCCTACTGAACAGGGTGACTGGCCAGCCTAATACTAGTGAATTTAGAGATTGGATGTACGGCATAATAATGATGTGCCTGTATGCAGACATCAAGCCACTGTGGGGCCAAATAATAAGCAATGCTCTGCATGAGCAGCTGATGAACCTGGGAGGTTCAGATTGTACATTCTACATGACCTCTTATATTGTTTATTCCTGTGCTTATAGAGGCACTTTTGATGCCTTGGTCACAGATGGAAAACTGACCGGCACAAATGCAGCATATATCTGGGATCATCATCCCCAGCTGCAAAGAACCAACTATATCAAGGACTACAAACTGGTCAATGATGCATTTTCTATGCATCTGGTAAGGACCATGGAAGATGACAGAACTAAAAGACTGAGCATGGAGGCTCAAGAGGCAGTATACAGGCATGGGGCATGGTACATACAATTTGCCACCTTTTCCTACATCAGGATAGAAGGTTTTGAAGGACATCCCCTGATGCTGCCGAGATATCCTACTGATGCAGTAGTATTAATGGAATTTATCAGGCAGGGCTCCACCATGATACAGATGTATAAGGATGCCAAGAAGCTACCACCAATTTTGTTCCCAGTCAGCATCGGCAACTACATGTGCCCTGACTCCGACAATATAAAGAAGGTGATGGTCACCCTGAACAAGATGAATTTACTGCCCTTCCCGGTAACGAGACCATATGATCCTTATGGCCGAATGCAGAAGATCCTAGGAAAGCCTATTCACCAGAGGCACCTAGAAGATTTTTGGGCTGACTGCAAAGATGAGGCAGAAGCCAGGAGGAGGAGGTATCAGAGGTTGACTCTGAACCAGATCAGAACATTTGACTGCATATCCCTCCCTCAGCAGCTGAAGAGTGATGACGGCAGGATAATGGCAAATGAGTATGAGCAGAAGAAGATTTGCAATGATACCATCTCTGCACCTGACCTCACCATGCAGGAGGATATGTCCTTGGACCCATTCTTTGCCAGAACCCTACACTTGACCCAAGCTTGGGTAGATGCACAGGTAGAGGCATTGAAGAAGAAGGGTGTTGCCATCACGTTGGACAACAAGAAGAAGGGGCAGGACATCCTTGCAGATGAATATGATGACTTCCTGCTGGAGAAGAGGAAGACTAAGGGAGAGAGGATCCCTCCACCACAGCAGCCTAGCAAAAGGGCCCCAAAGGGCAAGAAGGTGGAAAAAGGACCCAAAGGGGTCATAATTGACAAGGCAGTATTCACAGTGGAGGAGGCAGCCAAATCAGGATCAGAATCAGATTCTCCTCCAAAGCCCAAGAAAACCAAGACAGCAGAGGCTGGAATCACAGAGACCCAAGAGGTGGGTTAGTCATCCAAACAACCAGGCAAAGCTATCCTCATGGAAGAGGAGCCTGAAGAAGAGGAGGAAGCTCCACTAATAATAAGAAGAAAGAGGAGAGCTCCGCAGGTGTTGGTTCCCACCACACCTAAGAAACCAAGAACCTCCATGAGAGGTGAGATAAGTCAACCCCCTGCACCAGTACAAGGGGCAGGTAGTGAAGTGCAGAAGGAACTTCAGCATAACGTTCCACTTCCTACCATTGTCAAGTTCAAAACTGAACTTGCTGAAGAACAACAAAAGGAAGCATCTCAGACACAAGCGGAAGGGCATGTCTCGCTAGACGAGACAATAAACTTGTCTGATGATGAGGTGGTGCAGGATGTAGCTACACAAGAAATGGAAACACTGGCTGCTGGCATCAGTGTGACTCCTCACAAGCCTCCATCTGTCCAATCAGTGCTTGAGGAGATGAAACGAGCAGAAGCGGAGCGAGAAAAGAGCCCGGAACAAGAAAAGAGCCCGGAGCAGGTAGCTCAGGACATAGGGCTGGATACACTGATTGCTGAGGTAACAAGTCCTGTAGTGGTAGACTTGGCAGAGAAACAGGATGCAAGTCCTGAAAAGCCAGCAGGATCACCTGATAAGGGCCACCTAATAGAGGAGATAGAGATGGCAGAAGCAGGAGGCCATGCTCTTGAATCAGGCCAGCAGAGCCCACAAGATACATCAGCAGGACCTGCTATAGTGGAGGTCCAAGAAATAAAGGCTGATGAGAAGAAGGAAGAAATAGAGGATCCCGCTGCTAAGGCATAGGAGGTGGATAGTGCAGGCACAAAACAAGTAGTAGCCGAAGAACAGATGCCATCACCTGAGGCAGATCCTATGATATCAGATACGGTGGACATACCACTAGAAATAGAGAAACAAAAGGAGGATGATCAACCTCCACAAGGGGAAGAACTGGAGACAGGTGAAGAAATGATGGAGAAAGATCATGATCATCATGATCCGCATACAGGTACACCGCAAGGTTCCCCACACAAAGAAGATGCTCCCCCAGAAAAGGAAGTTCCTTAATAGGAGGAGGCACCACAGGATCAGCAGCAAGGCGAGCATCAAGAGGGAGAAAAGGAAAAATCACCATCTCCACAACGCTTGTTGGTGGAAACGGGAGATAGGGGTGAATAGCACCATGATGCCGAAAAGCATGATCAGGTGCCTCCATGGTTAGAAAAGGAGGTAAATGTTGAGGAGGAACTTGAAATCCAAGAGTTTGACGTCTCCACCCTATTCTCCGCGGATATAATGAAGCCCAGGAGAAAGGCCAGAATGACTTCGGCCATCAAAAGAGATCCTGCGACAGGGAGAAGGACCGCATAAATTGTTGTACCTGCGGTAGAGAAGGAGAAAGGCAAAATCACTATGGATGAATTCCAGATAAGCACAGTTGATTTGGGTTTTGCCAACGAAGAGCAGGAAGGTCAGGAGGGAAAAGACATCATAGACTCTCTAATTCAGAAAGTGAAAAGAGAGAAGGAGAAAAATAAGCAACATAAAGGGCACATTGCTCAGTTGCATGCATACATTAAAGGCTTGACCAATCCTGAGGATACTACAAGTGAAGCTGCAGTCCCATTGACTGCCATTTCTCAAGAAGAGATAAATAAACTAGACCTCATGAAACATGAGGCTTCTGTAATAAGGAAATGGATGTCATCCACATTGGATGATGCTGTTGAAATAATGAAGGGTTCTTTGAAAAGATGGAGCATATTAAGTGACTCCAAAACCAAGGTGGACAAATTGCAGATGCAGACCGGGAAAAGGTCTTATAAACTGGAGAAAGTCCTCAGCCTGTTGGGAGACATAAGGAAGATAAACCCACAACTGCTTATCAGTAAGCAGGTATTGAATAATAATACTGCATTGTTAGTGGATATCTGGTACAAAGATGTATAGTTTGAATGCGGAGTCCTCAAGAGATGTAATAATAAGCTGAGGGAGATCAGCATGAGGCTACGTGATTTAATGGGCATTGAGGCAGATATGCTAGAAACATTAGAGGGCAAAGTGGAAGGGAAGATAGAGAATCAAGATGAAGATTCTGCCCTTAAGGCTCTGCGCAGTAACTTCCAGATGGAAGATGATGGTCCACTCATCCACTTGACAGAGGAGATTATAAATAAGGTGATGAGGATCAAGGTCAAGATGGAGACCTACAGTGAGACATTTCAGGATAGAGAAAATAAGCTAGATAACAGCAAGGATAAGTATGAGGCACACAAGCACGCCATTATCAAGGCAAAGACTCAAGATGGCAGAGGAATAGATCAGGTTGTGCGGTCATACGAACAGATCCAGAGCAGCATGCAACCCCATATGCAGCAGCATCATCATCAGGATAGCGAAGGTTCAGAAAGCGATGCACATGATGATGATCCGCATGAATCAGCTGAAGAGCATGATGGAGATACATCATGAGGGGAATATTTTGCATAGGTAATATAGATAGTTGCCAGCTGGCAACTTGTGCTATTTTGTAAAATTGACAAGTCATGAAATGATGACCGTTGATTTGTATTGACATATCAGATCCGTAGATCTCTTGTAACGGATTCCTCACCTTATTCTATAAAAGGTGGTGGAATGCCTTGTTATATTCATTCGAAACTTAATTGAAATCTATTTGCTGAAATATTCAGGGCTCATTTCAAAGCTGCTGTATATGTACATGTCTTTTGCATACTTAATGAAAGAGAAGAGTATTTGATTACAAATCTTCGTAAATCTTGAGTAATCTGTGTTTGAATTCTAGATATGTGCTTTGATTAGCTGTGTCCCTTGGAGTGCTCATCATGTTGCATGTATTGTTTTCATTCATTATCCTTTGAAGTTTGCATCAACTGTGTCTAGCTGTGGAATGTCCTGGTGAACATATGGTTTGATTTCTTCTCCTCATGACAGTATCAAGCATGTATGTGGATCGAAAGCTAAAGGTTCAACATAATTAGAAGTATTCCCTTTAATTTCTTTCAATTTCAGAACATCTCACCATCACAATTGCAAATAATTGATAATCTTAAGCAAATAACGCAAATATGCAGACATCTCGTAGGTAATCGCAAATATTTAGCATATTTGAATAAAAAAACATACACAATTGAAAATATCATGCAAAGATCGAGGTATTCCTACATCTTTTCATCAAATAACTACATAATTTGACTTCTCTGTAAAGAATTTCTGCAGGAACGTCATGATGATGGCGCAATTTCACGTAAGGCCCCAAAATGGAAACAGCATCTCACATTAACTACTGAGTAACGTCAGTCGATTAAGACCTAATCACCGGAGACTTGGGATCATGAATTGTTCAAATTCACTGTATCTTTCAAGATGAATAAAGGTTAATGTGTACTTTTATTCTATGTTTGTTTATGACTAACATCATGACCAACATAAATTGGCGCTAGAAGGAGGGCCAAGTCCAGAAAACCACGCTCATCATCATTATTTTCAGGTTTGATGACGCATAGCGTAAGGTAACCTCAGATCGCCTGTGAATTTTGGTAAATTACGTAAATATTTACTGTGATAAGTTTGTACATGTTCATTCTATGTAAAGATTTCCAGATCTCACGTAAATATTGCAAGCTTTACAGTAGATCGTTGTGAATTCACAAATATTGGCCAAAGATATGCAAATTTGTTCAAAATTTTGAAGAATTTAGGCCGGAGGCACTTTAGATCTCGTGCTACGGGTCATGATACCCCAATATACTGTCATATTTACAGTATCTTCGCAAATATTTCATAAATATCCAGTCTGATTTGTCATCTGACCACAAATATCACCTCATTCGGTGGAATCCAGCCAATATTTGCAAAGTTTCAGCCAATTTGCCTCCGATTCAAGAAATCCTGGCTCACAGGATAAATACCAGGTCTAGACCTAGTGAAATTTTTGAAGAATTGCCTGTTAGAGGTTTCAGACCTAGGATTGTAGACATTCATCATACTCCATGGTCTAGTGCGTCTAGAGCTTCACCAGGACCTCCTCCTGTAACTCCTGTTGGTTTGCAAATACCTTCCGGTATATCTATAACACCTCCTGTTCAACCCCAGGGTGTGCCTTTAGTTCAAACTCAGCTAGCTGCACCACCAGTTCAGCCCCCTCAGGCTGCAATGTCATTCTTTGCAGCAGAGTCACCTTTGACCTTCAATGCATATCATGAGTTACCAAAGAATCCGAATAAACTTTGTCCAAAATACCATCCCTATCAAGATGCTGATGATCATATCAGGACATTTAAGGAAGCTTGCTGCAGAGCCAGAATAGAGCATCAGGACGTGGTGTGCAGATTGTTTCCTTTTTCCTTAGGGGAAGAGGCTTATAATTGGTTCATCAGTCTGGGCCAAGCCTCTGTTGGTTCATGGGCTGTCTTAGAGAAAGCTTTTCTTGACAGGTTCAAGGTCCCTATTGATCCATCTATGAATTATCACATGTTTGCTACAATCAAAAGATTTGAGAATGAGCCTATTGCTAATTTCAATGCTAGGTTCCAGAAAATGTTGTCCAAGCTAGTTGCCCCATATGTAGTAACTGATGCTGCTGCTAGGAGTATCTATTATTCAGCCCTGGATCCATTAACTTCCATGTTCATCAGGAGAACACATCCAGAGATCACTACATTGACAGGAGCTTTTCAAGAAGCTATCAAGGTAAATCAGCAGTTGATACCTGCTCCTACTCCAAATATAGTATTCCCTACTTTGCTTGGCATGCAGTCACAATATCCTGCACAGTATCCTGCACCGTATTCACCTCAGTATCCTGCACAATATCCAAATGGAGCAGTGATACCTCCAACAGTCATGCCTGCACCTTTGCAAGTACCTCCATTGAGCATTATGCCTCCTCCTAATGGAAATGGCCAACTACCACAATATCCTGCACATGCTCAGACACCTCAGGGTATCGATTTATCCAACAATAACCATGGATCTTCTTTTTTCAAGCCTTAGACTGAAAATGTAGTTGCCAAAGCTCAAGAGGAAAAGGAAGAAATCAAAGAAATTTCTGCTCAGTTGAGAAAACTCACCACCGAAGTAACACATTTGAGAAATCAAGGGTTTTATGCATAGTCAGGTCAGAATAGGAATTATTCCAATGACAGACCAAACTAACCTGACAGAGGATATAACAACAATAACTTCAACAATAATGGTGGAACTAACAATAATCCTCCTAGACAGCCCAGAATATGGAACTCCAGGCCAAATAACGGTTCATTACGATCACCCCTGGATAATCAGCCTCCGAGTGAAGCTAAACAGACTACTAGAGTCAATCTTGCTGAGGCAGCCCTTACCAATTGGTGTAGGATCCATAACATAAATGCACATGTAGAATTAGATTGTCCACAGTTTAGGATTGCTGCCAGCATCTTTTAGACTGAAGTATCCAACACTTCTGGAAATCCACCTCAGGCAGAAGGAAATGAGATAGTTCCTTGTGGATATGACTCAGCTTTTGTGCTAGAAACGTACACTAATCAGCCTCATCCGAGTTATGATCAGACCTGTGAGGAATCTGCTTTAACCTTTGAAACAAATTATGTTTTTCCTTTTGAGGATGAAAATGAACCTGCAAGAGAGCATGAGGAAGTACATGCATACCAACAGCAATATCCTGGTAAGCACAATTATAACTTGAGAAGTAGTGCCAACAGACCTACTGGTCCATTGACATCATCTTTGCCTCCAAACAACTTCAACACACCTCCTGATCCTAAGGCTAACAATAACCTTGGATTTCCCAAGGTGAATGCTCAGTACTTGTCACCTCAAAACACAGTAACAAAGGTCGTAAATGCACCTCAAGAGTCTGACAAGTTAGTCAGCTATTTGGCTGATGAAATGAAGAAAATCAAGATCAGCCTGTCCTTATCGGAGTTACTGAAAACTCCTGCCATCAAAAGGGCATTCATGAAGTCACTAGATGATCCTACTCCTAAAGAGGATAATCATCTTTCAAGTCAATCCAATGGCAAAGATCATGCTGCTAAGGATAATATTATCAAGCCTAAAGTGTCAGCTACAGTCCAAGCTGCTGAAACCTCCCACATGACCTTGTATAGAGATAAAACTGAATCACCTCCATTTCTCCTCACCATAAGAATGTTCAGCAAGAACTTGCACAACTGTCTGGTGGATTCCGGAGCCTCAACGAATGTTATGCCTTTGTCAATATGCAACGCATTAGGACTGCATCCTGCTAAATCCTTAAAGAAGGTCACTCAGCTGGACAAAACAGAAGTAAGTGTAGTAGGAGAACTAACTCACATTCACATGCAGCTAGCATCTGATCCTAGGATCCAGTATTACATTGACATTCAGGTAGTTGACATACCTGATACTTATGGGATGTTGCTTAGCTGAGACTGGTCTAAGACGCTTAACGGATATATGTCCACAGATTTCAGTCACATGTGGTTGCCATGGAAAGGTATACCTAATCAGATCCGGATTGATGCTGAACCTAGGATGAAACATATGATCACAGAATACAACAAAACGAATGAGATCATGTACGTAAATGTAGAACCTGGGGTTTATTGCATCAGGCCGCAGACTGTTAAAATAGAGGAGATCCTGATGCTTGATGTTCATCATCATTATGATGATGATTATCATGAGGACATGTCAAGTATGGAATTTGACAAAGATCCAGATAATGAGAACGAAATAGATCACTTCAGAGATTTTGAGATGCATTTATCTTCTCAGGTAAAACGTTGCCAATTATTGAACATACCTACTAATGATATCTTAATTGACAGATGGTGCAGATTACACGGCGAAGCACACTCGGAAAAGACTTGTGAAACATGCTTAGACATGATGATACTGGAGCAGACATATAGTGAAGCATCATCATCATATTCCGAGGTGAGTGCTACATCTGATGATGATGACGATACTAATTCTTATCCGTCTTCTGCAGGAACAGGAGAGTTAACAGATCATGATGAAGATCGTGTCCTGAAAGCAGAAGAGATCCTGGTTTCCAACTAGATAAATGATGCAGAAAAAGAAAAGCTCACCCCTGGTAGCGATTGCTTCATGGAACCAGATTATGAGTTGTCTGATGAAGACAAAGGTAGTGACCTGACGAAGTTTGAAGAATTTCTGGTAAAAGAAATAGAAAAGATGACGCGACAACATAAATCTCCCCAGGAGGTTTTAATTAAAGGTTGGTGTAGGCTGCATGAGGTGCCTCACTCAGAAACAACTTGCTCACTATGTTTACACATTTTGAAGAAGCATGTAGCTGTAAATCTTGAACATCATCCTCCTGTTGCTATGGAAGAGAAAACAGAAAAGCCATCAGGCTCACAAAATAAAGGAAAGAAGAAACTTGAGGATGATGACGTCCTTAAGTTAAAGTGGATATCAGGCGGAGCAGCAGCCAGAGCTGCAAAGAGAAAAGAAAGTTCAGCTAAATTCTCTGCTGAAGATAAACCTTGGATCCTAAAGTTTGATGGATCCAAATCTAAGCAAGGTGTTGGGGTAGGAATAGATCTCATTGATCCATCAGGAAAATCCTATTTAGCAGCTTACAGACTACAGTTCCCCTGTACCAATAATGTCGCAGAGTATGAAGCTCTGATTCATGGAATGTTGTTTGCTCATAAGAAAAAAGTAAGGATCCTGCATGTCTTTGGGGATTCAGAACTAGTTGTGAGGCAAGTAAGAGGAATTTACTCCTGTAACTACAGAAAACTGTCAAATTACAGACATCGTGTGTGGGACCTGATTGAAGACTTTGATTCCTTTAATATCATTCATGTACCAAGAGAACAGAACTAGAGGGCAGATGCACTCGCCCAGGCCGCCAGTACGTTGGAACCGCTGTCTATATCTGGTCTAAAGAGATTTTCAGTAGAATTGGTGTCAGTGCCTTCGGTACCTGACAATGTGACTAATCTCCAGGTGTTTGATGATGATCAGCACATCCTGGACTTCATATCAAACAGAGACATATTCAAAGCTCAGATCATAGATGAGAATGGTATGGAAGATCATGTCTAGGAAGAGGATGAGATATTAGAGTTGCCTAGCAACAGAATTCCCAAAGGTATGATTAAATTAGAAAGAGCTTTTGATCTAGATAATATGCTTAAACATAAAGATCTGCCTAAGGCAGATGGAGGTCAATATTCACAAGTGAATATTGGACAAGCTGATGACAAGAGAAATGTCTTATTGGGTAAGGTTTGTACACCAGAAGAGTTAGAAGGAATAACTCAGGCCCTTAAGGATTACATACATGTAATTGCATGGACTTATGATGAGCTAAAGACATATGACACTTCTGTCATAACTCATACTATACCTCTCAAGCCAGATGCAAAACCTTTCAGACAGAAGGAGAGGCCAGTCAATGCTCTTCTTGAACCAATCATCCTTGAGGAGGTCAAGAAATTGTTAAATGCCCGGATAATATTTCCTGTAAGACACTCCACTTGGGTGGCCAATCTTGTGCCAGTCAGAAAGAAGAATGGAGACATCAGATTATGTGTAGATTTCAGGAACCTGAACAGAGCATCAGAAAAAGACAATTATCCTTTGCCCTCCTTGGATGAAGTTCTACAGATTGTAAATGGAGCCAAAATGATGTCCTTCCTGGACGGCTTTTCAGGATACAACCAAGTGATGGTTGATAAAATTGACAGATTGAAAACTGCCTTCACCACAAAGTGGGGTATATTTGCATATAGACGTATGCCATTTGGACTCATAAATACTGGAGCTACATTCCAGCGAGCAATGGACATAGCCTTCAAAGGCTTAATAGGAAAGTGTATAGTCATCTACATGGATGACCTGACGGTTTTCTCCAAGGAAAGGGGAAATCATGTTGCTGATCTCAGAAGTGTACTGAAGAAATGTGAAGAATATGGAATATCTTTGAATCCTAAGAAGTGCATATTCAGAGTCACAACAGGAAAGTTACTAGGCCACCTGATCACAGAAGATGGAATTATCATTGATCCTGACAGGGTGGAGTCTATTATGAAGTTACAACTTCTAGGAAGCAAAAAGGAACTTAAGTCTTACTTTGGTAAGATAAATTTTGTGAGGAAGTTCATCACCGGCTTTGCTGAGATTGTCAGACCACTAAATGCCATGTTGAAAAAGGATACACAAATTGAGTGGACACCAGAAGCCAAGGCTGCTTTTGAAGATATAAAGAAGGCCATTTCAGATGCTCCTGTCCTCATTAGTCTAGATTATACAAGAGATTTCTACATCTACTCATTTGCCTCAGAACATACTTCTGCAACAGTGTTAACTCAAAGAAATGAAGAGAAAGAAGAGAAACCAATTGCTTTCATGAGCTATCCTTTCAAGGATGCTGAATTGAGATATGTAGATGTTGAGAGACAGGCACTTGCATTAGTTAGAGCAGTAAAGAAATTCAGACATTATATACTAAGAAGCAAAGTGATTGCTGTGGTACCAGATGCAGCAGCGAAGATGCTGTTGATGCAGAGTGAACTTGGTGAAAAAAGAGCCAAATGGATTACTATATTACAAGAATATGACATGGAGATCACACCAATGAAGCTAGTGAGAGGACAAGCTTTGAGCCAGATGATATCTGAAATGGATCCAAATATCATCAGTCAGCAGTATGTGATCAATGAGAAAGATAAGAAAGAATGGTATTCAGATATCAGGAGCCTCCTGATCACTGGAAGATGTCCTTCAAGAATGCAAGCTTCACAGAGAAGAGCCTTGAAGATAAGATCCCAGAAGTATATGATGAAGGGAGGAACCTTATTTAAGAAGAATTATGAAGGAATATACCTAAGATGCTTAGAGAAGCTTGAAGCAAATAAAGTTTTGACAGAGTTACATGACAAGTTTGGAACGGCACACGGATCAGCATTGGCCACAACACATGCAATCCTTAGAGCAGGATACTACTGGCCTACAATTTTTAAAGACATGGCTGATCATGTTAAATGTTGTCATGTCTGTCAGGTTGCTGCCAACAGAGGGAAATATGTTGCACAACCGTTGCAGCCAGTGGTGGAAGAGTACCCATTTGCACAGTGGGGCATGGACTTCATAGGACCAATCAATCCTCCGTCTTCCTCAGGCCATAGGTATGTCTTAATGATTATTGACTATTGTACTAGATGGACTAAGGCTATCAGCAGCAAAACTTGCACTGCAGATGATGTCATCAAGTTTTTGGAAAGCAACATTGTCACCAGGTATGGAACTCCTTATGCATTGGTAAGTGATAATGGTTCTGCCTTCATTTCCACCAAATTGTCAAGTTGGGCTTTTGATCATGGGATCATACTTAAGTTTTCATCCAACTACTATCCCCAGGGAAATGGATTAGTAGAATCCACCAACAAGAATTTACTGAGTATCATAAGAAAACTGATAGAGAAAAATCCCAGGGAATGGAACTCATTTCTGAAATATGCCTTATGGGTAGACAGAACTAGAATGAAAACTGCATTAGGAAACTCACCCTTCCAACTAGTATATGGGGTAGATCCAATCCTCCCTGTAAATTTGAAAATTCCTACTCTACAGTTTGCTCAAGAATATCTAGGCATAGATAATAAGCAGGAAGTCAGGTTGCTTCAGTTGATGCACCTGGAAGAAAAACAGAGTCAAGCGATTGACCAATTTGCAAAACATCAGGCTGTTGTCAAATGCTGGTTTGACAAGAGAGCTAGAATTAAAGCTTTCAGGATATCTGACTTAGTCCTGATGTGGGATAAAGCCCATGAAAAGAAAGGTGATCATGGTAAGTTTGATAGATTATGGATAGGTCCCTTTCAGATTTCTGAGATCTTAGGAGATAGCACTTATAGGCTTAAGAACCTGACAGGCGAGGATGTCCCATTGCCAGTCAATGGACAATTCCTCAAACATTATTTCCAGGCCTGAATGACTTCGTGATAGTCATATGTATCATAATGTATATTTGTATAGTTGTTTGTACAGTTTGTTTGTTGTGCTTGTTTTCTTTTGCTGGTTGGGACCTTTGTTCTGGTAAGTCAGGATGATGCACTTCATCACCCTAGAAAATAATTAAGTTGTTAAGATTCAAATGATGAGATCACATTTAAACATAGGTTATGATTCATTCTAAGAAGTGTTCATGATCAGGTTTGTGATGTATTTTCATCAGGGTGCTTTTTCTTGGTCAAAGTGAATCAATCACAATGAAACACCTAACAGCCTTGGGTTTGTTGAACACACTAGTATAGGTGTTAAGTGAAAAATCTAAAGGGACTCCCTTGCTACCAATGCAATCTCCAACCTAAAGCTACAAGTGACTATACCTTGTACAAATGAGCTGACATGATGATATCAGATACAAATTTTTAAAGAAAATCAGAAAAGGAATGAAATTAGGCCATCTAAGTAACTCTACCGGGGCTATGGACGCCTGCTGGTAGTGGGGCTCTACTTAGGGAGATTGTATAGATAACCTTGCCGGGGCTATAGACGCCTGCTGGCAGCAAGGCTCTATCCAGGTTGGCTATGAGGGATGATCTCCAAATATGTAGTTTAACACCAGTTACTTACGTTTTCAACTTACTTTCAAGATGAGGATAATTAATCATATGCACACACCTGATCCTTTGTTAGTATTATCACCATAATGAAATTTATCACTCAGAGGACCATGATGCTTACACTTAGATAGAATTAGAGCACTATAGATAAATGTGATCACATCACTTGAATCATTGGAATTTGTTCATTTTCTTTGGTGGCAAGTTGTTGTGTGGTTACACAACACGCCCCATTTTGACTTAGCAAAACAGGGACCCAACTTTTTTTGGCTTGGTTTGTGTTTCTTGCTTTCTGGCGGTTTGGTAAAAATCAATCAAGTTCATCATCATGTTGAGTCAGGATGAGGTAAGTCATCATTGTGAGGTCAGTTTGTCAAAATTCGTATTTCGTATCTGTGACCTCATATTCTGAAAGAACATTAAATTTCATGCAGGTTTGCCTTTTACGTCACCCTGGTATTCATCAGGATGTGAGAGTTATAAACAGTTAAAGTTTTGGTCAAACCTGATATTCGCAAGGGGGGGTCATATTTTATAATCTGAGTCGTGTTGGTTAAAGATCATCATCATATTCAAACATCCCCTGATATATCCTGTGGCTCAAATATCCTGACGTCAACTTTAAATGGTAGTAAGTCTTTCCTGTCAAGCGGTCTTTTATACCGCGAACATCATGTTTTGAAAAGTAACCCGATATTCGTAAATATCATCCTGACGCAAAATATCACCCTTAACAAACATCCTGATGACATCATTTGAATACGATAAATGAAGAAACAAACATCCTGATGACATCATCATCATATTTACATTTCGACAGGATATTTTGTAAACATGATCATGTTCGCCCAATATGACGATGACGTCATGAAGCATTTCGATACAAAGAACGAATATCATGATGACATCATCCTGATATTCAGAAGGGAGGATGAGCAAGCTTGGTTCGTCATCATCATTTTGTTTTGAAACATCACCCGATAAACCGAAATATCCTCCTGATGTGCTAAAACGTAAACAAAAGGTGCATTGTCACCCGAATCTTGTAGTGATGATAATTTCAATGCTAGGGAGGATGATATCGAAACTCAACCCGATATTTGTGAAATATCATCCTGCCCTCATGATATCCTGTCATATGGATATCCCCCGCTCCCCTTGCTGCCATTATCATTAAATGCACGCAGATATGGTAGGTGATTCCCACCGACCCGGGAACCTGATGAAATACCTGACGAGATTCTAAGTTTTCACACGAATGATCAAAGATTGCAATCTAACTTGTCAGAGTGCCCTAAATTTACCCTAACTGCGAGGTTAAAAGGTAATTCAACCGCCATTGTTATGTTTACCTGCGTTAAAATTGTTTTATAGAGCACCAGCCTCCATATCCGCATAACAGCTACCGTTGTGCAATTCGAGCTCACAGATAGAAGGAAGGAAGTGATCAGCAGTTGAATTAAGAGCATCTTGACGATATACTGGTATAAAGGAAAATCTACATAACCAGGTAAGTGAACTGAAACCCTCATCATGTTGTTGCTAAATGATGTTGTAAGTTCTGGTTATGTATCCATGTAAGTAAGTAATGTGAAATTGATGCAATAGGCATGATATTTGCAATATGTATGCATGCATATCCCTGTTGTGAGAAGAAATGTTGTTAATTGCAGGTACCCATGGCTGAAAAACGCTCAGTCAAGAATCAGGAGGAATTTAGTAGGCCTATGTTCTCTTCCTAGAGAGGGGTCCTGTTCAAACATGGGGCGATTACAGATACCCATCAGGGGGTTACTAACCTAGAGGCCTAGTCAACCAAGCTGAATGATGGACATGACAAGAGTCAAGTACTGGACGCAGTGTTTGTATCAGGTATATGGAATGCTGCTAGCTTCCCATACTCCATGGAGTCTCCGGAGCTAGTCATTGAATGCGCCCGGAATTATAACCCTCAGACAAGGCAGGTGGTGAAGCATGGGAGAGTGTATGCAGACCTATCCATCAAAGGTCTCTCCCAGACATTTGGACTGCCAATGGGCAGTAAGGTAAAGAGTGTAGACTTGAAGAAGTCTGAAAGAGAATACGAGGCCAACAAGAAGGCGGCCAGAAAGAACATGTATGCTTCGCAGGCCGAGAACAGCACATATAATGCAGCGGCCAAGCTCCCCGTGCATATGTTCAAGTTTGACTTCAATGAGGAGTATCAGTACGTGATTGCCCTACTGAACAAGGTGACTGGCTAGCCTGATACTGGTGAATTTAGAGATTGGATGTACGGCATAATAATGATGTGCCTGTATGCAGACATCAAGCCACTGTGGGGCCAAATAATAAGCGATGCTCTGCATGAGCAGCTGATGAACCTGGGAGGTTCAGATTGTACATTCTACATGACCTCTTATATTGTTTATTCCTGTGCTTATAGAGGCACTTTTGATGCCCTGGTCACAGATGGAAAACTGGCAGGCACAAATGCAGCATATATCTAGGATCATCATCCCCAGCTACAAAGAACCAACTATATCAAGGACTACAAACTGGTCAATGATGCATTTTCTATGCATCTGGTAAGGACCATGGAAGATGACAGAACTAAAAGACTGAGCATGGAGGCTCAAGAGGCAGTATACAGGCATGGGGCATGGTACATACAATTTGCCACCTTTTCTTACATCAGGATAGAAGGTTTTGAAGGACATCCCCTGATGCTGCCGAGATATCCTACTGATGCAGTAGTATTAATGGAATTTATCAGGTAGGGCTCCACCATGATACAGATGTATAAGGATGCCAAGAAGCTGCCACCAATTTTGTTCCCAGTCAGCATTGGCAACTACATGTACCCTGACTCTGACAATATAAAGAAGGTGATGGTCACCCTGAACAAGATGAATTTACTGCCCTTCCCGGTAACAAGACCATATGATCCTTACGGCCGAATGTAGAAGATCCTAGGAAAGCCTATTCACCAGAGGCACCTAGAAGATTTTTGGGCTGACTGCGAAGATGAGGCAGAAGCCAGGAGGAGGAGGTATCAGAGGTTGACTCTGAACCAGATCAGAACATTTGACTGCATATCCCTCCCTCAGCAGCTGAAGAGTGATGACGGCAGGATAATGGCAGATGAGTATGAGCAGAAGAAGATTTACAACGATACCATCTCTGCACCTGACCTCACCATGCAGGAGGATATGTCCTTGGACCCATTCTTTGCCGGAACCCTACACTTGACCCAAGCTTGGGTAGATGCACAGGTAGAGGCATTGAAGAAGAAGGGTGTTGCCATCACGGTGGACAACAAGAAGAAGGGGCAGGACATCCCTGTAGATGAATATGATGACTTCTTGCTGGAGAAGAGGAAGACTAAGGGAGAGAGGATCCCTCCACCACAACAACCTAGCAAAAGGGCCCCAAAGGGCAAGAAGGTGGAAAAAGGACCCAAAGGGGTCATAATTGACAGGGCAGTATTCACAGTGGAGGAGGCAGCCAAATTAGGATCAGAATCGGATTCTCCTCCAAAGCCCAAGAAAATCAAGACAGCAGAGGCTGGAATCACAGAGACCCAAGAGGTGGGGCAGTCATCCAAACAACCAGGCAAAGCTATCCTCATGGAAGAGGAGCCTGAAGAAGAGGAGGAAGCTCCACTAATAATAAGAAGAAAGAGGAGAGCTCCGCAGGTGTTGGTTCCCACCACACCTACGAAACCAAGAACCTCCATGAGAGGTGAGATAAGTCAACCCCCTGCACTGGTACAAGGGGCAGGTAGTGAAGTGCAGAAGGAACTTCAGCATAATGTTCCACTTCCTACCATTGTCAAGTTCAAAACTGAACTTGCTGAAGAACAACAAAAGGAAGCATCTCAGACACAAGTGGAAGGGCATGTCTCACTAGACGAGACAATAAACTTGTCTGATGATGAGGTGGTGCAGGATGTAGCTGCACAAGAAATGGAAACACTGGCTGCTGGCATCAGTGTGACTCCTCACAAGCCTCCATCTGTCCAATCAGTGCTTGAGGAGATGAAACGAGCAGAAGCGGAGTGAGAAAAGAGCCTGGAACAAGAAAAGAGCCTGGAGCAGGTAGCTCAGGACATAGGGCTGGATACACTGATTGCTGAGGTAACAATTCCTGTAGTGGTAGACTTGGTAGAGAAACAGGATGCAAGTCCTGAAAAGCCAGCAGGATCACCTGATAAGGGCCACCTAATAGAGGAGATAGAGATGGCAGAAGCAGGAGGCCATGCTCTTGAATCAGGCCAGCAGAGCCCACAAGATACATCAGTAGGACCTGCTATAGTGGAGGTCCAAGAAATAAAGGCTGATGAGAAGAAGGAAGAAATAGAGGATCCCGCTGCTAAGGCACAGGAGGTGGATAGTGCAGGCACAAAACAAGTAGCAGCCACAGAACAGATGCCATCACCTGGGGCAGATCCTATGATATTAGATACGGTGGACATACCACCAGAAATAGAGAAACAAAAGGAGGATGATCAACCTCCACAAGGGGAAGAACTTGAGACAGGTGAAGAAATGATGGAGAAAGATCATGATCATCATGATCCGCATAAAGGTACACCGCAGGGTTCCCCACACAAAGAAGATGCTCCCCCAGAAAAGGAAGTTCCTCAATAGGAGGAGGCACCACAGGATCAGCATCAAGGCGAGCATCAAGAGGGAGAAAAGGAAAAATCACCATCTCCACAACGCTTGTTGGTGGAAACGAGAGATAGGGGTGAACAGCACCATGATGCCGAAAAGCATGATCAAGTGCCTCCATGGTTAGAAAAGGAGGTAAATGTTGTGGAGGAACTTGAAATCCAAGAGTTCGACATCTCCACCCTGTTCTCCGCGGATATAATGAAGCCCAGGAGAAAGGCCAGAATGACTTCGGCCATCAAAAGAGATCCTGCGATAGGGAGAAGGACCGCACAAATTGCTGTACCTGCGGTAGAAAAGGAGAAAGGCAAAATCACTGTGGATGAATTCCAGATAAGCACAGTTGATTTGGGTTTTGCCAACAAAGAGCAGGAAGGTCAGGAGGGAAAAGACATCATAGACTCTCTAATTCAGAAAGTGAAAAGAGAGAAGGAGAAAAATAAGCAACATAAAGAGCACATTGCTCAGTTGCATGCATACATTAAAGGCTTGACCAATCCTGAGGATACTACAAGTGAAGTTGCAGTCCCATTGACTACCATTTCTCAAGAGGAGATAAATAAACTAGACCTCATGAAACATGAGGCTTCTGTAATAAGGAAATGGATGTCATCCACATTGGATGATGCTGTTGAAATAATGAAGGGTTCTTTGAAAAGATGGAGCATATTAAGTGACTCCAAAACCAAGGTGGACAAATTGCAGATGCAGACTGGGAAAAGGTCTTATAAACTGGAGAAAGTCCTCAGCCTGTTGGGAGAAATAAGGAAGATAAACCCACAAATGCTTATCAGTAAGCAGGTATTGAATAATAATACTGCATTGTTAGTGGATATCTGGTACAAAGATGTACAGTTTGAATGCGGAGTCCTCAAGAGATGTAATAATAAGCTGAGGAAGATCAGCATGAGGCTACGTGATTTAATGGGCATTGAGACAGATATGCTAGAAACATTAGAGGGCAAAGTGGAAGGGAAGATAGAGAATCAAGATGAAGATTCTGCCCTTAAGGCTCTGCGCAGTAACTTCCAGATGGAAGATGATGGTCCACTCATCCACTTGACAGAGGAGATTATAAATAAGGTGATGAGGATCAAGGTCAAGATGGAGACCTACAGTGAGACATTGCAGGATAGAGAAAATAAGCTAGATAACAGCAAGGATAAGTATGAGGCACACAAGCACGCCATTATCAAGGCAAAGACTCAAGATGGAGGAGGAATAGATCAGGTTGTGCGGTCATACGAACAGATCCAGAGCAGCATGCAACCCCATATGCAGCAGCATCATCATCAGGATAGCGAAGGTTCAGAAAGCGATGCACATGATGATGATCCGCATGAATCAGCTGAAGAGCATGATGGAGATACATCATGAGTGGAATATTTTGCATATGTAATATAGATAGTTGCCAGCTGGCAACTTGTGCTATTTTGTAAAATTGACAAGTCATGAAATGATGACCGTTGATTTGTATTGACATATCAGATCCGTAGATCTCTTGTAACGGATTCCTCACCTTATTCTATAAAAGGTGGTGGAATGCCTTGTTATATTCATTCGAAACTTAATTGAAATCTGTTTGCTGAAATATTCAGGGCTCATTTCAAAGCTGTTGTATATGTACATGTCTTTTGCATACTTAATGAAAGAGAAGAGTATTTGATTACAAATCTTCGTAAATCTTGAGTAATCTGTGTTTAAATTCTGGATATGTGCTTTGATTAGCTGTGTCCCTTGGAGTGCTCATCATGTTGCATGTATTGTTTTCATTCATTATCCTCTGAAGTTTGCATCAACTGTGTCTAGCTGTGGAATGTCCTGGTGAACATATGGTTTGATTTCTTCTCCTCATGACAGTATCAAGCATGTATGTGGATCAAAAGCTAAAGGTTCAACATAATTAGAAGTATTCCCTTTAATTTCTTTCAATTTCAGAACATCTCACCAACACAATTGCAAATAATTGATAATCTTAAGCAAATAACGCAAATATGCAGACATCTCGTAGGTAATCGCAAATATTTAGCATATTTGAATAAAAAAACATACACAATTGAAAATATCATGCAAAGATCGAGGTATTCCTACATCTTTTCATCAAATAACTACATAATTTGACTTCTCTGTAAAGAATTTCTGCAGGAACGTCATGATGATGGCACAATTTCACGTAAGGCCCCAAAATGGAAACAGCATCTCACATTAACTACTGAGTAACGTCAGTCGATTAAGACCTAATCACCGGAGACTTGGGATCATGAATTGTTCAAATTCACTGTATCTTTCAAGATGAATAAAGGTTAATGTGTACTTTTATTCTATGTTTGTTTATGACTAACATCATGACCAACACATCCTTTAACATGACCTCACATAGGGATTGATTCTCAAAGTATGAGAATTATGTTGGTGGAAGGGTGTATCTGGGCGATGATTCTCACCTAGAAATTGTAGGTCGTCGAAGAGTCAAAATTTAGTTTCCTGATGGAAGAGTGAAGGGAATCGATGGTGTAATGCATATACTAGGTCTGTCTTGAAATTTACTTTCTATAAGTAAGCTTAATGATGATGGTGTACAAGTCTCTTTCTTGAATGGTATTTGTAGAATGACTAGAGGCTCTATGGTGTTGGCTAGTGCTAGCTAAGGGTGCACAAATCAGCACTCTGTATAAGCTAGATGCACATGCAGTTCAACGTAATAGTGCTTCTACAAAGTTAAGTAAATGTAATCATCTAGAGGAGGATGTTGTTTTTGTTGGTGCTAATTCTTTGGAGATGAAGCTCCTAGTGGAGAAGACAATGTTGTGGCATCAAAGGCTTGGCCACATTGGTGAAAAAGGCTTAAAAGCCTTGAAAAATAAAAATATGGTTGAAGGGCTTGATGATTGTAATCTTGAGTTTGATTTTTGTGAACACTTCATATATGGAAAGCAAAACTATGTTTCTTTTTATTCTAGTCCTCATAAATCTTTTGGAATTTTGGATTATGTTCACTCTGATGTATTTGGTCTAGTTAATGTTCTTTCATTATCAAAATTTGTGTATTTTGTTTTGCTCATAGATGATTATTCGAGAAGGATGTTTGTTTATTTTCTCAGAAGTAAAATTGAAGTTTTTAGTTGGTTTAAGGAATTTAAAACCTTGGTAGAAAATCAGACTGGTAGAAAAATTAAGTGCTTGAGGATAGATAATGGCAGTGAGTTTTGTTCTACAGATTTTGATAAGTTTTGCAAGGATCATGAAATTAAAAGACATAGGACAACTCCTTACACTCCATAACAAAATGGAGTTGCAAAAATGATGAATAGAATGCTGATGGAAAGGGAAAGAAGTATGTTGATAGTGTTGGTCTGGAATAGAAGTTCTAGGTTGAGGTTGTGGCTATAGTATGTTGATTAACCGATCTCCCACTTCAGTGCTCATGGACAAGACACCTATGGAAGGGTGGTCTGGTAAGAAGCCCTCTTTGAGACACATTATAGTCTTTGGCTGTGAGGCATATGCTTATGTGCCTAGTGGAAAGAGATTTAAATTATAAAACAAGGTTGTAAAATGTATCTTCATCAGTTATGGAATTGGTGTGAAAGGGTACAAGCTTTGGAACCCAGTTACAGAGAAGGTTTGTATAGCAGAAGCATGATCTTCCATGAGCTAAAACCTTCTACTGTTGATCTATAGTTAGAGGTGAAAGAAGCAGAAAAAGAGGTAGTTGAAATTCCTCTTACTCCATATAAGGAGGAACTATGTACTCCTAATGGACCTATTAGGGAGGAGACGTCAAGTAGCTCTGAGAATTTTGAACAGGATGAAGAACCTCAGCCTCAGTCAGTGAGGAGGTCTACACGTGAGAAGTGGCAACCTAAAAGGATTGGTTATTCTATGTTGGATTCCAATTGTGCCTATGCTTTGATTGCTAACACTAATGAGCCTAGGACTGTTAGAGAGGCTATGGGTATGGCTGATTCAGATTCCTGGTTGGAAGTCATGAATGAGGAAATGGCATCATTGAAGAAGAATGAAACTTGGGATCTGGTACCTTTACCTAAAGGTCGAAAGCCTATTGGATGTAAATGGGTATTGTTGTCATATTTTGCTTGACCCCAAAATATTCCTGTTCCCCTCCTTCTATCAAAGAAATTCGATCAGAGAAAGCCCAAAAATAAGGAGGGAAGCCTTAGATCCATCATTCCTCATGCTCTGCCTTGCAAAATTTCCCAAAATCTCATCTAGAGAATCCTTACAATAAACCCTAAACCCTAAAAGTCTTTTACAATGTGCCATGTGCTTTTGTTATAATTCCCTGTTGACATGCTATCACCCGTGAGGGTCCTTCAGGTTGTAACGTTGAGTCTAGGTGGGTCATTCTTTTACCAGCCCCATCAGTCAAGTCGCCACCAAGAGCTTGTGTCTTATATTTCGAAAAAAAGTCTTTAGTCTTCAAAAGGGGTTAGAGCTGCCATATGGCCATTTATTGTAGCATTACAGAGCTCAAGAGATGACATCATCATCCTCCTACACAACCATGATAAGGAACCAGCTGTCATAGAATGTGGCTTATAGCCATTAAATTGAAGACCCCAAATCAATGAATCAAATGTTGTCAGGTGTCTTCTTCTCAGTTCCCAATTCTGAGCTGCCACAAAACTCCACCACGTATCTTCAGTTGTGTTTCTTTTTGTATAATTTCTATCTATTGTGGAGTGTGCCATGCATCACCTCTGTGGGGATTAGAGGAGAAACTTTTGACAAAGGCATTGAGAAGGAGCGCAACAATGCCATGTGTCTTTTGTTACAATGTGCAGAGTTGGTTGCATGCCTCTTTCTTTAATAAGCTTTGAAGTGTCAAGGTACAATATGGTGGGCCCTAAGGTATCATGTCTAAGGTTTCTAAGTGTAGCAGAGTGTGCCACATGTCACTTCCATGGGTGATTAAAGGTTAAGAAACAAAAGAAACTTTTGGAGGCGCGCCAGTCTGCTATCTGTCCCAGTTTTGAGGCTCTCGGGTGTTGCCATGTTTTAGTAATAAAAGAGGTGGAGAGTGCCAAGTGTCACAGTGTCATGTTTTCTCTTTATATCAAAGGAAAACTAAGTTTGAAGAGTGCAAGACGGCTAGAATTGAATAGTTGTGCAAGCACGCATGGGAATCCTACTAGAGAGGAATATTCATCACGTGGTTGCAATGAGGCGACATGTGGCCTCATCTTAATAAAGAAATAAAATGTGTATGAAAGGTGGCCATGTGGAGGCTCCTTCTTGATTCTATGGAGCCAAAAGGAAAATGACTTGCTCTCTACCACTTGGTCATGGAATGATGACACATGTCCGCGAAGTAAAGGAATTTTAAAGTGCAATAGCTAGCGATGGAATGCTTAGCAACTATTGATCTAGCCTAAAGGGAAAATCTATCTATGGTCAGGATTTAAAGGAGAACCTCAAGCATCTTGAAGGTGAGAAATTTGAGGACTTAGCCAACAAGGGGATTCAGAGCCTGATTATTCAAAGAATCCAAGCTGATATGGCATAGAATCAAAGGGTTAAAATTGTAAAGTGTTGTAAAAGCTTTGCTCATGGGTTTTGTCTCATCTCCCATCAATACAGATGATAGTTCTCCTTGCTACAAAGGTAAAATTGATGGTGTGCATCCAGACATTAGGGTGGTTGCCAATTAAGGTAGGAAATTTGTAGGCTCAGCTGACAGGATGTCTCAATGACCAACTTGAAGTGTTATAGAGCCATATATTTCGCATTGATTCTAGTTGGTGAGTTCTGTATTCAAAATTCACATGGATTGGCATGGTTCTTCAGTACAATGAGATTCTTGTGGCTCAGTGGAAGATCTTCCTGTGGTTAGCAATGACTTTTGGGCTCTTCTCTTCAATGCCCTATCCTATCTTGCGTATGGGATACCATTTCTAAGGTTGCAGATGTGCTAGAGGCATGGCCTCTATCCTCTTTGCTATTGGTTCTTGGCTTTGCATTGATGGTGGCATTGGTGACCTAGGATCCTGTGCATTTGCTTCACCATTCCATGCACAAGGACTTGATATAAAGACATTGTATTCTCATTGTAAAAGGAGGATGGTAATTTTGGACTGCTATGCCACCAAATTTCCTATAGTCAGACCTCTTAGTGTAATTGTAGGGTTATTGGAATGTGACTCATTGTGCTTGAATCTTGGCCTCTGCTATCTTCTGATCAATCCACTAATGAATGTAATTATCTATACTGTGTCTTTTCTTGATGCTAGTTATTTTGTATTGTAATGGTTTTTGGCCTTCATGATCAATATATACATGATATCTCACCTCTCTTATACTCTAATTTCTGTGTTTTACTTGAAGTTGTGATCTATCCTATGAGTAAAGTGGCTCCTCTATAGGTTAGGCCTTCATACCAAATCCTCAATTAGTCCTATAAGTCTGTGTTGACTCCCTCCATGATTGAGATCATTGTTATGTCTCTTCCAAGATCATCATCACTCACTAAATATGGTGTATCACCCCTTTCATTTTAGTTTCCTTCTAACCCTTTTCCCCTGCAAGAATTAGCACTAGATTTAGATAGTTTTGTTTAAGCATTAGGCTTAGAATGAGGAACCAACCTTCTCTGGAGGTTTGATCTTAACTTGCAAGGACCCACACCTTAAGATCATTCCCATTGTGTCATTAGAATGCTTGGACTCTCTCCAAGCAGGGTGCAATTCTATGTGATAATAGGTATTTAAAAAGAAGATTGGTCTTGATGGTAGTGTTGAGAAGCATAAAGCAAGATTGGTTGCAAAGGGATTTTCCCAGGTGGAGGGGATTGACTATGGAGAAATATTTTCTCCTATAGCTAAGCTGACATCTATCAGATTTATGTTATCACTTGCCACAAAATATGACTTAGAAATTGAGCAAATGGATGTGAAGATAATGTTTCTTCATGGTAATTTGGATGAAGAGATTTATATGTCCCAGCCAGAGCACTTTGTTGAAAAAGGTAAGGAAAACCCAGTTTGTAAATTAAAGAAATCTCTGTATGGTTTGAAGTAGTCACCTAGAATGTGGTACCAGAAGTTTGACACCTATGTGTTGTCTTTGGGAATTGTGAGATCAAAGTCAAATTGTTGTGTTTATTTTAAATCTAAAAAATTGTCATCTTCTTATTATTGCCCTGTATGTGGATGATATGTTTTTAATTGGGAATAGTAAGGGTATGATTTTAGAATTAAAATCTCAATTCTCAGCACAATTTGAAATGAAAGATTTAGGAGCAACTAGGTACATTCTAGGGATGGAAATCAGAAGGGATAGAGGAAATATAAAACTTTGGCTCAGCCAAAGAAAGTATATAAATTCTGTCCTAGAGAGGTTTAATATGACAGATTGGAAGTAGCTAGTTGTTCTAGTGTTGTAGGGAATGAAACTTTCTGTTGAAGATTATCCAAAATCTCCTACTACGATGGAGGACATGACCAAGGTACCTTATGCAAGTGCATTTGGTAGTTTAATGTATGCAATGGTCTGTACAAAGCCAAACATTGCCCAAGCAGTGGGAGTGCTTAGTTGGTTTATGGCTAATCTAGAAAGGCCACATTGGGATGTTGTGAAAAGAGTTTTCAGATATTTGAAGGGTACTATTGAGTACACCTTGTGCTATCATGGTTACTCTACTAGATCTCAAAGTTTAGTTAGCATTCATGGATATGTGGATTCTGATTGGGTAGGGGACATTGACAACTAAAGATCCACCAGTGGATATGTATTCACATTGTTTGGTGGTGCAGTTAGCTAGATGAGCAAGTGGCAGGTTGTAGTCACTTTATCTACTATGGAGGATAAGTACATGGTAGCAACTCATGCCTATAAGGAAGCTATTTGTCTTAGAAGACTGTGTTTTGATGTTGGTTTTGATGTAGGGAAGATTGTTATTTGTTGTAACAGTTAGAGTGCCATTTATTTGGTGAAAATCCCACTTTCCATGCCAGGATGAAATATATTGACATGCAGTATCATTTTGTTTGTGATATGGTGGAGGATGGAAAGGTTAATCTAGAAAAGGTGGATACTCTGGAAAATGTTGTTGATGCATTGACGAAGCTGGTGAGCACACATAAGTTTAGATTATGTGCCAATTCAATGGGCCTTAGGGCCTATGATTTACAGTGACTTCAAGCGTTGGAAGGGTTCCAGTGAATTCTTTGTCAAGTGGGCACATGTTGAAATTATGTGCCTCAAATTCCTTTGTGGAACCCCAACTTGATTGCCATCAAGTCAGATTACACCAAGTAATGAATTCATATTGTTACCACCATCATGTGGAGTTTCCATGTTGGCTTGTGCAAGCTTGCAGTACTACCACTACCTCACAGTGTCTCATGGAGTGATTGGCAGTGTAGTGGTTCATATCACCACCCTGCAAAAGTGCATGAAGTGGTGTGCAGTGGTGCATTTCACACTACTACCCTGTGAATGTATATGGAGACCGCTTACGGTAGTGCGGGGTACATCGCCACCCCACAGTGGATCAAGTAGTAGATTGGCAATAGAGCGGTATAGACACCGCCATACCACAATGATCTAAGAGTTGGCTGGTGGTACAATGATGGCTACCCGTCAACCCGCAGTGGTGACTGAAAAGGTTATGTTATGGAGTGATAGATACCACCATACCATGATAGGCTAATTTAGACATAGTGGTGTAGTGGTGGATGGTGATATGGAACTTGGCAGGATAGTTAGTGTTGGCGGTTAAACTATTGAGTGACTATTTGTCTATAGGAACTGAAACGACTATTTCTGGAAAAGTTTGGAATATAGAACGAATGTAATAAGAACACAAAATGATCTGCATCGAAAGATGAATTATTCAAATTGTTTGATTAAACAAAACAAGGACTGATCAAGGAAATGTTTTGCCACTAGAATTATACTATTAATTGACATCTATGAAAGCAAAGGATCTGTAACTTTGTATGTAATTGTCTTTTACTATAATACAAAGAGACTATAGCTTGGTGTGTGGGTTTTTCTCCCATAAGGGTTTTCTCATGGAAAATTGGTGTTCAATTTTGTGTGATGTTTAATTATCTATTCTGTTACTTATAATGTGCTTCTTGAATAGAACTGTAATTGAAATTTGAATGAACTATCTGTATCTCCCTCCTACAAATTGGCATTAGGAAGGCGTATTCTGAACTCTGATTTCCTTACAAATAATGCATGCAGAGATGAAAGCATTACTTTGGCTAAAGATTTATATGCATAACATTCATAATGAACATAGTCTAATGTTCACACACATTGACTCGACTTAGAAGTTGTCTTATCCTACAATGTTCATAGTTTGACCCCTCTAGATCATAGTATGAATAGGTTCAAATTCCCATTAGTCCATCTAACTTGGACTTTTGACTCCTATCCTAGGAGTGCATTCAATAGTTCTCATGTTGCCTATGCAACAAGGAACCTATGACTCCATGTCATTCTATTCACTCTCTTTTGTCTTAAAAGAATTCAAAGATTCATGGTTTCAATGATTAAGACCTTTTCGGTCTATGATTCTATGAGCATCTTATAACAGAGTTCTTGAAAAATCAACAATGGATATAACATCTTTCCATTTTATTTGATAACATCCATAATGAACTATATATATAGTAGACTTAAAATCTAGATGTTCAAGAGGGTTATTTCACCCAACATCTCTTTTTCCAAAACATTATCATTATAAGTAAAAGAAATATTCAAATAATAAACACTTAGTTGATAAATCAACTCTTTATCCAATCTTGCTCAATAATCGTTTGGGCTTTGCAATATAATAACAAAGGTTTCTGTTTCCAAACTATTCTTTCTCATCCATATAAAAAAACTATCTCATAGAGATGGGTTTCCTCTAAACCACATTTAATGTAGTCCTTTATATGGGACTCACATATTAATATCTTATCAACATAGGTTTGCAGACCTGAGATATTTACATAAGGTTATGATTGAATGTAGGTAGTAATTATTCCATAGCATGCTACAACACAATCGCAGACAATAAAAATATGTTATGATGCAAGTTAGAACATAATATCAAGTGTTTTTAATAGCTTAGGCTCAAACACATTGGCCAACTTCATAGCCTCCAAGTGTATCCACACATTATTAATTATATATCACCTTGGCTGACATCATGGCCTTTGAAAGAATCATCATAGCAGTCATTATTTCCCTCGACCTTGTGGCCCGATGGGTTATTTAGCTAGCCTATTACAATAGTGCATAGCGTGCTATCAGTCTTCAGCCCAATAGAGATAGTTTATATTACTGTAGCCTTGCATGATAACTATTGACCTTATGGCCTGGAAAAGATACTTGCTACTCCCACAGTAGTGTAAGATAGCTATCAGCCTTACAACCTACTATGATAAACTTTCACTGCTATAGTAGTGTGATATAACTATCAGCCTTATGGCCTGGTATGATAAACTTCTACTGCCACAATAGTGTGAAATAACTATTAGCCTTACAAGCTATTAAGATAGTTTAAAGTAATAGTGATATAAGAACTATCATAGCCATCGACACTTAGAAGTATCATTTAACACTAATAAGAGTTTAACATGTAAGACACAGATACCTAATAAATCTTGAGTTCACGTCATAGAACCCTTAGAATAAACCATCGAAGAGTCTTCCATAGACCTCATTGTGTTCTTCCCTCTCTTTTCTCAAGAGCCTTTCTTTTGTATCTCCTTTCTTTGAATAATCCTTACACTTCCTCTTCCATGAGGTTTTGCATGAGTAAGACCATTATACTCTTTTTTTGGTGGATAACAATCCACTCCAATCCCTACTACCTTCACGACTCTTCGCAAGGCACAACACATGCAGTGTTGACATCATGGAGCTGTCCACTCTTCAACTTAATAGAATTCATGTAATGCCCCTCCATTCTCATCTTGGAGGTGCAGATGGTCTGGCTAAGGAGCATGAAGATGAAGGTAAAATAATAGGAATATTTAGGGTATGTTAGATAGTTGATATTGTACATTTTATGATGTTGGTAGATGCTACGTTCATGTTGGTGACATTCCTGATTATCCTCATGTGTGGTTTCATATGACATTTAGTGTGTTTTATTGATAATCCTTATTGTGACACTGATAATTCATATGCTCTAACATTGGTTTACATTCAGGTGATTATGATGTTGATCTTACTATGATTGTCATATGTTAGAATTCATTTTTATGCGACTGAATTTGTATTATAGGATGATCTAATTATTGTGTGGTGTGAAAAGAGACAATGTCATACCATTCATTCATGAGCCTCCAACAATGTTGCGATTCTCTTTCACTCTATGACCGTTTTATATTTATTATACTTGTACATAGACCGTGTTGTGTGCTACAGGTTATAGGTATCAAGCATCGACTCCACCTAAATTGATAGGTTTGAGCATGCCTTAAACCCAATGGAAATTGTTGAATGGAGATAACATATGGTCTCCTAGTTAGCCATCATCCTTGAAAAGGATGTGTATCTAGATTTGCACCCAGTCAGTGTTGTTGGTATGGGCATGATAGTTAGTCATTATTGTAGTGGTCTTGCTTTTTGATCATGCATAGTGGTCAGGTATTGTTTGACATTTGGATTATTAAGTTTGAAATTGTTTGATTAGTGCTTTGGTTATTTGTTGTATTAAAATAAAATTATTAAGTTAAGAAGGCACTTTTAATAAATAAATAAATATAGATGCTTTTATGTAAATTTAAGTTTATGGGAAATTATATTATATTGTATTTTACGGTCAAGAAATAACAATAATTATAATGAGGAAAAATAAAGTGTTATTAAAATGGGAATATAATTGATAAAATTAAAATGAAAATATTTTATAAACAAGTAAATGTTTTGTTAGTGGCAATAAATTTTTTTTAATAATATTTATGAGTTGTCATAAAAACTTATATATATAACAAATTCTAAAAGAAATAAAATTAGAGAGAAATTATTGTCTGGTTAAAATAGCAAATTGTAAGAAAGTAATAAAGGTGGAATTTATTGCCTTTAATAAGGAGAATCTTCTGGAAGAAATTATGGGGGTGGTTATGTATGATCAAGTTTATTTTGAAATCTCAAGACATAATTTGGGGAAAGAGAGTGCATTTCAAATAGCAGAATATGTTTTATGTTTGGAGGATCTATCTCTCTCTCTCTCTCTCTCTCTCTCTCAGGAAGTTTTCATTTTTTTCTTTTGGCACCATAAACCATAGCTTCCAGAAGAAAAGACTTGGGGGAAAATGGATGCGAGCAAGGAAATTTTGTGAAGATGTGATAGAAGTAATATTCCAGGTATGGACTAAGATATGAAATTGATTTATCATTGCATTAGATTTAGTGAAATGAATTTGTCATATGCAAGCTTTATATTATTTTGTGAATTCTCTTCTACATATTCTAAACCCAGTCTATTGCATTAGCCATAACTTTATTTTTATGAACTAGGTAACTCTATAATTTTTATATATGGTGCATAACCTAGTGATCTAAATCATATCCAAAAATTAGCCTTACCTAGTTTGTCATTTTGGAGATATGGATATTTTGTTACTTTCTATCTCTCACCCATTTCGTCTCTATTTTAATAGTCTATTGCATTAGCCATAACTTTATTTTTATGAACTGTGTTCCTCTAAGATTTTTGTATATGGTGTATGATCTAGTTATCTAAATCATATCCAAAAACTAGCCTTACCCAGTTTGTCGTTTTGGAGATATGAATATTTTGTGATTATTTATCTCTCACCCATTTCATCTATGTTTTAACAGTCTGTTGCATTAGCCATAACTTTATTTTTACAAACTGGGTTCCTCTAGAAGTTTTACATATGGTGCATGACCTAGTTATCTAAATCATATCTAAAAATCAGCCTTACCTAATTTTTTTTTTGGATATATGAATATGTTGTGACTGTCTGCCTCTCACTCGTTTCGTCTCTGTTAAAATAGTTAGTTGCATCACCAATAAATCTATATTTTTGAACTGGGTTTCTCTAAAACTTTTATATAAGATTCAGCTCTTACCTATGAAAATCATATCCAAAAATTAGCATTACCCAGTTTGTAAATTTAGAGATATGTATCAATTAGTGACAGACACTCCTATGCCATCTTGGTTATTGTTATGAAATCTACAAATCCATTATGTGTGTATCTTGTAATCATTTCGATCCAAGGGATGACATCACTTTGAGATGACTGTCAAATAGTCCTCAGACCTTGTCTATGACTTAGTCTTTTGCATAACCATCTACTGAAGTGTTTTCAACTATATAAGTTATCACTTGCATATTAGTGGCATCGACTTATAAAAATTTGTCAATGGTTGTTAAGTTGAAATTTGATTTTTATGTATTGCATCGTATTAAACATCAAACGTAATGGGGGTCTATGTGCAAGTTGTTAAGGTTAAATTCTAGAGGCCTAGGATGTTATGTTTCGATTTCATGTACTGTGTTGATTAGGTGTCTTGAGTTAATGATGTTATAAGAGCATGAGGTCTCTTGTTTATGTTAGTGGGTCTTGGTAAACGATAATGCGAAATGATGTACATTCTATGTTGTAAATGCATCATGATGAGGTAATAATCTCCTTTTAGAATGTATTGTTTGTTCATTTAATTGTATCAAACTTGTGTTTAGTATTGTGTTTGATAATGAGGGAGATCTTGGTATTCGCAAAAGAGGAAGTATTTTGTTTATGATTGTTGATTTTGCATCACTGGGAAGTTTTTGGACAATGATTTTAAAGTTGACCCTTGTGATTATGTTTAGTATGCAAGAAGGTAAATGTCTTGCATTATATATGAATACTTGTCATTTTATGTCTTGTTTGATGGATAGGGTCTTCTAGATGCAGGTAGGGGAGTGGCTTTCAATGTGGGGCTAGGGCCCAAAGTGGCTAGCCAAGATAACCCATTGAAAGTTGGAAACCAAGTGATAACCTAATTAATGAATTAAGGGGTTGGGTAGTTTATCACATTAAATAAGATAATGTTATGCCTCACTCATGGCTCAAGTACTTGTTTAGGCTTGAGATGAGATGAGAAGGCCTGGAATGGAAAGATCAACTACCTTGTCCTCATGAAGGGTATGTTGATTCTGCATGAGTTTGTATGGGGGTCAGGGGTCAGGGATCGGGAGAGGCTACCAGGACAACCTAGGATGGGGGCTTGGGCCTAGGAAGGTCCACCAGGACAACCCATATCAAGCCATGTAATGACACTCCTCCCTATTGCACTCTAGCACTCCCTAGTTGTATTTCTTCCTTCGGTTGTGTGAGTGCCTCTGGAAGTCAAGTGTGTAAGTGATGATTGTCATCAGTTTGGTGATTGGTGTCATGTTTCACACTATTGTTTATGTTAGTTTATTGTTTTCCTGACTGTTTCATGTTGTGGGACATTATTTTTATCTCCTAGTATGGGGGTGGACCTTAGGGTACCACACGGTTGAGTGGTTGTGCTTTTATCTCCATTGGTTCCCCTTGTTGTTGTTCATGTGCGAGAAGGATGTACCTTATGTGGAAGATTTCAAATCTTGTTCTAACTTGAGGAGATAGAAAATTATGTTCATGTTCTAGTTTTGTATATCAGTAGAATCATGTACTTTTATCTTAATATATGTACTCCAATGTAATCATGAAAGGGACATTTTAAGCAATGTAATGGTGTACCCTCATGTAAAGGGAATTGTTTATGTACTTGTAATCCTTTATACAAGACCTTAATGATTACTTATTTGATGTTCTAATATGGAAATGTATCTGTCTATTCATTTGATGCAATTAGATTTAGAATGAACTATGGTTGTTAGTGTTGTTATATGGAGCCTAATCAGACTCGGAGGTTATATTTACCCCTCTTTTATCGGCGCAGTTTCCCCCCAAATCCCTACGGGGTCAAGGGGCAGTGCCCCCAAGACGGGGTCTTTCATTGACCGACATAAGAAAACCCTATTTTTGTAACTAACAAAAAGCTTAATAAAAAGCAGCCAAGGGTTAGGGTTTAGATATTGTATTGTAGCATTTTGCAGCGGTATTGAGTTGCAGGGATTGCTGATTGTAATCGGTTTGATTTACTGGATAATAATATTAGACTCTCTGTTTGGTGGATGTAGCCCGAGTTTGGGTGAACCACGTTAAAACTTGTCTCTCGCTATTATTATTTCTATGTATTTCCATTCCTCTGCTTAATCTTTATTTGCATTTAATTGATATCTTTTTCCAGCTAACCCTAACAAGTGGTATCAGAGCGGGTTGTGTTTGATTATCATCTATAGGAAAGTCTCATGGTTGAGTGGGAGCAATGGCGGATGAAGGTAAATTGAAGGTCAATAAATTCAATGGGAAGAACTATTAGTTATGGAAGATGCAGATGGAGGACTACCTCTATCAAAAGGATTTATAGATGCCGTTGGAAGGAGTAGCCAAGAAACTGGCAACAATGTCTGATGAGGATTGGAATCTTCTTGATAGAAAGGCACTGAGAACCATTCAATTGTGCCTGGTACCATCGGTGGCATTCAATATAATGGAAGCGAAGACAACAGACGGTCTAATGAAAGCTTTGGCTAAATTGTATGAAAAACCCTCAGCCTCAAATAAGGTATTTCTTATGAAGCGTTTGTTTAATCTGAAAATGGTTGAAGGTGGATCTGTGATAGATCATTTAAATGAATTTAATACGATTGTCAGTCAATTGACTTCTATAAATGTAAAATTTGATGAAGAAGTTAGAGCTCTCTTGATATTATGTTCATTGCCTGAAAGCTGGGATAGTTTGGTAATGGCAGTTAGTAACTATGTTTCTGGTTCAACTACCCTAAAATTTGATGATGTTGTTGGTGTTATTCTGAGTGAGGAAATTCGTAGGAAAAGCTCAGGTGGATCCACATCAGGCAGTGTTTTGAATGCAGAAAGCAAGGGCAGATCAAAGGAGAGAGGAAAAGGTTTTGGAGATCATGGGAAGTCACAAGGAAAATCAAAGGACAAAAGATCCCAAACCAGAAGACAGAAGGATTGCTGGTACTGAGGAAAACCAGGTCATCTAAAGAAAGATTGTTGGTCTCGAAAGAACAAAGAAGGAGACAAACAAGAAGGCAATAAGGAAGCAAATGTGGTAAGCAATAAGTCTGAAGATGATGCTTTGATTCTTTCCCTAGATAATGCTGATGATTCATGGGTTTTAGATTTAGGGGCCTCATTTCCTGCTACGCCCCATAGAAGTTATTTTCTTGATGATGTCCAAGGGGATTTTGGGCTAGTTTATTTGGGAGATAATGAACCCTGTCAGATTGTTGGAAAGGGAAGAATCATGATTAAGTTGCAGAATGGAAATCATTGGCTACTACAAGAGGTAAGGCATGTTCCAAGGCTCAGTAGGAATTTAATTTCAGCAGGGCAGCTAACTAAACAAGGTTGCACTGTTACATTTACTAATAAAAATTGGAAGGTTTCAAAAGGTGCCTTAGTAGTAGCAAAAGGTGTGAAAGTAGGCACCTTATATCTTTGTACAGGTCATACTATTCCTTCTACTTTAGCTGTTATAGAGAAAAAACAAACAGGTTTAGGAATAGTTATTACAGGTTTGCAGGAAGAGATTGGAAAAGTTGCTGCAGGTTTTGAGACAACACTGTGGCATAATAGACTTGGACATATGAGTGAAAAAGGTATGAAGGTACTTCATTCTAAGAAAGTTTTACCAGGTCTAAAATGTATTAATATGGATTTATGTGAAAATTGTGTGTATGGAAAACAAAAGAGAGTCAGTTTTCTCAAGGATGGGAAGCAAAAGAAAAATAAAAAGTTAGAGCTTGTGCATATAGATGTATGGGGACCAGCTCAGGTATCTTCTCTCGGTGGCTCTCGATATTATGTTACATTCATAGATGATGCAACTAGGAAGGTCTAGATTTATTTCCTTAAACAGAAATCTGATGTATTTGAAACATTTAAGAAATGGAGAAGCTTGGTTGAGAATGAGATGGGTAAAGGATTAAAATGTCTCAGATCTGATAATGGCAGTGAGTATTGCAACAAAGAATTTGAAGATTATTATTCCTTTGATGGAATTCATAGGAAGAAAACAGTCCCTAGGACTCCACAAGAAAATGGAGTAGTTGAACGCATGAATAGGACAATAATGGAGCGTGCAAGGACCATGAGATTGCATGCTAGACTGCCTTTAAACACGTGGGTAGAGGCTGTCAACAATGCTATATATTTAATTAATAGAGGTCCTTCAGTTCCTTTGGGCTATGGTATTCTAGAGGAAGCATGGATAGGCAAGAAGGTGAGTTATTCTTTTCTGAAAACCTTCGGCTATGAAGCATTTGCACATATAGATTCTGAAAATAGAACCAAGCTAGATGTAAAATCAAAAAAATGTACCTTCGTTGGATATGGCATTGATAAATTTGGTTATAGGCTTTGGGATTTTGAAAATCAGAAAATTGTGAGAAGCAGGGATGTTATATTCAATGAGAAGGTGTTGTACAAAGATCAGTTGCAGCAGCATGAGAAGAAAGAAAAGGATTATGTGGTGTTGGATGATACTCCAAATAGTGATGTTCCAGTGGCTCCTCATGCTCCACAACAGCAACCAGAAATACCACAAACTCCAGTGAATGTTAGATGGTCAACAAGGATAAGTAGACCTCCTGAAAGGTTTTCTTCCTCTTTGTATTCTATTTTGTTAACAGATGCTGGTGAACCAGAAGGGTATGATAAAGCTATGCAGGTGGATACACTGGTTCAGTGGGAGCTTGCCATGAAAGAAGAAATGGACTCCTTGCTAAAAAATCAAACTTGGGAATTATGTAAGTTACCTGCAGGTAAAAAGGCTTTACCAAATAAATGGGTTTATAGGCTGAAAGAGGAAGATGGAGGTAAAAAAATATTTAAGGCCAGGTTAGTTGTAAAAGGATTTGCATAAGGGCATTGATTTTGATGAGATATTTTCTCTGGTTGTCAAGATGACTTCTATTCGTACTGTTTTAAGTATTGTGGTTGCTAAAGATTTACATTTGGAACAGCTAGATGTTAAAACTGCCTTTCTCCATGGTGATTTGGAGGAGGAGATATATATGGAACAACCCCAAGGATTTAAGGTCAAAGGTAAGGAGAAACAGGTGTGCAGATTGAAGAAGAGTTTGTATGGCCTGAAACAAGCACATCAGCAATGGTATTTGAAATTTGACAGTTTTATGGCTGAGCAAGGCTACAGTAGGTGTAATTCTGACCATTGTGTTTATTTTAAGAGGTTCGATAATGACAGCTACATTATTTTATGTTTATATGTTGATGACATGCTTGTCGTTAGGTCTAACATGGATCACATAAGAGAGTTAAAATAGCAGTTAGCATAGTCATTTGATATGAAGGATTTGGGGGTAGCAAAACAAATCCTTGGTATGAAAATTTGCAGAGATAGGAAGAACAGAAAATTGACTCTATCTCAGGCTGCTTATGTTGAAAAGGTGTTGCAGAGATTCGATATGGAGAATGCAAAAGTTGTCAGCACACCTTTTCCTAGTCATTTGAAATTGACTAAGGAGATGTGTCCTAAGACACAAGAGGAGGAAGAGAAAATGTCCAAGGTACCATATGCTTTAGCTGTAGGAAGTTTAATGTATGCCATGGTATGCACGAGACTGGATATTGCACATGCTATAGGAGTCGTTAGCAGGTATATGAGTCATCCCGGATTAGAGCATTGGAATGCGGTAGAATGGATTCTCAGATATTTGAGAGGTACATCTAATAAACACTTATGTTTTGGGGGCTTTAATATTGATTTAGCAGGTTATGTAGATTCAGATTTGGCAGGGGATATTGATACCAGGTGGAGTACTATAGGTTATGTCTTTACTATAGGTGGAACAGCGGTGAGTTGGATTTATAGGTTACAAAAGGTAGTTGCTTTATCCACCACAGAGGCAGAATATGTAGCTGCAATAGAGGCAAGCAAGGAGATGATATGGCTACAATCTTTCATGAATGAATTGGGCACACAACAGGTTAACAGTTATTTGTTTACAGACAGCCAGAGTGCCATACATCTTGCAAAGAATTCTGCCTTGCATTCAAAGACCAAACACATATAGTTGCGGTATCACTTCATTCAGTCGGTGTTGGATGATGGACAGTTACAGCTGGCCAAGATACATACAGATGACAATCCAGTAGATATGTTTACAAAGGCAGTGACAAGGGAGAAGCTGAGCTCCTCTTCAGCTTCGGTTGGTCTTCTAGACTGAAAACAACAAAAATAGAACAACAGAGTCCAGGGTGCTTATTTCCAGTGGGAGCTACAGGGTCAGTGGTGTTATGATCAGTCTCCAAGTGGGAGATGATATGGTGTGGACTCTGATCAGTCTCCAAGTGGGAGATTGTTGTTATATGGAGCCTAATCAAACTCGGAGGTTATATTTACCCCTCTTTTATCAGCGCGATTTCCCCCCAAAACCCTATGGGGTCAAGGGGCAACGCCCCTTGCGGGAGTTTGGGGGCAGCACCCCCAAGACAGGGTCTTTCATTGACCGACATAAGAAAACCCTATTTTTGTAACCGACAAAAAGCTTAATAAAAAGCGGCCAAGGGTTAGGGTTTGGATATTGTATTGTAGCATTTTGCAGTGGTATTAAGTTGCAGGGATTGCTGATTGTAATCGGTTTGATTTACTGGATAATAATATTGGACTCTCTATTTGGCGGATGTAGCCCGAGTTTGGGTGAACCACGTTAAAACTTATCTCTCGCTATTATTATTTCTGTGTATTTCCATTCCTCTGCTTAATCTTTATTTGCATTTAATTGATATCTTCTTCCGGCTAACCCTAACAGTTAGTTAATTCATAATGTTGGTTAGATCTTGTTAATAGTTTGTTAGTAATGCAGTCATAGAACCCTAGAGGATAAGCTTAACTTGATGTTATGAATAAATATGATTTTCATTTCTTTGTTATTTCTTTCCTTCAAAAAAAAAATTGCCCCTTTTTGGTTAGCATAGTCGAGCTGTTCTCTAAGGTTTCTTGGTGGGGCATTATAATTCGATTCCACATTAAGTGGATATCGTTTATAACTTCAAAGATATCATGGGGATCTATATGATATTATTAGGGTATTAAGATATTCAAAATATCATCAAGATGACATCATCAATCACATTAGTTATGATATTAATATGTGACTTGGGGTTGAGACTCACTCCCCCATGTCACTATTTAGACTTTAAGGAAATAATTAACTTTAATAACAAAATTTAATATAATATAAAGAAATAACATAGGAAATCTTTGACACTGACAACACTCACTAGATTAAACTAATGTTCTAAGAGCATCATGAAGTCAATCGACTTAAGTGGTGTCAAGAAAACGTAAAACGACATGACATCTATAGTCCAACCATGTTCGACTCAAACAAGGAAACATGACCAATACTTACCCTAATGGGCATCAGTTCACGAAGAATAATTTTGATACTCAAATGGAAACCTAACCTTTTTCCACATCTATCTCCTCCTCTCAGGTGATACTCTCCTTCCATCTTTTTAAGGAAGATTCTTTTCCTGATTACACTCACAACCATATAACCATGATTAGTGTATCATTGTTTGATTCATAAAACATTATGATTAAAATAATCTTAACAATAAATAATCTCTTGCTTAATAGAACATAATTTGATACCTATGTAATCAATTATTCTACTTGATATTTTCCACAAACATCAAATCATTAATCTAATATTAATCATCTTGTTTACTACATAAAAGTAAGATTAGGCTAAATCATAAGTTGGGGATGTAATATATCTCCCTCCCTAAGAATCAGCGTCCCCGATTATTTAATGTCTCCAAAAAAACCAGCATAATGAAAAATTGTTATATCAACATTATAAAAAGGTTTTAAAAGAGATGTGGAAAACTCACATAAATATCCTCATAGTTTTCCCAGGTGGCATTTTCTTTTGCATACTAGTCCCACTGGACCTTGCATTGAGTTATCTCTTTGTTACATAGCTTACGTGTTTTTAGCACCTTGATGGGCTCGATCACTACCACTCCTGGGTCCTTCACCTATATAGCATTCCATTCAAGAATAGGAATATGATTATCTCCTAAAATAAACTTTTTTCAAATAGGAAACATGGAAAACATTATGCATCATGGCAAGAGCTAGTGGCAGAGCAATCCTATATCTGATTGGGTTGACCTCTTCAAGAACTTCTGATGAAGGGATTAAATCATAAAATAGACAACAACAAAAATGGTACATGGAAAATAGAACTTTCTTTTATTGATTTAGACAACTTAATACATTATAGAAGCTCAAATACAATTAGAGGAATCAACCCTCCACAGGATGCAACACATTACAGCTTCCTCTCACAAGACTCTGGAATCATCTACCATCTGTAACCCCATACTTGTTAGGGTTTTTATTTTCCTACCTATTCTTGACTCTACACTTTCCCCCTTAACTTTATTACTACCCAAGGTTCCCAAAAATGGCTATTTATAACCTTTTTGGCAGCTAACAACCTATTTTTGAAATTTGCATCTCCCTCTAAAAATAGGTCAACTTCCAAGAACCATAAATTTTGATCCAGGTGTCTAATTAACGAACCATTTTATGCATCGAAAAGCTCACAGAGTGCTCTACGTGCTAAGAACCGAATCTACTAGTTCTAGTCATTTTTGAGCCTGTACAGAGCTTTTTAGTGCCTCAAACTTGAGTTTGAATAATTTTTAGGCATTTTTTTAGGAAACAAAAACTTTAATATCTTTCAACTCACAAATGATCTTTGCATGATTCCTTCACCAAAGGTCTTATTTTTTAGTTATAAAGCTTTATGTAAGTTTTCCTTTCAATCCGTACCCAAGTGCAAACTTTCCTAAAATAGCAGGTTGCTATTTTTAGCAGTTTGGAGAAACTGAAAGTTCTACATCATTATTCAAGTGATTATGGAACCAAAACCACAAATTTTGAAAAGAAATGGAAAGAACATCAACAATTTTGAAACACATCTTTTTTTGGGTGATGCAAGATTGCTCTTACACCACTAGATGCTCCTGCATCAAACACCTAGGGTAATTTGAGAAGTGACCTTGTCACGTCTCAGGTGTTTGTGTGAGGAAAACCCAAATGGTCAACCTCTACCTTAGACAACCAAGAAGAATCTTCAACAGGCCTTCCTTTCCATTTCACCAAATATTCTTTATATTGCATGTTCTAAGTACTTCTTCCCACATGGCTATCCAAGATCTCTTATATCTCCTCCATTGAAGTAGATGTCGGAATACGCCACTATTCTTCTGTTGGTCCATCCTCTGTGCCACCTTCATGATATTCTATTAAATTAGCAATCTTGAGCATAGGGGAAATATTGATCCCACTCGGCAACTCTACCTTATATGCATTTCCTGAATCATGCTTCTTCAAGATTCTGCACGGTCTAAATTTCTTCATTTTCAAGTTATTGTATGTTCCAATTGGGAACCCTTCTTTCCTCAAGTGAACCATGACTTCATCTCCTACCTAGAACTCCTTATATCTCCTCTTCTGATCTGCCTTAGCCTTGTACTGAATATTCATCTTATTAATGTGCTTTCTCACCTCTTCATATAAATTCTTCAGATGTTCTGCAAAGTCTTCAGCTTCAACACTTGTCTTTTCTCCTTTGTCTATCTTCCTTAACTCAAAAACATTTCTTGGGCTATTGCCATATACAATTTGGAATGGTGATTTACTAGTACTCCTATTGACATAATTGTTGTAAGCAAATTCTACCTGTGGTAAAATCAAATCCCATCCCTTGGGCTTATCTCTTACTAAGCATGTAGCAGGTTACCCAAACTCCTATTCACCACTTCTATTTGTCCAACAGTCTATGGATGGTATGCAGAACTGAACTTCAAATCTATCTTCAACTTCTTTCACAATGTCCTCCAGAAATAACCAACAAACTTGGTATCTCGATCTGAAACTATCCTCTTTGGTAGACCGTGTAATCTCACCACTTCTTTGAAAAATAATTCAGAAATATGAATAGGATCATTAGTCTTCTTGCAAGGAATGAAATGTGCTATCTTCAGGAATCTATCCACCACCACAAAAATGGAATCATGTCCTCTCTATGTCCTTGGTAAACCAAGAACAAAATCCATACTAATATCATCTCATGGCTTCTTTGGTATAGGTAGTGGTTGATATAGACCTATATTCTGACTTGCTCCTTTCACCATCTGACATGCTCTACAACTCTGCACAAATTTCTTCACATCCTACCGCAACTGTGGCCAATAATAATTTTCACCAACAATAGCAATGGTCTTATCTTGACCAAAGTGTCCAGCCAATCCTCCACTATGCTTCTGCTTAATTAGGTTCTCTCTCATGGAACTCCTTAGAATGCACAACTGGCTTCCTCTAAACAACATGCCATCTTGGATTATGAAATCCAACCATTTTGTCTTGTCCAAAGTAATAGGTTTCATATAAGCTTTCTAGACCTCTGCAAAATTTGGATATTTAGGATACAAACTTTTGAGCTCATCAAACCCAACAACCTCTATATTCATTTCTGTCAACAAATTTTTCTTTCTACTCAAGGCATCTGCAACTCTATTGGACTTCCCACTCCTGTGCTTCAAAATAAAAGTATAGCTCTACAAAAACTCAAACCATTTTAAGTGCCTTTAGTTCAACTTTCCTTAACTAGTAAGATACTGCAAAGCCTGATGATCAATATATAAAAGAAACTCCTTTGGAAACAAATAATGTCTCCATTTCTTCAAAGCTTGAACTATTGCGTAAAACTCCTAATCATAAACATAATACTTTTTCTTGGCATCATTAAGCTTCTCACTAAAATAGGCAATGGGCTTACCTTCTTGGCTCAAAACAACTCCTATAGCACTGCCACTAGCATCGCAATCTACCTGAAATACCTTATTGAAATCTGGAAGTGCTAAAATAGGTTGCTCTGTGACTTTTTGCTTCAATGTATCAAAGCTTTTGTCCACTCCTTTAGTCCATCTAAACTCTTTTCTATCCCCTCTCATTGTCTCAGTTAGGGGTGCACAAATACTACTAAAATTCTTGATAAACTTTCTATAAAAACTTACCAAACCATGAAAAGATCTTACCTTAGAAGCACTCCTTGGCATAGGACATTCAATGATAGCCCTCACCTTCTCTGGGTCCATCTTAAGACCTTCCTCTGAGATAACAAATCCTAGGTATACCAACTCCTTTGTAAAACTACATTTCTTTAGATTGATCAACAACTTCTCCTCCCTCAGCTTCTCAAAAACTCTTCTGATATGCATCATATGCTCATCCCAAGTCTTACTAAAAATCAAAATATCATCTAAATAAATAATTACAAAACTTCCTAAAAATTCTTTCAATACCTTGTTCATGAGCTGCATGAATGTGCTCAGTGCATTGGTTAGCCCAAATGACATGACTAACCACTCATACAAACCTTCTTTTGTCTTAAAGGTTGTCTTCCAATCATATTCTTCCTTAATACGGATCTGGTGATACCCACTCTTTAGGTCAACCTTTGTGAAGTACTTGGCTCCACTCAAACAGTCCATTATGTCATCCATTCTAGGCAATGGAAATATGTACTTGATCATGATCTTATTGATGGCTTGAGAGTCTATACACATTCTCCACTCCATTTTTCTTTGGTGCTAGTACTGTAGGTACTGCACATGGACTTACGCTCTCTCTTGTCAATCCCTTCCTCAACAACTCCTGAACTTGTCTTTTCAACTCTTCACTCTCTGCTAGAGTCATTATATGGGCTGCCTTATTTGGCAAACTGGCTCCTGGTATCAAATCCATTTGATGAATTATGTTCCTCACTAGTGTTGAACCTTCTGGTACATTATTAGAGATAATATCTTGAAATTCTTCCAACATTTTTGAGACTTCTACTAGTACATCTTCACATTTCTCTTGACTAATCTTAGGAATCAATGCAAAGCAATGATGCTCCCTCCAAAAATTTTCTACCATCTACCAAGAAAATTTTGGCAGTACTACATACCTTTTCTTCCACCTCCTTCAAGGCTGTCATGGACATTGCTCCTATCATACTGCCACAGCCTCTCCAATAGCATATGACATGCATCCATCGATATGATATCACACAGCACCTCATCATAGTAGTCCCCAATCTTGAACTTCACTAAACATTGCTTATTGACCAAAGCTATATGGTCCTTCTACAACCATGCAATCTGATATGGATGTGGATGCTTTCTTCTTATCAACTTCAACTTGTCAACCATCTCCTCTGAAACAAGATTGTTAGTGCTTCCACTGTCAATAATAATATCACTATACTTACCTTCACATTTGTACCTTGTGTGGAATAAACTCTTCCTCTAATTTGGTTCTTTCTCCTTATTCAACAAGGTTCTTCTAACAACTAGGGTTTCTCCCCTTTCAGCATCTTCAAAACACTCAGACTGTGCATCTTCATCTACATGTGCAACTCATGCATTACCTTCAAGTCTTCTATTCATCCTTCCTTGATGTTGTGGACACTCGTATGCTTGATGCCCTTCTGCACATTGGAAATAGGTTCCTCTAAAACCTCCTCTTCTAGGTCCTTGCCCAGGTTTGTCTCTTCCTCTTCCTCTTTGTTCACCATTGTTCTGGTCATGAGGGCGATAGGTATTATCCCCTCTCTAATTTTGATGAAGGGGGTAAATCACAAAACACACAATAATAGATATTGGACATAGAAAATAGAACTTTCTTTTATTGAACTGGGCAACTCATTACATTACAGAAGCTCAATTACAATCAGAGAATGAATCCCCTACTGGCTGCAACACATTACAGCTTTCCCAACCTCAAGACTCTAGAATCTTCAGCCTTTTGTAACCCCAAATCAATTAGGGTTTCTGTTTTCCCACCTATTCTTGACTCTACACTAGACCCCTTAACTCTACCACCGCCCAAGGTCCCCAAAATAGCCATAAATAACACTTTTGGGTGGCATCCAGCTAAATTTTGAAATTTACAACTCCCTATAAAAGTAGGTAAACTTCTGGGAAGCATAACTTTTGATCTAGGTGTCCGATTGATGAACCATTTTATGTGTTGGAAAGCTCGCAATGTGAACTATCACGCCATAAATTCATAAATAGATTTCTGTCAACTTTTTGGGATGTTTAGGGAAGTTTTAGTGCCTCATATCTCGTTTCAAAAAATTTTAGGGGCTTTTCAGAAAACAAAAACTTTAATATCTTTCAGCTCACAAATGATCTTTGCCTGATTCCTTTGCCAAAGGTCTTATATTTCCATTTAGTAACTTTCTACAAGTTTTTGCTTCAATCCATGCCCAACTACAAACTTTCCAAAAATAGCAGGTAGACTTTCCAAAATAGGCAGGTTGCTATTTTTAGTAGTTTTGGAAAAACTGAAAGTCCTACATTATTCTGGATATTATGGAACCAAAAACACTAATTATGGAAAGAAATGAAAACAACTACAATAATTTTGAATTAACTTCTTTTTGGCTGATGCAAGATTGCCCTTACACCACTGGATGCTCCTACATCAAATTTTGACTGGTGCTAGCTTCTTCACTTTTCTTTTGATCTTCATTATGGCCTCTATAGGGTCTTCCAAGAGTCCTTCTACCTTGACCTCTTCCCCTTTTCTTTCTATTGAATCTTTTATTTAGCTTCTCTTCCACCTTCAGGGAAAACAGGTACGCATCTTCTATGGTGGTCATTCTGATCAGGCTCAGCTCCTCTTGAATATTCAGCCTCAACCCATTAATGTAATGGGCTACCTTCTCCTTGTTGGGCTCTACATGGCCTATCCTAATAGTAATTTTATAAAACTATTTTTTATACTCCTTAATAAACTTGTTACCTTGCTTCAGTCCTTGTAGCTTCTTCAACAACTCCATCTCATAGTCCACAAGGATGAACTACTTCTTCAGTTCCTCCACCATCTGATCCCATCTGGTGATCTTTCCTTTTCCTCTTCTATTCCTCTCTAATTGGACCTCCTTCCAACAAATACTTGCATGGCCCTTCAACTTTATTTTTGCAAACTTGACCCGATCTGGGTCCTCCACATCTTCATACTCATAATACTCCTACATGTCATTGATCCAATCAATAAGTTGTTCTAGATTCAAATATCTAGAATAGGTAGAAACTTCAATCCTAGGCCTCTTTCCAATCTTCAAAATGGCCCTTGACAACCTAACTTATGTAGGATCTCCTGCAGCTTCTTGTTCTTCCTCGGATAGCTCTTCTTCAACTTCATCTTCACTTTCTTCTCTTGTTCTCAACTCAAATCCTCTTTGTATCTCCTCTTGCAATGCATTGATTTGCCTTTGTAGGGCTCTAAAACCCTCTTCCATCAAATCATTCCTTCCAATATGATTTCTGCATGGAGGCATCTTGATCTCTGCAACAAACCCACAACCTCAAGTCCTAGTGCAAACTACCTCACGGTCGGCAATCTGTCTACACACTCAGGAACCCTTGGTCTGATACCACTTGATGAAGGGAGTAAATCATAAAATAGACAACAAAAAAATGGAACACAGAAAATAGAACTTTATTTTATTGATTTGGACAACTTAATACATTACAGAAGCTCAAATACAATAAGAGGAATCAACCCTCCACATGTTGCAACACATTACAACTTCCTCTTACAAGACTCTGGAATCATGTACCATCTGTAACCCCAAACCTACTAGAGTTTCTATTTTCCCACCTATTCTTGACTCTACACTTTCCCCCTTAACTCTACTACTACTTTGGGTTCCCAAAAATGGTTGTTAATAGCCTTTTTGGCGGCCAACAACCTAATTTCAAAATTTGCATCTCCCTCCAAAAATAGGTCAACTTCTGGGAGCCATAACTTTTGATCTGGGTGTCTGATTAATGAACCGTTTTATGCGTCAAAAAGCTCATAGAGTGTTATATGAGTTAAGAACCTTCTCTACTAGTTTTGGCTATTTTCAGGGACGTACGGGGCCGTTTAGTGCCTCAAACTTGAGTTTGAATAATTTTTAGGCATTTTTTGGGAAACAAAAACTTTAATATCTTTCATCTCGCAAATGATCTTTACGTGATTCCTTCACCAAAGGTCTTATTTTTTAGTTATGAAGCTTCCTATAAATTTTCACTTCAATCCATGCCCAAATGCAAACTTTCCTAAAATAGCAGGTTGCTATTTTTAGTAGTTTGAAAAAACTAAAAGTTCTACATCATTATTCAAATGATTATGGAACCAAAACCATAAATTTTGAAAAGAAATGGAAAGAATATCAATAATTTTGAAACACATCTTTTTTTGGGTGATGCAAGATTGCTCTTACACCACTAGATGCTCATACATCAACTTTGAAGTGACCCACATATCTAGGAGCCAGTTTGCATGTCTTTCCAAACTTAATGGAGCTCTTTCGGGGTTTTACCCTTAAAAGGAATTTTTATCCCACTGAGAAATGGCTTGCGATGCATTTAGCATCTTCTTCCTATCATTGGCTTCCGCTAGCCTTTTCTTAATCATATGGACTTGCTCTTCCATTTATGATAGCATTTCTAGACCAAGGCTAACCCTATCTTCTAGCTTGTCCTAGATTATAAGGGTTTGACACTTTCTTCCATATAATGCTTTGAATGGAGCCATCTTAATCACATAATGATAGGCATTATTATAGGCAAGTTCCACTAGAGGAAGATAATCTTCCCATTTGTATTGCTGATCAATGCTTGATACATTCTCAATAAATCTTCCAGCACTTGGTTTACCCTTTCAGTTTGGTCATTTGTCTCAAGATGATAAGTAGAGCTTATATTCAACTAGGTTCCCAGTGAGGAAAACAAGGTTTGCCAAAACCTTGATGTCTTACGGGCATCCCTATCTGAGATAATCTTCTCAAGAATACCATGCAATCTAAAAATTTCTTGCACAAATATGTGGGCTATGATGGTTGCACCATCTGTCAAATTCCTAGTATAAAATGTGTTGTCTTGGTGAGTCTATCCACCACAAACAAAATAGCATTGTGCTTATTCCTTGACATAGGAAGTCCTTGCATAGTCCATGCTAATATTTGCCACTTCTATTCTGGAATTTCTTGAGGGTATAAAGGACCTACTGGGTGATGTTGTTTTGCCTTCATCCTCTGTCATTCTAGACATGCAACTACAAACCTTGCAACATCCCTCTTCATTCCCTTCTAGAAGTATAATGGTTTCACATTAGCTAGTAACTTTGTTACTCTAGGATGTCCTGAATAAGGTGTGGAATGAACCTCTTTCCACATAGTGTTCCTTAGCTCCTCAGAGTTCAAAACATACATCCTTCCTTTATATGTCAATAACCTAGCTAGTTCAAGGTGAAATCCATCATATTTCAGATTCTGGGGATTCTCCAAAAGGGTCTATTTTACCTGCTCATAAAACTCATCTCCCTTAGACTTTTGTAATACCTAGTTCTTAAAATTAGAATGTATGGAGATCATTGAGGAGATATGTCTTCTCCTACTTAAGGCATCTGCCACTCGGTTTTCCTTGCCTTGGATATATTTGATCTCAAAATCATAATCTATGATGAACTCTAACCATCTTCTTTGGTGAACATTTAAATGTGGTTGAGTGAATAGATATTTAAGCCTTTGGTGGTCTATTTTTAGTTCAAAGGGTTTCCCAAGCAAGTAGTGTCTCCACATTTGTAGTTCATGAACTACTACTACCAATTCCAAATCATGAGGGGAATAGTTTTGTTCATAAGTTTTCACTTTCCTAGACTCATATGCAATAACTTGTTTGTCCTAGACTAGTACCCCACCTAAGCCTTCCCCTGAGGCATTGGTAATGACTACAAAATGACCTTTTGGGTTAGGTACTTTCAAGATAGGTGTTGTGGTTAGCCTTTCCTTCAATTGGTCAAATGCCTCCTAGCACTTATCTAACCACTCAAACCTCTTTCCTTTTCTCTGCAAAGAAGTAATAGGATAAGAAATTTTTGAAAAGTTTTTCACAAATTTCCTATAATAACCTGCTAGGCCCATGAAACTTCATACCTCACGTACATTCCTTGGTACTGGTCATTCCAATATGGCTTTAATTTTGGCCAGGTCCACAGGTATTCCCTTAGCTGAAATTATGTGACCTAAATACTACACTTCCTTTTGAAAGAAAGTACACTTAGAGAGGTTGCCATACAATTTATGCGCTTTCAACCTTTGAAGAACAATCCTTAAATGCCAAAGGTGTTCTTCCTCATTTTTAGAGTAGATTAGGATATCATCAAGAAAAACTAGCACAAACTTGTCCAAATAGTCCCTAAACACACTGTTCATTAAATTCATAAACATTGCAGGTACGTTTGTTAATCCAAAGGCTAAAATAATAAATTCATAATGCCCATATATTGTTTTGAAGGCTATTTTGTGAATATCCTCTTCTTTTAACTATAATTGATGGTACCCAGATCGAAGATCCATCTTAGAAAACATAGTTGCTCCTCTCATTTGATTGAAAAGATCATCAATGCGAGGCAAGGGGTATTTGTTCTTTATTGTTTCTTTATTTAACATACGGTAATTTATGCATAACCATAATATACTGTCTTTCTTTTTCACAAAAATAACTAGTGCTCCCTAGGGTGACACATTGGGAGTTATTAGTCCTTTATCAAGCAATTTCTGCAATTGAGACATTAGCTCCATTAACTCAGTGGTGGTCATTCTATATGGAGCTTTATATATAGGTTTTGATGCTAGAATTATATCTATAGATAAATCAAAAGCTCTTTTGGGAGGTAATCCTGATAGCTCATCTGGAAACACATCCTCAAAATCTCTAAGAAAAGGGTACCTATCCATATCTAATCTTTCCTAATCTATGGACTCCCTCTTCTCAACTCCTTTGAGTTTATGAGATTCATAAAAAATTAAATCATCCTAGAAATTAGTTTCCTTGAAACTATTCATTTTCTCCATTTTAACAACAAAAAATTGGAACCCCTTTATTTGAGTTCTCTTCATTTGTAGGGCAGAAATCTATCTTAATTTGACCTCTCTAGGGTTTCCTTGTAGAAAGGATTTGTTTCCTAGGTCATCTAGACATTCTATTGTTTTGGCATAATAGTCTACCTTAGCCCAATGTCTCCATAACTAGTTTATCCCAATGATAACATCATATGAGCCTAATGAGGCTACAAAAAGGTTTACTTCAGTGGAGAAACTTGGAAATTCAACCTTAGCCTCAAACAAGAATTTCTCTTCCTGAGCTTTGGTTTGATTTGCATATTCAACTGACCAAGTGTTTTCCATGTATCCATCTTTTCTAGGAATTTTACTTAAAACATTTTGGGAAACAAAACATTCTATTGCACCAATATCTATCAAAATTGAAATTGGGAAACTAGATAAGATACCTGTAGTCTTAATAGGAGTGATTTGATATTCAACTTGCCTATTATCCAAGGATGCATGTATGCATTGTTGAAATGTTGCCTCTTGAGAGGGCAAAGGGTTTCCTCAAGGCTAAACTCCATGTGTCTTACTAGGACACTGGTTGGCATAATGATCATCACCACATATATAACATCCGCCCATGGGTCCTCACCTTTCATGAGGATTTCTAGAATTATCTACATTTTTCTTTTAGTTATTATTGCCTTTCTTTTCCCCCTTGGATTGATTTTGCTTATTCTTAGATCCCTTATCATTTTTCTTCAAAAAGTCCTAACTTTTACCCTTTTTCTTAGAGGATTGGGAGGATTGAGACTAGTTATACCTTTTTTGATTCCTTTCCCTATAAGCAGACATAGATTTCATCTTCTTCTCTTGTTTGAAAGCTTTCTCATACACCTGGTCCATTGATGTGGGATCATGCATATCAACTCCACCCCTAATCTGGGTGTTCAATCCCATAATAAACTTTTGGATACGTAATCTCTCATCTTGTTTATAATATAGTACATACTTGAGTAGGCAAATGAACTTTTCCTAGTACTCATTCATAGATAAATCACTTTGGACCTCAAATTTTGGAAATCTATAAGCTTTTGATCATAGTATAGCTGAGGCAACCATCTTTTCCTAAAGAGTTCCACAAACCTATCCCTAGTTAAAATCGTAGACCTCAAGCCTAAATCCATTTTGTTATTCATCAACCATGTGGATGCTTTACCTACCAATTGGTATGTTCCCCATACTGCTTTGGTGATTTCATAGTAGTTTCTTATTTCAAAGTATTTTTCCATTTCTATAAACCATGCCTCCATGACATCTCTGCTTACAATGCCATTGATTTGGGAGGCATAACCTTTTTCATATCATAGGATAATTCCAAAGCCAAATGTCTTCTTTTATCCTTTCTTATCTTGCCTCAGAGTTATTCTCTCTACGTTCACTTTGGGTGCTGTCCTCATGATATGCCTCATCATCACCTCCATGATAGGCTTCCCACTTGGGTCCATGTTGACCCCTGACCTCCTGCTCGAGAGTTCCTATTTTTGCTCTCGTCTCTTGGAGCATAGCAAAGATCTGGTCGAGTTTAGACTCAAAGTGACCTAAAGGTTTCCCTTATTCTTGGCTCTCTCCCATATTGGTTCTTGTCTAAACCATCTGTAATCTACTTCTCCTGAAGTTTGCAGATTAATCATTCAATTAGTTTTTCATACCATTGAATCCATTCATAAATGTAAATCCATTCTCAATCAAGTAATGTTTAACAAGAAGGAAAAGAGTTGCCAAAATTTTCAAAATGTATTATAGTTTCCATGGATTACATATAATCTATCCATAGTTACAAAATTGTGTTTAATCTTGTTACTGCAAGTCAGTATCAGATTGGGATATCTTCCCAAGTTCATTCCTCATCCTTGAGGTTTATCACATCAGTTTTAGGAGGTGGAAGTACTCACATGTACTCATCCACAATCTCTCAATAACATTAAGATCTTTAAGATAACTTTTATTATTGGTTCCTTAGGTGAAGAAGGCTTCACTAATTCATTTTTTAGAGATAGCAACAATAACCCTAACTAATTTTTCCATCTCCTGCTTGATGTGTTTAAGAACATCAGTGAAAGTTTCATCATCATCCAACCATGTGCCTACCAAGCAACCAATTTGTTCAAGGAATTTCATTCTTGAGGCTCTCTCCCTCAAGGCCTTAAGATAACGTCCATTTACTATTACCTTCTTTCTGGGTGTCATTCTTATTCTTACCATTATGGTGTAAGAATATCCAAACATTAGCAACCATTAATGTTGGAGAAAATATCATGTAGTGAGCTCATAGGTCCATGTATTAAACTTGGTAGCTCTAATACCATATGTAACAAGCCATGTCTTGTTAACCCAAAAATTAACCAACTTAATTACCATTAAGTCTAAAGTCATGATTAGTATAATCAGAATTAGTCAAGTAATAATCAATATCAAATAAATCAAATCAATATGCATATCTCTTTTGTACATTTCAAAACAAAGATTTACAACATTTCCAAGATATCATAATAGTGATTTTCTTTCACTATACATTTGCAATGTTTTGCTCATAACATCAATGATAACATACATATAAGTTTCACAAACAAATCATATGAAGGTAAGCACTGTATTTGGAACTTTGACATCTATCTTCATAAGCCTCGGTATGTGTTCTTCTTGGGAAGGAGAGCATCACCCGAGTGCTTTTCCTCCAACCATAGACTGGTGGTCCCCTGCACAACTTCCTTTCTAGAAGTAGCCCTACACTTCATAGAGGATATATATATATATATATATATATAAGGAACCATTAGATTTTCTATCTGAGTATCTAATGTAGGAGCATCCCTGGTTCAAGAGCAATCTTGCATCAACCAAAAATATTTACATTTCAATTTGTTTCTTTTCATTTTTAGTTTAGTTTAGTCAGTAGCAGTCTTAGTAGATTGGTCTGCATTCTACTGCAGTTTCATTTCAAACCTTATAGAGATGGACTTAGCATCTAGACACATTCATGCACATCATATCTAAAATTCAAATCATTTGGATCAGGTACAGAAAAGATATCACTATCAGAAGATCGACTATTTTATCATAACAAAACATCCTAACAGTCTCATACAATCAACTAAAGGAGAATACTTGCGGAGCATTTCACAACTTGCAGAGCTAAATGACACATCATTCAATGTTGTTTGGATCATGGCCAACCTTCCATGAGATCCACATGCTATTTCATTCATTTGCAGAGGAGTTCCACATGATTAGATCTGACCTATCTATGTACACACATTATAGCTCTTCATTGGAGTTTGTGGCTGATGTAGAGGAATCTTATGTTCTAGAGATGATATATAATCATGTAATAAATGCCTAGGAAGGTAGTTGATAGTTAGAGATTTCATAAGTTAGAATTTCTAGAAAGGCGCTTCAAGGCTATATCTTGTACATATTCTATAATTGACGAATTTAGGCATATGAGCCCTAATTGTAAGCCAGCATGTTACCGACCAGTTTGTATTTTAGATCTATGATATATTGAATGACCAAATCTGCATTTGCCTTATATCTTGGAGTTGTTTCTATTGTGTTAACTCTTGCTGCACAGTTTGGATTGTTCATTTTGTGGACCCTCCTAACTGTGACTGCACCAAGTGGTATCAGAGTGAAGTTCAAATCCTTTGGGAGTGAAGTGAGTAAATTGAGAAAAGTTGGCAAAGGATTTCCATAAGATCATGCTATGAATAGATCTCTGAATCTAAGGTAGACTACTTGTGTTGTCAATCAATCATCGATTGTGAGGCAGTTGTCACCTTGTAGCCCGATCACCAAACTTGAGGCAATTACACTTGATGCTTGGAAGAATGCTGTTGAGGAGAATACATGTTGTTGGTACTATGGCTGCAAGAATGGATGAGATGATGGAAATGATGAAAACAATGCAAGTTTACTTGGATGTTGTTGAAGAAGATCAGAGAAGAGGACTTACACCTTGAACTAATGTTGAAAGTGATGATGATGAAGAATTTCTATCTGTTGATCAAAATGAAGTAACCCTAGGAGATGAAGAAGAAGAATTAGATCAAGTCAAGATGTTGTGAGCTATTTCAAAGATTAGGAAAAGACCTAGAGTTGATGTAACAAACTATACTAGCAATTTAAATCTTGAGGAGACTGATTGAATAAATGACCTAGAAGAATACTTTGAGTATGAAGAAATTGAAGATCTGGAGAAGGTGGAATTTGCAAAGAAAAAGTTGAAAGGACATGCTGCTATATGGTGGAAATAAGTTTAGTTGGATAAAAATAGAAGAGGAAAGGAAAAGATCACAAAGTGGGATATAATGGTGACAAAATTGAAGAATCAGTTTATACTACTGACTATGAGTTGGAACTATTGAAGAGATTGTAGAACTTGAGACAAAAAGAGAAATCTGTGTAGGAGTACACTGAAGAATTTCATAAGATGATCATAAGAATAGGACATAGTCAAGCAAGCAAGGATAAAGTGGCGAGATACATCAATGGACTGAGATTGAACATCCAAGAAGAACTGAGTTTGGTGAGGATGACAGCATTGGAAGAAGCATATTAGTTTGCCCTAAAAGTTGAAGAAAGTTGAACAAGATGCATGATCAGAGACAGAGAGGTAGAGGAGGTAAATTTTAGAGAGATAGAACATTTTTTGGAGGAGAGAGATCATATGCAAAGTAGAATAGACAAGAGAACACGTTCAAGAAGGAGGACAGAGACAACAATGCATACTGAAGAGATGACAAAACTTTCTACCACAGAGGAAATCCTAGTCCATACTGGAGTGAACGATATAGAAGAGAAGGAACAGGACCTGATAGGAGAACATTCAAAGGAACCTATTTCAAGTGTGGAGGTGAAGGACATAGAGCATTTGAATGTAATCAAGGGAGTACAAGCAAGAAGATAGAGAATAGTGGAAGAGTAGCCTATGTTGAAGAAGAACTTGTTGGATCACCGAGTTCTTTTGGTAAACCTAAGAAAGGAGAATCACTTGTCATGAGGAGAGCACTATTTCAAGAAGAGGCAAATGAGGAACCATTGTAGAAGAAAAGCTTGTTTAGAACCAAATGCAAATCAAGAGGTAAATGTTGTAAAGTTGTAATTGATAGTGGTAGTTTAGATAATTTGGTTTTAGAAGAGATGGTGACTAAGTTGAAGTTGGAAAGATTGAAACACCCTAAGCCATATCAGATAGCATGGATTTAGGATGATCATAAGGTACTGTGAGTGAACAATGTTTGGTGAAATTTTATATTGGATCTTATCATGATGAAGTATTGTGTGATAGTATGCCCATGGGTGTATGTCATATATTGTTGGGTAGACCATGAAAGTATGATAGGAAAGCTATACATGATGGGAGAAAGAATACATATACTATAACATCAAATGGAAAGAGAATTACTTTGATTTCTTTGGAAGATGATCCTAAGAGTGAAGTATGTGGAAATGCTAGAATCTGTTTGGTAGATGGAAGAAAATTTCTAGATGGTTTGAGACATGAGAATATGTGTTATGCCTTGATCCCTAAGAAGCCTGAAAACCCAAAGATTAAAGAATCACAACCGGAGGAGATAACTAAATTGTTGACAGAGTATGAAGACATCATATCAGACAATGTACCTGAAGGATTGTCACCCATCAAAAGTATCAGTCATCACATGGATCTTATACCTAGAGCTAGTTTTCCTAACAAAGCAGCACACCACTAGTAGAAAAACAACAATAAATGACTAAATAAACTACTAAAAATTGCATATAAATGAGTAAGCTTCGTCATGTGACCATTAGTAGTTTATTGCCGGTCATTTATAATGTGACCAAATTTATGATTAAACCATTTTTAGTCATTTATTGGTTGTTTTGATTGATCAATTTTTAGTCATTAATTTAGTCATTTTTATTCATTGATTTCCATCCATTGGTAGTATATTTAGTCATTTTAATCATTATACTAGTCATATATTTAGTCATATTTATTCACTGATTTCTATCAATTAGTAGTATATTTAGTGAATTTAATTATTAATTGATGTCAATTAGTAGTATATTTAGTCATTTTAATCAAGGGGGAGAAGCATCACCACAAGATCACATCAAGCATTTTGAAGCTTGGACAATGAAACAACTTTGAGAAGGTTGAAACAACTTTTTTTATTGATAAAAAATACTTACAAATAGCATACAGATCTGAAAATAAGTCACAATGCTTTCTCTTTGCTAAAAACCCTCAGTCGTCCCACAATAATGGGTTGCACTTTTTGGCCAAACTTGACATTGAAATTAACAATTTGAACTAAATCTTCACTTTTTGACACCTATAGCCGCTAAACCATTAGGAATTTGAAGATGATGCGAACTAGTGATTTGTGAGATTTTGTTTGTAGATTCTAAATATATATTTTTAAAAATAATTTGGAGTTAAATTGTAATTTTTTTTTACCTCTCCTTTGATAACTAGTTTTTAATAGTAAACAACATTTTTTAAAGTGACATGTATTCTGTAGCACATAACTTTTTTTACAAAGGATAAAATTCTTATTCTTTTGAATTTAGATTGGTAAAAATGATATATAGGGCATGCATTTGGTTTCATAATGTTTTGTTGAATATTCTTTTTTAATTATATTTTGAAGTCAAACCAATTATAATTTAGACATAGGCGTATTCATAAAAAATAATTTTTTCTGTATGTATAAAAATTCAATTTTTTTTTGTTGAAACAAGGACATCAATACCTAGGGCATAGATATTTTTCAAAAATAATTTCACTAATTTACTAATTTTCCGTGTGTAGAATAGAGAACTTGATGTTTAGTGAAAAACTTACATTCACAAGAAATAAAAAATAAATATAATAATCAAATTAAATATATTTAAAATTATACTTTTTGGGAAGCTTATAATAAGGACTACATACTTACAAAACATAAATTTTAAATTAATTCATTTGATTCCCCAAAAGGTAAATCAAAAGTGGTTTTTTATCAGTATTTTGATAGGTGTAGAGGAGACTCCATTATAGGTATGGTTTGAAACTAGCAGGGTTCTATCCAAGGGGGTTTGAATCTAAGGGGGTTTTATCAAACCCTCTTCAATTAAAATACTTTAAATGGAACCTTTCAAGGATTAAATCATTATATTTTCTAAAAATATGTGATTTCAACAAAAATCAGGATCTCCCAAAAAGTGTAACCCATTATTGTGGTAGCACCCACCTTCATGCTTACAATTCATAGCTCAAAGAATGAGCAAGAAACTAATTTTCTAAGTATCACTAAGCATAGATGCACAAAGGCATTCATATATGTCTTCTTCACAAATCCATGACTGTCCCATGAAGCTCACTATCCTAGTTCAAGATCACATTGTCATCTCTTTAGAGATCGTATCCCATGCACCCAACTTGCTCTAGTTCATAAGATGCCACTGTGAATTGTTACTTGTAGCAATAAATTGTTATTATCTTTGATGATTATGCCTCTGATGACTATCATCTTTGGTAGGATGCCTCAATTGTCATGGACTGTTATTCAACATTGCCTTATGACTAGGCTATGCATATTCCTAATCAAACTTGTAGCTTCTTGAAATGCATTGTCCAATCACTTGTCAACCCATTGTCATGCATTTTTCCTTTATAAAATAACAATGCCTCATGACTACCACTACCTAGCTCATTATTCTAGCATGCTTTCACATGTACTCTACCTCCCATGAATGTAGGACAATGCTCCTCTATGTCTAGTTATCAAAGGATCTCTCTATGGTTTTGCTCAATTGTTACAAATTGCAAAGGAGTATGTAGAACATATGTTACTACTGGATGTTAGAAACAAAAAATAATCAATCTCAACTCAAATCTTGGTTAGTATGTAGCTGAAAATAGGCTTCAAATTTAAGCATTGTCTATCATATGTCTAGTTATCAAAGCATCTCCATTGTCAACCATGTGCAAAGAACAAGCATCACACACTTAGCATTAAGAGAAAAGATGACTTATTTGATCCAAAATAATGATTTTAATCGTTTTTAAATACCTATCCATTTGTGTTCCAGAAAATAGATATCCTATCTAAAAAATGTAACTAATAATTAATTGTATATAAACTATCCTTTTCTACTCTATATTATAGTATCCTATGTCAAAAATAAAAGAATAGATTTGCATTAACATGGCCCAAACCTGGTAAGACCACTTTTGTATTGACAAGTCCCATGTTCCCTCCTTAAAACTACTTAGCGTAATTGGTCCAATAATTCCTACATTCCAAGATTCAAAATGGGGTCCAATATTCTGTAACCACAAACAAACAAATGATGAATTAGTATCTGAAATGGAAAAACATTATAGTGACAAGCAATAATACTCTATCCAATTTCATATGTCACATAAATAACTAACAACTAAATTCTTATATATGAAAGTAGTCAAAAAACAAGAAATTGGCACCCATACACCTAACTTTTTCACTTGTGTTTGACAAACAAAACACAAAACACATGAGCAACTGCCTACATGTGGTTTGCAACCCACCTACAGACCAACTGTCATACTCAAGAGTGCAATTATGTTTGTTCCAACCCTAAGCTTCACACTAGATGAATACCTCACTTTTGTGTCTTCCTTACTTCCAAATTGAGACCCTACAAATATCCATGAAAACCATAAATCCAATATGAGAAGTATTATGCATGACATGTATTATGCATTATACTTTTGATTGTCCATTACTTTGAAACCTGATTGCAATGCAATGTGCAAAATAAATGGTATTCTTTTCCCAAATAAGGCAACATAATAGTCCTGAAGACATCATTAACACTGCCCTTTATGATTGCCCATGCCCTATAATGATGTCTATCTTCTTTAAAGTTTGAATCTTGGCATTGTCAATGGTGACTTTGTGTGTCATATTCTTGATTTCTATCATAACTTCAGAGTCCATGTCCTGTAGATTGTCATCTTCCCATTATTTTTTTGACTGTCTATGATTTGTGCTTCATCATTCTTAAGACTTCCCTCAGGACTCATGATTGCCTTTCTTGTTAAAGGACTATGACATGTATGAATACTTCCCTATATCAAGTTGATTTTTGTCCTTCTTGCATACCTATACAATTTGTTTGAATTGTGCTCATTATATTTCTAACACCCTCATGACCTTTTCATGCACAACAATCCCTTTGAAAGCTTCTAGTAACATAGTAATCCTCACTTCATTCATGTTAACTTCATTTTGGTATTATCACTATGTTGACTACATGCCTTTATTCAATGTATCTTTGCATCTGTTATTTTATCATAAGAGCAACAAAAATATCTATGAATCCTATAGTGCTATTCTTCGGCCATTAACTAAAGGACATGCATAACCAAATATAAGAATTCACATTGAAAAGGGTATCTGATTGATGTCTAATAGCCAATTATGTTTATGCAAACATCATTGTTACTTTTAAATATCACGATGGTAAATTAATCTGCCATTGGCAACAACTTGTAAAGAATTTAAGGATGCTACCATGCTATTTCTAAACATAATAATCATGGATCTAAAATGAATGGTATGTATTCAACATAAAAGTCTTTTCTCAGATTAAAGCTAATGTATTTGAACCATTTTTGTAAGAATGACACAAAAACAACTGAAACATTAGTACATGGTCACACAAAGCAAGAAAAAAACACATGCAACCACCAACATATCTTAACAATATATAGGTAGATTTTTCCAATCATTTAATTATCTTCCATTTTTAGTTTGACTCTACCCAAAACTTGACCTTCTTTTGGTACATAACAAAAGAGAGGATGAAACACACAAACATCTCTAAATCTTACACCAAGGTAAATTGCTAATGATGAATGAATATTTCTCTATAATGTTTTAAGACAATTATTTACTAAAAGCTTTTGGTGTTGGTAAATCTAGAACCACACACCTTTGACCACTTCTAACGGTTTAACATATACATAGAAACATAAAACAATGTCACTATGAATAATTGAAGGTTTTGCAAACTCTTGTTATTACAATTCATCTTTAAAAGATGCTAGAAGCTTTAGTCCAAAAGAAAATCTCAGAATAAAGGCAGATAGTACAAATTAGTACCTTGACTTCATTGTAGAGTTTATTTTCCCATGCATAAAATCTCTCTAAAGTTGACGCATGGCTTCTAAAAATCATGCACAAGTCCTCTACAAAATCACTGCTACTGTCATCTAAATCATCTTTTGCACTTGAAACAAAATGATTTTTAGAGGATGAAGATAGTGATGATGTAGATTGATGCCAAGTTAGTAAATGTAGTGCCATAGATGAAGATTATGCATTGATATGCATGAAATATTAGAAAATTGAATAGAAGTTTCAAGTTTGTGTTACAAAGGATATGTTGCCCCATTCATTAGCTTCACATGCAAGTAGTTAGCCACAGATTTAAGGAATCATATGCAGCTTGAAGAATAACAACATGAAGAATCAAGGATTTACTAGGTAAACCACTGGATAAACCTACCATGAGAGATGGGCATTGCAAGACCCCTGTAACAACATATACTGTAGGGGATGAAAATTCTAGATGTCCATGAGCTTCTTGTAGCACTAACAAGTTTCCATGTAGAGCTAACAGTTTCCCAAGAAAGACTTAAACAAATAAAATTGTGCAAAACCCTAGTCACATTGAACCCTAATTCAAGCAAGTTAATATTTCATAATAAACCTGACAGTAACATTTAAAGCCTGATTCTTGCACTCCGAGAGTTCTCAATTAGAGTGATTTTTAAAGTAACGGATCCAATAACTGTCAGCATTAGATTTAAAGCTAAACTCAAGCAATTTTAGAAGAGCAACTATATAGTCAATCCACATAGAGATTCAAACTAATGTTTTGGCTTATAATACAATTTTTAGAGTTTTCAGGGATTCAAACACTAGAATGAAGTATGAAGTAAGAAAAGTAACAGAATCAACTAATCTGCATGATAGATTGTAAGTATCGTTGAAGAGACTGCACCATATCAGCGGGAGCTACTTTCAAGTCTCCTCGATAAAACATTTACATCATCGAAGACACCATACCATATTAGTAAGAGTTGTTCTAAAGTCTCTTCGACAAAATAATTTGTATAAAAGAACATCATCAAGGAGAATATAACATTTCAAGATAAGAAGTTTTAAGGTCCCTTTAATGGAAGGAAAGCAACATGAAACATATTTTATGCAGTGCGATGGATGTATATAAATGGCATTTTGTGATGTAATCTATATTTTGCAGTGTCTACACATGCTTCTAGATCATATCCATCTTAAGTTAGACTTGGCATGTGTTATGAGGTATCCCAAATACTCTCAAGGTGCCAATCCTTGTATTCTCACAACTATATGCTTGCAAGATGCGGCATGAAGTATTTTGGATACATCTGTGTGTGCCAGATCAATTTAAGATGGATCTGTACTAGATTTGGTATCTCTCATGTGCAAAGAGAACAATAGACTAGATCCAAAACTTTCTTGAAATAGCAAAGATGTGGATAATGAAGAACCTTTTATTTCACCATATCCATTGTCACATGCAATGAGAGAAAAAAGAAACATAACAAAATTACTCTTCATCACACTACTCTCTTCAAATTAAATATAACAAATTGGATGCACAAATTAAAAAGAATACAGGAAAGGAAAAAGAAAGGGAAGGGAGAATCATGCAAAGTCTAAATGCTTATATACTAGGGCCTAATCTGACAGTAATGACCCTCTAAATTTTACAAACTCCTAGCTTTAAATAATCATTTTCCAAAAGTATAAAAAGAATATGAGAACATATATTAGATATAAACTTAAAAGAATGTAGAAAACTGCATTTTTTTTATCAAAATGAAGGTAGATTTTTATTTATCTATTGGACACATGAAAAGAATCATTTTTACTCATCCTCAGAGTTATAGTAGATAAAATAACACATCCACTAAGTAGGGCTAGTACAAGTCCTAAGAAGTTAACCACTAAAGCTTCAAGTGAGTCTCTAATTATTGTTCTACTTGCTTGTAGAAAAGTCAGTCTCTGCAGCTGCCACGACCAATCCATAAATGTAAAGTCCCAAAAATGCATGCCATGGTAATACAATATGTTTATTAATTCTTTCACTCCTTGTGTACCAAAATGAAGCAAACCCAACAAGCCACTGCAAAAGTAAGATTAATAGCTTTAAATGAGATTTTAATTATAAAGCCAAAAAGATCCTCTTAAAACACACAACCATAAAACTATTTTGTTATTAAAAATAGGGAGCATGATTTCACATGAATGCAGGGACTAGTACTCATAAGTCACCTCTAGAATTGGTGCAACTATTAAGGCTATCTTTGGCATTTTAAGAGCAGGACGTGGAAAAAAAAAATAGATAAAGGAAAGATGATAGAGTGGAGGACACTGAGAAACCATATTGATGAAAGTAGAAAGGATTCCTTTCAGATAGATATAGAAACTATGATGATCTTCAAGGAAGTCAATTTTCAGTAGCACTTCTATAAGAAACTAAAAGTAGAAGTCAAAAAATAGTTGAGACTAGAGATGCTAACAACCTGAATACCAAATAACAAAATGCAGGCAAGACCTAGCCATGAATGTAGACTATAAAAGCCACCAATACCCTTGTCATTGTGAAACTTGTAAGTGGCCCAAATGCCAATTACTCCTAGGGCAAGTGCAAAAGCTTGCAGGACAAGATGTAGAACCTTCTTGTAGTTTTTTGTTCCAAGCGTTGTCTTGTATACTAACATAGCTATATAATACAAAAAAATCAACAAAAAGTCATTTAGAACACAATGTATGTTTATAAATTATTCCCTTCCAATATATAACATATTATTGCTAACCTACTCTATTTTAATAAGCATGTGCAAATGATACCTAAAATATAGTCTACAACAATTCTTGATTATATTAAAGTTTCCTTAAAATTAATATTGCAATTTAATAATTTTCCTCAAGCTACCTACCTTCTCCATTGAGTAATATTAAGCCAACAAGCATCAATACTGGATGCACCTACAGAAAAATCAATAGATGGTAACTTTGAAAGTCTTACTATGTAACTCAAATGTAAGTAGTCAATTACTACTCTACTTTAGGTATTGCTTCTCCAAATACTTGGTTAGGAAACAAGCTCACAAATTAATTTCTTGCAATGTAGTGAGAAAGAGATAGCAAAATAATAAATTGATTTATAGATCTTATAGAAAATACCTAAAAGTTATTTCAATATAATTTGAAATTACCATTATCTTTCCCTTTCTCAAAAATTCAAAGGGTGAAATGAAATACTTCTAAAGTGCTCTAGCTTTTAAAAAATAGTGTGTCCTCAATCATAATTATCATGAAATGAGATAGATTTCTAAGACTTTACATACTGTACAGAATGTTCCCAATTTAGCTATTCCTAACAATGAATCTTATCTATATACAATTATTAATTATGTTTCATAAAAATACTAGCTAAAACATTTCATGAATGAATCTAGTTAGTTACAGTCTCAGTTTGCAAAGGCTACTAGTTTAGAAGTGGGATATTTTTTAAAGTTAATACTATGGTGGGCTAAGTTTTATTGTATTGGAATAGAATACTACAAGGAAACAAAGATTTGTAATATAAACTTGTTTGTGGTGTCGCTAATATTACACTATAAAGACAATTAGATCTTACAACTTTCCAAGTCAACTCCTAATATGTATTCAAGTATAGAGTCTAGGCTCACCATGTAATGCAATCCAAAAACTCCCAATATTTATATCTGAATTTTGAATATTAAATTTCTACTTCTTAGAGTTTACTTGAAAAAGGAAGAAAAGAAAATAAGGAATTAAATTCTCACTTGCCATAACAAAGGTTGAGTCAAGTGTCTTTTTGGTTGGTCACTCAATTTTACTTATACTAAATTGATGAATAGCTCAATTGGATGGGATATTTGTCCCCCTAGGGCCATTCAAGTAAGAGGAAACCAAAATCTTGCCTCTTAGACACACACCCAAGGGGTCAAACAAGTGTTACACTTAACCAGGAAACACCATCTTTGCTAAGCAAAAAATAAATAGCATGCTTCCCTTTTACTATATACACACTATATGAATGTAAACATAATTTCTTGTCATTGGGATTTGTTTAGAGCTAAATATGAGTGCTGCTCTACGTAGGCACTAGTGTTATGTTAAAGCATTTGCACATAAATATAGATTTACAATCCAACTATCTTTAATCTATTTCCCAATCAATTGAAAGGCCTATCATTCCAATCCTATGAATGGTAGCTAATTCCCACACCAATAATCCAATTTTTCAAGACCTAATGAGCAGTCTATATATAGACTTGAGTACACAAAACCCACTTTCAAGTATGCAAGAACAAGATTTTTTTTACTCCTACTATTGGAAGAAATAGAGTAATTCTTAGGTCAATGGAATTCCCTACCCTCTGGTAACTAGTTTGTGCTCCTTGCTAGAAATTTCTCTACAACCTAGGTTTGAGCATGAGTGCCCTAGTAATTTTAAGCTAAGGTTCAAAACTTAAAAAAATAACCTTTCCTCAGTTGAAAATCAATCATGGTATCAATTTCACAACCTAGCCTACATGACAGTATATGCCATCTCAAGACATGTTTTTATTTTTCTAAAAGTGTAAAACAAACAAGACCTTAAAAATTGATCTGAATTTTAATGGAGAATTCAGATAACAATACCTAGTGTTGGGCCTGTGGTATTGCAAAAATAAACAAAATGCTCAATGTGCAGAACTTGTAAGAAGTTGCAGGCAACCAAAGAGGATTTCTTATTGCATCAAAAGTTGAATATATACAATGAACAAGAATGTGAAAGGTCACCTTATCCATAGAATTTGAAATGGATAGTTGGAAGGTGACAAAACTACTAAAATTCAAATTTTCAAATTTTTCAAAGTTTCAAAAAACTACTAAATTTTGGACCCCACTAGGCACGGTCATAACTTCTACCCAGCTAGTCGAAATCTAGACATTTCAGACTCGTTGGGAAGGTTGCATTGAGCCCTGGCTACGGCTACCACTCAAAAGCAACTGGAGAAAGTCTTGACCCCAAATTCCACTCCGAAGGCCTCCGAAAATGCCAATTACTAGGATGTAGACAAAACTAGAAAAGAATACTAAAAAATTAGAATATAGTTGCATGAACAAATTTCACCCTAGTGCTTCTGAATCTCTACAGGATCATTACTTCCCTCTTGAGAGGCAATGGGCCCCATTACACCTGTGTATTGCAGTAGATGAGGAAATTTCTTCTCAATCTGGTCCTTAGTGAACTATTTTCCTTGATGTGGAAGTTGTCCTGCCTGTACCACCCGATAGAGAGGAATCTATTGTTTCTTCAATGTTTTCACCACAACATTAGTAATCTAATCACACTTGAGAGGGGCAGTAGTGTCTAGGTTCAACTTTGAGCAACTTATATGTTCTGCAACATCTGAAGTGTCCAACAATGGTGGAAAATATGGCCGCAACAATTCAACATTGAAAACAAGATGTAGTCCAAGAAAAGATGGAAGATTGAGTTCAAAAGTATTTTTACCAACTTGTTGCATGATAGTGTATGGACCATATCAAATAGAACAGAGTTTCTTGTGAGGCGCTTGAAGTCTTTCTTTCTGAATATGAAGCCAAACCTTGTCCCCAACCTTAAACTGATGAGGTGTACGATGTTGATAATTTATGTCCTTATATTTTTGATTACTATATTGTAGTATCTCATGGACTTGTTGTTGAATATGGCGTATCTTCTCCACAAACTTAGTTGCCATGTCTGCCTCTTTTTCTGAATGTGTTGATGGGTCACTCAACATAGTTGGCAATGCTACATCAATTGGAGCCAATGGTTGGTAGCCAAGACATACCTCAAATGGACTATGCCTTGTGGAACCATGTAGTGCTCGATTATAACTATGTTGTACATATGGCAAGCTTTCATCCCAAGTTTGAGGATGTTTGGAATGGTACATCCACAAAATGTGAATGATCATCTGATTCACCACCTCAGTCTGTCCATCTGTTTGGGGATGGAAGGCAGTGTCTTTTGTCAACTTTGTGTCCATCAAGGCCCAAAGTGCTGACCAAAAATTGCTAAGAAATCTACTATCCCTATCAGATATGATGGTTTGTGGCAATCCAAAGTGTACCCAAAACATTCTCAAAGAAAAGCTTGGCAATTTCTTCCCCAGATACTCCTTTCTTGCAAGCCACTATGACAGCCATTTTTGAAAACCTGTCTACCACCACATATACACGATCATGCCCATGTCTGGTAGAAGGTAGTCCAAACATGAAATCCATTAAAACTGAATGCCAAGGTTGGTCAAGGGCTGGAAGAGGTGTATACAATCCTTGTTTACGAATGGCAAGCTTTGCAATGGCACAAGAAGTACAAGATTGGATGTATAAAATGACATCATGTCTCAATTTGGGCCAGTAAAAATACCTTTGAAGTACAGCAATAGTCTTCTCCACCCTGAAGTGTCCTACAACATGACTATAGTGTGCCTCCCATATCATCTTTTGCTACTCCTTGGTTGGAACACATATGTGTCCCATATGACAGAGAATCCCATCCTTCAAGTAGAAATCAGTGGCTTGTTTTCCCTCTACTAGATTATTGTAGATATCAGCAAAATCAGGATCTGTGCCATACAACTGAGGCCAATCTATTGTGTGGTGGCCATAAGAATCCAATACCACTATCAGGGCAGTGATCGAAGGTCTACTCAAACAATCTACAACTTTGTTAGTAGCTCCCTTCTTCTGGCAGATATTGAGATGAAATTGTTGCAAGTAGGCAGACCATCTTTGATGCCTATCATTTTGTAGCTTCCCTTGTATTTGTAGAAATTGCAGAGGTTTATGATCTGTGTGAATGACAGTCTCCTTCCCCAAAATGTAGTGTTTCCATTGTTTGCAGGCTTGCACAATAACATACAACTCCTTATCATAGGTGGGGTACTTACACACTGTGTCAGAGAAAGTCTCACTATGGTAGGCAACTGGATGCCCGTGTTGCATGAGAACTGCTCCTAGTGCATAGTCTAAAGCATCTATTTCAATTTGAAAAGATTGTTACAGATTTGGGAGTGCTAGTACTGCTATAGAACATAGCCTCTTCTTCAACTCCATGAATGTTTTCTGTTGTACCTCTATCCAGCAAAATTTTGTCTTTGGTCCTCCTCTCAGTGCTTGATTCATAGGCCATGCCAAATGTGAAAAACCAAGTACAAATCTCTGATAGAAATTGGCTAGACCCAAGAAGCTATGAAGTTTTGTGAGACTTTTGGGAGATGGCTAATCTTTGAGAACCTGTATCTTTTTAGGGTCCACACGAACTCCTGTTCTATCCACAATGTATCCCAAATACTGAATACTCTCCATGCCAAAAGAACACTTATCTTTGTTAGCATAAAGCTTGTGTTGTTGCAAGGTTGAAAGCACTTGCTGAACATGCTGCAGATGGTCACCCCATGTTTTGCTAAAGGTGAGTATGTCATCTAAATAGACGACAACAAAAGAACCAATGAATGGTCTAAGGACATCATCCATCAATCTCATGAATGTGGCAAGGCCATTGGTCAAGCTAAAAGGCATGACTAGCCACTCAAACAACCCTTCCTTGGATTTGAAAGTAGTCTTCCACACATCTGATGGCTCAACTGAGACTTGGTGATATCCCAATTTCAAGTCAATTTTGGTGAAAAATTTTGCCCCCTGAGTTGGTCCAGTAAATCATCAATGCGAGGGAGTGGATATCGGTTCTTCACAGTGATCTTGTTGAGAATCCAATAATCAATACAAAGTCTCCATGTTTCATCCTTCTTTTTGGCCAAAACAATTGGACTTCCACATGGTGAAGCACTTGGACAAATGTGTCCTTTCTTGATCAACTCTTGAATCTGCCACTTGATTTCTTCATTCTCCAAAACTGACCTTCTGTATAGTGGCCCATTTGGTAATGGTGTCCCTAGAATTAGATCAATCTGATGCTTGACTTGGTAGTGTAGTGGTACCCCTGTTGGTGAATTGAATACATCCTGATATGTTGACAATATTTTCTCCATTTGTTTCTGTTCAGCTGTGGTAGAGAACACTTTGGTATGACTGCTAGCAACAACGGACCTTGCCTCCTTAGGTTGAACCATTAGTAGGACAAATTTTCTAGTGTGAGCAATCAAATGCTTACATTGTTTTGCAGTAATCAAAGATATTGGTTTTGCAGGACTTACCTTAGGTATTCGATACCTCTTTTCTCCCAACTTGATGGTAACACTGCGTGGCCGTGACTCATAGACTCCATGGCACTTGTACATGTATGGGTGCCCCAACAATACATCACATACATCCAAAGGTGCCACATCACATATTACTTCATCTTTGAATGGCTTGATAGAATAAGGTAAGCGGCACTATTTATTCACCAGAATGTCTTGTCCCTGACTTACCCATCCCATATGATATGGCTGTGGATGTCGTGTTGTCTGTAGATTCAATCTTTTCACAGTTTCATTAGAGATCAAATTCTTTTGGCTTCCACTATCCACAATGAAATGAAGAGCCTTTCCATTTACCCACATCTGTGAGTGGAACAGCGTTCATCATCTTCACGGGGCATGACTTTGGTAGTGGAAACTATGGCATGTGGGTCAGCCTCAATGATTTGTTCACCCTCATTTTGTTCACCAGGATTTGTGGGCAGCGACTCCTGTTCCATCTCTCCTTGATAGATTTCTGCCAACAAAGTCTTCATGGCATGGCAGTCTTTAGTGTTATGATCGAGGCTCTTATGGAATTCACACCACATCTTTTGCTTAACCTTATTTACTGCTGATGGAGTATGTGAGGAAAAGTCCCTAGTTGTCTGTTTCCCACCAAATTTGTTACCACCTTCACCCTTGAATTTGTTGTTTGAGGGATAATCTTTCTTCCCCTTTTGTTTAAATTTCTCCTCTATTTTTACTGAATATTTGAAGGTGGTACCCAAGGTCTCAATGTGTAAGAAATCCATTTCTATCTAGATATACCAATGAAGCCCACTACGATACTTCAATACCTGATGCTTTTCTGTGTCATGGATTCCCAATTTTGCAGAAAGTGCATGAAATGTATTTGTATAATCTTGAACAGATTGGTCCTTCTTTTGTCAAAGTAATTTCCATTGCATGTACTTCTCCTCATATGAATTTTCAAGGTAGTATTCCTCGTTGATGTATTCCATAAATTCTCCCCATGTGGGATTGTCATCCTCCAATGTTTCGAATCCTTGGCTGTCAAGGCCATCATCCCTGGCTAGTAGTCTATTTTCCCAAGATTGTTTCACATGTTCTTTAGCTTTGAGGAGTGCAAAGGTTATTTTTTCAACATCTGTGAAGTGGTTTATGGAAAAATATTTCTCTAATTTTGATAGCCAATCATCAACAGCATCTGCATTAATTTTTCCTTCAAAATTTGGAATGTCAATATTTACTTGTACCTTGAATGGGGTGTGACCATGAAATGGCGCTCCAGCTGCACCTTCTAGTTGATGATTTCATTGGAGAATTCAAGAGAATTTAGTCATCATATCCTCACATTGCTTTACCAAAGCTTCTTGTACCAGCTCCTTGAAAGGGTCGGATCCATCTCCTTGTTCTCCCATCTTCGGTCGTGTGCGTCTCAAGGGTAGGTAATCTGAAGCGTCTCTTGTTTGCAATCCCAACCTTGCATAACTAGTCCATGTATGATGTGACATATAGGAGCAAACCACTCTAATACCACTGATCTAAATTTTAATGGAGAATTCAGATAATAATACGTAGCGTTGGGCCTGTGGTATTGTAAAAATTAACAAAATGCTCAATGTGCAAAACTTGTAAGAAGTTGCAGGCAACCAAAGAGGATTTCTTATTGCATCAAAAGTTGAATATATACAATGAGCAAGAATGTGAAAGGTCACCTTATCCATAGAATTTGAAATGGATAGTTGGAAGGTGACAAAACTACTAAAATTCAAATTTTCAAATTTTTCAAAATTTCAAAAAACTACTAAATTTTGGACCCCACTAGGCAGGGTCATAACTTCTACCCAGCTAGTCAAAATCTAGACATTTTGGACTCATTGGAAAGATCTCCTGAAGAGCTAGATTGAGTTGCATTGAGCCCTGCCTGCAGCTACTGCTCAAAATCAACCAGAGAAAGTCTTGACCCCAAATTCCACTCCAAAGGCCTCCAAAAATACCAATTACTAGGATGTAGACAAAACTAGAAAAAAATATTGAAAAATTAGAATATAGTTGCATGAACAAATTTCACCCTAGTGCTTCTGAATCTCTGCAGGATCAAAAATAACAAAAAGAAGTCCTTTACATACAGAATAGAAAGGGTATAAACAAAACCCGCACCATGCATACAAGCAAGAATATTTTCAAGATCAGTTGTGAGTATCACCAATACATGAACATTCTTCCCATCCAAAGTCATTATGCCCACTATGTTCTTAGGATTTGACTGCACAAATAAACCAACATATGTTGGATCCAATTTTTATTTCCCTAAATCAATTTATAACAAGAGCCCAAATGATGAACCAAAAATATAAACAGATGGGGTAATAAAAATAACCAAACTTGGGTTTTTGCCCCACATATAAGATTGATTGTATCTGCCTACACTTGAAATCTAGAGGGGTTGCAATCCCCATTTCTCATCCACTCTAAATTGTCTATGCATATCATAGTAGCCTAACAAAACACAAATGATATATATTACTTAATAGATTTGAATTAAACTACCTAGGGCAAGGATTCAATGGTTTAATATCAAAATGAAATTGTGAAAATGATGTATACCTCAAGAACCATGGTGCAAAATGAATTCAATTAGCAATGGAGTTGAAAAAAATAAAAAATCTATGTGAGAAATCTGCCTTGGCCTGAGGCCATATTTTTATGAACTTTTATCTTTCCCTGCTCTCTTTTTAGCTTTCCCCACTCTCTTTTTAGATTTTGATCTATACTTTCCTGCCTCCACAAACTAAACCTATTTTTTAGTAATTATAGGCAAGGCCTAAATTTGATGGCCGTATGACTGTATTTAAACATTTTTGCTGTAAAATACAATCAAAATTTTAAAAAGATTGTATCACATGAAAGGGGAGATTTTGGATAGACCATCAATATATATATAATTTACTTATACCAAAATATAGCATAGTATTTTAAGGTCATCTTTGAATAGATAACCATCATTAAAAATTGCTTGATAGGCAAAGTCAACCATCAAATTTATTCCCTGATTATAGGGTGTTCTTTGAGTTCAAATTTAATCCTTTTTAAGAGTTGCTATATTAAGTAATATGTGGGATGTAATTATTACCTAATTGTCTAATTTTTATTTGTGAAATAAATCAGATAATTTCAATAAGGACTTTTTTTTAATGGAGACAAAAAGATTACATAGATTTTGGGATCTTCAATTTAAGATTACAATATTTTAATGTGGCATACATAAAGAAAAAGTTGTTCTTCAACTTAGTTGTCACGAGTAGGGGGAACCAGTTGGTCAAAATCACCCAATGGGTCAAGCCTAGGCCAACTGCACCTACGAGGGATTTGAACCTTACAGGATGGTGTAATCAAATAATACACCATCGTCATCATCGATTGACCTACAACCCTTTCTAAAAAACACAATTTTTAGGTTACACCTCTTTTAAATTTATGTTAATCTATTATAAACAAATAATCAAATAAATATGATGTAAACTAGCATAAATTAGTTGAACCTAATACATGGTTAGTAAAATATAGCATAATTGAAATAAGAGGATTAGGGTACTTAGCTCCTTCAAGGGATGACATGTGATCTGGCTGAGATGTGTTTGTAGTTGTACCTCTGGTATCAAATTTTGTTTGTAATAGCTAAATCTCATCGAATTGATATGTCAGTGAAAAACTCAACTAGATAGAATCATTATTACAATTTTGTTTGTGAAAGTATGCAATCCTATCTTTTTCACAGTCTTTTACCTCAGAGGTTTGGTCCTTCTAGGCTCTTTGAATATGCATTGGTTGTCAAGGCAATATTTTATGAATGCCTTTAAGTAACCTACTATGCTTGGGTGTGAAAGTATACTTTGTACCTTGGTCAAATTCATTGTTTTTGTTTTCAAAATATGTAATGAAGGATAAAAGAGATGTTGAAATAGAAGGAATTGGATGCAAAGGTATCCTCAATCTAATGATGCTCCTTAACTACTCTTTACTGCTCTTATAAAATGCAAATGAATGCATGTGGGTGTGTTGGAGATATTCTAATGATGCCTTAGGGCTTGTCTTTTAATAAGTAATCATAGGAGTTGAATTTAAAATTTGTCTACTTAAGCTAAGCAATGGTCATATTTTAGACTAGGTCAAGTTAAGAATTGAGGAAACAAACAACATGTTGTCTAAGATGGGAAGAAGGTTGGGATCAAAAATAGGTATGGACCACTGGAGATAGAGAGACTAAAGGGCAAGGTTGTGGTTGGGTTTGGTCAACTTGCATGCTATAACCCACTTTATTGTCTAATTTTTATTTGTGTGACTAATTATTTAGTTGTGTTTTTTACTCAATGATCAAATTAGTCATTAATTAGTCATTTATTTAGTCATTTATAGCTTTGTTGCAAAAAATTATAGAATTTAGTCATTTTTAGTTGTCCTGACTAAAAGTTTTGGCCACGTAGTCATTTATTTGCCAAAATTCTACTAGTGCACATAATGACACTAGTAGAGAATGAGGAATTGAATAGACAGATACATGAGTTGTTGAGGAAAGGTTTGATCAAAGAAAGTTTGAGCCCTTGTGTAGTTCTTGCAGTGTTATCACCAAAGAAAGATGGAGAATGGAGAATCTGTATAGACTCTCGAGCAATCAACAAGATCATAGTTAAGTATAGATTTCCTTTACCTAGGATGGATGATATTATGGATTGTTTAAGTGGAGTAAAATATTCTACCAGGATAGACTTAAAGAGTGGATATCATCATATCAGAATCAAAAAAGGAGATGAATGGAAAATTATTTTTAAGACAAATGAAGGACTGTATGAGTGGTTAGTGATGCCCTTTGGATTGACAAATGCATTGAGTACTTTCATGAGATTGATGAAGTTTGAATAAATTCTTGGGTAAGTTTGTTATTGTATACTTGGATGATATTCTAATTTTTAGTAAAACAAAAGAACATTTGTGGTACCTGAGACAAGTATTGCAGAGACTGAGAGAAGAAAATTTACTGATAAACATCAAGAAGTGTAGTTTCATGAAGGAAGAATTGGTATATTTGGGATTTTTGATATTCTGTAGAAGGATTGAAGGTGGACCCTGAGAAAGTAAGAGAAATTGTTGAATGGCCTACACCAAAGAGTATTGGAGAAGTCAAATCATTTCATGGATTAGCTATTTTTTATTGAAAATTGATTAGAAATTTCAAGTTAGTATGTAACCCTATGACAGAGACAATTAGAGGTGACAAAAAAGACATTAAGTGGACATCAGGAGAAGATGGAAGTTTTGAATGCAGAAGTGACAGAGCAACCTATTTTGGCATTATCGGATTTCAATAAGGTATTTCAAGTAGATTGTAATGCAATTAGAAATGCAATAGGAGTAGTGTTAAGTTAGGAAGGTAGACCTATAGCATATTTCAGTGAGAAGTTGAATGATTCAAGGAGACGATATTTAGTTTATGATAGAGAGTTCTATGCCATAATTCAAGCCTTGAAGAAGTGGAGACATTACCTGTTGCCAAAGGAGTTTGTGTTGTATACAAATCATCAAGCTTTTCAGTATTTGCATAGTCAAGGAAAGCTAAATTAGAGACATATGAGATGTGTAGAGTCCATGCAAACTTACACTTTTCAATTGCAGCATAGGAGTGGAAAATCAAACAAAGTTGCAGATGCATTGAGTAGAAGAATCAACTTGTTGACAAAGATGAGAGTTGAAGTGATAGGATTTGAAGAATTGAAGAACATGTATGAGGAAGATCTTGATTTTTAGAACCTTGGAAAGCATGTAAGGAACCTATTGTGATAGATAGAAGTAAGTGGTTGGACTATTTCATTCAAGAAGACATGTTGTTCAAAGGAAACCAGTTATTGTTGGTCATGATGTTAGTCACAAACAAGCATAGAATAAAAGTACACATTAACCTTTATTCATCTTGAAAGATACGATGAATTCAAAGAATTCATGATCCCAAGTCTCTGGTGATTAGGTCTTAATCGTCTGACGTTACCTAGAGGTTGATGTGTGTTGTTGTTTCCATTTTGGGGCCTTACGTTGAGTTCATCATCATGACATCATTTTCTTCAAAGAATCTTCATAGAGAGTTCATTTTACATAGTTGTGTGATCAAAAGATATAGTAATACTCAAATATTTGCATGAGACTCATCAATAATGCATGCTTTAGCTTCAAATATGCTAAATATTTTCAATTATCTACGAGATGTCCACATATTTGCATTATTTGCTTAAGATTATCAGTTATTTGCAATTGTGATGGTGAAATGCTCTGAAATTTAAAGAAATTGAATGAAATACTTCAAATGAATGTTGAACCTTTAGCTATTGAACCACATGTACATCAGATACAGTCATGAAGAGAAGAAAACCAAACCATATGTTCACCAGGACATTCCACAGCTAGATACAATTGATGCTAACTTCAAAGGAATTGTATGAAAACAACATATGCAAGTAGACATGCACTCCAAAGGACGCAGCAAATCACCACATATATCTAGAATTCACACACTGATTACTCAAGATTTACTATGAATTGTAATCACAACAGTCTTCTCATTCATTAGGTATGCAAAGATAGAGATGTATACAAAAAGCTTTGAAATAAGCCCTGAATATTTCAGTAGTCAGATTTCAATTAAGTTTCGAATGTTCAAAAAGAGGCATTCCTGCACCTTTTATAGAATAAGGTGAGGAATCCGTTACAAAAAGATCAGCAATCTTGTCAATATTTCCTTTGACTATGTCAACCTTTACAAAATGGCACAAGTTGCCAGCTGGTAACTATCTAAAAACATATTTCATTAAGTATCAGATGTTGATATTTACTCTATGATACATCATCATCTACTTTATCAGAGTCATGTGCTTCTTCACCAAGTGCATCACTTCCAAAACTTTCATCATCATGATGATGATGACCTCGCATATGAGGCTGCATGTTGCTCTGGATTTGCTCATATAGCTGCACAATTTTCTCTATTTCTCTGCCATCCTGAGTCTTTGCTTTGATTATGGCATGCTTGTGTGCCTCATATTTATGTTTGCTGCTATCTAGCTTGTTCTTCCTGTTATTCAGTGTCTCACTGTAATTCTCCATCTTGACATTGATTCTCATTATTTTATCTATGACTTCTTCTGTCAAGTGAACAAGTGGATCATCTGCTACTGATTGGAAGTTGCTGTGTAAAGCTTTGATGGCAAATTCTTCATCTTGATTTTCTACTTTCCCTTCCACTTTTCCTTCTAGTGTCTCCAACATTTCTGCCTCAACAGACATTACATCATGCAGCTTCATGCTAATATCTCTCAATTTATTATTGCATCTCTTTAGTACTCCACATTTGAATTGAATGTCCTTATACCATATGTCAACCAACAAGGTAGTATTACTATTTAGTACCTGTTTATTGATGAGCAGCTGAGGATTTATCCTCCTTATCTCTCCCAGGATGTCTAATACTTTTTCCAATTTGTAAGACCTCTTTCCTATCTGCATTTGCAATTTGTCTACCTTGGTCCTGGAGTCGCTGAGAGTATTCCACCTCTTTAAAGAGGCCTTTACTACTTCCTCTATAGTATCCAATGTGGATAACATCCATTTCTTTAATACAGATGCCTCATGTTTCTTTTCACTTTATGAATTAAAGAATCAATAATATCTTTGTCTTCTTGACCCTCTTGGTCTTCATTGGCAAACCCTAAGTCCACTGTGCTGATTTGAAACTCATCTAAGGTAATTTTACCTTTTTCCTTCTCTACAGTAGGTACTGCAATTTGTGCAGTCCTCCTCCCAGTCGTTGGATCTCTTTTGATGGTCGAAGTCATTCTGGCCTTCCTTTTAGGTTTTATTATATTCTCAGAAAATAAGGTAGACACATCAAATTCTTGAATTTCAAACTCTACCTCTGCATTTACCTCTTTCTCCAACCACGGAGGTACCTGATCATGTTTCTCCGCATCATCATGATGTTCAACTGTATCTCCTGTTTCTGTTAGCAGATGTGATGGAGAAGGTGATTTCCTTGGCTCTTCTTCATGATGCTCACTTTGTTGTTGATCCTGTGGCACATCCTCCTATTGAGGAACTTCTTTCTCTGGAGGAGCTTCCTCCTAAGGTGGAGGATCTTGTGATGTATCTATATGTTTATCATGATGATCATGATCCTTTTCTATTATCACCTCATCCACTTTCAACTTTTCCTCTTGTTGAAGAACACTTTCAGTCGTGGATACTTGGGAAGTCTCTTTAGGTGCTGATATTGGTTCTATAACCATGATTTGTTATGCACCTATACCGCTTACTTCTTGAAACTTAGCAGTAGGATACTCTACCATATCTTTCTCATCAGCCTTATTTTCTTGAACCTCTACTATAATAGGTTCTGCTGATGCATCCTGTTGACTTTGTTGGCTCAGTTCTGAAGTATGGCCCTCTGGTTCTAGCATCTTCACTTCTTCTGTAGGTTGCCCTTTGTCAGGTGATCCTATTGGATGTTCAGGATTCACATCCTATTTCTCTGTTAAGTCTATAACTGCAGGATTTGTCACCTCTGCAATCAGTGTATCTAACCCCATTTCTTGGGCTATCTGCTCTGGGCTCTTTTCTTTCTTAGTTTCCACTTGCTTTATCTCCTACAGTATAGTTTGAACTGGTGGAGTCTAGTGAGGGGTCATGTGTGTACCTGCAGCAAGGGTTTCCCATCTTTTGTGAAGCTACTTCCTTCACAACCTCATCATCAGACAAATTTATTGACTCATCCAGCGAGATGTGACCTTCTCCATGCACCTGAGAGGTTTCTTTCATCTGTTCTTCTGCAAGCTTAGTCTTGAACTTGACGATGGTAGGAAGTGGAACATTATGCTGAAGTTCCCTATGCACTTCGCTACCTGCCCCTTGTAACAATATAGGGGATTGTCTTATTTCACCTCTCATGGAGGTTCTTTTTTTCATAGGTGTGGTAGATACCACCACCTGTGGAGCTCTCCTTTTCCTCTTCAATAGCAAAGGAGCCTCTTCTTCCTCAGGCTCTTCCTCCATGAGGATATCCTCTTCATCTGGTTTCCTTGAGGATTGACCCTCTTCCTGGGTCTCAGTAATTCCAGCCTCTGTTGTCTTACTCTTCTTGGACTTTACTTTTCTTGTCCATGGAGGGGATGCTGATCCTGATCCAAATCCTAATCCTGATGTTGCTGCCTCCTCAACCATAAATACTACTCTTTTAATAATAACCCCTTTGGGTTCATTATCAACTTTCTTGCCCTTTGGGGGTCTTTTGCTCTGTTGTTGTTGTGTAGGGAGCCTATCTCCCTTAGACTTCCTCTTCTCATTTATGAAGTCATCATACTCCCCATTAGGAATATCCTGTCCTTTCTTTTTGTTGTCCACCATAATGGCAACACCTTTCTTCTTCATAGCCTCTATCTATTCATCAACCCAAGCTTGGGTTAGCTGTATGGTCCTGGCAATGAAGGGGTCCAAGGATATATCCTCCTATATGGTGAGGTCAGGTGCAGAGATGGTATCATTATATATTTTCTTCTGGTCATACTGATCTGCAAATTTCTGCCATCATCTTTCTTCAATTGTTGGGGAATAGGGATGCAATCAAAGGTTCTGATTTGATTCAAAGTTAGCCTTTGATATCTTTTTCTTCTTTCTTCTGCTTCATCTTCACAGTCAGCCCATAAGTCTTCTAGGTGCCTCAGGTGAATAGGCTTTCCTATTATTTTCTGCATCCTGCCATAAGGATCATATGGTCTTGTCAGCAGAAAAGGCTACAGTTTCATTTTATTCAAGGTGACCATCACCTTCTTTATGTTCTCTGAATCTGGGCACATGTACCAGCCAATGGTGATTGGAAACAAAATTGGTGGCAGCTTTTTTGCATCCTTGTATGTTTTTATCATTGTAGAGCTCTGCCTTATGAACTCCATCAGTATCACTACATCAGTGGGATACCTTGGTAGCATGACGGGATTTCCTTCAAAACCCTTAATCCTCATGTAGGAAAATGTTGCAAATTGTATATACCAGGCTCTATGCCTGTAAATTATCTCTTGAGCCTCCATGCTCAATCTCTTTGTTCTGTCCTCCTCCATGGTTCTTACCAGATGCATAGAGATTGCATCATTTACCAGTTTGTAATCTTGGAGGTAGTTGGCTCTTTGCAGCTGGGGATGGTGATCCTAGATATGCACAGCATTGATTGTTCCTGTGACTTTCCCATCTATAACCAGTGCATCAAATGTGCCTTTATAAGCACAGGAGTAGATGATGTATGATGTCATATAGAAAGCACAATTTGAACCTCCTAGGTTCATTAGCTGCTCATGCAGAGCATCACTTATTAGCTGGCCCCACAATGGCTTGATAGCTGAGTACATACATATCATTATTACACCATACATCTAGTCTCTAAAACTACTAGCATCAGGCTGGCTTGTCACTCTACTTAGTAGTGCAATCATGTATTGGTACTCATCACTAAAATCACATTTGAATAGGTGCATAGGAAGTTTGGCAGCTACAGGATATGTACTGTTCTCAGCCCTCCATTGATACATATTCTTCCTTGCCTATTTTTTGTTGTTTTCATACTCTTTCTCTGATTTCTTCAGGTCCACACTTTTGACCTTCCTGCCCAATGGCAGTCCAAACATCTGGGAGAGACCTTTGATGGACAGGTCTGCATATATCCTCCCATGTTTCATGACCTACCTGGTCTCTGGATTGTATTTCCTGGCACATTCAATGACCAGCTCTGGTGACTCCATGGAGTACAAGAACCCGGTGGCATTCCACATTCTGGATACGAATACAGCATCCAGCACGAGACTCTTGTTCTTCTCATCATTCAGCCTACAGGCTTCCAAATTGGCACTCCCCTGATGGGTATCTGTAATTGCACCATATTTAAACAGGACACCCCTCTGAGAGGAGAACATAGGATTACTAAATTTAGCCTCACACTTAGCCAACCTCTTATCAGCCATGGGTGCCTGCAATTGACAAAATCCTATCTTACAACGGGTACTCACATGCATGCAAATAACAATTAACTCTACTAATCATCATGCCTACTGCATCTATTCAACATTACTTAATCATGTGGATGCATAAACCAGAACTTCAAATTAACAACCCATACCTGATTATTACAAAAAGATAGGATGAGGGTTTCATTTACTTACCTGGATATGCAAATTTCCCTTTATACCAGTGGACTTTTGACAATTCTCTTAATTTTGCTGATGATCACGCACTTCCTCCTGTCTGTGAACTTGATTCGTATAAGGGTCGCTGGTATGAGGATATGGAAGTTGGTGCTCTGTAAAAACAAATTTATCGCAAGGTAAAAATGAAATGATGATGAATTCACCTTTTAACCATGCAATTAGGGTGAAATTAGGGCAAACCCTGACAGATTGGATCTTATTCATTAATTCTCTGCACGGAAAGTCAGGATTCCGCCAGCTGTTTCATCAGGCTTTGGGGTCAGCGGGAACTACCTACCATGTCTGCACGCATTAAATGTTAATGGTGGCAACGGGAGTGGGGTGATATTCGCAAGATAGGATGATATTCAAATGACAGGAGGATATTCGCAAATATCATCCTGAGTTTAATGTGATCATCCTCCTTGAGAGGAAAAACTATCGTTGACAAGATCGAGTGACGAACGCACCCTTTGGTTATGTTTAGTACATCAGAAGGATATTTGGATATATCGGGTGATGTTTCAAAGATGATGATGATCAGACAAACTTACATGTCCCTCTTTCAGAATATCAGGATGACGTCATCCTGATATTCGCTTAGTGTATTGGCAAGGCATCATGATGTCATCATCATGTTATGTAAGCAGGATCATGTTCAAGAAATATGCCCCGGAGAAGTGGAAATGATGATTACATCATCGTCATGTTTATTTCTTTGTTTATCAGACCTGAATGATGTCATCAGGATATTGGCTTAGGGGGATATTTCACGGCAAGAAGATATTAAGAAATATCGGGTTACTTTGAAAAATATGATCCTCACAAAATGCATAAGCTTATCGACGGGTAAAGGTTACTATCACCTAAATTTGACATCTGGATATTTGGACCGCATGATTTATCAAGTTATAAATTAGATCAGGGTGATCTTCTATAATATGACGGATGTTACGAAATATGATCCTCCCCCTAGAAATATCAGGTTTGACTCAAACTTTGACCGTTCATAACTTTCACACCTTAATGAATATCAGGGTGACACAAAAGGCAAACCTGCGTGAAATTTGATGCTCTTTCTAAATATGAGGTTACTGGAATGAAATATAAACTTTGACAAACTAACCTCATGATGATGACTTACCCAGCCTTTCCATGCATGATGATCTTCATGACTTACTTTTACCAAACCGCCAGAAAGCACAAAACAAGCCAAAAAGTTGGGTCCCTGTTTTGCCAAGTCAAAATGGGGCTTGTTGTGTAACCACACAACAACTTGCCACCAAAGAAAACAAAAAAATTCCACTGATTCAAGTAATGTGATCATATTCATCCATAGTATTCTAATTCATTCTAAGCATGAGCATCATGATCTTCTAGATGATAAAAGTTCATTATGGTAACAATGCTAACAAAGGATCATGTGTGTGCAAATGATTAATTATCTTCATCTTGAAAGCAAGTTGAAAACATAAGTAACTGGTGTTAAACTACATAGTTGGAGATCATCCCTCATAGCCAACCTGGATAGAGCCTTGCTGCCAGTAGGTGTCTATATCTCTAGCAAGGTTATCTATACAATCTCCCTAAGTAGAGCCCCACTGCTAGTAGGAGTTCATAGCCCCGGTAGAGTTACGTAGATGGCCTAATTTTATTTCTTTTCTGAAATTTTCTGTTAAAATTTGTATCTGATATCATCATGTCAGTTCATTTATACAAGGTACAGTCACTTGCAGCTTTAGGTTGGAGATTGTATTGGTAGCAAGGGAGTCCCTTTAGATTTTTCACTTAACACCTATACTTGTGTGTTCAACAAGCCCAAGGTTGTTAGGTGTTTCATTGTGATTGATTCACTTTGGTCAAGAAAAGGAACCCTGATGAAAAGATATCACAGACCTGATCATGAGTATTGTCTTGGACTAAATTACAACCTATGTCTAAATCTGATCTCATCACTTGAATCCTAACAATTTAGTTATTTTCTACGGTGATGAGGTGCATCATCTTGACTAAACAAAACAAAAGCTCAACCAAAACAAGACAAACCAACAAACAACTATACAAGCAACTATACAAATGTACAATATGAAACACATGACTATCATGAAGTCACTTAGACTTGAAAATAATGTTTGAGAAATTGCCCATTGACTGGCAATGGGACATCCTCACCTGTTAGGTTCTTAAGCCTATAAGTATTGTCTCCTAATATCTCAGAAATTTGAAAGGGACCTATCCATAATCTGTCAAATTTGCCATGGTCACCTTTCCTCTCATGGGCTTTATCCCACATCAGGACTAAATCAAATATCCTAAAGGCTTTAATTTTATCTCTCTTGTCAAACCATCGTTTGACAACAGCCTGATGTTCTGCAAATTGGTCAATTGCTTGACTTCTTTTCTCTTCCAGGTGCATCAGCTGAAGTAACCTAACTTCTTGTCTATTGTCTATGCTTAGGTACTCTTGGGCAAACTGTAAGGTAGGAATTTTCAAGTTAACAGGGAGGATAGGATCCACCCCATATACTAGTTGGAAAGGTGAGTTTCCTAGTGCAGTTTTCATTCTAGTTCTGTCTACCCATAAGGCATACTTCAGAAATGAGTTCCATTCTCTAGGGTTCTTTTCTATTAACTTTCTTATGATATTCAACAAATTTTTATTGGTGGATTCTGCTAATCCGTTCCCTTGGGGATAATAGTTGGATGAGAACTTGAGTATGATCCCATGATCAAAAGCCCAACTTGACAATTTGGTTGAAGTGAAGGCAGAACCATTATCACTTACTAGAGCATAAGGAATTCCATACCTGGTAACAATGTTACTTTCCAGAAACTTAATAACATCATCTGTAGTACAATTCTTGCTGCTAACAGCTTCAATCCATCTGGTGCAGTAATCAGTAATTGTTAAAACATACCTATGGCCTGAGGAAGATGGAGGATTAATTGGTCCTATGAAGTCCATGCCCCATTGTGCAAATGGGTGCTCTTCCATCACTGGCTGTAAGGGTTGAGTAGCATACTTCTCTCTATTGGCAGCAACCTGACATACATGACAACATTGAACATGATCAGCTGTATCTTTAAAAATTGTAGGCCAATAATATCCTGCTCTGAGGATTGCATGTGTTGTGGCCAGGGTTGATCCATGTGTTGTTCCGAACTTGTCATGTAATTCTGATAAAACCTTATTTGCTTCTGGCTTTTCTAAGCATCTCAGGTATATTCCTTCATAATTCTTCTTGAACAGGATTCCTCCCTTCATCATATATTTTTGTGACCTTATCTTCAAGGCTCTTCTCTGTGAAGCTTGCATTCTGGGAGGACATCTTCCAGTAATCAGGATGTGCTTGATATCTGAATACCACTCTTTATTGTCCTTTGTATTGATTACATATTGCTGACTTGTAATGTTTGGATCAATTTCAAATATCATCTGGCTTAAGGCATGTCCTCTTACCAGCTTCATTGGTGTAATTTCCATGTCATACTCTTGTAATACGGTAATCCACTTGGCCCTTTTCTCACCAGGCTCACTCTGCATTAGCAGCATCTTCACTGCTGCATCAGGCACTACTGCAATCACTTTGCTTCTTAGTATGTAATGCTTAAACTTCTTTACTGTCTTGACTAATGCAAGTGCCTGTCTTTCAACATCCACATATCTTAGCTCAGCATCCCTGAAAGGACAGCTCATGAAAGCTATTGGTTTCTCTTCTTTCTCTTCATTCCTTTGGGTCAATACTGTTGCAGAGGTATGCTCTGAAGCAAATGAAAAAATGTAGAAATCTTTTGTGTAGTCTGGACTGATGAGGACAAGAGCATCTGATATGGCCTTCTTTATATCTTCAAAAGCAGCTTTGGCTTCTGCTATCCACTCAATCTTGGCATCTTTTTTCAGCATAGTATTTAATGGTCTAACTACCTCTACAAAACCAATGATGAATTTTCTCACAAAGTTAATCTTACCAAAGTAAGACTTAAGTTCTTTCTTACTTCCAGGGAGTTGTATTTTCATGATTGACTCCACTCTGGTAGGATTGATGATGATCCCATCTTTAGTTATAAAATGGCCTAATAATTTCCCTGTTGTTACCCCAAATATGCATTTCTTGGGGTTCAAGGATATTCCATATTCTTCACATTTCTTCAACACGTTTCTAAGGTCTGTTACATGATTTCCCCTTTCTTTGGAGAATACTGTCAAGTCATCCATGTAGATGACTATACACTTTCCTATTAAGCCTCTGAAGGCTATGTCCATTGCTCGCTGGAATGTAGCTCCAGCATTTATAAGTCCAAATGGCATACGTCTATATGCAAATATCCCCCACTTGGTGGTGAAGGCAGTTTTCAATCTGTCAATCTTATCAACCATCACTTCGTTGTATCCTGAGAAACCATCTAGGAATGACATCATCTTAGCTCCATTTACAATCTGCAGAACTTCATCTAGTGATGGTAAAGGATAATTATCTTTTTTTGATGCTCTATTCAGATTCCTAAAATCTACACATAACTTGATGTCCCCATTCTTCTTTCTGACTGGGACTAGATTGGCCACCCAAGTGGAGTGCCTTACAGGAAAGATTATCCTGGCATTTAACAACTTCTTAACTTCTTCAAAAATTATGGGTTCAAGCAAAGCATTGACCGGCCTTTGCTTCTATCTGAAAGGTTTAGCATCTGGCTTGAGGGGTATAGTGTGAGTTATGTTTGATGTATCATATGTCTTCAGCTCATCATACGTCCAAGCAATAACATGCATGTAATCTTTGAGAGCCTGGGTTATTCCTTCTAACTCTTCTGGTGTGCAAACCTTACCTATCAGGACATTTCTTTTGTCTTCATTTTGTCCAATATTCACTTGTGAATACTGACCTCCATCAGCTTTGGGAAGATCCTTCTATTTCAGCATATTGTCCAGATCAAAGGCTCTTTCTAATTCAATCATACCTTTGGGAATTCTATTGCTAGGTAACTCTAATATTTCATCTTCTTCCCAAACTTAATCTTCCATTCTATTCTCATCTATAATCTGAGCATCAAATATATCCTTGTTAGAGATAAAATCAAGAATATGCTTATCATCATCAAAAACTTAGAGATTAGTAACATTATCAGGTACTGATGGTACCGATACTAGCTCTACTAAAAATCTCTTTAAACCTGATATGGATAATGGCTCCAATGTACTGGTAGCCTAGGCAAGCGCATCTACCCTATGATTCTATTCTCTAGGAATGTGGGTGATATTAAATGCATCAAAGTCTTCAATTAAATCCCACACTCTGTATTTGTAATTTGACAATCTCTTATAAATGCAAGAGTAAATTCCCCTTACCTATCTGACAACTAATTCTGAATCTCCAAAGACATGCAAAATTTTTACCTTCTTCTTGAGAGCAAACAGTATCCCATGAATTAGAGCTTCATACTCTGTCACATTATTAGTGCAGGGGAACTATAATCTGTATGCAACTAAGTAGGATTTTCCTGATGGATCAATAAGATCAATCCCTACTCCAGCTCCTTGTTTGGACTTGGATCCATCAAATCTCAGGATCCAGGGTTTATCTTCAGTATGAGGTTTAGCAAAACCTTCTCTTTTCTTTGCAGCTCTAGCTGCTGCTCCACTTGATATCCACTTCAACTTAGGAATTTCAGCTTTCTTAGTCTTCATCCTTTTCTTCTTCTGGGAAGCTAACTCTTCTTCTTGTTTTCCATCATCAGGAGGATGATCTCTTGGATCTGGCTCTGTATGTTTCTTTAAAATGTGTAAACATAGTAAGCATGTAGTCTCTGAATGAGGCGCCTCATGCAACCTACACCAATCTTTAGTTAGTGCATCATGTGGATGTTTCTTTTGTTTTATCATTTTCTTGATTTCTCCTGATAAAAACTCTTCGAATCTGGTCAGGTTACTACCTCTGTCTTCATTAGATGATTCATAATCTAACTCCATAAAATAATCACTTCCTGAAGTGATTTCTTCTTTTTTTTAACATTTATCTAGTCATACACCAGAATTTCTTCTATTCTCTGTATATGATCTTTATCATGCTTCGCCACCTTTTCTACGGTACCTATAGAAAACAAGTAAGAATCAAAATCACTATCGTTATCACTATCTGATGAACATACCTCAGATGATGATGCATCACTGTATGTCTACTCCAGCATCATCATATCTAAGCATGTTTCGTACATATTTTCTAAGTGAGGTTCATTATGTAACCTGCACCATCCATCAATCAAAATATCATTAGCCAGTATATTCATTACCTTATATCACTTTATCTATTTGGATAGGTGCTTTTCAAAATTTTTGAAACAATCTTCTTTAGTCTTATTTTCAAAATTAATATCAGGCCCTACATTAGGTATGTCATCCTGATGATCATCATGATGATGATGAAAATCCAACATTAGGATCTCTTCTATCCTAACCGTCTGTGGCCTAATAGCATAAACTCCAGGTTCAACATTTACGTACATTATCTCATTTGTTTTGTTGTATTCAGTTATCATGTGTTTCATTCTGGGTTTGGCATCTATTCTTATCTAGTTAGGCATACCTTTCCAAGGCAACCACATATGACTGAAGTCAGTAGACATATATCCATTCAAAGTTTTAGACCAGTCTCTACTAAGCAACATTCCATATGTATCAGGTATATCAACTACCTGGATATCAATGTAATATTGGATCCTGGGATCAGATGCTAACTGCATGTGAATATAAGTCAATTCACCTATCACACTTACTTCTGCTGTGTCACCTTATTTAAGGATTTAGTAGGATGTAGCCCTAATGCATTGCATATGGACAAGGGCATTACATTGGTAGAGGCACCTAAATCCACTAGACAGTTGTGTAAATTCTTGCCGAACATCCTTATGGTAAGGAGGAAAGGTGGTAACTCAGTCTCATCTCAGTATAATGTCATATGTGAGGTTTCTGCAGCTTGGACAGTAGCTGACACTTTAGGCTTGGTATTACTATCTCTAGCAGCATGATCTTTACTACTAGACTGACCTGAAGGATGCATATCCTCTTTAGGAGTAGGATCATCCAGTGACTTCATGAATGCCTCCTTAATTGTAGGGGTCTTTAGTAACTCTGATAAAGAGAGGCTAATCTTTATCTTCTTCATCTCATTTGCCAAGTATGTGACAAGTTTATTAGATTCATGAGGCAAGCTGACAGCCTTTGATGCTGTATTCTGAGGTGACAAATATTGGGCATTTACCTTGGGAAATCCTAGATTATTGCTTGCTTTGGGATCAGGAGGTGTGTTAAAATTGTTTGGAGGTAGAGATGAGGTTAATGGACCAGTAGGTCTGTTGGAACCACTCCTCAAGTTATAATTATGCTTGCCAGGATATTGCTGCTGGTATGCATGCACCTCTTCATGTTCAGTGGAAGGTTCATTCTCATCTTCAAAAGGAAAGACATAATTTGACTCAAAAGCTAAAGCAAATTCTTCACATGCTTGTGAACCATTCTGATGATCAGTATAACTCTCTAGTACTAAGGCTGAATCATATCCACAGGGAACTATTTCATTACCTTCCACTTGAGGTGGATTTCCTGCAGTATTAAACACTTCTATTTGAAAAATGCTGGCAACAATTTGAAATTGTGGACAATCTAGCTCTGCATGAGCATTTGTGTTGTGGATCCTACACCAGTTAGTGAGGGCTGCCTCAGCAAGATTGACTCTAGTAGTCTATTTGGCATCACCAAGTGATTGATTATCTAAAGGTGATGGCAATGAGCCATTATTTGGCCTGGAGTTCCATACTCTAGGCTGTCTCTGAGGATTATTGTTATTTCCACCACTATTGTTAAAGTTATTATTATTGTACCCTCTATCAGGATAATCTATCATTGGAATAACTTCTATTCTGGTTTGACTGGGAATAGAAGTTCTGATTTCTCAAATGATTCACTTTTGTAGTGAGTTTTCTTAGCTGAGCAAAAATTTCCTTGATTTCTTCCTTTTCTTCTTGAGCTTTGGCTACTACATTTTCACTTTGAGGCTTGAAGAAAGAAGATACATGGTTATTGTTGGATAGATCAAAACCCTAAGGTGTCTGAGTTTGTGCAGGATATTGTGACATTTGGCCATTCCCATTAAGAGGTGGCATGATACTCAATGGAGGCACTTGCAAAGGTGCAGGCATGACTGCTGGGGGTATCATTGCACCATTAGGATATTGTGTAGGATATGATGCAGGATGTTGTGTAGGATATGATGGATACATGCCAGGTAGTGTAGGGAATGCTATATTTGGAGTAGGAGTAGGTACTAACTACTGATTTACTTTGATAGCTTCTTGAAAGGCTCCTATCAAGGTAGTAATTTCAGGATGTGTTCTCCTAATGAACATGGAAGTTAATGGATATAGAGCTGAATAGTAGATACTCCTAGCAGCAGCATCTGATACTGTATAAGGAGTAACTAACTTGGATAACATTTTCTGGAACCTAGCATTGAAATTGGCAATAGGTTCTCCTTCAAACCGCTTGATAGTGGCAAATAGGTGATAATTCATTGAAGGATCAATTGGTATTTTGAACCTATCAATAAAAGCTTTCTCTAATACAGCCCATGAACCAATAGAACCCTGACCAAGACTAATAAACTAATTGTAAGCCTCTTCCCCTAAGGAAAAAGGAAATAATCTGCATACAACATCTTGATGCTCTATTCTGGTTCTACAGCAGGCTTCCTTAAAGGTTCTAATATGATCATCAGCATCTTGATAAGGATGATACTTTGGACAAAGTTTGTCCAGATTCTTTGGTAACTCATGATAAAGAAAGACATCATATCCGGAGGAGGTTAAGGTACAACCGGCTGAGGTTGGACTAAAGGTGCACCCTGAGGAGTTCCTATAGGTATATTGAAACTGATAGGAGTTACAGGAGGACACTCTAGAGGTGTTCCTGATGCACTGGAGCCAGGAGTATGATGAAGGTCAACAGTCCTAGGTCTGAAACCTTTAACAGGTACTTCTTCAAAAGGTCTGGTGGATCTCGACCTGGTATTTATCCTGTGAACTAGGATTTCTCAAATTTGGTGGGAAACTAGCTGGATGACTTTAAATACTAGCTGAATTTCACCAGCTGAGGTGATATTTATAGTCGGATGACTGATGTGACTGGATATTTGCACAATATTTGCAAAGATAGTGCAAATATGAGGTGATCTTTGGGGTAGGACGACTCTTACCACAGCATACCAAGCTTTTAAGGAGAAACTCTTCAAAGCTTTTAACAGATTTACCTAATATTGTCTGATATTTGTGAATTCATGATGATCTACTATAAAGCTTGCAATATTTATGACTGATTTAGAAATCTTTACATAGAATAAGCCTCTACAAGCTTACTACAGTAAATATTTACGCAGTGTTTGAAATTCACGGGTGGTTCAAGGTTACCTCACTCTCTGCATCATCAAACCTGAAAATAATGATGATGAGCGTTGTCGAATTCAGATCGGGGCCCTCCTTTAGCACCAATTTATGTTGGTCATGATGTTAGTCACAAACAAGCATAGAATAAAAGTACACATTAACCTTTATTCATCTTGAAAGATACGATGAATTCAGAGAATTCATGATCCCAAGTCTACGGTGATTAGGTCCTAATCATTTGACGTTACTCAGAGGTTGATGTGTGTTGCTATTTCCATTTGGGGACCTTACGTTGAGTTCATCATCATGACATCATTTTCTGCAAAGATTCTTCATAGAGAGTTCATTTTACATAGTTGTGTGATCAAATGATATAGTAATACTCAAATATTTGCATGAGATTCATCAATAATGCATGCTTTAGCTTCAAATATGCTAAATATTTTCAATTATCTATGAGATGTCCACATATTTGCATTATTTTCTTAAGATTATCAGTTATTTGCAATTGTGATGGTGAAATGCTCTGAAATTTAAAGAAATTGAATGAAATACTTCAAATGAATGTTGAACCTTCAGCTATTGAACCACATGTACATCAGATACAGTCATGAAGAGAAGAAAACCAAACCATATGTTTACTAGGACATTCCACAGCTAGATACAGTTGATGCTAACTTCAAAGGAATTGTATGAAAACAACATATGCAAGTAGACATGCACTCCAAAGGACGCAGCAAATCACCACATATATCTAGAATTCACACACTGATTACTCAAGATTTACTATGAATTGTAATCACAACAGTCTTCTCATTCATTAGGTATGCTAAGATATAGATGTATACAAAAAGCTTTGAAATAAGCCCTGAATATTTCAGTAGTCAGATTTCAATTAAGTTTTGAATGTTCAAAAAGAGGCATTCCTACACCTTTTATAGAATAAGGTGAGGAATCCATTACAAAAAGATCAGCGATCTTGATTCATCTATGCATATCTATGGTCAATATTTCCTTTAACTATGTCAACCTTTACAAAATGGCACAAGTTGCCAGCTAGCAACTATCTAAAAACTTATTTCATTAAGTATCAGATGTTGATATTTACTCTATGATACATCATCATCTACTTTATTGGAGTCGTGTGCTTCTTCACCAAGTGCATCACTTCCTGAACTTTCATCATCATGATGATGATGACCTTGCATATGAGGCTGCATGCTGCTCTGGATTTGCTCATATAGCTGCATAATTTTCTCTATTTCTTTGCCATCCTGAGTCTTTGCTTTGATGATGGCATGCTTATGTGCATCATATTTATGTCTCCTGCTGTCCAGATTGTTCTTCCTGTTATTCAGTGTCTCGTTGTAATTATCCATCTTGACTTTGATTCTCATTATTTTATCTATGACTTCTTTTGTCAAGTGAACAAGTGGATCATCTACTACTAATTGGAAGTTTCTGTGTAAAGCTTTGATGGAAAATTCTTCATCTTGATTTTCTACTTTCCCTTGCACTTTTCCTTCTAGTGTCTCCAACATTTCTGCCTCAACAGACATTAGATCATGTAGCTTCATGCTGATATCTCTTAGTTTCTTATTGCATCTCTTTAGTACTCCACATTCGAATTGAATGTCCTTATACCATATGTCAACCAACAAGGTAGTATTACTGTTTAGTACCTGTTTATTGATGAGCAGCTGAGGATTTATCCTCCTTATCTCTCCCAAGATGTCTAATACTTTTTCCAATTTGTAAGACCTCTTTCCTATCTACATCTGCAATTTGTCTACCTTGGTCCTGGAGTCGCTAAGAGTATTCCACCTCTTTAAAGAGGCCTTTACTACTTCCTCTGCAGTATCCAATGTGGATAACATCTATTTCTTTAATACAGATGCCTCATGTTTCATGAGATCTAATTTATTCACCTCCTCTTGAGAAATAGCAGTCAATGGGACTGCATGTTCAGTTGAAGTATCATCAGAATTAATCAGCCTCCCTATGTAGGCATGCAACTGAGCAACGTGCTCTTTATGTTGCTTATTTTTCTCTTTCTCTCTTTTCACTTTCTGAATTAAAGAATCAATAATATCTTTGTCTTCTTGACCCTCTTGGTCTTCATTGGCAAACCCTAAGTCCACTGTGCTGATTTGAAACTCATCTAAGGTAATTTTACCTTTTTCCTTCTCTATAGTAGGTACTACAATTTCTACAGTCCTCCTCCCAATCGTTGGATCTGTTTTGATGGCCGAAGTCATTCTGGCCTTCCTTTTAGGTTTCATTATATTCTCAGAAAATAAGGTAGACACATCAAATTCTTGAATTTCAAACTCTACCTCTGCATTTACCTCTTTCTCCAACCACAGAGGTACCTGATCATGTTTCTCTGCATCAACATGATGTTCACCTGTATCTCCTATTTTTGTCAGCAGATGTGATGGAGAAGGTGATTTCCTTGGCTCTTCTTCATGATGCTCACTTTGTTGTTGATCCTGTGGTACATCCTCCTGTTGAGGAACTTCTTTCTCTAGAGGAGCTTCCTCCTGAGGTGGAGGATCCCGTGATGTATCTATATGTTAATCATGATGATCATGATCCTTTTCTGTTATCACCTCATCCACTTTTGACTTTTCCTCCTGTTGAAGAACACTTTCAGTTGTGGATACTTGGGAAGTCTCTTTAGGTGTTGATATTGGTTTTGTAACCATGATTTGTTCTGCACCTATACCGCTTACTTCTTGAACCTTAGTGGCAAGATCCTCTACCATATCTTTCTCATCAGCCTTCTTTTCTTGAACCTCTACTATAATAGGTTCTGCTGATGCATCCTGTTGACTTTGATGGCTCAGTTCTGAAGTATGGCCCTCTAGTTCTGGCATCTTCACTTCTTCCGCAGGTTGCCCTTCGTCAGGTGATCCTATTAGATGTTCAGGATTCACATCCTGTTTCTCTGTTAAGTCTATCACTGTAGGATTTGTCACCTCTGCAATCAGTGTATCTAACCCCATTTCTTGGGCTATCTGCTCTGGGCTCTTTTCTTTCTCAGTTTCCACTTGCTTTATCTCCTCCAGTATAGTTTGAACTGGTGGAGTCTTGTGAGGGGTCATGTGTGTACCTGCAGCAAGGGTTTCCATCTTTTGTGAAGCTACTTCCTTCACAACCTCATCATCAGACAAATTTATTGTCTCATCTAGCGAGATGTGACCTTCTCCATGTGCTTGAGAGGTTTCTTTCATCTGTTCTTCTGCAAGCTCAGTCTTGAACTTGACGATGGTAGGAAGTGGAACATTGTGCTAAAGTTCCCTATGCACTTCAATACCTACCCCTTGTAACAATATAGGGGATTGTCTTATTTCACCTCTCATGGAGGTTCTTTGTTTCTTAGGTGTGGTAGATACCACCACTTGTGGAGCTCTCCTTTTCCTCTTGAATAGAAAAGGAGCCTCTTCTTCCTCAGGCTCTTCCTCCATGAGGATATCCTCTTTATCTAGTTTCTTTGAGGATTGACCCTCTTCCTGGGTCTCAGTAATTCCAGCCTCTCCTGTCTTACTCTTCTTGGACTTTCCTTTTCTTGTCCGTGGAGGGGATGTTGATCCTGATCCTGATGCTGCTGCCTCCCCAGCTATAAATACTGCTCTTTCAATAATAACCCCTTTGGGTTCATTATCAACTTTCTTTGGGGGTCTTTTGCTCTGTTGTTGTTGTGTAGGGAGCCTATCTCCCTTAGACTTCCTCTTCTCATTTATGAAGTCATCATAGTCCCCATCAGGAATATCCTGTCCTTTCTTTTTGTTGTCCACTGTAATGGCAACACCTTTCTTCTTCATAGCCTCTATCTGTTCATCAACCCAAGCTTGGGTTAGTTGTATGGTCTTGGCAATGAAGGGGTCCAAGGATATATCCTCCTGTATGGTGAGGTCAGGTGCAGAGATGGTATCATTATATATTTTCTTCTGGTCATACTCATCTGCAATTATCCTGCCATCATCTTTCTTCAATTGTTGGGGAATAGGGATGCAATCAAAGGTTCTGATTTGATTCAAAGTTAGCCTTTGATATCTTCTTCTTCTTGCTTCTGTTTCATCTTCACAGTCAACCCAGAAGTCTTCTAGGTGCCTCTGGTGAATAGGATTTCCTATTATTTTCTGTATCCTGCCATAAGGATCATATGGTCTTGTCAGCGGAAAAGGCTGCAGTTTCATTTTATTCAAGGTGACCATCACCTTCTTTATGTTCTCTGAATCTGGGCACATGTACCAGCCAATGGTGACTGGAAACAAAATTGGTGGCAGCTTTTTTGCATCCTTGTATGTTTTTTATCATTATAGAGTTCTGCCTTATGAACTCCATCCGTATCACTACATCAATGGGATACCTTGGTAGCATGAGGGGATTTCCTTCAAAACCCTTAATCCTCATGTAGGAAAATGTTGCAAATTGTATATACCAGGTCCATGCCTGTAAATTATCTCTTGAGCCTCCATGCTCAATCTCTTTGTTCTGTCCTCCTCCATGGTTCTTACCAGATGCATAGAGATTGCATCATTTACTAGTTTGTAATCTTGGAGGTAGTTGGCTCTTTGTAGCTAGGGATGGTGATCCCAGATATGCATAGCATTGATTATTCCTGTGACTTTCTCATCTGTAATCAGTGCATCAAATATGCCTTTATAAGCACAGGAGTAGATGATGTATGATGTCATATAGAAAGCACAATTTGAACCTCCTAGGTTCTTCAGCTGCTCATGCAGAGCATCACTTATTAGTTGGCCCCACAGTGGCTTGATATCTGAGTACATACACATCATTATTACACCATACATCCAGTCTCTAAAACTACCAGCATCAGGCTGGCCTGTCACTTTACTCAGTAGTGCAATCATGTACTGGTACTCATCACTAAAATCACATTTGAATAGGTACACAGGAAGTTTGGCGGCTACAGGATATGTACTTTTCTCAGCCCTCCATTAATACATAATTCTTCCTGGCCTATTTTTTGTTGTTTTCATACTCTTTCTCTAATTTCTTTAGGTCCACACTTTTGACCTTCCTGCCCAATGGCAGTCCAAATGTCTGGGAGAGACCTTTAATGGACAGGTCTGCATATATCCTCCCATGTTTCATGACCTGCCTGGTCTCTAGATTGTAATTCCTGGCACATTCAATGACCAACTCCGATGACTCCATGGAGTATAGAAACCAGCGGCATTCTACATTCTTGATATGAATACAGCATCCAGCATGGGACTCTTGTTCTTCTCATCATTCAGCCTAGCTGACCAGGCTTCCAAATTGGTACTCCCCTGATGGGTTTCTATAATTGAACCATATTTAAACAGGACACCCCTCTGAGAGGAGAACATAGGCTTACTGAATTCAGCCTCACACTTAGCCAACCTCTTATTAGCCATGGGTGCCTCCAATTGACAAAATCTTGTCTTACAATGGGTACTCACATGCATGCAAATAACACTTAACTCTACTAATCATCATGCCTACTGCATCTATTCAACATTACTTAATCATGTGGATGCATAAACCAGAACTTCTAATTAACAACCCATACTTGATTATTACAAAAACACAGGATGAGGGTTTCATTTACTTACCTGGATATGCAAATTTCCCTTTATACCAGTGGACTTCTGACAATGCTCTTAATTCTACTGATGATCACGCACTTCCTCCTGTCTGTGAACTTGATTCATATAAGGGTCGCTAGTATGAGGATATGGAAGCTGGTGCTCTATAAAAACAAATTTATCGCAAGGTGAAAATGAAATGTCAATGAATTCACCTTTTAACCATGCACTTAGGGTGAAATTAGGGCAAACCCTGACAGATTGGATCTTATTTCTTAATTCTCCGCGCGGAAAGTCAGGATTCTGCCAGCTGTTTCATCGGGCTTTGTGGTCGGCGGGAACTACCTACCATGTCTGCGTGCATTAAATGTTAATGGCGGCAATGGGAGTGGGGTGATATTCGCAAGACAAGATGATATTCAAATGACAAGAGGATATTTGCAAATATCATCCTGAGTTTAATGTGATCATCCTCCTTGAGAGGAAAAACTATCGTTGACAAGATCGGATGACGAACGCACCCTTTGGTTATGTTTAGTACATCAGGAGGATATTTGGATATATCGGGTGATGTTTCAAAGATGATGATGATTAGACAAACTTACATGTCCCTCTTTCAGAATATCAAGATGATGTCATCCTGATATTCGCTCAGTGTATCGGCAAGGCATCATGATGTCATCGTCATGTTATGTAAGTAGGATCATGTTCAAGAAATATGCCCCTGAGAAGTGGAAATGATGATTACATCATCGTCATGTTCATTTCTTTGTTTATCAGACCTGAATGACATCATCAGGATACTGGCTTAGGGGGATATTTTGCGGCAGGAGGATATTAAGAAATATCGGGTTACTTTGAAAAATATGATCCTCGCGAAATGCATAAGCTTATCGATGGGTAAAGGTTACTATCACCTAAATTTGACATCTGGATATTTGGACCGCATGATTTATCGGGTGATAAATTAGATTAGGGCGATCAAAAGGCAAACCTGCATGAAATTTGATGATCTTTCTAAATATGACGTTACTGGAATGAAATATGAACTTTAACAAACTAACCTCATGATGATGACTTACCCAGCGTTTCCATGCATGATGATCTGCATGACTTACTTTTACCAAACCGCCAAAAAGCACAAAACAAGCCAAAAAGTTGGGTCCCTATTTTGCCAAGTCAAAATGGGGCGTGTTGTGTAACTACACAACAGTTATGCATACCTAGGAGTTCAATGAGATATAATTTGATTAAGGAGAAGCACAATGGTGGATTGGTAGGACATTTTGTCATTATAGTAACTTTGGTGCATGAAAATTATTTTTGGTCTTAGATACATAAGGATGTTAGGAAATTTGTGCAAAGTTGTAGAATTTGTCAAGTTGCAAAAGGGGGTAGTCAAAATACTAGATTGTACAAACCTTTGATAGTACTAGAGAGACCTTTGGAAGACATAAGCATGGATTTCATAATGGGATTACTGAAGACACAGAGAGGACATGATTCAATATTTTTAGTGGTTGACAGATTTTCAATGATGGCACATTTTATACCTTGTAAGAAGACAACTAATGCAGTGCATGTGGCTGACGTATTTTTCAAGGAGATTGTGAGATTGCATGGATTGCCTAAGAGCATAATTTCAGATAGAGATACAAGATTTCTTGGATACTTTTGGAAGACACTTTGGAAGAAGATTAAGATAGATTTGAAGTTCAATTTAGTATTTCATCCACAGACTGATGGATAGACAGAGGTAGTGAATAGAAGTTTGGGAAACTCGTTGAGATGTTTGGTTGGAGAGAAGGTAGGAAATTAGGATTTGATTCTATCACAAGCAGAGTTTGCATATAATAATTTAGTGAATAGGAGTACCAGAAGAATGCCATTTGAGATTGTGATAGGAACTAACCCTATAGGAGTAGCAGAGTTGAGAGACATCAGCTTGGAAGATAAGAGGAGTACAGAAGCAAAAGAATTTACAGGACACATGGAGACATTGCATAATTAGGTGAAGAAGCATTTGGAGGAGATGAACCATAAGTATAAAGAGCAAGAAGATGAGAAGAGAAGACACAAAGAATTTGTAGTTGGAGATGAATTGATGGTGTATTTGAGAAAAGAAAGATTTCCAATTGTGACTTATAACAAGTTGAAGATGAAGAATTTTGGACCATGTAGGATACTCAAAAAGTTTGATTCAGGAAATGCATATGAAGGGGAGTTATCAGAGACATTGGGTATATTACCAATTTTCAATATTGCATACCTACATCAGTATCATGAAGTAGAGTTTAGGGACAACATTGAAGAAGACTTGAAGAAGCAGTTACCACAAGTGCCAGAGTAGATTGAAGACATCTTGGATAGCATAATAAGACATAGCACCACAGGAAGACAATACAAAGAATATTTGGTAAAGTGGAAAGGAAGACCAAAAGAAGACTCATCTTGGATTTCTCAGGCTAAGGTGGACCGTCTTGGTTTTCCTCTAGCCCTAGCAAAGTGAGGGACTCACTTTTTCAACAACCCTAAATGTCTGATGTAGGAGCATCTCTGGTTCAATAGCAATCTTGCATCAACCAAAAATATTTGCATTTCAGTTTGTTTCTTTTCATTTTATAGTTCAGTTTAGTCAATTTAGTCAGTGATAGTCTTAGTAGATTGGTCTGCATTCTACCATATTTTCATTTCAAACCTTGCAGAGATGGACTTAGCATCTAGACACATTCATGCACATCATATCCAATTATTTAGATCATTTGGATCAAGTACCAGAAAGATATCACTATCAGAAGATTGACTATTTTCTTAGAATAGAGCATCCTAACAGTTTCAGACAATTAGCTAAAGGAGAGGACTTGTGGAGCATTTCATGACCTGTGGAGCTAAATGACACATCATTTAATGTTGTTTGGATCGTGGCTAACCTTCCCTAAGATACACACACTATTTCATTCATTTGTAGACAAGTTCCAGATGATTAGGTCTGACCTATCTATGTACACACGTTACAACTCTTCGTTGGAGTTTGTGGCCAATGCGGAGGAATCTTATGTTCTAGAGATGATATATAATCATGTAATAGATGCCTATGAATGTAGTTGATAGTTAGTGATTTCATAAGTTAGAATTTCTAGAAAGGTGCTTCAAGGCCCTATATCTTGTACATATTCTATAATTGAGGAATTTAGGCCTGTGAGCCCTAATTATAAGCCCACATATTGCCAACCAGTTTGTATTTTGGATCTATGATATATTGAATGACTAAATCTACATTTGCCTTATATCTTAGACTTGTTTCCATTGTGTTTACTCTTACTGCACAGTCTGGATTGTTTGTTTTATGGACCCTCCTAACTGCAACTGCACCAGTGTCTAGTGTTGTATCCTTCATAATACTTCACAGTCATACAAAGTTATAGATCCACTCTACATATGTATGATGCTATTGGAAGCATTATGCCATCTAGAGCACAGTGAACTTACTAGTACATGCAGAGACAAATGCATTACTTTGGCTAAAGATTTATATACATAACATTTTGTAATGAACGTAGTCAAATGTTTACACACCTTGACTTGACTTAGAAGTTGTCTCATCCTATAGTGTTCACAGTTTGACCCCTCTAGGTCATAGTATGGATAGGTTCAAATTCCCATTAGTCCATCTAACTTGGACTTTTGACTCCTATCCTAGGAGTACATTTAATATTTGTCATGTTGCCTATGCAATAGGGAACCTGTGACTCCATGTTGTAAGGAAAGCAAGTGTGGAAATGCCTTCCTAATGCAAATTTTTAGAAGAGAAGTGCAGAAAAACTTTCAATTTCCAATCACAGATCATTAAAGATACACATTAAATAGAATGACAAAGTAGATAATTAAGAGACATACATAGAATGACCACAAGATTTATGTGGGAAAACCCTTTATGGGAGAAAAACCCACACATCAAGCAAGTCCACTATGTATTCTAGTAAAATATGGTTTACATACAAAGTTCACAAACTTGTGCTTCTAGATGTTTAGTTCACAACATCAACTTCAGTGACACAACATTTCTTTGATCAGCCTCTCACACACTACACTAAACAATTTGAAGATTGCATTACACAGTTGCAATGTAAAACTAATCAATTTGGTTACCACATAGAAACTCTTCATTCTACATTCCAAGTCATCCCAGAAACTAGTCAATTTAGTTACTGAAGACAAATGGTCACATTTGGTTTAACTACCTTTTCCCTTGTCAGAACCATTGAAGAGATTGTGGATAGTCTCTCTTCAACATCCCTATGTCCCTTCAACGATAGCTAACTCTTCGCTTACTCCAAGCCTTCTCCAACACTTCGCCATTGGATACATCGAAGAGACAATAAACAATCTCTCACCAAAATCTCAAAGTCACTCTGATAGATATACTGGCTAGGCTTTGACCATGGTCTTTACTTCTTAGGTGGTAGTCACACCATCCTCCATATTGCTGAGTCATACAACCTCCAACAATATCAACCAATCCATTCTCTCCTTAACATCGGTTGGGTCCCACCAAGGCACCCACGAGCCAGCACACAAATCAATATATATTGGCAATATCGATGGGACAACACATCATCTCCCACTGATATAAGGTTGTCCCTTTGATGAAGTTCATAACTCGTTATGTGGTCCCCAACTGCCACATTAGTTACAACTCATTGTATCAAAGTATTAAAGAGACTCAAGGTAGAGTCTCACTGAAGCCATTAATTCACTCTGATGGAGAGCCAAACCATTGTATCAGACCATTGAGGGTACTTCCAAGTGACTCCCTCCGAAATAGAGTAGTTAGGCCGATGAAACACACAACACTGCAAGCCAGTAATTTGAGGCACATTTTCCAACACATGTCACTCTATTCCCTCTCTTTAGTCTTAAAAGAATTCAAAGATTCATGGTTTTAGTGATTAAGACCTTTTTCAGTCTATGGTTCTATGATCATCTTATAACAGAGTTCTTGACAAATCAATAATGGATATAACATCTTTCCATTTTATTTGATAACATCCATAATGAACTATATATAGTAGACTTAAAGTCTAGATGTTCAAGAGGGTTATTTCACCCAACATCCCTTTTTCCAAAACATCGTCAATATAAGTAAAAGAAATATTCAAATAATACACACTTAGTTGATAAATAAACTCTTTATCCAATCCTGGTCAATGATCATTTGGGCTTTGCAAAATAATAACAAAGGTTTCTATTTCTAACTATTCTTTCTTAGCCATATCAAAAAAAGTGTCTCGTAGAGATGGGTTTCCTCCAAACCATATTTAATCTAGTTCTTTATACGAGACTCACATATCAATATCTTATCAACACGGGTTTGTAGACCTGAGATATTTACATAAGGTTATGATTGAATGTAGGTAGTAATTATTCCATAGCATGCTATAACACAATCATTGACAATAACAATATGTTATGTTGCAAGCTAGAACACAATATCAAGTGTTTTTAACAGCTTAGGCTCAAACACATTGGCCATCTTTGTGGCCTCCAAGTGTATCCACATAGTATTAATTTTATATCACCTTGGCTGACATCGTGTCCTTTGAAAGAATCATCATAGAAGTCATTATTTTCCCTCAAACTTGTGGCCCGATGGGTTATTTAGCTAGCCTGTTACAACAATGCATAGCTTGCTATTGGCCTTCAACCCAATAGAGATAGTTTATACTACTGTAGCCTTGCATGATAACTATTGACCTTATGGCTTAGTAAAGATACTTGCTACTACTATAGTAGTGCAAGATAGCTATTGGCTATATGGCCTAGTATGATAAACTTCCACTGCTACAACAGTGTGATATAACTATCGGCCTTAAGACCCAGTATGATAAACTTCTACCGCTACAATAGTGTGAAATAACTATTAGCCTTACGACCTGTTAAGATAGTTTAAAGTAATAGTGACATAAGAACTATCACAACCATCGACATTAACATTGATAAGAGTTTAACATGTAAGACACAGATACTTGATAGAGCTTCAGTTTGTCGTAGAACCCTTAGAATAAACCATTGACTAGTCTCCCCTAGACCTCACAATGTTCTTCCCTCTCCTTTCCCAAGAGCCTTTCTTTCATATCTCCTTTCTTTGAATAATCCTTACACTTCCTCTTCCATGAGGTTTTACATGAGTAAGACTGTTATACTCTTTCCTTAGTGGATAACAATCCACTCCCATCCCTACTGCCTTCGTGGATCTTTGCAAGACATAACACATGCATCATTGACATCGTGGAGCCATCCACTCTTCCACTCTTTATGGATTATGGCATGTTCCCACGACTACATAACACTCATCGACTTAATAGAATTTGATTCCAGATTAAGTGGATATCATTTATAACTTCAAAGATGTCATGGGGGTCTATATGATATTATAAGTGTATTAAGATATTCAAAATATCATCAAGATGACATCATCAGTCACATTAGTGATGATATTAATATGTAACTTGGGGTTGAGACTCACTCCCCCACATCACTATTTAGACTTTAAGGAAATAATTAACATTAATAACAAAACTTAATATAATATAAAGCAATAACATAGGAAATCTTTCACACTGACAATGGTCACTAGATTAAACTAATGTTCTATGAACATCATGAAATCGATCAACTTAAGTGGTGTCAAGAAAATGTAAAATGACATGACTTCTATAGTCCAACCGTGTTCGACTCAAACAAGGAAACAAGACCAATACTTACCCTAATGGGCATCGGTTCACAAAGAATAATTTTGATACTCAAATGGCAACCTAATCTTTTTCCACAACATCTATCTCCTCCTCCTAGGTGATACTCTCCTTCCATCTTTTGGAGGAAGATTCTTTTCCTGATTACACTCACAACAATATAACCATGATTAGTGTATCTTTGTTTGATTCATAAAACATTATAATTAAAATAATCTTAACAATAAATAATCTCATGCTTAATAAAACATAATTTGATATATATGTAATCAATGATTCTACTTGATATTTTCTACAAACATCAAATCATTAATCTAAGATTAATCATCATGTTTACAACATAAAAGTAAGATTAGGATAAATCATAAGTTGGGGATATAGCATCTCACACTTGTAGGAATGACTTGAAACTAGATTAATAGCCTTCATCTAAAATGTTAGGTTCATCCACATCTTTATGAAATTCCACAACCTTCCTCCACTTGGTCTCTTCCACCCAAGAAACCTTGTTGTTTTTCAATACCCATACTAGGAACCTACTAGATGTATTTCTAGAAACCACATTCTTCAAGTTTCTCTCAAGCCCAATCCATACCACATCTTTTAGGTAAGCCACTAGAAATTTTTTATCCAAGGATCTCACATAGTCCTTTGCCTTCATAGTTGTTGCAAATAGTTCCACAATTTTCCTAAATTCTCATCTAAAGAAACTCTCCATTTTTATAGCTAAAACCCTTAGTATCATTGTAGTCTCCTTTATGCACTCTACATTATCACAAATGGACACAATAATAAATCTTTACATAGTTTAGTGCAACCTAGGTCAAGTCGTAATGTTTTAAATACTCTCCCACATAGGCGACTCCAAACATCAACCACCTAATTACTAGGAAAATATTTCTTCCTCAAATTTCCACCTCTTCAAATAATTATTTTTATATCCTACACCACTATATAAGATTTCTACTTGACACTCCTCATCTCTAACTATTTTTTCATGAAATATTCAAAATCCATGCCAACACTTTCACTACATAAAACTTATAGAAGGTCACCAACATGCTTTGAAAGTACCCCAAACACCAACTACAATAATATTCTTCCTCTATATCTATTATTTTAAAATATAGTTTCCATTAGCCTACAAAACCATTCTATAGGTCTATCTCTCAATGTATAGAAATAATGACACAAGAAATTAGCATCGCTAATCAAAAGCATAGTTTATAGAAAATCATGACAACTTGTTTGCTTCTTTAAAAAGTAAATATGCAATCTTACACTTATCAATCAAATCTTAACAAGAAAGGGCATGTCAGATTGTTGCAAGCATGTTTTTAACTATGAAGTTAGAATTGTTACTTCTGTGAGTTCATAACAATCAAAGGAAACAACCCATAGAAAGTTCTTTCTTTAGTACTACTACTTATTCTATGGAAACAACCTATATATACAATCATCCACCTCTCCATCTATAGGCATCACTTTATTTCATTTTAAATATTGATCCTAGAAAAGAGCATTTATTCTTCTTTTAGCAAATTGAGCTCTCTAGATTTCTTCATTGCTTAGAACATCCACTTTCTTCCTATAGGGAAATTGATCTTCCTTAGCTCCTAATTTTAGTTAGTTTACCACACATCCTCTAGAAGATTCTATGTTATTGCACTTGGGTAAAAATCCTTGTTTCACTACCTATTCTAGGAACCACTCTCTTTGTTGGTTTTAATTAATCTACCACAACCTTCAGATGAAAAGGCATCTCATCCATCTAACTAGACATCTAATTAATTTTGTTGTTCATCAACCTTCCAATCCTAGACACAACATCCTTGAAACTACCAATTTTATTTTCTATCTACTATCCCAAGGTTCCATCCAGACTAGGAACCATAACTCTAATTCCAAGAAACAATCCCTTGGTCATCATCTCATCACTAAGGTTCACCAAATTTCTTCTTAGTTTAAATCACCCCTTACAAGAAATTCACTTCTAGAAAATTATCAATACTATATAAAAAGATTTATAAATTACTGCATTTTGAATATAGGATCTAATGTTAATCATTTGTTGACCACCTCATCCTTGGTGCTTTCTCAACAACCCAAACCCAACACCCAAGTTATAAAGACACCTCCTCTCTTTATGAGCCACTTTTTTTATGGATCACCTGCAATGTGACACACACAAGATATTCTATGATCCACCCTCCAAATAGATCACTTACAATGCAACACACAAAAGGATTTGTGAGCCACTTCTTTGTGTGCATAATATATAATACAACACACACAAACTTTCTCTACCAAGGGTTATCATTCACTCAAGAAATAATATAGGATTTGATACCACTTTATGTAGTCAAGGATAGAGGGTCTAATGAAAGACTATCCAACCATGAAACCTAACTCCTAGATCTAAGTAACAACTGTAATGCCCTATCATGCAACCCTAGAGTGTTAGGCTAACAAGTGCAAAATTACAGAATAAATTTTTTTTTTTGAAAGCAATAAGGTGCAACAATAGTATCTAAAGATATCATAATCACAACATAAAGAAAAGTACGCTTCTAACCACCCTAGGGAAACATAACTGGATTAGGAAATTAAGTAAAACCATAAGAGTGATAAACATTAATCTGCAGAGTTAACTAACCCAATAACTATCATAACAACAATATAAATTGATTACATAGTCTTAGATCCAAATTACATGATTACAAGAATTCAAGATTACAAGAATACAAGATTGCAAGATCGATCTCGTCGATTTACAAAAGAGTACATAAGAAGGTATACATCACTGCTGAAGAATAGAAGCCACCTGAAACTGGAACATCTCTACACAAGGCTTAAATTGAATCTCCAAGATAACCAATGGATAGCTCTACCTCCCAACCATGTGGAACCCTGAGGTCCACCCCACCGAGCTAGGAGATAACAACGAGGTGTACCACTTGGACAAGGTTGTAGCCAAGGAACACAATACTAACACTAGACTTCAAGAAGATAACAGGATGACAAGACTGCACAGACCTGACAGTACTCAACAAGACAGATCAAAACATTAGACTAGATCAAACAGGAAGACAAGACTACACTCTAGACGTACCAACAAGAATCAAGAGAAAGTAACTGAATCGCGTAAGGAGAGTGTCATCGCATGGCCCTAGCATGGGTTACCCAGGCTATCTCTCACCCGAAGCTGGCCCCCATCTATGGTTACCCTAGCAGCCTCTCTCTAGGTGCCGACCCCATAGGGTGACACACGTAGAACCAACTTGTCCTCTCATGAAGACGAGGAGGTCGGCCTTGCCAACCAGGCCTTCTCAACCCTCCTTAGCCTATGAAAGCACTCAAGGCGTGGGTGAGGTCACATTATTTATCTTGTTAAGTGTCCTACTACCCGACCCTCCTAAATACATTATTAGGTTTCCTCTTGCTTACAACTTCCATGGGGTTACCCAGTGACCTCTCACTAGGCGTCGGCCCCACCACGGAAGCCACTCCCTTTAGCATTCTCTGACCAACCAAACACTCCACAACATGCAAGGATAAAGGACACAAAAAGATACCATTCCAAAACATATGTCATTCACTTGGCCTCAACAATAAGCCCTTGATCCCCTTCAAGAAAAATTAAAACATCACCATCTAGAAACCAACTGACACAAGCACAAGACTAACAGTGAAGCCTCTGGAGTCAATAAAGAAGTTCTTACTGGGTCACCATAGTACCTTTTCCAATGTGGATATAAGGTTACAACCACCATGATCATAATTGGAAAATGACCAAGGATCAAGCGAATGAGAAAACACAACACAAGATGACCCTGCCACTAGACTACCCTAGCTTCCAAGGTGGCAAGTCCCTGGAGTTACAGAAAATGATCATGACAACAAAATCAACTAACCAACATGTCACATACCAAATTATTCCTCCTAAGGAACTCAAATGCGCATCATTGGACTATTAAGACAAAACACAATCACCAGACTCAACACCGAAATGTTTGCAATGAGCCAAAGGTATCACTAATATACTTCGGTTTAGGGACAACAATAATATCAGAGAGTAAAATACATGACTAGCAATTTTATCTTTAACAAGGTAATTAATACTTTATTTGCACAATATTGTTACCTCAGAGAATAATAATACAAATTGTTCTAACATTTCCGTCTTTATATTTATTAACTACAATAATGAAACATAAAATAGCTACCCTATAAACATCATTACATTCTATTGTCTAGTGAAGAAAAAAGGTCAAAGAGGAAGATAAAATGTATAATCCTTGTCAATCCCTTACGTTACTATAAATAGGTCCAAAGAGATATTATAATTAATAATAAAAATAATAATAATAATAATATTAATAATAATAATACTAGCTTACACAATTCATAATTCTCTCTTATAACAAACAATTTATGAACCATACTATACTATGACATAAGAGTTAAGGTAAGATCAAAAGCCATCTAAATTCTCTCCACTAAAACTAAAGTCACTCTCATGAATAATCAATTCTGTAACTACCATAACCTATCTGAATGGACTAACCAATAGTTACTTCCCATAAACAAATCAAAACACAAATAAATGGCATGGGTTGCTACTATCGAACTACCACTATCATTACAATAAACTGATCCAAAAGCAGACACAATTATTTCCTAAACACAAGAGCTTCTTCTACATGCCCCAAGACTAAGATTCTAACAAGCCCTACATCACTCCTGCATTGCTAAAAAGGTCAACTAAACATAACTCCTGCATCGACTATCCAACTGGAAGAAAAAATGATAGTAAGAAAAGGCATGCTATCACAACATACCCCAAATGATTATGGTTAAGTCAAGTTACTTCCTAAATAAACATCACTTAAGTCGAGCCTTCTGCAAATGCAAGGGATTTAATTAGCAACTTCCTAGATCGATTCTTAACAATCACTGCTAACTTCTATCAGAAGATACTAAGTTCAAACACACTAAATTCCATTCGACGATCTGCAGGAAGCAAGAAGTTCTAGAGCCTACATCAAGGAACACAGTGGTCTCAAAGTCACAAGGTGAGGCAACAGTTTGGACACATGACAAAGATCAGCCCATCACAAGGCAATGACTGACTGCTTAATTCCATGGATGAGTAGCAACATACGACAGTGCAGTAGCCAGTTATCAGGCAGCGAAAGAAGATCGACCAGCCACAAAACTTCAGCAAGGTTTTGACTATGAAGGGGTGGGGAAAGTCACACTGTGGTGACAGAAAGGATAATGAGAGCGTCCAAAAAAAGATTAGTTAACAATATTTGACAACGAAAGTCATCCAGACACAACGAAGAGGCAAGGATCAACTCAACAGTCCCTACAAATAATTTGTAGGTTAAAGTTTTCAGGTAAAAGTTTAAGAGAAGCACCAAGGGAACGACCCAAACTAGTTATGCCATGAGTTGACCGATAGCCAGAGAAGGTATAATTGTAACAACAAAAGCTCCTATCACTATCTTAAGGTCCACAAAACTCATGAGAGTTATTAGATGTTAAAGCTAGACATTGGAATCCAATATGAAACCGATGGGGACCAACACAATGGACGGTTCCTAAGTTTCACCTCAGACCAACGAAATAATACACAATCAGAAAATCAATTTGCTTATAGGGAAATAACATCATACCGAGGTAAGGATGGCAAAGAAATGGTTAGCCACAAGAATCAAAGTGGTCACAAGACTCCATTAAGGAGTAGGTAAGTGAAAGTGGTTGATTTAATCCAAGGTGTACAAAGATTTGGTCACACCGTGGCCTTCTCCCAAAGTTGCATTGATCTAGCTGAGTTTTGTCATAGAGGTTGTATGTGCCTCACAGGTTAAATGTGGCCTGCTAGAGAAGTTAGAAGAAAGATGCAGGAGGATAGTAAAACTCATGGTTTCGGTCTTCACAATGAGGGAAAAGTTTAATTTACTCTACAGAAGACAATCTCAGGGCAACCAACACAAGCCCAGGAATTCACAACGAGACCAGGATGGCAAAAAGGTTGATTCTATGCCAGAGTCACCATCTAAAGAATTCAACAAGGACTCTAATACTACAGAGCAATCAAAGACAAGGAAATGCAGAAGTTAACAAGACATACCCATACCAAAACGCTCCAGAAATCAATCTTCTCTTAGAAATTCCTTCTCTTTCTTCGCAAAGAATTCCTCTGTATCCTGCCTCCTCTCCCAGAACAAAATCAACTCTCCCTATTCCAAAAAAATCACAAACATAAAAACCCCCCCTTCATGCCAAACTTCTCGAGACCAAAATAGGCAATTGCCATTAATTCCCATAAACCCCAATTAATTACACAATCCCACTCCATAAGGGAAATTTGAAATTTTTCCTAACATAGAGATTCTCAAATCTCTAATTATATCTGGCATAAACAACATTAAATTAATCACCTAAAAGGAATATTTTAACACAACTATGCACTAATTACCTTCATAAATGTTTACAACATTACAATAACTAATTTTGTCAATAAAAGGCTTTACACAAACAATATTCCTATTTTACGACTATACCAATACTGTAAGGTAATAAAAATACAAGGAATGCATAAACAAGTATAACAACTTAACAACACTCCACAACCTGCGACGACCAACCACAAGAAACAAGGGACAACGTCACATCACAACACAAGACTATGGCAAGGACACAAGATGACAACAAGGACATAAGACTAGGACAAGGACTGGAATTGTCCTAGCGGTATAATAACTCATGTTATCTCCGTCACAATATCCATGGTGTAGGGTCCGCTCAGACCTGCTAAATCAGGTGGAGTCGAGGCCCGGTACCTGTAACCTACGTGAAAACCAATGGGTTATATATGATCAACTATAAATGTATATATATCACACACACCGAGACAATGAATCACGGTGTAGTAGGGTGCTCGATCTGAGCAGTACTACACCATCCCCACTCCAACACAAGACTATAATCAGAAGCATAAACATGATATTTTCTAACCATCACTAAACATGTCCATCTCATCATAACTGAAGTAATCATAATGTCATCAAAACTCATAACACATGTCTTGATACATCCATCGAACATAGTCCTTCAAGATTAAGGAAAACATAAACCAAAACATGCTAGTCCAAATGTCTTGAAACTATAAATATGCAATATAAGACTATCAACTGTTCCAGAACTGATAGAAAGCAACATGAAAACAACATCTATCACAAGCCAAAAAGTGAGGGGCATTACAACAACACCCAAATCTAATCAAATAGAAGAACAATTCAAAGTACTCAACAAAATAAATAGAGAAAATGATATATTTATTTCATCCATGTAATAAGTACACCAAGTGACCAAGCATTATAATATATCCTTAAATCCTTACAACAATATCAAACTAAAAGGTCTCACATTCTAATATACTAGACTTCATTAGGAACTCATTCCCATTTCACAGACTAGTTCTACAACATGAGTGATACCACAATTATTTAGCCCCCATCCTATACCACAAGTACTGCATAATAAAATACTCATTGATGTACTACTTGACTTATGATTAGCTACATGGATTCAAACTTGAAATAGGCCTTTTTCCCTCATCTAAAATTCTACTCCAAACTCTAAATCCAAGAACTATCATTTTGCCTCCCACTTAATTACTCAAATGATTCTAAACCCTTGGTTTATATAAGAAATTATAAAAACAAACCCTTAAGGAAATAAACTCATAATCCTAATCTTAATAATTACCCTATCATGTGTTTTATAATTTACGACCTCTTTTTTCATCATTCTTATGAATTGAAAATCATTTTACTCTTTGGTGCTAGAAATAGGTATTCACTAAAAATCATCATGGATCCAAATCACCAAATATCTAAACTTGTATGTTAGGAATGATTCACATTTCCCCCCTTTTAATGTGAGTCATGGGATATATTCCTCTTATCCTCCAAGTAAAGGAAAAAAAACCCAATTTGAACAATTAAACTTTATGCCACCTCAAATCATGAAATATTAGAAAATAAACTTAGTGGCATTATGTAATGGCCTCCAAATGATGAATTTCCTATTAGATGTTATTTCCAAGATCTAGACTACAAACTATAACGTTATCTTCATGCAACAAAAAAATCTCAACCAATAAGCATACACTCCCACAATATACATTCTTAAAGGCTTTAGGTAGACTACTATTAGAACCACAAAGCTAAACACTAACTAGAAAACTTGTTGATAGAATAGAAAACACAAAGAAAATAATACATATATATTGGATGATAAAAGATTGCACAACCCCTGAGATTCTCCTATATCACGTTTCAATGACAATCCTTCTACATGCTATGATGATTCTATTGTACACATTTCTTATGCTTCTTCATGCATTACATCTTATACTAATCCTAACACTATTCCTACTATTCATGCCTTCGTATACTATGGAATTATCCTACAATTAGACATATCAATATGGGGTATAATGCACATACTCAACTTAATAGTTTCCCACTATAATGTCTCTTTGACATTTGATATATATTTCCCCAATACACATAAGAATTATGAAATAAATTTTTACATCTATCATTGTTTCATCCACCATTATCCCCAATGAATTACTATAAATACTACAACCTCTTCTCAAAGATAAAACTAATATTTCATTTATATTCCATGAGTTAGCTCCTACTAAAGTAATCAAAGAGCATAAACCACTATACATTGTGGTTAGGATGGATACATTAGAATTAAAAGAGAATTAATGGACAATGAATCTAGATTGAATATTTGTAGTAATAATTTCCTAGATGGGATCCAAATTGAATATTCTAATGTCCCCAAATCTAAGGTAACCATTTAAGGGTTTTAAAATTTGATCCAACAATTCCTTGGATATATTACTATACTTACCACACTTAACATGGTTTTCCATGTGTTACCTAAAACTAAAGTGTATGATATTATTTTAGAGTGTCCTTGGATTCACAATTTGGAGGTTTCTCCATCTACACTTCATCATAATCTCACATTCATCAATAATAACAAGAGATCTATAGTTTCATTTTATGATAACCATATAAATTTCATATTGCCAAAAGAGATAAAACTTTAATATTTTCCAAAATAGTAATTACATATATGATACCCTTAAGACCTTTTCCTAATCTACCTACACAATATTTATCCTAAAGACATTTAGGGTTCTCTAAACCATACATCACAATGTAACAAGTAACATAAATCCAAACATGAGAATTTCCATATTACTCCTTTGACCATATATATTGACATACATGTGATAAATCAACTTTAGATGCTCAAATAAAATAACATTCTAATGAAGCTTATATTTTTTATGGATCTAGAACTAGCCATCAAATTATGTATCTTGTCTTCATATAAATTGTCTAGTCAGTATGGAAATGCATATATCATTCTCCAAAATCATGTCTATGATGGAAGAGGAGTGAGCTTCAAACAACAAGGCATACTTGAACTTGTGTACAAGTAAATGAAATACATATAAATAAGCTGAACTAAACCTAATCTATTATATTAAAAATGCATGCAACCTCAAGATAATACATAAAAGAACTTGCATATAAATGATGAAAACATAAATACAATTATCACCCACAAGCTCCCTTCTTGTACCAAGATATGGTGGTTGTGTCCATGGAGAGTTGTGATTGAGAAAAGATATGTTAGTGCTCAAGTCAACAACATAGCATTGCATTCAAGACATGTTGTTAAAATTGCTCATTGAGGATGCTATTTATAGACTTTTGAATGGGTGGATGAAGGGCTAAGATTAATTGTCAAGATCAATGATTGAGGATTGTTGAGAGGATTGGATAGATGGCAAGCCCCCAAGTGTGACCTTTTGAGAGATGGTCAAAGGAGTTTCCAAGATTCAAGGGAGATCAAGGGTGGAGGATTTTATTGGAGAAAGTGGATGGTGGAGGTCTGAAAAGTAGATTTTTTGATGGATATGAAAATCCTTTCCCATGCCTAGGTGCTAAGCATCTACACTTCAAAGCCATACCTTCGACCTATGTGTACATTTTGGGAACTTGTTTAAAATTTACCTTGATTAATCATGTTTAAGAATATGTAAATGATTATGGAATGTTAATTATTTGATTTTGATAACTAATAAAAAGTCAACAAAATAGGGAATTAAATAAATATGAGAATTCATTAAATTTTTGGGATGGGAATGAGGAACTTAGATAAATAAATATTTCAACTTATTTATCTATGGTTGGATTATAGATGAAGGATTGCTTAGTTAAATTAATATTCCTAATTAATTTAATTAATTCTTGAATCAATAGTGAATTTATTAATTAAACAAAAAAAATTAATTAATATTTGAAGGGAAATTGGGATAATTAATTAAAGGAATGGAATTTATTCAATTAATTATATAATAATTATAAGGTGTGACTAAAATGGTGATGAGACAATTTTAGGTGTCTATAGAACCCATCCAAACACTAGAGATGAACAGCACTAAAGGAAAGGTTATTATTTTACCATAAATAATGATATATATTTGACATTGATCTATCTTACATTGATCTACATAGGTTTTTTGGACACCCCTCCTTTAGATGCTTTTTCTTATGATGTGTTGGTGCATATTTATTTTCTTTCATTTAGTTTATTTACTTTATTTCATTAGTGTGTACCTAGGATAAGGTTACTAAGATAGGTTTCTACTTGGTTAGGTTTTAATTGCATCATGTGACTTGTGCTTTCCTAGTTTGGTGGAGATGTGCTTCACACATGTGACTAGATATCCTTTACCCCATATTTGTTGTACACTCACATTTGTTGGTTGAGTATCCCATATAAAAAAACCTTATAGCTCACTCTTGAGCATCCCTATAAATACATTTGTATCTATATTGGAATAACAATCATATTACATTTCTCCAATCTTTAGTTGTGTTTTTCTATTTTTCCTTATTCATGCCATCAAATTTTGTGAGGTTTTCCCATGTGAAAATATTACATGACATCAGAGTGGTTTTGTGACTTAAGGCTTGCCCATATCCATGGAGGATAAAAAATAATTGTTATATAATTAGCATTCTTTTCTCTTACATATTTAGATGATTTGGAGAATCAAAATAATTAGAGATAAAGATCAGCCTATGGGATTACCTTTGCAGCAACATTTTCTAGACACATTTGGTGAATGGTAGAGTAGATCATAGAGCACATCATTATGTCTATATAATTTTACATTGTTAGTTTTTCTTCTCACTTCATCTAGGTTGGGCTTCGGAGGTGAGATTTATAAGGGTTTCAAGGAAGGGTTTCTTGTTAGGCATCCATAGATCACTTGTCACTTAGAGAATTTTGGAGCAAATTTGACACTACCATTGCATCCAAAAGGCCCCAAAAGCCTAGGATTGCCCATTCATTCATCAATTTTTGACAACTTTGTCTAGAGGATTATAAGAAGTTTTCCTCTTCTATTGTTTTCCATATGATTATTGGCATCTTGGTGAAATTTTTAAAGACCATTCCTTGTAGGTACATGCACATCGATTGGAATAAGCATATTTGAGAGGTATATAATAAAAAACATGATTTGTTTAATCTACAGGTTTTATATTTTTGTAGTTTTTTATAAAAAAATTGATTTGGCAAGGTACTACATGGAACCATATGGGATTGGTAGACTAGTACCAAGTCATAAATTTGATTTATTTTGAGGCACCTTGTAGGGAATGCCCCCACCATTGGTCCTCTTATTTAAGTGTTGGAACCTATCATGGAGTTGGACCCTTTACACAATTGTGACTCTTGTAATAAATTCTATTTACTTTCAGAGGTCATGGGACCCTCCACTTAGCCTACATAGCCCTATGTATTATGAAAACCCCATTTTCATCAACCATCTCAAGTGAATTTTACTAGATTCTGTAGTGCTCACAACTATTTTGGCAAAATCTATTCTAAGTTTGGTGGTTTGTATGTCTAGCAATAAAATTTGGTAGTGGCCCAAAACAACTGAAATTTCCCCCTTTCCTATCCCTACAACCATAATACCACTTGGGACTATACCCTTAAAATATCTACTCCCTCTAAGTGGTTTCATGCCTCTTTTTTGGCAATTTTTAGACATCTAAGAGAAATTTTGGTTGTATGAAGGCTATTTTCAACAAATTGATGGTAGCATTGGCATCTCTTGAGAATATTCTATCATCTAAAATATTATGTCACCTAACACCTCTTGATTTCAACTTATTTCTTCTCTTAAGGTATCCCCTTTCCATTTACACTTTGGTTTGGGTTCTTGAACTTTACAAGCTCCGTTCTTAGTCATATAAGCTCCAATTTTCAAGGAATTTTTTATTGGGGTCACTTTTGGAGACCTTCATAGTGGTGTATGTGGTTTGTGATTTCATAGTTTTTTTGATGGATTTTTATCATTTTGGGAACTTCTAAGGCTCTATTTGGGACCATAACATTTTATTTTTGACATCATTGTATTGAAAGTGTGTGTTTCATTGCATACTTTGTTATGGTGTCCTTGATTTTATTCCATTATATACTAGGAATTTTCATTTCAATATTTTATCTTTTTGAGGCATTTGTATTCACTAACATCAAGTCCATATTACAATTTGGCAAGTGGAAAATATAAATGCACCAATTATAAACTACCATATTCACATTTTTCTAGGAGGGATCTCTTGATTGAGTGACTTTTGGAGGTTCTTATAGATGTTTTTAATTCATATTGATGTTAGTGTAGGTTTTTTCTTTTCCTTATGTTATGGTATATTTAATTTTTCTTACACATATTATTAAGATTGCTTAGGTTATTTAGACATGGTTATTATGAGAACACCTGGCATAATCCATCAATTACATGTGCTGCTCTCACCTACTTTTAGGTAGTTGAGTCTCATACCCTCTTTTGGATTTATTTCCCACCTCTCATAACTATTTGTTTGTCTTTATCTGAGTAGGTGCAACCATGTATTTTGGTATTTACCAAGTAGGTAAAAATCTTGCCTATTTTGAGTAGGAGTTATTACTCCTCTTGGATGTGTATGCCTTTATTTTCTATATATACAACACTCATCTCTCACCTCAGCTAGTTAGTCAAAGTAATGTGAGCATTACATAAATTCTCTTGCAGTTTTATCTCTTAAATTATCTTTCAGGATAATATCCCCATTCTGCTATTTTGATCCTCGATCATCTATCAATTGGAGTTCATGTGATCTATGATTGACAATAGATCTTAGTTCAAATTCTTTCTTATCATAGAATCTAACATGGTATCAAATATTTGTTATCTAGTATAGCTCGTTTCATTATTCTATCAATTGAGAGATTTGAGACTAATCATTGCTAATGTTTTTCTCAACAAGAAAATCTAGTATGCTCTTCTCTTACTAGATGATCTAGAGAATGAAAATAGTTTAGAAGAAAAATAAGAATCTGGTAATACTCTAGTTTTCATTTATGTTCTTGTGAAATCTTGGTGCTTGTAGCTTTTTGATCATCTTGGTAGCATTTTTAGTTGTTCCATAACATTTGGGAGGCTCGAACAAGTCAAGATTAGCTTTTGTTTCACTAAAATTAGAGATTGAATGACCTAGTTACAAACATGGGTTTTAGAGTGGTTCCTATGGGTAGCTATCATTTCAAAGCATTTTCAACCCAAAAAGACCTTTCCATTATGATCAGAAGGCCCAAAAACATAAATATTAATTTTTAGATCATCAAAATTAGAGTCAGGAGCCTCTATAGAATTTTTTTCCTCCTTAGGTTGTATAGAGCTTGTATAGTATGGTGTCACAAAGCATCATACAATGTGGCCATAAAATTTTTTTGAAATTTTTTTTTAAAAAGAGCTAAATTCCTAAGCAAGAAGTGTGCTAGCACACCACCACCCATGCCACTTGCATTGTAGCCAGCCATTGCCACACCACTCATAGGTAACAACTTTTTCGCCATCACCTCTAGTAGCCAATCCAGGCAATAGCACCAATTGTGACCCTCCTCTACCACTGACTAGTATATTTCTAAGAAGATTCACCCTACAAACCATGGTTTTTGGAAAAAGTGGTTTCTCTCTATCTCTTGGACGTTTTAGATTTCAACAAAGGTAGTTTTAGTGTCGACTGACAATTTTGGAAAAAGTGAAAGGCGGTATTGGATTTATGGCTAGAAAAAGGAATATTCTAGTGAATCTTCTTTTTTTTGGCTACTAACATTAGTGTTACATCCTTGTTCAACCTCCCCAACTCTACCCCTTCTCTGTTGGGTTTTTCACTTTTGAAGGCCAACTTCGGGAAGCATTTTCTCAACCACATAGAGGCTTTTTTAGCACAATTTTTTTATTTATTTTAGGGTAGAATTTCATGATCTACACTATGGTGGGATTGGTTTTTTGATTTGAAACTCTAGTTTTTCATAAATTGAGGATTTTTTAGAATTTGCTACACAGTTTTCATTTTGAGACCTTTCGGGAGCCATAACATGCAAAAAACTCCTTTTTGGATTTTTTTTTAAAGTGTGTATTTTTCTGCATTCTCCATATTGGTGCTCTCAAAGTAATCTCATATTGTACTAGAATTGTAGTTTTAGTATTTTGACCATTCTTGGACCCTATAAGAGTCTGAAAATCTGTTATTTGCATTGTAAATTGTACTAATTATAAAGTGCCACACATTATACTTTCTTGGGGGTCATTTTAGAAACTAGTTAAAAGGGTGGGGTATCTCGCATGTCTTATTTTTACACTCTTCTTTTTTCATAACATTCTACTTGTATACACTAATGGATCTACCAACAATTCTTATCCTCACACCATATAACTATTTTGATTGGAAATCTAAAATGATAATCTATTTCAAAAGGCAAGGATTACATAAGGTTACAATGGGACTTGAGATAGAACCCACAAAGGATATATAAAATCCAAACTAGTTTAATAAATATGATGAAGCATTCAGTAATATAAAATCCTAACTTACTCTTTCACATCAAGTCTTCCACTACACCAAATGAGGTTTGGACCACATTGGAAAGTCTCTTTGGTAATCAGGATGAATTGAGGGATCATGAATTGGAGAAAAAACTCATGGGGTTGAGTCCAAGCAATTTTGATACCATACAAGACTTCTTCACAAAGTTAAAATCCATCATATTGTAGTTAAAGTAGTGTGTAATACAAAATAAAGACACACAACTAATCTTAAGTATTTTTTGTAATCTTTGTTTGAACTATTATGTATTTATTTCTACTGTTTATACCATAAAATGTTGAATACACAAGACAATTGAGAGGGGGGTGAATTAATTGTATCATAAACTTGAAACCCTCACAAACATTTAGATCCACATTATTTTAATTAACCCTTAAACTTCTTATGATGTTTAAGCATGAAAAGTAAATAACAGAAGCTGGATCATAACAACACCAAACACAAGACAACATTAGATTTTACATGGAAAACCCAAGAAGGGAAAAACCATGGTGGGGATTAGCTCACAATATAAAGTAGTAGCAACACTGAATTACAAAAGGCTCACTACCAAAGGGATCACTACCTAGAAGAAAGAAAGAAAGGCTCACTACTAAAGGACTCACTATCTTGAAGAAAGAGATAGAAGAGGAGGCTCACTACCACGGATGAACTGATATAATTACATCTAATCTATGCATGGAGTACAGTTCCAATAAAGCTCAATATTCACCACAACATAAAAATCACCTTCATAGCAACACTAAAAAATAGTAGACACCTTTTGCTCGCTACATCCAGTAGCCTAACACATGAAATCTCTCACTACACTAATCAAATTTGCATCATAGAAATCATATTCATTACGCATGCCCACTATCACAAATCCTTGACACTTATTTATACCATCATCAATATTGAAAGCATTCTCCAAGGTTAGAAACACATCTTAACTTAGAAAATTTAAATTAGGTTTAGACCAAACCATTCTCACGGAGGAAAGGAATGAATGTGGACCACATCACACCTTAGCATGGATCTAAATCCACTCTTACACACTTCATCACACTTTCTCAATCAATGAAACACAACTACAATTAGTGTAAACAACCAAGTTGGCCAAACTTGTGTTAACACTATGAACTTTTAAGTGCACATTTCCTCAAAATCAAAATATGACATGTGGACCACACACCAATCTTAAACATGATCTAGAAACATCCACAAGCTCCTGGAAACCAAAAAAAATATTTGCAACATCTTTCACTTGAAGAAAGTTCACACCAAAGCACTTAGATTACTCTGCCATCAACTGCAAGTTAAGAGATGAACTTTTAGAGCACCAAACCACAATCCACTTGAACTGAAGGAAGATATAGACCACATAAGCATAAATCCAGAACTGTAAAGCTAAAAACAAATCTATGGAGAAATGCAGAGCAAAACAATTTCTTCTAGACACTTCTACACATCCCAGAAACATAGTCCACATAGTAGTGAACATAACTTTCTCTACACAATGAATTAGGGCACAAAATCTAGAACATAACATCTTTGAACACATCTAAATAGCATATTCAAACCACAAGAGTAGAACTTCACTAAGGAAGAAATGTGAAGCAAAATCAGAACATTACTTTGTTAAGTCAGAACACATCTTCAACACACTATTTCCTTTATAAATCAAATTTTCTCAAAAGCACTTGGAAATCAACCATTAGAAAGATATTCCTAGCATCTTCAGTACTTCCTCAAGGCAACCAATTCATCTTCAACAAAGCAACCTAATAAAACAACAAAAACCTCATCAGTAGACATAGTTGACACCAATGACAACACCAATAGCTCATGCTTGCAACAATCTCCCCCTTTTTCATTGATGGCAACACATAATGTGAAAAACCATCAAGACACAGCTCTGTACTAGACTTATTTTCTTTCTTACTCCCCCTCTTTCTTTTACACACCTTACTCTCCTTGATCACTGATTCTTTTTCTTTTTCACATTGATCTCTCTCCCCCTTTGACATCAATGGAAAAGGGTGACATGCCTCTTCTTTCACTCTTATCAGGTCAAATGATTTTTTCTTTTCACTTCTCTGAGTACTCCCCCTTAGGAGTGCACATCAAACTATATCAACTCTTACTCCTCCTGTCTGCAACAATCATCATGACCACTACTTGCTCCCCCTGAGAGGTAACTTCCAACATCAGTTCAGAAAATAATGAATCTTAATGTCCACTAGACTAATGCATCTAGTTCAAAGAAGGAGCGGCAATAACCCCTAACATTTTTTGAAGATACTCAAATGTATCGTTAGGAAGAGCCTTAGTGAATATGTCAACAAATTGATCCTTTGTAGGCACATACTCAAGCTTCACTTCATTCTCTACAACCTTCTCTCTTAGAAAGTGAGACCTAATTGAAATACACTTTGTCCTTGAATGCATCACCAGATTCTTTGAAATGTTAATAGCACTTGTAATATCACAAAAAATAGAAATTGGCTCATTATACACAACTTTGATATACTTGAAGGTTTGTCTCATCCATAATACCTGTGTGCAAAATGATGTTGCAACAATATATTCTGCCTCTGTACTAGATAAAGACACTAAATCTTGTTTCTTACTTAGCCAAGACACCAAACTACATCCAAGAAAGAATGCACCACCACTTGTACTTTTTATGTCATCTACACAACCAACCCAATCAGCATTTGTATAAGCACTTAGAGTAAAGTCAATATCTTTTGGATACCACAAGCCATGATCTAGAGTGCCCTTTAAATATCTTAGAATCCTTTTCACTGCCATAACATGTGACTCTCTAGGATCTTCTTGAAATCTAGCCACAAGACAAATTGCATGCATAATATCTGGTCTAGTAGCAATCAAATATAGTAATCCTCTAATCATTGATCTGTACTTGCTCTGATTAGCCTTAGGAGATTCATCATTCTTTCTCAACTTACAACCAAAAACCATAGGAGTAAAAACTAGTTTAGAATCTTCCATTTCAAACTTCTTTAACAACTCTCTTACATACTTTGACTAAGAAATAAAAATACCCTTATCTGTCTAATTATTCTATAACCCAAGGAAGAAGTTCATTTCCCCATACAATGACATTTCAAATTCTTTCTACATTTCATCTGTAAAACTCTTGCAGATACCTTCATTTCCACCCAAAATTATATCATCTACATACACTTCCCCAATTTGAATTTGAACTTCACTTATTTTGATGTATAGATTGCTATCGGTAGTACCTTTATTGAATCCTTGCTCTAATAAATACCTATCTAACGTTATATACCAAGCTCTGGGAGCTTGTTTCAATCCATATAGTGCCTTCTTCAACTTGCAAACCATAACTGGCTTATCTGACAACTGAAATTATTCTGGTTGTTCTATGTACACTTCCTCTTCCAACTCACCATTTAAGAAAGTAAACTTCACATCCATTTGATATACTTTGAAATCCTTATGTGCTACAAAAGCCAAAAACATCATAATGGCCTTTTAGTCTTTCTCCCGAAACATAAGTTTCCTCATAGTCTATTGCTTCCACTTGTGAGTAACCTTTACACATAAGTCTTGCCTTGTTCCTTACCACTTCTCCATTCTCATTCAATTTGTTCTGGAATACCCACATATTTCCAATTACATTTTTGTTCTTTGGTCTTGGAACAAGTTCCCAAGTCTAATTCTTCTCAATTTGCATTAGTTTTTCTTCCATAGTCTTAATCCAATACTCATCCTTGCATGCCTCAACCACTATTTTAGGTTCAACTTTAGAAAGTAAACATAGATTCACCTATTCTTTGGTAGATCTCCTTCTTGTCAGTACACCTTTGCTCTTATCACCAATGATCTAGTCTTCAGGGTGGTGTCTCTGCACATACTTGGGAGTTTTAGGGATTCTTTCTAGAGCTTCTTGTTCTTCAACTTGTACTTATTATTTTTAAGATTCTTCTTCTCTACAAGAAGACTCATTTGATCCATATCCATTAACCTTTGAAATCTTTGGTATATCTTCATCAACCATAAGTTTAGCACTTTCAATAATTTTTCTTAGCCTTTTGTTGTAGCACCAGTAAGCTTTGATTTTAGTAGAATACCCAAGGAAAATACCTTCATCACACCTCGCATCAAACTTTCCTAGTTCTTCATCTCTTCTAATATAACATTTGCTTCCAAAAACTTTAAAATATTTAATAGTAGGAATCCTTCCATACCATAGTTCATAGGGAGTCTTTGTGTCATTTTCTCTTGTACTCTGTTCTATATGTAAACAATAGTATGAATTGCTTCTCTCTAGTAGACTTTTGATAGGTTTGCTTCTTTTATCATTGTCCTTGCAGCTTCTTGAACCACTCCATTCTACCAAGGAGTCCTAGGGATAGATAAATGCCTTTTTATCCCATGATCCTCACAAAAGGTACATTAAACTCATTTGATGTAAATTCTCCACCTTTGTCAAATCTCAAGCACTTGATTTTAGTATCCATTTCATTCTCAACCATAGATTTAAATGCCTTAAACTTATCTAGAGCTTCTAATTTTTCTTAAAGAAAGTTAACCCATGCATTCTGGAATAATCATCAATTAGCAACATGAAATACCTGTCAACTTGAAAACTCCTTACCTTGGTAGAACCACAAAGAGCTATATGTACCAATTCCAATAGTTTGGTAGAAGATTGTTCTTTAGCTTTGAAACTTCCTCTTGCTTTCTTTCCAACTTGACATTCTTTGCAAATGGTATTGATAGGCTTTGTAAACTTTGGAAGATCTCTCACAACTTGAATTGAACTTATCTTTACCAGGCTATCAAAACTGATGTGACACAATCTTCTATACCATAGCCACCTTTCATTGACTTGAGTCATGAAGCAACATCCATTAGTACCTTTGAGATAATAAACATTTCCATCTGTCCTCTTTCTAGCAACAATCACTATTCTAGAGCTTTTCCTAATCTCACAGCCATCATCCTAAAACATAAGATTGTATCCTTTTCTATAGATTTGTCCAACACTCAAAAGATTATGCTTTAAACCCTTAACATAAATAACATCATCAATGTTATTCTTTCCATCAAAACTAATTGAACCTTTTCCATAGATCTTAGCATCTGCATCATCACCAAACCTAACTACTCCACCTTCATATTTTTCAAGTTTAACAAACTTACTCTTATCACCTGTCATATGTTTTGAGCATCCACTGTCATGACCCAGTCATCTTTTTCTCTTCTAGAATGAAAACTAGACATTATAGTGCCTTTAGGGTCAGTACTTGCTTCCGAACCCTTTTCCTTCACACAACTTCTAGAGTTAGCAGAAACAATTTCTTTTCTTAGGGCTATGAATAAGCATTCATTATCATTTTCATCCTCATAATCAGATTCATCATCAAATATACTTTCATCTTCTCTAACATAGTAACTTTTCTTAACCATCTTACATCTATTTTCACTATTCTTAATTCTAAGAGTTTTATTTGGACATCTTGAAGCATAATGATGTATATTTCCACAACTGAAACATTTAAAAGGTAACTTACCACTAAACCTTCCAGTACCCTTTTTGATCCTTCTCACAAAGTTACCTTCCACTTTATCAAGATCTTCTAGATCTGATTCCATAGTCTTCTCTGATTTTCCAGCCTTAAAAGCACTCTCAACCTTTGTTGTTCTGCTAGTTGTACCAAACTCTTTTATTTCAAAGGCAGTTAAGGTGCCAAGCAATTAAACTTTGGTAAACTGATTCAAATTTTGTAATTCTTTAATAGAAGAAACCTTATGACTATAAGACTTAGAAAGAGTTTGAAGTACCTTCAATATCATTTCTTTATCATCTATATTTCCACCAAGTCCTTTGATGTCATTGACAACTTCAACCACCTTCTGTAAGTAGCTTGTAATGTTTTCATCTTGAAACATTTGCATGGTCTCAAACATGAGTTTCAAATTCTACATTTTAGCTTGTTTGACCTTATCGTTTCCTTCATAAACACTTTTCAACTTTTTCCAAATCTCATTAGTAGTTTTCAAACTCACAACTTTCACCAATTTAGAATTAGTAAGACTACTTAAAAGAGCATGTTTTACCAAGTACCATCAATTTCATGAGCTTTGATTTCTTCAGTAGTTCTTATACCATTCTAAGGTATAGTGTAATCAGACTCAACAGATCTCTAGATCTCATAACCAAGAGAAGTCAGAAAGGCTTCCATCCTTATCTTCCAAAGTGCATAGTTAGATCCATCAATCAAGGGAACATCCTTCTTGTACGGAATCTCAGATCTACCTCAAGTTGTTAAGTTCTCTTCTAAGGAACCTTGCTCTGATACCAATTGTTGAATGCACAAGACAACTGAGAGGGGGGTGAATCAGTTGTAACTTAAACTTAAAACCCTCACAAACATTTAGATCCACATTAGCTTAACTAACCCTTAAACTTGTTATGATGATTAAGCATGAAAAGAAAATAACAAAAACTAAATCATAACAACACCAAACACAAGACAACATTGGATTTTATGTGGAAAACCAAATAAGGGAAAAACCGTGGCGAGGATTATCTCACAATATAAAGTAGTAGAAACACTAAATTACAAAATGTTCACTACCTTGAAGAAATAAAGAAAGGCTCACTACCAAAGGATTCATTGTCCTAAAGAAATAGCTAGAAGAGGAGGCTCACTGCCAGGGCTAAACTGATATAATTGCTTCTAACCTATGCATGGAGTACAGTTCCAATGAAGCTCAATACTCATCACAACACAAACATCACCTTTGCAACAACACTAAAAAATAGTAGACACCTTCTGCTCATTGCATACAGTAGCCTAACACATGAAATCTCTCACTATACTAATCAAATTTGCATCACAAAAATCTTATTCATCATGCATGCCCACTGTCATGAATCCTTGACACTTATTTATACCATCGTCAACCTTGAAAGCATTCTCTAAGGTCAGCAACACATCTTAACCTAGAAAATTCAAATTAGGTCTGGACCAAAACATTCTCACAGATGAAAGAAATGAATGTGGACCACATCACACCTTAGCACATACCTAAACCACTCTTACACCCTTCATCACGCTTTCACAATCAACAAAGCACAGCTACAATTAATGTAAACAACAAAGTTGACCAAACTTGTGTTAACACTATGAACTTTTAAGTGCATGCTTCTTCAAAACCAAAATATGACATGTGGACCATGCACCAAGCTTGAACATGATCTAGAAACATCCAAAAGCACCTGGAGACCAACAAAAATCTTTGCAACATCTTTCACCTAAAGAAAGTTCACACCGAAGCACTTATATTACTCTGTCGACAACTCCAACTCAAGAAATGAACTTGCAGAGCACTAAACCATGAACCACTTGAACTGAAGGAAGATATAGACCTTATAAGAATAAATCCAAAACTACAAAACTAGAAACAAATCTGTAGAGAAATGCAGAGCAAAATAGTTTCTCCCAGACACTTCTGCACATCCCAGAAACATAGTCCACACACTGGTGAACATAACTTTCTTTACACAATGAATCAGAGCACAAAAGTTGGAACATAACACCTCTAAACACCTTTGAACAACATATTCAAACTGCAAAAGTAGATCTTCACTAAGGAAGAAGTGCGAAGAAAAATTAGAATATTACTCTGTTAAGTTAGAACACATCTTCAACACATTATTTCCTTTATTAATCAAATTTTCTCAAAAGCACTTGGAAACAAACCACCAGAAACATATTCCTAGAATCTTTAGTACTTCCTCAAGGCAACCAAATCATCTTCAAAAAATCAACTTCATCAAACAACAACAACTTCATCAGTAGACATAGTTGACACCAATGACAACACCGATAGCTCATACTTGCAACAATAAAATAATCTCTAGGTTCCAAGTAGAAAATTCCTTCTCTAGATGAGTTCACTACAAAAGTCACTAAGGAGAAAGATAAATTAGTTTGCATGGGTATAATCAAACCCTCAAAGTCACATGCCTTGGCTGAGAATCAAGGCACAAAAGAATAGAAAGGGATGGGAAAACAAGATAAGAAATTAAAGAACCAAGAAGAGGAGAAGAAAGATTAGAAAACTACTACCTTAAATGTAGTTAATCAGATCTCTTCTTCAGAAAGTAAACAACCTAAGAAGGGAAGGTTAGGTGTGCACATTGTAAAAGGATTAGCCATGATGAACACAAGTGTTTAAAGAAGTGGATTGATAACCTTACACATCTTCTTGAAAAGAGCAATATCAAGGTGGTTGACTCTATCAAATAGGGTTCTTCAGAAGGGTATTCAAAAAATATAGATAAAAGTAAGGGGAAAGGAAAGGGAAAGGCCCTAGTTGTAGTTGCTTCATAGCCTAATACTTGTATAATTGAATCAAGTGCTTCACACCACATAGCTTCCTCATAGGATGGTTTTACCTGCATAGAGCCATGTTCTATGCCAACCATAATAATGAGTGATGACACCCCTACTGAATTGCATGGAAGAGGGTCTATTGACATCGGCAAAGGAACATTTCAAGATGTTCTCTATGTTTCATCTTTGTCAACTAATCTCCTATCTATTTATCAAATCACTCATGTTGGATTTGGAAAGTAGGTTGAGCTCACAAGTTAGACACAATGGTAATTAGTGAAATGCATAGTGGGTCTATAGTTGCCATGGAGAAAGATGATAACTAGTCTAGACTATATCACTTTTCTCATTTTGTTCATGACTCTCCCTTGACTGCATTACTCATTCACTTAGATGAGGTAGTTTTTTTGTGGCATTAAAGGTTTGACGACTTGAATTATTATTACTTGTAGCAACTCTATCAATAAGACATGGTTTCAAGGTTGCCTTCTATTCAATTTTTTGATGGATTTTTTTAGGAGTGAATTCTTGGTAAGCATCTTGAAAAGAAGTATGGCAAAGGAAAGGATGGAGGGCCACATAACTTCCTGAGTTAGTACATAGTGACCTGGAAAGGCTATTCCCACCCCCATCTTTTAGTAGGGATCGATATGTCTTGACATTCATTGATGATATTTCCAGATAAACATGTATGTTTTCTTAAATAGAAGTCTGAGGTCTTTATTCTTTCTTAAGACTTCAAATGTTTTGCAAGAGAAACAATAAGGGAAAACCATCAAGATTATATGAATAGATAATGAGGGTGAATATGTTAACCATCAATTTGAACAGTTTTGTGCTTTAGAAGGTATTGTCTTGTAGCACATAGTTCCATAAATCCTAAGCAGAATGGTGTCACAAAATGCAAGAATAGGCCCTTGAAAAAGATGGCTTATTGTATGATACATTCCATATCATTGGCACCTCAATACTAGGTGGAGGCCATCAATTATACATGATATATCCAGAATCAAGTTCCTCATTGATTTGTGAAGGGGGTTATGCCTTTTCAAGCATAGACCAGTTAGAAACCCATATTAAAACACATTTTAGTGCTTGGTTCTATTGGAACCTAAAATTTCATACCAATTTTTGTAAGAAATTTTGGGCTCCCATATGAAAAAATCAATTTCAACACTCATAGATACACTGAAAATATGTCCAAGAAGCCTACTTTGGAGAGTTATGTTTTGAAGCCTATTCATTTTCTTACAAAATCACTTTGCTAGCATGCTTACCTATCATACATGAGTTGACATGTCTGATTTCACCTTCCTATGACAAGATTTGACTAAGTTTCGAGGAATCAAGGTGAGGGGTTCTGGTAAAGTTTGTTGTCTACACAGTGTAAAATCAGCCCGAGAAGCTAACTTTGAAGGCCAATATATAACAGCTAGATGATGTTCATAATTAACCAATTGGTGTTCTTGATTCACCTTATCAAATCTACTTCTATGTCTGGTTTGAAGGCTCCAGCACATCATTTTCTACTTTTTTAAAATGAAAAGCAAATGCATTTAGCCCTGATTTCATAGTTTCACCTCTAGAGAGGTCAACTTTGGCCCTAAATAATTTGTGATCAGAGATGATTGGTCAAAAAAAATCTTGCACACACACTCATCAAGCCTAAATAAACTGAACTCTCCAGTTACAACTTCTTAGGAAGAGATTTAATGGTTTTTTTAAAATTGCAAGTTGGTGAGCTCGAATCAGGTTTTGACAGGGGTATTTTTCAAGAAGGTTAATTTGGAGGCTAATATCTAGCAATCAAGTCATGTTCATGACAAACCAATTGGTGTCTCAAATTCTTCCCATATTAATGTGCCTTCATACCAGTTCTCAAGATCCCAGCACTTCGTTTGATATTTTTTCAAAATCAAATCCAAATGGGTTTTACACAGATTTTTGACTGCATTCCCAGGCAGCTTCAGAAAGGTCAACTTTGGCACTTGATATTTTGTGAAGGAAGAGGAATGATGAAAAATCCTTTTGCACTAAATGACCTAATCTCTAGGATGGTATCTCCTAAAAATCAGCTTTGATATTTTTTCAAAGAGGCAAGTTGGCAAGTTTCAGTTGAGTTTAAACAGGCATAAAAACATGCTGAGTGAGCTATTTTGATTGCAAGCAATTTTAAATCCTAATAACTTCATATCAAACCGTTTGTTGTGTTGAATTCTCAGGTCAAAAATCTACAAGTTTGTGCATTTTCATAGCTCTGGGAGAATTTTTGATCAATTTTTCAAGCTGATTCTGAAGGCTAGTTGGCATGTTTTGACCACTATGCAAGGTGTCAGAAAATGGATTTTGGTGACAACCCAATTCGTTCTTTTACCCCAAGAACATATTGAGGTGGTGTTGGATAATTCAAGACAATAAACTTGTTTTAAAATGAAATTTTTTTAGCCGAGTCCACAAGGGGACCCAGCATGCCTCATATGGTCATGAAGTTATAAGAGAATTTGATCTATAAAGACCAGTTGCTTCCACTCCAATTTCATCCAATTTTAAACATAATTAGAAAGCATGAGGTTGGTAAGGTCAAGAGCTAATGGATCATTGGATGACCTTGTTGAATCTAAACATGGCACTACCTCAAGTGAGAGCATATCTGAGTTTGTCTTTGATGCTTGTGCTAAAAGTGTTATCTTAGTTGATGTTCTCCATAGGAGTGGGAGTCTGGTAACAAAAGAAATAATGACATATTTTTAATAAAATGATCTAACTCTAATTCAAGGTTGTCAAGCTCAAATAGTAGGCATGCTCTTGTGAAGCATCAGGTCAAGATAGTCTCTACAAATTGTAAGGATATGGATATGAATGAAATTTCCATTAAGGGCCTTACACTTTATAAGTTTTTGATTGATAGTTCTTCCATGTGGCCTATGGAAACATTAGGCATATTGCTAGAAGAGGAGTTCCTTTCTTATACTAACATAGAAACAGAGCTCTCGAGATTATTACAAGAAAGAATAATTAAATTACTATTGGAGAAGGTCTATGTTACCAAGGAATTTTCTTTAGAACGATCAAGAGTTTTTCTCGAGTAATATAAAGCTGCAAGATTGATTGGGTCTGATGATAGACTATTTATCAAATGCATTTTTCTCTTCAGGAAAGATCTAGATAAAACCTCTTGTCCTTCTAGAGAAAGTTATCCCATGGATTATGTGCGCCATTAGCTCACTATTACTTACTGTGTTCATGCATTTTGTATTTGAGAGATAAAATCAAATTCAAAAGCGATCATTGATGATATTAATTATGCTATGAAGTTGTAGTCTTGCATATCTATTACATAGTTTCAATGCAGATATCACATGTCTAATTTTGCGCCACCAGGTGAGGCAGAAGTAGACTCACAAGGAACAACACTGACCTTCATTTTTAGTGGCAATTCTATCCCTTTTGGTGAGAGGAGTCCCCAACCAATCTTACAGTCATTGCATTAAATTCAAATATATATGATTGGAGCCATGTATCGCAAGCAAAGAACTTTCCTGTGCTAGTACAATGTGGTACTGTATATTGTTCGAAAAGGAGAGGTGAAAAGAAGACACCTACCAATCCTAAGCATGTGGTTTGATTGACAGTGAAGTGTTCTGAAGAGGGAGTTGCAACTTTAACTAAATTACTAGAAAGACACTCTAGACTGGTGCAACTTGAAGATTGTTTTCTTCTCTTTCACATATTTGGTAGAAAAGATAAATGGCTCGAGGCTCTGGAGGTATTCTGATGGATGCAACAACAAAATTGGTACCAAATGGACACTGGTGTCTATTCCAAGCTAATATCAATAATGAGAAAGAAGGGCCAAATTTGATTGGCAATGTGGCTTTTTGCAGAGATGCAAAGCACCCCAGACACCTCCTGTACTCCTGCCACAAAACATGTATAAACCCTAAAACCATTACAGGGAAATATGGCAAAACAAAATCTTATTGGAAGCAAAAACCTTAATATTGGCCAAACATGCATAATCAGTGAAAAATCTCCAAATCACATTGATCTCGTATGTCATGCTAATGGATGCTTTTTTCAGGGATACATCAATAATCGGATTGAGTTCCTTAGGTCCCTCTTATTTTACAAGTTACTTTGATAAGAAAAATCATTCAAAATTTACAAAAGGTGCAAATAAAATTAATGAGGTGTGATTAAAATGAATTCCACATTTTCATCCAATGGGTTATAAGGTCAAAATTATTGAGAATATTTTACTTCAAAGTGAAAAATTTGTCTGAAGGAATTAATTGAGTAGGTAATTATTTTACCTAGAAAACATTTTTTTTGAAAGAGCATATGATGGCCCATAAAGACATTTCACCCAAATAAAATCAAACGAGAGTGAAAATACATATGGCAAAATATTTGCAAAATAAATAAGTAATTGTTTTACCTAAAATATTTTGTAGTGAGGTATTTTCACAAGGGAGATAAAAGGGGAAATGCAATAAAGACTATGAAATGTCTTAATTTTCACCAAGGTCATAGAGAAGTTTAATTAATTTTATCTATGAGGATACAATTAATTAAATAAAGAATCAAAATACATGCAGAATGAAGAAAAACCCTAATGAGGGTATTATTTCAATAATACAACTTCATAATGTTACCCTGATGAGTGAAATATTTCTACTTTGAAGATTAAGTAAGCGTGACCACAAGAGATTAATATTGACAAAATTATTCACCGGATGAAGGGAGATTATTAAATTTTAAAGGATAGAAGGCTAATGTTTTATATTTTGCATTAATAAAATTGTTATTCTTCACAGCAAATGGAGAGATGCACATGATGGCGAGTAAAGGGTCATAACCCTAGAGGATATGATATATGGCAGATGAAATCAAAAAAGGGGGATGATTAGTAGATTAGAAAAACATCATGATCAAAAGTAGGAGTTAGATAACTAGATGGATTGATCAGTTGCCGAAATAAAACATTATGTTGTATATTGTAAAATCTTTTGAAATTGTATAATGGAGAAGAATGCATAAATTGGTGATTTAATATTGGTGTCTATTGTTTGTTGAGCTGAACAGTTATTTGGCTGTCTCTACATTGTTATTTATCTGTTATTTGAACCTGAGTTTCCAAGTTGATATTTTAGTTTCATCGAGACACACTTGTTGTTTTTGTGTAATCAAATTAATTGGTTTCTATTAAAGAATTAAAATCCTTTTGATTGATTACAGTAACTTGGAAGTAGCATTTGGATCAGTAAGAAGAGCCATATAATTGACAAGATTGCCATACTATCTCCAACTTGATATTGTCTTGTTATTCAAATTGAGGATCTACTCCATTTGTCAATACACACTTGCTATCATTGTGTGATTCTGTTGATTGGTTCCTTCAAGCAAGGATTAAAATCCTTTCAATAATTCACAGTAACCTGGTAGGATTGAGTGGATCAAAAAGTAGAGTCTATCAGTCACATTCTTGCACATTTATACAAGGTATAAACAAACACAAGTGCCAAACAATTAGAATTGTAACCAGTAAGTAGATCATATATCATATACACCTTGACTCCATTAGCCCAATAGAAATAGGCACTGGTCATACCAATTCCACGCTAGGATTCCATAAAATCTAAGATCTTAGTATTAGGATCAGAAGTAGTTTGCAAGCTCTCATCTATTCCACACCCTTTGCCACTATGGATAGAATCAACTCAAACATATTCATTCAATCTACTTTAGCTATTAAGGTTCACCCACCTAGGTCCAGCTAAACCTAAAGTGCAAGGAGTCATCGACCCTACAGGTTAACTCTGTTTCGTTAGTTCAAAAATGTTGCAAATCTAAGCATGGAGACTGGCATCCTCTTAGGACTTGTAACCTACATTTTTGAGACCTAACATGTTCTCCTACATGGTCCCAAATTCCAATAGAGAAACACAAGGCTATGGATCCACAAAGCAATTCTTGCATATTTGTTGGGTACCCAAATAGTGTCAAATGCTACAGGCTTCTCCACCCTACCACTCATGAGTTGGTCATCAAGAGGAGTGTTCATTTTGACGAGGACCTTTCTAGTTCTTCTCCTACCACTTCTCCATCTACCATCACATTGGAGATAGTGCAATGTGATATTTCTTCAAAGGATCTTAATCTTCTTGATAATGATGAGGATTCTTCTTCCTCCACTTCATATGGTGACAATGATGATGAGGATTCACTTTCCTCTACTAGTCATCATTTAGAGGTTGATGATTCTCCTCCAAACACTCTACCCAATATGTCTCTTTGGGATCATCGGACATTATAGTCAGTAGGTGATTGGTTTGGTGGTCCTTTAGATACTAGAAGAACAAGGTCACAATTTGAGTAGGCTCCACATCTCTTCTTTGCTTTATATTTTGATCCATAGTCCTATTAGGAAGATTCTAGTACTCTTGAGTGGGATGCTTCTATGTAGGAAGAGTTTAGTTCCTTGCAGAGGAACCATAAATGGGATTGAGTTACCCTTCCTAAGCAAAGGAAACTTATTTGATGCAAGTGGATCTATCAAAAAAATTATAGTATATAGGTTATTTGACAAGCATAACACTTCTTGGTCATCAAAGGATTCTCCCAAGTTCTTAGGATTGACTACTCTGAGACTTTTCCTCCAATTGCCAAAAATGAAATCCATCCAACTTGTCCTTTCTATAATTGCAACGTACCATTGGGAAGTTTATTAGATGGATGTTAAGAATGTTTTTCTTCATAGTGAATTTCAAGAGGAAATCTACATGGAGTAGCCACAAGGGTTCATTTAGGATCTTTCATTAGTTTTCCAACTTCAAAAGTCTCTCTATGGCCTTAAATAGACCCCTCAGGCCTAGTATGCCAAGACAGACTCTTTCCTTTTGTTAGTTGGGTTCAATTAATGCCACTATGATCCAAACATATACATTCTATAGTAGGATTAAATACTCTCAAATTTTTGGTTCTCTATGTTAATGAATTATATATCATAGGGAGTCACTCATCCATAATTAAGGCAATTAAAATTACCTTTCATGATCAATTCCTAATGTTAGACTTGGGTCTTCTCCATTGCTTCTTGGAGATTGAGATCACTCAATCATCTTTAGGTATCTTAATTACACAACCCAAGTACACACTAGATATGATCTCCAAATTTCACATGGTTGATTGTAAGTTTGTATCAACTCTTATTTTGTTAGGGGTCAAACTTGAGGCTCACTATTCTTCACCATTGGTGGATGCTACTTTATATTCCCAATTATCTAAGATTCTCATATACTTGACTCACACAAGGCATAACCTTTCATATTCCATGGGCATGATCTCTTGATTCATGTAGGAGTCCCATAAGTTGCATTAGAGAGAAACCAAGAAGATAGTCCACTATGTGTAGAACACTCATAATTATGGGATTCAATATGTTATGGGCATGGATATTGACTCGGTGGGATGCACAATTTTAGATTGGGTAGGAAATTCTCAATATCTCTAGTCTACCTCAAGGTATTGATTCTCACTTGGTTCTAGTTTAGTTTGTTGGTTGAGCAAGAAACGATCTACAATTTATCTTTCATCTATAGAGGCTATGTATCGAGGGGAATTTAATGCCACCACTAAGGCTATCTGGATTTAGAATATTCTCACTGAGTTCTCCATTCTATTATGGAAGCCTACAACCATCTTTTATGATAATCAAAGTGCAATACAAATGTCAAATAATCTAGTGCATTAATAGTAGACCAAACACATTGAGATACACATGGACTACATCCAACAGTTGATTCATGGAAATACCATTGATCTTAAGTACTATTAGATATTACAGAAAATCCCACACATCTTGACCAAACCTTTCACTGAAAGCAAGTTCCTTCATTTGTGACCTTTTTTGGGGGTGTGATAGGTGTCTACTTTAGGGGGTGGGCTATTCCTTTGTGGGTGGTTCTTCTCTTTTGGGTGGAACTCTTTGTACATGGGTACCTCATCAGGTTATATTTCTAGGACCCATCTTTTCACCCACCTAAGCTATGCTTAAGGGGGCATGTTAATGTAGGATTTTTTTCATTATGTTGGGGGATATTTGTTTTTCTTACACATATTATTAATCTTGCATAGGTTATTTAGACATGGTTATTATGACAACACATGGCATAATCCATTAGTTATCTCTCTCTCTCTCTCTCTCTCTCTCTCTCTCTCTCTCTCTCTCTCACACACACACACACACACACACACACACACACACACACACACACACACACTTTTGGGTAGTTGAGTCTCACACCCTCTTTTGGATTTATATGTCACCTCTCATGACCATTTGTTTGTATTTATCTAAGTAGGTGAAACCATGTATTTTGGCATTTACCAAGTAGGTAAAACTCCCACCTATTTTTAGTTGGAGTTATTACTCTTCTTGTATGTATATGCCTCTATTTTTCTATATATATATAGCACTCACCTCTCATCTCAACTAGTTAGTGAGAGTAATATGAGCATTTCCTAAATTCTCTTGTGGTTTTATCTCTTGGATTCTCTCTTTCAAGATAATCTCTCCATTCTACTATTTTATCTTTGATCATCTATCAATTCGAGTGCATGTGATCTACGACTAAAAATAAATCTTGGTTCAGATTCTTTCTTCTTGTAGAAGCTAACAATTGATCTATGTTATATCTTATCTTGCTTCATCATGGAAACCAGGTACTTCTATTCCACTCCTTACACCTTAAAATTATTCTTCTTGTAAAGTTAAATATGATGAAATTGCTAAGAATTAGAGGGTTATGTTGGATTTCATAGGAACTTGATGGTGAACCCAAATATGAGCTTGGAAAGACTAAGTGGTTGAACAAATGTGATGAGGCCATTGACTTATTGTGCTTGTATCTCTCTCTAGAGTTGTTTCATATAAATGAACATTTAGATACACCTAGGAATGTGGGATACATTATCAAAATTTTCTAGATGGACAAATAAGATTTAAGGTAACTTATTTAAAATGAATGTATAAGTCTAAATTCATGCAATTTTGACAACATATAGGACTTTATCACAAAAATTATGTCATTAAGAGCACTATTGAAGGATTGTAAGATTAAAAACTTAGATGCTCAATAGATATTGTATGTTTTCTCTACACTAGGACATGACTATTTAGTTTTCATGTATACCTTCTATGCTACAATGAGTGCCTTGGGGAGTGATTTTATTAAGATGCTTACTTTTGAGGATTTTATTATGTCACTCACTATGGAGTAAGATAAGCTTATTGATTCTCGAGAATTAGGGGATGAATTGGAAGATTCAGCTAGGGAAGTTTTCCAGTCACTGCATCATCTGCTTCACTTCTAATTGCCTCCATTGCCCCCTACTATTGATGTTAATGCTCTGGGTGAGCCTGCTCAGCAAGGTTTCATGTTCCAAGACCTTAATATGGATGCTTAATATAGTTCTTTTTTCTAGTTACCAGAATTACACTAGTTGTTTCTACGTATATAGCTGGTTTTGAGAGGGAGTATTCCTCTTTTATTTTGTAAAATCCCCTCCTCTGCTCAATTTATTAGACTTATTTCTGTCTTGTAAGGGGGTGCTTTGATATAGTCTTTTGGTTGGGCTAGTTTTTTATGCTTACTTTACCCATTTTAAACTGTTACAAGGGCATTTTGTATCTTTTCTATATTTTAATATAATATAGTTCAAGTGCTTTGCACCTTTTTCTCAAAAAAAAAAGATAAGCTTATTGATATGGACACCTTGAAGGTTTATGTTAGGATTCGGTGTGCCATTCACCTTGTAATCATAAGTCTTAAAAATTATATTTATGCAAAATTTTAAAAAATATACTCATAAACAAGATAAATTTTAAATATCCATTCTAAAAAATAGGCCCATTCAAAAAAAAATAGACTACATTTGAAATATGCTAGACCTATTCCAATTACAATATTTTTGAATTTAATTAAAATATTTAAAAATATTCAAATTTATTATTAATAAATTGTACAAATATCATTTAGTAATAAATTTAAACTATAGGTCCATTACATTTAATAATAATGACTTACTATAGTAAGTTATATGCAATAAAAAATTCAAACTACAAATCCATTATATTCAATAGTAATTCACTACATATCCATTCCATTTATTAATAATGACTTACTATAGTAAGTTATATGCAATATGTTTGATGGAAAAGGGAGACTTAGCTTAAAACCCTAAAGTAGGTCCAACCCCTTTTCTATCAACATTGGAACACAAACCAAGCTTGGCTTCTACCTTAGAGAAGAGCCAAACTATAGGGGTTTTGTCCCTTTGCTGTATAAAAGAGTGCTACCCAAATTCAACCAATCAAACTAGGGCAAAGTAGGGAACCTAATTGAGCAAGATCAGTGAATAGATGATTGACATAAACTATTACAGAAAATTTGAGACAATAGCAGAGATCAAAGAACAATGAGGAACAGGAACCTAAATTTGAGAGTAGAGAGGTACTAGGGCATTACACACCCTAGGCCCTAAATTCCTAGTTATAGAAAGTCTGAAATTCACCTTGTTTGTACCTATTATACCTTCCTTTCCTTCGACCGGTGTCATCCAAAACCTATGATATTGACCTGTACACACAAAACAAGGAGGAGAAGTGTTGTAGCTATAGAGGAGCTTACCTTAGTCAAACCCTGTTTTGGTATTTCTACCTCAGGGATAGCCAATATTAGAACAATATGTTGTGTGTGCTCAAAACTCCTAAGTGTGAGTAGTAACATGCAAGATCTAATCACAGTTAACAAACCCTAGCCCTAGATGACTCAAGCAAATAGAATAGGATGATAGTAGAAATTCTTCACTCAAGGAAATATATAACTTCACCTCAAGGATGAGGATTCATCAAAGGTTTTCTGAGTAAGAAGGTGATGCAACCATACCCTAGGAGGGTACTCAAGCCAATCTCTAGTTGGTAGTTCCAACACTTCTCCCAATCATACAAAGTGCTTCAACTTAGGAATGACAAGATAGACTCAAGATATTGATTCCTAGCATTCAAAAATCCTTCCAAGATACCTTCAAATTGATCGATAGCAACCTATAGGAATTCAAGAGTAGCAAGAGAATAATATTGCATAAGGAAATTGTAATCACTTTCTCTTCTTATTGTTTATCTAGTTTCAAATGAAAAATCCACTTGCTTATATACAAGGCTATAGAAATGAAATATTCAAATTAAAGAGCTGACAAAACGCAGTAAACCAAATTTAAATTTGGGGTTGGTTAACCAACACAAAGGCCAATCTATAAAATTAATTTTCTACCTGTAAAGCATGGGAGGGACTAGGGCATTGGGTGCCCTAGGCCCATCAGGTAAATTAACTCAAGCCTACATTTGGGGTAGAACTAATACCAAATTTAAACTTTATTTTCAGGTGTCAACAAAATTTTATTCATAATTTGACATTTCATGAAATCAAGACCTAATCTAGGCTTTAGGGCAGACCTAAAATGGACTAGGCTAGAGATCACTAAAGGAAGGTGCTAAACATAGTGAAATTGTGCTTGCACAACCAAGGAGCACAATTTACGACATAACATTTAGCCCCCACTTTGGCAGTCATATGACATTACGTGCATAAGAAAGCTAAAGTACAACAAATTAATAATTGTAAAAAGGATATAAAAAAGGATACTGTAGAGGATGTAGATCATCATCAAGCAAGAAGGTGAAGCCCCCAGTCTGTGATCCTATAAAACAACAATGTCAGGAAATCACAACCTACAATAAGATTATGTTAGTGAGGCAAAATCATCCTACACTCAACAGATGTATATGTTAGTCCCAAACTCTAAAGGGGAAAGGTGATGATACATGATCAGAGAAAAAGGCATAGGTAGATATATGCTCCATATTTTTGTTTGCTTCTCTAGGATGTAGAAACATCCCAGTGGTGATCTCTCCACTTTGACTTTCTAGAGAAACATTGATGAAATAGGCTTTAGTAGGGTCATTTCACTAAATAACACTAGGAATCACAACATATGATTATAGAGAGGGTGGAACTAGGATTCTAATGCAACAAATGATGCTTGAATCTGATTTTGCCAACCCAACCTATGGATGTTGGAATGAAGAGAGGTTGAGAAAATTTATATTTTTACTCTAGATAGTAATTAGGAGTTCTTACCTTTTTACTATAAATAGTAAAAGGAATTCTCAGTTTTTACCATTCATTTTTCATTTTCACTTTTGAATTATTTTGGATCAAGGAGGAGAGTGACCATGCTAATCCAAAGTCCATATCAACCACTGAGGTTGGATGAAATGCGGAGCCAAGTAGCACATGGGCTAGATGAGCATGAGATAGGTTTCTTTCCAACTTGCATTTTTTATTCATGTTACTTTTTTTAATAATTTTTTTATCATTTTCCATGCAAAAAGTTTGCCTAGGAGACAATCAGTGTCTTCCTTGAGTGCCATTGACCTCTTGGGGTGCTCTAGACTCTACTGAATGCCCTAGTCCACAAACATAGCAAATGTTAAATTCTTATTTGATGTTGCAATTTTAGGGATGGAATTTTGATGTACATACTTTGTTGATGATGTTTCAGGTATCTCCAGGGATGCGAGAGCATGCCGTCAACCATCTATACACATTGTTATGTAGTCATGTAGGTAGACTTACTGATGTAGAGATGGGGCATCTTCGAGATGTTAGATTCTGGTGGGTGTATACGATGCCCATGATGAGATATCATTACAAAATGTTGATGGTGCTCATGGAGTGGTGGAATTCAGATACTTCCACTTTTCATCTTCCCACAGGGGATATGAGGGTTACACTAGAGGACCTGTACTAGATTCTATGATTACTCATGTGAGGCCAGACAGTTAGGATCATCAAGCAGAGGTCTAAGGACTACACTTAGGTGAGTTAGATGTACTATCTTGGTCACATAGTGCCATCGAGTGGTTGAGGGTACATTGATACTCAATGGTTGGAGTAGGGTAAAGTAGTCACACCAATCATACGTCACATCATGATTGCTACCATCAGGTTAGTTGTCACACTAGATGGTAGAGGCACTCACCTTCCCAAGGGCCTTGTCCATATGATCATAGTGATGGAGGAGCAAAGGATTGTGTACTCCTGGGGATGGAGTATGCTATCTCATTTGTACTTTGATCTAGGGTGCTATGTGCACTATGAGGCACACAACTTGATGATATACATACTCTTACAGGTGTTGACATTCAAGAACATTACATAGAGCCTATCTGGACATGTCCATGAGTGCATGCCTATGAGTTGAGAAAACCATGGAGATGGGGTGATCTACTATATTGGAGAGTTGTATTTGATAGGCTGCAACTAGAGGCTATCTTGTGGAGACCGTTCAAGGGTTGCAGGCGAAGGATGGGATAGACTTAGAAGCTAGCGAGGATGTAGAGAGATTGATTTTTAGCTAGTTATAGGGATCACATCATTGTGTCATTCTACTATGATAGAGTGATGAGGCAATCTGATTGAGTGCAGGTTGTTCCTACAATGTGGTTGACTTATGCATGAACCACACTTTGTGGGGTGTAGCCTTGTGATCAAGCATGAATTACAATAAAAAACATAGTATCTAATGATCCTAATGATGTTATGGAGGATAATGATCCTATGTCCAAGGTTGACAATGTGGGTGTTAGCCCAACATACACAGCCTCATGGGAGATAATGTGTTCAACTCTAGTCTTTCCTATAGATCGTCCTGCTAGTGATCCTAGATCTTGGGCATATTGAGTAGATGAGTCAAAGGAGAGAAAGGGAGACAATGACAGAGAGCATGATAGAAATGATAATGATGATGAGGAGGAGGAGGAGGAGGATCCACTAGTGCTAGTGTCAAGAGAGAGATGGTGCCAAGGAGTGGAGGGTGTAGGTATCACCAAGGGGAGATCTAGGGTCTAAACTCATAGCCTACAACTAGTACGCACTACCAGTGGAGTGCAAAGTTGAATTAAGCATGGGAGTCAAGTGGTGTTGCCACTATGATGTCCCTAACAGTGGAGAACTTCCATTCCAGTTGATCCAGATTGGCAAGATGGTGATCTTGGTGAGAATTGTATTATTAGACTTGTGTTTGTTAAGATATTAAATGTATTATATGTTTTTGGTTGAGATATTGATATGAGTTTTGTTTTTGTTTTATAGTTGGTACCCGGGCATGGCACGACCTTGTGGGTCAAATTATAGAAATTATGGTACCCAATAAGCCAACCAAACAACCAATGTGGGCTAGTTAGGCCACCGCACATGGCAGATTGACATGCATAGCTATTTGTTCCTATCACACAATTGAGAGCAACCTATGAAGAGAAATAGGTTGAGTGAGATTAGTTCACTACTTAGATAGACTGGGTGATTGAGAGAGCAATGAGTGTTGAGGAGGTACCTAATGCACTTTAGCTACAACTAGATCAACTTAGGGTAGTAGTGATACCTAGGATAGGTCATGCTCTTACAAGTTATCTATAGGGAGAGGTGGATCGGTTGCAATTTGAGAGAGATTGACTTGAACAACTTTATAAAGATTCCACACAGGAGGTGGGAGAGTTCATGGGTGAGCTTAGGGGCATACGATCACAGAGTAGCTCTAGGAGTTACTCATGGTTAGTAGCCTCACATAGATAGTCATTTGTCCCTTACGCGCCACTAGGTCTCGAGGGATTTGGATACCATGGTCTAGTACCTTGATGAGACTTATGCATTTGTATTATGAGGCACCACATTTTGATGTAGTGGTGGATTTTTTATTATCATGTACTAAAACTCTTATGATATGTATATATAAGATTTTGATCGATGCTCATTATGTTATGATTTGATTTAATTTAGATGCTATGTTTGTTATGTAAATGAAACAAATATCTAATTAAATTGATATGTATGTCAAATTTAAATGTGATTGTGATTTGTGTAAACAATTATATGTAATTGTTTAACAAAAGCAACAATGATTTAATCAATACATGTAGTTGTGATTGAAGAATAATTTTATCTAATTAACACACATATGTTTTATTAGATATTACTAAGGTATATGCACATGTTGAAATAATTCAATTGTGATCCAATTAAGCAACATTATAACATTGTTAAATTAGATACAACAATGATTATTGAACATGGTGCACATATAACACATTATATTCTAACAACCAATTAATTTTCTAAAGTAAGAAAAATACCTTAATGAATCAAGACAAATTATTTATTTTGTCAAGATTGAAGAAACATGAAGTTTTAATTTATGATCTAAAAATCATTTGATTTAAAAGAAAGTGTTAGTATATGAATGAAAGTAAAGATTTAAGCATAATATCGACAAAAATGCATAGCATTAATAGGCTCTTTAAGAGGTGTACAATTCATATTAGAAAATATATATGCACCCAATCTGAAGACTTCAGTGATGATGTATGTTCCTAGCCAATACAGGTTGAACTTCCCTTTTTCACCAAGAGGTACATTGACATTGCATTGATTTTCATAAAGTACAAGATCCCCAATATCAAATGAATGATGAATAAAACATTCATTGTTTGAGCATTGAATGGTATTTTGATGGGTTTGGAGATGTTTGAGAGTATGTATGTGCTATTTGATAGGATTAAGGTGCCATCAACCTTGTAAATCCTATGTAATTTATTCCTATTATGGTTTGTAAATCACCCATAAGGGATGAAAGGTTTCACCAATAGCAATCTTGTTCCAATCGCATGTTTATATCTGGTCCCTTATGCTAATTCCTCCTCAGTGGGGGTCTTAGGGGGGTTACATATTTGAACCATTCATCATTAGGTCACATATCTAATGGTCAATATTATGTTAGTTTTATTTCTCTAGAAGGAAACCCCCTTTTATAAGGATATTTGTACTACATTTTTAGCAGAGTTGAGAGTAACAGGTGCCACTGGAATGAAGACTAAAGAAGAAGAGGAAGTGTAGTTATTGTAATCTCATATTTGAAGATAATACAACTTGGAGCCTCTTTTCTTGGTGGAATTTTTTACTTGAAAGGGTTTTCTCCACGTTACATACTGTGTTATGTGTTAAGTTCTTAATGCATCTTACTTTTGTGTAGTGGATTTTATTTTGTTGCAATATCCATTGATTCTACATTATTTAGAGGACATTAATAAGGTTTGAATCAGATTTATATTGTGTGGTTTGCACCTGCACTTCTAACATTGTTCATCGAGCATATCAAGTGTTGGCAAGAGACACTATATGGATTCATGGTTGTTGTCATTGATGGCAACAAAGGTCATCCCACATATCCGCAAGTCATAATGTGTCTCTACCGGAAGTCAGAATAAAGAATGTTGTGGTCCGGTGAAGAAGAACAGAGCATGTGGCAAGGTCCGACAGATTGATCCGGATCTCTCAGAGGAAGTGTCTTGGTGCAGTGCGGATTTGGGGAAGTCAAGAGGACTACCTTGAGTGGTATATTCCAAGGATTTAGCCTCCGGTGATGGACAAGGAAAAAGGTATGATTGGTTGAGTACCGGATTCCTGAGAGACAATGATAACAGAGGAAGAACTGATTGGCAGAGTATCAGACTGCTTTCCGGATGGGTTACTGTTGATGACAGAGGTTGTGAAGGCATGAATCATGTTTGGCCGACATGATTAATGATATCTATAAGTATATGCTTGATCCGCATTGCTTGGTGAGGAAGGATTCAGCCGACAGAATGAGAGTTTATAAGAAACTAGACTGTTCCGGATGCCGACTAGAAAGGTGATGAAATTACTTGTGCGGATATATATAGAGGATGGATTTAGTTGTGAAGTGTGGTGTTGATGTGGAGATATATGTGAATAAGTCCAGATAAGAGCAGAGGTAGCAAAAAGGATCTGGTATGTGAAAGATAGCAGAATAAAGAACAGAGGAAAGATGAAGTGCAGCAGATCAGTGTACTGAGCCTAACCGGAACTGAACTCCAGCATATGCAGATGCTTCCAATCAGTTCAAGACTGTGATTCTCATCACTTTGTAGACAGTGTGTCTTCTTGTAGGCAGTGGGCCTCTTGTGAGCAGTGTGCTCGGGCAGTGAGCCCTAATTGGCAAGTGCCATTTTTGTAATTTCCTATTCTTCTAACAGAGAATAATTTTGGGTTAATCACCCCGTGGTTTTCTCCCTTAACAGGGTTTCCACGTCAAAAATACTGTGTCATGTGTTTCTTATTTCATGATTAATGTTTTTGTTTGATTCTATGCTGCATCAATTAAAAGGAAAGTTCAATAAGGGAATTAATTAGGATAACTGATTCACCCCCCCTCTCAGTTATCAACAATTGGTATCAGAGCTAAGTTCCTCCTAATAGAGCCTAACAGCTTGAGGAAGATCTGGGATTTCAAATGGATGCATATGGTTTAAGGGAGCAACTCAAGACTGCTCTTGAGGATCTTGAACAGTCAAATTCTGAAGTCAGTGAATTAAAGGAAAGACTCAAACAGGCTGATGAATTCATGAGAGAATTAAAAGACAAATTAAGTCTCTCTATGAAAAAGAGAAAGGAGCTGCTTCAACAGTTGGCAAGGCGAAGTGAAGAAAGCAATACAAATGAAGAATTGACTGAGCAAACCAAGTTATGTGAAAAGTTATCAAAAGAAGTCATTATGTTAAGACATGAAATGGAATCAGGAACTATAAAGTTTACTCAAGAGATTGAAGAAAAAAGAAAGGCTGAAGACAATCTAAGACAATCTCTTAAAGAAAAATCAGAAGAATGCCACCAAATGGACAGGATTATCAGACATCTTGAATCTGATCTTGAAGATGCCAAAGATAATGAAGGGAAACTTGAGGATCAAATTGCCTCTCTCAAAAGAGACCTTCAAACAGCAAATGAATATAAAGAGAAATTCAAGATAAGTTCTGCTCAACTTGAAGTTCTTCTTGGAAGTCAAAAGAGGACAGATGACAAGTATGGTTTGGGATATGAGAAAGGAGAAAGCTCCGGATCCGGTCAGAAGAATCTTGGATCAGAAAATCCAAGGAGCAGGCCTAGAAGACCTCCGGTAAGACAGCCAAATGCTCAAAGATATCCATCCTTCAATGGATACTGCCACAGCTGCAACCACTTTGGTCACAAAGCTAATCAGTGCAGAATGAGAATGAATCAGATTAATTCATCCTTCTCCGGACAGTGCTTCAACTGCAAAAGGTATGGACACAAATCCCATGAATGCAGAATTATGCAAGTAAACAAATCATTCAAAGGTAGATGCTTCACATGCAATAGAGTAGGTCATATTGCTAATCAATGCAGATCAAGAGGATATCAGTCAAATATGCAAAGAAATGTTATTTGCCAAATCTGCAATAGGTCCGGTCATAATGCTAAAGTCTGCAGAAACAAGAATCAGGATAAAAGAGGTCCGGTGTATAATCAGAATCAAGACAAGGGTAAACAAAAGATGAATGCGGATGAGGTTAGGAATCAGATGAGCAAGATTTGGGTGAAGAAAAGTTCAGAGAATGTAGAGGTTGGATCCGCACCAGACTCTGGTGCTGATATCTCTTCCAGAAATTAAAAAGTGAGCTCAGGCTCAGGGGGAGACTCAAAGAAAATCTTGTTCCCCCAGCCAAACAAGTGGTGCCGGATGTGGCACAAGATGCGGATCAAAGGGTTTGTAGATATGAGTCTTGAGATACTTCAGTCAAGTTTTCAGAGGTCCGCATGGAGTTATGAAGAAGCTGTGATCGATCAAATAAGACCTGTTCAGGGAGATGCTCCGGTATGGTAAAGGATTACAAAAAGGTCCGGAAAGATCCAGAAATGCACTATCTTGTTCTGCGGATTGGACAGAGTGTTTGGGATGTTCTTGCAATATGTTACCTCGATTCATTCATGATTGAAAGATCCGGATGATATCCACAGATCAGGACTAATCCGGGATACTCCAAGCTATCCAGACAAGGCAAACCGGAATGATGTAGGTGAAGCATTTATTGCAGACAGATATTAGGGTTCACGGAGCAATTTAAGGGATTTCTCAAAGGTCATTTACTCATTCTGCACTCGAGAAGAAGCGAAAAGTGGAGCTCTGCAACAAGGTTCATCAAGCACCAAGAATCTCCTGCCGAAGCTATTGCATAAAGAAATCAATCCAACCACTCCGTGCAAACCGAAGGCGCATAAGGTATTCTCCGTTTTTCATTACCTCACTGCAAATCTTTGAAGAATGGCTACTCCAAACATAGTTAAGATCTCTGATAGACCTCGCCCCTCATTCAAGAAACATCCCTACAAATCATTGGAGGTAGATCCACTAGGAGCCTTCTCTAGTGTTCCTCATGGAGTTTTACACACTGAAGACATTAGGGTTTACATACATGCAAGCATTGAGGAATTTGGGGAATTCAAATTAAGAGACCTCTATCACAAGCAGCTGATAGACAATGCTTTTGAGCTTAAACCAGAGTATAAGGATATCCAGAAGAAACAATTTGAGCAATTTATTCATTTCCCCTGCTTTGAAGAAGATGAATGGGTCCGGTATGTACTGAGCAGGATGCATGACAACTTTCTATGGCTAGATAGACCCTGCAAGATCACAAAAGAGGCAATTAGAGCAGTAACTGGTCTATACTCTTCCGGAGGGGTACCTATCCTCAAATCTGTCAAGAACAACATTGTAACTGAGGCCACCGGATCAAAATTTGATAAGAGGGCAATGACCATTGAAGACATCTCGGATCCGGATATCAAATATGCATCAATGATAATAGGATACAAGATCTATCACTCCAGCAGGGAGAATTCTGTATCCGGAACTGCAGTATACACTGCCTATGAGATGCTAAGAAAGAATGCAGAGTATGATCTCTGCGAACTACTGCTAAGCCAATTAATGGAAAATATACAGAAAATCAAGAAGGATAAGAAGAATTCCTTTAAGTATGGTACTTTGATTGTATGTCTATTCTTCTACTTCATGAATGAGCTACCCGGAACAAGTGGATGGGTATGGCAGAATGACAAACCTGTTGCAGTCCAGATAAGAGACTATCTGCATGGACTTGGGGATGCAAAAGCGAGAAATACAGCTCTATGGGGATACTTCAAAAACTTTCAGAGCATGATGCAAGCAAGAGAGAGAATTCCCCAGTCTCTTGTTGAAAAATACAAAGACTCAGTGTGCTTTATGGTTGACACTGATCAGTGCCTAATGGAGGCAGTAGAGCCAAGGACTGTCTGGATCATGCCCATGGGGTATGAAGTAGATGAACAGATAGTGGAGCTACATGTTCAACACATGCTAAGTCAGCCCAAAGATCCTAAGGCAGAAAGGTTTGGAACCTTTGAGGAGCTGAGTGTAAAAATACATGTAGAACTCAGGGAACCTGAGATTAAAAGAAAAGTGAGAAAAGAAGTAGAGCACATTGCTCAAGGCCTAGGCATCTCAAAGGAGGCACTTGATGCCAGCCGGGAAAAGAGGAGGAAGGCCGAGGAAGAAGAGAAAAGTAAAGAAAGTGCTCCGGTTGGAGCTCCCACCCGGACCAGATCATCAAAGAGATCTGCACCTCCCTCAACCAAAAGTTCAAAACCGGAAGTCCAGGCATCCGGTAAGAGATCCAAGACAAAAGCCACAAGGGCTTATGGAAGCCAAAAGGATGAAGAGGAAACAGAGTCAGATGAGGGAATAAAAGAAATAAAGAAACAGAAAAAGAAAGGATCCGGTAAGCCCTCCACAGGCCAAGACAAGGATGAAATGGCAGAGGTAACTGTTGAAAAGCCCACTCTGTCACTAGAGAGCATAATCAAGTCGGTCATGGTGGATGGAAACCTTCAACCAATGACTGAATCATATGATGACTTCAGTGAGGCCGACCAAAAGACTCTGCAGGAGGCCACAGTAAAATATCTTAATATATATAATAAGGCTTTCATTGAAATAATATCTCTTATTCCTAAAAGCCTAGAAAAGGAAATGGAAGTAAGAAAGAATAATGCTCATGCTAAAGATCTTGAGATCCGGGAGCAGATAGCTATTCAGCTATATCCTCAAATTGATCCCAAGACAATGAACATTATCTTCAAGGACTGCAAAGATGAGTTCAGAAGCAAAGCTAGGATGAATCAACTCATGCTTGGCGAGACTGACAAAGTGGCCCAAGAAACAGAAGAGATCCTCCGGAAGGCCTTCAAAAGGTTCAATCTTCCGGTTGTAGAGGATTTAGGTACAGAAACAGCTGAGGACTTGGGACCCTCTGCTCCAGAAGAAGTGGCTCATGAACAAACTAGCATCTCTCCTCCGGTTTCCCCTACAGTCTCCGGATCCAAAGAAGAAGAGCAATTACAGGAGAAGGAAGCAGTGGTGAAAGACAAAGAGGTTGACAGTTCTAAGACTGCAGAAGAAAAGAAACATCTGTCTCCGGCAAGAGACACTGCACAAACTGTTCAACAATTTTTGAGCAAAGAAACTCTAGAGATTGATGAACCGGAGCTTCTAAAAGGCCCATTTGATTTTGACTCTCTCTCTCTGGTACAAACAATGAAGATAGCTTCATTTGCAAATGCCAAGGCAAATGAAAAGCTCCTGAAGTCTCATATGGAAGACTGTGAGTTGATAGAGGCTGCTTCCGGAGTACTTGTAAAAATTATGCCATCAATCCAGATAGATCTGACAGCCTCCTCTTCCGGTAATCTAAAAACCTTAGTCAGCAGTGTTGATACACATTTTGATTCTCTAGAAAAATCAGCTGAAGAAAAGGTCCGGAAGGAATTTTTGGATAAAAGATTTTCAGAAATATTAGAATTAATCTCTAAGGATAGGAAGATTGTAAGCATTGGAATAAAGAGCTTAGAGAATGCTCTGAAGGATGGCGGTGACATCTATAAATTTTGCATATCCTGGTCAAAGGCAACAGCATCATTTGACAAGAAAATAAAAGAGGAACAGGATAAGCTACAAAGCTTATCTCAAAGTTTTGATCCTCTCTCTTCCTCTATAATAAATCAAGAATGCCAGACTATTGCAGTCTTGAATGAAATAAAGAATCTTGAAAAGGAAAGAAAGAACATCACTAACCGGATGGGAGAACTTAGAAGGATTATAATCCCTAAGTTGGAAACTATGCATGAGGCCATCAGTGATGCTCAGACCACCGCCCAAACAAAAGATCCGACAGATCTCAAGCGGGCAGAAGCGTTTGCATTTTTGTTAAGTGGTCACATTTCAATTTTGGACAGAATGAAGCAAAGTTGGGCTACAGAAATGATTCAATTGCAGACATCCTTTGCAGACATTCTTTAGTATATGTGAGTATGTAAATATGCGGCTATGTATAGAAAATTTTTGAAAATTTTGGTGTGCGGACCCCACCCTTTGCCATTGATGTCAAAGGGGGAGTGAGGAGCAGTGAAAAATGAGGAATCCAACTAAGGGGGAGTTCCGAAAATTGTATATAAAGACAGAGCATCAGCAAAGGGGGAGCATAGTGAAAACACTTAGTCATTTTTCACTAAGTGTTGCCATCAATGCCAAAGGGGGAGATTGTTGGCAAGAGACACTATATGGATTCATGGTTGTTGTCATTGATGGCAACAAAGGTCATCCCACATATCCGCAAGTCATAATGTGTCTCTACCGGAAGTCAGAATAAAGAATGTTGTGGTCCGGTGAAGAAGAACAGAGCATGTGGCAAGGTCCGACAGATTGATCCGGATCTCTCAGAGGAAGTGTCTTGGTGCAGTGCGGATTTGGGGAAGTCAAGAGGACTACCTTGAGTGGTATATTCCAAGGATTTAGCCTCCGGTGATGGACAAGGAAAAAGGTATGATTGGTTGAGTACCGGATTCCTGAGAGACAATGATAACAGAGGAAGAACTGATTGGCAGAGTATCAGACTGCTTTCCGGATGGGTTACTGTTGATGACAGAGGTTGTGAAGGCATGAATCATGTTTGGCCGACATGATTAATGATATCTATAAGTATATGCTTGATCCGCATTGCTTGGTGAGGAAGGATTCAGCCGACAGAATGAGAGTTTATAAGAAACTAGACTGTTCCGGATGCCGACTAGAAAGGTGATGAAATTACTTGTGCGGATATATATAGAGGATGGATTTAGTTGTGAAGTGTGGTGTTGATGTGGAGATATATGTGAATAAGTCCAGATAAGAGCAGAGGTAGCAAAAAGGATCTGGTATGTGAAAGATAGCAGAATAAAGAACAGAGGAAAGATGAAGTGCAGCAGATCAGTGTACTGAGCCTAACCGGAACTGAACTCCAGCATATGCAGATGCTTCCAATCAGTTCAAGACTGTGATTCTCATCACTTTGTAGACAGTGTGTCTTCTTGTAGGCAGTGGGCCTCTTGTGAGCAGTGTGCTCGGGCAGTGAGCCCTAATTAGCAAGTGCCATTTTTGTAATTTCCTATTCTTCTAACAGAGAATAATTTTGGGTTAATCACCCCGTGGTTTTCTCCCTTAACAGGGTTTCCACGTCAAAAATACTGTGTCATGTGTTTCTTATTTCATGATTAATGTTTTTGTTTGATTCTATGCTGCATCAATTAAAAGGAAAGTTCAATAAGGGAATTAATTAGGATAACTGATTCACCCCCCCCCCTCTCAGTTATCAACATCAAGTTGTTGAAGTCATAGTTCTCTTTGAGTATTTTCATCAAGAATGCCATTAAGAGAAATTCACAATGAATGAATTTCTAACTCCAAACGCATGATCACATTGACACCATACATGAGGTTTTACAAGGTAGTACCTGTAGTTGTATGAACACTTGTTTGGTAAGCCCAAAAAGCATAGGATAGTTAATTATGCCAACCCTTCTTATATTTGTTAACAATTTTCCAAAAAAATTGTCTAATTATTTTGTTAGAAGTTTCTACCTGGCCATTTGATTGTGGATAATATGGATTGGAGAAGTGATGTTGAATATGATATCTTTCAAGGAATTTATTCACATATTTGTTCTTAAATGATTCATCATTGTTAGAAATCAAAGTGGAAGGAATACCAAATCAAGAAAATAGGTTGTCTTGAATAAAATGATAGATTACTTCAGTAGTCGTGGATTAGACAGGAATCATGTTGACCCATTTCATGAAGTAATTAGTGGTTGCAAGAATAAAAGCATGTCCTTGAGAAGGAGGAGAAAATTTTCCAATAAGATCTAAGCCCCACATAGAAAATGGCCAAGGTGAAACTTGAGCATGAAGCTCCTAGGCAAGAGCTTGAATGAGAGTGTTATGTTGTTGACATTGTGGGCATCTTTTGAAAAAGGAAAAGGAATCGTGTTCCATGTTGTACCAATAGTAACACATACAAAGTAATTTTTGAACTCAACATTTCCCACTAAAATTTCCTCCGTACGCACTTGAATGTGCCTCTTCCAAGGCAATTAGTATCTTATATATGTTAAGGTAATGAAGGAGAAGACTATCATAGCTTTTTGATATAGCATATTTGATAATATGATATAGCATGGAGTAGGTTTACGTATCCAAATTTAGGCACTTTTGGATGCTAGTGTAGGAAGGGTACCATCATGCAAATTTTGAAGTATATGGGAGTACCATTCATCTGAATATGTGTTATCACAAAAGGCAATATTGGAAGATGTTTCATATTGAAGGTGATGTGAGATTTGTTGAACACACAACTATACTGAGAGGGGGGTGAATTAGTAGATATTCAAATTCTTGCCCTTTAGACGTATTCAATCCAAAGTAAACATTTAAACCACATGAAGAAAAATAATACACACACATAACACCATATGTACGTGGAAACCCAAGATGGGAAAAACTACAGTGATCCATATTCTTGGATCTACTATCAACATCCATCTTCACAAATGAAATAAAGTATACAATGATTTTTATGGGCATCGACCCAAAGGAGACACCAATCCCCTCATACAATGTTTCATCGGCACCAACCCAAAGGAAGCACCAACTCCATGATAGAATGTTTTATGGGCACCAACCTAAAGAAGCACCAACTCCCTAAAGTTATACAACACTTACATGATGAGGCACCAACCTTTGCTCTTAAACTTTTGACTAATTTGATGGTTGAATCACTTCTGCATCATCATCTCTATTAACACCTTAATATTCTTGACTTGTTCTAATGACTTAAACACCTTTGCACTATCTTCCCTGCTATAATCTTGGTCATTTGACTGATTCTAATGGCTCAAACACCTCTACAATACTAACTCTACTATGAGTTATACATCATTTCTTATAGAGTTACTAATTTATCTTCAGATCATTCCCTTTTAATCATATACATTCCATACACTTGTAACAATATTTTATCCTTCATATATATCCTCTACAATCCTTCTAAACATCATCTATGTCAGCCTTAAGGTAAGGTGTATCATGAAACATGTAACTGACTTTACTTGTCGACTCCCAAATCATTTGCGGTAATGTAGGAGTGAAATCCCATTATATGGTTAACACTAACCAATCTACTAGACCCAATTTCCTTCCTCTTAAACTTTCTTGCTAGTGCATTCCATACACATAGCACAAGCACTTAACGTTTCATACATTAGCTCCAAACCCTATGCGGTACTAAAGGAGTCAAGTGGTTCATACCATGAACACTATGTGACATGAAAAACCTTCTCATTAAATTTCCTTTCTAATCCGTGCTTTTTCTTGCTGGTGCAAGAATTCAAACTTTGATATCGGTATCCTTTACATAAGACAGTTGCTCAGTTTCAACTCAAGACACTGTTAAATGTATTTGTGGTAATGCATATTCTCTGAAACTTGAATACATATTACTTCCCTCTTTTCTTTGAATATTCTCCAAATCTCCAAGCTGTATGTGTGGATGTGGTGGAATGTGGTAGATTTTTGTTTCATCTCTGATAACCTTACATTGTAACAACACTTTTTTCATCCTACTGACTCTGGATGTCTTTGTGGTAGTCCTTATGCTTTAAAATTTGGATTACACATACCTCATAGCTATATCTAGCTATCCTTCAAACTACAAGTTCTTATCTTTATTTGTGGTGGAATACGATAAATCTCCTATACCTTTGACATTCTTGAAAACTTAAACAATTTCCTCCATACCTCATGCAATTCTTTTCATCAAAAAGACAATATATGCAACAATGCAACAATCATAGCTTCATATGATCAATCATAACACTTTGACATCAAAGACATCATACAACCCTTTGACATCAATAACAACATATGCAACAATCTCCCTCTTTGTCATTGATGGCAACACTAACCTAATATTCAAATTGTCTCCCCCTTTGACATCAAGGGCAAAGGGCCATTGGTCTTCTTTTGTACCAACAAAATATACAAGATCCCCTATCTATATTATCCGTTACATACCCTTACTATATCTTTATCTTCTTGTTCCCCCTAAGAGGTAGCCTCTTTCAATCCAGGGATGATAAATGAACCTTGAACTACTTCCCCTAGATAGATGTAGCATCTATGCATCTATTTATGAGAGGGAGAAGGAGGGAAAACAACCCCTAACTTCTACCTGAGATATTCAAATGTGTCTTTAGGAAGTGTTTTTGTAAAGATGTCTACAATCTAATCCTTTGTAGGTACACATTCCAATTTTACCTCTTGATTTGCAACCTTTTCTCTTAAGAAGTGGTATTTAATGGATATGTGTTTGGTTCTAAAGTGCATTACTAGATTCTTTGAAATATTGACGGCACTTGTATTATCACATAAGATGGAAATAGGCTCATCATATATTGCCTTGATATCCTTCAGTGTTTGCTTCATCCATAACACTTGAGTGCAATAAGATATTGCAACTATGTACTCTGCTTCTGCTATTAATAAGGAAACTGAATGTTTAGGGGAAAATTAGATTTGTTAATGTTTTAGTGTTCTGATATTTAAATCTACCTCTCCACTATACATTTGAGGATTTAGGGTCGAGTGATGGGCACTATCATACTTCTAGATCACTTGTGAGATGTAGGGAAACTTGGATTAGAGAATTTAATTATCAATTTTTCCTTCTCCTATGATTAATTGACCATTAAAACCCTAATTATGCAAATATGGAAACAAATTGATGAATAACAAAAAAAGCTCTTATAGATAGGAGTAAAATACCAAATCATAGAGTACTTGTTTTTAGGGCTTTGAAGCGGAACAGTCGGGGACACTGGAGCAGGCACCCTAGTATAAGGTACCAATTTCTTCGTGGGATCCGAACCTCCTTCCAACATTGATCAGCCTTATAACTTCTATTTTTAGAAATTTGTCTACGGAGGACACTAGAGTGAGCACCCAAGTCCTGGAAAATGCTCTGATGTCCTACTTCTCTTCAGATCCTAAATCCTTGATGCCTGCCAATCCTTCCTACAACTTCACTTTTCCCAAATGCGACACCTGTAACCTACAATCACAAGATTTGGTTTGGGGGTTGTGGTGTTTAGAGGCTTGCCTCAGTCAAGCCCCAGAGGACACTTAAGTCTCTGAACACCATTGTCAGATAAAGAGTGCATGCCCTTGTGAGGTAGCGGTAAAAAATAAAGGAATCAATGATGAAAACACAATATAATGTCACCTTGTAGTGAAGCTCTTATGGGAGGAAGATGCTCTTCATTCCATGAGGAAATTGATGCTCAAATCTATAGAAAAACACATAAACCACACAAGTCTACTCTTGCAACACAATGAAAGCCTTGAATCACCTTGAGAACACAATAGCTTTCTTGTAATCATCTAGTTGAAATTTAGTTTACAAATGAATGCCTAAACATGCTTTTATATGCAACTACAAACACTCCCGCCAAGATTTTAAAAATCAAAACTTACTGTGTCGGCAAAAGGACCAAATAATGGTCATAAATTGACACCTAGAAATTAGGGCTACCCCAAAATAGGGCAAGACTAGGGCACAGGAGCCCTTGTCCTCCCCCCTATTTTGGGTAAGGTACAGCTCAAGGGGTCTTCCTAGGTCCACATTGCCATGAAACCTAGGCATCATTCCATTGGGATGCCAAAATATGAACTAATATGCCCTAAATGCATGCTAAAGACCCAAGAGCTAAACCTTATGAGGGAAAAGCCCCCAAGGGGACATTTTCCAACATTACATTTAGCCCCCACTTTAATGTATGTGTAAACGTGAGGCCAATACATGCATTACAGTAAGGTCACAAACACAACAAACACGCCAAGTGTAGAGAAGACATGCCAATCACATAGAAGATAGTAACAGGCACACAAAACATGAAGAAGATAGTTATAGTCACACAGAACATGGAGAATATAGTCAATGCATAGAAGACACATTAATGCATGGAAGATATGCATGATTTATTTTATTTTCTTTTTCTCATATATATGAAATGCAAATGCAAGTACTCGAAAGTAAACAAACCTCCAATAATACAAGATGCACTACCTTAGGGTGCAGGTCTCTTTATATATGGGGCAACACACACGCAAGACACACAAAACCTCCCAAAATGTAAGAAGCACTACCTGAGGGCACTAGTCTCTGCAAATGGGGCAAAAAAAACACCACACAAAATAAGCACACCAAAATGTACACACTTGAAGACACGGAGAAAACATGGCAGACAAGCGATGGAGTGTACCTATTTCTAGGTCCAACACCATCTCAGGCACATTATAGGCACACACCGATGATTGGGCTTCACCACAACAATTGCCAAAGACACGCTTAAGGGTTGAGTTAATCACAGAACTGCTCCCCGTCTCTGCAGAGGACTTTTTGAAAATGACAGGATGTACAATCTGCTCTAAGAAATACACCATCCCCACCTCCACAAATGGCTTACATGATTATTGATTAATTGTAAACAAACTTAGGATGCATCATGCACTACCCTAGGGTGCAAGTATTTGCACCTAAGGTCAAACACATTGCTAACATCTATAACAAACAACTTACCTTATATATGCCCCCACCTTAAGGTGGTTGATATCAGTTATTGATATCAAGCATGGTAAGGTAGGAAGAAAACACATTGCACAAAGCCCATACCCCCAGAGGTGACATGTACTTTACGATTGCCAAATGTTCCCACAAACACATCCCTACAAGAAACATGTTAGTGTCTATGAAATCATGATAAACAACAACATCAATGCATATGATTAACCACACAAAGAGATAAGGTTATACAATGAATCTAGAGTTCGAGGATAACCGTAGGGCTATATCACGAAGCTCTTTGAATCAAGTACCACTAAGGCTAGATTCAAAGGCAAACAAAGGTGCATAGAGTAGCAGTATTGTTAAGGTTTGTAAATGTGACAGAAACATCATCAAATTCACTATGCAGAAAGCATGAATGCTTCCACTAGCCAAGCGTCGGATAAAATATACAACCCCATCAGAATATTAGGAACTAAGTCCATTTGTGGATTGCTTCCGAAAGGGACACTAGGTCCGCATCAGTATAAATGTGTGTTGTCATATGCTCGCTAGATGGAAACACTAGAGGAAGGGAAACAATAAATCAAAGAGGAGAAACAAGTGTCTTAGGGATAGTCATGTAGGAGGGTGCCCCTAGGTCACCAACCATGACACTATGTCCATAAGACACAACACACAACAATGAAATTAGAGAGAGACAATTTAGAACAATGATGATACAAATAGAAGAAGGTCACAACAGAGGTAGGCTCCTGGTATCCTGAACCTTACAGGTGAATCTGAGGTCATCCCAGGAGGCCTAATAAACATATAACACATCACGGGGGAAGCCCATCATGAGAGAGATAAAGAGTTAGAGATACTTACATGTAGGGTTTTCATATTATATGTTAGAGCTCGCGAACCTCTTGGAGAGGTATTCGATCATTTTTAATGCAAAATTTGAGTGGTTCTTATGAAATTCTTATTTACTATCATATGATGTTTGTTCCTTAAATTCTTGTGTAAATGAGACTTTTTGTTGCTTATGAGGGGGAGAACCACTATTATTTTTGACTATTGATTGTCATCTTGCTCTTCTCTAATTTTTAGCAAGTTTTCATTGTTGAATCTTTCTAGAATAGTAACAGGAATCATCATGTACCATCTTACTCATCTGTATCGGTTGTTGTTCTTTCTTTTCTAATGCATTTTGATTGTCTCCCTATCCATACAAGAATAACAAGGGAGGAACCTCAACATAAATTTCATTTCTTCATGGACGAGGTAGATTATCCACTTGTTTCTTATCCACTTCAATCATTCCGATGATACTATCATAGTCCAAGTAATCATCCTCATCTACTTCCATTAAACCCTATTCCACCATATTGTTTTTAGTATGCTTAGGAAAAGGATCAATGAAGATTTGTAAATTCTGATTCGGCAGAGCAACTGACTTATTTCCATTGTCATTCACACCTGATACCTAGATGGCATTTGAATCAATAAGGTCCTATATTTCATGTTTAAGATGCATACATCGTTCAGTGTCAGGTCCATGTGTTCGATGGTAATGGCAAAAGGCATTAGCATCGAAGTAATTTCCTTGTTTACTAGGATCAACAGGCTTGATTGGGGGAAGCTTCAGAATATTATTACTCACAACTTGATTCATGATAGAGTGATAAGACTCAGATATTGGAGTAAAATTTCTTGGTTGATACGATGCTTTCTTTGGATTATTTATAGTAGACACATTTGTACTTGGTCATTGATCTTGATGAAACTCCTATTATTGTTCCTCTTAAAATTGTTTTGTGACAATCCACCTATGGATTGACCAACTTGAGCCGATGAGTTTTGGTTTTTATACTAACTAGATGAAAGTTGATAATCATGAAGGGTAGTGCATAAATGTTTGAAGGAGTTATATTTCATCAAGAGGATCTTATCAAGAATATTAGGTTGTAGATTTGTAATAAATATCTTCTGAACATCTTCATCTTTCATCTGATATTGAATTTGTGCATAAAGTCCTTGATATTGACTAATGAATTCAGTCAAATTTTCTTACAAACCTTGTTTGCATTGAACCAAGTCAATAAGAGTGACTTGGGGTCTGATATTTGCTTGAAAATGTTGTAAAAATTGATCAATCAATTGTGAAAAGGAGTGTATTGAATTCAAAGGCAAAGAGCAAAACCATTCTAAAGCAGTATCTTTGAGAGATCATGGGAAAAGTTTTGCCAACAAATCCTCTTCAAAATAGAAATCACTACACATAGCTATGAATGCTACCACAACGATATTAGGATCTCCTTTTCCACCATATTTTTCAAAGTGGGGAGTCTCAAACCTCTCAGGCATAGGAGTTCTCAAGATTGCATAGGATGATGGATTACGGGAATGATATGTTGGTAGACTAGGCTACGAAGAATTTGTCAAATTTGTTACCTTTTGTTGCAAAGCAGTCATGCCCTGTAAAATTTTGTTTAAGATGGCATCATTTGCAGATGTGGTTTGTTGTGAGGAATTAGAACCAAAGTGAGGAGGTGAATGAGATTGAGATACAATAGGCAGAGGCTGAGAATATGTTAACAGTAGTTGGCCATAATGATAGGTGGAAGATGGTTACGAGTATGTAATAGGTGGCTAGAAATGAGTGAAATAGATAGGAGGTTGAGAACAATTATTTATGGAAGAGGTCCCTTTAGGAACCAAATTCTAATAATTAAATCCCACAACTTTGTAATTAGTGCCATTAGATACTCCAATACCAATGGTATCATTACTACAAGCATTCGCATTAGTTGTTAAGATCGTTGATATAAAAGTCAATATTCCTATAGTTGGTATAGGTATGGATACTTGAGTATGAGATGGTGATAAAGTGTTATTTATCATTTATGCACATTCGGTCACTGGCATGATATTGGTTTTTAAAATATGTGCTAGACCACGAATTGTATTTACACCATCTTGTCCCTCTTTTATCAATTCTCTTATATTATGAATTTTAGGGACAACTTCTTCAACTATTCTCTCATTTTCCATAAATGATTGATATTCACCTAGCTCCTTATCCAATTTTTCTATTTTCTCATCAGATACATATGTTGCAAGTATGAGGTTAACCAGTATTGTCATTGATGTCAACATACTCATATTGCTTTGACAAGAAGGATTGGATGAGCTGTGTGCTGAGGATATTGAGAAAATTAGTCTCAATTAGGAACAGTGAAGAACAGTGATGAGAAGAAGGCAAAAGTACTCAATAGGTTGTGATTTAGATGATACAGATTAAAGGGTTTGTAGATATGAGTCTTGAGATGATCTAGTTAAGATTTTAGAGGTCCACATGAAGATGTGAAGAAGTTATGATTGATCAAGTAGAACTGGTTCCGGGAGATGCTCCGGAGTGACAAAGTGCTACAAAGAGGTCCGGTGAGATCCAGAAGTGCATCATGCTATCTTGCGGATTGGATGGAGTGTTTGGGATGTCCTTGTGATGTGTCATCTCAATTTGTTCATGATTTGGAGGTTTGAAAGCACATGTTTCAGTATGACAGTGGCAATAGACTGTGTTCTTGAAGTTCTAGATGAGGAAGAGAAGAGATTCTGGTGAGCAGAGGAAGTGCGGATGTTCCTAGTAATTCAGGCAAGCTTGTGAAGGTTCTTAGATCATGTTGAGGTTGTGTTGTTGATTCGCATTGGTGGTAGAGCTCAGAATTGAAGATATTCTTCCAGATGAAGTTCTTGTTCAGATTAGCTGACCGGATGAGTTATTCATCTTACAAATGTTCTTGTGGTGGCTGACCGGATGTGTTATTCATCTTACAAATGTTCTTGTGGTGGCTGACCGGATGTGTTATTCATCTTGTGAATGTTCTTATGGTTGATTGCCGACCTAGATGATTGTTCCTAAGTCGATGTCTTGTATAAATAAAGGTTGGTGAATTCATTTCAGTGTGTGTTGAGCAATGGATGAGTGTGGTATAGTGAAAGAGTGAAAGGTAGAGCAGGTGTGTCTCAAGATTAAATGGAACTGATCCAGACATGGTGAAGATGTCATTCTCCAGTTCAAGGTTGTGATACTTATGATCTTGTAGATAGTGGGTCTCTTGTAGGCAGTGTGCCTCTTTGTGAGCAGTGTGCTCAAGCAGTGAGCCCTGACTAGCATGTGCCATTTATTTTTGTTATTCTTCTAATAGAGAGTAATCCTTGGGTTAATCACCCCATGGTTTTTCCCTTAACCAAGTTTTCCACATCAAAAATCTTGGTGTCAAATGTGTTGATGATTATCTGCTCCAGTGTTTATGCTTTATGCTTTCATGAATGATTAGTTGATATGCTGTTAACTAACAAGAAGAATCAAGTGTTTAAAGTAGAAGCAAAGTTTTTGTACAACTGATTCACCCCCCCTCTCAGTTGTGTGCCCTAGATCTAACAATTGGTATCAGAGCCAAGTTCCTCTGAAAGGAGCTTAACCGCTTGAGGAGATCCAGGATGTCGTCATACAAGAAGGATAGTCTGAAGTTTGATGGAACCAATTTCTCGCTCTGGAAAGGTCGCATGAGATGTTACTTGGAGTGTATGGGAAAAGCATACTTGTCCATGATCACAAAGGCATATGTACCTCCACAGGGTGGTCCAACAACTCTAAATGAAATCACAGATGCTAAAAACAATCTGTAGACCAAAGAAGTTCTTCTAAGTGCATTGAATGACTCAAAACTCTCAAATGTTATTGACCTACCAACTGCATATGAGATCTAAGTTAAACTGGAACTTCTGCATGAAGGAGATGAGTTTGTTAAGAGTGCAAGGTTGCAAAGTCTCAAAGGGAAATTTGAAAGATTGAAGATGAGAGATGATGAAAATATCACTACCTTTATGCCAAGAGTAAATGAGCTGGTATGTGGAATCAGGAATGCTGGTGGTGTTCTGGATGAAAATGAAACTGTTTGCAAAATCCTCAGATCCCTCCTTGCTGCCTACAAAATCAAGGTTGCTTCCATTGATGAATTTAGAGCCCATACAACAGTCACAAGAGAGCAATTGGCTGGCAAACTAGCTGCATTTGAAATGACTAAGTTTGGAGATGATCCCCCCAAGACTGAATCTGCATTCAAAGCCAGTACCTATGTGAAAGGCAAACAAAGATTTGATCTGGGAGAAAACTCTTCAAGGAAGCTATCATGGTATGATCAAGCAAGAAAAGACATGGAAGAGGAAGAAGCAGAAACAGCTCATCTTGAAGCCCTCATTGCAAAGAGACTGCCAAGAGGATCTGATAAGTATGAAGGAAAGTTACCTTTTAAATGCTTCAACTGCAATAAGATTGGTCATTTTGCCTCAAGATGTCTAGAAAGATCTGCAAGGTGAAATGCTAACAGACAAAGGTTCCAAAAGAACTATTAGTATGTTCATGAAGAAGATGATAATGAAGGAGTAATAGATGATGAATCAGAAATAGGAAGCAAATCCAGAAATGAATGGGTGTTTATTGCCATCAAGGAAGAAGATTCAATATCCTCTGAATCTATCAATCATAAGGTTGTGGAAAGAGCTTTGGCTGCTCAAATTGAAGAAAAAGATGATTGGGTTATTGACAGTGGATGCTCTCATGACATGACAGGTGACAAGAACAAGTTCTTAGATTTGGAAAGGTATGAAGGAGGAATGGTAAAGTTTGGTGATAATTCTGCTGGCAGAATCAGAGGTAGGGGAACTATTTCTTTTGATGGAAAGAGTAAAACCGGTAATGTACTAAATGTTGAAGGATTGAAGTACAATCTTCTCAGTGTTGGTCAGTTGGTGGACAAGGGTTATGATCTTTGGTTCAAGAATGGAAGATGCAGGATCTTTGAAAGCTCCAGAACTGAGATTGCATCCGGTACCAAACAAAAGGTAATATCTTCCATCTAGTTGGTTCTAATAAAAGTTGTCTATTTGTTCAAGTTGATCAGAGTTGGTTATGGCATAGAAGAATGTGTCATGTGAATTTTGATAACATCATCAAAATAAGCAATACTCAGGCTGTAAGAGATCTTCCAAAATTGGTGAAACCTACAAATAGTTTGTGCAAAGAATGTCAGCTAGGTAAATAGAGTAGAGTCTCTTTCAAAAGCAAGGATCAGTCCTCTACCAGATTATTGGAATTAGTCCATACTGATCTCTGTGGTCTGACAAGAATCAAGAGTATGCAAGGTGATAGATATTTCATGCTACTGATTGATGACCATTCCCGGATGATGTGGGTTACCTTCCTAAAAGAAAAATCAGAAGCCCTTGAGAAGTTCAAAATCTTCAAAGCTATGGTAGAGAATCAAACCAGATTGAAACTGAAATGTCTAAGATCTGATAGAGGTGGTGAATTCACATCCGGTGAATTCATAGATTTTTGTGAAAAGCATGGTATAAAAAGATAGTTGTCTGCTCCTAGGACTCCATAGCAGAATGGAGTAGTTGAGAGAAAGAACCGGACCATCCAGGAAGCAGCCAGGACAATGATGATGGAAGCAAATGTTCCTTAGATGTTTTGGAGAGAAGCTGTCAGCACTGCAGTCTATACTCTTAACCGAGTTCAAATCAGAAGCAATACCAGTAAGACTCCCTATGAACTTTGGTTTGGTATAACTCCCACTGTGAGATATTTCAGAGTATTTGGTAGCAAGTGTTACATCAAAAGAGATGAAGATCTAGGAAAGTTTGATGCTAGAAGTGATGAAGGAATTTTCTTGGGTTATTCCACTCAAAGCAAAGCATACCAGTGTTACAATAAGAGATTGAAAAAGATGATAGAAAGTACAAATGTGAAGGTTGATGAAGGAATTGAGAAGCCCTCAAGATTCTATGAATGTGATGAAGATGATCAGAATGATTCTCTGGTGCAAGGAGCTCAATCCTCCTCTGAAATTCAAATACAGACTGATCTGGTAAATCAGGAAGAAGAAGTTTGTCTGAATGAGCCTGATCAAGAATTAGTAGTGCAAGAAACTCCCAAAGTTCCAAGGTATGTAAGTCTAAATCATTCTAAAGATTAGATTATAGGTGACAAAAGAAAAGGGGTACAAACAAGGAGGAAAATTGCTCAAGATTCAAATGAATACTGTCTGATTTCAAAGATTGAACCTAAAACAATTAATGAAGCTTGCAATGATTAAAACTGGACCAAAGCAATGGAAGAAGAGTTGATGCAAATTGAGAAAAATCATACTTGGGATCTTGTTCCCAGACCTAGAAACAAGAATGTGATTGGAACCAAATGGGTCTTCTGGAACAAACTAAATGAAGTTGGTGAAGTAATCAAAAACAAAACCAGATTGGTCTGCAAAGGCTACTCTCAAATAAAAGGAATTGATTTTGAAGAGACCTTTCCTCCGGTGGCAAGAATTGAAGTAGTCAGATTATTTCTTGCATTTGCTGCCTTCAAAGACTTCAAGGTATATCAGATCGATGTCAAGTCTGCCTTTCTAAATGGTGATTTGGAAGAAGAAGTGTACATTGAACAACCAGATGGATTTCAATTGTCTGATCATGATGATATGGTCTGCAAGTTGAAGAAAGCACTGTATGGTTTGAAGCAAGCCCCAAGAGCATGGTATGAAAGGTTGGATAAGCATCTTGTGCAGATTGGTGTCAACAAAGGTACTACTGATAGTAACCTATACTTCCAAATAGATAAGGAAAACATCTTGATTGTTGAAGTATTTGTTGATGATATCATCTTTGGAGGAAAAGACAGTATGTGTAAAACTTTTGCAAATCAAATGAAAAGTGAATTTGAAATGTCAATGCTTGGTGAAATGAATTTCTTCTTGGGTCTACAAATTACTTAGACAAAGAAAGGCATCTTTATCTGTCAGACCAAATATGCAAAAGAATTGTTGAGGAAATTCAGAATGGAAGATTCAAAGCCAATGAACACTCCTATGGCAACCGGATGTAAGTTGAGCAAAGATGATGACTCTCCTAAAACAGATCAGACCAAGTATAGATCAATGATTGGAGGACTATTGTATCTCACTCAGACTAGACCAGATATAATGTAGGATGTTGGTCTTGTGGCAAGATTTCAGACTGATCCTAGAGAATCTCATGTCATGGCAATCAAAAGAATTTTTAGGTACTTGAAAGGAACAGTTGAGTATGGTCTATGGTATCCTAGAGATCAGGATTTCTCTCTTCATGCATACACAGATGCAGATTGGGCAAGAGATGTGGATGACCGAAAGAGTACAAGTGGAGGAGCTTTCTTTTTAGGAAAAAGATTAGTTTCTTGGCTAAGCAAGAAACAAGAGGCAATATCTCTGTCTACAACTGAAGCAGAATACATTACAACAATAGGTAGTTGCACTCAAATCTTATGGATGAAGCAGATGCTAAGAGACATTAAAGTTGAATATGAGGAGCCTATCACAATTTTCTATGATAACTCAAGTGCAATCAATATTTCTAAGAATCCGGTATTGCATTCTAAGACCAAGCACATATCTATCAAGTTTCACTTTCTAAGAGAGCAAGTGAACAAGGATGAAGTCAGATTGGAGTTTGTACCCTCCAAGGATTAGATTGCAGATATTTTTACTAAACCTCTTCCCAAGGACTCTTTTGAGTATCTCCAGGAGAAGTTAGCGGTCATGGCCCCTCCGGTGATGAACTAGGATGCACTGATGTGCATCAATCTGGTGGATATCATAGTCATATCTTGTGATCTGGATTGATGATGGGGAGCTGCTACTAAGGGGGAGTAGCTGGTATGCTTCTGATGTGTTGGAATTGCAAGTATGAGCCCTTTGCCATTGATGTCAAAGGGGGAGAGAAGACATGTGAAAAACAAGTGGTTGATGATCAAAGGAGGAGCAGTAAAGAAAGAGAAAAAATGTGAAGAGTTGTTGCTGATAGGGGGAGCTGTGATAGAAAGGAGAAGATCTTGTCTTGATGGTTTTTCACATCATATGTTGCCATCAATGACAAAGGGGAGATTTTTGCAAGTATGAGGTTAACCAGTGTTGTCATTGATGTCAACATACTCATATTGCTTTGACAAGAAGGATTGGATGAGCTGTGTGCTGAGGATATTGAGAAAATTAGTCTCAATCAAGAATAGTGAAGAACAGTGATGAGAAGAAGGCAAAAGTACTCAATAGGTTGCGATTCAGAGGATGTGGATTAAAGGGTTTGTAGATATGAGTCTTGAGATGATCCAATTAAGATTTTAGAGGTCCGCATGAAGATGTGAAGAAGTTATGATTGATCAAGTAGAACCGGTTCTGGGGGATGCTCCGGAGTGACAGAGTGCTACAAAGAGGTTCGGTGAGATCCGGAAGTGCATTATCCTATCTTGTGGATTTGATGGAGTGTTTGGGATGTCCTTGCGATGTGTCATCTTAATTTTTTCATGATTTGGAGGTCTGAAAGCACATGTTTTAGTATGACAGTGGCGGTAGACTGTGTTCTTGAAGTTCTAGATGAGGAAGAGAAGAGATTCCGGTGAGCAGAGGAAGTGTGGATGTTCCTAGTCATTCAGGCAAGCTTGTGAAGGTTCTTGGATCATGTTGAGGTTGTGTTGTTGATTGACATTGGTGGTAGAGCCCGGAATTGAAGATATTCTTTCGGATGAAGTTCTTGTTCAGACTAGCCGATCGGATAAGTTGTTCATCTTACAAATGTTCTTGTGGTGGCTGACTGGATGTGTTATTCATCTTGTGAATGTTCTTATGGTTGATTGCCAACTTAGATGATTGTTCCTAAGTCAATGTCTTGTATAACTAAAGGTTGGTGAATTCATTTTAGTATGTGTTGAGCAGTAGATGAGTGTGGTATAGCGAAAGAGTGAAAGGTAGAGTAGGTGTGTCTCGAGCTTAAATGGAGCTAATCTAGACATGGTGAAGATGTCATTCTCCAGTTCAAGGTTGTGATACTTATGATCTTGTAGACAGTGGGTCTCTTGTAGGCAGTGTGCCTCTTTGTGAGTAGTGTGCTCAGGCAGTGAACCCTGACTGGCATGTGCCATTTATTTTTGTTATTCTTCTAATAGAGAATAATCCTTGGGTTAATCACCCCATGGTTTTTCCCTTAACTAGGTTTTCCTTGTCAAAAATATTGGTGTCAAATGTGTTGATGATTATCTGCTCCAGTGTTTATGCTTTATGCTTTCATGAATGATTAGTTGATATGTTGTTAACTAACAAGAAGAATCAAGTGTTTAAAGTAGAAGCAAAGTTTTTGTACAACTAATTCACCCCCCCCCTCTCAGTTGTGTGCCCTAGATCTAACAACATATCCTATTACCTCAATAGTGTTATCAACATCATGAAAAGTTTGTTCTTCCATTGTGGTTGGAGGATGTATAATATCTTGCAAAATTTAAGTTTCTCCCTTTGTAAAGAAGGTGTCCAAAGTACCAAATTCTTCTCAAAGAGATATTTTTTTAGGATAGTGTGTCATAAAGCTTATACCAAAGCATACAATGTACAAATAAAGAGAACAAATCCTAGGAGAAGGATATGATTGACGACCAAAATGCTTGGTTTTTTTTTTTGTACTCTTTTAATGCAAATGAATAAACCAAAGGGTAATGTAAGGATTTCAGTCAAGGGCAGAAATTTATATGTCTGACATCAGTCCAAAATAGCAATATGTTCCTTCCTAACACACTCTTGATGCAAATCCAAGAAAATGCCAAGTCAAATTATAGTGAAAATATGTCAAAATAGGCACTTTTTTCACCAAATTTCAATGCAAAAGAGTGGGTGTTGTGAGGAAAATGATGACGGATAGAAAATAATATCAATAATAACAGCCACTTAGTGCTAAAATATCCAACACAACATGCTGTTAGTACCAGTTAAGGTAAAGCCCTAGTGAAAATATAGCAAAAATAGGCTATTTTTCACGGTTTTTCAATTCCAAGACCTAGTAAAAGAGGTGTTGTAATGAATATCATGAGGTAAATAAAATAATATCAATGATATCAGTCACCTCAATCCATAAAATTGATCACAACATGATTGGAGTGCAAACTAGGTCAAACCCTAGGGCAAAAATAGCCAAAATGTGTAGTTTTTCACTGAATTTTCACTACAAGGGCCCATTAAAAGGGTGTTGTGAAGTGTTTTAGGAGGGGAAGAAAATTATTACCCTGATAATAGTATATTAATGAAAAAATACTCCTCACAACATGCCTATGGTGCAAGTTTATAGAGTCAATAAGGCCAAATTTAGTGAAAATCGTTGTTTTTGAAGCCCTAGGTTTGAGATCTTGGGACAAATTTCTATGCAAATGTTTTGAAGTCTAATTTATGATGGAAATTAAATACTCTCAAATTTTAAAATGATTTTCAAGCTTGAAAATGCAAAATGCCTATGCAAATTTAATTAAAATGCATCAAAATTGCTAGTTTTTGTTGAAATTCTCTATGCAAAATTGCAAATAATTTAAATCTAAATGCAAATGTACACTAAAACACAAGACTAAAGCCAAATTTTAATTTTAATGAGCTTCTAAAATCAGTAGAAAAATATTTTGCCTACTAACCCTAGATTTTGGAATTACTAGGTTATATAAAATTGTCAAAATTTCTACAAAAACCTAGCAAATTAATAATAAAAATGCAATGCAAATTTCAAATTTTTTGGATTTTTCTATAGTTTATATCAGATCGGATGAAAACATCATGAATTAGAAAAATTTAGGAAGAATTGATGCAATTTAGTAAGCCAAACAATGCAATTTTTTTGAATTTTTTGAATTTTTCTCAATGCAATAAAATGAATGACTATATGAATGATTGAAATCAATCCAAATCTGAAGACACACACTCAAAAATTTGTAATTTAAGTCCAAAAACATGGTTTCACCAAAATGTTTAGGGGAAAATTGGATTTGTTAATGTTTTAGTGTTTTGTTGTTTAAATCCACCTCTCCACTATACATTCAAGGATCTAGGGTTGAGTGACAAGCACTATCATACCCTAGATCACTTGTGAGATGTAGGAAAACTTGGATTAGGGAATTTAATTATCAATTTTTCTTTCTCCTATGATAAATTGACTGTTAAAACCCTAATTATGCAAATACAACAACAAATTGACGAATAATAGAAAAAGCTCTTGTAGATAGGAGTAAAATACAAAATCATAAAGTACCTATTTTTGAGGCTCTGAAGAAGAATAGTTAGGGACACTGGAGTGGCCACCCTAGTCTAAGGTACCAGTTTTCTTTGTGAGATCTAGACCTCCTTCCAACAATGATCAACCATGTAACTCTTGTTTCTAGAAATTTGTCTGCGGAGGACACTAGAGCGAGCAGCCAAGTCCTAGAAATGCTCCAGTGTCCAACTTCTCTTCAAATCCCAAATCCTTGATGCCTTCAAATCCTTCCTACAACTTTACTTTTCCCAAATGTAACACTATAACCTGCAATCACAAGATTTGGTTTGGTGGTTGTGGTGTTTAGAGGCTTGCCTTATTCAATCCTCAGAGGACACTTAAGTCTCTGAACACTGTTGTCAGATAAAGAGTGCATGCCCTTGTGAAATAGAGGCAAAAACCAAAGGAATCAATGATGAAAACGTAATATAATGTCACCTTGTAGTGAATCTCTAATGGGAGGAAGATGCTCTTCATTCCATGAGGAAATTGATGCTCAAATCTACAAATAAACACACAAACCACACAAGTTTGCTCTTGCAACACAATGAAAGCCTTGAATCACCTTAAGAACACAATAGCTTGCCTATAATCATCTAGTTGAAATCTAGTTTACAAATGAATGCCTAAACATGCTTTTATATGCAACTACAAGTACTCTTGCCAAGATTTTAAAAATCAAAACTTACCCTGTCAGCAAAAGGATCAAATAACGATCATAAATCGACACCCAAAAATTAGGGCTTCCCCAAAATAGGACAAGACTAGGGCATAGGTGCCTAAGTCCTTCCCCCCTATTTTGGGCAGGGTACAACTCAAGGGGTCCTCCTAGGTCCACTTTGCCATGAAACCTAGGCCTCATTCCATCAGGATGCTAAAATATGAACTAAGATGTCCTAAATGCATGCTAAAGACTTGGGAGCTAAACCTTATGAGGGAAAAGCCCCAAGGGGACATTTTCCAATGTTACACCAAATCATGTTTTTTACTAAACCATGAAACCAATTTGTCATCTAAAAAGAAGGCTCCACCACTGGTACTTCTCCTATCATCAATGTTGCCAGCCCAATTTGCATCAGTATATGTTGTCAAAGAGAAGTCATTATATTTTTGATACCACAATCCATAATCCAGAGTGTTCTTCAAGTATCTAAAGATTCTTTTGATTGCCTTCACATGTGTTTCTCTTGGATCAGCTTGAAACCTTGCAACTATGCAAACAAGTTGCATAATATTAGGCCTTGATGCTATTAAGTACAGTAGGACCCCAATCATAGACCTATACAGAGTCTGATTGGCCTGTGATGAGTCATCATATTTACTTACATGACAACATATATATTACCGTAGGTGTACTTACTAGTTTGTAATCTTCCATACCAAACTTTTTCAACATCTCCTTGGCATACTTTGCTTGTGAGATAAAGATACCTTTGTCTGATTGAATGATTTGAAGACTAAGAAAGAATGACAATTCACCTATCATAGGCTTTTGCAATTCCTTCTACATCTCTTCTACAAACTTCTTACACATTTCATCATTGCCACCAAAGATAATATCATCAAAATATTCTACCACTATTAATATGTGCTCATTCTCTATTTTGATATATGGGTTACTATCTACTATACCTTTCTTAAAGCTTTGTTGAAGTAAATACTTATCCAATCTTGCATACCAAGCCCTAGGGGCTTGATTAAGACCATATCTAGTGCCTTCCTTAGTCTGCACACTAAATTCTTATCTTCAGATAACTAAAATCCCTTAGGTTGCTCAATGTAGACTTCCTCTTCTAAATCACCATTCAAGAAGGCTGACTTGACGTCCATCTGATAAACCTTGAAATTTTAGTGGACTGCAAATGCAAGAAACATCCTGATTGCTTCTAACCTTGCTATAGGAGAAAAGGTTTCCTCAAAATCAATACCCTCTACTTGTGTATAACCCTTGCAGACCAATCTTGCCTTGTTTCTAACAATTTGTCCCTCTTCATTTAATTTATTTTTGAACACCCATTTTTTGCCTATTACATTCTTGTCTGTGGGTCTTGAAACTAATTCCCAGGTCTAATTTTTCTCTATCCAATTGAGTTCTTCTTGTATAGCCTTGATCCATCCTTCATCCTTGCTAGCATCAACCAAAGTTTTAGGTTCCATCTTAGACAGCAAAGAGAAGTTTACCTATTCATTTGCCCTTACAAATCTTCTTCTAGTCTATACTTCTTCATTCTTGTCTCCAATTATTTGATCTTCTGAGTAGTTTTTTTTTAACATACTTAGCAGGAGTCTTGGTGGCCTTCTCTTGCGTTTCTTATTTTTCATCAACTTCATCCTCTTATTCTATGCAAATAGATCCCTCTGAGCAATAGTCTTCTTGAACATATGTGGATGGATGTAGATCTTCATCAACTCTCACATTTGCACTTTCAACAATCTTTTGTAGCCTGTTTTTGAAACACATGTATGCCTTACTTCTAGATGAATAGCCAAGGAAGACACCTTCATCTGATCTTGATTCAAATTTTCCTAGGTTGTCATAATCTCTCCTATTGTATCACTTACTTCAAAAGACCTTGAAATGTTTGATTGAATCAAGTCTTCCTTTCCATATCTCATAAGGTGTCTTGGAACTATTTACTCTTAGCTATCCTCTATTGAGAATGTAGAATGTGGTGTGAACTACCTCTTTCCAATATTTTTTAGGAAGTTTTGCATCATTAAGCATAGTTCTTTCCATCTCCTGCACCATCTTATTTTTAATTCAACAACTCCATTTTGTTGAGGGGTTCTTGCAGTAGATAGGTGCCTCCTTATTCCATGTTCTTCGCAATATTCCTCAAACTCATTTGATGTGAATTCACTACCTCTATTAGACCTTAATCACTTGATTTTATAATTCATTTAATTTTCAACCATAGACTTGAATATCTTAAACCTACTGAAAGCTTCTAATTTTTCTTTCAAAAATGTAACCCATGTCATCCTAGAGTAATCATCAATGAGCAACATAAAATACCTCTCATCTTGAAGACTCTTTGTTTTGGTAGGACCACACAGATTAATATGAATTAGTTCCAATGGCCTTGTAGAAGAATACTCCTTGGCCTTGAACCTTGTCCTTGTCTACTTCTCAATTTGGCATTCTTTACATAAAGTGCTTGCAAGCTTGGCAATCTTTGGCATGTCTCTTACTACCTGTGTGGAGTTGAATTTAACAAGGCTATCAAAGTTGATGTGTCCCATCCTTTTGTGCCATAGCCAACATTCATTTGTCTATCCTAGAAGACAATTCCTTTCATTAACACCACTTAGGTTGTACAAGGTATTTTCTATCCTACTAGATTCTTCCACCAATTTACCAGTATTTGCTCTTCTGATTTCACATCCTTGTGCATGAAATATAAGATTGTATCCTTTTTTGTACATATGAATTACACTGAGAAGATTATGCTTGAGACCTTTCTACATATACAACATCTTCTATTTTAGACCTTCCTTTAATACTTATGGTTCCCTTTCCACAAATTCTTAAATTTGTATTATCTCCAAACTTGATGGATCCACCATTCCACTTTACAAAAATGGTGAATTTTCTCTTATCACCTATCATGTGGCTAGAACATCCATTGTCTATTACCTAGGGGTTTTTTTCCATTGTGCATAAAATATTGTTCAAACAATCATTAAATTTTCAACCTCATTATTTATTTCCTGTCTTTTGGAAGTGTCACTCTCCTTGTCTTGCTTACTAAATTTTGTCATTTCAGTATTTGACTTTGTCAATCCACTTTTGCAATATCTTACTATATGTCCAAAATTGTTGCAAGTATGACATATCACATTGAAATCAACTAGGGGAGCAAGAGGATTCCTACTCACAAAATTTCTTCCATTCATCCTAGACTTGCACTCAATAGCCTTGTGACCATACTTATTCCAGATAAAATAATAACTAAAAAATGCATGATTGAACATATTTATGAAGGTCTTCCTTGCATGAAATGGTCTTCTATATCTTCTTCTCTGAGAAATGACAAGAATGAAATCAAATTCTTCAATGTCATCAAGATTTTTAGGGCTTTTTCCAAAATTGACACTCTTATTTGACTAATCATGTACTTTCTCCAATTCTTTTCTGTGTGAAATAATCTCTTCCTCAAGTTTCAAACATTCATTTGCCTTCGTTTCAAGTTGAACCTTTAAACTAGCAATTAGTTCTTTAGATTCTTCAATCTTTGCCTTTTGTTCTTTGTTTTCTTTTCTTACGCATCTCAAGTCTTCAAGAGCAGAAATGAGTTTACCTTCAAGATCAACTTCACATTCTTCTTCATCAATGACTGTCATGCTTACTTCATCATCATCAACATAACCAGAATTATCTAGGACTTCCATAGCCATAAATAGGGATTCTTCCCTTTCATCATTTGATGAGTAGCAATTTGCTTCTTCTAAAGAGCTATGGTCCTCTTTAGAAAAGAGATTCTTTTTGAAGTTGTTCCTTTTAAAAACCTTGTTACTATTTTTGATTTTCTCTAAAGGGACATTCATATGCATAATGAACAATTTTACCACAGTTAAAACATTTTAAAGGTAGCTTACCTTTATACTTACTTGAACCCTTCTTTATCTGTCTCACAAAGTTTACTTCTTCTTCCTCAGACTCATTACATGGACTAGATGTTTCTTTTGCCTTTGAAGCTTTGATAGCAGCTTCCTTTTTTTATGTATCTTTGATTTCATTTCTCATCTCATAGGCAGTGAGAGAACCAAATAGTTCATCCATGGTGAATTTTTCTAGATCTTTGGCTTCTTCAATAGTAGAAACTTTTGAATCAAATATATGAGGGAGAGATCTCAGAATTTTCTTCACAATCATTGAGTTTTGATTCTTCATCTAGCCATCTAATTGCATTGACAACTTCATCAACCTAGAGAAAATAGTTAGCAATGCTTTCTTCTTCTTTCATCTTTAGACTCTCAAACTTTCCTCTATATGTTTATAGTTTATCTTGCTTTACCTTGTCATCTCCTTCTTAAATGTTTGAAGCTTATTCTAGATGTCCTTAGTAGACTTGTAGTGCATCACTTTAACAAATTTAGTATTTGTCAGTCCCACATAAAATTGCATCCATAGCCTTTTTATTATTCTCACATGCTTTCTTGTTAGCCTAGTCTGGAGGAGATTCTAGAGGGGTGTATCCATCCATAACTGATTCCCAAACATCAAACCCTAACGAGGTTAGATAAGCTTCCATTCTTATACTCTAGAATGAATAGTTTGATCTATCAAAAAGTGGTACCCTATTTGAATCTAATCCTTCATGACCTACCATGTGTTATCAAGGAACCTTGCTCTGATACCAATTGTTGAACATATATCTATACTAAGAGGGGGGATGAATCAATATATATTCAAATTCTTCCCTTTAGATGTATTCAATCTAAAGTAAACATTTAAACCACACAAATAAAAAGAACACACACAAATACATAACACCAAATTTACATGGAAACCTAAGATGGGAAAACCACAGTGAGCTAGCTGCTTGGATCTACTGTCCAAATATAACCTCACAAATGAAATAAAGTAACACTAACCCAAAGGAGTCACCAATACCTTGATATAATTCTTTATGGGGCACCAACCCAAAGGAAGCACCAACTCCCTGATACAAAGTTTTATGGGCACCAACCCAAGGAAGCACCAAATCCCTATAGTGCTACAACACTTACAAGATGAGGCACCAACCTTTGCTCTAAAACTTTTGATTGACCTGGTGGTTGAATCACCTCTACATCATCACCTCTATTAACACCTTGACATCCTTGACTTGTTCTAATGACTTAAATACCTCCACACTATCTTCCCTGCTATCATCTTGGTCATTTGATTGATTTTGAAGGTTCAAACACCTCTGCAATACTAACTCTACTATGAGTTATACATAATTGCTTACAAAGTTACTAATTTATCTTCAGTTAATTCCCTTTTCATCAAATACATGCCATACACTTGTAAGAATATTTTGTCGTTCATATATATCCTGTGCAAGCCTTCTAAACATCATCTATGTCACCCTTAAGGTAATGTGTATCATGAAATGTGCAACCATCTTTACTTGTTAGCTCCCAAATCATCCATGATAATGTAGGAGTGAAATCACATTATGCGGTTCACACCAATCGATCTATTTGACCCAATTTCCTTTCTCCCATACTTTCTTTCTAGTGCATACTTCCATAGACATGGTGCAAGCACTCAACTACACTATGTCAGATCCACAAGCACTTAACCTTTCATACATTAGCTCTAGACCCTATACAGTACTAGAGGAGTGAAATATCATCAAATGGTTCATACCATGAACATTATGTGACCTGAAAAATCTTCTCATTAAATTCCCTTTCTTGTCCATTCTTTTGCTTACTAGTGCAAGCATTCAAACTTTGATATTGATATCCTTTACATAAGACAATTGTATAGTTTCAACTCAAGACACTGCTAAATGTATTTGCGGTAATGTATATTATCTGAAACTTGAATATATCTTGCTTCTCTCTTTTCTTTGCATATTATCCAAACCACTAAGTTGTATGTGTGGATGCAGTGGAATGCAGTAGCTTTCTTTTTCATCTTTGATAACCTTACACTGTAACAACACTATTTTCATTCTGCTGACTTTGGATGTCTTTGCAGTGGTTCTTATGCTCTAAAATTTGGATCACACATACCTCATAGCTATATCTATCTATCCTTCAAACTATGAGGTTATATGTTTATCTATAATAGAATGTAGTAGAATCTCCTGTGCCTTTGGCATTCTTGATAACTCAAACAATTTCCTTTATACCTCATGCAACTATTTTCATCAAAAATAAAATATATGCAACAATGCAACAATCAAAGATTCATATCATCAATCATAACACTTTGACATAAAAGACAACATATAACCCTTTGACATCATTGACAACATATGCAACAAGATTATGAATAATAAATTGATAGTCCATGGAAGAATTGTGGAGGGATATAAGAGAAGCAATGCTTTCCATTGCATGTACATGTCGATTATCTTTTCATGGAATTGTGTCAATTGTGAAAGATGAGAAGTTCTTAAGTAATGATAAGGCCATGTCCTAATACTGAGATAACTTATCTTTCTTTGCTTGATAAGATCTAGTGACTTGACTTATGATCAATTGAGAATTGATGAATATACAAATGTGTTTAATGTTGAGAAAAAAAGTGGCACACAAGCCAGCAATAAGGGCTTCATACATTGCGATGTTGTTGGTACATAGAAAGTTGAGACAATAAGATAGATGAATCAACTTTCCTAATGGAGGTACTAGTATCACATGAGCACTGAAGCTAGTTTGACATCTAGAACCATTGAAGTATAAATTCCAATTGTCATCAACATCCATGGAAAGGATTTGATCATCAGGGAATGATTCTTGATTCAGAATAGAGAATGGTGAAGGAGCTTCAGCTAAGTGGTCACTTAACACTTGACCCTTAATTGCCTTTTGAGAGACAAACATAATCTATAAAATTCTGTTAACATAACCCACTTCATTAAACATCTTGAAAGATATGTTTTAGCAAAGAGATGCTTTAATGGATTAAATTTTATGATTGTATTAATTTTAGAATTTAAGAGATAATGCCTTAATTTTTGTGTTGCAAATACTAGAGCAAGGCACTTCTTTTCTATCACATAATATCACATTTCATAATTGAGCAAGGTTTGATTGATATAATATACAATGTGTTCTTTGCCACTGCCATCATGTTTTTCTAACAATGCTATGAGGGCATTAGGAGATGCATATGTGTAAAGAATAAAGGGTTATCTAGAGACGGTAGGTTGTAACACAAGAGGATTAGCTAAGTATCTTTTTAGATCATCAAAAGCTTTATGGAAATCCTTATCCCAATTAAAGTTAGATTCTTTCTTAAGTAGTTGTGTGAAAGGGTGAGTCCTATCCATGAGTTGTGAGACAAATTGAAAGATGACTTGTATCTTCCCTTGTAAACTACAAAGTTGTGAAATATTTTTAGGAGGTAGCATGTTGACAATGGCATCAATGTTTTTCATATCCACCTCAATACCATGATGCAAAATGATAAATCCCAATAGCTTACCACTATCAACACCAAATATGCATTTACAGGGATTCAAGCGCATGTTGTATTTATCTATATGCTCAAAGATTTGACAAAGAATTTTGATGTGATCCTAGCATGAAACAGACTTGGCCAAGATATCATCGACATAATCTTCTAAAATGTTATGCATGAAATAATGAAAGATAAGTGTCATAACATGTTGATAAGTTGCACCAGTACTCTTTAATTTGAAAGGCATGACAACCCAACAAAATGTTCCCCAAGGAGTTATAAAATCTATTTATATTGATCTTGAGGATTGATGAATATTTGACTATAACCAGAGAAATCATCCATAAAGAAAAGTAAGGCATAGCCTACAGTGGAATTGACAATCATATCAATGTTAGGAAGAGGAAAATAATCTTTTAGAGATTCTTAATATTAGTCTCCAAAATTATTGCAAATTCAAATATGGTTGCTAGGTTTAGTAATAGCCACAATATTCAAGATCCAAGGAGAGTAGTCAATAAGGCAGATAAAGCTAGCTTGTAGAAGCTTCTCTATCTCAACTTTGACTAACAATGTAACCTTAGGAATCATCTTACGAATCTTTTGCTTTATAGGTTTAACATCAGGATGTATGATGATATTATGTGTTACTACCTTAGGCTTAATACTAGGCATGTTAGAATATGTCCAAGCAAAGAGGTCAGTATAATCATGTAAAAGAGAAGTAAGTTCATGATTTTTTTCAAGATCTAGACATTTTCCAATAGGGATAGAATTTTCAAGGTTACCCTTGTCCATCGAGACATTGATAGTCTTTCATTAAGGAGAGTATTGTGATTTGGGACATTAGGAGGATGAAGGGATTCCATAGGTGATTCTTGAGATGTCAAGGTACTATTAGTGAAAAACACATCTTTCCCAAAGTATGTATCCACATTTAAATAATAAGGAAAACCACAATCATGATGGTAATGAGGCAAATGATTATAAGCTCTTAGGAATTCAGCCAAAGCTTCATCCATTAGAAAACTATCCAAAGGAATATTATTGTTGATGGCTACTTACAGATCATGTTTCATGGATCCTCCATAATGGCAAGAAAGTGAATCTATGGGAAGATTCAATAAATGGATTGCCCCCTTTAGCCGATATTCCCAGCTTGAAAGAACTTTGGAAAGACATCTCATCAGCCATGGAAAAAATGTAGCTGACTTCATGAAGGGTCCGGACTGGGACTGGGAGCGTATATCAAGCCTTCCACTAAATAGAGAGGCAACTAGTGACCTCAAGAGCACCCTCTTGTCAAGGAAGATAATAAGATCAGATAAAGAAGATGAAATCATGTTGGATGGGTTCTAAGTCTAGACATTATGCTGCCAAATTTGGCTATGCAATGCAAAACCACCAAGCACTTTTGAATTGGCCCACCAATTTGTGCTAGGGTAAATGGACGTTACCCAAAGCAAGCACATTCACTTCGATGGTCATTCATAAATGAATCCTAATAGGAGAAAGGCTAAAACTACTAGGAATAGCTCAGCGCACCCATTGTGTAATGTGCAACGAAGTAGAAGAAACAATTGATCATTTGTTCTTGACCTGTCCATTTGCCTCAGAATGCTGGGAGTGGTTGTGTGGGAAGCTTGGCTAGGTCAGTACTGTCCCTAATGAGATTGTAAGCATGTTCAAGAGCTAGCCGAGAGCATCAAAGTCATTGTGGCAAGGCCTATGGGAAGCAAGCTCCTCTCTCTGATATAGCACATATGGCATGAAAGGAACTATAGAATCTTTAGGGATAAGGCTTCAAAGATAGAGGAAGTACAGAGGAAGATTGAAGAAAGCATCTATGAGATCATCAATTCTCAGCTGGAAGAATCTCCCTTCATACCATTTGCCAAATGGGATAGGGAAATTAGGAAAATATGGTCAGACCTAAAAATTCCTAACCATTGTCACAACTCAGATAAGGTTGAAGAATAAAAGAAAAAACATGCCCTCACCAAATGGGTTGCTCCGCCTACAAGGAGACTAAAACTAAACTTCGACAGTGCGGCAAAGGGCAACCTGGGTGTGTCTGGAGTGGGGGTCATTATTTAAAACTCCCATGGAAAGATAATTTGGGCCCTCTCAAAGAACTTGCCTATCAGCACTAATAATGAAGCTGAATTCTCTGCTCTTCTCCATGGTCTTCGATTGTGCAAGGATTAGCATTTAACTGACCTAGATATAGAAGGAGATTCATTGATATGCATAAATACTAACATCTAGAAAAGGCTATTTGGGAATGTTGAGAGGAATTAGGCAATGTGACTCTTGCCCACACTTATCAAGAAGGAAATAAAGCAAATAATTTCCTTACTAATTGGGCCTGCGTATAAGAGGAGGAAACTATCATGGTAGAATCATGTGATCCATGGTTAGACCTGCCATTGGAGTGATAGTTGATGGATGTGTGAATTAGATCCTCTCAGATATGCAAGGATTTGGATGGTCTTTAGTCCCGCAGTGACGGCATACTTAGTTGCACCCATGGTTGGATTTCTTTATATGGGGGCCGAACGTATCTCTCACCACCATTGGACACAATGGAAATTGAGTGTGATTGCATATGCCATAGGAGGGTGGACTTAAGCTTGGAGAGCTCTGTGGACTCTGAGAACAAGGATGAGGGAGAAGGGGATGATCCTAGTGCTCAAAGAGACTCGGTTGGATCGCCAGAAGAAACCAAGATCGAATAGATAAAATTCTTGTTCATCATGGGTCTAGACCATATAGTGGAAGTAATACTGAAGGTAATAGGAGAGAGCAATCTCTTAGATGGCCATGTTCATGACGGATTCCTCTATGAGGAATTCCTATCAAACTGCGTCCTCATCATGGACAGGAAGGCTTCCGGGAATATAATGGCTAATGTGTTTGTGTGGGAGGAGATGAAGGAGGCTACAGTTGCAGTGATATTTGTATTCAACAAGTGCCCAACCCAAGGATGGATTGGAGGCATCTTTGATGCTATAGTAGTGAACAAGAAGAAAAAGAACCTGAATGTCTTTGCCCAAGCACTAGTTCTCTTTCGAAAAGGTATTGAACATGATAGCATGGAGACCTTCTCCTTTTTTGTAAGTCAATATGGTGATCTCCTTTCACCAGCCCAAGTCAAACAGGCTACGGAGCTTGTTGAAGGCCTTCATGTGCTATGGAATACCTAGGACTACTAGCTTGGTATTTTTCTATGTATGCTCATATTGCTATTTATAATAGGTTTTTGTATAATTTTTGGATATAATATAAAGAGAGCTACCCCCACTAGTAGCACTTATTTAGCAAAAATTAAATTAAATTTAAATTAATTTAAAATTAAATTAAATTAAATTTTAATAAAATTTAAATTAAAATAACTAAAATTTAAAATTTAACTTAAAAAATAAAAAAATAAAATTAAAATTAAAATTAAATTTAGTTTATTTAAAATTTCAATCAAATTTGTAGTTAAATATAGAAAAAGCTCTGAAATGCTTTGTAAATCTTCTGCTCCTCTACCCTCCTCCACTAAGAAGACTTCACAGCTTCATGGCAAAATTTCCTCAGACCCTCACAACAGTCCTTCAATAACGGATCCCTCATCTTTGTTTTGCTCAACGGATGCAGATGGAAAGGCTTCATGAAAGATCATTTTTCATGCACAAGAAAGGGGGTCGATGCTTGTGGAAGAAGCCATTTTTTCAAAACCTTCAAAAGTGTGCCCTAATTCAGTTAGGGTTTTAGACTCTCAAAGCATAGATATTTTTGTAGGAGAGCCAACATCTTTTCCTCTTGCTAGTACGTCACAAGGATCAACTAATTCAAAGGCACGACACAACTTGTCTTTTGGGGACATGCTAGTAGGAACGAAACAAGGAAAGTTTAATTCAGTAGCTTGGGATGCTCAGCCTTAGAGTTTGGTTTCTAAAGAGCATGGGACTTTCAAGAGCTACCCAAAATCCTTTATCAGAAAGGCATCCTCCTCCCCAGTTCTGGTCTTTTCAGAGAAACTGAAAAAGGAGGTTGATGAGGGTGAAAAGTTTTTTGCTTCCAATGGACTAATTGGTCAATTCAATCGTCTATGGCCAAAACTATCAGAGTTACATGATTGGATCTCTTCTACTTGGGGGCCCTCACTCAAAGGTAACATAGAAGTATACCCTTGTGCTAAGGGGTTTTTTATTATGGTTTTTGATGATATTCAAGATAGGAATAACATTCTACAAAAGAAATGGTGTTGGGGGCAAAGCATACTTCTTCTAAAACCTTGGTTTCAAGATTTCAACCCAGTTTCTGCTTCATTCTTTGTTAAACCCATTTGGATTCGCCTCCTGAATCTCCTGCTACAATTTTGGTTTTTAGATTGCTTCCAAGCAATTGGGGACTTGTTGGGTAGCTTTCTTGCAGTGGATTCAGACACAACCAATTTCACTTACACAACTTTTGCTCGAATCCTTGTAGACTTGGACATTTCAACAGATCTTCTAGCCAACATCACTTTCAAGATTGATGACCACAATTGGACACAACTCCTAGACTATGAAGGTCTACCCTTTTGATGCAGGAAGTGTTTTGAAATAGGCCATATGGCTAATTTGTGTCCTAGAATTATTAAAAATTTTGATCAGAAGTCGTGGTGGAATAATGCTATGCCTCATCATTACACAGTCAAAGCCCCTTCAAAAGTGAAGGAGGGAAAGGAGGAACCTTCAAAAAAGCTCGATTCCTCCCCAAAAGGCAAAGCAGGGAAAGAAGAGGTACATCAAGCCTTGAAACTTTGTTCAGAAACATGTCTAGCTCAAAGTCTACCTTAGCAATCAGGCAGCCTCTTAAAAGGCAATCCTCAGTGTATGGTCCTGAAACCAGCCATTATTGTTTGTCCAAAAAATGACAGGAATTCTTTTTCACAGAAGGATGGTAGTAATCTACAGGATTGATGGGGAGGACTAGCAAGAAGTTCAGAATAAGAAAAAAATGAATTTAAAGTTAGAGTTATATAGGATTAAAATGCAACTGCCATCCCATTCCAATTTTGGTGAGAAGATTAATGAGCCCTGCATGGCATCATGTCTATGACCCTATGTGGTCACTTTTGTAGGGGCTAAAATAGGTTTTGTGGAATCTTTTAGTCCCTGCGTGGATAGAATAGTAAGGGGAAGAGTATAGCCTTCAATTATATGGCACAGTTTGTTGGCATGGTCCACCATGAAAGTTGTAATTTTGAATTTTTAGTTATTTATATAACTTATTATTACGCATAAAAAAAATTCAATTAAATTTAATTTATTTAAATTTTTAATTTAAAAAAATTTAAAAAAATTCAAATAAATTTTAAAAAATTTAAATTTAAAAAAATTTAAAATCACAATTATTAAATTAAATTTAAAAAATTAAATATTAAAAATTAAAAATTACATTAATTCAATTTTTAAAAAAAAAAATTAATTGAAATTAAAATAAATTTAATTTTTTTAAATTAAAACAATAAAATCAAAATTTAATATTATTAAATTTTAAAAATTAAAAATAAATTAATTTAATTTTTTTTAAAATTATTAATTAATTATTATTATTTTTTTCAAATGCACCTAGTAAACTTTTTAATATGACTGGCAATGCTGGTGCAACACGCCCTCTAGCTCCACATGAATGCTTTTGCCTGGAGCAATGAACCGGTGAGACCACAACACGGGGGACCTCATCCCCTAGCAAGAACACTTCAAACGTATGAGCTCATTGGCCTAGCAAAAGCATAAAGCCTGCGAGCTCGTCGACCTAGCGGGGTTTTGAACTCTGGTGGCCGCCACAACCGAGTGACTTAACCACCGAACCACGCCCTTATAGGCAATTTTTAATTTTATTAATTTAAATTTTTGAATTTTTTTAAAATTTAAAAAAAATTAATTTTTTTAATTTAATTTTTAAATTTAATAATTTAATAAGTTTTTTATTTTTATTTTATTTTCTAATTTAAAAAAATTAAAAAATTTAAGTTTAATTTTAATTAAATTTAAAAATAAAATTTAAAATAAATAATTTTTTTTAATTTAATTTAATAATTATGATTTTAAATTTAATTAAATTTTAAATTAAAATTAAATCAAAAAAATTTAAATTTAAATTTTTAAATTTTAAATTTTTTTAATGTTTTTTAATTTTTTTTAATTATTTAAATTTTAAATAAATTAAATTAAATTTGATTCTTTATTTTTTTAATTAAATTTTAAATTTTATTTATTTTTATTTTATTTTTATTAAATTTTAATTTTATTTATTTAATTAATTATAATTATAATTTCATTTTAAATTAATTTAAATTTAAGTTAAAATTTAATTAAATTTAAATGAAAATTTAATTTTGATTTTAATTAAAAAATTTAAATTAAAGAAAATTATTTAAAATTTTAATTTTAAAGAAAAATAAAAAAAATTAAATTAAGCTAAAAAAAATTAAAATTTAAAATTAAATTTAAATTTAAATTTTTTAATTTAATTTTGATTTAAAATTTAGTTAAATTTAAATCATAATTATTAAATTAAATTTTTAAAAAATTAAAAATTAAACTAATTGAAATTTTATTTTTAATTTTAATTTTAATTAAATTTAAATTTTTAAAAAACCATAGTCGTCCACGTGTCACTTGTAACTCAGCTGAGCTGTCGATGTTGTTGGCCACTTAAGCCTTCAATAAAGAACATTGTGGTTGTTATATTATCATGCTAAATTAACGCAATATATCAATCTATCTAGTTTTATGAGATGACAAAATATAAATAATGCTTATTCACATTATCTGTAGTAGAATGTTTTGTAACTATAGCTAGCAGGAGTTGACTTCTCATTCCAAGCTGGATGTAGTGTTCTGGGTGTTTTAAGGTGACAACTTTTGAGGCTATTTCCTTCATCTTGTGAGTGTGGGAATGTGTCCATGAATGCTGGTTGTTGAGATTTTTGGAGGCATTGGATGATTTTGTTTTGATTAATATAATAACAGGAAGGGCTAAACCCTTACATAGAAGCCAAAAATGCAAACAAAGAGAGTTTCACAAGTAGTAAAATTGAGAACAACCAACTACCCAAAAAAAGAGCGAGAACAAGCAAAATAAGAAATACCAGCACTGATCAAAGAAACTAATAGAAGACCATAGAAGAGTAACTACTGCTTTGAGAGGTTCTTCAAGCCACTAATGGTCTGTCATTCATGGTTCAAGAAATTTAGCCTATCTTCAAAAGAGGTCTCCTTGGAATTGTTGACTTGAGCATCAGTATCTTCCACTGTTAGGGTTAGACGGTAGAAGATATCAATTAAATGCAAATAAAGATTAAATAGAGGAATAAAAATACACAGAAATAATAACAGTGAGAGATAATTTTAACGTGGTTCACCCAAACTCGGGCTACATCCACCAACAGAGAGTCAAATATTATTATCCAGTAAATCAAATTGATTACAACCAACAATCCCTGCAACTCAATACCGTTGCAAATGCTACAATACAATATTGATGGAAACCCTAACCCTTAGCCATTTTTATCAAGACTTATGTCAGTTACAAAATAGGTTTTTTTATGTCGGCTAATAAAAAATAACTCCTAACGTATTTATAAAATAATAGGCAATTTTTTCTTCGGGGGTGCTGCCCCCAAACCCCTGGCTCAAGGCACTACCCCCAGCAGCCCCCAGATCCCCACTGTGGGCTCCGCCCCCATGCCCCACAAGAGGGGCTCTACCCCCCTGTACTCCCCCATTAAATAATTTGGGGGAAACCGCACTAAAAGTGGGTAAAATTTAACCTTCGAGTCTAATAAGGCTCCATATAACAATGCCCACATCTACATCCTTGCCTTTGCCCTTTTGGCTTTTTGCCTTCATTCTGTTGGTAGGTCTAGAATGGATGATCTGTTGATTGGTGTGGCTGATCAGTGAAACCAACAGAAGACCAACAGAAATTTAGCTTATCTTCAAAAGAGGTCTCCTTGGAACTGTTCCCACATCTACATCCTTGCCTTTGGCCTTTTGCCCTCATTCTGTTGGTACGTCCAGAATGTATGATCTATTGATTGGTGTGGCTAGTAAGTCCACACCAATAACTAGATCATCCATTTTGGACCTACCAATAGAACCAGGGCAAAAACCCAAAAGGCCAAAGGCAAGGATGTAGATGTGGGAGATACTAATGCTCAGGTCAATAGTTCCAAGGAGACCTCTTTTGAAGATAAGCTAAATTTCTTGAATTGTGAATAACAGACCATTAGTAGCTTGAAGAACCTCTTAGAGCAGTAGTTGCTCTTCTGCTGGTCTTCTCTATTCAATGCTAGTATTTCCTATTTTGCTTGTTCTCACTCTTTTTTTGGGTAGTTAGTTGTTCTCAATTTTACTACTTGTGAAACTCTCTTTGTTTGCCTTTTTGGCTTCTATGTCAGGGTTCGGGCCCATTCCGTTATTATATTAATCAAAACAAAATCATCCAATGCCTCCAAAAATCTCAACAAGAAGCATTCATGGGCACATTCCCACACTCATAAGATGAAGGAAATAGCCTCAAAAGTTGTCACCTTGAAATAGGCAGAGCACTACATCTAGCTTGGAATGAGAAGTCAACTCCCGCTAACTATAGTTACAAAACATTCTACTATAGTTAATGTGAATAGGCATTATTTAGATTTCATGATCTCATAAAACCAGATAGGTTGATATATTGTGTTAATTTAGCATGCTAATATAACAACCGCAACGTTCTTTATGGAAGGCTTAAGTGGCCAACAACATTGATGGCTTGGGTGAGTTACAAGTGACATGTGGATGGCTGTGATTTTTTAAAAATTTAAATTTAATAATTATGATTCTAAATTTAATTAAATTTTAAATTAAAATTAAATTAAAATTAGCCAATGACAGTGTGGTTTAGTGGTTAAGTCACTCGGTTGTAGTGGTGGCCACCAAATTTCAAACCCCCACTGGGCCAACGAGCTCGTAGGCTTTACGCCTTCACTGGGCCAACGAGCTCGTGGGTTTGAAGTGTTCCTTCTTGGGGATGAGGTCCCCCTATGTTGTGGCCTCACCGGTTCATCACTCCGGGCAAAAGCGTTAGTTTGGAGCCAGTGGGCGTGTCGCGCCAGCGTCACTGGTCACATTAAAAAGTTTACGAGGCGCATTATCTTTAAAAAAACAAAAATTTAATTTTAATTCTAAATTTAAATTTTTTAAATTTATTTTATTTTATTTTTTAAATTTTTAAATTAAATTTTTATTTTTATTTTTTCTTAATTTAAATTCAAATTAATTTTTTAATTTTTCTTTATAATTAAAACTTTAAATAATTTTTTAAATTTAAATTTAATTTTTTAAATTAAAATTAAATTTTAATTTTAATTTAATTAATATTTAACTAAATTTATATTAATTTAAAATTAAATAAAATTTAAAATTAAATTAAAATTAAAATTAATTAATTAAATTAAATTAAAATTTACTAAAATTTAAATTAAAATAAATAAAATTTAAAATTTTATTAAAAAATTAAAAATCAAATTAAAATATAAATTTAATTTAATTTATTTAAAATTTAAATAATTAAAAAAATTAGAAAAAAAATTTAAAAAATTCAAATAAATTTAAAATCATAATTATTAAATTAAATTTAGAAAAAATAAAAATTGAATTAATTTAAATTTTATTTTAAAATTTAATTAAAATTAAACTTAAATTTTTATTTTTTATTTTTATCTTTTAAATTAGAAAATAAAATAAAAATTATTAAATTTAATAAATTAAATTAAAAAATTGAAAATAAATTTATTTTATTTTATTTTAAAAAATATATATTAAGAATAATTTATAAAATAAAAACAAATTTTTCATAAATTTAAATTTAAAAAAACTAAAAATTAAAAATTAATTTTTGAAAAAATAATTAAGAATCAAAAAATTAAAATTAAAAATTAAATTAATTAATGTTTGATTTTTTAAATTTAATAATTTTTAGTTTTAATTTTATGTTTTTAAGTTAAAAAAATTAAATTAAATTTTAATTTTTTTTTGCTACGTAATATATGATTTATATTAATCAAAGGAGAAAATATAGAGTCCATGGAAAGATTCAAAAGCTGTCCAGCACCCCAGAAAACCTTATACCCAAACCATAAAGTGGCCATGCAACACCCCAAACAATTGTCACACAGGACCTCAGATAGAAAACCATGGTCGCACAGGACCCCAAATTGCAACTATATTATACCGAGTAAGAGAACAAAGGATAAACCTTAAGCAGATAACACTTAAACACCTATATACCTAAACCAGACATATACACATTACTATGAAAGACTAATATCTTCATGCATCCTCTGTCTCAAATTTATGCACCTTTAAATTGAATTCTTCCACCTAGTCGTAGCCATGTACCTGAATTTGTTGACACATCTTCAACAGATAATTCACCCCCACCTGAGCATGCTGCCTCTACCAAACTCGATCAATTCCCTAAAGATCAAGAAGAGATGAGTAATACTTTACCACACTGACCGAAACCTACAAGAGATGAATATCCTTGGGCCATGGTAAACTAGCTCCGAATGCAAACACGGTTAGGGTTTCATTCAAGCCGCCAAGCACGTTTGCACTGAATAGCCTATGAGAAATTATTTCTACCCAAGTCTTTGCTATATTAAGGTCCAAGAGAAATGCCACAAATCTAGAGTTGATGTCAATATCTACCCTATATTACTCACCACCTTCTATGAAATGTTTCCCCAAAACCATCCTAACTACTCCAACCAGCGGGTCATTCAACTTTAGCAATCTCTTCAGCCTAAGATTTGTGATTTCCCCCAAGAATGCCATATGATGCTTAGAGCTAACTAGACAAATTGGGGTATCCATCCCCCCACACCTAATGCTATTTGTTGGAAGATCCAGAGCAATTTTTAGCTTTTCATTCATTGTGGGAGAGAAACAAATGAAACAAGTATCTAAATTATTAAATGGAAATCCGAGCCAAACCGAAAGATTTGGATGCTTATGATGAAAATGTCCCAACATTCTGACACCATATTCCTTAGGCATAAGGAGATCTAACTGGATCCGCCCTACTGCACTCTCACTTGTGTGAACATTACTGCCACCCGCCATCCAATACAAGCTATGATTAATTTCTTTAGCATGATCGGTTTAAAAACACCTTGTCCAAATCATTATAGGGATCCCCTCAGAAACCAGCTTAAGGACCTGCTCAAACCAATGATGACACACCCAAACCCAGACTTTCCACCACTGAAAGGGTGGAAAGTCACCTGCCCTACCACCCACTAAATTAAATTTTAATTAAATTTAAAAATAAAATTTAAATTAATTTAATTTTTAATTTTTATTTTTTAAAATGTAATTTAATAATTATGATTTTAAATTCAAATTAAATAAAAAAATTAAATTAAATTTTAAATTTTTCAAATTTATTTGAATTTTTTAAAAATTTATTATTTTTTAAATTTTTTTAATTTTTTAAATTTTAAATAAATTTAATTTAATATAAATTTAAATTTAAATTTTTAATTGTTTTAATTTTTTTAAATTAAATTTTAAATTTTAGTTATTTTAATTTAATTAATTAATTTAAATTTAATTTAATTTTTGCTAAATAAGTGCTACCAGTGGGGTAACTCTCTTTATATTATATCCAAAAATTATTCAAAAACCTATTATAATTAGAAGTATGAGCATACATAGAAAAAGACCAAGCTAGAAGTCTTAGGTATGCCATAACACACAAAGGTCTTCATCCAGCTCCACAACCCGTTCGACTTGGGCTGGTGAAAGGAGATCACCATATTGACTTACAAAAAAGGAGAAGGTATCCATGTTACCATGCTCAATACCTTCCCAGAAGAGAACCAATGCTTGGGTTGAGACATTCGAGCTCTTTTTCTTCTTATTCACCACTACAGCATCAAAGACGCCTCCAATCCATCCTCGGGTTGGGCGCTTGTTGAAAGTAGATATCACTACAACTATAGCCTCCTTCATCTCCTCTTAAACAAATGCATTAGCCATTATCTTCCTGTGAGCTTTCCTGCGCATGATGAGGATGTAGTTTGACAAGAATTCCTCATAAAGGAATCCATCATGAACATGGCCATCTGGGAGATTGCTATATCGTAGGAATGAAATCTCTACTTTCATGGGTCCTTCACCACTTATGGATCATGGGTAGAAATCCTATTCCTCACACCACAAGGTGACCTCATCCCCAAATCTTTCATGATTAGCTTCACTTACACCAATAACATAGCAGAGTATGAGGTATTAATTTCAAGATTCAAAATAGTAGTTCAATGGAATATTTAACATCTACTAGTTTTTGGGAGCTTCTAATTAGTCATAAAATAGGTTACTGATGAATATCACACTAAGGATTATAAACTTATTATGTACAAGAGAACTGTGGAAACCCTTAAGTAGTACTTCATTGACATATTTTTTAAGCAAAATCAATCTTATCTTTTTCTATTAATTTGTTGGGAGGAGTTTTTCTTTCTTTCATATATATATATATATATATATATATATATATATATATATATATATATATATATATATATGGGTCATATCAGTAGAAAATTAATTATTTGCAAGTGCCCTCATGCATGCATAGAATGGAAGTTTAAAGACAAAGGTAAAGTCCCCAAAAATAGAAATGAAGACCTAGGTAGACATGCATGCACAACAACTCCTTCACAAATTGCTTAAGAAAATGATGTCTTGGATTGGAACAACGAAGTCAAGGTGCCAAAAAATATACAAATTTGATATAGTTTGCACATCGATGTATCACCAATGTTTAATTATATATATCAAAACTATTTACAAAGGATGAATGTGTAAGAAAACATTTGTTGATTAAGAGGAATAGGTCGCAATGACTCTTACAGTGAGATTAGAGAGCTCGAACTCAAATGATAGCAAACAAGATTCACAAATTTTGATAGGAAAAGATAAACATTTCAACCCTTATTGATAATAGGATTGAAAAAAAATTTATTAAGGAGTTAGTCTATGGGAAAATGAGATTTCAACTAGACCCATTTCAAAAATTCATGCACATTCAACACAGTAATAAAAATTACATACCCAAAAATACAAAGCTTCTCCCTAAATTCTATCTTTATGAGAGCTTGCTTTTTCCTAGGAATTTTTTTTTGGACTCACTACTTTTTCCACTGTTTTCTTTTTAGGCCACCCTCCCTACAACTTAAATTTGATAGTTGTATAGCTCTATTTAGGCATTTTTGCTGTAAAATACAATTGAAATTTTAAACAGACTGTATCATATGAACGAGAGAGATTTTGGACAAATTGTCAAAATTTATATAGGATTATGATGATTTATATATTTGATTTTTATATGATTTACTTATACTATAGCATGTCATAGTATTTGAAGGGCACCATTGAATAGATAACTGTCATAAAAAAACTGCTTGACAGGCAAAGTTGACTATCAAATTTAAGCCTTGACCCTCCCTATTTCCTCTTATTCCCTTTTTTAAAAATAAATCCTTTTTTCCCATTTGAAAATAAAATAGTAAAAAGCAATTAAGACTCCACTATCATTTGCACTAGGTCTTTTCTAATTTTAGCTCCCACTCCCTTTAAAAAGAAAAACAAAGACTCCTTTTTAGTTACATATGCATGTCATCACATCAAAACATATTTGTTTGAATTTATTAACAAAGATGCAACTAAATGTAATATAAATTACAAGTTTGAAATGGAGTCTCCCACTCCTCTTCCCACTCATGCTTTTGGTCTGCAGGTTTCATCTACTGCTGGGTCATTAGCAGGGTTTTCCTCTATTGTTGGCAAGGCTATGACTATTGGTGAGTCGGTGAGTTGTTTGTGGGCTTAGCTGCTGAAGATTCAACTATGGGTGGGGTTGTTACGATGGGGAGCTTGCAGGGTCTTCCCATTTTTGTCACCATTGGAGTGATGCTCATGACTAAGAATTTGATTGTTACTGCTACTTCTTGTGCAAATGCTTTTGGTCTGCAGGTTTCATCTACTACTAGGTCAATAGTAAGGATTTCCTCTGTTGCTGGCGTGGCTGCAACTGTTGGTGAGCCATTTTAGCCTAGGAATAAGGCTTTGTCTATTGCTGCTACCTCTTATGTAAATGTAGTTGGTAAGGGTTCTCCTTGAAGGGGTGAGGAGCCTTCTAATGTTGCTACTACTCTAGTTGCTAAGAGATTGGTTTCTTAGTCTAACTTGCCTCTCCCTGTAGTGGTCTTAGGGGATGAGGTTTTAAAAAATGTGGACTATTTTTCTAAGTAGGGTTTGATCTATAGATTTGACAGATTGTGGCCTAATCTTGGAGATTTAAACCTCTGGATTTCATAGCATTGGTGCCCTATTACAAAGGGGAAAATAGAAATTTACCCTTGTTCCAAGGGTTTCTTTGTAGTTGTTTTTGATTTAGTTTCTGATCAAAATGTTGTTTTGGATACTCATGCTTGGTTTTGGGACCAACATGCCCTCCTTTTCAAGCCTTGGGTTCCCTCTTTTAACCCTTTGATTGAATCCTTCAATAGAATGCCTGTTTGGATTCGTCTCCTGAATCTTCCACTACATTTTTGGTGTAATTCCTATTATATGGGTATTGGTAATTCATTGGGTACTTTTATTATGGTAGATCAAGTGATTACCTTGTTCTCTCATACTACTTATGCTCATGTTCTTGTAGATCTAGATCTCTCTAAGCCTCTCCCTGTGGAGATTGTGTTGTAGGTTGTTGAAAGTTCTTGGAGGCAGGTTTTAGACTATGAAGGTCTTCCCTTCCGGTGTCATAGGTGCTGTGCTACAAGCCATCTGGCTTTTGGGTGCCCTTGTTTAAAGCTCCCTCATCCTTCCTCTTGGTGGAAGAATACTTCACTTGATGTTCTCATAGTTGATGATGTTGGGGATGCTCCTAGTTCAGTGGAGGCTGATTATTCCTTTGATGATGATGGGTATGCCCCTGTTGTTGGGGTGATTCTTGATTTGTCAGTCCCTTTGGGTTCTACTGCAGGGACTACTGTTGTGACTTCTACTATTCTTACTTTGGTAGTCCATTCTGGGCTTGTGGTTGTTACTGATGTTGGGGCTTTTGCTGTGACTTCTATGGTTATTGGGGCTCCATTTGTTGTTGGGGTTGCTACTGTGTTGGCAGGGATCTCCCCTAATGTTTTTATTGATGGGACTACTGCAGGGATCTTCCCTACTATTGGTGGTGCTTCTGGGTTTGCTACAGGGTCCTCCTTTGTTGTTGTTGCTACTGGGACTACTATAGGGGTCTCACTTGTTGATGCTGTTGTGTCTCATACTACTGTTGTAGATGCACAGTTTGATGTGGGGGCTAGTGTGCCCCATGCTCTTCCCCCTTCTGAGGATTCGGTGAGAATTTCACCTCCTTCATCTGCTATTTCTGTGGATGGAGATAATGACATTTTTTGGACTATTGTCCAAAGGAGGAAGTGAGGTCTTCCCAAGTTTGTTTCTCAGACTCACTCACAAGCCAAGGGTGTTAAACTAGGTCAAGTTTTGCTATTGTTTAGGTTGTTTCTATAGCTTAGCCTTTTGGGCTTTGCTGTCTATTTGCTATTAAAGTGTTGTTACTGGCCTATGTGTGGTTGTCTTTGCCCTCTGACCTATTTTGTAAAGGGACATGTACCCTAGTTTGCAACTTACCATAATAAAAACAAAGATGCAACTAAATTTTATTTTATTATTATTATCATTATATTTTTATAAAACTAAAAATTAAATAATTATTTTAATAAGAAATAATTAAATTAATTCCTTCACTCAAGACATCAAATTAAATTATTTTCCTAAGTAAGTGTGTGCATGTGTGATTCCCTTCAACATAATCCACCTTTAGTCAACTAGACACCCCCTCCTCGATGATACTCTCTCTCTATCCATTGAGAGAGTGTCATCCTACCATTTCAACATTAAATCAATCATTTAGTCTCTTTAGAATTAATAATATTATTTAATTCCATAATTAAATACTATGAAATTAAGGGTTGACATCCTTCCTCTCTTGGAAGAGTCATCGTTCTGATGATTCAAATTTTAAATCAAAGTTAAGTACATATTGGACATAAAATAATTACATACCTTTTTCCAACCTATGTTTACCTTAACATTACAACCATTCCACCTGATCAAGAGGTTTATTATTTTAAAAGTACCTGATGCTCAAACAACACAATCCTCGTGTCTAACAATCATCACTTGCACAAGTTGTTAGATCATTAGTAGGTAAAACTAAATAACCCTTTTGAATCTTTTTCATTAGCACAAACAAGATTTCATTGAACCTTCATAGCTAGGTCAAGCATAAAGAGATAATTATTAATCTCATTTACAACATAATCACACAAAATGCATTACTTGCATAAAGTACACAAAGTGTGATGAAATTTCCAAAATCTAGAAATAAAGGAAATAAAAGTCCAAAGTCTATAGTCATTCATGTACACAACCAACTAAGGAAGGAGATCCACCTCTTAACATTCTAGTTCTCACCCACTATCATTTCTAAAGTTTTACATAGTTGTCCTTTAAGAACATAAAACATAGAAGTATTCATTTAACTAGGTATCATATAATTTTACCCTAATTATGCCAATACTTAAGAAGATATATTAATCAGAAATCAAGTGATCCAAAATTACTACCTACTCAAGGTCTTCTTCATTGATTGAAATTTTTAGACATGATATATAAGCATGCCAACTAACAAGTCTACATCAAACACCACATCTTTTATAACAATAATGAAGTTAAGATTATTCCAAATCTAGTTTCATAATTAATTATTGCATGCATACAAGTCTACATAAACATTGTTCTAGGATATCTATTCTTCTATTTTTGTTAAACATGGTTCAAGATGTTAGACATCAATGTTACCTATCATATCTAGATGCAAAGATTCAAATGAGTCTTATTAGAACCTAAGAAATTTACATACAAGTGATTTCTATCCAACATACTCAAAGAGGTATAACTACCTTCTAAAGCACACATAGCCACTCACATAATAAAACAAACAATATGTTTATTTTGTCAAACATGCTACTTGCATGAGACACTTGAACAATTGTCATTCTATGATGAAAAAAATGCATCCCATCTACTTATTATCACCATTGGGAAATTACCAACACTAAACAAAAGGAACAATTTCAACATTAAGACTCAAGAAAATATCAACACTAAATATTAATTGTTTTCCAACAATAAATTATAATAAGATCATCAAGAGGATCATTAACAAAATTTCATAAGTGTTTTATCATAAAATTATTGGATCAACAATAAAGCATATAAGATCATCAACATAAAAGATAAGATCACTAAAGATCAACATTAAAGATAACACTAAATCACTAAAGATCATCACTAAATCTTAATCACAAAAGATCATCAACACTAAAATAAGAGGTTCAACTTGATTACAACACTTTAAACCAAGAAGACTGGATGTCAAGTAGATCGACAGATCTTGATAGTAATTCATAGAATATAAAAAAAAAGTAATTCTAAATCAAAGATGATCAAAAACTAGTTCATAGAGGATTGAAAGTCAAACAAATCATCATAGTTTTCAACACTAAGTCAAGAAGATCAAAAGTTGATGATGATAAAAAAATCAACTAGATCTATATGATCTCAACACCAAATCCATGAAGATCATCATAAAAAGTTCACCATCAATCATAAATAGCTAAAAAAATTACAACACTAGTCTTTAGGATTCAACATCAAAGAATTGAAGTCTACACAAAGAAAAGTTTATCAATAATAGAAAATAGACCAACTCAATCAAGATGAGATCTTTAAAACTAAATTTTGTTTTCAACATTTAATCACAAACGTTCAATAAAAGATCAATTTTGATCACCAAAAGTCATCAAGTTCATCATCAAACCAAATACTATGGTCAACAAGAAAGGATAATATTGTAACTAAATCATCAAGAAAGGTTTATCATATGTTTGCATCCTTGAATTGAAGGAGTTCATTAAAGATAGGATGATAAAAAGGAACATCAATAATGTAAGGGGATCATTATGATCCCAAAAGATCAACAATAAATTATTTTCAAAATTTTAAAGTAAAACTTAGATTCATTTGTACAAAAGCATATTGTAAAGCATTAAATGCTTAATAAATTTCAAATAATACTTCAATAGGAACTACAATTTCTTAAAATATTTCTAAAATAAAGATATACAAATCTCAAACTGGAAATTCCCTCTCTCATGAGCATTAATTATTCCTAATGCATCACTTGCATACTCATTTATGTAGTAAACATGAACAAGAATAATACAATCATTGCAATACTCACTCAAGGTGTGAATACATTTCTTTCACAATTCTACAGACAGAGAACATCACTTGTACACAACATAGAAACAATATTCAAAGTACATGAATACACAATCTCGTAGTGCATAAAGCATGAGTAAATAACAGACATGTGTAGTATGAATACAAGAACCCTAAGTGCATAATTGACACAGGGTAGGAATACAAAAATTACTCATAGTGCATCACATGCATCATTTGCGAAAAGTGTATCACTCACACTTGTAGTGCATCTCTCGCACAAATATGATATATGCATCACTCACATTAGTATAATTATAGTGAAAATTTCTCATTCATGTATAAATACAATAAATATGGTAAGTGCATCTCATGTATATTGTAATCATTACACAAGTGCATCACTCAAACAAATATGAAAAGTGCATCAAAGGAAACAATTTCCTTAAAATGTGAATACAATCACTTAAGTGCATCACTCGCACAAAATAGAAAAAGTGAATCATTATCACATAGTATGAAAACAACATTACACACATGCATTACTTGCATAAGAAATTGTATCATTCTCATATAGTACATATTTATGATTACTATAACTAATAGAAAACAAGTATACAAGACTCTAAAGATTCTTTTAAACACATCAATAATTCTTGGCTTGTTTATAAGGTAGATCGAGATAACTTATTTGATCAACTCCTAACCTAAGTCATCAATGAAAGCCCTTGAGGCATCTTAACTTTGCATTCTCCAAAGATCTTGTGGATTCTACCAGAATTATGCTCACATCCTTAAAAGCATAGGTGTTGCTTGAAAATCAGCTTGCCCGTAGCCTAGTACTATTATCATTGTGATGCAAGAGCATCCAGTGGTGTAAAGGAAATCTTGCATCACCCAAAAAGATGTTGATTCAAAATCATTGAAGTTGTTTTTAGTTCTTTCGATAATTAGTGTTTCTAGTTCCATAATCGCTTGAATAATGATGTAGAACTTTTAGTTTTTCCAAACTGCCAAAAATAGCAAACTGCTATTTTTGGAAAGTTTGCATTTTGGCATGAATGGAAGTGAAAATTTATAGGAAGTTTCATAAATGAAATATAAGACCTTTGGAGAAGGAATTAGGTAAAGGTCATTTGTGAGCTGAAAGATATTAAAAAGTTTTTGTTTCCCAAAAAACCCTTGAAAATTATTCAAATTCAAGTTTGAGGCACTAAATGGCTCCATACGAACCTAAAAATGGGTGAAATCAGTAGAGATATTTTTACTCATAGAGCACTCCATGAGATTTCTAATGCTTCAAATGGTGCGTCAATTGGACACTCGGATCAAAAGTTATGGCTCCTAGAAGTTGACCTATTTTTTGAGGGAGATGCAAATTTCAAAATTTGGCTGGTGACTGCCAAAAAGGGCAATTTATTGTTGCAAGTATGTGCCTAATCGGTGTTTTCATTAATGTGAACGTATTTTTGTTGTCATTGGTTTCAACTATATCCTATTTTGTTATTTGTTTAGAAGCCTTATATGTTGAGGATATTGAGAAAATTAGCCTCTTCGGAAGAATTAGAAAGTAAACAGTGAATCACAGTGAAGATAGTGAGTTGCATACTGGATGCTCTGCATTTCTTACTGACTAAAGGTCTTGGTTTATAGATTGGAAGTTATTTAGAAGCATGGCTGAAGATGCTAAATCCTAAGTTTGAACCTCTCGTATGAAGATTTGAGTGAGTTACATTCACCAAAGTAAAATCTACTTTTTTTTATTAATCACTAATGCCTGAGAGAAAGTATTATGCTTTGCATTCCTCTACATTAAAGTGTTTTTCTTTGTGATTCTAGAGGGAAGTCTAGGATGATGACAAGTGCCTACAATTGCAATGGTTCATGTTTTGGTGGTCCGAAAGCTATCTTTCCTTTATGACAGTTGAAGATAGTGAAGTTCATGTGCTCTGGTGTGAAGAATCTCATGGATAAAGTGGTTTGAGTTTGTGCAATTGCTCCTAGTGATTTCAACGTGCTTGTGGATACCTCTTGATCGTGTTCCTACCCTACATTGGTCCGCATCAAGGAATTGAGATTGTGTTTGTAGATTATTCCTAGATAACGTAATGTGTAACCAGTCTAAGCCGACTTGGTTAATTCTAGTGATTGCGGAGATCCCTTGAAGATTATGGAAGTGTGTTGTGGAATGAAAGATCATGTTTGAGTCATAGCTAGGGCATGGTGTGATCCACATACATCTATACTACAATTCCTTATCATAATTTTATATTAGGTCAAAAACTATTTTGTAAATGTTTGTAATACCGACCTTGGAGATTGTTCCAATGGTTGATAATTGTAGTGCCGACCTTTATGATCATTCCAAGGTTGATGAAGTGTATAAATACTTGTAATTGAGTCATGGAAAAGATGTCCTTGTGCAAAGATGGGAAGACAAGAAAGAGGTGGAAAGGAAGAGCAGTGTAGAGGAACTATTGTACTTCAATGTTTAAATCTTAGACATGAAGAAGATGTTGATTTTAGCAGTGAGCCTAGCAGTGAGCCGCTAGTAGGGTTTAACAACCCTCAGGGTTTAACAACCCTCATTGTAATCTTTCTAGGTTTAGGGTTGAGGCACTGAGCCTACTAGACCTAGTTGTACTTCATGGCAGTGAGCCAGTATGTTCTAGGCCCGTGGAGTGACCAAGCCTGAACATCATTTTTACAAAGATTGCAATATATTTTGAGAGCTAATCCTCTCCATGGTTTTTCCCCACCTTGGGGTTTTCCATGTAAAAATATGGTGTCTCTTGTGTTTAATGTTGCATCTGTGTTTAAGTTTCTAATTTCATGCATTCATTGTTTAATCATAATAACTATGGACAAGTGATTAATGTTTAAGTGTTTGAGTTTTTGGGACAACTGATTCACCCCACCCCCTCTCAGTTGTTCAGTGCATTTCAACAATTGGTATCAGAGCAAGGTTCCTCTCCTCTGAAGAAAGTCTAATAGCTTGGGGAAGATCCAAAATGTCTTATAAGAAGGAAGTACCGCATTTTGATGGGACGAATTATGCTATTTGGAAGACACGAATGAAAAGTCATCTTCTTTGTCTTGGTTACAAAGTATGGAAAGTTGTAGAAACAAAATACACCTTGCCTCAAAATGGTTTGATGACTAAAGACAAAATCAAAGAATATGAAGTGGATGTTAAAGAAAAAGATTCTTGTTAAGTTCATTGAATGACTCAGTACTGACAAAAGTTGTGGATCTTGAAACTGCAAATGAGGTATGGGAAAAGCTGAAAAATCTATATGAGGGAGATGATTCTATGAAGGAGACCAAGCTACAAAGTCTGAAAGTGAAATATGAAAGTTTGAAGATGATTGAAGATGAAAACATAACAACCTTTATGCAAAGAGTTGATGAACGTGTCACTGGAATAAAAGGTATGGGGGGAACTCTTGGTGATAAAGAAGTTGTGATGAAAATTCTTAGATCACTACCAAAGTCCTACAATCATAAGGTAGCTGCAATTGAAGAATTTATGCAAGTAAAAGCTTTTGATAGAGACCAGTTACTTGGTAATCTTACTGCCTTTGAGATGAGAGAGTTTGGTGATGCCCTGCCAAAACTTGAGACTACCTTCAAAGCCAATACTTCTGGGAAAACCTCCAGATCAGAAAAGTACAAGGGTACTACCACAATAATGGGTTACACTTTCTGGGACATCCTGATTTTTGCTAAAATCACATATTTTTAGAAAATATAATGATTTAAGCCTTGAAAGGTTCCATTTAAAGGATTTTAATTGAAGAGGGTTTGATCAAACCCCCTTGGATAGAACCTTGCTAGTTTTAAACCATACCTATAATGGGGTCTCCTCTTCACCTATCAAAATGTTGATAAAAAACTAATTTTGATTTATCTTTTGAGGGATCAAATGAATTCATTTAAAATTTATACTTTGTAAATATGTAGTCTTTATTATAAGCTTTCCAAAAAATATAATTTTAAATATATTTAATTTGATTATTATATTTATTTAGTTATTTTTTTTGCAAACAGTGGTAAATACCACTAAAATATATTAATTAAAAAGGAAATACAAAATGCCAGATTTAGAGAGGCATACGGATAGGAAAGATTCGGCAAAGAAAATCTCTGGTTATAGCCTATTTGTAAAAAAAAAACACAAAAATCAACTCAAGAAAATGAGTCGATCCAGTAGTAACTTCTGTGGCTCAATTCTTAATAGAGTTCATAGAAAAAATAGTAAATATTTACAAGACAGCTGGCGGAGTCGACCACTGATTAGAACAAAAAACTAAGAGCTACAAACCAAAGCATGAGGGAACTCCCAATTAATCTGCAATTTCTATTATCTGCAAGGCACGATCCTCCTCTTGACCCTCAACTTCTGCGTGCTGAGGAGGAGGAGGCAGTGGGGGAGGAACATAATTCAATAAGAAGAGCAGTGCGTTAAAAATTTTTGAAGCCTTAGCTACCAAATGATTCCCCAATTCCCGCCTATGACAATGGATAGAATTTTGAAAAGAATTCACACAATTGTTTTAGAGGCCATGCATAAACGCATTGAAGAGGCAGTGAAGTTCAGGAGTGCGGAATAGAAACCTGTAATCAAATAAACCTCCCACAAGAGCAGAACCTTCATGCAAATCATAGTCTTCTAAAGCAGCATTAAACGTATCAATAGAGAAATAAACATTCTGAATAAACATTATACCCAAATCCCTTACCCTATCTCCACTTTGCAAAAGGTCCATTGCATTAGAGAGAAAATGTGAAGCATCTTGAGATGGATAGATAGCAACTGGAGAATGTAAGAGTTGTAAGTCACAAACCTGAGTGATTGCTCTTGCAACAGAGTCCTCATAAACCTTAAAAACTTCCTGCATTGAGTTTGGGTTAGAAAAACCAAGGAGGGGCCGTTCCCAATTCCTAATAGTCCAGGAAATTCTGGTGTTCTGATGAACAAAGCCCATGCTAAGCTGCAAAAACTTGAAGGTTACCAAATGCAACAAATAATAGTAGCTACTGGAACAGAAATAGAGCAAAACACCAAGTTAAATGAATAAATAACATGCATAGCGTAACAATTATAAGAAAAAAAGAATTACCAGTTCCCTTGTGCGAAATCTGCCATCCTGCACTTGAAACATACATCAAAGTACAACACACCTGTCGAAGAGATAATTCAAAGCATTTAAATGATGTCAGCTTATTAGCACGGAAGGCCGATAGAATAGGGATTAAAAAATGATGAAAGTCTAAAGAGGTCCACCAAATTACACAAATTGCATCTTTTTGTCCTTCTCCAATATATAACTAACTCTGGGGATCATAAGAAAAGATTCAGAGTCCCATACGAGAACATCATTGGAACTAAATGCAAAATTAGCTAAGAAGTCTGCTAATAAATTACCTTCACGGTAAGTATGAATTATTTGGAAAGATTGGAAATGCTTCAATATATCCCTTCCAAACTTTAAAATGTAATCAATTTTCCAACTTGGAGAGGAGTTATTGGAAAAAGCTCTAATGATATTTAATGAGTCACCTTCCACAATAAGGCTTGTAAAGCCACATTTTAATGCTAAATTCAAACTAGCTATTAAAGCCAAATCCTTGGCCTCATTATTTGTTATTGTACCCAGCTTAATTGACAGAGCTCTAAGAACTACTCCATGGTGATTTCTAATAACACAACCAGCACTTGAAATTCCTGGATTGCCTCTACTCGCACCGTCAAAGTTAAGCTTTACAAAAGATTCAGGTGGAGGGATCCATTTGACAAAGGATCGATCAATCTTAGCATCAAACATAAAGCAGTTAGATTTAGGCAGCCTTAGCTACTTCCAATTTTTTAATATCATATCATCCCAGTTTGTGAAAATTAGAGAACCCTCCTTTGATAGAAGTGAGGCTAAAACCACTTCTGTAATTGTTTTTTCAACTTTGCCCATAACTATATGGAGAGGATTACTTATTTTTTTAAATAATCTGCTATTTCTTTCTAACCATAATGACCAGATGACAGTACTTGGTGAGGCAATCCATAAAATAGAAAAAGTAGACTTGGGAAATAACATAGGCCAACTTTGGAAGACTTGAAGTAAAGAAAAAGGAAGAGGACCCAACCAATTCAATTTTAAGAGAAGCCAATACTAGACTTGTGAGGAGAAGTTACAATTCAACAAAAGATGATCCACTAATTCCTCCACCTCATGACAAAAGGGATATAAGAAAGAATTTGTAATCCCAAGTTTAGCTAACCTATCACTAGTAAGGATTTGGTAGTTCAATGCTAACCAAGTAAAAGCTCTTGCTTTAGGTAGGCAAGGCTCACTCCAACATAGCTTATAGGGCCACATAAAATTTGGATTAGAGTCCTTACTAGTGATACTTAAATAACCTTGTTTAACCGTGTAACGACCAGATTTTGAAGAAGCCCAGACTAGTTTATCCTTTTCATCTGAGATAAAAAGTCTTCTATCTTTCAAAATAGTTTTGAGCAAAATCTTCTGCTCTTGAGGGACCAAGAAATCATCAAATTTTTTCCATTTGACTTTATTAATTTCCACATTATGATCAATTTCAAAATAATCTTTAACTTTTGTTCCCCAAACCTGACACAGAAAAGACTTGATCTCTTGAAAACCTTCTATTTTAACTAAAGGAGGATGGTTATTCCAAGAATCATCCAAGAAAAGGGTAGAATTTCCATCATGGATGACCCAAGATAAATATGGGGAAATAACTTCTTGACAATTAATCAAAAAATTCCACATGTGAGAACCCTCCTTTGGATTAAGTATTGTAAATATTCTTTCAGGAGAAAAAGAATCTAGATATTTTGCATACATTATTTTTCCCCACTTAGACTATGACTTTTCATATAAATTCCAGACTAGTTTAGCTCCAAGGGCTTTATTTTGAGCTGCAATATTATGAATTCTAGCTCCTCCTAACTGTTTAGGAATGCAAATTTTATCCCATGAAATTAGGGGAATCTTTCGCCCGTTTAAATTGGAGCCATTCCACAAAAAATTTCTTAGAATATTCACAATATAAGACAGAATGGTTTTTGGGACCTTCAGTACTAAAAGCAAATAGATCGGAACCGCTGATAGGACTATTTTGATCATCAGAATTTTCCCTACCAAAGTAAGCCATTTGCCTTTCCAAGTAGATATTTTAGCTTTGATGCTTGTTATTAGCTTATCCCAGAACATGTTTTTAATTGAACCCCAAAAAAGAGGAATTCCCAAATACCTTGAGGGTAAGGTGTCAACTTGAAAACCAAGAAACTTAGTTATTCTTCTTTGCACTAATATAGATGAAAAGAAAAAGAAAAATTTAGACTTGCTATGGTTCACTTTCTGACCCGATACTAAACAATAACTGGTAATGACATCCTTCAAAACTTTAGCTTCCTTCATCACAGGCTGCCCAAACAACAAAGTATCATCTGCAAACAAAGCATCCATAATAGAGAAAGGGATTCTAGGAATATTTATCCCTTTCCAGAAACCCAGTGAATTCTGTCTCGTGATTAATCTACTCAATCCTTCAACCATTAAAATAAAAAGAAAAGGGGAGAGAGGGTCTCCCTATCTTATATTTATTTTTTATTTCCTGTGAATGTATGTTTTTCACTTAACATCAAGTTCTCTATTCTACACACATGGAAAATTAGTAAATTACTTAAACAAAATTCTAAAAAATATCTATGCACTAGGTATTGATATCTTTGTTTCAACAAAAGAAAAAAAAAAGTATTTCGATACAAACATAAAAAGTTATGTTTTACAGAATATGCCTATGTCTAAATTATAATTGGTTTGACTTAAAAAATTAATTAAAAAATATATATTAAACAAAACATTATTGAACTAAATGCATACACTATATATCAATGTTACCAATCCAAATTAAAAAGAATCAAAATTTTATCCTTTGTAGAAAAAAAGTTATGTGCTATGGAATACACATCACTTTAAAAAAATGTTGTTTACTATTAAAAACCAGTTATCAAAGGAGATGCAAAAAAATTTACAATTTAACTCCAAATTTTTTTAAAAATATATATTTAGAATCTACAAATAAAATCTCACAAATCACTAGCTCACATCATCTTCAAATTCCTAATGGTTTAGCAGCTATAGGTGTTAGAACGTGAAGATTTAGTTTAAAATATTGATTTCAATGTCAAGTTTGGTCAAAAAGTGTAACCCATTATTGTGGGATGACCCACAAGGTAGAATCTGATGATGAGTTTGATGAAATTGAATCTAACTTTGTGGATAGACTACAAAGAGGATCTAGTAAGTTTAAAGGTAAATTACCTTTTAAATGTTTCTCCTATGGTAAAGTAGGCCACTTTGCTTCCAGATGTCGTGAAAGAATTGAAATAAATAGAAAAAGATATGAGAACAAGCCTAGGATCCAAAAGAAATGTTATTATGTTGATGATTTTGATGATGATGAAGGAGTATCAGATAATGGTGAACCAGATAATGCTAGTACTTCTAGTAATGAATGCTTGTTTATTGCTATTAAGGAAGAACCTATGTCTACTAATCCTGCTAGCTGTGTGAAGGAAGGAAAACCAGTGGAAAGTGCTTTGGCTACTCAGGTTGTTGAAGACAAAGATGAATGGGTTATTGATAGTGGCTTCTCTCACCACATGACTGGTCACAAAATTAAGTTTGTGAGTTTGGAAAGATATGATGGTGGACTGGTTAGGTTTGGAGATGATATAGTTGGTAGATTTGTGGAAAAGGATCTATTTCTTTTGATGGCAAGCATAATACTAAAGATGTCTTGTATGTGAAAGGATTAAAACATAATCTTTTGAGTGTGGGTTAGATGTGGGACAAAGGTTATGATTTAAGCTTCAAGGAAAATGGATACAAGATCAGGGAAAGCTCTGAAATAGACATTGCAATTGGTAAGAAGATTGGAGGTAATATCTATCACTTGAAAGGAACTAATAATTATTATTTGTTGACTCAGATTGATGAATGTTGGCTATGGCATAGAAGGCTGTGTCACATCAATTTTGATAAAATTATGAAGATAAGTACTATACAGGCTATTAGAGATTTTCCTAAGCTTGTGAAGTCTACTAATCCTATTTGCAAGGAGTGTCAATTTGGGAAACAAACAAGAACAAGTTTCAAAAGTAAGGACCAATCAATTGATGGAATATTGGAACTAGTGCATATAGATTTGTGTGGACCTAAAAGAGTAAGAAGTTTGCAAGGAGATAGGTATTTCATGTTGATTATTGATGATTATTCTAGGATGACTTGAGTTACCTTTTTGAAAGAAAAAGTAGAAGCTCTAGATAAGTTCAAGGCATTTAAAGCAATGGTTGAAAATGAGATGGATTTGAAGATCAAATGTTTAAGGTCTGATAGAGGAGGAGAGTTTACATCAAATGAATTCAATCTCTTTTGCGAATAACATGGGATAAAGAGACAGTTATCTGCACCTAGAACTCCACAACAAAATGGAGTCATTGAAAGGAAAAATAGAATAGTTCAAGAAGCTGCTAGAACCATGATGAAGGAAGCTGATCTTTCATAAGTATACTAGAGAGAGGCAATTCACACTACTATATATATCCTAAATAGAGTCCAAGTCAAAGGTAACAATTCTAAGACTCCTTATGAATTGTGGTATGGTAAAGTTCCTACTGTGAAATATCTCAAAGTTTTTGGTAGCAAATGTTATATCAAAAGAGAAGAAGATCTAGTCAAGTTTGATGCTAGGTGTGATGAAGGAATCTTCCTTGGTTACTCCACCAAGAGCAAGGCCTACCGGTGTTATAATAAGAGATTGAATAAGATCATTGAGAGTGTAAATGTCAAAGTTGATGAAAGCAAGGAAAGGTCTCTAGAATCAAGTGGATATGAATCAGATAAACTAGATGTTTCACAAGTGGCGCAGCATGAAGACAACTCAGATGAAGAGGAACAAGCTCTGGAAAGTGCTACCAAGACACCAAGGTATGTAAAACTTAATCATTCTGAAGATCAAATCATAGGAGATAAGAGCAAAGGAATCCTAACTAGAAGAAGAGTTGTAGAAGAATAAGTAAATTTCTATTTGATTTCCAAGATTGAAACTAAGACTATGAATGACGCTTTCAATGATGAGAATTGGGTAGAGGCTATGAAAGAAGAATTGATGCAAATAGAGAAGAATCAAACTTGAGATCTTGTTCCCAGACCAGTAGATAAAAATGTAATTGGCACCAAATGGGTTTTCAAAAACAAGATGAATGAGAATGGTGAAGTGGTAAGAAACAAATCAAGGTTGGTATGCAAAGGATACTCTCAAGTTGAAGGAATAGATTTCGAGGAAACATTTGCACCAATGGCAAGGATTGAAGCTATAAAATTTTTTTTGGCATTTGCAGCCTACAAAGTTTTTAAGGTATATCAGATGGATGTAAAGTTTGCATTTTTCAATGGAGAGTTGGAAGAAGTCTATATTGAATAATCAGAAGGATTCCAGTCATCACATTAGGGTGACATGGTATGTAGATTGAAGAAGGAATTGTATAGATTAAAACAAGCCCCTAGGGCCTGGTATGCTAGGTTGGATAAGTATCTGATATAGTTAGGATTCAGCAAGGGTACTACCAACAACAATCTCTATTTCAAGATCAATAATGAACAAATCCTAATTGTTGCAGTTTTTGTTGATGACATTATCTTTGGAGGTAATGAAGGTATGTGCACAGTTTTTGCTGGAGAAATACAAAGTGAATTTGAAATGTCCATTAATTTCTTTTTAGGTTTGCAAATAAATCAATTAGATAAAGGTATCTTCATTTCTTAGTCTAAGTATGTGAAAGAGCTGTTAAAGAATTTTGGGATGGAAGACTCTAAACCAGTAAATAATCCCATGATAACTGGTTGTAAGTTGAGCAAAAATGATGATTCACCTTTGGCAGATTAGAAAAGGTACATATCTATGATTGGAGGATTACTTTATCTAACTCCAACCAAACTTGACATAATGCATGCAATTTGTCTTGTGACAAGATTTCGAGCAGAACCTAAGGAGTCACATGTGATGGCAGTCAAGAGAATTCTAAGATATTTGAAAGGCACAATGGATTATGGTTTGTGGTATTCGAAGGATAATGATTTCACTCTCAGTGCATACATTGAGGTAGATTCATTCAAAGATGTAGATGACATAAAAAGTACAAGTGGAGCTGCATTCTTTTTGGGAAAAAGGATGGTATCTTGGATAAGCAAGAAACAAGATTCAATATCTCTATCCCCTACAGAAGCAGAATATATTGCAGCAGCATGTAGTTATACTCAAGTGTTGTGGATGAAGTAGACATTGAAGGACATCAGAGTTGTGTATGAAGATCCAATTGCAATCTTTTGTGACAATACAAGTGCCATAAACATATCAAAGACTCCAATAATGCATTCAAGGACAAAGCGCATATCCAAAAAATATCACTTTCTAAGGGAAAGTGACAGAGAAGGAAGTCAAGTTGGAATATGTATCTACAAAAGACCAAATTGTAGACATTTTCACCAAATCTCTACCTAAGGATACTTTTGAGTATCTCAGAGAAAAGTTAGGGGTTATTAGCCCTCCCACTCTAAACTAAGATGCACAAGAGTGCACTAGTTCGGTGGTGCTTAGAGTTCCTTCTTCAGATCTAAATTGATGCTTTTAGGGTTACTTCTCAGGGGGAGTAGTCAGAGAGTTTAGAATGTTGCAAGTATGGGCCTAACCAATGTTTCCATTGATGTCAACATACTCCTGTTGCATTAATGATAAGGATTGGATAAGATATGTGCTAAGGATATTGAGAAAATTAGTCTTAATCAGGAACAGTGAAGAACAGTGATGACAGCAAGGTAAAAGTCCAAGATAGGTTAAGGATCAGAGGATACGGATTAAAGGGTTTATTGATATGTGTCTTAAGGTGGTCCAGTAGAGATTTTAGAGGTCTGCATGAAGATCTGAAGAAGTTGTGGCTGCTCAAGTAAAACTGGTTCCGATAGATGTTTAGTGGTGGCAGAGTGATACAAATAGGTCCAGTGAGATCCAGAAATGCATTATCCTATTATGTGGATTTGAGGATGTGTTGAGGAAGTCTTTGTGGAGTGTCAGCTTGATTGGTTCATGGTTTGAAGGTCCATAAGCATCTAATCTTTTGTGACAGTGATGACATACTGTGTTCTTGAGGTTCCAGATGGAGAGAAGAATTTTAGTAAGCAAAATAAGTGCAGATGTTCTTGGTGATTCAGGTATGCTTGTGGAGGTCTTTTGATCATATCTAGTCTGTGTTGATGGTCCACATTAGAGTTGGGGCCCAGAAATGAAGAATAACTTCTGGATGATGGTGTTCTTTCTGTGACTGGCTGACTAGATGAATTATACATCTTGCGGATGTTCTTATGATTGCTAGCCGACTTAGATGATCATTCCAAAGTTGATGTCATGTATAAATAAGGGATTGCAAGGTTATTTCAAAGGTGTGTGTTGAAGATGAGTGTGTGGTAGCGAGGAGCAGAGCAAAGGGTAGAGTAGAAGGGTTGGGCTTAAATGGAACTGACTCAAGCATGGTGAAGATGCTATTTACCAGTTCAAGTATGTGATACCTATTCTTTTGTAGACAGTGTGTCTCTTGTAGGCAGTGAGCCTCCTATGAGCAGTGTGCTCAGGCAGTGAGCCCTAATTGGCAAGTGCCATTTTATTCTTTCTATTCTTCTAATAGAGAATACAATCTTGGGTTAGTCACCCCGTGGTTTTTCCCTTAACTGGGTTTTCCACATTAAAATCTTGGTGTCTCATGTGTTGATGTGTTTCTGCTCTTGAATTAAATGCGTTAAGTTTCATGATTGATTTATCATTATACTACTAAGTGAATGTAAGTGTTTAGATAAAAGAAAAGTTTTGGACAACTGATTCACCCCCCTCTCAGTTGTCTACCCTAAATCTAACAATTGGTATCAGAGCCAAGTTCCTCTAAAAGGAGCTTAACCACTTGAGGAGATCCAGGATGTCATCTTACAAAAAGGACAGTTCAAAATTTGATGGAACCAATTTTACTCTATGGAAAGGTCGCATGAAATGTTACTTGCAATGTATGGGAATGGCATACTGGAACATGGTTACAACATAGTATGCACCTCCACAAGGAGGTCCAAAGACCATGAATGAAATCACCGATCCTGAGAGCAATCTATGGACCATTGAGGCTCTTCTAAGCGCATTATCTGATTCAGAGCTCTCAAATGTCATTGACCTACCAACTACTTTTAAAATTTGGCAAAAATTGGAAGTATTGCATGAAGGAGACATGTATGTTAAAAGTGTAAGACTATAAAGTTTGAAAGGGAGATTTGAAAATCTCAAGATGAGAGATGATGAAACTATTGCTACTTTTATGCCAAGAGTAAATGAGATTGTTTGTGGAATTAGAAATGTTGGTGGAGTCTTGAGTGAAGATGAGATTGTTGGCAAAATTTTCTAATCTCTTCTTGCTTCTTATAAAATCAAGGCTGTTGCAATTGAAGAATTCAGAGCTCACACAACCATCACAAGAGATCAATTGGTTGGTAAATTGGCTACATTTGAGATGGCTAAGTTTGGAGATGATCCCCCAAAGACAGAATGTGCATTCAAAGGCCTCTGTAAAAGGGAAACAAAGGTCTGATCTGGGAGAAAACTCTTCAAGGAAACTATCATGGTATGAAAAAGCAAGAAAAGAATTAGAAGAAGATAAAGCTGAAACTGCTCATCTTGAAGCTCTTATTGCAAAAAGACTACCAAGAGGATCTGGTAAGTATGAAGGGAAATTGCCTTTTAAATGTTTTAACTGCAATAAGATTGGTCATTTTGCATCAAGGTGTCCGAAAAGATTTTCAAGGCCAAACACTAATAGACCAAGATTCCAAAAGAATTGTTACTATGCTCATGAAGGACTTGATGAAGGAGTAACAGATGATGAATTAGAGAAAGGAGACAAATCTGGAAGTGATTGGGTATTCATTGCCATTAAGGAAGAAGAACCACTACCCTCTGAATCTGTCAATCAAAAGGTTGAAGAAAAGGATGACTGGGTCATTGACAGTGGATGTTCACACCATATGACAGGTGACAAAAATAAGTTCATAGATTTGGAAAGGTATGAAGGAGGAGTGGTAAAGTTTGGTGATAATTCTGCTGGTAGAATCAGAGGTAGAGGAACTATTTCTTTTGATGGAAAGAACAAAACTGGTAATGTACTATATGTTGAAGGATTAAAGCACAGTTTTCTTAGTGCTGGACAGTTGGTGGACAAAGGCTATGATCTCAGATTCAGGAATGGAAAATGCAAGATCTTTGAAAGTTTTAGAATAGAGATTGCTTCCGGTACTCAAACTAAAGGTAATATCTTCCACTTGGTTGGTGCTGGTAAAAGTTGTTTATTTTCTCAAATTGATCAATGTTGGCTATGGCATAAGAGAATGTGTCATGTGAATTTTGATAATATCATCAAGATAAGCAATACTCAGGCTATAAGAGATCTTCCTAAATAATGTGTAAAGAATGTTAGTTGGGTAAGTTAAGTAGAGTCTCATTCAAAAGTAAGGAACTATCAGATTATTAGACTTAGTTCATACTGATCTTTGTGGTCTGGCAAGAATCAGGAGTGTGCAAGGTGATAGATACTTCATGTTGCTAATTGATGACTATTCCTGGATGATGTGGGTAACCTTTCTAAAGGAGAAATTAGAAGCACTTGAGAATTTCAAAATATTCAAGGCTATGGTAGAAAATGAAACCGGATTAAAATTAAAATGTCTAAGGTCTAATAGAGGTGGAGAATTCACATCCGGTGAGTTCATAGACTTCTGTGAGAAACATGGAATAAAGAGATAGTTGTCAGCTCCTAGGAGTCCACAATAGAATGGAGTAGTTGAGAGAAAGAACCAGACCATCCAGGAAGCATCCAGGACCATGATGATGGAAGCAAATGTTCCTCAGATCTATTGGAGAGAAGCTGTCAGCACTGCTATCTACACTCTACGTCGAGTTCAAATCAAAAGCAATACCGGTAAGACTCCTTATGAACTTTGGTTTGGCATTACTCTCACTGTGAGGTATTTCAGAGTTTTTGGTAGCAAATGTTACATTAAAAGGGATGAAGATCTAGGAAAGTTTGATGCTAGAAGTGATGAAGGAATATTTTTGGGTTACTCTACTCAAAGTAAAGCATATCGGTGTTATAACAAGAGATTGAGAAAGATTATAGAAAGTACAAATGTGAAGGTTGATGAAGGAATTGAAAAACCCTCAAGGTTTTATGAGTATGATGAAGATGATTAGAATAATGCTCTGATTCAAGGTGCCCAAGTCTCTCCTGAAAAACATATTCAAGCTAATCCGGTAAGTCAAGAAGAAGAGATAAGTTTCAATGAGCCTGATCAAGAGTTAGAAGTACAAGAAACTCCCAAAGTTCCAAGGTATGTGAGACTAAACCACTCTGAAGATCAGATCATAGGTAACAAAAGCAAAGGTGTACAAACAAGAAGGAGAATTGCTCAAGATTCAGATGAGTATTGTCTGATTTCAAAGATTGAACCTAAGACAGTAAATGTAGCCTGCAATGATGAAAACTAGACTAAGGTAGTGGAGGAAGAACTGATGCAAATTGAGAAGAATCACACTTGGGATCTTGTTCCCAAACCTAGAAACAAGAATGTGATTGGAACCAAATGGGTCTTCCGAAACAAACTGAATGAAGTTGGTGAAGTAATCAGAAATAAGGCCAGATTAGTTTGCAAAGGCTACTCTCAAATAAGAGTTGATTTTGAAGAAACTTTTGCTCCGGTGGAAAGAATTGAAGTAGTCAGATTATTTCTTGCATTTTTTGATTTCAAGGATTTCAAGGTATATCAGATGGATGTCAAGTCTTCCTTCCTGAATGGTGACTTGGAAGAAGAAGTGTACATTGAGCAACCGAATGGATTTCAACTATCTGAAAATGGTGATATGGTCTACAAGTTGAAGGAGGCACTGTATGGACTAAAGCAAGCCCCAAGAGCCTGGTATGAAAGATTGGATAAACATCTCTTGAAGATTAGTTTCAAGAAAGGTACTGCTGATAGTAATTTATATTTCAAAATTGATCATGAAAACATCTTAGGTGTTGAAGTGTTTGTTGATGATATCATTTTTGGAGGAAGAGATAGTATGTGTAAAAATTTTACAAATCAAATGAAAAGTGAGTTTGAAATGTCCATGCTTGGTGAAATAAATTTCTTCTTGGGTCTGCAAATCACTCAAACAAAGAAATGTATCTTCATTTCTTAGACCAAATATGTAAGAGAATTGTTGAAGAAATTTGGGATGGAAGATTCAAAGCCAATGAACACTCCCATGGAAACTGGATGTAAGTTAAGCAAAGATGATGACTCTCCTAGGATAGATCAAATAAAATACAGATCAATGATTGGAGGATTGTTGTATCTCACTCAAACCAGACTAGACATTATGCAAGTTGCTGGTCTTATTGCTAGATTCTAGGCTAATCCTAGAGAAGCTCATGTCATGGCAATCAAGAGGATTTTTAGATATCTAAAAGGGATAGTTGAGTATGGTCCATGGTATCCCAGAGATCATGATTTCTCTCTTCATACATATACAAATGTAGATTGGGCAGGAGATGTGGATGACCAGAAGAGTACCAGTGGTGGAGCATTCTTTTTGGGAAAGAGATTGGTTTCTTGGTTGAGCAAGAAACAAGAGGCAATATCTCTGTCTACAACTGAAGCAGAATATATAGCAGCAGCAGGTAGTTGCACTCAAGTGTTGTGGATGAAGCAAATGTTAAGAGATATCAAAGTGGAGTATGAGGAGCCTATCACAAATTTCTGTGATAATTTAAGTGCAATAAACATATCTAAGAATCTAGTGTTACACTCAAAGACCAAACACATATCCATCAAGTTTCACTTTTTGAGAGAGCAAGTAAACAAGAAAGAATTTAGATTAGAGTTTGTGCCTTCCAAGGATCAGATTGTAGACATCTTTAATAAACCTTTGCCTAAGGACTCTTTTGAGTATCTAAGGGAGAAATTAGGGGTTATTGCCCCTCTGGTGATGAACTAAGATGCACTAAGGTGCATCAATTCGGTGGATATCACAGTCTCATCTTGTGGTCCGGATTGATGATGGGGAGCTGCTACTCAAGGAGAGCAGTAGATATGATTCTAAAGTGGTAAAACTACAAGTATGTGCCCTTTGCCATTGATGTCAAAGGGAGAGAAGACATGTGAAAAAAAGTGGTTGTTGATCAAAGGGGGAGCAGTAAAGGAAGAAAAGAAATATAAATGGTTGTTGATGTTAGGGGGAGTTGTGACAGTAAGGAGAAGTTCTTGTCTTGATGGTCAAATCAATTTTTCACATCATATGTTGCCATCAATGAGAAAGGGGGAGATTGTTGCAAGTATGGGCCTAACCAATGTTGTCATTGATGTCAACATACTCCTATTGCATTAATGATAAGGATTGGATAAGATATGTGTTGAGGATATTGAGAAAATTAGTCTCAATCAGGAACAATGAAGAACAATGATGACATCAAGGTAAAAGACCAAGATAGGTTGAGGATCAGAGGATGCAGATTAAAGGGTTTTATTGATATGTGTCTTAAGGTGGTCCAGTAGAGATTTTAGAGGTCCGCATGAAGATCTAAAGAAGTTGTGGCTGCTCAAGTAAAACTGGTTCTAGCAGATGTTCAGTGGTGGCAAAGTGATACAGATAGGTCCGGTGAGATCTGGAAATGCATTATCCTATTCTACAAATTTGAGGATGTGTTGAGGAAGTCTTTATGGAGTGTTAGCTTGATTGGTTCATGGTTTGAAGGTCTGCAAGCATCTAATCTTTTGTGACAGTGATGATAGACTATGTTTTTGAGGTTCTGGATGAAGGAGAGAAGAATTTCAGTAAGCAAAATAAGTACGGATGTTCTTGGTGATTCAGGTATGCTTGTGGAGGTCTTTTGATCATATCCAGTTTGTGTTGATGGTCCACATTAGAGTTGGGGCTTAGAAATGAAGACTAACTTCTAGATGATGGTGTTCTTTCTGTGACTGGCCAACCGGATGAATTATACATCTTGCAGATGTTATGATTGTTAGCTGACTTAGATGATCATTCCTAAGTTGATGTTTTGTATAAATAAGGGATTGCAAGGTCATTTCAAAGGTGTGTGTGTGGTAGTGAGGAGAAGAATGAAAGGCAGAGCAAAAGGGTTGGGCTTAAATGGAACTAACTCAAGCATGGTGAAGATGCTATTTACCAGTTCAAGTATGTGATACCTATTCTTTTGTAGACAGTGTGTCTCTTGTAGGTAGTGAGCCCCCTGTGAGCAGTGTGCTTGGGCAGTGAGCCCTAATTGGCAAGTGCCATTTTATTCTTTCTATTTTTCTAACAGAGAATACAATCTTGGGTTAGTCACCCCGTGGTTTTTCCCTTAATCGGGTTTTCCACGTTAAAATCTTGGTGTCTCATGTGTTGATGTGTTTCTACTCTTGAATTAAATGCATTAAGTTTCATGATTGATTTATCATTATACTGCTAAGTGAATGTAAGTGTTTAGATAAAAGAAAAGTTTTGGACAACTGATTCACCCCCCCTCTCAGTTGTCTGCCCTAAATCTAACATAGAAGAGAGATTGAATCAGAGGAGAAGAGTGCAACTATGTGCCCTTTGCCATTGATGTCAAAGGGGGAGAGAAATCATGTGAAAAACTTAGAAGGAAAGAGTGCAGATGTGTAAAGAGATAGGGGGAGAATCTTGTATTGATGGCTGTTACAGTTTTTCACATCATATGTTGCCATCAATGACAAAGGGGGAGATTGTTGCAAGTATGTGCCTAATCGGTGTTGTCATTGATGTCAACATATCTTTGTTGTCATTGGTGTCAACTATATCCTATTTTATAATTTGTTTAGAAGCCTTATATGTTGAGGATATTGAGAAAATTAGCCTCTCTAAAAGAATAAAAAAGTAAACAGTGAATCACAGTGAAGATAGTGAGTTGCATACTGAAGAACAGTTTAGAAGATTGTTCCACATTTCTTACTGACTAAAAACCTTGGTCTATGGATTGGAATTTATTTAGAAGCATGGATGAAGATACTAAATTATGAGTTTGAGCCTCCGATAGGAAGATTTGAGTGAGTTACATTCACCAGAGTAAAACTTGCTTTTCTTGATTAATCATTAGTGCCCAAGAGAAAGTATTTTGCTCCTCATTCCTCACATTAAAGTATTTCTCTCTATGGTTCTAGAGGGAAGTTTGGGATGGTGATAAATGCCTACAATTGTAATGGTTCATGTTTTAGTGGTTCATAAGCTTTCTTTTATGACAGTTGAAGACAGTGAAGTTCATGTGCTCTGGTGTGAAGAATCTCATGGATAAAGTGGTTTGAATTTGTGTGGTTGCTCCTGGTGATTTCAACGTGCTTGTGGATACCTCCTAATCATGATCCTACCTTACATTGGTCCATGTTAAGGAATTGGTATCATGTTTGAATATTATTCCTAGATAACGTAATGTATAAATAGTCTTAGCCAACTTGGTTAATTCCAGTGATTGTAGAGATCCCTTAAAGATTATAGAAGCATGTTGTGGCATGGAAGATCATGTTTGAGTCATAGCTAAGGTGTGGTGTGATCTGCATACATCTCTACTACAATTCCTTAGCATATTTTGTATTAGGTCAAGACCTATTTTGTAAATGTTTGTAATGCTGACCTTGGAGATTGTTCCAATGGTTGATGATTGTAGTGCCAACCTTGATGATCATTTCAAAGTTGATGAAGTGTATAAATACTTGTAATTGAGTCATGGAAAAGATGTCCTTGTGCGAAGATGGGAAGATAAGGAAAGAGGTGGAAAGGTAGAGTAGTGTAGAGGAACTATTGTACTTTAATGTTTAAATCTCAAACATGAAGATGTTGATTTTGGCAGTGAGCTGCCAGTAGGTTTAACCTCCCTTAGGGTTTAACAACCCTCATTGTAATCTTTCTAGGTTTAGGGTTGAGGTAGTGAGCCTGCTAGACCTAGTTGTACTTCATGGCAGTGAGCTAGTATGTTCTAGGCCCATGGAGTGACCAAGCCTGAACATCATTTTTACAAAGATTGCAATATATTTTGAGAGCCAATCCTCTCCATGGTTTCTCCCCACCTTGGGGTTTTCCACATAAAAATCTCGTGTCTCTTGTGTTCAATGTTGCATCTATGTTTAAGTTTCTGATTTCATGCATTCATTGTTTAATCATAATAACTATGGACAAGTGATTAATGTTTAAGTGTTTGAGTTTTTGGGACAACTGATTCACCCCTCTCTCAGTTGTCTGGCACATTTCAACATTTATGACCATATTTGGGAATCCTTTGTGGTAGTAGAGATAAGGGGGAAAGTGTAGAGTTATGAAAAGGTAGGAAATTAGAAACCCTAGCTGATTTGGGGTTACATAAGGTAGAATATTCTAGAGTCTTGAGATAGGATGCTATAATGTGTTGTAGCCTATGGAGGATTCATCCTCTGATTGTATTTGAGCTTCTGTAATATAATGTGTTGTCCAAATCAATAAAAAAATATCTCTATTTTCTATGTGCAATTTTTATTGTTGTGTGTTTTATGATTTTCCCCCTTCATCAAGTGGTATTAGAGCAAGGGTTCCTAAGTGTGTAGACAGATTGCCGACCATGAGGTAGTTTGCACCAGGACCTAAGGTTGTGAGTTTATTGTGGAGATCAAGATGCCTCCATGAATAAATCATGTTGGGAGAAACACTTTGATTGAAGAGGGTTTTAGAGCCTAGCAAAGGCAAATCGATGCATTGCAAGAGGAGCTGTGAAGAGGGTTTGAGCTAAGAACAAGAAAAGAAAGCAAAGATGAAGCTGAAGAAGAGCTATCTAAGGAAGAACAAGAAGTTGTAGGAGATCCTGCAGAAGTTAGGTTGTTGAGGGCCATTTCAAAGATCAGAAAGAGGCCCAGGATCGATGTTTCTACCTATTCTAGAGATTTGAATCTAGAATAACTTATTGATTGGATCAATGACATGGAGGAATATTTTGAGTATGAAGATGTGGAGGACCTAGATTGGGTCAAGCTTACAAAAATAAAGTTGAAGGTCCATGCTAGTATTTGGTGGAAGGAGGTCCAATTAGAGAGAAATATAAGAGGAAAAGGAAAGATTACCAGATGGGATCAGATGGTGGACAAACTAAAGAAGTAGTTCATTCCTGTGGACTATGAGATAGAGTTGCTGAAGAAGCTGCAAGGATTGAAGCAAGGTAACAAGTTTGTCAAGGAGTATAAAGAAGAGTTTGATAAGATTACTATCAGAACAAGCCATGTACAGGCCAACAAGGAGAAGGTAGCCCATTACATTAATGGGTTGAGGCCAAGTATTCAAGAGGAGTTGAGCTTGATCAGAATGACCACCATAGAAGATGTGTACTAGTTTTCCATGAAGGTGGAAGAGAAGCTGAATAAAATATTTGAAAGTAAGAAAAGGGGAAGAGGTCAAGGTAGAAGGACTAGTGGAAGGTCCTATGGAGACCAAAATGAAGATCTAAAGAAGAGTGAAGAAGCTGGCACCAGTCAAAATCAAATAAGAGATAATGCCTACCACCCTCGTGACCAAAATAGAAAAGGAAACGAAGAGGAAGGAAAGACAGAGATGAAAGGAGGAAAGAATTCAAAAACTTGAATTGGCAATGACCCCAAAAGAGGTGAAAAAACTTAAAAACATATTCAAGAGAGAGGATCAACAGAGAGGAAAAGAGAAACAACTAAAAATTCAGAACAAAAGAAAAGAACAGATACAAGCAAAGAAAGCTAAACGAATTCAAAAACGCGCTGCTCAACGAGCTAAAAGAGCTAAAAGAGAAAAAGAGTGCGGAATTAAAAAACATAAAACTAGAACAAATAATTTTCTAGTTTGAGACTTTAAGGATCCTTATCATAATAAAATCAATATGGAAAAAATAAATACAGAAAAGGAGTTATTATGAATAGAAATAAAAAACAAAGAGAAAGAGGGAGAAGTAGACATAATCAAGGACCTGTAAGAGGAGGTTTTAGAGGAACTTGTTTCCAATGTGGAGAAGAAGGGTATCAATCATACAAGTGTCCACAACATCAAGGAAATATGAATAGAAGACCTGAAGGTAATGCACAAGTTGTAGATGTAGATGAAGATGCACAATCTAAGCATTCTAAAGATACTGAAAGGGGAGAAACCCTAGTTGTCAAAAGAATCTTGTTGAATGAGGAGAAAGAACCAGATCAAAGGAAGATTTTATTCTGCACAAGGTACAAATGTGAAGGTTAGTGTTGTGATATTAATATCGACAGTGAAAGCACTGACAATCTTGTTTAAGAAGAGATGGTTAACAAGTTGAAGTTGACAAGAAGAAAGCATCCACATCCATATCATATTGCATGGTTGTAGAAGGACCATAGAGCTTTGGTCAATGAATAGTGTCTAGTCAAGTTCAAAATTGGAGACTACCATGATGAGGTGTTGTGTGACATCATATTGATGGATGCATGTCATATGTTATTGGGAAGGCCATGGAAGTATGATAGGTGCATTGTCTATGATGGCCATGCAAACACATATTCCCTAACAAAGGATGGAGTTTGTCATAAGTTGAAGCCCTTTAAGGAGGTAGAAGAAAAGGTATGTAGTACTACTAGAATTTGCTTAGTAGATGGTAGGAAATTTTTGGAGGGTATAAAACATGAGCATCATTGCTTTGCATTGATTCCTAAGATTAGTCAAGAGAAATATGAAGATGTACCAGAACAAGTCTCAAATTTGTTGGAAGAATTTTAGGATATTGTCTCTAATAATGTACCAAAAGGTTTATCACCAGTGACGAAGATAAGTTATCAAATGGATTTGATACTAGGAGCTAGTTTACCAAATAAGGTGGCCCAAAAAATGACTCTAGTAGAGAATGAAGAGTTGAACAAACAAGTTCATGAGTTGTTAAGGGACTAATAAGGGAGAGCCTAAGTCTATGTGCGATACCTAGAGTACTAGCACCCAAGAAATATGGAGAGTGGAGAATGTGTACAGATTCCTGAGCCATCAATAAGATCATGATCAAGTATAGATTTCCATTGTCCAAAATGGATGACATAACAGATTGTTTGAGTGGAGCCAAGTACTTCACGAGGATTGACTTGAAGAGTGGGTATCACTAGATTTGAATAAAAGAAGGAGATGAATGGAAGACAACCTTCAAGATAAAGGAAGGTTTGTATGAATGGTTAGTCATGCCATTTGGTCTAACCAATTCACTGAGCACATTCATGTGGCTCATGAACGAGGTATTGAAAGAATTTTTGGGAAGTTTTGTTATTGTTTATTTAGATGACATTTTGATTTTTAGTAAGACTTGGGATGAGCATTTGATACATATTAGAAGAGTTTTAGAGAAGCTGAGGGAGGAGAAATTGTTGATTAATCTAAAGAAATGTAGTTTTGTAAAGAAGGAGTTGGTATACCTAGAATTTGTTGTCTTAGAGGAAGGTCTTAAGATGGACCTAGAGAAAGTAAGGGCTATCATCTAATGGCCTACACCAAGGAGTGCTACAGAGGTAAGATCTTTTCATGGTTTGGAAAGTTTTTTATAGAAAATTTATCAGGAATTTTAGTAGCATTTGTGCACCCCTAATTTAGACAATGAGAGGGGATAGAAAAGAGTTTAAATGGACTACATGATAAAACAAGAGTTTCAATACATGGAAGCAGAAAGTCACAGACCAACCTATTTTGTTACTTCTAGATTTCAATAAGGTATTTTAGGTAGATTGTGATGCTAGTGGTACTGCTATAGGAGCTATTTTGAGCCAAGAAGGTAAGCCCATTGCCTATTTAAATGAGAAGCTTAATAATGCCAAGAAAAAGTATTATGTTTATTATCAAGAGTTTTACACTATAGTTCAGACTTTGAAGAGATGGAGACATTATTTGTTCCCAAAAGAGTTTGTTTTATATACTGATCATTAGGCTTTGTAATATCTTAATAGTCAAGGAAAGTTAAATCAAAGGCACTTAAAATAGTTGAGTTTTTGTAGAGGTATACTTTTGTTTTGAAGCACAAGACACTAGTAGAATTTGGGCAAATAAATGACTACATGACTAAAACTTTTAGTCACGACAACTATAAATGACTAAATTCTAGTATTTTTTTGCAACACAACTATAAATGACTAAATAAATGACTAATTTGATCATCGGATAAAATCATAGCTATAAATGACTAAATAAATGACTAAATAATTAGTCACACAAATAAACAAATAAATTAAAGTGGGTAATTGAAAAAAAATATGGGTGCCAAAAGTGAAATCCATTTCACTAAAATATGATGAATATGAAGAGGGCTCATCTGAACCCTTTGTTGTTGGTGCATCTATTGATGTTGGTCCACCATTCAATACCTCTTTTCAAGATTCTACTCATGAGCTATCATAATCAGATGGTGAAAGGAGAGTTGTGAGAGTTGGTTGCTCGATTGATGATTCGTTTGCTCCAAGCTCAGCTAAGGTCAGTCAGCAAATCTGTATTGCTAGGAATGGCAGACCACAACACCACACTATTCTTAGGGTTTATTTGTAGGAATGTAGGTGAGTTACCATGTTTAGGGATGTTATTGATTATCTTAAGGGGAGGCTGTGAGCAACAAGATTTTATAGATCTGAGTGGTGCAACTTGTTTTAATTAGCAAACCAAAATAGATAGGATGTCATGGTATTTTTATTCTCTTCATTCATTCTTTCATCACATTTCTACAAAATTTATCTCATCTTTTTGCATAATAGATTTGCATTATGGTTTAGGGCTTAGGGTTTATATATTTTCTCACCTTATATTTCTTTCGAAGAATCTTGCTCTTCTAAATGAAACAAGCAATTATGTAACAAAGAATGCAATTGTGGAAGACCTTTGGGAGATTATTACCACAAGATCTTTAATAGCCATAGCCATTTTGCAAGTCATGTAAGATAACCACAACTCTCATTTGAAACACAAAGTTAGAAACCCTAAGAAAAATGTATGATAACTCTATTGAAATTTAAGTTACCTTAAATAAGTTTTAGGGTCCACGATAATATGAGGTTTGCATATATTGCCTATGCCTTGAGTCAAATGGATTTCTAGTTTATTTTATTCATGTCTTTGAAATGAGGCTTGTTTTTTTGAATTGCAGGTGGGGGATACATGGTTATCAAGTGTGTTTTGGGCTTTCCTTTTTTCCTTAAGCTTTATGTGCAAATGAACTCCAAATTTGTTTTGGGTTATTATGGAAATGATTTAAATTATTTTTGGGTAATATTGTGACAACTTCTAAATAATTCATTCTCCTAAAATTAAATCTTTTCCCCAAATTTTAATTTTTTAAGTTTCATTCTAATATGGAACAGATGAGTTTTAAATTTGTATGGCTATCTTCTAGTTCAGGAGTTTATTTAACATTGTTATTTTACTTATGGTCAAGATCTAATGGTTCAAGAATTAGTATTTATTTTTCTAAACAATAATCAGAGTGCCATGAAATAGGCTACAAATAAATGTGCTAACAAGAAACCTGTAAAGCAACATATTATAATTGTAATGATATAGAATATATTAGTTCATAAACCTGCAAGTTCTGTATAGAATCCAGAAGGTTGGACATATGCCTCAAGAAATGAAAAAACATGAACTACAAAACTAGAGATCTATTTTATGAGTAGCCATATAACATATTTATAGCTAATCTAGGCTTAGAGGATAAAGATAGGATGGATGATTAGAAGAAGAGATATAGCTTATCCTTTGTCAGTTTAAATTTGTAGTTTGTCATTTTCCACCATTATTCTGTTATTAGTGTCAAAGGTTGTGCTTTCTTTGTTAATGTTTGCTGGTGATGTGTAATGGGAGTTAGGCTCTATAGTTTTGACCATGAGTGCCAGGAACCATAATGAAGCCAACACTGTCTATCACATGATGTTTGTTGAACCCATAGGATGACACATGTTGATCAAACTTAGATTCTCCTAGATCAAAAAGGCTTTTCAAATGTAAAATACATAATTGTAAGACTGGCCTTTTCCCCTCTACATACACCAAACCTATCTACAAACCAATATACAACACATCCATGTTTCCTAGTCAGTCATGTACCAGGCTTCAGATCATGGTAAGATGCTAATAGAGGATTTGATCATAAGCATAGCTTCAAGTGTGTTTTTTAAGATAATACATTCAAGGTTTTAACATTTACTATTAGTATTAGATGAAATATGCAGTGATAAATTGGTTCTATCTTTCACATCCCCAATATTTGATGAGAAAATGTTTTCGATCTTGGCATAGTAGTTTCTGATCCATGATTGCAGAAAGCTCATTCACTACTGAGTATATATTCTTCTCCATTTAATGATATGCTGATACTTATGTTCATTTATATTTATTATTTGATCTTGTTGAAATGCATGAGATGGGTTCTAAGCAATTTATTTTACATCTTCAATTTTCATGTTTTCAGGCTGGGAGTTATGTGACAGATGAAGTCTGCCATACTCTTATTGTTGCAATAAGTAATTCTATGGACCTTTAGGGATATACTGTGAGGTCCCTTTATCAAGCATCTCAATGTCAAAATGAAGATGTGAGAGATTCCATTCATTATTCCCTCTAAAGTAAAATAAATGATTGACCTTGTATTTCATCAAAATTGCCTCTTTATGGCATAGATGGAAAAAAGTGATTGTGTACATAAGTTCTAAAGTTATCTAATTGTGAATTTTTTCAAACATTTTGTTAAAACTTATATTTGTGATTGTCTGATCTGTATGTATGCAACAAATTAATACTTTCGAATATCATTAGATTTGATTGTTACACTATAGTTGAGATGTTTTTTAACTGAATTTGTTCCAAAATCAAGTCTTACAGGTAGTAAGTTCTATCTTCCCAAATGTTTTCACATAAAGTTAGATTGACCTTTTATGTAGTTGAGGTGTCTTAGAGTGTCCTCAAGATAGCCAGCACATGCAAGAAGGTAAACCATGAACACATAATGATCAATTGTAGGTGTAATGTAATAAGGGTTACTAATCTGATTAAAGTATGTACAACCCTCATCCAATAAACCTACATGGCTACATGCACATAGAACACAAGAAAAGTCTACAATGTTAGGACATGATCCCCAGAGTGCTTCATTAATTCAAATATTTTGAGGGCATCCATGCAAAATCCATTTTGTGCATATCCTGCAATCATTGCATTCCAAGAGATGACAACTCTTTGAGCCATTCCATCAAACAGTTCACGTGCCTTATCTATGTTAGACTTAGAGCAGACAACTGCGAGTGGTGGGGTGAATCAGTTGTCCAAAACTTTCTTTACTTTCAACACTTATATTCACTTAGCAGTATAACAATAAATCAAACATGAAACTTAATGTATTTAATCAAGAGCAGAAACACATCAAGACAAGAGACACCAAGATTTTGACATGGAAAACCCGGTTAAGGGAAAAAACCATAGGGTGATTAACCCAAGATTATATTCTCTATTAGAAGAATAGAAAGAACAAAATGGCACATGCCAATTAGGGTTCACTGCCTGAGCACACTTCTCACAAGAGGCTCACTACCTACAAGAGACATACTATCTACAAAAGAATAAGTATCACATACTTGAACTGGAAAATAGCATCTTCACCATGCTTGATTTAGTTCCACTTAAGCCCAAACCTTCTGCTCTGCCTTTCACTCTTCTCCTTGCTACCACACACTCACCTCCACAAATCCACACTTGAAATGACTTCACAATCCCTTATTTATACATGACATCAACTTAGGAACAAACATCTAAGTCAGCACACATCCACAAGAACATCTGCAAGATGTATAATTCATCCGGTCAGCTAATCACAGAAAGAACATCATCATCTAGAAGTTATTCTTTATTTCTAGGACTCCAATTCTAATGCGGACCATAAACACGAACTAAGCACAATCTAAGGACCTCCACAAGCTTGCTTGAAACACCAAGAACATCCGCACTTCCTCTACTTACTGATATTCTTCTCTCCTTCATCTGGAACCTCAAGAACACAGTCTGCCATTATTGTCACAAAGGAATAGATACTTCTGGACCTTCAAACCATGAACCAATCGAATTGACATACCACACAGACTTCCCCAACACTTCCTTGAATCTGTAGAACTGGAGAATACATTTCTAGATCTCACTGGTCCTATCTGTATCACTTTGTCATTACTGAACATCTGCCAGAACCAGTTTTACTTGAACTACCATAACTTCTTCATATCTTCATACGGACCTATGAAATCTCTACTGAAACATCTTAAGACACATATCTACAAACCCTTTAATCCGCATCCTCTGATCCATAACCTATCTTGGACTTTTACCTTGTTGTCATCATTGTTCTTCACTGTTCCTGATCAAGACTAACTTTCTCAATATCCTCAGCATTTCTCAATATCCTCAGCATACAGCTCATCCAATCCTTCTCAGTAATGCAACATGAGTATGTTGACATCAATGACAACACCGGTTAAACCCATACTTGCAACAATCTCCCCCTTTGTCATTATGGTTACATATGATTTGAAAAACCATCAAGACAAGAACTTTTCCTTACTGTCACAACTCCCCCTATCAACAAAAACTATTCACATGTCTTCTCTTCCTATACTGCTCTCCCTTTGGTCATCAACCACATTTTTTTCACATGTCTTCTCTCCCCCTTTGACATCAATGGAAAAGGGCGCATACTTGCAACTTTAGAATCACACCTACTACTCCCCCTGAGTAGCAGCTCCCCATCATCAATCCGGATCACAAGATTATGACTGTGATATCCACCAGATTGATGCACATCAGTGCATCTTAGTTCACCACCAGAGGGGTAATAACCCCTAACTTGTCCCTGAGATACTCAAAGGAGTCCTTAGGAAGAGGTTTAGTAAAGATATCTGCAATCTGATCCTTGGAGGGAACATACTCCAGTCTGACTTCATCCTTGTTCACTTGCTCTCTCAGAAAGTGAAACTTGATAGATATATGCTTAGTCTTAGAATGCAACACCGGATTCTTAGAAATATTTATTGCACTTGAATTATCACAGAAAATTGTGATAGGCTCTTCATACTCTACTTTAATATCTCTTAGCATCTACTTCATCCACAAAACTTGAGTGCAACTACCTACTACTGCAATGTATTCTGCTTCAGTTGTAGACAGGGATATTGCCTCTTGTTTCTTGCTTAGCCAAAAAACTAATCTCTTCCCTAAAAAGAATGTTCCACCACTGGTACTCTTCTGGTCATCCACATCTCCTGCTCAATTAGCATCTATATATGCATGAAGAGAGAAATCATGATCTTTAGGATACCACAACCCATACTCAACTCTCCCCTTTAGATATCTAAAAATCCTCTTGATCACCATAACATGAGATTCTCTAGGATTAGCTTGGAATCTAGCAACAAGACCAACAGCCTGCATAATGTCTGGTCTAGTTTGAGTGAGATACAACAACCCTCCAATCATTGACCTATATTTTGTCTGATCAACCTTGGCAGAGTCATCATCTTTTCTCAACTTGCATCCGGTTGCCATTGGAGTGTTCATTGGCTTTGAGTCTTCCATCCCAAATTTCCTCAACAATTCTTTCACATATTTTGACTGAGAAATGAAGATTCCTTTCTTTGTTTGAGTAATTTGTAGACCCAAAAAGAAATTCATTTCTCCAATCATGGACATCTCAAACTCACTTTTCATTTGACTTGTAAAAGTTTTGCACAAACTATCTCTTCCTCCAAAAATGATATCATCAACAAATACTTCAACAATTAAGATATTTTCATGATCAATTTTGAAATAGAAATGACTGTCAGCAGTACCTTTGTTGTAACCAATCTTCAAGAAATGTTTATCCAATCTTTTATACCAAGCTCTTGGGGCTTGCTTCAGTCCATATATTGCCTTTTTCAATTTGCAGACCATGTCACCATGATCAGACAATTGAAATCCCTTCGGTTTCTCAATGTACACCTCTTCTTCCAAGTTACCATTTAGGAAGGCAGATTTGACATCCATCTGATACACCTTGAAATCCTTGAAGGCAACAAATGCAAGAAATAATCTGACTGCTTCAATTCTTTACACCAGAGCAAAAGTCTCTTCAAAATCAACTCCTTCAATCTGAGAGTAACCCTTGCAGACCAATCTATCTTTATTTCTGATTACTTCACCAGCTTCATTCATTTTGTTCCAGAAGACCCATTTGGTTCCAATTACATTCTTGTTTCTAGGTCTAGGAACAAGATCCCAAGTGTGATTTTTCTCAATTTGCATTAGTTCTTCCTCCATTTCTTTTGACCAATTTTCATTATTGCAAGCTTCATTCACTATCTTAGGTTCAATCTTAGAAATTAGACAATACTCATCTGAATTTTGAGCAATTCTCCTCCTTGTTTGCACTCCTTTGCTTTTGTCACCTATGATCTAATCTTCAGAGTGGTTTAGAGTTACATACCTTTGAACTTTGGGAGTTTCTTGCATCTCTAATTCTTGATCAGTCTCATTGAGACATAACTCTTCTTCCTGACTTACCGGATCAACTTGACTTGGTTTCTTAGAAGAGGGTTAGACACTTTGAATATGAACAACATTCTGATCATCTTCATCATACTCATGAATTCTTGAGGGTCTTTCAATTTCTTCATCAACCTTCCCATTTACACTTTCTACAATCTTTCTTAGTCTCTTGTTGTAACACCAGTATGCTTTGCTTTGAGTAGAGTAACCCAAGAATATTCCTTCATCACTTCTAGCTTCAAACTTTCCTAGATCTTCATCCCTTCTAATGTAACATCTGCTACCAAAAACTCTGAAATATCTCATAGTGGGAGTAATGCCAAACCAAAGTTCATAAGGAGTCTTACCGGTATTATTTCTAATTTGAACTCAATTGAGAGTGTAGACTGCAGTGCTGACAACTTCTCTCCAATAGATCTGAGGAACATTTGCTTCCATCATCATGGTCCTAGATGCTTCCTGGATAGTCTGGTTCTTTCTCTCAACTACTCCATTCTGCTGTGGAGTTCTAGGGGTAGACAACTGTCTCTTTATTCCATGTTTCTCATAGAAGTCTATGAACTCACCGGATGTGAATTCTCCACCTCTCTCAGACCTTAGACATTTCAATTTTAATCCAGTTTCATTCTCCACCATGGCCTTGAATATTTTGAATTTCTCAAGTGCTTCTGATTTTTCTTTTAGAAAGGTTACCCACATCATCCGGGAGTAGTCATCAATTAGTAACATGAAGTATCTATCACCTTGGACACTCCTAACTCTTGCCAGACCACAAAGATCAGTATGAACTAAGTCCAACAATCTGGTAGAAGACAATTCCTTACTTTTGAAAGTGACTCTGCTCAATTTGCCCAACTGACATTCTTTGCACACAAGCTATTAGTAGGTTTCACTAATTTTGGAAGATCTCTTATAGCCTGAGTATTGCTTATCTTGATGATATTATCAAAATTCACATGACACATCCTCCTATGCCATAACCAACTCTGATCAATTTGAGCATATAAGCAACTTTTACTAGTACCAACCAAGTGGAAGATATTACCTTTAGTTTGAGTACCGGATGCAATCTTTGTTCCAAAGCTTTCAAAGATCTTGCATTTTCTATTTCTAAATCTAAGATCATAGCCTTTGTCCACCAATTGTCCAACACTGAGAAGATTGTGCTTTAATCCTTCAACATACAGTACATTACTAGTTTTGTTCTTTCCATCAAGAGAAATAGTTCCTCTACCTCTGATCCTGCCAGCAGAATTATCTCCAAACTTTACAATTCCTCCTTCATATTTTTCCAATTCTAAGAACTTATTCGTGTCACCTGTCATATGGTGAGAGCATCCACTGTCAATGACCCAATCATCCTTTGTTTCAACTTGGGTAGCCAGAGCTCTTTCTTCAACTTTAAGATTGACAGATACAGAGGGTATTGGTTCCTCTTCTTTGATGGCAATAAACACCCATTCATTATCGGATTTGTTTCCTATCTCTGATTCATCATCTGTTATTCCTTCATTATCATCTTCTTCATGAACATAGTAATAATTATTTTGAAACCTTGGTCTGTTAGGATTTGGTCTTGAAAATCTTTCTAGACATCTTGAGGCAAAATGACCAATTTTATTGCAGTTAAAACACTTAAAAGGTATTTTCCTTCATACTTACTAGATCCTCTTGGCAGTCTCTTTGCAATAAGGGCTTCAAGATGAGCAGTTTTAGCTTCTTCTTCATCTAAGTCTTTTCTTGCTTTTTCATACCATGATGGGTTCCTTGAAGAATTTTCCCTCGAATCAAACCTTTGTTTCCCTTTTACAGATGCACTGGCTTTGAATGCAGATTCAGTCTTTGGAGGATCATCTCCAAACTCAGCCATTTCAAAAGTAGCCAACTTACCAACCAATTGGTCTCTTGTGACTATTGTATGAGCTCTGAATTCTTCAATTGCAAAAGCCTTGATTTTGTAAGAATCAGGAAGGGATCTGAGAACTTTGCCAATGATCTCATCTTCACTCCAGATTCCACCTGCACTTCTAATTCCACAAACCAGCTCATTCACTCTTGGCATAAAAGAGGTAATATTTTCATCATCTCTCATCTTCAATTTTTCAAATTTCCCTTTTAGACTCTGTAACCTATTTAACAAACTAGTCTCCTTCATGCAAAAGTTCTAGTTTATTCTAGATCTCAAAGGCAATTGATAGATCAATAACATTTGAGAGTTCTGAGTCAGATAATGTGGTTAAAAGAGCCTCTTTGGTCTGCAGAGTGTTTTTAGCATCTGTGATTTCATTTAGGGTTGTCGAACCACCCTATGGAGGTACATAAGCTTTTGTAACCATAGACCAGTATGCAAATCCCATACACTGCAAGTGACATTTTATGTGACCTTTCCAAAGAGTAAAGTTAGTTCCATCAAACTTCAAACTATCCTTCTTGTAGGACGACATCTTGGATCTCCTCAAGCGGTTAAGCTCCTTTTAGAGGAACTTGGCTCTAATACCAATTGTTAGACTTAGAGCAGACAACTGAGATGGGCGAGTGAATTAGTTGTCCAAAACTTTCTTTACTTTCAACACTTATATTCACTTAGCAGTATAACAATAAATCAAACATGAAACTTAATGTATTTAATCAAGAGTAGAAACACATCAACACAAGATACACCAAGATTTTGATGTGGAAAACTTGGTTAAGGGAAAAAACCACGGGGTGATTAACCCAAGATTGTATTCTCTATTAGAAGAATAGAAAGAACAAAATGGCACATGCCAATTAGGGCTCACTGCCCAAGCACACTGTTCACAAGAGGCTCACTGCCTACAAGAGACATACTGTCTACAAAAGAATAAGTATCACATACTTGAACTGGAAAATAGCATCTTCACCATGCTTGAGTCAGTTCCACTTAAGCCCAAACCTTCTGCTCTGCCTTTCGCTCTTGTCCTTGATACCACACACTCACCTCCACAAATCCACACTTGAAATGACTTTGCAATCTCTTATTTATACATGACATTAACTTAGGAACAAACATCTAAGTTGGCACACATCCACAAGAACATCTGCAAGATGTATAATTCATCCGGTCGGCTAGTCACAGAAAGAACATCATCATCCGGAAGTTATTCTTTATTTCCAGGACTCCAATTCTAATGCAGACCATAAACATGAATTAAGCACAATCCAAGGACCTCCACAAGCTTGCCTGAAACACCAAGAACATCTGCACTTCCTCTACTTACTGAAACTCTTCTCTCCTTCATCTGGAACCTCAAGAACACAGTCTGTCATTACTGTCACAAAGGAATAGATACTTCCAGACCTTCAAACCATGAACCAATCAAGTTGACATACCACATGGACTTCCCCAACACTTCCTCAAATCTGCAGAACCAGAGAATACATTTCCAGATCTCATCGGACCTATCTGTATCACTCTGTCATTACTGAACATCTACTGGAACTAGTTTTACTTGAACTGCCATAACTTCTTCATATCTTTATGTGGACCTCTGAAATCTCTACTAGAACATCTTAAGACACACATCTACAAACCCTTTAATCTGCATCCTCTGATCCATAACCTATCTTGGACTTTTACCTTGTTGTCATCACTGTTCTTCACTGTTCCTGATTGAGACTAACTTTCTCAATATCCTCAGCATTTCTCAATATCCTCAACATACAACTCATCCAATCCTTCTCATTAATGCAACATGAGTATGTTGACATCAATGACAACACCAGTTAAACCCATACTTGCAACAATCTATACTTCCACATTTTGCATACATGTCTACCAAAGTATTTCCAACTATAATAGCTGACAAAAATCCCCCTTCCATTATGTTATGATGGATGTCCATACCCTGTTCCAAAGCTCCCATTTTGGCACAGGTAGGGATGATGCTGACAAAGGTTGTCAAATTTAGATTTACACCTGCTAATTGCATTGCTTGAAACTTTCTAAATCCTTTTTAAAAAATCCATTTTGTGCATATCCCGTAGTCATTGCATTCCATGAGATGACATCTCTTTGAGGCATTTTGCCAAATAGTTCACATGCCTTGTTAATTCTTCCACATTTTGCATACATGTCTACCAGGGCAGTTGAAACTACATCTGACAAAATTCCTCTATCCATTACTTTTTGATGGATGTCCATCCCTTGTTCCAATGCTCCCATTTTGGCATAGATAGGAAGGATGCTGGCAAAGGTTGTGGAATTTGGCTTTACACCAGCCAATTGCATTTGCTTTAAAATTTCTAAAGCCTTTTCAACAAATCCATTTTGTGCATATCCTGCAATCATTCCATTCCATGATAGTTCGTGTGCCTTATCTATGCTTCCACATTTTACAAATATGTCTACCAGAGCATTTCCAACTATAATATCTTAAAAAAAAACCCCTTCCATTATGTTTTGATGGATGTCCATACCCTATTCCAAAGCTCCCATTTTGACACAGGTAGAGAGGATACTGGCAAAGGTTGTGGAATTTGGCTTTACACTAGCCAATTGTATTTTCTTTAAAATTTCTAAATCCTTTTCAACAAATCCATTTTGTGCATATCCTATAATCATTGCATTCCAAGAGATGACATCTCTTTGAGCCATTCCATCAAACAGTTCATGTGCCTTATCTATACTTCCACATTTTGCATACATGTCCACTAGAGCATTTCCAACTATAATATCTGACAAAAATCCCCCTTCTATTATGTTATGATGGATGTCCATACCCTGTTCCAAAGCTCCCATTTTGGCACAGGTAGGGAGGATGGTGGCAAAGGTTGTCAAATTTGGATTTACACCTACTAATTGCATTTTCTTGAAATTTTCTAAATCCTTTTCAAAAAATCCATTTTGTGCATATCCCAAAATCATTGCATTCCATGAGATGACATCTTTTGAGGCATTTTGCCAAATAGTTCACATGCCTTGTCAATGCTTCCACATTTTGCATACATGTCTACCAGAGCATTTCCAACTATAATATCTGATGAAAATCCCCCTTCCATTATGTTATGATGGATGTCCATACCCTATTCCAAAACTCCCATTTTGGCATAGGCAGGGAGGATGCTAGCAAAGGTTGTCGAATTTGGATTTACACCTGCTAATTGCATTTTCTTGAAAGTTTCTAAGCCTTTTCAAAAAAATTATTTTGTGCATATCCTACAATCATTCCATTCCATGAGATGACATTTCTTTGAGGCATTTTTTCAAACTAGACACAATATTGAGAGCCTTCAAAGTAAAGTGCAAGATAGTGAGGTGTTAGTGGAAAGCCCCGCATCACATGCTCTCCCGCAAGAAACTTCAAGTCATGCCTGTGGTGATGTGGGAAAGCCCCACATCACCGCAGGTATGACTTGAAGTGCTTGCGGGAGAGTGAGTATCCATGATATCACAAGTAGGATGCTAGAAAAGGCTGTTGAATTTGGATATACACCTACTAATTGCATTTTCTTGAAAGTTTCTAAATCCTTTTCAAAAAATCCATTTTGTACATATCTTGCAATCATTGCATTCTAATAGATGACATCTCTATGAGCCATTCCATCAAATAGTTCACGTGCCTTATCTATACTTCCACATTTTGCATACATGTCTACCAGGGAATTTCCAACTATAATATCTGACAAAAATCCCCCTTCCATTATGTTATGATGGATGTCCATACCCTATTCCAAAGCTCCCATTTTGGCACAGACATGGAGGATGCTAGCAAAGGTTGTTGAATTTGGCTTTACACCTACTAATTGCATTTGCTTAAAAGTTTCTAAAGCCTTTTCAAAGAATCCATTTTGTGAATGTCCTGCAATCATTGCATTCCATGAGATGACATCTCTTTGAGGCATTTTGCCAAATAGTTCACATGTCTTGTTAATGCTTCCACATTTTGCATACATGTCTACCAAGGCAGTTGAAACTACAACATTTAACAAAATTCCTCTATCCATTACTTTTTGATGGATGTCCACACCTTGTTCCAATGCTCCCATTTTGGCGTAAGTAGGAAGGATGCTAGCAAAGGTTGTGGATTTTGCCTTTACACCAGCCAATTGCATTTGCTTTAAAATTTCTAAAGCCTTGTCAACAAATCCATTTTGTGCATATCCTGCAATCATTTCATTACATGAGACAACATTTCTTTGAGGCATTCTGTCAAATTGTTCTTGTGCCTTGTATATGCTTCCACATTTTGCATTCATGTCTACCAGAGAATTTCCAACTATAATATGTGAAAAAAGGTCGCCTTCAATTATGTTTTGATGGATGTCCATACCCTATTCCAAAGCTCCCATTTTGACACAGGCAGGGAGGATGCTAGCAAAGGTTGTGGAATTCGGCTTTACACTAGCTAATTGTATTTGCTTTAAAATTTCTAAATCCTTTTCAACAAATCCATTTTGTGCATATCATGCAATCATTGCAGTCCATGAGACCACATTTCTTTGAGGTATTATGTCAAATAGTTCACGTGCCTTGTCTATGCTTCCACATTTTGCATACATGTCTAATAGGGCAGTTGCAACTACAACATATAACAAAATTCCTCTATCCTTTATGTTTTGATGGAAGTCCATACCGTATTCCAAAGCTCCCATTTTGACATAGGTAGAGAGGATGATGGAAAAGGTTGTGGAATTTGGCTTTACACCAGCTAATTGCATTTTCTTTAAAATTTCTAAATCCTTTTCATCAAATCCATTTTGTACATATCCTGCAATCATTGTAGTCCATGAGACCACATTTCTTTTAGGCATTTTATCAAATAGTTCACGTGCCTTGTTTATGCTTCTACATTTTGCATACATGTCTAAAAAGGCAGTTGCAACTACAACATCTAAGAAAATTACTCTATCCTTTATGTTTTGATGGATGTCCATACCCTATTCTAAAGCTCCCATTATATTAATTTTGTAAGCCTTAAAATGCAACATCTCATTTTTTTTTGTTGCTCATTTTTATATAATTAACTATTCCTTAGAAGAGAGTATTCAGATGGCTTATCTTCTAATGAATTGGATATATTTTAAATGGAACAGGTTGTTGAATTTTTTGTAGATGAATACTTCATGGATGGAAGCTTTGTTCTTAGTTTTACTGAGTTGTGTAAGAATTTCATGCATAAATTATTTGGAAGGTATAATTACTTGATTGGTGAATGAATTACTTAGGGCTTAAATTGTCTTCTTGTGCTTCATAATTTGTCTTTCCCAATCGACAAGAGATATTTTGCATAAGTTAACATGTTTTGATTTTTGACAAATGATGTATATTATGATCTAACTGTTTCAACAAAATCCTATTTCTGAATGTCATTTTGCTGCAAGTGCATATGATATAATGGGCATTGGGAAGTTTAAATCTTGAAGTTGACCAAATTATTTTATTGCAGTGATGAATCTATATTTCCAAGATACGGTGTTCTAATTGCTTCTTCATTACAAATAGCTGGGAGACTTGTTTATCAGCTAAGCTCTCAAGTTTGTTGTTTGTCTCATTTGTTGTATTAAATCTACATCTTTCTTATTCTTTTTGTCAAATAACCAATCTGTGACTCTAATGGGTGTAAAACTTTGAGGTTTAAAGGATAGCATCTTTTAGAAGCTTCACTCTTAAAGTTCCTTTGTTTCTTTGATGAAGTGCACATTTATAATAAGGATGCATTTACTCGAGGATTGAATGATTATGTAGATGCTATGCTTTGAATATAGAATTGAACGAAGCATTTTGATAAAGTCTCAATAATTTTAATAATTTTCAAGATATTAATTTTTGTGCTTATTTTAAACTTGACCTGCTTATTCTGCTCCATAGAAGCAGACAAAAGTGGCATCAACCCTATTCTATGCAAGTTATAGATATGTTTTTCTAGCTCCAATGTGACCTTCTATCTCTATGGTTGATGCATTAATTGGAGACATTGTGGCTCTATTGACAACATAATGTATTGGTTTTAACATTTCTTCTCATAAACAATATTTTCTTGCATGAATTTTGTTGCTAGAAACTTTATATGTAAAATTTATTAACTCTAATTTGGAACTTAGTTTAGCCAAGTCTCAATGCGAGAATGTCTTATTTTACCATCTAATGGATGCATGTTTCCAAGTTACTAGTGTAATGGGTAAAATGAGATAAAAAATGATTTACAAAAACCCAATAACATCAATGAAATGTGCAAATAACAAAGATTAAAATAAATAAATAACTTACAATGCTTTGTTACTTGGCGGCTTCCATTGTTTGCTTATTCCCGTTTGATCTTTGGTTATGAATGCAGCCCTCAGGAAGCTTACTTCCTTGCTTTGATTCCTCAAGATGACAAAGGAGAAATGGCTTGGATACTTGTTGTGTTGAAGATGAGATTCAACACAATATAGGATGAATAGTGAATGATGTGAGAGTGGGGGTGCCAATGGCGTGCTACGAATTCTGTAGCATAAGTTTACTTGAAAGCTTCGTGATATCAGAATGGAAGAATAGAAGGGTATTTATAGACTTGTGAGAGAAGATCAATGTTGTAGAAGAAATAAGAAGATAAATCGTAGAGGATGTTTGAGGGAACATGCATGAATAGAAGAAGGACATGTGTCATAGAAAAAGCTATTCTCTTTGAGTTAACTACTTTCTTGATGAGGATGATCTTTTATTTCAAAAATTAGAATATATTTTTCTAATTTAAGAATTTTTTAATACAAACAAAGTTATTTTAAATTAGTTAACTCAGCTTTTGCTTTTGTATGACAAGGAAGATTTATTTTTAGAAGATTTGGAAGATAAGAAAGATAATTAAATAAATAAATTTATTTAATTGAGGAATTAGAATATAAGAAAGCAAATTAAATAAATAAATTTATTTAATTGAGGAATTAGAAGGTAAGAAAGGAAATTAAATAAATTTATTTATTTAATTGAGGAATTAGAAGGTAAGAAAACAAATTAAATAAATAAACTTATTTAATTGAGGAATTAGAAGATAAGAAAGCAAATTAAATAAATAAATTTATTTAATTGTTTGTGCATGATTTTGAAGAATAAATAAAATATTTGATTATATTTTATTTTTAAAGATTGAGAGGATTTAAATAAATTTAAATGATTTATTTAAATCTAGAGGAATAAATGACTTAATTACATAATTTAGAATTATTTAATTATTTTGGAAGAATTAAATTCAATAAAGGATTTATTTAATTTTAACTTTAGAAGAGGCAATTAAATACTTTGATATTCAATTAACTTAAAGGAATATGAATCAAAAAAATAAATTTGTTTATTTATTTATTGATAAAGGAAATAGACTTAAATAAATATTAAGAATATTTATTTAGACAAAGTCATGTCATTTTTAAGTGTATATATTTTGCCCCTCTTTGATGCGATGTGTTTTATCATGTTGTTTCAAAGAATAAGATTGTCTGAATATGATACATGCCCTTGTTTGCCCCTGGTACAAGTTTAATGACGATAGGATGCCCCCTTGGGAGATTGGATGGGAAGAAGGCAAAAGGCATGAGACGGACAATCTCATAAAGAAGAAGGTGGAAGATAAGCTAGGATGAACAAAAAAATGGTTGAAGAAAGAGCCGAATGATACGCGATGCAAGATAAAATGATACAAGCAAGCAAGTATGCACAAATGATACAAGAACAAACAAGGTTTTGCCCTTGTCCAGTGGTAAACCAACAATTGATTGATATTGATATATGATGGTGTTGTCATGGCGGGGAATGATAGATCCCTAGAGCAAGACGATAGGATAGTGTCTAGTTTCAAGAAATGAAACATGTCATGTAAGACGCATGTGTTGGTCTGATTTCAACAATGCAAAATCTTGTATAAGACAATTGATTGATTATAATTGATTGAGTTGGTTTACAACCAGACAAGGATCAAGACCACTAATTGTGATTGGATCATTTGACAAGATTGACTTGACTAGATTGGATGGATTTAAGGATAGACTTGCATTTTGATCATTGCTCAGATTGACAACTAGAATTGTTGATGAGAGATATGAAGACAGATAGAAATTTGATTGATAGAAGAATGACTCGATAGAAGAAATCACAAGATTTTATTTGTAAACATTGATTCTCTACATAGAATTTTATTGCATGGGATATGGATATGGATATGGATATCGATACGGATATGCAATGTAATTGGATACGTTATGGATATGGATAAGGAATGCTTTCTAGATATGTTATGGATATGGATATTTGCCATCTTAATATTGCAAGTATTTTGAAGTGCTTATTTCATCATTGTGCTTTTAAAATGTTGTAAGAAAATACAAGCATCTAGGTATAATTAAACCAAGATGACTTGAGTATTACTTACATGGATTTTGATATAGCAAGTTAATACAAGAATCTAGTCAAAATTGAATCTAGACGACTTGAGTATTTCTTGCATTTCAACAGACAAGGATTGCCCCTTTTCATGTTAAGACCTCTAAAGTCCTCGATGATCTTTCACTGATCATGTCGTTAGACAAAAGTCATCACATTACTAAATATTAACCCACAAACAGAAGACAAAGAAAAATGATTATGCCCCCATCATAGCATCTCTAGCTTTTGGCATCCTTCAGTAGCATAGAAAGACATAATAACAAAAATCAAGACCCTTTAACTTAACCTTTTCACAAAACATTCTTGCATTAGATGTGCCTTGTTGCCATAGTATTGATAAAATCATTTTGATGGTTTTGGTCTTTGTTTGTTTTGCTTTGGATAGGTTGATGTTTCTGTGTCAAGATTTTTGTTTGGAATTGTGTTTTGCTGCACGCGCTTGCGTCTAGTGAAAGGGCATCACAATCCTTATTGGTGTCCTCTTAGAACAAGTGGCATTCAAGAATCCAAATCTACAACCAGGGCGATGAGTTGCCCCCAGTCAATTAAAGGATCAACTATATTATGGGTGACATGACAAACAGACACGGAGAGATGAACCCTAAGGGACTGACCTAGTGCCTCAGGGGCTCATTGCTAAATGGCCTTGCCTACATGACAACGCAGAGGCAATGTAGTTTAGGGTGAACCTGATGGACCTAGGACCTAGGCGATGGTAAAGACGCAGAGTCAATACAGATAGCAAGACAGATGACACTTGATGGAATAGACAAGAAAGAAGTGGAGCAGAGTGGAGCCTTGGGGGCACATTGATAATGGCCTTGCCTACATGAAGACGCAGAGGCAATGTAGTTTGGAGTTGACTTTGATGGACCTAAGATATGGATCAGATGATATGGAATAGGTATGGATCAGATATGGAACAAATATGGACCAGATATGGTTTGGATGATACTAATGACAAGGAAACACCATTGATAGGTAGATGTATGGGTGATAAAGAATGGAATGAGTATGTATGGGGATGGGCAATAGTGGATAAAAGGAATCAAGGATGTGATCTCCAAGGACTATGTTGCAGAGGAATAACTCAAAGCTTACAATGAAGGACGATGAGAGGATAATGAAGGATTTGTGTGGTTTTGGAGGGATAAGGTATGTCAAGAGACATCTAAAACATTTCTCAACATTGTGCCCCCAATCTTTATCAAGATCAAGAAAAATAGAGGAATGGAAGATTAGGATGGATGGACTGGATAGTATAGGTATGTAATGGATAGAGGAATAGGATAGGAAATGGTATGAAAGGAAACTAGTATGAGAAAAGTGATTACTGATGAGACAAGGCACCCCCAAGTGTAGATGACATGGGAGATCAACTTTACACATGATGCCTATTTGCCAGGTTTTCATCATGGTACTTATCCAAGGTGCCTGTTTGCCAGATTTTCATCGTTGGATGAAAGGATTTCTCTTTACTTTTTTTTTGGAATATTTAGATAGGAGAAGGTGGATATGGATAAGGAGAGACTCAATTATCGAGTTCCCTAAAAGGTAATATTTCTGCTAGATGGATGATGTCACACGAACCATGTCTAGTGTGCTCATAGATGTTGGTAGGTGATTGCATGAAAGTGAGATGGAGAATGGTAGATATTGGATTATGGAGGGTGAGATAGTGGATGATAATGCAGAATATAGATGGAAATCTTATGCAAAAGCATGGACCATGGAAGGTAACCATGACCAACAGTTGCACATACTATGATAAACATTGAAGCGTATGATGGGAAGGTGGTGTAGGAAGCAATGGAGAGTTTTTCTTAGTGGATGAATGATGTAGGCTTTTAGGGACCCACATAGACTGACTATTTTTCTGATTATTGCTTGTTCTATGGAATGGAAGGATTTGATACTTTTGGATGAAAGAGGAGAAAGTGGATGGTTGGGATTCATGAGAGGTGGATGCCTCATTTAACTTGAGGGCTTTTTTCTTAGGTACCTAAACCATTTTACTTTTAGATTTTTCTTGTGAAGGTATGGGATTGGGTATTTGCAGCTTTGGTGCAACTTCTAAGGCAATTATTTGTTGCTTGGGGATCCACACCTTTTTCAAGTTTGCTTTGAGGTGTGTGGGTGTATGTAGCTTCTGAGATGGGTTTTTCTTTGATTCTTGGCTTTTATATCCTAGGTCATGAGGACTCTTAGGGATTTTTACTTTATAGGTAGAGGCATCCAGATTTGTGCTTGTGAATCCCGTTGGGATGGTGGAAGTGAGGTTGGTGAAAGCTCCTTGTTTAGACAATATGTGCATTTGCTGGCCATGATTGGGATATTTAGAGGATTTATAGATGGATGGATATGGTGTTGGAAGAAGTGGTGGTAAAAAGCACAGAGGGGTGTTAGGAGTCAGAAGTAGTGGAGGTAGATTGGATGGTGGAAGGTGTATGGTCACATGCTTTTGGGATGTGTATGATAAGGGAGGCGGAATGGCGACATATGTTTTGGACATATGATAGGATGTACGATGGAAAATGGTAGACTTAGGAGGAGTGGAGGAAGTACCAACATCTTGAGATTTTTCACCTTGGGGTATGTATCCAAGGACATATGAGTGTGGAGGAACATTGACATGTACGAGCTCCAAAATACCTTATTCATGAAGGCCTAAGCCTTTACCTTGATAGTTCATATTCTGGAGTATGTGGTGGACAACAGGATTATGTATAGGTAGAACACTAGACATGAGTTCTTTATTGGATGGAGAAGGTGAAGAGGTAGATAACGGTTGTTGGTGTTCTAAGGAAGAACATTCATGGATGAAGGTAGTGAGACCAAAGGGATAGGATAACAAATTTTCAACACAATCAATTATGGAAGGTGGAAGATCAATAGGATCTTGACTATCATTTGCTTGGTAGGATCCAAGATATTGGTTTGATCATCTATGTGCACTTAGGAGTCAAGTGTCTCATCAAGGGAAGTGGAAGTTGTTGGATCATGAATAGGACTAGAGGGAGGATGGATAGGAGTAATGGAGGTTTCTTTCTCATGGATGGGTATGGGATCAAGTTGTTCATGGACATCTTCTTCATAGGGAATATCTTGATCATGGAAAAGATATAGGTTATGGATGGGTTGGAATTGGATCTCTTTCTCATGTATAGTATCAAGTTGCTCATGGAGAGGTTCTTCATAGGTATTATCTTGATCATGGAAGAGATAAAGATTATGAATGGGTTGGAATTGGATCTCTTGCCCATGTATAGTTGTTGGGAGATGGATAGGATCAAGTGGCTCATGGAAAAGGTTCATCATTATGGGTATCATCTTGATAAAGGAAAAGATACATGTTATGATTAGGTTGCATAAAAGTGATTTGATCTTGACTTGGACTAGGGCTTAATGTTTCCACATGCTCTAAGGTGTGCTCTTGACATAGCTCTTGATCTTCTTGAATGGAAGTGGAGATAGAAGACTCTTGGATAGGCTCTTGGTCAGCAACATGAAGGTATGATGGACCTTGACTTTGGCTCATGGTAGGAGGTTCTTCAATAAGCTCAAGGGGTTGTGGATTACATGAAGGGATTGTAGGATTTGACATGTTATTGGAAGAATCTTTGGTAAGGTCAAGGACCAGAATTTGAGGACATGGTTGACTCTCTGTTAATAGTCCTTGGATCACATCCTTCATAGGTGTAGTAGTACATGGATGAGGTAATGGATGAGTGGATTTGGCTTTCTCCATATCTTTTCTTTTGTTGTATAAATTTGGAAAACATTTTCCCCAAAACTCATCTGATTCTTTTTTGGTTGTCCATTTAGAGTTTGAGAAACTAGATGGCGGTGGTGATGTAGAACTGGTATGCTTTGGGATATGTGTCTTAGAAGATAGTGAAGGAGGAGTAGTAGATGAGGTGGTATATGATTTCTGACTTGAGGTGGTGCTTTCCTTGTCAATAGTATCATTAAGACGGGAAAAGAAGGTATGATTTTGGTGCAAGGTGTAGCTTGTACTGGTACGTTCAACTTGCAAGATTGCCACTTCTTGTTGTAAGACTTGGATTTGTTGAGCAATTGCTATACAATCTTGGGGTGAGGGACCTAAGTTTATTTGCAATTGTAGATATTGGAGTGTTTGAGCAATATATTCTAATTGGTTTGCCATCTCTATAGAAATTGACACAAGACTGGGAAAGGTTACTGTGATAGATGCGTAGCTACAAAGTAGGAATAGGTAGCAAAAGCATAGTAAGTCGCTACAAATGCATAGTAGGTTGAGATATATGCACAGCTTCAGAATGTCTATTCACAACTCTAGTTTTCTGAAAGCTTTTGTAAAAATTTTGACACATTTTGCAGCTTTTTTGGTTTTTTTGGTTTACAGGTTGGTCTTTTGATCTGATTTTATCAATTATAGAAAGAAAACACAGCAAGCACATAGAATGATTTTAATTTTTTTGAAATATTTTTAAAAAAAATTTGGACTCTTTTTGGACACAAAAAATAATTACAATCCTAGGCTAGTAAAGACAGTATTTGTTGGATCCCCTAGCTGTGCATATTCAAAGCGGATAGCTTCAGGATCTTGGTAGCACCGGTTCCTCTCCACAGCACACACTTCTCATACATACCAAGATCTAGGTTTCTCAAGGCTTGTACCCCCACTGAACCTTAGGATTGTCCCTACTACCTCTACTAAGAACCACATGAATCGGAGTGGCTTCAAAGGTCCCACCTTTTGCACCAACAAATAGAGGATTTTGGTATACTAGACAATGGCTAAATAGTCAGGGCAACCGTTCAAGTGTTTACATGTGTAGCAGCACTACTCTTTGTTATGGAGTCTCCCAGCCTCCAAGGGTTACGCCTTGGAGGGTTTTGGGGGAGGTTGGTTGTCGGTGTAACATAATGGCACTCATTGCAGTAAGCTTTTGCCTCAAGCATAATTTATTTAAAGTGGATTGGTAGGGCTTGGCTTTAGCCTGTTACCACTTAGGGTCATTCCCACTTGGATAGGCAAGCATCCAAGGGTAGGCCCCTCTAAAGATTATACACAAAGAATAACAAGTTTGGCATTCTGGTCACCCAGTAAAGGGGAGACCATAAGCCTATTGTCATTCAACAGACACAGTAAACAGTAGTTCTTTCACCCCTATTTAAAAGGAATAAAAACTATGTGTTACACTACTTGGGCACTCACACAGTTGTTAACATTGAAGTGGTTAAAGATAGCAATGGTTCTTTCCTTTTAGCAATGTTCTAAACCAAAAGAGATAGAAATGATGTTTGTTTACTATCCTCCTAGTTAAGAACTATGTGAGATTGGCATGCACGCATTGTTTTACTTTTCTTCCTAGTTAATCTATGATGTGTGTGTTAAGGGAAATAAAACTATCTAGCTCTCAACCATGTACAAAAATCAAAAAAATCAATCTTGCAAGACAAATGTCAGTGTCAGAAAACCTACAAGAAATCCCTAGAATCACTATGAATAATATATGCGCAGCTTTATAGTCTGTATGCGCAGAAATAGAGACTATAAGCACATAATTACAAATGCACTAAGATAGGTGTCAAAAGTTCAGGAATAAAGGACATGCATAGTTACTACAGATACATCATTCTAAAAATTACATAATTTAGAATTATTGAATTGTTTTGGAAGAATTAAATTAAATAAAGGATTTATTTAATTTTGACTTTAGAAGAGGCAATTAAATACTTTGATATTTAATTAACTTAAAGGAATATGAATCAAATAAATAAATTTGTTTATTTATTTATTGATAGAGGAAATAGACTTAAATAAATATTAAGAATATTTATTTAGACAAAGTCGTATCATTTTTAGGTGTATACAACTAGTACTTTTATTATAGATGTCTCTAAGTGATATGAATTCCTAGATATTTTAAACTTATAATCTATTGGGAAATATCACTTCTATGGTTAAATGGTTATCTATCTCTGAATAGATATTATAGCAGCATAACTCCCTATGATAGCAGCATCATTGTTGCACAGAAGTACTATGGTTGAAGGAGTGGATATGTTGTAAGTCTAATTCACCCTAAACCATTTGGAATTTGTATTGTTCTCCTCTTGTCATTTTGTGCTCCTCTAGTAACAGATCTAAGAAGATCTGTGGAGTCAAGAAGGTAAATATTCTTTTAAATAACATGTTAAAGTAAGTTACTTATTTGCTTTTTGTTACAAAGGGGCAATTTACTTATTACATTGCTAGGTTCTATTTGTGCAAACCAAGGTAGGAGATGCAACAAAGAAGAAGTAATGCAACAATTAGCAATATTAAGTGAGTTTTGATACATTTATTTAGATTTTGAGATGTAAAATCCCATGATGAAATATTTAGGCTTCATTTTTCAAGTAGTTCTTTCATGTTTTAGAGTTGTATAAGCACAAAATAGAGCATTGTAACTCAGTTTTCTCAGTCATAGCATTGAGAAACACACTTTGTAACACATTTTTCAAAGTAAAGACATATTTAAGTCTTGTATCTTCTATAAGAACACCTTTTCTCAATAAAATTTCAATATTTTACCTTCTTAATAGCTATTTCATTATGTGCAAATGAATGATTGATTTTTTTTTGTGTTTTATGTTTAAACCTCAAAAACAATAAAATAAACTACCAATTGTCTAAATATACTACCAACTGATAGAAATCAGTGAATAAAAATGACTAAATATACTACTGAATAAATATACTACCAATTGATAGAAATCAGTGAATAAATATGACTAAAAATATACTACCAAATTGATCAATCAAAACAACCAAAAAAATGACTGGCAATAAACTACTAATGGTCATGTGACCAACCTCAGTGAATAATATGACTAAATATACTACCAAATCGATTAATCACAATGACCAAATAAATGACTAAAATTGGTTTAGTCATAAATTTGCTCGTGTTATAAATGACTGGCAATAAACTACTATTGGTCATGTGACCAAGTTTAGTCATTTATAAGCAGTTTTTATTTGTTTTTTAATCACATATTGTTCTTTTTGTACTAGTGGGAGAGGAAGTCCAACAGAGTTGCAAATGCTTTAAGCAGAAGACAACATTTGTCTATAGAAATGAAGATAGAGGTTGTTGGGTTTGATGAACTCAAAAGTTTGTATCCTAAAGATCTAGATTTTGGAGAGGCTTGGAAAGGTTGTTTGGAACCTATTACTTTGGATAGGACAAAATGGTTGTCCAAATTTCATAATCTAATATGGCATGCTATTTAGAGGAAGCCAGTTGTGCATTCTAAGGAGTTCCATGAGAGAAAACCTGATTAAGGAGAAGCATAGGGGGGATTAGCTAGACACTTTGGTTGAGATAAGACCATTGCTATTATTAGTGAACATTATTATTGGCCATAGTTACAAAAGGATGTGAGGAAATTTGTGCAAAGTTGTAGAGTGTTTTAGATGGTAAAAGGAACAAGTCAGAATACTAGGCTATATTAGCCATTACCTGTACTAGAGAAGCCATGGGATGATATTTGTATGGATTTTGTTCTTGGTTTACCAAGGACACAAATAGGACATGATTCCATTTTTGTGGTGGTGGATAGATTCTTGAAGATGTCACATTGTATTCCTTGTAAGAAGACTAATGATGCTGTTCACATTGCAGAGTTATTTTTTAGGGAGGTGGTGAGACTACATGGTCGACCTAAGAGCATAATTTCAGATTGAGATACCAAGTTTGTTGGGTATTTCTAGAGGACATTATGGAAGAAGTTGAAGATAGATTTGAAGTTTAGTTTTGCACACTATCCATAGACTGATGGAAAGATAGAAGTGGTGAATAGGAGTTTGGGTAGCCTGCTACGATGCTTAGTAGGAGATAAGCCTAAGGGATGGAATTTGATTTTACCATAGGCAAAATTTACTTACAACAGTTCTATCAATAGGAGTATTAGTAAATCACCATTCTAGATTGTATATGGGAATAGTCCAAGAAATTCTTTAGAGATAAGGAAGATGGACCAGGGGATAAAAGACAAGTGCCAAAGCTGAATACTTTGTAGAGCACCTGAAGAATTTGCATGAAGAGGTGAGAAAGCATATTAATAAGATGAATATTTTGTACAAGGATAAGGTAGATCAGAAGAGGAGATATAAGGAGTTCCAGGTAGAAGATGAAGTCATGGTTCACTTAAGAAAAGAAATGTTCCCAGTTGGAACATATAATAAGTTGAAAATGAAGAAATTTGGACCATGCAGGATTCTGAAGAACCATGATTCAAGAAATGCATATGAGGTAGAGCTATCGAGTGGGATCAATATTTTCCCTATGTTCAACATTGCTGATTTAATAGAATATCATGAAGGTGGCACAGAGGATGGACGAACAGAAGAACAGTGGAGTATTCTGGCATCTACTTCAATGGAGGAGATAGAAGAGATCTTGGATAGCCATGTGGTAAGAAGTACTCAAAACATGAAATATGAAGAATATCTGGTGAAATGGAAAGGAAGGCCTGTTGAAGATTCATCTTGGTTGTCTAAGGTAGAGGTTGACCATTTTGGTTTTCCTCAAACAAACATCTGAGATGTGACAGGGTCACTTCTCAAATTACCCTGGGTATCTGATCCAGGAGCATCTAGTGGTGTAAGGGCAATCTTTCATCGCCCAAAAATATGTTGATTCAAAATCATTGAAGTTGTTTTTATTTCTTTCCATAATTAGTGTTTCTGGTTCAATAATCAATTGAATAATGATGTAGAACTTTTAGTTTTTCCAAACTGCTAAAATAACAAACTGCTACTTTTAGAAAGTTTGCATTTGGGCATGGATGGAAGTGAAAATTTATAAGAATCTTCATAAATGAAATATATGACCTTTGGCGAAGGAGTCAAGCAAAGTTCATTTGTGAGCTGAAAGATATTAAAGTTTCCATTTCTCAAAAAACCCCTAAAAATTATTCAAATTCAAGTTTGAGGCACTAAACAGCCTTGTATGGCCCCAAAAATGGGCAGAATTGGTAGATCCAATTCTTGGCACATAGATCACTCTGTGAGCTTTCCAATGCTTTAAACGATGCATCAATCAGACACCTAGATAAAAAGTTATGGCTCCCAGATGTTGACCTATTTTTGGAGGGAGATGCAAATTTCAAAATTTGGCTAGTGGCCACCAAAAAGGGATATTTATGACCATATTTGGGAATCCTTTGGGGTAGTAGAGATAAGGGGAAAGTGTAGAGTTAATAAAAGGTAGGAAATTAGAAACCCTAGCTGATTTGGGGTTACAGAAGGTAGAAGATTCCAAAATCTTGAGATAGGAAGTTGTAATGTGTTGCAGTCTATGGAGGATTCATCCTCTAATTGTATTTGAGCTTCTGTAATATTTAATGTGTTGTCCAAATCAATAAAAAAAACATCTTTATTTTCTATGTGCAATTTTTGTTGTTGTGTGTTTTATGATTTACCCCCTTCATCACATTGTAGAAATCCTTGCCCTTAAAACATCAATATTATGTTCCCTTCTTTTTAAGAGGCTCTTCCAATGTTTAAACCATTATTATCAGCTTTATTTATTTCACAGGTAATGTTCTTTTTCCTCTTGTTAGAATATTATCATTTTGCCTCTTGCAAATCTTCCTTCCTTGTAACTTATCCCCTTTACATCATCAAAGAGATCTCTCTTCTCAAAATATTTCTAGGTTGATTCATTCTAATTTCTACATCATCACTTAGCCATCTTGGCTCAAGTATATTTATCTGATCCATCTTGTTATTCATTCCTTTGTTAAAAAATGTTCAAAATTCTTTGTTTTAATGAAGTCATCATTCTCGCTAGAGAGTCGTATGAAATTCGCAACTAAAGTGAGCAAAACAAGAGGCCCTAAGACACTCAGATCAATCAAACAACGTCTATACTTATTCTTGGTTTCATACTAAACCATCTAAGAAGCAACAATATTTCAACTTGTCCAAGGTATCTTTGACCTAAAAAAGGGTCTACAAGACACTCAATGCACCTATAATATCAAGTTATTAAATAGGTTCACATTAATATAATGCAACCTAATGTGTAGAAGACTCGAGGCCCAAGTGTTGAACATAGAATGCTCTAATACCACATTTAAGAACCACTCTAATCAGCTAGAATAAATTAATATTTATTCAAATAAAATAGTGCGAAAAAGGGAAGAATTAAAAATTTTCCCATAAATATTATAACTCATGAAAAATACTTTCATCAATATAACTGAATAAGATTCAATACATCAGATAAACAAATATCTTAATACAATGGTCTAAGAATTTACAATAGCTAGCCATATAGGCTCATACAAAAGAGTATTACACCATAAAATGTCTTCAATACCATATCATATCTTTGACACTAAACTTGGTGCAGAGAGAGCATGATCAAGGTATTTTACTGCTCAGCCACAAGGCTCATGCATCCCCAGTCTTACTCTTGAATGGAGAAGCTTGACCCTTCATGAGGGGTCTAGCAAAATCAAGTCGACATACGTGAAGGAATCTAATGCAACATGATATATATATCATCTCTATGGCATGTGTCAAATATAGATATTGATCTAATATCATGATATGGCAGTAAGAGAATTAAAACATCAAATAGTAACTATTACTAATTTGACTAGCATGCTTTGGGCAAAGCATCTTTTAAGTCGTTGATGGACAGATAAGTTACAAATAGAAACCTACCCTTCTTTGTTGTTCCATATTCAACACCCGTAAATGCTCTTTCTCAAGCTCAACAAATAGAAAAATTATAGAGGATGCATCATGCAATACATTCCAACTATACTTCATTCAATGAAGCAATCAAAGACATTTACTCATAATAGAATAATCTCAAGCAACAACATAAACTTTAATAATAAACCAATCACCTTCTTCTAAGATGCTATAATTTTAGACATTACCCAGTCGTAGATAAAGTGGTAACTCATTGACATCTTGGTGTGACTAGGCACTAATTAAATCCAACTTAATTATAAGTTTTAACTAAGCATCTACGTTCACTTTAATTAATAACTAATTAAATATCTCTTAACTTCTTATCACCATTAAATCTATATGACAAAATAAAATTCTCTCCAAAAATAAATTAACTACAATAAATAAATAAATAAATTGAAAAGGACATGTAAATTAAGGTTCATTTCCTTTCTATATAATGACACTTAATTATTAATTTATACTTAGTAATTAAATAAATTAATTACCAATTGAATAATATTTGCTAAATTTAATATTCTTTTATTTAAAATATGCAACTAGAAAATCAATATCCATGCCTAATATCTAAATTCAAATCTTTTTAAATGATGCATAAAATATTCAATCTTAAAATAATACTTAAATATAGCACATCCCTAATTAATAGGGATTTGACTTCTCATTCATGAAATAAAATAAAACTTTAATATAGCACATCCCTAAATAATAGGGATTTGATTTCCCATAAATGAAATAAAATAAAACTTCACATCCCTAAATAATAGGGATTTAACTTATTATAAATGAAATAAAATAGAACTTTAATATAACACATTTCTAATAATAGGGATTTGATTTCTCATAAATAAAATAAAACTTTAATATATCACATCCCTAAATAATATGGATTTAATTTCAAGTGAAATAATATAATACATAAAATAGAAAACATCCTTAAGAATTATTCTTCCTTATTAAATAGGGAGTTAACTTCAATCCTTAAAAAAAATAGAACTTAAATTAAATAAAATAATAACTTAGTAAAAGAAAACATAAAAGACAATTAAAATTTATAATTTGCATTATGTAACATCTAATATTTAATATTTAGGCATTAATTGTTTAAATTCTTAAATTGAAATTAAATAAGTTATTGTAAGCAAAGATTTAATTAAATCAAATTGAGAAAACAAGAAATAGTAGTTTTATCTTTTAATTTTAATTTAACACTTATCAAAAAAATATAAAAACAATTGTTACTATCATTATTAAGCCTACAAGATAGGAATTCTTAAATATTAAAGTAAGGAATTTTAGGATTTCCTAATTGATATAAAACCATAAACTTGCTTTTCTTCTTAATCAATCTTATCTTTCTCTATTAATTAGTTGGGAGGAGTTTTACTTTCTTTTATTTTCATTTTTCTTGTGGAGGAAAGGACACACACACACACACACACACACACACACACACACACACACACACACACACACACACACACACACACACACATACACACACACACACACACACACACACACACACACACACACACACACACACACACACACACACACACACACACACACACACACACACACACACAAGTTTGGAGAGGATGGACAACAAGCAAAATAAGGATCGAGCTCTACCACATGCTAAATCAGATGAGGGTGGTGGTCACTTGCCCTACCTTGTTATTGACCTCTCACACGAATGTGGTGAGGAGGTGAAGATGCTCCAAAAAACTACAATCATATGCTGCTTCATCAGACCGAATCTATCCCGAGCATAAATTTGAGATTGGGTCAAGAATTGTTGGAAATACCAATGTACTCTAAAGTTCCTTCTAAAAGGATTCTTCAATGCAATTTTTTTGTCCGAAGAGGACATGGATTCTATTTTGAAAGGGCAATCCTGGAGCATGTGGGACATCCCACTTTATGTTCGCCAGTGGTCTCCATTCTTTGACCCGACTACCTATGACCCTTATGATGACCCCAAATGGCTTTGCTTGTATAATTTGCCACTCAAGTTTTGGATGGAAGATTGTGTGAGGAAGATCGACCACTCTTTGGGCACAATAATCAACATAGATATCAAAATGAACTAGATTAGGATTCATATCTCTATGTGTGCATTCAAGTTGCTTCCGTTAGGAAATTTCCCTCAAAAATTACACTACACTCGACATAGAGGAAGTCATTTCAAACCCTAGAAATCAAAGAGGGAGAAAAATTCTTTTTTCTTTCTTGTAGCAGCAGAAGGCATGCTGAAGTAAACTACCCTCAGGGTTCAACAAAATTCCCAAGGGATTTGCCAACCTAGAACATGGTCTCAAACAACACAATGGACACGACACCTCCAGCCACCAAAATTGGGACAAGCTCATCTTTGCCACCCCGTCTCTAGTTAGATGCCCCCTAGCCAACCTCCAAAATTTGGAACACACAAGGAAGTAGGATCTAGGTCTATCTAAGAACGATATAATGCAATCACACCATTAGTCAATGCGGTCAAATCCCCCAACTAAAAACCCGACTGTGACACCTTCTCGATAAAAACTTGCTTCTCCAAAGGTGCTAGAATCTTAGATATCACCCCCAAAATACCAGTTTCATTACGAGAAAATTCTAAAGGCCTACTCTTCTGAAAGGAAAAAGGTACTATCTATGAAATTTTAGCACGGGCTCATGGAGGCATGGCCTCCTCCAATCTCTAAGGATTTTCCTCACGGATGGGGCCACGTTATCCTTGCTTTTCTAGAACCATAGGTGTCACCCTAGACCTGACACTCCACATCCTCTCAAGAATCATGCACGTATCTCTTTACTTGCTCTCTTAGTTGCTCTCCCAAGCTAGTTCATGCACTTTTTGCCACTGTCTTCCTCGTGCTAACCTTTCTAAATGAAAATAAAGATTGTCCTCCTTACATGCAGTGGCTTTCCTTTTTCAAGTTAATTAACTATTTGAGGATGACTGTCAGACTTAGAAATTTACTCTAGAGACAATCCTTACCTAAAATCTAAGTCTCACTCAGATGAGTGATTTTGATATTATGGTGAATTTAATTCTCCTCAAGATGAGGCTTTACAAGACCTTTAGGATCCCATTTTTTACACACATTCAAAATTGTTTATGTAGACACCTAAAATTGGATTGCTCTACAAACCAATTTCTCATACCTCTACACTAATCCACTCTCCCCATCTGCATATCCTTGGTGATCAATTAATTCACCTAATTAATCCATTTAACCTTACAACCCTATCCTATCAATTGAATGAATATTCCTAATATTTATTTAGTTGATTTATCCATTTCCCTAATCCTTGTTAATTAGATAAATCTTGCTTATCTGATTAACCTAGGCTTAAGTTAATTAAGATAACACTTAATTAACCCTGCTTGCCTCATCATCCACTCACTGAATTTAAAATTCAGTTGTCTCCCACTAGCCTCTACTAAACTGAATTTAAAATTCAATTCTCCCCCACAATCCTCCAATCACTGAATTTAAAATTCAGTTGTCTCCCACTATCCTCCTCTCACTGAATTTAAAATTCCGTTGTCCCCCATTATCCTCCACTCTTCCCAAAATGAGAATTTTTAATTCATCCACTAGGAATAAAAGATTCACTTTTATTCCTAGCCCTTGATCTCATCAACTGAATCCTCACCCTCCATCCTCATCTCCAAAATTCTATAAATTGGACCCCTCTCTAAGCCATTGGAGAGAATTCTTAATGTATCAGACCTCTGTCCAAATCACTCCACAATCTCCTCATCTCATCAAACCTCTGCCAAAATCATTCCACAATCTCCTTCATCTCACTACCATAATGTCAAAATCTTGTCTCAATCCCATCTAATCTATCAATCCCCATCTCCTTTACATTGTGTTGAGCACTTAAGCAATCCACATCTACACACTAATCAAGGGTAAAGTCTGAGGAGACTAATCAGGTGCATCTCCTTCCCGCATGGATTCGTGAGTCAAAAGGAAGGTATAATCATTCTGTTTTGCATTTGATTAGTATTAATCCTTCATTTTGATTTCATTGATTACATTTGGCACACCCGGTGGTTTGTTTAAAACTGTTACGTAAACTGCCATCTTTAGATGCTCACATGTGAATGGAGAGAACTAAATAGTTAGCGGTTAAGGTTTAAATAGTCAGTGAACTCCTAGTGCTCTCTACATACCATAATCGGCTATTTTTTTCAAACTCACATAACTTGGTCATACGGTGGCAGAATTTTGCAAACAAACACTCATCAGAAATAGGACGAGGTGAATTTCATATCTGTGAAGAAATTTTCAGGGGAATGTACATTTATCAAGCCTTTTTTCATAGTCAAAGTCAAACTTCATTGCAAACTTCAAATCATCATAACTTGTGCAAATTTGATCATTTTTCAGCGAAATTTTTTTTCACATCGCATAGAATTTCTTGAATTTTCTATTCATACAATCTATTTTTCTGTATAAGTTCATTTTTCAGCAGATTTTATCATCTTATCAATTTTTGTATCACAATTTCCTTGGCTAGTCTACTTGCTCCGTTTCATTCTTGTGACTTGCAGGTGATCATTCAGAGCTAGAAAAACATTAGGATCAGAATCTACATCAATCTGGACAGCAATTTTATCAGGTGCATCCATTTTTCATCCTTTATCTCTCAATCTTGCTTACAAACACACTTTGGTTTGGGTTTCTAAAATGAACATTGGTTGATCATCACACATTGAAATCGGGCTTAAAACAAATCAATGTCTTCAATCACATCTTGAAATTAGGCTAAAAAGAACCATTGTTTGACGTGTTTTTCATCACATTTCAATTTCTAAGGGTCAATTAATCAACTGCGAGTGTGAATCAAGTGGGTGTGTGTATGCTCTCTCCTCGCACCACAAGGTGATCTTGGAGATCAAAAACACCTCACTTGATTTGCTTTTGTTTACCCTTTCCTAGGAGGCCTACTAGGGGATTTCATCACCCCTAGGGACAACCTCATCCAAGGCTGAATCGAAAGACACCCTCTTTGAAATCAGAATCCTGTCACTCTTGGCTAAGCCCCAAAGAACTTTCTACCTTTGGGAAGTGAAGGTGAAGGGTGGGTTACCCCCTTCTCTCAGCTGTGTGACAGGATTTCACTTTCAAATCATTAGTCAACCTCGTCTAAACATTGACCAAACCTAACTGGCCATACCTTACATCAAACTAGACATTAGGGCCTATTGATTTGTCTTACACATGTACTTGTTAATCATTCTCATATTCTTCAAAATTCAAATTTGCTAGTGTCTTGTGTGAGTGATTCTTGTTTGTACATGTGATCATTTGCTAAACATTGCCAAATCAAACTAAAACATCAAACACATAAGACAAGTCATTCATCACATTCAAATCCAATCACACTCATCCTAATCACCCATTCTTAACCACCTCAGTCCTAATCACATCCAAGTCATCCATAATCAATCCTACTCACATCCTTGTCACCCTACATCATCAAATCATCACCACTCTATCTAAATCATTATACAAACAACATCATTATAATCATTACACAACATCATTCTCTCCATCCTTCTCAAATCAACCTCCATCCCAATCATCCCTAAACACATCCTAGTCACATCTCCATCATTCATCCTCATTCTATCAACATCCTCCTAACCATTATCCTAATCATCCCTAATCACTCCACCCCAAATCCTAACCATATCCAATTCATTATCACATCACATCAACATTGATCCCAATCATTATCCAAGTCTCCCAACATCCTTATCAAAATCTAAATCTTAAAACCCCAATCAAACAAATCAAGACCTTCATTGATCACCTAATCAAATCAACCCAATCAACCCTCTTGCTTAAGATCATTAGTCTATCAAAAGCATAGAGAACCCATCAACCCTATTGCTTAAGTGTCATTATTCTACCTTAAGCATAATAGGATCATCACTCATCCATCCAATCAAAACAAACTAAATCATCTTAAGGTCTTGAAAATTTGATTCCCAACATCACAATCATCCATCATCCCCCATCATCCCATACTATCTCCCACAAAATAGATCTTTATGAATCAATACAACAAGTACAAAGAATTAGAAAAGTCTATGAAAACATGGATCCTAATGCTAAGGAACAATTCAAAAATGACATTAAAGATATACCCTTAGCACACCTCATCATTGGAGAATCCCAAACCCCTACCCCATCTTCATCATATCAACCCTCATCATATCAACCTTCCACATCTTACATATCCACACCATTGACATCATACCAACCTTCATTATATCAACAAACACCCTACACCTCATCCCCATCCACATCATATCAATCACCATTCTTTCAACCTTCATATCAACCTACCTCGTACATATCCACACCATCAACCTCCCATCAACCTTCCATCAACCTTCAACCTCATATCAACTTCCATCATATCAACCTCCATCATACTTATCCAATCAACCTATACCCTCCAACCAATCACCATCCCCTTACACATCCATGCCATCATACTTACCCCACCAATCAATATCCCCAACTTATCCATCCCCCAACCTTTGTCCTGCTTCCTTTGACCAAGGGAATGCCAATCTATCACACCTTATGTCAAGCCTATATCAACAACCATCTCCCCATGCAAATCCCCCATCCCCTAATCCCCATCCTCCAATCCCTCCCTCACCCTACCTACCTTACAATCCATCCATCCCAAATCTCCCAACACAATATCCCTCCAACCTTATCAACCTTAATCCATCACCTTATGTGTCTCCCAATCCACCAACTCCTATCACACATCCACCACCTATTCCACCATCAAATCTCCCAAGTCTTAAGCCCATGACATCCAAATAATCCTTGTGGGATTTCCTCCAAAGAACATCACCAAGCCAAGTAATGGAATCCCCCAAATCCCCCACCCCTCCAACACCACCATCCAATCCCACACCTATCCTTGAACCCACCCAAGAACCATCACTACCTAATCCTATCACTCACATATCCAATCCCAATCCTATTTCTACACCATCCACCATTATTATCCATCCACTATATTGTTCTTCCACCCATACACTCATGAAGGATGTCATCCATTAGCTATTAGCAAGGAATCAAACACCCTCATGCAATCCAACATCCACCAAACCTCTTGAACAATCTCCTATCATAACTCAAGAACCATCATGTAGCCATGTTCAAGAGCCCATAAGTCAAACACCTATCACATCCATCCAAACACCTATCACATCCATCCAAACACCTATCACATCCATCCAAGCACCCACCACATCTATCCAAGTCAACCCCACTTCTACCCAACCACATGAGCTATGCCAAGAATCAAATCCAAAGCATGTTGAAACATCAACCCCTTCTCTTAATCAAGATCTAACCATCCCATCTAATCCCATCCCCAATCCCCTCCCATCTATGGATCACCTTATTGATCCCCCATCAACTTCTACCACCCCTTTACCATCCCCCATGAATCCTTTACCTCCATCTACCAATCCCATCCCAAATCCATCCCCTTATTCACTTGGAACCAGCACTTTCATCCGTGGTGACTCCCTTGTAGGAGGTGAACAACTTCTATCCACCCCCTATCTATCTCCAACAAATAATGGATTCGCGTCTTGTTTCCAAAGCACCAAACATCCCATTGCATGTCATATGCTCCAACTTATGAACTATCAAGGCAAAGGCTTAGGCCTTCATGAACAAGGCATCTTGGAGCCCATCCACACCACATTCCATTGATCATCACATGGCCTTGGCTATGCATCCCAAGAACAACAATCTACACAAGTTGATACCATCCATCCACCTTCCAAAATCCATTCATCCAATCCCAAACATGGTGCATCTCATCACACTCCCAAAACATATGTCGCCATCCCTCCTCCATCATCCTACCATTTGCAAAAGCATGTGACCATCCATCTCCCTCCATCCAATTTATTGCCACTACTTCCAACTCCAAAGATCCCTATCAAATCCACTCTACCTCCTATCCTACCAACTCCCAACATCTCTATCCACAAATCCACTTTACCTCCTATCCTACCAACTCCCAATATCCCAATCATCAAATCACTTCATCCATCTATCCAAAAATCCACTTTTTACCCCTCCATCCATAAGTCCCATAAAATCTCCAATCAAGACCAACAAAAGCACACATCTTTCAAACATGAAGCTTCCACCAAATCCATGGGATTCAAAAATTTGAATGCCTCAACTCATAAAGCACAAAAGCCTAAGGATATTATCCCTTCCAATCAAAATGAAAAATCCCAATGGCTATCAAAGCCCATGCCATCACAAGAACATGCAAAAACAAAAATGGTGTGGGTCCCTAAACAAAGATCACTCAACTCTAATGAGGCATCCACATCCCAATCCACTCCAAAATCCCAAACACCCTACTCCCCATCTAAAAATCCCCCAAAGTCTAAGTCTATTTGGGTCCCTAAAACCCCAAATCGACCATCCAAATATCCCCCATCCCAATCCCCATTACTCCCAACTCCACATCCCAAGTACAAGCTTCCAAATACATCACGATGTGTGCAACCACTGGTCTTGGTTCCTCTCCACCCCTTGCAATTCCCACATACCCCCATCTCTCCATCTTTCATTCACTATCCTACATATCTTCCCCATCACATTCCTATGGTCCATGCTTTTGCATAATCCACATTATACACACCATAATCCATTATCCATAATCCATTCCATCTTCTCCTATCTACCAACACCCATGCAATCATCATCCATAATGCTATCTAACATGGGACCATCTTCTCCTTGCTATGGAAACAGACGCTAGAGTCCCCATTCCATCAAAAACACAAAAAAATCAAAAAAATCAAGAAAATAGTAAAGAAAAAAAATCCATCCAATGGTGAAAACTACTCCTTGTGGTGCCTTGGGCAAGTACCTTGATGAAAACCCCTTGTGGGCATCATGTGTAATCCCTTCTCCATCCATTTTGTATCCCTACACTTGGTGGCAAAACCGTATCCTTCATCCCCATCCATAATATCCTTGCACAGCTTATCCACTGTCTTATCCTTATCCTATCATATTCTTATCCACTATATCTCCCACCTTAGATCTTGATAAAGAAAAGGGCAACATATCAACCACATGGTTTGGAGACCTCTTGGCATACTTCCTTTCCAAGTATATCCTCCATTCATCCATGGCAAAGACCATCCATTCACACATGAGCCCATCATGCAAAATTTTTTAGACATTGGGGCATATGATTCCTTGCAACCTAGCCCTTGGAGAAAATCCTACAATCCCCCATCCATATATCATGCATACCTATCCTACCCCTCATCCTTATCTTCTATCTATCTAACACCCATCCCTATCACTTGTCCATTCATCTATCATGAATCAGCTTCCAATCCCCCTATCCAACCCCATCACTTTCACCTCTAGACTTCGTGTTCCCTTGTCATTGGTATCTAGTGCAAAGGCTATTCACACGAAATCCAATGCAACAATCTCATAATAAAACATTCCTTTTCAAAATTAAAAAAAAAATCCAAAAACATCACAAAATCAAAAAATGCAAAAACATCACAAAATCAAAAAATCCAAAAACATCACAAAAAAATCAAAAAATCCAAAAACATCACAAATATCATCAAAAATACAAAAACAATAGGAAACACAAAATTCCAAAAATAATCTATCCATCACAAAAAATCAAACTTGCTCCATCACACTCTCATCATTATCACATCTATCCTCAATAAGCTTACACTAGATCCAAGCATCGCATCACCTATCAAAGCATCATCCCTTATCAAAAATCATCAACTATCAAATCAGCATCAACCATAACTTGTCACCATCATATCTTGAGCCAATCTTACATCAACAAAACATGATCCAATCATCAATCAATTCTTGCCTTAGGATATGTCATTCCTACGATAGGCAGAATCTATCCAATCATCACAACATCATCAAATCATCTATTAATCCCTGCCTTAGGATATATCTTTCCTACGATAGGCAGCATCTATCACATCATCATCCATTTTGGCAAAAGATACAATGGTTACTTGTTTGGTTCGTTGGTCTTTTGGTTTTTGATTTTTATCTTTTGTCCTATTCAAAGATCACATCAAAGCTACCTTGATCTTATTATATCATGGTATGTGGCGAAAACATCTAGAATGGGGCATAGTCTTGCTTTTATATGCTGTGCTTGTGGGTTGGTTTCATTACTCCAAGCTAGTATTCATATCTTGATTGATCATAGGGTCGGTTCTAGCATATTGATCTCCTTATGCATCTAAGGTTAATCATACCTTTTTTGTACTAAGAGCTTATGCTATGAGTGCCCTTCCCTCATCTAGATAAGGTTGTACTATCTTGGGCATGCATGAGATCATCCCTTTGTTTGCGTGTCTAGTCCATGCAAATGTTGGATAAACATCATCACCCTGGTCTTCTATACCTTGGTGAACATATCCACTTTGCTATATCAAACCTAGGATTGCCAAATTTTAGTTTCAGCACAATGATCATCCACCAATCATCTTCGAACATCATCATCCTTTTATCCCACCACTTATCCTCTGCCCACATCTACCAATCTGTCCCATCCATTTTGAGAGCACAACCGTGTTCTTGCAACCCACCTATCCTTGCGAGGGGACATCACCCTTACCAATTATCCCCAAACCTTTCCCTATTCTTCCAAACCAAAATCTTTTTTTCTATCCAATCCAACTCTATGTTCTAACTTCTTTGAAATGATGTTATTTAGCCACAACACCATCTCAAAGAGGGGCAAATGTAGACACCTAAAATTGGATTGCTCTGCAAACCAATTTCTCCTACCTCTACACTAATCCACTCTCCCCATCTGCATATCCCTGGTGATCAATTAATTCACCTAATTAATCCATTTAACCTTACAACCCTATCCTATCAATTGAATGAATATTCCTAATATTTATTTAGTTGATTTATCCATTTCCCTAATCCCTGTTAATTAGATAAATCCTGCTTATCTGATTAACCTAGGCTTAAGTTAATTAAGATAACACTTAATTAACCCTGCTTACCTCATCATCCACTCACTGAATTTAAAATTTAGTTGTCTCCCACTAGCCTCCACTAAACTAAATTTAAAATTCAATTGTTCCCCACAATCCTCCAATCACTGAATTTAAAATTCAGTTGCCTCCCACTATCCTCCACTCACTGAATTTAAAATTTAGTTGTTCCCCACTATCCTCCACTCTTCCCAAAAAGAGAATTTTTAATTCATCCACTAGGAATAAAAGATTCACTTTTATTCCTAGCCCTTGATCTCATCAACTGAATCCTCACCCTCCATCCTCATCTCCAAAATTCTATAAATTGGACCCCTCTCTAAGCCATTGGAGAGACCTCTTAATGCATCAGACCTCTATCCAAATCACTCCACAATCTCCTCATCTCATCAAACCTCTGCCAAAATCATTCCACAATCTCCTTCATCTCACTACCATAATGTCAAAATCTTGTCTCAATCCCATCTAATCTATCAATCCCCATCTCCTTTACATTGTGTTGAGCACTTAAGCAATCCACATCTACACACTAATCAAGGGTAAAGTCTGAGGAGACTAATCAAGTGCATCTCCTTCCCGCATGGATTCGTGAGTCAAAAGGAAGGTATAATCATTCTGTTTTGCATTTGATTAGTATTAATCCTTCATTTTGATTTCATTGATTACAGTTTATTCTCTCGTTGGTCTCTCTGCTTAAGAAATGATGTTTGCTCCTATCCATGACTACCAGTTCCCTTGTGACACAAATGACATGCTCACCTAGATATGATGCATGTTTACAATGCAAAATGATAATACCTTGCGTGCACTGGTATAGGTCGTTGACCCAAGAATCTCAGTGGGTGTCCATCTTCATGACCATTTCTTCCTTCATTATTTTTTGGCATAGTTCACACTTGCCCATGGCCATAAGGGACTCACATGAATAATTGTGAAGTGGGTGGTGGCTCCTCATCTTTAGTCTCTCGCACTTGACATTGTCAATCTTTCAACAAAAGGTCATCATTCGATAATTGGGGCGGTGTCTTTGAGCTAAGGCACTTACAAGTAAATGACGATATGGTGTGGGTGATCTCCCTATTCCGTGAGGGAGTGATTCTCAACAACGTGGAGATATGTGACTTTGTAGTTAGATTCTTGGTCTCCCCCTGAGTGAGGCACAACATCAATGACTAGGACAGTTTGTTGCGGGTACTTGTTATCTACTCCATCAACTTCCATAGTAATGTCATTTTGTTTTCTCCATGGCTACTTCAAAATTTTGTAATATTCTCAATCTATAAGATACGTCTTTTTGTATATTCACACCCTTGTCCTCACAAGGCACACTCATAGTTTTTCTAGGAGTGGTTCCCTTAAACCGCATTTACTTATCAAAGATATATATATGCTACAGAGGCTACAAAAAGGAATGGATAGATTGCATTAAATGATAACTACAAGAGCTACAATAGCATAATGGATGGATCATGTCAGTAGAAAACTAATTAGTTGCAAATGCCCTCATTGATGCATAGAATGAAGGTTTAGAAACAAAGGAAAATACCCCCAAAATAGAAATGAAGACCCAAGTAGACATGCATGCACAATAGTTGCTTCACAAATTGCTTAAAAAATGATACCTTGGATTGGAACAACAAAGTTAGGGTGCCAAAAAATATATACATATTTGATATGTTTGTAGTTCGATGGTACCAATGTTTATTTATATATATCAAAACTATTTGTAGAGGTCGAATGTGCAAGAAAACATTTGTCGATTAAGAGGAATAGGTCAAAATGACTCTTATAGGGAGATTAGAGAGCTCAAACTTAAATGATAGAAAACAAGATTAACAAATTTCTATAGGAAAAGATAAACATTTCAACCCTTATTGATAATAGGATTGACACAAAAGCTATTAAGGAGTTAGTCTATAGGAAAATGAGATTTCAACCAAACCCATTTCAAAAATTCATGGATATTCAACACAGTAATAAAAATTGCATATCTGGAAATACAAAGCTTCTCCCCAAATCCCATGTTTTCAAGAACTTGCTTTTTCCTAGGAATTTTGCTTTTTCGACTCACTACTTTTTCCACTATTTTCCCTTTTGAAAAAGAAATCCTTTTTTCCATTCAAAAATAAAATAGTAAAAAGAAATTAAGAATCCACTATCATTTCCACTCAGTCATTTTCTAATTTTAGCTCCCTCTCCCTTTAAAAAGTAAAACAAAGAATCATTTTTAGTTAAATATGCATGTCATCACATGAAAATATTTTTTTTGAATTTATTAACAAATATGCAACTAAATTTTATTTTATTATTATTATTATCATTATATTTTTATAAAACTAAAAATTAAATAATTATTTTAATACGAAATAATTAAATTAATTCTTTCAAACACTCAAGGCATCAAATTAAATTATTTTCTTAAGTGTGTGTATGTGTGTGTGTGTGTGTGTGTGTGATTCAGATCTTTAGTACTAGACACCCCCTCCTCGATGATACCCTCTCTCTGTTGAGAGAGTGTCGTCCTATAATTTCCATGTTAAATCAATCAATTAGTCCCTTTTAGAATTAATAATATTATTTAATTCCATAATCAAATATTATGAAATTAAGGGTTGTGCATTGGGTAAAGCTAGGATTTGTAGTTAGGTGCATGCATTTTCTCCACCTTATCAAGGAGACTAAAATGGAGTGAAGATTGAAGGTATAATCCCTTGTTTATGTTTATTTTGTGTTTAAGATCTTCACAACATTTTACCATCTTCATTTGGCACACCCGCTGGTATGAATCTATTCCTGAATTTAACTTTTTGGGAAGAAATTTTTGTGTGTTTTCTATGGAGGTGATAGATTAGAGCCTTTGGTTGTGGATTATCACCTAAGAGAGGAGGAATAGCACCTATAACATTTTGTTTAGCACCTTTAGCTGTCAAACTAATAGTTTCTTTTGCAGGGAGTATTTAGCACTTTAGAGTCATCTACCAGCACCTTAGTTTGGTGTGTTAGGTCCTGTGAATCCTGTATCAGTGCATGTGTGTCCTATAGTCATGCCTCTATGGTCTAGAATAGCACCTCTATTCTAATATTGGATGTTTTAAATTTTTATATCTCTATGGACCGACAATAGTTTTACAACTATTCTAACACCTTTTCTGTTGGTTTGACACTCTATCTTGTAGCAAATTAATTGACATTATCTGCAAGAAATGATCTAATTCATCTATTTTGGCATATTAACATTTTTCTTTTTAGAGTCTATGCTTCCTATTGGGATAGCGCCTCCACTTATAGGTTCAATGCATTCAGGTGTAGGTAAAAAGTAGGTATAATACTATGTTTTAGCACCTCCAAGTCTTATATTAGAACTTAGGTGTCTTTGTTTAGTGCATCTGATATTTTCTTAGTGCTTCTGAAGTCCTCTTTTAGTGTTTGCACTTTACCTCTTAGTGCTTGAGCATTTTATGTTAGCACTTTTGTATCTTTTGTCAGCACTTTAGTATCTTTTGTTAGCACTTTAGTTTTTTGTTACAACACCTAAGTGACTTTTGTCAGTGCTTTAGAGGTCTTTGTTAGTGCTTTTGTCTGATCAGATATTTATCTCATCTCTTGGACACTAATCTAGTTTTTTGCAGCTCTCATATGCTTGTTTGAGGTATCATTTGTAAACTACTAACATTATTTACAACCCCACGGTCAAATTTACTCTTTTATACTAGTTTTAGTTGCACATAAATTAAAGTAGAAGAAAAAGAACTTGTTTTATATGTCTTGATTTGCATTAGGATGTATGCTCTCCCCTCCCACATTTGGGTGATCTTGGGGATCAGAAATCCTTGTGTAAATCCTTTATTTTATCTTCTGAAAGAAGCACTACCTTCATGTATGATGTCCCATCATGCCTTGTGCAATCTTAGGAATCAAAAGTGAGTAGTGTTTTCTTCCCTAAGAGGCTTTCTCATGCAGTCACGGTAGGAGGGTTCACAGAATGAATGGTCTAGACCATACATCAAGAGTAAACATAATGGAAACAACTAAAAGTAATGGAATAAATGCAGATTCAGCCATTTAGTATATCATAGATTTCAAATAGAGATCGGCTGGCAACATGCGAGCTTACAATTAGGGCTCACATGCCTAATTGCATACATACACAAGATAAAGCTTTGAAGTTCCTGACTAGAAAAATGAATAAGAGATCTATCTAGAACTTAGTAACTTATGAACTACTTTCCTAAGGATCTATTACATCAATATGTATCAAGTCTGGATCATAAGATTCCTTTGCGTTGGCTAGAGAAGGTCACAAACTATAATGAAGAGTTGTAACATGTGTACACAGATAGGTCAAACCTAATTGCATAGAACTCCTCTACAAATGAATGGAATGATGTATGGATCTTGGGGAAGGTCAGCCACAAACCAAGGATCTTTGAATGATGTGCCATTAAGCTCCACAAGTTGAGAAATGCTTTTGTAGGTTTCTCCTTTAGCTGGTTGTCTATGATTATCAGGATGCCCTGTTATGAGAAAATGATCGATCTTCTGGTAGTGATATCTTTCTGGTAATGATGTACAAATCTCTAAATTCTAGATATGATGTAGATGAATGAATGTAGATACTAAGTCCAGCTCCGCAAGGTCTGAAATGCAACTGCGTCAGAATGCAGACCAAAATGCAGAAACTGCTTCTAACTGAACTGCCTAAACTGAATTGGAAAATGAAAAGAAATTGAACTGCAAACAAACTGAAATGCAAATGTTTTGGTTGATACAAGATTACTCTTAAACTAGGGATGCTCCTGCATCACTTTCTTGGAGATACACCCACTCCAAGGGACGATCTTAACCCTATGTTTTGGCAGGGTATATAAACGTTGTGAGAATCAAAAGACTCAATTCAATAGGGACCCCATCTGGTCTAAACAAAACCCTCAAGACCCTCAGTCTGTCAAGATTAGAATTGTGGAGTTCTTGGTTGGATGCTTGGTAATCCCTTATTTACAAATTTGTCCCTTGCACCTTGTGTATATTCAGATGGCCCCTATAAGCTTGTAAAGCCTAGTTAATACCATCAGTCATTTTCTAGTGTGGTGCAAGGGACACAGACCATCCCTTGAAGTTACTCACCATCATATCTCCTTGAAGCTGAGATAAAAATTTTCTTTGGGTAAGGTATAAAAACCTCCAAGGAAATGGTTATTAGGTGCAACACCCTTATCCCTAACTATCCGCTCATAGTGAAGTGTTCTTAGTTAGGTAAGAACATGGATAGGTATTCTATCATGTGGGCCCACATTACATAATCAATCCTACTTGAATAATTTTAGGGAATGTTTTTGTGCTTGAAGTGTCTTCATGTGATAAACCTGTAAAAGCCTATCAACCTTATTTACTAAAATATCAATCAGCCATTATTTTTTCATTATTTGTCAAATTTCTTGCTATGAAATCCCTTGAACAAAACACAAAACAACTCATGGATTAGAGCCTTTCAGTGCTTAAGCAAACCTTGTCAGCACTTCTACAGTCTTTCCCATCACTTATGCAGTCCATCTTAGTGCTTTCATAGTCTCTGTTAGCACTTTTGTAGTCTCTATTAGTACTAAAGTCAGTCCTGTTATCAAATGACTATTCATTTGAACTAGTCAATTCACATTTGTATTCCCTATCAATGTTCCGTAGTCTCTATCAGTGTCTATGCCTAGTCTGTCAACACCTTCACCTAGTCTGTCAGTGCCCGTGTCTTACGTGTTAGTGCCTAAGTCAGATCTTTCAACACACATGTTTTATCTATTAGTGCTTAAGCTCCCTCTATCAGTGTCTGTGCTTCATCTATCAGTGCCTACACCTTCTCTATCAACATCTATGAAGAGTATGTTAGTGCCTTCACCTGTAACCTTAGACAACCAAACATAACAACTTTCTAATCATAAATTTGACTGTCCTTAGGAGTTTAACAGACTTTGAAAGTGACCCAATGCCATCCATTTGGATAAAAGCACAAAGCTATGTCACACTTTCAGCCAACTTATCAGCACAAGTGAATTTAAGTATTTCTAACTAAAAATCAATTTTGGTCAAACATATGATCTTGTAAGATTCATTCTAGCTAAGTTAGATATGTCCACAACTTTTCCAACTAAAATTGTTGTCTAAATGCATATGTAGCATGTCATGCCCACATTCACCATGTGGTTATGACATGATAACCAAATGTCATGACCACAATTGTCATGTGTTCATGACACAAAATATACAAAAAAATTCCCCCCGACACCACAAAACTCCCTCGCACACAACATGGGCTCTCAGTGACACTAGCTCACAATGTAGTTGACTCTGTAACAAACGTTATGCACAACACCCATAGGCGGAGAAGTCAATCAAGATTGGGTTAATACAATCTCTAATCATAACCCTACAATGTTAGCCACTAGGGGGTTTATGTTGCGAAAGGCAACGTTGAGAGGGTTGGATTCCAACATAGGATTCCACCCTGGATAAACCCTAATGAAGTGGGTCTATTTTGAATAAAGTTTGAAATCCAATTTAAATCACTCTAATCATCTAAGGCAGGAGATATTTACTAAAAATAAGTCAAAATAATCCACACATAGCCTAGGGAAAATTTTCCAGCATAACGGTGCAAAATGAAAATAGGAAACCTCCTATAGTGATTTTGGCAGCATAACGCCACCTCATCAACTATAGGAAGGTACCAAATTGAATTAAAATGAAATTCCTACCTAACCCATTAACCAATTTTATATATAAAAAACTAAAAGCAATAATTCAACATTATCCCATCTCAACTTTTCGAAGAGTAATAACACAAGTAATTACTTCAAGCAAAATAAATTCACTAATGCTTTAATTAACAAGATTTAAGTAACACTTCCTAACTTAATTTAAAATAACATTAAATAAATAATCTCCTCTATACCACTATATAAAAAGGAATACAATTACACCCAACAAGGCCCTACTTTCATCTATGCCAATAATTTAAAATATCTTTTAAAACTATAGTTAAATTTTAATTAATAATAACCATTATAACTAGCGCTATAAATATAAAGAATTAACTTAATTCCTCATACCAACTATATCTAAACAATTTAATAATCAACAAGACCATAAACAAAAACTTAACCTTTAATTAATACTAATTTAAATCCCATAATGGGGTAAATGATTAAATTCCAATAATATTGCTCACACAATAAAGTGAATCTAATTTCATAAAAGAAATAAAGTAACATTTAAGGGAAGTCACAACACCCACACGGGACAAGCCCATCCACTTGCCCATCTAAACTAGATTAAAAATTAATTCAATGGAATTAACATCTTTCAAAAATCTAGGGCACCAAACCCTAGGTTTCTTATTTATAAATAAGCTAAAATTCCCTATTTGTCTACACATTTCCAATGCCCTCTCCTCATAGGTTGTAGGTTTCAAGGAGACCCAAGTGGGAAGGTACTTCCCCAAGTGGGAAGTATCTTCCCAATGAGCTTTTCTAAAATTTTGTTTTGCTTCTAATGTTTTTGGTTTTCTACAGGTTTGAAGTTTATTTGCTCTAACATGTTTTTGTTTAAAAATCTCAAATATGGTTATGCATAGGAATGTCAAGTTGTCTCTACTTTACAATTTATTTAAAAACTAACTTTTATTTGCTCCATAGTTTTCCTAGGTCTTCTATTTAGTTAAAATTAACCCTCTCATTTTTATTACTATGATATATTTTTTAAAAAATAGAGATTAAATTTTCATACATAGAAAATAAATTCATAAAAATATAGAGTAGGTGTCTATATATATCTCTCACACACACCAAACATATACAATATATTATTTTATTATAAAGATCCAATATAATAATAGGGATTAAATACCACAAGTTATATATTTATATATATTTATTTGCTTTAACAGAGAGTTAATACCATATAAAAATTGGCTGAAGCAGAGGAGGGTCTGTATTTTTTTTTTTAAATAAATGGGCTGTGTGTGGTGTATGGCCGAATGGCCAGGAGAGAGCCACGGTTGCTGTGTCGCTTAAAGAGTGTTAAAAGAGAGGGGGGTAAAGGGAGCTCCACCACCCACCCCATAGTGCATTGTGGGGTGGGGGATGGGGTTCCCCCCCACCGATTGCAATTAGAAAACATAGGGCGGCACAGGGGATTCGACCTTGCGCCCGCCGAAATATGACTCCATTTCTTTTCCAAAAGAAACAATGCCTCTCAAAAAAATAAACCCTAGTTCGATTTCAACGTAAAACATTTTGTCGTTTATTAAAATGTTTCTATTTAATATCTTTTGATAAGGCATGAACTATATATATATTTCTAGGGACCTATAGGAGCATCATTTAGGTGAGAATTAATATACTGAAAAAAATAATTTTATTATAATTAAAGATTATTATACATTTGCTAATACAAAAGGAGGGATAGAATTTAAACTAACCATGTATGTATTTTCTTTCTCTTTTCAACAAGAATAATATACATTATTTTTTATCACAAACACTATAAAACCACTTTTTTTTTTTTTAAAGTTATTTTCTTTGCATAAACACAATAGCAAACAAAGAGAGAGTGAGAGAGAGATAAACCAGTATTTCAACAATACATATAGATAAAACTAAAACTCTTTATTTCACATATTTCAACTTACAAGAAGGGAGAAAATGACTCCAACCCTTAAGAGATTTACTATCACATATGAACAACTTATTACAACCCAAATGAAGAACTTGAGGCATCTATTTGCACTCTTTTTTTTATAACAATGCTTAAAATCGCTAAACTCATGTTTTCTTCACAAGACAACTCCTCCAAGCCTCCAAATGAACCTACAAAAATATTCAACAAAGGTATCCATACTCATGGGAAGCTCACCTCCCAACCTAGGCCTAAAATAGGCCACCCCCAATCTAGGAGGCCTTCCAACAAACCAAGGATCATTCCACAACAAGAATACACTCACACCAAACACATTTACACCCATCCCTAGGTTTAATCACAAAACTAATCAATCTTAGGAATGGATTTGAAAAGGGTGAGAGAGTGGGCTCACTCTACTCAAGGTGACCCACACTCTTAAACACATTAACCTATTGAAATCACTTGGCCTCTTGCCATACTTCACATATCACAAAAAAATTAAGGCACTCATGCCATAACCCAAACTTCTCCAAACTCTAAAATAAGGCCCTTGGCCATAAAATAAACACCATAACCAAGAGGGGAAACCGAGGAGGTTCTTATACTTTCTCACCCAACATGAAGGAGAACTCTCTCATAAGGAGAGTCACCCAAACAACCCATAAAACCTTTAACACATAAAACCAAAATACATAACATAAAACATGCATACTCACATAGCAATAGTGCAAAAGCAAATGGTTCTAAACTTGAGAAACACCTCAAAGCTTCAATAATGGAGTGAGTTTTGGTGAAGAGTTTCCACAAGTTCTCCCAAAATTTCCAAGTCCTTCTCTCTCCCAACACAAGATGAAAAATTCCCAAAAGAAATAAAAAGAAGAACCCTCCTCTCATCAAAATGAGGGAGATATAAAGACAAGGTTCTCAAGCCCTAATGAATGAGAAGGTGACACTTGTCACCTCCTCGTCCATCCACATAACCCTCCTCACAACCCCACATGAATGTGGAGGTGACACTTGTCACCTCCCCATTCCACAAAGCTACACATTCTCCCAAAAGTGCTCTCACACATGTGTGAGAGCATAGGGGAATGTGAGCACACAAAGGGAAGCTTCTTATGAATGGGGAGGTGACACTTGTCACCTCCTCATTCATCTAAGCTACACTCTTCCCCACAAGTACTCTCACACATGTGTGAGAGCATGGGGAAGAGGTTCACACATTTGAGAAGCTTCTAAAGCATGAGAAGTAAGGGTAACCTTACCCAAGTGGGTGAGGTTGGGGTTAAGTGAGATGGTGACCTTCCAACCACCCTCACACTTCCCAAACTCGTCACTTGACCTCAGGGTCAAGTTTGGATGACCATACAAGGTCCAAATCAATTTTAAATAAACTATAAATGGTCCTAGACCCTAGGGGTATGACCTAGTATAAAAATTTGACCATTAGGAACCCTTAGAAACACATAAAATCACATAAAAGTGGATTCAAACATTTAGCACTTTAAATTAGTACAAACTCAACAATACATTTGTACAACACCTCAAGAGATAAATTGAAAAGATATAAACTATACAAAATGTCAAAAATCAATTACAACAATTATCAACATTCTCAAACACATGTGACCTTAGTCCTACTTAGGACTAGGTCGGTTGAACAGGGGATAACACATGGTTGTTGTCTGACCTCTGAATTTCCATGGGTATGGAAAAGTAACCTGCACACTTCCAAGCACACATCAATAGTACATGATATAATAGCCAAAGTAAATGAAAGCATGCATTTCACACACATGATCACAATATACAACATCAAGATACTCCATGATAAAATAATCTCTCAAAAAATCCATTACTCAAAAGTAGAAATCAGGATCACATAAGAAAGAGATAACATCAATCTCGATATCTAAACACATATCGATAGCATCAAATGACATCCTAGCATATAACAACATATCATCAAAAAGGTAATCTAACATGCCATCTAAACAACCATAATGCATAATCCATCTATCTAATCTAGTAAGAGATAAGGTAACTAGCTTAGATATCTTAAATACATCTATCTAAAATACACTGAGAGATATCAGTCTCAGGTGCCTATAGTTTAATTGTTTTTAAGAATAGATAAGTGCCTCTAAACTAATATCTCTTGAGATAGATGTATTTAAGATATCTAAGCTAGTTTATTAAATTACTAATAAATAAGGTCAAATGTGCACCTAAACCCTCATAGATAATACATATTTAAGTTTGTCTATTATTAGTATTTTTGTTTCACATGTATATTATTTTAACCACCATTTATTAAATATTTATTATTCTAAAATTTTTCTATCCAAAACAAATGTTTATTGCTTGCAAAGTAAATATGATTTTGCTATTTTAAAGAAAGTAAAACAAATATTAAAACAAACTATGTTTTTGCAAAAGTAAATATATGAAAAGTGAAATCACAAAAACAATCAAGTTATTGCTATTTGAAAGAAAGTAAAACTTTTCTATCCAAAACAAATATTTATTGCTTGCAAAGTAAATATGTTTTTGCTATTTGAATGAAAGTAAAACAAATATTAAAACAAACTATGTTTTTGCAAAGTAAATATATGATTTAAGTAAAATCCCCAAAACAATCAAGTTATTACTATTTGAAAGAAAGTAAAATTTTTCTATCCAAAACAAACATTTATTGCTTGCAAAGTAAATATGTTTTTGCTATTTGAATGAAAGTAAAACAAATATTAAAACAAACTATGTTTTTTGCAAAGTAAATATATGAAAAGTGAAATCCCAAAAATATGAAATATTTCAGAAATATAGAATGTATAATTACAATTATTAAATTGAATTTTCAAAAGTATGGATTTTTTTTAATTTATTCTTCTTGTTCGTTGCACTTTCTTGTTTGTTGCACTTTCTTTTATATTTATATTAATCCTTATTTTTATTGTTTTATTTGTCGGCCATTTAATTGAAAAAGTTAACATTTTTTTATTTACACGCATCTCATTCTACCCCTTGCTATCACTGTAGGTTACGCCTCTCGACATAACAAGGTCCAAGTGTGGGATCAACAGTCCCCAAAATACACAAGACCATAATACATCCATTGAAAGAGTACCATAAGAAAAATAATACAGGTGAGGTAAAAGTAGGACTCACATAGCACCACTATGAGGCCAATTTACCAAAAAAATAAAATTATTTAAAAAACTTGATATTTCAACAACTTCTACTCGTGTAAATAACATTTTAAAAAAAATATAAAAATACCCTTTTGTAGATCTATAAGTTTAGTTTTCAAAAAAATATATATATTAATAGTTTAATTATTATTTATATTTTCCTTTCTATTTTTACTAAAAGTAGGTTATCAGCACAAAACATTAGGTTGATTACCATGTTAAGGAAAAATAGTAAAACTTATTAAAAAAATTGAGAAAATATGATGCACTAGATAAAAGAATCTATATCAAGATGGTATAATTTTTTTTTTCTATTTTAGATAAATAGTTAATATGAAAGTTGACATTGAATGGAAACAACTACGTTTTAATGCACAAACATTTTATTATTTATTTAAAAATATATATTTATCAAAATTGGGAAAAAAAATCCACGCACTAAAGTTTCAAGTTATAAATACACAAAAAAAAATTGAAGAAAAAAAAATTACTATATAAAGATTGACATCTTATGTAACTTCATTTTTCAGCATTTTATCAGCAAATAAATTATAGTGTAAATTTATTAAAAACTATATTCAAATAATTTTTTAATTTTTTCAAAAAATATAAACATAAAATATACTAAAAAATAAATATTTTATTAGTTCACATCATTTCAAAATTCAAAACATATATGTCACTTTTTAGTGATTAAAGTTTAAAAGTTGGATCAGTGTTGGCCCGCTTCCTTTATAAAAGTGTGACACAACTTTGTGCTTTTACCCATTTCTAATTTCACTAAACCATCCCTCCATAAATTCATCTATTTCATCAAAATCTTCATCCCCCCATTTTTCAATTGAAAACCTTAGAAACTTTGATCATTTATTGACCTACTTTGGACCCATATCTGCATCCCATCAATTTAAACCATACCAAAATCCCTATCAACATCAAATCCATCCTATAGTAAAACAAAGCTTCCATGTCATCAAATCAAATAATATTTTAACCAAATCTACCCCAAATAAAAAATTGGCTAAAGTAAAAACCAGATCCTATCATCATCCCATGATTTGCATTAAGCTTAAGAACTTGTCTATCTTAAGTTGTGTGTAAATTAGCACTTATCAACCTTGGATAAGTTAGTTTAGGAACGTAGACTACTCCTAAGTTAATAAATTCCAATAATCCAATTTTACTTGGTGCATCTTGTCTACCCCAAGTGAAATTTCTTTTTATCCTTCTTTTTATTAAGCTCTTGTCTATCCTAAGTAGGAGAGTATAAATCCTTTGGTATCCACAAGATCTAGATTTTCCCTAAGCCTCTTTTGATTTGAAATCAAAAAATCATCCCTTGAATCAATCTTATCCAAAGCATCATCAAAATCACCCTTATCATCCTTTGATCACTCATCATCTAAGACCATCTTTGATCATACCGAATCATCCTTCATCCACCAACCAATTTAATTTGGTCCAAACCTTTTAAAAATCAAACAAAATTAATAAAGTTTTAAGGTCCAACACCCTTCAAATAACTTATCCATTCAACCTTCAATTTTGGGTTATTTCTTTATATGCCACCAACCACAAGGTTATAAGATAAGAAAAACAAAAACATGGAACCTGATAGAAGGATTGCGATGCCTTGTGAGTCTGGAATGAGGGACATGGATGCTCAAACCATGATTGATCATCCCAATCCTTTTCCTTCCCCAAATAAAGAAAATCAAAATCTAGATCAAGAAGTGATGGACTTTACACAAGATCCCAACACCATGGGACTATTAGACCAAGTTTTAAAATTTGATACTAATAGATATCTAGAGTTCCTACTTCAAAATGGCACCCAAGTATCAAGTAGTCCTTCCACTAACACATCACAACCTTTATCATCCAACAATACATCCAACACCACAACACAATCAACCTCAACATCTACTATTGCAACATCAACATCAACATCAACATCAACCACAATGTCTAATCCACAACTCATGCTCAACATCCTGAATAATTCAACTTACACTAGCACCTCCACTAGCATCCCCCAACTCGATCAAAATACCATAACATTCATATCCTAATTTATCTCCAAATTATTGAATCCTACATCCATATCCACATATGAAATAAATTCCCAATATACCACATGAATACAACCCCTTACTTCACAACCACCAATATCCTCTTCCACCCAAAGCTTCAATCACACATTCCTCCAACAACTCCAATAACTCTAACTACAAAAATAACTTCAATAAAATAATCAACTGATGCAGGAGCAGCAAGTGGTGTAAGGGAAATATTGCATCACCCCAAAAGAAGTTGATTCAAAATCATTGCAGTTATTTTTATTTCTTTCCATAATCTCCTAAATAATGATGTAGGACTTTCATTTTTTTCAAACTGCTAAAAATAGCAAACTGCCAGTTTTGGAAAGTTTACTTGCTATTTTAGGAAAGTTTGCATTTGGGTATGGATTGAAGTGAAAACTTACAGAAAGCCTCATAACTAAATTATAAGACCTTTGGTGAAGGAATCATACAAAGATCATTTGTGAGATGAAAGATATTAAAGTTTTTGTTTTCCATAAAGCCCTTGAAAATTTTTGAAATGCAATATGAGGCACTAAAACATCCCATAACATCCCAAAAAGTTGACAAAAATCTGTTTATGAATTTTTGGTGTGATAGTTCACATTGCGAGATTTATGATGCCTAAAATAGTTCATCGATTAGACACCCGGATCAAAAGTTATGCTTCCCCGAAGTTGACCTACTTTTGGAGGGAGTTGTAAATTTCAAAATTTAGCTAGAAGTTGCCAAAAGTGCTATTTATGACTATATTAGGAACCATGGGTGGTAGAGTTAAGGGGGGAAAGTGTAGAGCCAAGAATAGGTGGGAAAATAAAAACCCTATCTGAATTGGGATTACAGAAGGCAGAAGATTCCAGAAGCCTAATGATGTATAGCTATAGTGTGTTGCAGTCTGTGGATGATTGATTCCTCTTATTGTAATTGAGCTTCTGTAAAGTAATGAGTTGTCCAAATCAATAAAAGAAAGTTCTATTTTCTATGTGTAATTTTTGTTGTTGTGTGTTTTATGATTTACCCCCTTCATCAAGTGGTATCAGAGCAAGGGTTCTTGAGTGTGTAGACATATCACCGATTGTGAGGTAATTTGCACCAGGACCTGAGGTTGTGGGTTTGTTGTGGAGATCAAGATGCCTCCATGAAGAAATCATATTGGGAGGAATGCTTTGATGGAAGAGGGTTTTAGAGACCTACAAAGGCAAATTGATGCATTGCAAGAGGAGCTACGAAGAGGGTTTGATCCAAGAACAAGAGAAGAAAGTGAGGATAAAGCTAAAGAAGAGCTATCTGAGGAAGAACAAGAAACTGCAGGAGACCCTACAAAAGTTAGGTTGTTGAGGGCCATTTCAAAGATCGAAAAGAGGCCCAGGATTGAAGTTTCTACATATTCTAGAGATTTGAATCCGGAACAGCTTATTGATTGGATCAATGACAAGGAGGAGTATTTTAAGTATGAATATGTGGAGGACCTAGATCGGGTCAAGTTTGCAAAAAAAAAAGTTGAAGAGTCACATGAGTATTTGGTGGAAGGAGGTCCAATTAGAGAGGAATAGAAGAGGAAAAGGATAGATCACTAGATGGGATCGGATGGTGGAGAAACTAAAGAAGCAGTTCATTCCTGTGCACTATGAGATGGAGTTACTAAAGAAGCTGCAAGGACTAAAGTAAGGTAACAAGTATGTTAAGGAGTATACAAAAGAGTTCTATAAGATTACTATTAAGACAAGCCATTCAGAAGCCAACAAAGAGAAGGTAGCTCGTTACATTAATGGGTTGAGGCCAAGTATTCAAGAGGAGCTGAACCTAGTCAGAATGACCACCATAGAAGAAGCATATGATTTTTCCCTAAAGGTGGAAGAGAAGCTAAATAAAAGATTCAATAGAAAGTAAAGGGGAAGAGGTCAAGGCGGAAGGACTTGTGGAAGACCCTATGGAGACCATAATGAAAATCAAAAGAAAAGTCAAGAAACTGGCACCAGTCAGAATCAGAGAGGAGATAATACATACCTCCCTCGTGACTAGAACAATGGTGAGCAAAGAGGAAGAGGAAGAGGCAGACCTGGGCAAGGACCCGGAAGAGGAGGTTTCAGAGGAACCTATTTCCAATGTGGAGAAGAAGGGCATCGAGCATACGAGTGTCCATAACATGAAGGAAGGACAAATAGAATACCTTAAGGTAATGCATGAGTTGCACATATAGATGAAGATGCGCAGTCTAAGCATTTTGAAGATGTTGAAAGGGGAGAAACCCTAGTTGTTAGAAGAACTTTGTTGAATGAGGAGAAAGAACAAAATTAGAGGAAGAATTTATTCTGCACAAGGTGCAAATGTGAAGGTAAGTGTTGTGATATTATTATTGACAGTGGAAGAATTGATAATCTTGTTTCAGAGGAGATGGTTGACACAAAGAAAGCATCCACATCCATATCAGATTGTATGGCTACAGAAGGACCACAGAGCTTTGGTCAATGAGCAGTGTTTAGTGAAGTTCAAGATTGGGGACTACCATGATGAGGTGATGTGTAATATCATACCGATGGATCCACATCATATGTTGTTGGGGAGGCCATGGTAGTATGATAGGAGGTCTATCCATGATGGCCATGCAAAAACATATTCCCTAACAAAGGATGGAGTTCATCATAAGTTGAATCCCTTGAAGGAGGTGGAAGAAAAGGTATGTAGTATTGCTAGAATTTGCTTGGTAGATGGTAGAAAATTTTTGGAGGTTATGAATGCCAGAATTTGCTTGCTAGATGGTAGAAATTTTTGGAGGGTATGAAGCATGAGCATCATTGCTTTGCATTTATTCCTAAGATTAGTCAGGAGAAATGTGAAGATGTACTGGCATAAGTTGTAGATATGTTGGAAGAATTTTAGGACATTATCTCTAATAATGTAGCAAAAGGTTTACCACCAATGAGGAAGATAAGTCATCAAATGGATTTGATACCCAGAGCTAGTTTGCCAAATAAGGCAGCCCATAGAATGACTACAACAAAGAATGAAGAGTTGAATAGACAAGTTCACGAGTTGTTAAGGAAGGGACTGATAAGGGAGATCCTGAGTCCATGTGCGGTACCTATAGTACTAGCACCAAAGAAAGATGGAGAGTGGAGAATGTGTATAGATTCTTAGGCCATCGATAAGATCACAATCAAGTACAGATTTCCATTACCCAGAATGGATGACATAATGGATTGTTTGATTGTATCCAAGTACTTCACAAAGATTGATCTGAAGAGTGAGTATCACCAGATCTGAATCAGAGGAGATGAATGGAAGATAGCCTTAAAGACAAAGGAGGGTTTGTATGAGTGGTTAGTCATGCCATTTGGGCTAACCAATGCACTGAGCACATTCATGCAACTCATGAATGAGGTACTGAAAGAATTCATGGAAAGTTTTGTTATTGTTTATTTGGATGATATTTTGATTTTTAGTGAGACTTGGGATGAGCATCTAATGCATATCAGAAGAGTTTTGGAGAAGCTAAGAGAAGAGAAGTTATTGATTAATTTAAAGAAATGTAGTTTTGCAAAGAAGGAGTTGGTATACCTAGGATTTGTTGTCTTAGAGGAAGGTCTTAAGATGGACCCCCCAAAAGTAAGGGCTATCATTGAATGGCCTACACCGAGGAGTGTTACAGAGGTAAGATATTTTCATGGCTTGGAAAGTTTTTATAGAAAGTTTATTAGGAATTTTAGTAGCATTTGTGCACCCCTGTTAGAGACAATGAGAGGGGATAGAAAAGAGTTTAGATGGACTAAATGAGTAGATAAAAGTTTTGATACATTGAAGTAGAAAGTCACAGAGCAACCTGTTTTGGCACTTCCATATTTTAATAAGGTATTTTAGGTAGATTGTGATGCTAGTGGCAGTGCTATAGGAGCTGTTTCGAGCCAAGAAGGTAAGCCCATTGCCTATTTTAGTGAGAAACTTAATGATTCCAAGAAAAAGTATTTTGTTTATGTTTAGGAGTTTTATGCAATAGTTCAGGCTTTGAAGAAATGGAGACATTATTTGTTGCCAAAGGAGTTTTATTTATATACTAATCATCAGTCTTTACAGAGTATCTTAATAGTCAAGGAAAGTTGAACCAAAGGCATTTAAAATGGGTTGAGTTTTTGCATAGTTATGCTTTTGTTTTGAAGCACAGGAGTGGGAAGTCCAATAGAGTTGCAGATGCCTTGAGCAGAAGGCAAAATTTGTTGACATAAATGAAGATAGAGGTTTTTGGGTTTGATGAACTCAAAAGTTTGTATCCTAAAGATCCAGATTTTGTAGAGGCTTGGAAGGCTTGTCTGGAACCTGTTACTTTGGATAGGACAAAATGCTTGGATTTCATCATCCAAGATAGCATGTTGTTTAGAGGAAGCCAGTTGTGCATTTTGAGGAGTTCCATGAGAGAGAACCTGATAAAAGAGAAGCATAATGGGGGATTAGTTGGACACTTTGGTTGAGATAAGACCATTGCTATTGTTGGTGAAAATTATTATTAGCCACAATTGTAGCAAGATGTGAGGAAATTTATTCAGAGTTGCAGAGTATGTCCGATGGCAAAAGGAGCAAGTTAGAATATAGGTCTATATCAATCACTACCTATACCTAAGAAGCCATGGGATGATATTAGTATGGATTTTGTTCTTGGTTTACCAAGGACATAAAGAAGACATTATTCCATTTTTGTGGTGGTGGATACATTCTTGAAGATGGCACATTTCATTCCTTGCAAGAAGACTAATGATGCTATTCATATTGCTGAATTATTTTTCAGAAAGGTGGTGAGATTACACAGTCTACCAAATAGCATAGTTTCAGATCGAGATACCAAGTTTGTTGGTTATTTCTAGAGGACATTGTGGAAGAAGTTGAAAATAGATTTGAAGTTTAGTTCTACACACCATCCATAGACTGATGGATAGACAGAAGTGGTGAATAAGAGTTTGGGTAACCTACTACGATGCTTAGTAGGAGATAAGCCAAAGGGATGGGATTTGATTTTACCACATATAGAATTTGCTTACAATAATTATGTCAATAGTAGTACTGATAAATCACCATTCCAAATTGTATATGGCAATAGCTTTGAGCTAAGGAAGTTGGACAAAGGAGAAATGACAAGTACTGAAGCTGAAGACTTTACAGAACATCTAAAGAATTTTCATGAAGAGGTGAGAAGGCACATTAATAAGATGAATATTTAGTACAAGGCTAAGGAAGATCAGAAGAGGAGATATAAGGAGTTCAATCTAAGAGATGAAGTTATGGTTCACTTGAGAAAAGAAAGGTTCCCAATTGGAACATACAATAAATTGAAAATGAAGAAATTTGGACCATGTAGAATCCTGAAGAAGCATGATTCAGGAAATGCATATGAGGTAGAGTTGCCAAGTGGGATCAATATTTCCCCTGTGTTTAACATTGTTGATTTAACAAAATATCATGAAGGTGGCACAGAGGATGGACCAACAAAAGAAAAGTGGAGTATTTTGGCATATACTTCAATAGAGGAGATATAAGAGATCTTAGATAGCCATGTGGGAAGAAGTACTCAAAACAAGCAATATGAAGAATATCTGGTGAAATGGGAAGGAAGGCCTGTTAAAGATTCTTCTTGGTTTTCTAAGGTAGAGGTTGACCATTTGGGTTTTCCTCAAACAAACACCTAAGACGTGACAGGGTCACTTCTCAAATTACCTTAGGTGTCTGATGCAGGAGCATCCAGTGGTGTAAGGGCAATCTTGCATCACCAAAAAGAAGTTGATTCAAAATCATTATAATTTTTTGCATTTCTTTCCATAATTAGTATTTCTGGTTCCATAATCTCCTAAATAATGATGTAGGACTTTTAGTTTTTTTCAAACTGCTAAAAATAGTAAACTGTCAGTTTTGGAAAGTTTTTCTGCTATTTTAGGAAAGTTTGCATTTGGGTGTGGATTGAAGTGAAAAATTACAGAAAGCTTCATAACTAAATTATAAGACCTTTGGTGAAGGAATCATGTAAAGATCATTTGTGAGCTGAAAGATATTAAAGTTTTTGTTTTCCAAAAAAGCCCCTGAAAATTTCTAAAACAAGATATGAGACACTAAAACATCCCATAACATCCCAAAAAGTTGATAGAAATCTATTTATGAATTTCTGGTATGATAGTTCACATCACAAGATTTATGATGTCTAAAATAGTTCGTGAATCAGACACCGGGATCAAAAGTTATGCTTCCCAAAAGTTGACCTACTTTTGGAGGGAGTTGCAAATTTTAAAATTTAGTTGGAAGCTGCCAAAAGTGCTATTTATAACTATTTTAGGAACCATGGGTGGTAGTAGAGTTAAGGGGGGAAAGTGTAGAGTCAAGAATAGGTGGGAAAATATAAACTCTAGCTAATTTGGGGTTATAGAAGGCAGAAGATTCCAGAAGCCTGGTGATGTGTAGCTGTAGTGTGTTGCAGCCTGTGGAGGATTGATTCCTTTGATTGTAATTGAGCTTCTGTAATGTAATGAGTTGTCCAAATTAATAAAAGAAAGTTCTATTTTCTATGTACAATTTTTGTTGTTGTGTGTTTTATGATTTACCTCCTTCATCATCAACAACAACCATCATCCAACTTCTTTTAACAACTCATCACCCATCAATAACAAAATCAACAACACACACCACCCAACTTCCTCCAACAAGTCATCAACCAAGAACAAACTAATACACCCCAATCACCCCCAACTGACATAACACAAGTAGTCCAATAATTGATGCAAAGGATGGATGACATACAACAAGGGAATATAAGGAAATGATATTCCTTCGTGGATATTTGTCCCTATACTTTTGATCACTCTCTTAACATGTCAAAATGCCAAAATTTGACAAATACAAAGGGAAAGGAGATCCTTGAGAACACCTCAAGGAATTTTACATTGCTTTCTTAGAAGTCTCCTATGAAGATACCTATCTGATGAGTCTTGTTCCTTGAAGCTTAAGTGGCCAAGCTACAGAATGGTTTGCACACCGTACCCCTGTCATTAAAACATTCCATGAGTTTGTAGAGAAATTAGTCAATCACTTCTCCTATAACTTTAGACACAAAGTGTATATGATGTCCATACATTTGCAACATGAAACAAAAGAATGGGGAAACCTTCCTTGCCTTCTTGCAACAATGGAGAAGCCTTGCAAGAACGCTCCCTTAGCCCATCACTGAGAAACAATTGGTTAATATGTTTGTAACAAATTTAAATGAAGAAATGGGTTTCCACCTCCAAATTTAGTGTGCCTCAACCTTCAAAGAAGTTATTGATAAAGGCACCACTATCAAAAGAGACATCATTGTAAAAGGGACTATCAAAATCTACAAAGAAAACAACAACCAATCCTATGAAAAACCCCATTTTTTGGGTAAAAGAAAGAACACTCTCAACAATGGTGTGACAGATATAAAAAATGTTCAAAATATACAAATTCCACCACCATCCAACCATCCACAAGAAAAATGAATAATTTTAGCATCCCTAAAAGGCAACCAAGACAAAACAATGCACCTCTAAGAAGAAAGTTTACACCTTTAGGAGAACCCATCGAAAACATTTTACACATTTTGGTTAAAGCTGAATTCATCCAATTACCTACTATTCAACCCTAGGATGATAATCAATTTAAACATTTATGGTTTAAAAAAATGCTTATTATGAATACCATAGGGTAAAAGGCCACAAAATAATCAATTGCATGAGACTAAATAACTATATACAAGAACTCATAGACCATGGTGATATTACAATTGATGATCCTCCTAAAAGCTAACCTAATGAGAAATTAGGTGCATACAAAGATCTACTTCCTAACCATGACAAAGGGAAAGCTTCTAGCTCAAATTAATCCTATAACATTGTTCCTCTCCTTTCTTCTTTTGATTTCATCGTGGGTTGAATAAAAGAATGTGCCAACTGCATATCCACTATCACCATAAAAGCTAAGACTCCTAATTGTGATATTACCACTCACCATGGACACATCACCATTCAAGGAGTCTCTTCCGAAACCCAACCCACAACCACCATATCCTCCAACAAATACAACATCCTTGATCAACTTACAAAAACTCTAGCCCAAATCTCTATTTTGGAGTTATCCACACTTCACCCATCCACAAAGAAGGTCTTGATAGAGATTTAAAAGAGGCTTAGGTCTCTAATTATGTAAAGCCTCACAAATCATGTAAAGCCATTTAAACCAACTCAAAAATAAATGAAGTAAATAATCTTCTTAAATACAACATCGCAATAACCAAAAATAAAAAGGTGTAAATAATCCACTTAGATACAACTTTCAAAGATAAAAGATGTAATTAATCTGATTAATCACAATATCTCAAATAAAATATAATCTCATAAATGTGAATCTCAATGTCATTAAATCTTATATGTTCACATGCTTAATCCAGGTAACAAGCACTATAAAATAATATACATAAATCCTTTGGCAACATGCCATAATACATCCAATATAGGTACCATAAAAAAGTACAACAATAATAAATAAATCAATACACTCTCCAACTGCACGAACCAAGTGGTCCACCACCTACAAGCTGAGAGATAGGATCATGGCTTAGGTGCTTTTCCACCCAACCATGAAGTATTTACACTTCCCCAAATCCCTTCCTAAAATGAAGGAAACCCATCGCTATACGAAATGTCTAGCTACCTGGTAACAACTTCAAGAGGGAACACTCAATGGAACCCTAATGTCTGAATGTGCAATTCTAAGTAATGAAAATAAAATTATCTCACAACAGGATGTGGCAGAGATATCAATAAATAAGATTTCTAGACAATAAACATTTATTTCAATGTCATTCCGATTAGATCTAATCATTTATAAGTAACCTGGTCAATTCCTAAAAAGAGGAAAAGCCATCTCTGATAATCCACATTCGGCATTGCAATCCCAAAAGTAACCCAATACATTCCTATATAAAAACTACTTCTTTCCCCAGAATAAAGAAAATAAGTAAAGAATCACAAATTCAAGATTTCCAAATAATCAATCCAATCCCTTTCCCAAAACATCAATAAGGAAAAATACACTTTGAAGCAATGAACCATCTTTTGGTCATACAATTGAAATCATAAGTTTATCAATTTGATATAGTATCTAATCTTGTATTTTAGTCACAATGTCTTCAATAATAGTCACTCTAAGATACTAATCCATCTTGCTGTTATTTCTATGACAGGAAGTTTAAAAAGAAAAAACAATAAACAATAAAAATAGTCCTCCTATCGCTGTTGTAACAGGATCTATTGTAGAAATAAAAGGATGAACAAAGAACATAGTTTAATTTAGTTTTTGGTCATAAAGATGGTATAAAATCTCATTCTCATATTATTCTAACTTACTGTCATTCTGGTGATAGGAAACTATTTTGTTTAAGCATGTAGTTTAAGTGTATATATCTCTCAATAACCTTCCTGTTACTGTTGCGATAGGAGCTGTGGCAAAATTTAAAAAAATAAATGAGTTTATAAGTAATCTGCTATCATCCACTGATAATGTTTTCAATTATGTTTTGAACAACAATTTCATAAGGAAAATGTATCTACAGGAATACGGTAGTTTCATCTAAATTTTTAAGAGTTTGAGTTTCATCATAGAAAGGTTGATTTACTAATCTATCATTGTTTTCTGCCAGCATAAGAAGAATATAGTCATAAATAAAGATTTGACAAGGAGTTTCTTATAGCGAACTGGAGGTTTAATATATATTTGAATCAGTTTACTATTAAGATCTAGAAACAATGCTATACTCACGCACAGTACAGAGATAATCACCAAGTTTAAAATAGTCAAACCAGAAAGGTGCATCATATGTCAAAGAAAAAGAAAACCACACTCAGCCAAGTTAAAGATTCATGTGGAAGCAAGAACTAAATGGATCAATCTATACAAGATCATCTAAGAGGTAGCCAAACATACATAAAATGGACGGCGGCAAGAATAGGGATCGACGACCAATGAAAACTAAGGGACAGCCAGCATAAAACTAGGTGGCCAGAAATGTAAAAATGGCCTGAAGTAAAGAATGAAGCTAGAAAAGGAGATAACAACCCAAGTGAGTAGGTCAATCTGAAGGTAGAACAATGGCAAGAAGGAATAGTAAGTCACCCAGGTAGAGACAAGAGGGGAATGGCCAAGAAAAATAAATCAACGACTAGGTTAATAGCACAAGTGGCCAGAATAGAGGGATGACTAGCCAAAACAAGGATTGACCAAAATGATATAGTCGCCCTCCCAACAAATAGATGAAACTGTCCTCTTTACAATCATAGCCACGCCATTTAAATGCAAAAAAATAAAGAAGAAAACTTGGTAATAGTAGTCACTTGATGAAGAATTTACAGACGAAGCGACTGCCTTCTCTTTCTCTCCTGTCGCAGCCTTTACTTTCCTGTCGCAGCTACCAAAATAGCTCCTATCACTGCAATGTTCTTTCTTTTTGTCAAGAGTTCATGGTTTTTCTTTTGTTGAGCGATCCCCCTTTTTTTATAAAATTCTCCCCCTCTTATTTTTAGCAATTAGAATTTAGGTTTAGAACTAAAGTTTGAATTCTAAGTTTGCATGAGTAATCGACCAATCAAAATTAGAGAAAAAAATGCTATTTAAAATAGTTAAAATAATAATAATAATATTTTTGTAGCTTACTGTTGCATGAATGATAGGAATATATATTTTAATTCTTTCATTCTTTTTCTAAATATAATATTGCTATTTTTAATATTATTTAACTATTTTTTTTTTTTTGCAAAAAGTGGTAAGTACCACTAAAATATATTAATTAAAAAGGAAATACAAAATGCCAGATTCAGAGAGGTATATTGGTAGGAAAGAATCGGCAAAGAAAACCTCCGGTTATAGCCTATTTGTGAAAAAATAACACAAAAATCAACTCAAGAAAATGAGTCAATCCAGTAGTAACTTATGTGGCTCAATTCTTAATAGAGTTCATACAAAAAATAGTAAATATTTACAAGACAGCTGGCGGAGTCGACCACTGATCAGAACAAAAAACTAAGAGTTGCAAACCAAAGCATGAGGGAACTCCCAATTAATCTGCAATTTCTATTATCTGCAAGGCACGACCCTCTTCTTGACCCTCAACTTCTGCGTGCTGAGGAGGAGGAGGCGATGGGGGAGGAACATAATTCAATAAGAAGAGTAGTGCATTAAAAATTTCTGAAGCCTTAGCTACCAGATGATTCCCCAATTCCCGCCTATGACAGTGGATAGAATTTTGAAAAGAGTTCACACAATTGTTTCAGAGGCCATACAATATTGCATATATATATGAGGAACATATTGTCTTCCAAACATCTATAGACAATATTTTATTATTTAATTTAAAATACAATCATATATATTTCCTTATTATAATTACATCATTCAAACATAATTCGAAAAGACATTAAATTTAAGTAATCACATCATGCATTTGAAAACAATTAATAACCATGCATTAAAGCAATAAGAACCATTCAATAATGCATATGCAACTATGTGATGTGTGTGATTGCATCAGGGTAATCCATCAATCAGTTCTTGCCAAGTGGCTAGAACACTTCTACCTCAACCATGCTCTTGTCTTCGATGAGTACCTACATCCATTTGGACTCAACTTGATGTCAATAAGTTAGTGTCTCCAAAAACACAGCTAAAGCAAATCATTGTAATCATCTCTACAATATTCAATATTCGAAACAATTTTCAATTTTCATCAATATAACTCATAATAATTACCTCCATGCATGCAAAATTACTTAAAGTAAAGTCAATCACAATAATTGTTCACTAAACTAGAATAATTATATTGTCCATAAAAATGAGACGTGACAAATTATCTTAGTGTAAATCAATTTGAAGCCATGGTGAGACATCTTTCCTCACCACATCACTTCACCTTTTCTAAAAAATATTTATCTACATCTGACCTATCCCATAATGACACCTTACACATCGAAGTTTGCATCCATAAGCATACCATTAAAAGAGTATTGATAGATGGTGGATTAGGCTTAAATCTATGGACTCTAAAACTAATCAAACACTTGGGATAGTCTAATGAGGTCATAGACTCACATAGAAGAATCACAATCAAAGGTTATGATGACACAAAGCACCGATCAAAAGGAACAATCAAGCTACCAATTCAAGCCAGACAAAAATTTTGGAAACAACATGTCAAGTACTTGATGATGACCTCCCCTATAACATCCTCCTTCATTGTTCATGGCTTCATGCTATGCACACTGTTCCATCCACCTTCCATCAATGCTTAACATTTGAACACAATGGGATTGAAGTCACAATTTATACCAATCCTCATCCTTTCCAATATTGTAGCTTCTTGGAAGGATATGATAAAAAAATTTGTCCCTTCAACAATGCCACAAGACCATATTCATCCTACATTGACCCATCCAACATTTCATCCACTTCCAAATCACTATGTTGATCCTCGTCCTTTCTAATATTGCAACTTCTTCGAAGAATATGATAACAAAATTGTCCCTTCAATAATGCCACATGACCATATTCATCCTACATCAACCCATCAAACATTGCATCCACTTCCAAATCACAAATTACCATCCCTAAGGTCAAGGTTAAAGTAAGTGACATGGGATGTGGAGAGTATGACTTACATGGTAAGTTTTATGTGGGCCAACTTCCACTATCTCCTAAAGCATTTGGAAAGAAAAAATCTGACATGGTATCTATAGTTGTCATCAAATGCAAGTAGTCACCTACCTTTGAATGCAAACACCTAATGGAACAAGATCTTCTTGAAGATATATCTTCTTGGCTTTACAAAGAAAAGGAAGATGAAGAAACTCCTATTCTATATACAAAAAAATATGGAAACAATCTTCACATTGTGAAAAACATCAGCTATAAGGGACAAGGAGGCATGGGCCTTCACAAACAAGGAATCATCGAGCACATCCAATAAACAAGGAATCACTAATATCAAGGAATAGGGTATGGAAAACCCAAGAATGTATCCTCGGAACTAGATTATATCTTAAATGAGGTCGCAAAGGTCTTTCCCATTATTGAGAACACCAACAAAGAGGATCATCGAGAAAGTTTTGAGGACATTGCTGAGATCCTCTATGCAACATTCATTTGTACCATATATGCCCTCTCTACTATACCATAATAATCCAATGAACTTCCACTTGTATACCCCCAACTCATAGACTGAGACCAACAAGAGCCTCTTGTAATTGATACTGTTCAAAATGATGAGGCCATCATATACCTCATGGGGGTAAGAGAACACATGCCTCTAGGGGACAATAAAGAAGGATACATAATAGAGCTTGACACATCTTCTTACTTCAAGGAGACCAAGTCTCTTAGTCACAAAAACATAAAAATAAATAACACATCCCCTAGTAAAAACTACCATGTGGAACTTTTGGACGATAAAAAATTACAAAAAAAGGACATATCCCTTGGTTAAAACCTCCATAAGGTGCTAGAGGATGAGAGACTTGACCTCCTTGAGGTACCAACATTGTATCAAGAAAGATCTCTTATCTTGGTAGAAGAATCACAAAAGATGAATCTAGGCATAGAGGAGTCACCATGAATTGCCTTCAAAGCTGCTTCACTTACTCCAACAAGACAAATATAATTCTTAGTATTCTTCAAGAAAAGAGGCATTAACTTTGCATGGACATATACTGATATGTCTGGATTGGACCCTTCATTGGTCATGCATCACTTGGTAGTATGTCCTAATGCTTAGCTAGTCAAACAAAAGCTCAGGAAAATGCATCCACAGATGGAACTTTTAGTGAAAGTTAAACTCAAAAATACTTCTAGATGTTGGATTCATTTGATCCATCGATTATCCCAAATGGGTATCAAACATTGTTCCAGTATCGACAGTCACCAGGGGCATATAGATATTTACAGACCTTAGAGACCTGCACAAAGCATGTCCTAAGGATGACTTTCCTCTACCAAAAATTGAAATCATACTAGACATAATAGATAGAGATGAGATGCTATCTCTTATGGGTGTTTTTTTAGGCTACAACCAAATTAGAATTGCTAAAGAAGACCAACACAAGACAACCTTCATTTGTGCATGGGGTACTTATTGTTGGGTAGTTATGCATTTTGACCTTAAGAATGTTGGGACCATATATCAATGGGCTATGAATGTTATTTTCCATGATATGTTCCACAACATCCTAGAACATTATGTAGGTGATCTATTGGGAAAATAAAAAACAAGAACAAGACACTTAGATGTATTGGCTAAGATATTTGACCGTCTTGAAGAATGCAAGGTGCACTTAAATAAAAAGAAATGCATCCTTGGAGTCACTTATGGAAAACTCCTGGGTTATAGCATATCCCAACGAGGCATTAAGGTTGATCTAGCAAAGGTGAAAGCTATAGTTGAAATTCCTCCCCTAAGAAACCTGAAGTAGCTTCATAGCCTCCAAGGAAAACTCCAATCAATAAGATGATTCATTGCACAGTTAGTAGATAAGTGTCATCCATTCCAACATATTCTCTATAAAGATATGGCATTTATATAGGATACAAATTGTTAGAGAGCCTTTGACTAGCTAAAGGAATATCTTGAGACACCACCAGTACTCATTCTGCCACAGTTGGATCAACCTTTGTTATTATACACCTTAGCAACATCAACATCAATAGGGGCCTTATTAGCACAACATGATGAGAATGGAGAAGAAAGAGCTATATACTCCATTAGCCGCACCTTAGTGGGATATGAGCTTAGCTATACACCAATTGAACAAAAATGTTTAGTAGTCATATTTTCATCACATAAATTACGATATTACATGCTTAATCATAGAATCAAACTAAATACAAAAATAGACCCAGTCAAGTATCTTCTATCAAAAGAAACTCCTACTGGTCGTATGGCTAAGTGGGTGATGATCCTAAGTGAATTTGACATTGATTATATTGAAATAAAATCAATCAAAGGACAAATCATAGCAGATCAGCTAGTTGAGGCACCAATCCCAACATATTACCCACTTCTTTCTAAATTTCAAGATGAGTCCATCTTCATAGTTGAACCCATCCATAACTGGAAAATGTATTTCGATTGATCATACACACATCATGGATCAAGAGCAAGGATCTTGTTCATTACTCCCCAAAGAGATTGTAGCCCTAAATCTTATAAAATCACATTTCCTTGTACCAATAATGTGGCAGAATATGAAACACTCATCAGAGGACTCTACATGGCTATCCAATGGAGAATTGAGAAACTACTTGTTTATGGTGAACCTTGGCTAGTAATTAAACAAGTGAACAATGAATACAAAGAAAAATATGACAACCTTCTACCCTACAAGAGAATGGTAGATGAGTTCAAAAAGTACTTGTCTACCTATGAAAATGGGACCCTAAATTGGATGCTAACTATTCTAATTTACCCAATCCCAAGTCCAAGGGACCTCAAGATTGAGCTAAACTACTAATACACTAATTATGTAAATTGCACTCTATCTAAGCTTATTGTAGTGATATGCCCTAATAGATGATATACTATGATATATTATGCTATACTACTTAGAATTGCACTAATTCTATTGATGTTGAACACTTAATTGGATAGAGTTTCTTCGCATATGATCACTTGTTGAAAATGGGAGGTGGAGGCCTCAATTTACAGATATTTGAAGATGGAATTGGAGGGCTAGGATCAATTTGGAAGATCATTGGTTGAGATTTCTTGAGGATCCTCAAGCAAGGAGAATTGAACAAATGGAAAACTAGGATTGGATGAGAAGTTTGCTCCAAGATTTAAGGGATGATCAATGGATAAGATTGCAAGTTTGAATGGATGGATGGTCGGGATTGGGTAGGTGTATGACATGTAAGGACTCATTTATGGAAAGGTAAAGGTTGGATTTTGTGAGGAGTTTTAAATTCCATGGAGAGGACAAGTTGAATTTAAAATTAGAAGAATAGTGTTCAAATAGTGTAACATGTAATTTTAAATTAGGATGACTAGTGACACATGGAGTGGGGTGGAAGAAATAGGACAAATGTACACTTTATGGAAGATTTGACCATGCTTCCAAAGTACCACTTGTCATGTACATGTGTGCACATAGGATGACAAGTGGACTTCTAGAAACATGGGGGTTTGTAATGATGAATTAATTAAAATTAATTCATGTGCACATGGATTAGAAGAAGATAATGATGATTACAAAAGGTAATCAAAAGTGAACAAAATAGGGAACTAAATAAATATGATAATTTATTTAATTTTTGAAAAGTGATTTATGAACTATAGTAAAAAAATATTTAATTTTTAAACTATAGTAGAGGAATTTAATTTTTAGGGAAAATGTGCAAAATAAATTAATTAAATAATTAAAAATTATTTAATTAATATGTGGATCAGATGAAGTGATGCAAGTGAATTAGGGTTGGATTGGGTAGGTGGATGAAAGTGGTTGTGACCATTTTCAGACATCTACATTTTGCCCCTCTTTGATATGACATCATAGTTGTCCTAGTTGACGGGATATCAAAGAATATAATTTTTTTGATAAATATGCCCCAGTGGATGAATAGGAGGAAAGTGGATGACCAGGTGATGCCCCCTCGAGATATCGGCGACATGTTTTTTTAGCACTCTTGAAAAATGGAGAAAAATAGAGGGGGGTAGCAGTGGTGTTGGAAGGAAAAACCTAGCCCAACCCGAGGGGGGGTGCGGGGACGTAGCCCTCGACTAGATTTTTTTTGAAAAATGGGCTTATAAAATTAATGTTTTCGATGGGGAAATTTGATTTTTGGATATGGAGGAATTTGATGCTAAAATAGATGCAGAGGGTGCTAAAACATAGGGAAAGGGTGCTGAAAGATGAATAGATGGTGCTAAAGAATGAAGGTTAGGTCAAACTAGGGTTTGATAAAAAAATGTGGGTTATGGTACCATTGTTTGATTATTTTATGGCATGATAATTTTGTAGGGAGTGGCACATGGAGGGGGGCATAGGGCCGATGTTGGGCGGCAAGCCCAGTGCCGTGGCAACTGGCCTGATGCTAAAGTGGTTGGGTGGGTGTCGAGCGGCACCTGGCCTGGCGCCAAAGCGGTCGGACAGGCGCGGCGGGTCAACCCCTAACCCTGCACTTCGGTGCCTGACTCGATGTCAAATTGAGTAGGTGGGCATCGAGTAGTGCCTGACCTAGCGCTTTGGTGCATGGTCGGGGGCCGGGATGCTCGGTCCGGCGCTAAATCGCCATTTTTTTTCTTTTTGATTTTTTAATGTTTTTTAATTTTTTAATATATATATATTTTTTAATGTTTTTTGTTTTCTTATTTGATTTTTATGTTTTTTTGTTTGCTTTTTTGATTTTTTGTTTGATTTTTTTTCTTTTTTACTTTTATTTTGTATGCTTTTTTATTTTTTAATGTTTTTTTGTTTTCTTTTTTTCTTTTTTAATTTTTTTTGTGGATGTCAATTTTTTGAGTGTACCATGGTATAAGAAACATGGTGGGGATGGTGTTGTTGAGGTGAAACGGTAGCGTAAAGACGTGATGTCTATGCGAAACCACTAAAGGGATCAAGGTTAGAGATGGATGAGGAGAATCAAGTGTATGGTAGTGGCGTGGAAAGCTATTGTGTGATATGGGAGATATTTTGGGAATAATGGAAGCTCATATGATGGGTTTGTTCTGAAGCTCAGATGAGGGGATCAGGGGATACACTGGATAGTGCGGAAGATGATGAGAAGCTGGTTTGATTAATGGATCTAGCTTGACCCTACACATGATGCCTACAAGCAAGTTTTCATCATGGTACTTATCCAAGGTGCCACAAGGAGTGGTTTTCACCATAGGACAGATTATTTCTCTTTACTAATTTTTTTTAATTTTTTTGATTTTTTGGTATCTTTTCTAAAGGGAATTCAATAGACTAATTGTGGAACTGCTTCAAGTGAATGATATTCATGGGCTCATCAAGCTCTTCTCCTTCATGAGTGAAGAGGCAGTATGCTCCAGAGCCATACTTTGCAGTGACAATGTAGGGTCCTAGCCAAATAGGCTCAAATTTCCCTTTCTTTTCTCATTCAAATAGATTCCTTTGATTTTCTTTCATGACCAAGTCTCCTACAACAAACTCTCTAGCACGAATCTTCTTGCCATAGGATCTATGAAGCTAGTTTTGGTATGCTTGGAGGTGATTGAGGGCATTGAGGCACCGTTCATCTAATAGCTTGAGTTCTTGGAAGCGTACAACACGGTATTCTTCATCAGTGATGACCTTACACAAGGAGATGTGCAACGAGAGAAATTTGATCTCTATTGGAAGGATAGCTTCAACTCTGAAGACTAGAGAATATGATGTAGCTCCTATAGGTGTGCAAATGCTAGTGTGGTACGCCCAAAGGGTAGGATGAATGTGTAGGTGCCAATCATGACCAGTTTCATTGACAACTTTCTTAAGGATTTTAAACAAGATTTTATTACTTGCCTAAGCCTAGCTGTTACCTTGTGGGTAATAGGGAGTGGACCAATGATGTTGGATGTGGAATTGTTCACAAAGGTCCCAAACATCATGGTTTTAAAAAGGTTTACCATTGTTAGTAATAATTACAGATGGAATACCATAATGGAAGATGATATGGTAAAGGATGAACTTGGCAATTTGGTTTCCTATGTTGAAAGTGAGAGGAATGGTTTCAACCCACTTAGTGAAGTATTCGGTGGCAGTGATGATGAATTTATGTCCATCAGAGGAGGATGGGCGGACTTTGCCAATGAGATCTAGGCCCCACTGAGAGAAAGGCCATGGTGTGGTGATAGGTTGCAACGTCTGAGAGGGAGTGTGAATGAGATCTCCATCATTCTGACAAGGCTTACACTTCTTCACAAACTCACATGCATCATGTTGCATAGCAGGCCAATAATATCCAGTATGGAAGATCTTCTTGGCTAGGATAATACCACTTGTGTGCGCTCCGCAGATACTTGCATGGACTTCGTGTAAGGTAAAGGAAACTTCTTCCATGTTTAAACATCAAAGAAGAGTGCCATCATAGCTTTGGCGATAGAGGGTGTCAGCAAGGATAGTGTAGTGAGCGGCTTGATGAATGAGGGATCTTTGTTGTTTATAGGTGGATTCGAGTGGGAAAGTGTGATGTTGGAGGTAGGTGTAGATGTCATAACACCAAGGATTTTCTGGACCAACAATTTCACAAATGAATTCTAACTTAGTGACATGATATACTGGCATTAGGAGTTGTCCCCAAGAAACTCACATTGATGGCTATCATGAGGCATACTCAGAAGGGAACCAATAGCAGCCATGGCATCAACTATTTTGTTGTGAAGGTGAGGTACCTGTTCAAACTGTATGTAGGTGAAGAATAGTTTGTATGTTGGCAAGAGACACTGTGTGGCTTCATGAGTGTTGTCATTGATGGCAACAAAGTCTATCCCACACATCTGCAGTACATAGTATGCCTATACCAGAAGTCAGATTGAAGATTGTTTTGGTCTGGTGAACAAGAACATAGTATGCAACAAGCTCCAACAATCAGGTCTGACTCTCTTAGATGGTGTAACTCAGTAAGTTATGGACTTGGATAAGTCAAGAGGAGTATCATGACTACTATATTCTAGAGATTTAGCCTCCGGTAGTAAAAAATGGAAAAGATATGAGCATTTGAGCATCGGGTTCCAGTCAAGTAGAGCAGATAGAGGAAGAACTGACCGGAAAAGCATTAGACTTCAATCCAGATGAGTAAAAGGTGTTGATCAAGCCATTTGGGGGATCATACCTTGTTGGCCAACATGATTAATGACTTTTATGTGTATGTTTTTGATATGCATCACAAATCAAGCATGGATTCAAGTGATAGATCAGTAACTTGTAAATATCTTGAGTATTCTTGTTGCCGACTAGGAAGTTGATGAAATCCTTGATATGGATATAAATAGCAGATGCATTCCAGTATGTAAGGGAAAAAAGTTGAATTAGGGGATGAAATAAAGTGTGAAGAAAAGCAGGGATAAGTGTGGAAGTAGCTATATAAGTCTGCTATGTGATAGAGCAACAACACTAAAGTAGAGGAAGAATGAAGTGCATCAGATCAGTGTATTGTGCCTAACCAGAACTAAATTCTAGCATTTGTAGATGCCTCTCATCAGTTCAAACACTTGATTACCTTCTGTAAGTTCTGTAGATAGTGAATCTCTTGTAGGCAGTGTGCCTCTTGTGAGCAGTATGCTCAGGCAGTGAACCCTAATTGGCAAGTGCCATTTTGTACTTCTTATTCTTTTAACAGAGAATACAATCTTGGGTTAGTCACCCCATGGTTTTTCCCTTAATAGGGTTTTCCATGTAAAAATCCTTGTGTTATGTGTGTTGATTTTATTTTTGTTCTTATGATCATATATGCTTATATGTCATGATGATGCACTAATTATTAAAGGAGAAAAGAAAGTTAAGATATTTGAGATAATTGATTCACCCCCCTCTCAGTTATCAGCCTTGTTTCCAACAATTGGTATCAGAGCTAAGTTCCTCTAAATAGAGCCTAACAGCTTGAGGAAGATATGGGAATCTCAATGGATATGTATGGTATGAAGGAACAACTTCAGTCTGCCCTAGATGATCTTGAACAATCTCACTCTAAAGTTAATAACTTGAGAGAAAGACTCAAACAAGCTGATGATTTCATAAATGAGCTAAAAGAAAAACTAAGTATGTCTGTGAAAAAGAGAAAGGAACTACTTCAAAAATTAGCAAATCAAAGTGAAGCCAATGATACTAATGAAGATCTGGATGAGAAAAACAAGCTATGTGAGAAGCTGTCAAAAGAGGTCATCATGGTAAGGCATGAAATGGAATCAGGGCTTATGAGATTCAACCAAGAAATTAAAGAGAAAAGGAAAATTGAAGATAATCTAAAATAATCCCTCAAGGAGAAGACATAGGACTGCCACAAAATGGATAGAATAATCATGCATCTTGAATCTAATCTTGAAGAAGCTAGAGATAATGAAGAACAACTTGAGAATCAGATAGACACTCTTAGACAAGATCTTCAAAAAACAAATGAATACAAAGAGAAATTCAAGATAAGCTCAGCCCAACTTGAAGTTCTTCTTGAAAACCAAAAGAGGGTAGAGGATAAGCATGGCTTGGGATATGAGAAAGGTGAAAGCTCCAAATCTGGTCAGAAGAATTTTGGATCAAAAAATAAAAGAAACAGGCCTAGAAGACCTCTGGTAAGGCAACCAAATGCTCAAAGATATCCATCCTTCAATAGATACTTCTTCAATTGCAACAATTTCAGTCATAAAGTAACTCAGTGCAGAAGGAGAATGAATCAGACTAATCCATCCTTCTCCGAACAATGTTTCAACTGCAAAAGGTATGGTCACAAATCTCATGAATGCAGAAATATGCAAATAAACAATTCATTCAATGGTAGATGATTTGCATGCAATAGAATGGGACACATGGCTAATCAATGTAGATCAAGAGGATATCAATCAAATATGTAAAGAAATGTTTGTTACAATTGCAATAGATCCGGTCATATTGTCAAATTCTGCAGAAGTAAAAATTAGGATAAAAAGGGTCTGGTGCATCATAATCAAAAGCAAGATAAAGGTAAAGGCAAAGTAAATGTAGATGAAGTTTAAAGGGAGATGAGTAAGACTTGGGTGAAGAAGAGTACAAAAAATATTAGGGATGGATCTGCACCAGAATCCGGTGCTGATATTCCTTTTGGAAACTAAACAGATGAGCTTTAGCTCAAGGGGAGTCACAGAGGAAAATAAATTCCCCCAGCCAATCAATTAGTGCCTAAATTGGCACATGGAATGTTGCAGATTAAAGGGTTCTCAAAAAAATCTAAATAACCCTTGGTAAAAATATGAAAGATCCACATGGAGTTTTGCAAGAGTTTAATCATCCAAGATTGATCCAGTTTGACAGCCATCCAGTAAAGTAGGATTTTCATAGACAGATCCGGTATGATTCAAAATTGAAATACTTTGATCTACGGATCCATGGCATGATTGAAGAAAAGAAGATACATTGTCAATCCTCACTGAAAATGATTCTAAGTGCAACATAATGATTTGAGAAGATCTCTCTCAGAACAGGGCAACTAGATAACTTAAGTTGTGCATCTATTACAAAAGGAAATTAGGGTTTGTGCAAGAATAAAAGGGTTCTTTCACTCATCATTTGCACACTTGCATTCATGAAGAAGATAAGAAGAGCTCTGCATTGAAGTTTTACAATCCACTCAAAGATCCACTAGGAAATCAAATTCAACTAGTGATTTGTTCTAGCTCCTATTTCAAACCCTAAGGCGTAAAAAAGGTACTTCCATTCTAAAAATCTCTTTGAATCTTTTGCAAGATGGCTACTCCAATGGTTGTAAAGATCACTAATAGGCCGTGTCCTAAATTCAAAAACATCCCTACAAATCTCTAGAAGTTGATCCTTTAGGCACATTTTCTAGCATTCTGCATGGGGTATTGCACGTAGAAGATGTTAGGATCTATATCCATGCCAACATTGAGGAATTTGGAGACTCTAAGTTAATGGAAATCTATCACAAACAGCTAATAGATGAGAGTTTTGAACTCAAACCCCAATACAAGGCCCTCCGGGATAAACACTTTAGACATTGCATACACTTTCTCTATTTTACTAAAGATGATTGGGTCTGGTATGTCCTAAGTAGAATGCATGATAATTTCATGTCGTTAATGTGGCCCTTCAAGATTAAAAAAGATGCCATCAAGGCTAGAACTAGACTACACTCATCCGGTGGGTTCCCTGTACTCAAATTTGTCAAGAACCAGACAATAACTGAAGCCACTAGATCTAAGTTTGACAATAGAGAAATGACCATAGATGACATCATAGATCCAGACGTCAAATTTGTCTCAATGATAATTGGGTATAAGATCTATCATTCTAGCAGGGAGAATTCTATGTCTGGGACTACAATATATGTAGCATATCAAATGTTGAGGGAAAATGTAGATTATGACCTATGTGATCTTCTCTTAAATCAACTGTTAGAATTCTTGCAGAAGATCAAGAAGGATAAGAAGAACTCCTTTAAGTTTGGCTATTTAATAATGTTTCTATTCTTCTATTACATGAATTAGCTACCTGGATCAAGTGGTTGGGTTTTGCAAAATGACAAACTAGTTGCAATCCAGATTTGAGACTATATGTATGGACTTGGTGATGCTAAAGCTCAAAGCACAGCTCTCTGGGGTTACTTTAAGAACTTCCAAAGCATGATGCAAGCTAGAGAGAGGATAGCTCAATCCATAGTTGAGAAACACAAGGATACAGTGTGCTTCATGGTTGAGACTGATCAATGCCTAATGGAGGTAGTTAAACCCAGAATAGTGTGGATAATGCCAATGGGATATGAGGTCAATGAGAAAACCTTGGAGCTACATATTTAATACTTGTTGAGCCATCCCAAGGACCTTGAGGAAGAAAGGTTTGGAACCTTGAGGAAGAAAGGTTTGGAACCTTTCAATAACTAAGTGTAAAAATACATGTTGAGCTAAGACAATTGGAGATAAAGAGGAAAGTTAGAAGGGAAGTTGAGGAAATTGCCAAAAGATTTGGCATATCAAAAGAGGCAGTAGATGCAAATAGAGAGAAAATGGAGAAGGCTGAGAAAGAGAAACAAGAAGCAAAGAAAGGAGGTGTTCCGGTACAAGCCTCCTCCTAGACTAGATCCTCCAAGAGCTCTACACTTGCCTCTCCTAAAAGCTCAAGGGCCACCAAATCAGAAAGTCAAGACATCCAGAAAAGGAGAAAAGAGGACAAAGACCAAAGCCACAAGGTCATATACAAGCCTCAAAGATGATGAAGAAACATAATCTGATGAGGAAATCAAGAAAATGGAGAAGAAGAAAACATCCAGAGAATACTCTGCCAGTAAAAATAAGGAAGAAAAGGTAGAAGAATTTGTTGAAAAGCCTACTCTTTCCATTGATGACATCATCAAGGCAGTCACTGTGGATGGGAACCAACAACTAGTAATAGAGTTCTATGATGAATACAGTGACACAAACAAGAAGATTTTAGAAGAAGCTACTGTCAGGTACCTAAATATTTACAATAAAGCATTCATTGAAATTATATCATTAATTCCCAAGAGTCTAGAGAAGGTACTTGAACTAAGAAAAGAAAATGCAAAGGTAAAAGACTTAGAGATCTAAGAATAGATTGCAATTCAGCTCTATCCTTCTATTACTCCAAAGCAAATGGACATGATCTTTAAGGACTATAAGGATGAATTCTGAAGTAAAGCAAGAATGAATAAACTTATGCTTGGAGAAACTGACCAAGTAGCAAGAGAAACAAAAGACATCCTCTGAAATGCCTTCAAAAGATTCAATCTTCCTATTGTAGAGGAAATAGATGAAGAACCTTCCACCATGGATGTTGAAGGATTAAATGTAACCAATGAAGAATCTTCTGATAGAAATGTAGATAGAAGGATCAAAAGAGATAGATGAAGAGAAGTCTAAGGACTTGGATTCCTCTGCTCCAAAAGAGGAAGTTCATGAAGCAGTAAACATAGGTAACATCTCTCCTCTAGATCCCACTACAGACATTCTAAATTATGGAGCTAAAGGAGAAGGAAGAAAAGAGGAGAAAGTGAGTCAAGACGAGGAGGTCAAGGGAAAAGAAGAAGAACAAGTAGAGAAGACCTATGATGACAGTTCTAAGATCCAAAAGGAAAAGTAGACTCAATCTCGACAAGAGACATTACAGAGGCGGTGAAGAATTTCTGGAACAAAGAAATGATGGAAATAGATGAACTTGAGCTATTTCAAGGACCACGAAATTTTGACTCTCTCTCTGGTCCAGACAATGAAAATAACATCTTTTGCTCAAGCCAAAGCAAAAATAAACTTCTAAAATCTCACATGGAAGACTGTGAGCTATTGGAGATTACATCGGGATGTTGGAGAAGATCATGCCATCATTTCAAAAGGATCCTTCGGCCTCTCCATCTGGTAACTTGAAATCTCTGGTAAATTCTGTTAGCACTCATTTTGAATCTTTAGAGAAATCGGCTAAAACAAAGGTCTAGAAGGAGTTTTTAGGAAAAAGATCTACTAAATTGCAAGGACTGATTACTAAAGATAGGAGGACCCTAGACATTGGGATAAAGAGCCTTGAAAATACTCTTAAAGATGGTGGGGACATGTACAAATTTTTTCTATCTTGGCCCAAAGTGACAGAGGATATTGAAAAGAAGGTGAAAGAACAAGAAGGTAAACTGTCAAGTTTATCTCAAAATTTTGATCCCCTCACTACATCCTTAATGAATCAAGAATGCCAGGAAATTATCATCATAAATGAAATAAAGAGGCTAAATAAAGAAAAGAAGGATATAATAAACAAAATGAGTGAACTCAGAGGGATAATTATCCCTAAGATGGAGGCTATGCATGAGGCCTTGCCAGATGCTTAGACCATAGCCCGAACTAGTGATCTAACAGATTTAAGAAGGGCAAAAGCATATGAATTTTTGTTGAGTGGTCATATCTCCATTTTGGATAGGATGAAGCAGAGCTAGGCCATAGAATTTGTACAGTTGAAGGCCACTTTTGCAGATATACTTAAGTATATGTAAGTATAACATATATATACTTATGCGGCCATGTATGGGTTAATTTTTGCAAATTTTGGTGTACCGATTCCACCCTTTGCCATTGATGTCAAAGGGGGAGTGAGGAGTAGAGAAAAATGTGGAATACAACTAAGGGGGAGCTCTAGAAAAATAGTGTAAAAGACAGAGAATCAGCCAAGGGGGAGTTAACTGTGACACTTAGCAATTTTTCACTAAGTGTTGCCATCAATGCCAAAGGGGGAGATTATTGGCAAGAGACACTGTGTGGTTTCATGAGTGTTTTCATTGATGGCAAAAAAGTCTATCCCACATATTTGCAGTATATAGTATGCCTATACCGGAAGTCAGATTGAAGATTGTTTTGGTCTGGTGAACAAGAACATAGTATGCAACAAGGTCTGACAATTAGGTCCAAATCTCTCAGATAGTGTTGTAATCAGTGAAATCTGGATGAAGATAAGACTAATCTAATGTAACAAACACACGATTATACCTCCATTTAGACCTCACGAATCCATGCGGGAAGGAGATGCGCCATGTAGCTCCCCAGATGATTCCCATGATGAGAATGACTGAATGTGTAGAATGTGGGTTGCTCAAATGTTCACAACACAATGCAGATGAGATTAGATGATGGATTGGAGGGGATTGAGACAAGATTTGGGGTGATTTTGATAGAGTTTTGATAAGATTAGGAGACTGAGACAGGATTTTGGCAGAGTTCTGATGCATGAAGAGGCTTCTTAAATGGCTTAGAGAGGGGTCCTATTTATAGGATTTTGGAGATGAGGATGGAGGGTCAGGATTCATCTGATCAGATCAAGGGCTAGGAATAAAAGTGAATCTTTTATTCCTAGGGATTGAATTAAATATTCTCATTTTGGGAAGAGTGGAGGATCATGGGGGATAAATGAATTTTAAATTCATGTGAGTGGAGGTGAGTGGGAGACATTTGATTATTATATTTAGTGATTGGGAGTGAGTGGGAGACATCTGAATATTATATTTAGTGATTGGGAGTGAGTGGGAGACATCTGAATATTATATTCAGGTGAGTGGATGAGTGGGGGACAAGGTTAATTAAGTATTTTCTTAATTAACTTAAGTATGATTAACCTAATTAACATGGATTAGGGAAATGGATAAATCAATTAAATGAATATTAGGAATATTCATTCAATTAATAGGATAGGGTTGTAAGGTTAAATAATTCAATTAGGGTGAATTGATTGATCATAAGGGATATGCAGATTGGGGGAATGGATTAGTGCGAGGTAGAGAAAATCGGTCTGTAGAGCAGTCCAATTTTAGGTGTCTACATTTGCCCCTCTTTGAGATGGTGTTGTGGCTAAGAAACACCATTTCAAAGAAGTTAAAAAATAGAGATGGATTGGATAGAAAAAAAAGATTTTGGTTTGGAAGAATAGGGTAAAGTTTGGGGATAATTGGTAAGGGTGATGCCCCCTCGAGAGGCTAGGCAGGTTGCGAGAACACGGTTGTGCTCTCGAAATGGATGGGATAGATTGGTAGGATGAGTTAGGGGATAAGTGGTGGGATGAAAGGATGATGATGTTGGGAGATGATTGGTGGATGATCATTGTGCTGAAACTGAATTTGAGCAATCCTAGGTTTGATATAGCAAAGTGGATAGTTTCACCAAGGTATAGAAGACCAGGGTGATGATGTGTATACGACATTTGCATGGACTAGACATGCAGACAAAGGGATGATCTCATGCATGCCCAAGATAGTACAACCTTGTCAAGATGAGGGAAGGGGACTCATAGTATAAGCTCTTAGTACAAAAAAGGTATGATGACCCTTAGATGCATAAGGAGATCAATATGCCAGAACCGACCCTATGATCCATCAAGGTATGAATACTAGCTTGGAGTAATGAGACCAACCCACAAGCACAACATACAAAAGAAAGACTATGCCCCATTCTAGATGTTTTCGCCACGTACCATGATATAGTAAGATCAAGGTAGCTTTGATGTGATCTTCAAATAGGACAAAAGATAAAAATCAACAAAATCAAAAGACCAATGAACCAAACAAGTAACCATTGTATCTTTTGCCAAAATGGATGATGATGTGATAGATTCTGCCTATCGTAGGAAAGATATATCCTAAGGCATGGATTGATAGATGATTTGAAAAAGTGGCTCAAGATATGATGGTGACAAGTTGTGATTGATATTGATTTGATAGTTGATGATTTTGATTAAGGACAACTCTTTGATAGGTGATGCGATGCTTGGTTCTAGTGTAAGTTTATTGAGGATAGATGTGATGATGATGAGAATGTGATGGAAAGTTTTATTTGTGTGATGGATAGATTATTTTTGGATTTTTTTTTGTGTTTTCTATTGTTTTGGGATTTTTTGATTTTTTGTGATGTTTTTGGATTTTTTTGAATTTTTTTTATGTTTTTGGATTTTTGGATTTTTTGATGTTTTTGGAGTTTTGATTTTGGAAAAAGGAATGGTTTATTATGATGGTTGCCTTGGGTTTCATGTGGATAGCCTTTGTGCTAAATACCAATGACAAGGGAACACCAAGTCTAGAGGTGAAAGTGACGGGGTTGGATAGGGGGATTGGATAGCTGATTCATGATAGATGAATGGACAAGTGATAGGGATGTTGTGTTGGATAGATGGAAACTATGGATGAGGATTTTCTCCAAGGGCTAGGTTGCAAGGAATCATATGCCCCAATGTTTAGGATTTTGCATGATGGGCTCATGTGTGAATGGGTGGACTTTGCAGGAGATGGATGGAGGATGTACTGACAAAGGAAGTATGCCAAGAGGTTTCCAAAGCATGTTGTGGATATGTTGCCCCTTGTCTTTATCAAGATCTAAGGTGGGAGGTATAGTTGAGAGAATGGATGGGGAATGATAGGATGAATAGGGGATGGTGGATAGGAATATGATAGGATAATGATAAGACAATGGATAAGATGTGCAAGAAGATGATGGATGTGGATGAAGGATCTAATTTTGCCCCCAAGTGTAAGGATGCAAAATGGATGGAGAAGGGATTACGCATGATGCCCACAAGGGGTTTTCATCAAGGTACTTGCCCAAGGCGCCACAAGGAGTGGTTTTCACCATTGGACGGATTTTTTTTCTTTATTTTTTTCTTGATTTTTTTGATTTGTTTGCTTTTTTGATTTTTTGATGGAAGGGGGACTCTAGTGTTTGTTTCCATAGCAAGGAGAAGATGGTCCCATGTTGGATAGCATTATGGATGATGATTGCATGGATTGTTGGAAGATAGGAGAAGATGAAATGGATGGTGGATAATGGATTATGTGGATTATGCAAAAGCATGGACTAGAGGAATGTGATGGGGAAGATATGCAGGATAGTGAACGAAAGATGGAGAGATGGGGGTATGTGGGAATTGCAAGTGATGGAGGGGAACCAAGACCAGTTGTGGCACACATCTTGATGTATTTGGAAGCTTGTATTTTGGATGTGGAGTTGGAGATGGGGGATTGTTGGATGGTTGATTTGGGGTTTTAGGGACCCAAATAGACTTAGACTTTGGGGGATTTTTAGATGGGGAACTAGATGTTTGGGATTTTGGGGTGGATTGGGATGTAGATGCCTCATTAGATTTGAGTGATCTTTGTTTGGGGACCCACACCATTTTTGTTTTTGCTTTTTCTTGTGATGGTGTGGGATTGGATAGCCTTGTTGATTTTTCATTTTGATTGGAAGGAATAATATCCTTAGGCTTTTGTGCTTTATGAGTTGAGGCATTCAAGTATTTGAGTCCCATGGATTTGGTGGAAGCTTCATTTTTGAAAGATGTGTGCTTTTGTTGGTCTTGATTGGGAATTTGAGTGGATTTATGGATAAATGGATAAGGAGATTTGAGGATGGGGATATTAGGAGGTGGGAGGACGGGAGGATAAGAGGATTTGTGGATATGGATGTTTGGTGTTGGTAGGATAGGAGGTAGAGTGGATTTGATAGGAATATTTGGAGTTGGAAGTAGTGGAGGTAAATGTGATGGAGGGAGATGGATGGTCACATGCTTTTGCAAATGGTAGGATGATGGAGGAGGGATGGCAACATATGTTTGGGGAGTGCGATGAGATGCACCATGTTTGGGATTGGATGAATGGATTTTGGAAGGTGGATGGGTGATATCAACTTGTGTAGATTGTTGTTCTTGAGATGGATAGCCAAGGCCATGCGAAGATGGATGGAATGTGGTAAGAATGGGCTCCAACATGCCTTGTTCGTGAAGGCCTAAGCCTTTGCCTTGATAGTTCATGTGTTGGAGCATACAACATGCAATGGGGTGTTTGTTGCTGTGGAAACAAGACACGAATCCATTATTTGTTGGAGAAGAATATATGGTGGATGGAAGTTGTTCACCCCCTATAAGGGAGTCACCACGGATGAAAGTGCTTGTGCCAAGTGGATAAGGGGATGGATTTGGGATGGGATTGGTAGATGGAGGAAAAGGATTCATGGGGGATGGTAAAGGGGTGGTAGAAGATGGTGTGGGATTAATAAGTGATCCATAGATGGGAGGGGATCGGGGATGGGATTAGATGGGATGATTAGATCTTGATTAGGAGAAGGGGTTGACATTTCAACATGCATTGGATTTGGTTCTTGACATAGGTCATGTGCTTGGATAGAAGTGGCAATGACTTGGATAGATGTGGGGGGTGCTTGGATTGATGTGATAGGTGCTTGACTTATGGGCTCTTGAACATGGCTGCATGATGGTTCTTGACTTATGATAGGGGGTTGTTCAAGAGATTTGGTGGGTGTTGGATTGCATGAGGGTGTTTGATTCCTTGCTAATAGCCAATGGATGGTATCCTTCATGAGTGTATGGGTGGAAGAACAATATAATGGATGGATAATGATGGTGGTTGGTGTGGGATTAGGATTGGGATTGGATATGGGGGTGATGGGATTAGGTTGTGATGGTTCGTGGATGGGTTCAAGGATAGGTATTGGACTAGATGGTGGAGGCCACTCTAGATTGGTATCTCCCTTGTCAAAGGTTATTAGATCTTGCCTAGGATAACTTGGACTCATTTAATTTATGTACAAGGGACCACTTGGACTTGCATGTGCTTCTTGTTGCAAAGGTGGATTTGGGCTTATATGTTCTTGTTGTGATGACACTTGGTTGCCTCGTGGATGAGCTTGGTGATATGTTGGAATGTTAGAAAGAGAAATTGGATAATGTTGGGGTGAAGGTTGATTTGTTGATGTGGCATGGACATGATAGGTGGATGAATTAGGTTGGTATGAAGTTGGAGATGATGACATGTAAGGTTGTTGTGGAATTTGTTGGGGTTGGGATGGTGTTTGGGCTTCTTGTTGTGATATGATTTGTTGTTGATGTTGGTAAATGTGTTGATGTGATGATGATGATGGAGGGGTTGAATAGGATAATGATTGTTGTGATATGGATTGATATAGATAAGGGTTGTGATAAGTTGATAAAGCATTGATATGACATGTGGATGAATTTGGTTGATATGAAGTGGGATAAGTTGATGTAGAATTGGTTTGATGTGTAGATGGATATGATGGGATAGGTGCTAGATATGATGGTCGTTGGACTTTGCAAGTGGCCAAGATGTGTTGGATTTCTTCCGAGAGGTATTGTATGTGTGAGGATTGGCTTGTTCGACCTATTTGAATCAATTCTTGAATGCTTTGAAAGGTTCAATGCTCTAGAGGGGATTGGCTTGCATGCATGTGGTGAAGCATATGAAGGAGCTTTTGGAAGTCCTCTAAGGTTGACATGATGTCACACATGTGGTTAAATCTTAAGTCCTTTTTTTGGCAAATGCTTGTTTATGATGATGATTGGATTTGAAATATGGTTTGGAAGATTATGGATTTATGTTTGTTAGATTTTGGAATTGATTGGGATGAGATGGGTTTAGAATGATGTTGGTAAATTGGATTAGGATAAGATTAGATTGAATGATTTGAATGATGATGTGGATAAGGTAGGTGATTAGGATGAAGGTGATTAGAATGAAGGTGACTAGGATGTGAGTAGGATTGATGATGGATGACTTGGATGTGATTAGAACTGAGGTTGTTAAGAATGGGTGATTAGGATGAGTGTGATTGGATTTGAATGTGTTGGAAGGACTTGTCGGATGTGTTTGATGTTTTAGTTTGATTTGGCAATGTTTAGCAAATGATCACATGTACAAACAAGAATCACACACACAAGACACAAGCAAATTTGACTTTTGAATTTGAAGAATATGATAATGATTAACAAGCACATGTGTAAGACAAATCAACATGCCCTAATGCCTAGTTTGATGGGGTATGGCCAGTTAGGTTTAGTCAATGTTTAGACGAGGTTGACTAATGATTTGAAATTGAAATCCTATCACACAACCGGGAGAAGGGGGTAACCCATCCTTCACCTTCACTTCCCAAAGGTAGAAAGTTCTTTGGGGCTTAGCCGAGAGTGACAGGATTCTGGTTTCAAAGAGGGTGTCTTTCGATTTAGCCTCAAATGAGGTCATCCCTAGGGGTGATGAAATCCCCTAGCAGGCCTCCTAGGAAAGGGGTTTTGACAAAAGCGAATCAAATGAGGTGTTTTTGATCTCCAAGATCACCTTGCAGTGCAAGGAGAGAGCATACACACACCCACTTGATTCACACTCGCAGTTGATTAATTATCCCTTAAGAAAATGAAATGTGAGGAAAAACACATCAAACAATGGTTCTTTTTAGCCCAATTTCAGGATGTGATTGAAGACACTGATTGATTTTAAGCCTGATTTCAATGTGTGATTGATCAAACAATGTTCATTTTACAGGCCCAAATTGAGATGTGTGATGAAAGCAAGATTATGAGATAAATGATGAAACAAAGGCACCTAATTAAATTCACTATCCAAGTTGATGTGTGTGCTGCTCCTGCTATTGCTTCAGTTCCATATGATCTCCTGCAAGTCACGAAACCAAAAACAAAGCAAGTAGACTAGCCAAATAGATTGTGATGCAAAAAAGGAGAATCTGAGAAAATTTGATGAAATATTAATTGATATGAGAAAAATAAGTACATAAATAGATTATTCAGGAGATTCTATGTGATTTGAAAAAAAAATTCACTGAAAACTGATCAAAAAAGCAAAAGATATGACGATTTTAAGTTTGCAATGAAGTTTGACTTTGACTGAGGAAAAAGGTAGGAAAAATGTATCATCACCTGATAAAAACCTCACAACCATGAAGTGCACCTCATCAGCTTTCCAACAAGTCCAAGTTTGCAAAAATCTACCTCTGTATGGCCAAGTTATGAAAGTTTGAAAAAATCAGCCTCCTTCGGCATGTAGGAGGCACAAAAGGTGAAGTTTGATTGTTAATTGTTGGCGGTTTAAAAATCCATGGTCACATGCTGTTGTTAGTTGTTTTCAATAGTGGTTAGCTATTTAGCAGTTAATTGAAGCTGGTGGTTAAGGTTTGGTGTTTCCGTTTAGGCCTAACCGCCCCTTAAAGACTAGGGTTTAGATATTGGAAAAAAAAAGCTACCGCCCACTCTCAAGTTTTTGGTTAGGGTTTCAGAGTGAGTTGAAGGAGTATCAAAAGTAACAAATGGATCTAAGGAGGGAAGATGGGTGATTTGAATCATGGTGATAGGGTAGGAGTCTAGGGGTGGATGTCTGCAGAGGTCGAAAGGGAGGCAAGTGTTGTTGGTGTTCGGCCGGGGGAATGGACAGGGGATAGTGGAGGGCCGAAGGTTGGAAGGCGGTGGGAGGAATAACGGAGATCAGGGGAGGCGGAGGGAGATGGGAATGTGGGTGGCGACAGGGGGAAGCGGGGTCAGCAGAGGTAGAGGGAGCTGGTGGTCAGGGAGCTAGAGGTGGCTCGACGGATGGTAGGGAGCTCCACGTTGAGGTTTCAGTGCTGGGTAGAGTGGTGACCGGGATGGCGGGAGTGAGGATTGCAGAAGGGTGTTGACAGGAGTTTGGGGGTTTAACAGGTGAGTGGTGGCAGTGCAGGTTGCCACCACTGGTAACGACGGGAGGGGGAAAAGTGGCGGGAGGTCTGCAGGTGGAAGGAAGCGGTGGTTAGGGTTTGGCAGAGGGCAGTGACTTGAAACCTGCACCAAAAAATCAACCTTACACTTGCATAAAAATCATTTAACCTACAAAAATAAACCTGCATGAACAATGTTAACCTGCAACAGACCATAGATGGGGGTCGTGGGATCCATACGTTACGGATCTGTACAGTACGGATCCGTACGGTACGGCCTAGGGCCCCTAAAAAATTTTCAAAAAATTTATTGAAGTTTATAGTCAAAATTCACGGAATTGACGTCCTGATCATGAAAATGAGATCAATTTTCTCCTAGGATGCAACCTACAAGACTTCCTCACCAAAACTTGCAAAAAATTGTTAGAAAGACGAAGATTTTGACAAAAAAACCTTCACAAAATGACGATTGGACTTGAGACCGGGCGTGCCAATGTAATCAGTGAAATCTAGATGAAGATAAGACTAATCTAATGTAGACTAAACTAATCTAATGCATAAATAACATGATTATACCTCTATTGAGACCTCATGAATCCATGCAGGAAGGAGATGCGCCATGTAGCTCCTCAAGATTTCTCCCGTGATTAGAGTGCAAAATGACAAATGTGGATTCCTCAAGTGTTCACAACACAATGCAAATGAGATTAGATGATGGATTGGAGGGGATTAAGACAAGATTTGGAGTGATTTTGACAGAGTGATGGTATGATAAGGGTATTGAGACAGGATTTTGGCAGAGGTTTGATGCATGAAGAGGACTCTTAAATGGCTTAGAGAGGGGTCCTATTTATAGGATTTTGGAGATGAGGGTGGAGGGTCAGGATTCATCTGATCAGATCAAGGGCTAGGAATAAAAGTGAATCTTTTATTCCTAGGGATTGAATTAAATATTCTTATTTTGGGAAGAGTGGAGGATCATGGGGGACAAATGAATTTTAAATTCATGTGAGTGGAGGTGAGTGGGAGACATCTGAATATTATATTCAGTGATTGGGAGTGAGTGGGAGACATTTGAATATTATATTCAGTGATTGGGAGTGAGTGGGAGACATCTGAATATTATATTCAGGTGAGTGGATGAGTGGGGGACAAGGTTAATTAAGTGTTTTCTTAATTAACTTAAGCATGATTAACCTAATTAACATGGATTAGGGAAATGGATAAATCAATTAAATGAATATTAGGAATATTCATTCAATTAATAAGATAGGGTTGTAAGGTTAAATGAATCAATTAGGGTGAATTGATTGATCATAATGGATATGCAGATTGGGGGAATGGATTAGTGCAAGGTAGAGAAAATTGGTTTGCAGAGCAGTCCAATTTTAGGTGTCTACAGGTGTAACTCGACAAGTTTCAGACTTGGATAAGTTAAGAGGAGTATCATGACTACTATATTCTAGAGATTTAGCCTCCGGTAGTAAAGCATGGAAAAGATATGAGCATTTAAGCATTGGGTTCTAGTCAAGTAGAGCAGACAGAGGAAGAACTAATGAACAGAGCATTAGACTTCAATCTGGATGAGTAAAAGGTATTGATCAAGCCATTTGGGGGATCATACATTGTTGGCCAACATGATTAATGAATTCTATGTGTATGTTTTTGATACACATCACAAATAAAGCATGGATTCAGTTGATAGATCAGGAACTTGTAAATATCTTGAGTATTCTTATTGCTGACTAGGAAGTTGATGAAATCCTTGATGTGGATATAAATATCAGATGGATTCTAGTATGTAAGGGAAAAAAAAGTGAATTAGGGGATGAAACAAAGTGCAAAGAAAAGAAGGGATAAGTGTGGAAGCAGCTATATAAGTCCGGTATGTGACAGAGCAACAACACTAAAGCAGAGGAAGAATGAAGTGCATTAGATCAATGTATTGTGCCTAACCAAAACTGAATTCTAGCATTTGTAGATGCCTCTAATCAGTCCAAACACTTGATTACCTTCTATAAGTTTTGTTGACAGTGAGTCTCTTGGAGGTAGTGTGCCTCTTGTGAGCAGTATTCACGGGCAGTGAGCCCTAATTAGCAAGTGCCATTTTGTACTTCTTATTCTTTTAACAAAGAATACAATTTTGGGTTAGTCACCCCGTGGTTTTTCCCTTAATAGGGTTTTCCATGTAAAAATCCTTGTGTTATGTGTGTTGATTTTATTTCTGTTCTCATGATCATATATACTTATATGTCTTGATGCTGCACTAATTATTAAAGGAGAAAAGAAAGTTAATATATTTGAGATAACTGATTCACCCCCCCTCTTAGTTATCCCCCTTGTTTCCAACATTGTATTCATCAGCCATTTGCTTATAGGGCACTATCTTATTGTCCTTGGTGAGAAACTCGTCATTTACTTGCTTGATGATCAACTGGGAGTCGTCATAGACTTGCAGCTACAAGATATTCCATTGTACTATTGTTTTGAGACCAATGATTAGGGCTTTGTATTCAGCCACGTTGTTTGTGCATGGGAAAGTAAGCTTGTATGCTTTAGGTATATAGTTGCCTTGCGAGGTCACCAATAATATTCCTACCTCTAAACCATGATTGGTGAAGGATCCATCTCTTTAGGGGAAAATTGGATTTGTTTTGTTTAGTGTTTAAATCCTCTTTTCGCCTAACACATTCAAGGACCTTTGAATCAAGTGGTAGAGAACTAACAAGTCCTTGGTCACTTACAAATGCAGGGAAGCTTGGATTAGGGTGTTTAATTATCAATTTTCCTTCTCCTATGCTCAATTGACCATTAAAACCCTATTTTTACAAATACAATAGTAAAAAGATGAATTACAGAAAAAGCTCTAGCAGAGGGAAGTAATGTGACAAATCACAGAGTACCTATTTTCAGGGTCCTGAGGTGGAAGATCGGGGACATAGGAGCGGACGCCCAAGTCCAAGGCCCTGGTTTGTCTCAAGATCTCAAAACTTAGTCTGTAACTCTTTCCTATTGTTTTGGAGATTTTCCTGTCACAGAACTTGGAGGACTAATGAGTAGAAGCCCAAGTCCAGGGAGTAGATTTTCTTCTTGTTCTACAATTTTGACACTCCAAGATGTCTTCCTACAACTTCACTTTGTCTAGCTCCACAACCTATAACCTGCAACCATGAAACTTTGGGAGGGCATTATGGTGTTTAGAGGCTTGCCTCAGTCAAGCCCTAGAGGACACTTAAGTCTCTGAACACCTTTGTTAGATAGAGAGTGTGTGCCTAGGGAGGCAGAGGCAACAACTATATGAAATAATGATCACAAACACAATATAATGTCACCTTGTAGTGAAGATCTAATGGGAAGAAGATACTCTTCATTCCATGATGAAATGGATGCTCAAATCTACAAACACAAACACATAGACCAAACAAATCTGCTCTTGTGATGCAATGAAAGCCTTAAATAACCTTAAGAACACAATATCTTGCTAGTCATCATCTAGTTTACAAATGAATGCCTAAACATGCTTTTATATGCAACTGCATTACTGTGTTGGCCTAGGGACCAAATAACAATCATAAACTGACACTTAAAATTTGGGCCTAACCCAAAATAAGGTAGGACTAGGGCACGAGTGCCCAAGTCCTCCCTGTTGGCAAGAGACACTATATGGATTCATGAATGTTTTCATTGATGGCAACAAAGGTTATCCCACACATCCGCAAGACATGATGAGTCTCTACCGGAAGTCAGATTGAAGAAATGTTATGATCTGGTAAGCAAGAATAGGGAAGTCAGTAAGGTCCGACAGTCAGGTCTAGATCTCTCAGAGGAAGTATTTTAGTAAAGCATTGATTTGGGGAAGTCAAGAGGAGTACCTTGACTAATAGGTTCCAAGGATTTAGCCTCCGGTGATGGAAGGGTGAAGAGATATGACCACTTGAGTGTTGGGTTCCTGTTTGGCAGAGTAGACAGAGGAAGAACTGTACCGGCAGAGTGTCAGATCCTAATCCGAAAGAGATACTGCTAATGAATAAGTTTCTTGAGGTATCATTCACGATTGACCGACATGATTGATGACTTCTACAAGCATCTCCTAGATCCGCATCACTTGGTAAGCAAGGATCCAGCCGACAGATCAAAGCTTGGGAAAATATTGACTATTCTAGATGTCAACTAGAAAGGTGATGAAATCACTTATGTGGATATATATACAAGATGGATTTAGATGTGAAGATGCAAGTGGAGAATTGTATGGTGTGAATAAAAGCAGAAAAGTAGAGTGAAGATAGTGAGACAGATCCAGAATGTGAAAGTACAGTAGCATTAAAAGAGAGTAAGAATGAAGTGCAGTAGATTAGTTTATTGAGCCTAACTGGAACTAAACCTCAGCATGAGTAGATGCTTCTCATCAGTTCAAACATTGAGTTACCTTCCCTTCTTGTAGATAGTGAGTCTCTTGTAGGTAGTGAGCCTCTTGTGAGCAGTGTGCTCGGGCAGTGAGCCCTAATTGGCATATGCCATTTTGTTCTATCTATTCTTCTAATAGAGAATACAGTCTTGGGTTAATCACCTCATGGTTTTTTCCCTTAACAGGGTTTCCAAGTCAAAATCTTTTTGTCATGTGTATTGGTGTTGTTTTCATTTCAAGATAATGCTTGCTTATTTGATTTAATGTTGCGCTAACTATTAAGAAAGTTTAGAAAGTTGAATTATTAGGATAACTGATTCATCCCCCTCTTAGTTATCGACAATTGGTATCAGAGCCAAGTTCCTCTGAACAGAGCCTAACAGCTTGAGGAAGATCTGGAAATTCAAATGGATATGTATGGTTTGAGGGAACAACTTCAGTCCACCCTAGATGATCTTGAACATTCCAACTCTAAAGTCAATGAATTGAAGGAAAGACTTAAACAGGCTAATGATTTCATAAATGAATTAAAATGGAAACTAAGCATCTCTATGAAGAAGAGAAAGGAACTACTTTAGCAATTAGCAAGTCAAGGTGAAGCAAATGGTACAAATGAAGACTTGAAGGAGAAAACTAAGTTATATGAAAAAATGTCAAAAGAGGTCATTATTGTAAGACATGAAATGGAATCAGGAGTTATGAAATTCACCCAATAAATTGAAGAAAAAAGAAAGACTAAAGATGATCTAAGACAATCTCTCAAGGAGAAATCAAAAGACTACCACAAGATGGATAGAATAATCAGACATCTTGAATCTGATCTTGAAGATGCTAGAGATAATGAAGAAAAACTTGAGGATCAAATTGACACTCTTAAAAAGGATCTTCAAACAACAAATGAATACTAAGAGAAATTCAAGATAAGTTCTGCTCAACTTGAAGTTCTTCTTGAAAGCCAAAAGAGGGTAGATGACAAGCGTGGTTTAGGATATGAGAAAGGTGAAAGCTCCGAATCTGGTCAGAAGAATTTTGGATCAGGAAATCCAAGGGACAAGCCTAGAAGACCTCTGGTAAGGCAACCCAATGCTCAAAGATATCCATCCTTCAATGGATACTGCCACAACTGCAATAACTTTGGTCACAAAGCTAATCAATGTAGAAAGAGAATGAATCAAACTAATTCATCCTTCTCTGGACAGTGCTTTAACTGCAAAAGGTATGGTCACAAATCTCATGAATGTAGAAATATGCAAATGAACATTTCATTCAATGGCAGATGCTATGAATGCAATAGAGTAGGTCATATGGCTAATCAATGTAGATCAAAAGGATATCAGTCAAATATACAAAGAAATGGTGTTTGCTACAATTGCAATAGATCCAGTCATATTGCCAAATTCTGTAGAAGCAAGAATCAGGATAGAAGGGGTCTAGTGCATCATAATCAGAATCAAGACAAAGGAAAAGGAAAAGTGAATGCAGATGAAGTTAAAAGTGAGATGAACAAGATTTGGGTGAAGAAAAGTATAGAGAATGTAGTGAATGGATCTACACCAGAATCTGGTGCTGATATTCCTTCTAGAAATTGAATAGATGGGCTCTAGCTCAGGGGGAGTAATAAAAGAAAAATGAATTCCCCTAGCCAGTCAATTGGTGCTTGAAATTGGCACTTGAAAGGTTGTGGATCAAAAGGGTTTTCAGAGAAAGATCAAAAGAAGGCTTGGTTAAGATTGGGAAGATCCGCAAGAAAATTTGAAAAGTCTAATATATCAAGATTGATCCGGTTTAACAGTCATCCAATATGAACAGGATTTTCACAGTTAGATCTGGTACGATTCAAAATTTGAGATACCTTGATCTGTGGATAGATCAAATGTTTGGCGAAAGGAAGATAGATTGTCATCAACCACCAAGAATAACTCTAAGTACATCTCAGTGATCCAGAAAAGACTTTTCTTAGAACAAGGAAAACATGGTAACCGGAATAACTTAAGTTGTGCATTTATTGCAATGGGGAATTAGGTTTCTTTTTTAGAAATAAAAGGGTTTAGTCACATGAATTTTGCACATTTACACTCGAGAAGAAGAAGAAAAGAGCTATGCAAACAAGTTTACTTCATCTCCCTCAAGGATCAACCGCCAAATTCAAGTCAATCAGCGATCTTCTCAGCTCACTCCGTAAACTCTAAAGGCATAAGAGGTATTTTCTGCCCTTGAAATCTATTTCTGAATCTTCTATAAAATGGGGACTCCAAATGTTGTAAAAATTTCTGATAGGCCGCATCCTAAATTTAAAAAGCATCCCTACAAATCCTTAGAAGTGGATCCCTTAGGAGCTTTCTCCAGTATTCTGCATGGGGTTTTACATGTAGAAGATGTTAGGGCATATATTCATGCAAGCATTGAAGAATTTAGGGAATCAAAGATGATGGATATTTACCATAAACAGTTGTTAGATGATTCCTTTGAACTCAAACCATAATATAAGACCATCTGGGACAAGCACTTTGCACAATGCATCCATTTCCCCTGTTTTACTGAAGATGAATGGGTTCGGTATGTCTTGAGCAGAATACATGACAACTTCATATGGTTGAACAGGCCGTTTAAGATCACCAAGGATGCCATTAGGGCAGTAACTAGATTACACTCAACCAGAGGTATGCCTACTCTCAAATCTGTCAAAAACCAAATTGTGAGTGAAGCTACTGGATCAAAACTTGATAAAAGAGCCATGACAATTGAGGACATAACAGATCCAGATATCAAGTTTGCATCAATGATAATTGGCTATAAGATATATCACTCTAGCAGGGAGAATTTAGTATCTGGAACTGCTATATATACTACCTATAAATATTAAGGAAGAATGGTGACTATGATCTTTGTGAACTTCTTCTGAGCCAACTGATGGAAAACCTTCAAAAGATCAAGAAGGACAAAAAGAACTCCTTCAAGTATGGTGGGCTGATACTGTGTTTGTTCTTCTACTTCATGAATGAACTTCCTAGATCCAGTGGTTGGGTATGGTAGAATGATAGACCAGTGGCCATCCAAATTAGAGATTATATACATGGGCTTGGTGATGCCAAGGCACAGAGTACAGCACTCTGGGGCTATTTCAAGAATTTTCAGAGTATGATGCAAGCAAGAGAGAGAATTCCCCACTCTTTAGTTGAAAAGTATAAAGATACAATTTGATTTATGGTAGGAACTGATCAGTGCCTAATGGAGGCAATGGAGCCAAGAGTAGTCTGGATCATGCCTATGGCATATGAGGTCAATGAGAAAATTGTAGAGCTGCATGTTCAACACATGCTAAGTCAACCAAAGGATCCTAAGGAAGAAAGGTTTGGAACCTTTGAAGAGTTGAGTGTGAAAATCCATGGGGACCTTCGACAACCAGAAATGAAGAGAAAAGTGAGAAAAGAAGTTGAGAATATTGCCAAAAGTTATGGCATCTTAAAAGAAGCACTTGATGCCAACAGAGAAAAGGTGGAAAGAGTAGAAAAAGAAAAGGAAAAAGCAGAGAAAGAAACTTGCTCTGGTAGAATCCCCCTCTCAGACTAGATCCTCTAAAAGTTCTACTCCTAAAACCTCAAAGGCATCAAAACTGGAAGCAAAATCATCTGGTAAAGGAGTAAAGAGAACCAAGTTAAAGGTAACAAGGTCTTACACAAGCCAAAAGGATGAAGAGGAGACATAATCAGATGAGGAAGTAAAGAAGATGATGAAGAAGAAGAAAGTATCTAGTGAAACCAAGGAGGCAAAAGCATAAGAGTTTGTTCAAAGGGCCACCCTATCCTTACATGATATAGTCAAGGCAATCACTGTGGATGGAAACCTGAAGCCATTAACAGAATTCTATGATGAATGTAGTGAAGCTAATCAGAAGATTCTGTAGGATGCCACAATTAAGTATCTGAACATGTACAAGAAGGCTTTCATTGAGATTGTATCTTTAATTCCTAAAAGCCTTGAGAAGGAACTTGAACTGAGGAAGAATAATGCCAAAGAAAAGGATATGGAGATCCAGGAATAGATAGCTATTCAGCTTTATCCCTCCATCACTCCTAAGTAGAAGAGTATGATCTTCAAAGATTGTAAGGATGAATTCCAGAGCAAAGCTAGAATGAATCAGCTTATGCTCAAAAAAATTGACGAAGTAGCAAAAGAGACAGAAGAGATCCTCTGGAATGCATACAAAAGATTCAACATTCCTATTATAGAGGACTTAGGTGATGATCCCTCAGCTACAGATATTGAAGAAGAAGCTACTGAGATAGTAGCAGAAGAGGTTAAGGAGATAAGAGAAGATAAAGGTAAGGACTTGGAATCCTCTGCTCCAGAAGAAGTGGCCCATGAACAAACAAATATCTCTCCTCCGGTTTCCCCTGCAGTCTCCGGATCTAAAGGAGAAGAAAGAATAGAGGAGAAAGAAGAAGAAGCGAAAGGAAGAGAAGAAAGTCAAGCTGAGAAGAACATAAGTGACAGTGTAGAAGGGAAGAAATCTCTGTCTCCTACAAGAGACACTGCAAAAACTATCAAGGACTTCTTGACAAAAGAAATGATGGAGATTGATGAACTGGAGTTACTTCAAGGTCCATTTAACTTTGATTCTCTCTCCCCGGTTCAAACAATGAAGATAGCTTCATTTTACAATGCAAAGGCAAAAGAAAAACTCTTGAAGTCTCACATGGAAGACTGTGAGCTAATAGAAGTTGCATCCAGCATTTTAGAAAAGATCATGCCATCTTTTTAGAAGGATCCCTCAGCCTCCTCATCCGGTAATCTCAAATCTCTAGTCAATAGTGTTAGCACACATTTTGATTCCCTAGAGAAGTCAACAGAAGATAAGGTCTGGAAGGAATTCCTGGCAAAAAGATTATCAGAGGTACAAGGGTTAATAGCTAATGATAGGAGGAATATGAATATTGGGATAAAGAGCTTGGAAAATGCTCTTAACGATGGAGGAGATGTATACAAATTTTGTATATCCTGGACCAAAGTAACAAAGGATATTCAGAAGAAAGTAAAGGAACAAGAAGATAAATTGTCAAGCCTCTCTCAAAATTTTGATCCTCTCACTGTATCTATAATAAACCAGGAATGTAAAACTATTGCAGTCTTGAATGAAATCAAGAAGCTTGAGAAGGAAAAGAAAAATAGAATAAGCAGGTTGGGTAAACTTAGAGGGATAATTATCCCTAAGTTAGAGGCCATGCATGAGGCCATAAAAGAAGCTCAGACCATAGCCCGGACCAGTGATCCAACAGATCTAAAAAGGGTAGACGCGTTTGCATTCCTGTTGAGTGGTCACATCTCAATTTTGGATAGGATGAAACAAAGTTGGGCAACAGAATTCGTCCAATTGAAGACCACTTTTGCAGACATACTTCAATATATGTAAGTATGCTATATGTATATACTTATGCGGCTAAGTATAGTTGAAATTTTAAAAAAATTTTATGTGTGGACCCTACCCTTTGCCATTGATGTCAAGGGGGAGTGATGAGCAGTGAAAAATGAGGAATCCAGCTAAGGGGGAGCTCTAGAAAATGTACCTAGAGACAGAGCATCAGCCAAGGGGGAGTATAGTGTGACACTTAGTCATTTTTCACTAAGTGTTGCCATCAATGCCAAAGGGGGAGATTGTTGGTAAGAGACACTATATGGATTCATGAATGTTGTGATTGATGGTAACAAAGGTTATCCCACACATCTGCAAGACATGATGAGTCTCTACCTGAAGTCAGATTGAAGAAATGCTATGATCCAGTAAGCAAGAACAGGGCAGTCAATAAGGTCCGACAGTCAGGTCTGGATCTCTCAGAGGAAGTATTTCAGTAATGTATGGATTTGGGGAAGTCACGAGGAGTACCTTGACTAATAGATTCCAAGGATTTAGCCTTTGGTGATGGAAGGGTGAAGAGATATGAGCACTCGAGTGTTGGATTCCTGTTTGGCAGAGTAGATAGAGGAAGAATTGTACCGACAGAGTGTCAGATCCTAATCCGGAAGAGATACTGCTAATGAATAAGTTTCTTGAGGTATCATTCATGATTGGCTGACATGATTGATGACTTCTACAAGCATCTCCTAGATCTGCATCACTTGGTAAGCAAGGATCCAGCGGACAGATCAAAGCTTGGGAAAATATTGACTATTCCAGATGCCAACTAGAAAGGTGATGAAATCACTTATGCGGATACATATACAAGATGGATTTAGATGTGAAGATGTGAGTGGCAAATTGTATGGTGTGAATAAAAGAAGAAAAGTAGAGTGAAGACAGTGAGATAGGTCTGGAATGTGAAAGTACAACAGCATTAAAAGAGAGTAAGAATGAAGTGCAACAGATCAGTTTATTGAGCCTAACCAGAACTGAACCTCAGCATGAGTAGATGCTTCTCATCAGTTCAAACATTGAGTTACCTTCCCTTCTTATAGATAGTGAGTCTCTTGTAGGCAGTGAGCCTCTTGTGAGCAGTGTGCTCAGGTAGTGAGCCCTAATTGGCATGTGCCATTTTGTTCTATCTATTCTTCTAACAGAGAATACAATCTTGGGTTAATCACCCCATTGTTTTTTCCCTTAACAGGGTTTCCACATCAAAATCTTTGTGTCATGTGTATTGGTGTTGTTTCCATTTCAAGATAATGCTTGCTTATTTGATTTAATGTTGCACTAACTATTAAGAAAGTTCAGAAAGTTGAATTATTATGATAACTGATTCACCCCCCCTCTTAGTTATCAACACTCCCCCCCAATTTTGGATAGGGTTAAGCTCAAGGGGTTCCCCTAGGCCCCATTTGTCATGATACCTAGGGTTCATTCCATCGAGATGCCAAATTATGATGTAAGGTGTCCTAAATGCATACAAAAGACCTGAGAGATAAACCTAAAGAGGGAAAAGCCCTTAAGGGGACATTTTCTGACGTTACATTTAGCTCCCACTTTAATGAATGTATAAATACGAGGCCAATACATGTATTAAAGTACGTCTACAAACACAACGAACACACCAAGCACAAAGAAGACACGCCAATCACATAGAAGATAGTAACAACAACAAAAAACACAGAGAAGACAATTATAGTTACATAGAACATGGAGAAGACAACAAATGCATAGAAGACGGGAATGATTCTTTTCTTTTCTTTTTCTCATATATATAAAATGCAGATGCAAGTACTGGAATGTAAACAAACCTCCCATAATGCAAGAAGCACTCATCGCACTAGTCTTTAAACTACATATATGGGGCAACACACATGCAAGACATGCAAAACCTCCCAAAATGCATGAAACACTCATCAATCTAGTCTTTAGACTACATATGGGGCAATGGACATGCCAAACAAAGCAAGCATGCCCAACACACACACTTGAAGACATGGAGAAAACATGGTAGAAAAGAGATGGAGTGTTCCTATTTCTAGGCTCAACACCATCTTAGGCACATTACAGGAACACACTGACAATTGGGCTTCACCACAACAATCGCTGAAGACATGCTTAAGGGTTGAGTTAGTCACAGAACTTCTCCTCGCCTCCACAGAGGACTTTTGAAAATGACAGAATGATGCAATGTGCTCTGAGAAATACACCATCCCCACCTTTGCAGAGGGCTTAAGATAAAAAGGATATACATGATATCTTGTCTCTGTAGAAGGCTTACATGATCGGTTGATTGATTGCAAACAAACTCAGGATTCAAGAAGCACTCATTGAGATAGTCTTTAAACTACATCTAAGGACAAGCACATAGCTAACATCTACAATAGACAACTTACCTTATATATGAAAGGAAGCTAGGTGTGCAGAAAATACTTCCTACACTAATCTAATGAGGAGAGGGATATACAAATTCAACTTTATCCTAACTATTACAGCAATGTTAAACCATTAACATGAGATATTGCAGCAAAACACAAGACCCAAAAAGTAGACAGAAGAAGAGAGACAAAGATTTACAGTGGGGAAAACCCTTATCAGGTGAAAAACCCCACACTTAGAAACCTGCACAATGTATTAACAAATTTGAAAGAATGTTTACAATACACTTGCAATGCAAGATTCAATGGTCTTTGACACTCATGTCTAGAGTCAATCTGGCAGTATAACAATACCTGTAAACCTATGATACAAACTCCATCTCCAAGCACCTGTATATAAAGAGAAGTAGTACGAATGGAGGTAGCTTCTAGAGCAAGTCACATAAGGAACTTGTCCAAAATCCATGTGGCCCAATTGCCAAGGCCATAAAACATGTGTATGACACATGTAAGTGATTCTCTTTCATCCCTTACAACCCCCCAACTTGGGCACCCCAAATTTACCCAATTAAGGTATGACAAATGCTCTTACAATGTCATAAAATCTGTCATATATGACAACTCTTACAGTTGTAAGAGAATCTGTCATAACTGTCTATTAATAGAAAATTCTCTTACAACTTTGTCATAGTCAAAATTGGGTGCCTACTTCCCCATACAAGATGATTTCAAACACTTGTCTTCACCTATCATATAATCTTCCATTTCTGGCCCTTACATATCATAGATTATGTCATAGGAATCTGTCATAACTCTTACGCATCATAAACCTCTTACAACATCTGAAAGATGCTGACACATGGAAAAACTCTTCTACCACAAGGTGGAATACCTATCTCCTCATATGAGGACAAAAATACATGTGGTCACCTTCCATGTAGGATGACACATCACCGTGCCAACTCCCACAAAGTGATGAAATAGGAATTGCATCCAAATTACAATAATAGGCAAAATAATAAATACAATTAAATAATAAATGCTAGAAACTTGCAAAGGTTGAGACACTTTAATTCCTAACATTCTCCCACTTGTCGAACACCTTGTAAGAGGCAATATAAAAATAGGATTTAACTTCTATAGGATGAGAGGCCCATAGACTCTGAACACCATCTGAACTTCTCTGTGCTCACTGGTTTCGTCACTGCATCTATAACATTATTCAAAGTATCTACCTTCTCCAAATTTACCTTTCCATCCTCAACCTTGTCTCTCACGAAGTGAAACTGAACATCAATGTGCTTGGTTCTAGCATGGAAAGTTGGATTCTTTGCAAGGCAAATTGCACTCTGACTATCACAACTGATTGTGATTTGACCTGCAACAACACCAATATCTGAACACAATCTCTTAAGCCAAATGGCTTCCTTACAAGCATGATTTGCTACCATATACTTAGCTTCTGTGATGGACAAAGAAACAACAGGTTGTTGCTTACTCATTCAACTAATAGTACCACCAAACAATGTAAAAGCATAAGCACTGGTGGATCTCCTGCTATCAATGTCACCTACCCATTCTAAATCCACAAATCCATGAATATCAACAGAATACGGAGGTCTTGAAACATTACCATGATAGAAAATGAAATACTCAGAAGTACCCCTCAAATATCTAAACACTCGCTTAACTACATCCCAATGAACCCATCCAAGATTAGCCATAAATCGACTAAGGACTCCCACTGCTTGGGCAATGTCTGGTCTTGTGCAGACCATAGCATACATCAAACTATCAACAACACCAGCACAAAGTACTTTGCTCATGTCCTCCACCTCACTAGGATATTTTGGACATGCCTCAATAGACAACTTTGTCCCCAAATAAACTGGAACACATAATGGTCTAGAATCTGCCGTACTAAATCTGTCCAACATGGTCTTCACATACTTACTTTGGCTTAACCAAAGTTTTCTGTTGGTTCTATCTCTTTTGATTTCCATTCCTGGAATGTACCTGGCTACCCCTAAAGCTTTCATTTCAAACTAAGCTGACAACTGAGATTTAAAATCAGAAATCATATTCTTACCCTTCCCAATGGGCAACATATCATCAACATACAATGCCACAATGAGAATACGATCACCATCAAATTTATAATACACACAGTGATCCGATTTCGATCTCACAAATCTAATTGACAACACAAAGGCATCAAACTTCAAGTACCATCTCCTAGGGGATTGCTTCAAACCATACAAAGACTTCTTAAGTTTGCAAACCAAATTTTCTTTACCTTTCACCATGTAATGCTCTGGCTGTGACATGTAGATCTCTTCCTCCAAGTCACCATGAAGGAAAGTTGTCTTCACATCCATCTATTCTATCTCCAAGTCATAAGTTGCTGCTAGAGACAACAAGAATTGAATGGATGTCAACTTTGCAATAGGAGAGAAGATCTCACCATAATCTATACCTTCCACCTATGAATACCCCTTTGCAGCCAATCTAGCCTTATACTTCTCAACACTGCCATCTGCACTAATTTTCTTCTTGAACACCCATTTGCATCCAACATGTTTTCATCTAGGAGGCAAAGGCATCAAGTCCCAAGTTTGATTCTTTTCCAAAGAAGCCATTTCTTCCTCCATGGCCTCCTTCTAGGAACCTGCATCCTTCATATCCAAAGCCTCTGATACAGTTCTAGGTTCATCACTATTAGTAATCAAAGCATAAGCACAACTAGAATCAAGCAATGTAAAACCAAACCTTTCAGGTTGCTTTCTTATCCGTGTAGACCTCCTCAAGAGCTGAGGTTGAGGTTCAACTTCTTCTTCTGAGCTTTCAGAGCTGCTAGAGCTCTCCTCATCATTAGGTCCAACATTGTCTTTTTGTTCAGTCTTCTCAGGGGTTAGAGGAAACTGAAGAACATCCTCTTTCTTTTCTTTTTCTTTTGGCTGCAAAATAGTGGAAGAAGGTGTAAGCTCTCTGAAGATGACACCTCTGCTATACAACACTTTTTCAGCCACGGGGTCTCAAATCTTGTATCCTTTCACACCAACACCATAGCTAATGAAGATACACTTAACAGCTTTGTTCTCCAACTTTGACCGCTTCTCCCTAGCCACATGTGCATATGCCTCACAACCAAAAACATGAAGATGCCTTACTGAAGGCTTTCTACCAGACCACACCTCCATGGGTGTCTTTCCAACAAGAGCTAATGTAGGAGATCTATTTACCAGATAGCAAGCAGTAGCAACAGCTTCAGTCCAAAACTTTTGTTCTAGACCAGCTCCATTAAGTATACTCCTAGCCTTCTCCATCAGTGTCTTGTTCATCCTCTTTGCAACTCTGTTTTACTGCGGTGTGTATGGAGTTGCCTTATGCCTTTCAATCCCAAGTTCCTTGCAATACTTATCAAATTCTATAGAATATAACTCACCACCGTTGTCAGTTCTCAAACTTTTAATCTTTTTACTAGTCTAATTTTTAGCGAAGGCTTTAAACTCCTTAAACTTGCTAGACTTTAGATTTTCTTCTAAGAAAATAAATCCATGTCCTTCTACTATAATCATCTATAAAAGATACAAAGTATACAAATTTTGATAATGAAGGAACATTAATAGGACCAAACACATTAGAATGAATAAGGTCAAACACACTAGAAGACTTATAAGAACTCGAGTAAAAATAAACATGGTTTTGTTTTCCATAAATGCAATGTTCGCAAAAGTCAAACTCAAGATTACAATCATCTAACCCCTCAATGAGGTTCTTATTTTTTAGGGTACACAGACCCTTCTCACCAATGTGATCAAATCTCTTAAGCCATAACATTGTCTTTTCTGCAGGAAGTTTAACTTCCAATGCACGATTACAACCATCAAGATTAGAAACAACAGATTTCTTCATTGCTCACTCAAATGGTGGGGATGAAGTGACTTCTACCCTCTTCCTTGAGTCAGAAGAACTATTGCATTGTGCAATGCATGCTTCCAACTAAAATAGAGTACCTCTCTGAGTACCCTTAACAAGCAACATAGATCCTATAGTCATCTTGCATTCTTCTTTTGAAAAGACAACCTACACACCTGCATCATTCAAACTACTTACAGAAAGTAGGTTCCATGCTAAGCCTGGGATGTGCATAACCCTAGAGATCCCCTTCACTCGACCATCAGGGAATCAGATAGAAACTCTTCCATGAGCAACGATCTTCAGATGAGAGTCATCACCTAGATACACCTTTCCACCATCGAACTCCTCATACTTAGTGAACCAGTCTCAATGTGAGGTCATGTGGAATGATGCACCAGAGTTGATTAGCCACACCTCATTAGATGCATGGGTTGCCAGGGCTGCGATGAAAGCATCACCGTCATCTTGTGACTTGTTAGAATTTGAATCAGGAGCTTTATTCTTATTCTTCTTCTCCTCTTTGCATTCCTTTCAGAAATGCTCAGTCTTGCCACAGTTCCAACAAAGTGCCTTGGACTTTCCAAGAGATTTGGATCTCCCATAAGATTTGGATCTACCCTTCTCAACTTTCTTGTCCTTCTTCCCTTTCTCCTTGGGTCTTCCACGAACTGCAAGGGCCTCTTTGGCTACCTCATAAGACTTTCTCCACATCTCTTCAGACAACAACGAAGAAACTACTTCTTCCATTTTGAATGTGGATGTGGTGCTTCCAATTTCCATGACAAGATGATCCCATGAGTCCGGTAGAGAACAAAGCAGGGTCATACACCAATCCTCCTCCTCCATCTTTACACCAATAGATGTTAATTGTACAACTAGCATGCTAAAGGCATTCATATGTTTAGCAAAAGATCCTTCGTCCTCCATTCGAAGAGAATACAACTTCTTTCTCAGAAAAAGTTTATTGACAAGGGATTTGGCTTGATACACATCCCCTAACTTCTTTCAAAGGAGTTTTGTAGTGGTCTCTTCATGGACATTTAACAACACAGAATTGGCAAGACTAAGTCTTATGAGACCCTTAGCCTTCCAATCCTTGAGATCCTAGTCATCTTGTGACATTGCAGCTGGTTTAGTTATGTTCACACTATCCCAAAGGTCTCGGTCAACTAACATGTCTTCCATCTTAAGCTTCCATAGCTCGAAATTACTGCCATTGAACTTCTCTACTTCAAACCTTCCTGATGTGCCTACCATCTCCTTTCTACAATAAGATACAAAATTCTCTGGATAGACTCCCACTCAACCTAAGATTAGCTCAAAAAACCCATACCAAACAACTAGGACCAATGGTGATCAATCTCTGATACCAACTGAAAGGAAGCTAGGTGTGCGGAAAACGCTTCCTACACTAATCTAATGAGGAGACGGATATACAAATTCAACTTTATCCTAACTATTATAGCAATGTTAAACCATGAACATGAGATATTACAGCAAAACACAAGAACCAGAAAGTAGATAGAAGAAGAGAGACAAAGATTTACGGTGGGGAAAACCCTTATCGGGTGAAAAACCCCACACTCGGAAACCTGCACAATGTATTAACAAATTTGAAAGAATGTTTACAATACACTTGCAATGCAAGCTTCAATGGTCTTCGACACTCATGTCTGGAGTCAATCCGGCAGCATAACAGTACCTATAAACCTGTGATACAAACTCCATCTCCAAGCACCTGTATATAAAGAGAAGTCACACAAGGAACTCGTCCAAAATCTATGTGGCCCAATTTCCAAGGCCATAAAACATGCGTATGACACATGTAAGTGATTGTCTTTCATCCCTTACAACCCCCCAACTTGGGTACCCCAAATTTACCCACTTAAGGTATGACATATGCTCTTACAATGTCATAAAATCTATCATTTATGACAACTCTTATAGTTGTAAGAGAATCTGTCATAACTGTCTATTAATAGAAAATTCTCTTACAACCTTTTCATAGTCAAACTTGGGTGCCTACTTCTCCATGCAAGATGCTTTCAGACACTTGTCTTCACCTATCATATAATCTTCCATTTCTGGCCCTTACATGTCATAGATTTTGTCATAGGAATCTGTCATAACTCTTATGCGTCATAAACCTCTTACAACACCCGAAAGATGCTGACACATGGCAAAACTCTTCTACCACAAGGTGGAATGCCAATCTCCTCATATGAGGACAAAAATACATGTGGTCACCTTCCATGTAGGATGACACATCACCGTGCCAACTCCCACAAAGTGATGAAATAGGATTTGCATCCAAATTACAATAATAGGCAAAATAATAAATACAATTAAATAATAAATGCTAGAAACTTGCAAAGGTTGAGACACCTTAATTCCTAACAATATATGCACCCACCTTAAGGTGGTTGATATCAAGTATTGATATCAAGCACGCTAAGGTAGGATGAAAACAAACAAGGGAACACAAGCTCTCACAAAGCCCATGCCCCCTGAAGGTGACATATACTTTACGATCACTAAATGTTCCCACAAACACATCCCTGCAAGAAACATGTTAGTGTCTACAAAATCATGATAAAAAACAACATCAATGAATATGATTAACTACACAAAGAGCCAAGGTTATACTATGAATTCAAAGTTTGAGGATAAGTGTGGGGCTATATCATGAAGCTCTCTGAATCGAGCACCACCAAGGCCAGATTCAAAGACAAACAAGGGTGTATAGAGAAACAATATTGTTAAGGTTTGTAAATATGATAGAAACATCATCAAATTCACTATGTGGAAAGCACAAGTACTTCCACTAGCTAAGCGTCAGATAAAATATACAACCCCATCATCATATTAGGAACTAAGTCCATTTTTTATTGCTCTTGAAAGGGAAACTAGGTTCGCATCAGTATAAATGTTTATCGTCATCTGCTCACTAGATAGAAACACTAGAGGAAGGGAAATAATAAATAAGAGAGGAGAGACAAGTGTCTTAGGGACAGTCACATAGGAGGGTGCCCCCAGTGTAACCAACTACAACACTATGTCCATAAGACATAACACATAATGATGAAATCAGAGAGAGGCAATATAGAAGAATGATGATACAAATAGAAGAAGGTCACAATAGAGGTGGTCTCTTGGTATCCTGGACCTTACAAGAGAATCAAGGGTCATCCCAGGAGGCCTAAACAACACATAACACATCACAATGGAAGCACATCACGAAAGAGATAAAGGGTTAGAGATACTTACCTGGTAGCACCATCGTTAAGAACATACACATTTAGGATATATCTCATGTTGTTTTAATGTTGTATTAACATTAAGTTTAGGATGACAAGAGGCTTTGGTGGGTTTCAAAGAGAGGTATCCTATACCGATTGTGTAGTTAATTCCAGCAACTTGTAAAGGTACTCTAATTCCTTGTTGATTCACATCACATCCATTGCCTACATAGTCATTATTTTTGTACAAGATTTGAAATCCATGACCATATAGAGAGTCCATTTCTTTAGAAGAAGGTGAAGCCTCATATCTATCATAATTTGTAGTATAAGTGAGGGTATTGTCTTTATTTTCAAACAAGGAAGCTTTGTTTTTCTGAGATGTTTCAAAAGATTGTTTAGACAAGATCAATGCGACTTTCTATGTATCAAGTTTATTAAATTTGTATTCCCATGTACTACAAGGGTTAAAATCTAATGAACCCCAATCATCACCAACAAGTGCATTTGATGGTTGAGAGTCTTGCACAACATTAGTCATTGATGGATTACCTCACAAATTATTTAAGCTCATATGATTTCAAACTAGTTTTTACATTTCAATGTGTAAACAGTTATCTGGTTTAGGATCGGCCTGAATAGTATGAAGTTTAACTTTGAATATAAATTTGATTGAACTGTGTAGAGTGGAAGGGACTGTCACCAATGCATGAACCCAAGGTCTACTAAGAATCATGTTGTAGGATAAAGAAGAAGGCATGACATGAATCAAGGTAGGCACAAGCACAGACCCTACTTGGATAGGTAGAGTTATAGTGCCCATGGATTGCCATCCAATATTATCAAAGCCACGAATGTTAATGTCATTTGGTTGGATTTGTGATGTGTTAACCTTGATTTTGTGTAGTAGGTCAATGCTACAAACATTAAGAGCTGATCCATTGTCAATCATAACTCATTTTACCAATGTTTTATTTATTATGACAGAGATCATAAGTTGATCATATTGGTTTTGAACTTCAATTGATGGTAATTCATGTGGCTGAAAGATAATATCTATTTTTGTGACATGCATACTATCCAATATGGCTGCTACATCATTAGGCTTAGTAGTATGTAGGATGATCACCTTTTTCAAAGCTTCTTGGAGCATTCCATGGTATGTAGGCAATTTTTGTATTAAATCCCAAAGAGAGATCTTAGCCGGAGTAGCATGAAGCTGCTCAACAAGATTATACTCTTGACCACTTTTGTGAGTAAGATGAGGTGGTGGAGGGAGCATAGGTTGAGAACATGGAAGAGAGATAGGAACATGAGGTGCTTGCTTACTTTGCTTGTTATTATAGGTGTTATATGTATGAGCAATCACATTTTGTACACCCTGATTTCCTTGAGTAATTTGCTTTGCATAGTCGTAGATGTGATCCGGTGATCTACCTTGAACAGTAATCACCGGCTTTAAGAAAGAGAGTGCACTAGGTACCCCTCAGACAATCATCTTAGGAATATTGCTACAAATTTTACTAATCAATATTGAATTAATACTATGTCCCTCTTGGTTGCATCCAACATCCATTCTTAAAGGATTTAATGTGAAAGACATTTTCTCATCCACTAATGCTACATCTTTGCCAGGGAGAGCAATGGGATGAGAGGAAGGTATTGTATCATTAGTCAGACTAGAGCTATCCATAGTCTCCTTGTCGAAGGTTCTTGAGCTTTCAATCAAATGTGGAAGGTCTAATGGATTACCCATAGAGGTCTCATGCATCAAATGATTGTTAGGTGAATAGTCTTTTTCCATGCATGAAGAATCCTTCTTGAGAGGGAGCTCTTTATCCACTAATGTTTCATTTTCCAAGAGGGTAGGGTAATGTTTAGGAATGTGTCAATGATTTCATCCTCTTGTGCCAGTATATCCTCATAGGAGGGATCATTTTCTATGTCATCATCATATATTTTAGCTATTAAATCCAAAGCATTAAGAGAACTTTCACTCTCATCATTCTCAATGTGTTTCGTCAAATATTCTACTACATAAGAGTATGTATTCATGAGAGAGGTGAAGTTGTCAAAATCAGATACATAGTCAAGTATTTCAAATGAAGAGCATTTAAATATATCCTTGTGATACATAGCTTGTAAATAAGTGAGCACATGAGGATTCATATTAAGAAATTTGTAGAAACTCTTGAAGTTTTTGATATATGCATGTGAAGATACCAAAGAGAAATGAGATGAAGATGCCATAATGAAATGTCTTGTAACATCAATGCAAAATCAGATTTAAGAGCTTTTGAAAAGTATGCAAAAGACAAGTGCAAAACTATATGCCAAAAATGACTTAAAATGCTTGATTTTTTGTACCTTTTCAATGCAAATAGATGAAACAAAAGGTGTTGTAAGGAATTTGATCAAGGGAAGAAAATTAAATGTTTTATATCAGTCCAAAACAGCAATAAGATCCTTCACAACACACTCCTGATGCAAATTTAAGATGGCGATAGGTCAAAATATAGTGAAAATATGTCAAAATATGCAATTTTTTTCACCAAATCTTGGTAGAAAGGGGCATGAAAAAGGGTGTTGTGAGAAAAATTATGATGGAAAAAAAACTATATGAGTGATAATAGACACTTGGTTTCAAAATATCTATCACAACATGCTTTTAGTGCTACTTAAGGTCAAACCCTAGTGAAAATATAGCAAAAATAGGCTATTTTTCACGGTTTTTCAACTCCAAGACCTAGCCAAGGGGGTGTTTTAATTAATTTTAGGGGGTGAAGAAAATAAAATAAATGATATCAGTCACCTCAATCCATAAAATTTTTCACAACATACTTCGAGTGCAAACTAGGTTAAACCCTAGGGCCAAAAATAGCAAAAATGTGTAGTTCACCAAATTTTCAATACAAGAGCCCATTAAAAAGGTGTTGTGAAGATTTTTAGGAGGGGAAGAAAATAATTACCCTGATAAATATTAATTAGTGCAAAAATAGTCTTTAGAACATGCCTATGGTGCAAATTTAGAGAGTCGATAAGGCCAAATCTAGTGAAAATCGATGTTTTTCAAGCCCTAGGTTTGAGATCTTGACACAAGATGCTATATGAATGTTTTTAAGTATTATTATGATGAAAATAAAGTACTATCAGATCTGAAAATGATTTCCAAGTGTGAATATACCAAATGCCAATGCAAATCTAATGAAAATGCATGAAAATTGTAGTTTTTTGTTGAAATTTTCTATGCAAAAATGCAAATATTTAAAATCTAAATACAAATTTACACTAAAATGAAAGACTAAAGCCAAATTATAATTTGAATGATCCTCTAAAATTAGTATAAAAATCTGAAAGAAGAATTTTCCTTACTAACCCTAGATTTTGGAATTACTAGGTTATATGAAAATTGTCAAAATTTCTACAAAACTCTAGCAATTATATGATAAAAAGGCAATGCAAATTATTGAATTTTTATATTTTTCTGTATTTTATATTAGGTCTGATGTAAAAATCATAAATTAGGGAAATTTAGAAAGAACTGATGCAAATTAGTAAGCCTAACAATGCAATTTTTCCAAATTTTTCATTTTTTTTGAAATTGTCTTAATGCAATAAGATGAATAACTATATGAATGAATGAAATCAATCCAAATTTGAAGACAAATAGTCAAAAAGTTGCAATTAAGTCCAAAAACATGGGTTCACCAAAATGTTTAGGTGAAATTTGGATTGTTTAGTTTAGTGTTTAAATCCTCCTTTCACCCATTACATTCAAGGACCTTCGGATCGAGTGGCAAAGCACTAATAGGTCCTTGGTCACTTACAAATGTAGGGAAGCTTGGATCAGGGTGTTTAATTATCAATTTTCCTTCTCCTATTCTTAATTGACCATTAAAACCCTAATTTTGCAAATACGACAGTAAACGGATGAATTACAGAAAAAGCTCTTGCAGAGGGAAGTAACATGACAAATCACAGAGTACCTATTTTTGGGGTTCTAAGGTGGAAAAGTCAGAGACACAGGATTGGGCACCCACGTCCAAGGTCCTAGCTTCTGTCAAGATCTGGAAACTCAATCTACAACTCTTTCCTATTGTTTCAGAGATTTTCCCGTCACAGAACTTGGAGGACTAATGAGTAGGCACCCAAGTCCAGGGAGTAGATTTTCTTCATGTTTTGTAATTCTGACACTCCAAGATGTCTTCCTACAACTTCACTTTGTCTAGCTCCTTAACCTATAACCTACAACCATGAAATTTTGGGAGGGGGTTGTGGTGTTTAGAGGCTTGCCTCAGTCAATCCCCAGAGGACACTTAAGTCTCTAAACACCTTTGTCAGATAGAGAGTGCATGCCTAGGGAGGTAGAGGCAACAACCAAATAAAATAATGATGACAAACACAATATAATGTCACCTTGTAGTGAAGATCTCATGGGAAGAAGATACTCTTCATTCCATGATGAAATGGATGCTCAAATCTACAAACACACACATAAACCACACAAATCTGCTCTTGTAACACAATGAAAGCCTTGAATCACCTTGAGAACACAATAGCTTGCTAGTCATCATCTAGTTTACAAATAAATGCCTAAACATGCTTTTATATGCAACTACAAACACTCCCACCAAGATTTCTTAAATTCAAACTTACCATGTCGGCCTAGGGACCAAATAACGGTCATAAACTGACAATTAAAATTTGGGCTTGACCTAAAATAGGGCAGGGCTAGGGCATGGGCAGCCATGTCCTCCCCCTATTTTTGATAGGGTTAAGCTCAAGGGGTCCCCCTAGGCCCCATTTGTCATGATACCTAGGGTTTATTTCATCGAGATGCCAAATTATGATGTAAGATGTCCTAAATGCAGACTAAAGACCCAGAAGCTAAACCTAAAGAGGGGAAAGCCCCCAAGGGGACATTTTTTGACATTACACCATCAAAATATAGTTTCTAGTTTATTGATTCTGTTATGGTTAAGATGGACTCATCTGGAAAATTGATAGAGAGCGGTTGATAATCTGGGAGGGGTGCTTCAGCCAGCTAATCTGCTACAACATGTCCTTTGATTACTTTTCTATCAACATACTCAATGTCAAATTTGTTGAACAACATGACCAATTTTTCCATTCTTCCTATGAGTGAAGTCCTAGAAAGCAGGTACTTGAGAGGATTGACTTTAGAGATGAGCTTGATAGAATGACTTAGCATGTAGTGCCGTAACTTTTGGGAGCAAAAAATGACAACTAGACAAGTGCATTCCATGGGGGTGTAGTTAAGCTCATATCTGACTAGAGTCCCAGCCAGTATCATCCTGTTGTGCTAAAATTGCCCCTAGTGCTACTGAAATTGCTGATATATACAATAACATGGACTTTCTAGGGATAGGCACCATTAGAACTAGTGGTGAAGCTAGATACTCCTTGATGCGATCAAATGCATGTTGACAATTTTGGTCTCATTTAAAGTGTACATCTTTATGAAGCAAATGGGTGAAGGGATGACATTTATTTGCGAGTTGAGTGATGAACCTGCGTATAGCCTATAGTTTGCCTTAGAGACTTTGGATCTATTTGAGCATCTTTTGAGGAGGCACTTCTATTATAGCCATGACTTTAGTGGGATCCACCTTAATTCTCCCATTGGAAAAAATGAACCCTAAGAGCTTGCCTGATGTTATGCCGAAGATGCATTTTTGGGGTTGAGATGGAGCTTTTACTCTCTAAGCTATACAAAGATTTGTCGCAAGACCTCAGGATGTTCTTCCCTTGTTCTAGACTTCCCTAAGAGATCATCAACATAGTCTTCCATTATCTTGTGTATCATGTCATGGAAGATGGTAGTCATTGCACATTGATAGGTTTCTCTTGTGTTCTTTAGGCCAAAGCACATGACTTGCCAACAATATGTGCCCCAAGGACAGGTAAAAGTAGTTTTGTGTTGATCTTCAGGGGCGATCCTAATTTGATTGTACCTAGAGAAGCCATCCATGAGGGAAAGCATCTCATGTCCTACTATGAGATCTACAATCATGTCAATGTTGGGGAGTGAAAAATCATCTTTCAAACATGCCTTGTTAAGATCTTGGAAGTTTGTACAACAACAGATGTCCCCAGGTTTCTTAGAAATCAGAACAATATTGGAGAACCATTCTTGATAGTCAATAGGGAAGATAAACCCAACATCTAATATCTTCTGTAGCTCTTCTTTGATGAGTAAGGTGACTTGCAGGTGCATCTTACAGAGTTTCTATTTAACAGGTTTTGCGTCAATATGTATCACAAGATGATGAACAACCAAAGATGGATCCAATCCCAACATGTCAACATAGGACAAAGTGAACACATTAGGTGCTTCATGAAGCACTATGGAGAGGTTGGATTTTTCTTTAGTAGTGAGACTTTCAACTAGATGTGTGAGCTTGGGAAATTCTTGCATGCCGAGATTGATTTATTGGGTGTCTTCAATCAAAATATTGGAATGCTCCTGCCAGTAGGAAGGTATAGGGAGAAGATGGAGATCCTCATCTTCTAGTGCCTTAGAGAGGTTTTTTTCTAGAATATATGTCTTTATTTTTCTTTTTTGTGTCTCAAAGTGCCTTAGAAAGGTTTTCACTAGAGGACAATTTTCTATTTTTTGATTTTTGCTTTTTTGGACTAAGGATCTCATCTTCCCCAAAATAAGCATGAGCATGCAAGCATATATCATACTGTGAGGTATTATAGAGTTCTAGGAATTTGGAGAGGGCCTCATCATGTGGAAATACATCAAGACGCGGGGGTCCTTGCTAATCCTAGGCAATGAGTTTGGGATGAATGAGGGGGAGGTCAATAACAAAGATGGCATTGTTAGGGAAAATTCCTGAAAGATCAAGATCTTCACATGAAGCTATGATGACACTTGGAGTGATGTTTTCAACACTAGAAGAGGATTCCATTACCTGTAACAAAGTTTTAGCAGGTCCACGAATTGTCACAGTCAGTGGAGCATATCCAAAATTGAAGTGTTCAGCATATTTATTAGGAGATGTAGGATCAATCAGGATGGGTTTTGTAACACCTCGTTCATCGGCACCAAGTCCTGTTCCATGGTAAGGCATTTTGGTGCAAATTTGAAATAGTATGGGATATTTTTCTTTGAAGCATTCCATATTTATAGGTGTTGGGGTCATCTCACCATGGTATAGCCAATCATTCAAAGCTATTTCTTCATCTTCCTCTTCTCTAGAGACCTATGCTAGTACAAAGGGAATTTTGTCATTGATCTTGCGCTGTTGTTCTTGTTCTTGCTTTTGAAGATGATGGCCATGGGAGTGGGGGGACAATGGTAACTATCCCACATGGAAAGCATTGTGAATCTCATATTCACCACACCCTTTGTCTATGATCTTGACCTTTTGAGGTGTAGGGGTGGAGGATGAGGTGGAAGCTTGTGATGGATCGATGGTGACTTGTGGAGTTGATGATGACGTAGATGGGGTGGGTGATGGTTCTTTGACATGGTCTCCATGGGTGCTTGGACAATGGAATTGTCGATCATAAATAACCTCTAAGGCCTTTCAATATTCAAAGCATTATTGATCGGTGGGAATAGTGACTTCCATGTCATTATGAGAGAACTTGAGATATTGATGGTACATGGATGAAATGTCTTGCATGGCATGCAACCATGGTTGGCCTAGAATGAGATTATATGGAAGGTCAAGATCAATCACGTGACATAGAGTGGGCATGGTGAGTGGGCCCACCTTGATAGGGAAGCATATAGTGCCTTTAAATTCTCTCTTCATGTTGTCATACGTCTTGATGGAAATGACCAAAGATTCTAGGTCAACTACTAAATACCCCATGAGTTTTATGAATTTTAATGTACATATGTTCAAACCGGATCCATTGTCCAAGAAGACCCTCTTGATTTTATAGTTGGTGATTTGGACTTCAATGTGGAGTGCTTTGTTATGTGTGGGATTGATGGGTGGCATGTCGGCATTGCTAAAAGTGAGATGGTAGGATGAGGTAGTTGAGCCACAAGGTTTCGGAATTGAGCGAGAGGTATGTTGGTGGGGACATGAGATTCTTGGAGGGCCTTGTCAAGAAATTCATGGTGGATGGTGGATGTCTTGAGGAGTTCCAAGATGGAGATTTGTGTGGGGGTTTTCCCAAGATGGTCAAGGAGGCTGTATTCAGAAGTGGTAGTAGTGGAGGATGGGATGGTCCCTTTACGTTACGCGCCCACGACGGGTGGTAATAGCACATTTAGGAGTGGTAATTTTGAGTTTGATGGTGGTGAACCCACTACATTGTCATAAGGAGGTAGAATGTTGTTGTAGGTGATGTTGTTGGCTTGGTTGTTAGGGTTGGTGTTGGAAAATGATGGTTTGGATGTGGTTTGGCTATTGTTGCAATAGGGAAGAGGGTCTTGGTAGATGCCTAGGCCATCATTGGGTGATGTGTTGTTTCCTTCTATTTGGATGTTGCCACAATCAATGAGTTCTTGGATATATTTCTTTAATTTCATGCATTTTCTTGTGGCATGGCCCTTTATGCGATGATAGTCACAATATTCATTTTCCTTGTACCACGTGGGTTTGGGTTGATTTTAGTCAAATGGTTTCATTGTGGGGAACTCAACCATATTTTCTTGGACAAGTTTTTGGAACATAACCTCAAGTGGTTCATCCAAGTGTATGTACCTACATTTTGGATTGTTAGGGGGATTCTGTCTTGTAGGAGTGGGTGGAACCGAGACATTGTTTGAAACATTTTGGACTACATTTGTATCTTTTGGTTTAGGAGCAGTAATTTGAATGAACTTGGAATCGGTAGCACCATCTCCTATGGTGTTTTTGTTTTTAGTCCAAAATTTAGGTTTGTCATTGGATAATTTTTCGTTGCCATTCTTGTTGTAGATTTTGACCAAAACCTTTGCAATAAGGGCCTTTTCAATGGTGACCCCCTCTTCTATGATTTTGTCAAAGGTTGATGCACAATGTACTTGCAAGTGGAAGGCCATTTCTTGGTTGATATGAACGAGTTGTTTTTTAGGTGTTGTACAAGGTAGCCTACTAGTAAGGGCTCTCCATCTTTGTAAATTTGTTCCAAAACTCTCACCACTTTGTTGTTTGGTGTTGCAAATGTTGAGCATAGTGATCTCATGCTCTACGTTCTATGAGAAATGGGTGACAAATTTCTCTGAGAGATCGAAAAAAGTAGAGATGGAGCCTAGGAAAGTGTATAAACCATTCTCGGGCTTGTCCTCCTAAGCTTCATGGAAAAAGATGAAGGAGGAATTGGTCATCATAGGCTACTTCTTGGCATGCCATGAAGAATTCCTTAATGTGATCACGAGGGTCTCCTTATCCTTTGTATTTATCAAATTTTGGCATTTCTAAGTGTTGAGGAACAGGTGTGATGGTGATATTTCTGTCAAATGGATAGGGACATAAGTTTTCAAACTTATAATGTTTCTTTTGGGTACCTAGTTGGATGTTTTTGAGTGTGTTTTTCATCTCTTGCCATTCTTGGTTGAAAGGATTAGCAAGAGGTAATTGTGGCATGTATGGGGGTTGTTGTGATGATGATTGTTGATGTTGGAGATGGGTGTATTGTTGTTGTTGTGGATGGATGTATTGTTTTTGTGATGATGATTTTTGGTGTTAGGGATGGATGTATTGTTGTTTTTGTGCATGTGGAGGTAGGCCTATAGTTTGTGCGTAAATGTGAGACCCATATGTTTGTTGTTGTGGGATGATTTGTTGATTTGTAAGTGGTGGTTGTTGTTGGGTGATGTAAGGAGGTTGCATCAATGACCCATGGGGAGGCTGTTAATGCATGGATGATGTATATGTGTGCATGGGATTGGTATAGCTCATCAAGGGATTTTGTGTTTGATTGAATGGATTAGAGGTTTGGATGGGCATTTGAGTTGTGGGTGGTACCACTATTTGTGTGATGATTGATCCTTGAGGAATGTTCAAATGTGGGAGAGGTTGTGGCATGATTGTGGAGGTCTCTTGTTGATTATTTGGTGGAGGTGGTATGAAGGATATGTTGACATTGGATGGAATTATGGAAATGGACATATCGGAGGGTAGCATGCTATAAGGTAGTCTATAAGGTAGGTTGGATACTTGTTGTGAAATATTTATAATCCTCATGTTTTGGTCTAAAGTGTGGACAACATTGGTATTGGAGGCATAACTAGCCCATGGGTTGTTGTAGATGGGTTCATTAGGATTAGAGACACATCCCCATGGTTGATCTTGGATGGGAGAGGGTGGTTTGTCATGGAAAATGATTTTAAGTTTGTCATGGTCAAATGAGTATGGAAGGCATGCACCATGTTCAATGAGACATTCGAGAAATTCATCCTTATGGTTGTGAATGAATTGATCAAATTTGTTGTGTAATCTCTTTTCATTGAGAAAATTGACAAAGGTGGGGGAATAAGTGTGATGATGATGAGTGGATGTTTCAACCACTTCAGGTTGGTTGACATATCCCTCCATATTACTTGTGGTAGAGTCATGAGGAGAGAGCAGTTAGTAGCATGGATCCATTTGCTTCTTATCTTGTGATCGCATGATGGGAGGCATAAAAGGTGAGCTTGAATAAGATTTGGATGATGAGGTACCAATGATGAATGATGGGGATTTGACTCTAGGTTTATAATCTAGATCAAAACGATTAAGGACCAAGGATTATCCTACACACTTAGGGTGGACAAAGAGCCTAAGTGAAAGGATAATAGGATTATTTTACTTGGGGTAGACAAGATGCACGAAGTAAAATGGGATGAGGATTGATAATGCTTAGTTTATACTAAAATTAAGAAAGTCTATAACTTACCATAAACAAAAGGATAATTTGATCTAGATCCTAACCTTAGGATTTGGATGTGATTTGGATTAATTATGGATTTTGATAAGGATTGATTATGGATAGGGATTCTATGATTGGATAAAGATTAGGTTGATTTGAGGATAATGATTGATTATGGATTGGTAGGGATTGATTAAGGATGATATGATCGATTAGGGATGATGAGGATGGATTAGGGACAATGATTGATTATTACAAGGATAATGGTATGGATAATGATGGGGTTAATGATAGGCTAGGGCTAATTAATATGGATGACTTCGATAATCTATCAACTAATGAGGATGATGACAAGGATAATGATCAATGATTAGGATGGATCACAAGCTAAGAAGGACAAATGGACAAGGATATGGGTGAGGTGGCATGTAATGTCAAAGGATGATGTGGAAAGGGGATTGTTGGCAACCAAAAGGGTAAAATCTTGACTCTTTTGATGGCTTTAACAATGGGCATTGATTCAAAGGACTAGATGTTGATTTAGAGGACTGGGCGTTGATTCAGAGAACTAGGTGTTGATTTGTAGGAACTAGGCATTCATGTAGGACAGTGGTGGTTTCATGTGATTTTCAAGTTGGTGAGTTGGATTTTTCAATTGATTCAAATGGTTTTAGTCAATGTTGATGAGATTTCTTGGCAAGCAATACAAGCACTCCAAACAAGAGAATAAAATGGTCAAAGGTTAGATGGGAAGTACAATCATGATGTGTATGTTCAAGAAGCCCCTCAAGGCCCAAATTTCCATGGGTATAAACACAATCACAAAACAATTAAAGATAGTGCTTATTCTACCTAAGGTCAAGGTGAATGGTGACTTGTCAAGCCCACAACTTGGAATCTCTGACTCAAATGCAAACACACTGATTTATAATTGTGTCCATTATATTGTCTTCTTGAGAGAGGATGGATGGGGGCCTCTTGCACTAGAAAGATGATGCAATAAACCTTTCCCCAGAAAGCTACGTATAACTTATGCTAAGCCAAGGATTCCCATCTCATTTCAAGGGAGCCATATGGTGAGAATCGTTAGAGGATTCTGTGTCCTCTTGCCTTGAACAAATTGCCACAAGGTTGAAAAGGGTAGGCTTCAAACCAAAGGTGTTTAGTGGGGGATATTCGGGGGACCAACACATTATGAGTAGCTAGCAAACCACTTAAGGCTTTAACTAGTCTTACTAGGAGTCTAATATACACAAGGTATGCCTCCTTTCAAACTAGCATTGTATGGTAAGTGCTAATACCGGTTAGACTCAGCTTTTGCCTTATCCTCTTTTATATAGTGAACCGAATGAAAGTGCACAAAACACTTCAAACAATTCTACGTTCTTTTTAAGTGTCCAAATTTAACTGTTCCTATGTTTGTTGTAAACAAGGTTTATTTTAAATGCACCAAAGTAAATGTTTTCTAAGCTACACACACAAGGTTCATTTTAGTGCACCAAAATAAATGTTTCAAAAACCTTGCAAGAAACATTAGTAGTTTGAATGATTGGTCTTGGATGATCAAATGAGGATGCAAGACAAATTTTAGTCCAAGAAAATTAACTTTAGGCTAGGAACTAATACAAAGACCTAAGCACTAATACAAAAAACTAGGCGCCCTTATAAAAGATATGTGCTAATATGAAAGATTTATTATGTTTAAGATTAGGCACTAATATACCTAACTAGGTGTTGATCTATGGGACTGAGCGCTGATTCGTTGTGGCAGGCACTGATCCAAGTTTGGTAGAGTTTCCCCTTGTAAAATGCAATTTTTCTCAAAACAAAGAGTTAATCCTATAGAAAATGATGGCTAGACACTTAAAAACACCTATTAGATGCCAAGTGTAGACACCCAAAATTGACCTAGTTATCATTATTAAACTATTACATTATTCATCATTTGCATTTGTTTAACACATTTGAATATTTTTTCTATTTTCTCTTAAATCATCTATTTCTTCTATTAATTAAATAAATTTAAATATTTATTTAATTTAGTTCTTCTATAAATAAATAAAATCTATATTTTATTTATTTATTTCCTCATCATGAGCATAAATTAAATAAATTCATTTAATTAATTTATGACTTTTCTTTTAATCTTCTAAAAATAGCATTTTTCTCTATCATCATCTTATCTTTTCACTTTCTTCTATGTGCACAAGATAGGTCCTATGATAAACCAAGGGAAAAGAATGATTTAATTGGTTCTAAAAAGCAATTATCCTTGTCATCATATCTTTAAAATAGAAAAGCATTCTATTTTAAGGGGATTTATCTTATCTTTATCTAACAAAGTCCAACTAAATCATTTAATAAATGTAAGCTTCAAGGACACTGGTCTTGTGCACATTCACCTATGATCATGAATTTATCTCAACTGTTCAAACTATCTTTTCTTCTCCACCGTTGATCAACTTTTATTGAGTGCTATATATACACCCACTCATTCTCATTATCATCATCTCACCATATAGCATTCAGAGTATTATCTCAAGTATAACACTTCCATTAGCATCCATTGAGCATTTTGAGCCTTTCATCCATCGTCATGGAAGCTTTAGCATCTATGATTGTTCACAATTGAGAAGCAATCCACAAATCCAATCAAGGAATCAATACTCTAAGTGATTTGCTTTCATTTGTTTGCATTCTTGTGTCATTTAGATGGATTTTTTGAAGGTGGTAGGACTAGGTTTGATTTGCATTGTTTGATCATCCTAACCTAATTTTTCCTACTCACCCATTCTGGCACACCTAGTGGGACCCATGTCCTTGATTTAACATCTTTTTTGTATAGTTTATTTTTGTGATGTTAGATTTTTGCAGGGTTCCGAATGTAATTATTCCGTAGAAAATCACAATCGCATCGCAAATCACCGCAATTGGTTGAAAACAAAGTGCATTTGATCTACAGATTTTTGCATTTGGTCATATTTTGAGTGTAATTGCATAGTAGAGCATCACATTTGGTTTTTTCGGCCACATCTGGTCAGTTAGGGTTTCTTTTTTGCATGTCATGCACAATTGTTCAGATCCGACTGCAATTGAATCACCGACCATCACATTTGGCTTAAATTCATATGCAATTGGTTAGTAAATTTTTGTATTTGAATTTATTTCATGCATAATTGTAACCCAGATCATCGCAATTGGTTTTTCTGATACACATTTGGCTAAATCTTATTTCTGTTTGATTTCTTTGGCATCTAATCATATTTTTGTGCAGCATCTTATCCATCTGTCAAAGAAAGGAGGCTTTAAAACTACTAATCCATTTGTTGTAGCATCGATTGGTCCAAGACATATCATTTTTATCACTAATCTAGGAACATTTGGATTTGGTGCTTAAAAAGAACCATTGTTTGCTTCGTGTTTCTTTCATCTTTCTTGATTGCTTGTTGTGTATGTGTATAACCCAAATTTAATAACAAAAGTATCCTCTACCCTTGCCTATCAAATGGATCTTAGGTGCAAGAGAACTTGTTATTATCTCTAGAGGGCTTGCCTTCTCGGTGTGAGAAGGGGATGACCCAAGTGGTAACTAGCTAAAGCCAAGCTCTTCTAAACCATTATATAAAAAATGTGTTTATGGTGAAAGCCATACACAACGGGTGCTTCTATGTTACATCGATGAATGTTTCTCCCAAAACCTCGTAGAGCGTAACCTCCATGGGCTAGGAAGCCTCCATTAACAGAGTGAATTACCGCATGTGTAACCACCCGAATGGATGCCCATACTAGCAACCTTTGTGTAGTAGCCAAAAACCCTCTATTTGTTGATATAGGAGGACAAATGATTAGGCCTATGATAGCCATCCAACATTTTCACGGCTTATGGTAGAGATAGAAAAGTACCTCAAGATCTGCACGTCTTGAGGACTTGGAACTTGGTGTGCCTAAGAAGTGAGTGCACTATAAGGGGGAGATCGTACCCCAAGTTCCTGGAGCTATAAACCATAAGTAGGCATAGCTAGGGAAACCCAAGTGGGAACTCAATAGATATTGTCCTTGCCTAGCCTAGGTTGTACATGTTGGAAATGTTGGAGTGATTATTTTCTTATAACCATCATTTTTTTTTCTATCAAACATAGTCTAAAACCACAATTGAATAATACAAAATAACAATTGAATAGTAAACCATCGCAAATGTTGAAAAACCTTATGTAAATGAGCCACAGTTTGTCATATGTGGTCAAAATCTATACGCAATTGGTCTCCGTTAAATCTTGCTGCTAAAATCCATGTCAGACACATTTATTTATTTCCAGATGCAATTGACTCACAGTTTATCACATTTGTCAAAAAACCCAGCCGCAATTAAACCACTTTTTTTGTAATTAGCTTATTCTCGGTCGCAATTGAGCTATCATCCATTGCAATTGAATTATGCTACATCGTAATTGGTCATCTACAGATAATTATCCAAGATCTCTACTAAAATCCTCATTTTTGTTGTTGTCTAAGCCCTATTTCTAGTTTTCAAGCTTTATTTTGAGCATCCATCATCCAATTTACACATCAATCATTTCATTGAGCCTAGAATCATCATCTATTTTGGACTTTTGAACACTCATATCCATTGAGCCTCCTAAAACAAAAAACCAATCATCAAATCAAATCAGTGACTTTTTGTAGCTAAAGCCATCACTCAGGTCTGATTATCATCATCCTTAGCATCTTACCCAACAACAACATATCCCTTGAGTTCAAGAATCTATCTCTAGGGGTATTCCTTATCCAAAACTAAATGAAACAATTGAGCAACTATCCAATCAACCTAGCATCCAATCCAATTAGCAATCCAATTAGCCTATCAATAAATCAGACCATATCAAATCCATCAAAATAGCAACCAATCCAATAAACCAATCAAGCAATCCAATCCAAAAAATCAACTTACCAATCCAAAACATCCTAGAAAATGATCAATCCAAGCAACCCATCAACCAAATATCAAACAATCAACCATCATCCTAATCAACTTTGGAGTCTCAAACTTTGTGGAACAAGTCCACCAATCTAGGCCAACATCATCCAATGCCTCAAACAAGGAAGCAATACAAGGAATCCATGGAGAAAAACCTGCAACAATTCCAAAACACTCCTCTTAAGGATGCCTCACAATTTACAACTAGAATGAACCTGCAATACTTTTTACCTGAAGGTTACACTTTAAGAGCTTCATCCTCTACTCTGGGGCCACAAGAACAAGCACTTGTATATGAAGATTCTTTGGAAGATGACCAAATACCCCTTCAATATCCAAAAGCCATGTACCATGCCAATAAGATTATAGAAGCCAATTAACAAACAATACTTGTGAATTTGCTCAAAGGCAGAACTTTGCTGCCAAGTGACTTTGATTTGTCCACTATCCAAAAAGAAGCACCTTCAAATGTCACTCCTGCTACTATCACTACCATGTACACTAAGCCCATGACTACACCGTCTAATGTTGTGTCACCGTCCTTGGCTCAATTCCCTCCATTTCATACTCCTATCATCGCACAACCTCTCATACAATCAATTGTCATTGCTGAAATGCATGATTCCTTAGCTTCTCAACGTGCAAATCAAAATGCAACACCAATTTCACAAGCACTTGTAAGCTCTACTCAAAATGTACGTATTACTAATACGCCCCATGCTACGCAAAGCACTACAACCATAGTTCAAACACCTCAAGTGTCACAAGTGTCAATTACCAATTTGTTGCATGTTGAACCATCCCAACCATCCAATGCATCTTCCTCCATAATTACCATAATCATACACCAAACCAATCTAGACACTCCCCTTATTGACCTCAATCCTCCCAACACCAATCCTTCTCCACTTGACCGACTTTTCTTTGGATCACAGCCTTCCAATACCCAAACTTCTTATGTTAATCCACCCATTCTTTCACAAGCACAATTTCAAGCCAACCCATCTACCAATCTATCTTTCATATCCCAACCTCCATTGACAAATGTGTTTTCTGTAGTACAAGTTAATCCATCTACTGGAACATATGTATCATATACCAACCCATCCGCTAATGTCCAAAATCCATGTACTGTATCCAAATCTCCTTACACATCTTATGTTAACCCAAATCATGCAATCCAAAATCCATTGACCATCTCCCAAGCCCCACACAATTCTACTCGACAAACAACCTATGTCAATCCATCCCATGGTTCACATGTGACATTTGCATCCAGCTTCAATACTTTCACACATTCATTTGTTCCTCCACCACCTGGTACCCAAGGGCATAACACATATGTTCAATCCTACAACACCCAACTACCATATAAACCAAATCCAAATCCACAATACCATGTACCGCATCCAAGCCATCAAAGTCACATACAACATCAATCACAAATGGTTACTCCTAAGGAATTTCTAAAATTACGAAAAGATGTGAATAATATTCAATTGGGTCGTAACAAGAAAACATTTTCATTTGAGGAAGTGTGTCCTTATCCATTCGATAGATCATTGCAAATGACACCTTTTCATCCACATTTTGAAGTGCCTCAATTTGACAAATACAAAGGGAAAGGAGATCCTCATGACCATCTTAGAACTTTCTATGTCACTTGTCTAGATGTTGCCTATTATGACACATATCTTTTGCATCTATTCCCTCATAGTTTAGGGGGACAAACTATCGAATGGTTTTCTCATCTTCCTTCGGGGATCAAAAATTTTAGCAAATTGGCTAAAACATTCTTGTCACACTTTGCTTTCAACATTGAAAATGAGATCTCCATGAATGATCTTGTCACAAACAAACAATCCAATGGTGAGACATTTGCATCCTTTTTACAATGATGGCACAACATGGCTAGCAAACTTCCTTGGCAAATGCCCGAAAAACAACAAGTGGATATCTTTGCTCAAAATCTCAATATAGAATTTTTATTCCAATTGCAATTGCAAAGTACCACTTCATTTGATGAAATCATTTCCAAGGGAACAAATATTGAGAAAGCATTAATTGCCAAAGATGTGATGAAAATCTTTAAAGACAACAAAGACCACCTACAATCTTCAAATGACAAATCTAGTTCTTGGAACAAGAACAAAAATGTTGTTAATGATGGCATTGTAGATGCAAGACATGTCCAAACTATGAAAGCTCATGTGCATATTCAAGCTGCGAACAAAAGAACTACAAACAAAAACACACCATTCCTCCCAAGAGATCAAATCCAAGAAAATCCTCCACCAAGATGCAAGTTTACTCCTTTGGGAGAGCCTATTGAGGTTGTTTTGAAGAAACTTATTCAATCCAAAGCTATTATTTTACCAGAAGTGAAACCATATGAAGAATCTCAATTTAAGCCCAATTGGTACAAGGATAATGAATATTGTGAATACCATAGGGTGAAAGGACATAACACTATTGGATGTATGAAACTGAAACATCTCATTCAAAACCTAATTGATCAAGGCCTAGTTAGTTTAGAACAACCTAAGAAAACATCAAACTATGATCTTGATGCTTTCAAAGATCTGATCCCTGCTCATGATAAAGCAAGTGCCTCCTCTTCAGGGAGAAATGTCCAATCCACATATGAGTCATCCACCATTGGCCGCATTGATCATGCTCGTATATCAACCGTCTCCATAAAAGCAACATAACCTATTCATATCCAAGATGCAAAAGAGTCTGATTGTGTTGTTACCACTCGTTGTGGTCATGTGTCAATCCAAGTTGCACCGTCCATTACAAGACTAACAATGGGATACAATATCCTTGATCACTTAGGTAAAACTCCCACGCATATCTCCATTCTAGAACTTCTACACTTATCCCTGCACATAAAGCTATCCTTGACCAAGCATTGTAATAATCATTGGTCCCCAATAACATAGACACTACATAGTTTCAAGCCATGGTAGCAAGCATTACATGCCCATATCACTTAACCTTTTCTAACAAAGACCTATCACCACTTGGTTCATCCCATAATGAAGCCCTTCACATTGAAGTCTTTGTTAATCAATGCTGCATTAAATGAATCAAAATAGATGGTGGAGTGGGTCTAAATATTTGTTCATTAAGATTAATAAAATTATTGGGATATTTTGAGGATAAAATTGATACATAAAAAAGCATAATAATTAAAGCATATGATGATGCTGAAAAAGAATCAGAAGGGATTATAACTTTTCCTATCACATTTGGTCCAGTCACTATAGATACTTATTGCCAAGTCCTTGACATTGAATTGCCATATAACATTATCCTTGGTCATCCTTGGATCCATGCCATGAAAGTTGTGCCATCAACTTACCATCAATGCCTCAAATTCCCTCATAATGGAGCTGAGATTACCATTCCTACATATCCCAATCCTTTTGAGTTCTATGGAGCATATCAAGCCAAGTATCAAACTCCTAATCGTATACCTATCAACATTGAAGCATATCCATCCATGTCCTATGTTGATCCTACCGATCTCAACAAAGCATCTTCAAGCAAATCCATCCCTAACATAGAAATCAAGTACAAGGACAAAGGACTTGGTGAGTATAAATTGCAAGAATCCTGTTGTGTTGGAACATTGCCTCTATCCCCAAAGACCTATGGAAAATCATCAGCATCTAAAGCATCATCATCTCGAACAATTATCAAAGCTCCTTCTACAATGTTTATAAAATTAGGACTACTAGATAACGAAGACAATGAAGACATTCATTCATGGATTTTTTATGATGAAAATGATCAAAAAACACTTGAAGTGGAGTGTTACAACAATGGTTTCTGCATCATCAAAAACATGGGATAAAAAGGACAAGGTGGTCTAGGAATGCATGAGCAAGGACCTACAGAACCAATCACTGTAACCAAGAAGTTTAATAAGCAAGGTCTAAGGTATGGATAGGAGGACACGCCTTCTAAAGACATCAAATGTATTCTCGACATGGTAGCTGAAGCTTTCCCTGTAGAAGAGACTTCTAATCCGGATACCATCAATGGCTCTTCCCTTTACCTCACTGAACTATTTCATGACCTATCTGTTTTCATGATCTCATTCACAAACTCTATTTCCCAACCCTCATCATCTGACTTACCTCTCGTATATCCCAACCTCATTGATTGGGACCAACATGGGGCACCTATGTTGGATACATTTCAAAATGATGAAGCTCTAGTAGAATTCTTGGGATTAAGAATAGGTTTGCCACTTGGAGATCATAAGGTGGGCTAAAAAATGGATTTACCTCAATTAACATACTTTGGGGGAAGTATCAAGGCCTCTAGTCACAAAAGTGAAATGAATAAAAAAGAAAATAAAAGGTCTCTAGGTGAAAACTTCAAGGCACCTCTTGACCGAGAGAAAGTAAAAATAAAGGACGTACTCGATGGCAAAAACCTCTTCAAGGCACCTAAGGATGGATGACTTGACCTCCCTTTGAGGGAATATTAGGAACAATCACCTTTGCTAATTGAGAAATCCTAGGAAATAAATCTTGGTACAGAATAGAATCCTAAAATCATACATATGGCTGCACCATTATCAGAGCAAGAAAAAGAAGATTTTATGGCATTCTTCATGAAACACACAATCAATTTTGCATGGACTTATGCAGATATGTCAGGATTGGATCCATCACTTGTGGTACATCACTTAGTAGTATATCCAAATGCCAAGCCAGTGAAGTAGAAACTTCAAAAGATGCATCCTCATGTAGCTTTGTTAGCAAGGTGGAAATTCAAAAACTTTTAGATGCCAAATTCATAAGACCCATTGATTATCTTGAGTGGGTGTCGAATCTTGTACTGGTATCAAAACTAGATGGAAGCATCCATCCTTGTATAGACTTTATAGATCTAAACAAAGCATGTCCAAAAGATGGATTTCCATTGCCAAACATTGATATCATTGTAGATCTCATATCTACGCATGAAATGCTATCATTAATGGATGGTTTTTCAAGATACAATCAGATTTTAATTGCTCCTGGAGATCAACACAAAACAACTTTCATCTGCCCATGGGGTACCTATTGTTGGAGAGTGATGCCATTTGGTCTCAAAAATGCCAGAGTGACATATCAACAGGCAATGATAGTAATCTTCCATGACCTTTTCCATACCATAATGGAAGACTATGTGGATGATATCCTAGGAAAATCTAAAACTCGAGAAGATCACTTGAAAGTGTTGGAACAAATCTTTGATAGATTAGAGAAATATCAAGTTTGATTAAATCCAAAGAAATGTGTGTTTGGTGTAACATCAGGAAAGCTATTGGGTTATATAGTATTAAGAAGAGGTATTGAGGTGGCCCCCCCTGAATCAGGCTGGTCTAAACTCAACTTCGATAGAGCTTCTAAGGGAAACCTAGGTCAAGCAGGAGGGGGAGCATTGGTAAGAGATGACAAGGGAAATGTCATGGGAATCTATGTTGGGAACCTTGGAATCCAATCTACAATTTTATTGAGGCCTATGCGGCTTACCAAAGTATATGACTAGATAAAGACCTTGGTATCAAGAAGCTAATCATTGAAGGGGATTCTAAAAATATATTAGACATGATCAAAGATAAAGTCATTCCTAGATGGAACATCAAGGACATAATAAACCTTAGTAAAGAGGAACTTAGGTATATGGACAAAGTGGTTGTACAACACACTTATAGAGAAGGTAATTTAAGAGCTGATGGGATAGCTAATAGTGGCTATAACATCAATGATTTCATAACATGGAAAAGGGATGATGACATCCCTAGGAACATCTCAAACTTCATTATTAATTACTAAATCCTACAAAATTAATGTTGAGCATGCTCTGGTGGAGAGAGGGACTTCTCACATGAACCAAAGTATGCATACTAAGAATCTCAATCATTATTAGATATGCCTCAAGCCCACTACCATGTTGGCAAATGTCATTCTATTCTTGACTCTTCTCTATCTCATTTGCAGAGCCAATTATAGAGTCCAAGAAAACAACAAAAATAAGATGGGTGGAGATCTCAACTAGATGGAACTAACCCAACATGATAGACTCAAAGAAAATGGAGAGTTGTGGGAGATATTATAGAGAGGAGACCTTACCTCTTACATATAGTCTATGAAAAGGTATGATACCATTATGTCTAGGGAGTTTGTGGATACTTGGAAAGTTAGACAAGTCTATATCAGAGGGATCACTTTTAGAGTCTCTGAGGAGCTGATTGCAAAAGCCATGGGGCTTAAACTGGATGGAGCTTGTATAGCCAAAAGAGTTAAGGGGAATTACAAAGAGGATATGTTGAAATTCCTTCTAGAGGATGAGACTGTCACTAGATTGTAGAATGGCTTTAGCAGAGAAGACCTATTAGGCATTTGGAGTGATGTGACAGAGGTGCTAATGAGATATGTCACATTGGAAGGTAGGTACAAAGATTCCACTCATATCTATTTCCTCTGTTGAATCATTTTTACCATAGTATTAGATTCAATTTCCCTTTTTGGCTATACAGTTCCCTTGAAGATTTGGTTCAAAAAGTCTTGTTTAGAGAAATAAACTCTTCCCCTACACCAGAGCCTAATTTACACTTTGTATAAATTTGAGCTAGCTTTAACCCCTACCCTAGGGTTTAGACCAAGGATTTATAACCCTCATCTTATCAAAAACTTTCTTGAGACCCCTGGTAAGAATAATGAGGACAAAACCCCTATCAGTGGTGAGGGATCTCAGAGGGGAAACAAAGATTTTGATGAGGGTTCTCAGGGTAAGAAAAATCTTGACAAGGGTTCTCAGGTCAGGAAGTTGGCTGGGAAGGGGAAGGGGAAAGAGAGAGAGGGTTCCTCTACTCGTTTGGGTGAACCCACCCACACTATGACCAATAGGGAAGCCACCAAGGCTCAAAAGCATAACACCTCCCAAACTGTTATAGTGAAAATGGGAAAAATGATTCTTCGCAACATGAACATTCCCCAATTTGCCCACTCTGCTAATTCGAAAGTGGAAGAGCAAGTCAGAAAACCCCAACTCAGTAGCCAAAAGGGGTCTATCAGGGAGGGGTCCTCTCAACATATTGGCATCAAGAATGTTCATCCTACCAGCAAAAAAGGGAAGGGCAACATAGAAGAAAGTTCTGATGATGATGTCATTGTTCTGGATACTAAAACTGATACTGTGCTTGATGAGAAAGAAGATAATAGAAAAGGCAATCTGAAGAGTCCTATTCAAATGGACAAGGGTAAAAGCATTCTCAAGGGCTGTAAATGTACTAACCCTATCAACACTAATGATTCCCCTTGTAAGAGGAATAAGAAGTCAATGGATAAAACCCAGGAGGATCAGAATAGTGAATGTAACTTGTACACCAAACTTATGGACAGAGTGGCCACTCTGTATCAGGCTATGGACCTTCAAAATCAGGTGCTCAAGTGGTAACTCACTCAGCTCCATCATGTAAAGAAGAAAATCCAGCAGCTCAAAGTCATTACCCAGCTGGAAACTGAGGAGTGGCCTAAGGAAAGTCATGATGAGCTGTGGGGGCAGGTTGAAAAGATGGCTACTAAGTTTGAAAAATGGGAAAGGATGGAGGATGAAATAGGGTAGATAAAAGTGACTCAGGATAACCTAGATAGGAAAGTTTCTAAACTGGTCAACTATAGTAAAGTGATGGTTAAAAACTCAGCCACTACTCTTTATGTGCTGAAAGAGGAACTAGAAAGAAGGAAAACTATGATTTAGGGGTCTGTGGGTAAGGTGAAACAACAGGACAAAAAATAGGGGAAGGTGGTGCAGGCCAAGGATATCAGCAGCAAGGGTAAATAGGTGACTCTCTAGAGCCAAGATACTGAGAGTGAGGAAAAAGGCAAGCAGATGATCTAGGCTCAGCAAGATCGTGACGAGGAGGAGAACTCTTTCTTAGAGAAGCTGGAGTTTTTGAGGAAAGAATAACAAGCTATAAGCAGCCTTAAGACCATAGTCAGGTAGGATGGTCGGTTACTAGTTCTTCTTGGTTTGGCTCGCCTTTGTTGTTCTCTTGTTTTACCTCTTGTAAAACTCATCCTTTTTGCCTTTTTTAGCCTCTATATATGGGTTCGAGCCCTTCTCAATTACTTTTATCAAAACAAGAGCTATCAAGGTAGATCCTAAGAAAGTGAAAGATATAATGGACATGCCTCCTGCAAATAATCTAAAACAACTCCACAGTCTTCAAGGTAAGTTGCAGTCCATCCGCAAATTTATAGCACATTTAGCAGAAAAATGTCATCCTTTTCAACATTTACTCTATAAAGAAGAATCTTTTAAATAGGATGATAAGTGCCAATGAATTTTTGATCAGATCAAGAAATATCTAGTGAATCCACCAGTGTTGGTACCCCCTATACCTAATAAAACCATTGTTACTATAAATCTCTACAACAATAGCAGCTCTAGGTGCTTTACTAGCTCAACATGATAATCTAGGAAAAGAACAAGCCATCTACTACATCAGGAAAACCTTGGTAGGTTATGAGCTCAATTAATTGTCAATGGAAAAAGCATGTTTGGCAGTAGTGTTCACTTCCCAAAAGTTGTGGCATTATATGTTAAATCAGAGAACTGAGATCTTATCTAACTTTGACCCACTCAAGTATATGTTGTCAAAAGTAGTGCTCACAAGAAGACTAGCCAAATGGGTAATGATTCTCAGTGAATTCGACATAGAGTTTATTGATTGAAAAGTAATAAAAGGACAAGTAATAGTTGATCAACTAGTAGAAGCACCCATAACAAATATTCATCCAATTTGTGTAGAATTCCCTAATGAAGAGTTATTCAACTTACATCCTACAACAGTTTGGCAACTATATTTTGATGGTTCATTCACACAACACGGATCTAGAATGGGCATATTGTTCATCACCCCACAAGGAGATTGTATACCTAAAGCATACAAGATAGCTTTTCCTTGTACAAATAACATCACAAAATATGAAGCATTATCATAGGATTGTGCATGGAAGTACAATGGAACATCAAACAACTACAAGTCTTTGGAGACTCATATCTCATAATTAAATAGGTTCAGGATGAGTACCAAACAAAGGATGAAAAGCTTCTTCCTTACAAGCTAATAGTCAATGATTTCAAGAAGTACTTTTCCAAGACCACATTTGAATAGATTCCTAGGATCAATAACAAAGTAGCAGATGCCATGGAAACAATTGGTTCTCTTCTAGACATGCCCAACAATGCACATAAATATGAGTTTCTAGTAGAACAACTTTTGATCCCAGCATTTCAAATACCTCAATCCAAGCTGGTATGTGAAGTTGTTGGTCCCAATTCACCTTGGTATGAAGATATATATGAATACCTTCACAACCAAGCATTCCATTTCCACTTCTCAAACTCCCAACGCAAAACATTCATATGCAGAGACTCTCATTACACTACCATTTGAGATACCCTATATCGAAAGAGCCTTGATGGTATCTTACCTAGATGTCTTGGCTCAGATGAAGCTAAAACTGCCTTACATGAGGTACATGAAGGTGTCTATGGATCGCATTCTGCTGGCCCTAATCTTACTAAAAAACTCTTGACAACAGGTTACTATTGGCTGACAATGGAGAAAGATGCATAGCAATTTGTCAAGAGATGTCTATAGTGTCAACAACATGGTGATCTTATACATGCTCCAGTGCATGAACTACAACCCCTCATAACTCCATCACCATTCTCACAATGGGGACTCAACCTCATAGGGAAAATCCATCCATCCTCTTCTAATGGTCACAAGTTTATCATTACAACTACTGAGTATTTCATGAAGTGGGTGGAAGCTATACCCATGACATACATAACTGGTAACCAGATATCCAAATTTATCCTTCATTATATCATCTGTCGTTACGGTATTCCTCAAGCCATAATCACTGACAACAACTGCCCATTCAAGAACCAAGAAGTCTATGATTTGTGTCATGAATTCCATATCCAACATAGATTTGCTACACCATACTACCCTCAGAGCAATGACCAAGCTTAGGCTTCAAACAAGACTATCGTCAAGATCCTTAAGAAAACAGTCAATGAAGTTGGTCATGATTGGCACTTACAACTTAATCCAACATTGTGGGCTTATCAAACTAGTGTTAGAACTCCAACTGGTGCTACACATTACTCTTTGGTTTATGGAACTAAAGTCGTCCTACCCATTGAGGTCAAGATCCCATCATTGAGAGTTTCCTTGCAACACATTGTCTCTGATGAATAATACATAAAATCTAGATTAAGTGACCTTGAATTACTTGATGAAAGACGTCTAGTAGCCCTGAATCATCTCTAAGTATATCAGAATCATCTTCATCATAGTTATAACAAGAAAATTAGAGAGAGAAGGTTTCAAGTAGGTGACCTTGTCCTAAAGAAAAATTAAAAGAATCAACAGGATTGTGACAGAAAAGGCAAGTTTGAACTGAATTGGCTTAGACCATTCATAATCATAGTAGTCTCTGGATCCAGAGCATATAAATTATCAACACCAGAAGGCATTCCCTTGGATGAACCCATCAATAGTGTTCATCTCAAGAAATTCTATGTTTAATCCTCAGAGTATCTATCCAAAAAAAATCAAAATAGTAAAGAAAAATCATTCATCCTATGGTGAAAACCTGGTAAACATGCGCCCTAGATAAGTATCATAGTGGAAACCTGGGAAATAGGTGGTATGTGTTAAAGGCTAGTTCCCACCATCTATTTTGTATTCATTTATCTCTATAATCCATTCTATAATTATCCTACATAATCCACATCATAATCCACTAGTCCCCTACATAATTCACATCATAATCTGCTATACCTTTACCATAATAACGCTTGTTATCCTCAATAAGATCTATCCATCTTTGCAGGCTACTATGGTTAGAAACTGTTGGAGTCAATATGTTATTCCACCTTACGCTAAACCATCTAGGTTATCACCTAACCCATGATCACCTCGTAATAAGTCCATCCCACACTGGGGGCACTTGCTTGCACCTCATTTCGAAGTGGACCTTCAGAGCGTCATTATCAAACATTTTGTAAAAAAAATTGTAAATGCATTGTAAACACATTCACACCTTAAAATATTCCCAAAAATCCAAAAAACAAATTCCCAAACTCCAAAAAAAAAACAAAATATTCCCAAAATCCAATATATATATATATATATATATATATATTCCCCTAAAACACAAAAAAATCAAATATCCAACAAAAATGCCAAGCAATAAAATCAATCTATCAAATCACTCCTTTTAATAGATCATATTCATTCATGATCCAATCCCAGCCAATCCTCACTGCATCAAATCACATCAATCCTATTCATCACTGATCTCTCATCATCACCATCTCATAATAAATGAGAACTACATATCATTTCTATCATTTAATGCCTTGATCCCATAGATACACGGTATGTAGGCAATCTAGTGTATGAAGGAAATACCTAGATTCAGGCATAAGGTGATACCCCTTCTTTTGTCATCCATCTTTCTTCTGATCATCCTTTTCTATTTTCATCACACTTTCTTTTGTCATCATATGTCTCACATCATAATTAAAACCCATAACTACATATTCATCATGTCTCATCATCATCGTGTGGTGCTTTGATCCCATTGATACAAGGTATGTAGGCAGTCTGGAATACAAAGGAAGTATCTAGTATGCAAGTACCAACAATTCATTCTTCCATCCGTCTATTATCTTCTCTTTCATCCACCTTCTTCTCTTTGACTAACACAAGTAGAAAGCAAACTATGTATGCCTCGTAGCTCAAGAGCATACTAAATCAAGGGCCAAGCTAAAAGTTATTTGTCCACCATCCCTTACACCAATATTTGTTGCATCTATCTCCAACAAATCATCTTTAGCCTTCAACAAGATATATCCTTCCTCATAACAAGGTGCTATCCAATCCATCCAAGAGCATTTAAATTTGGCAAGAGAACATGATGGCTATTACTTTTGTTTATCTTTTGATTTATCTTTTGTCCCTTTCTATACCTAGTCAAGACTACCTTGATCTATCATATCTTGGTATGTTGAGATGAAGTATAGGCTAGGGCATGGTCATTGGCTTTCGTATGTTGTGTTTGTGGGATGATCTTATTCTCCTACTATGCCTAATGGTATCTTGTATGTGTTGGGATTAGCATCTTGCATCTAGTAATATCTTTTGCATTTGAGAAGCTAAACAATCTCCTATACATTAAGACTATTTATGTTAAGAATATTTCTCATACATATAACCCACAAGGTTTCATTATGTCTAGTGGAGGTGAGTTCAAACCTTTGTTTGTAGAGTTAAAAGTCCATCTTGGAAAAATAGCTAATATTCATATCTTGTGTATGTTGGATCAACATCTTGAACTGATACGTTAGACAAGATTGTATTACATTGTATGCATTGGATACATGACACCTTGGTCCTCTATACCTTGGTGCATACTATCTATATGCCATATCAAACATAAGGATTGCAAATCTCATAACTTTGTGGCAATCGTTAAAGTTGTCTCTATCCATCCATTCATCTTGCAATAACACAATATCACTCATGAGAATTGATCATTGGTTGTCTTCACCCCTTGTTATGGTCTTCATTCTTCTCATCCTACTAAAACAAATGTGTTAGACATATACCATTTACATTATCCACCATTATCATTTATAATATAGTATCACCTATCGTTTCCATCACATTTGTATAACATATATCATGACATATTTTCATTACACAAGTTACCATCTATTTATTATTATATGCATAAACATAAACACCCATCATATACATATTCATTAAACATGTGCATATATACATCCATATCCAGAGCATGAAAAATCATAAACACATAACACATCATGAACATCCATCTCATATATATATGAATAAAGGTCAATATACAATGTGTGTCTCATAGATATACAAAGAGCTTATCAAAATATGCATTAGGCTCACAGGCCTCATAATGATACAATATATATGCAATAAGACTATGTCCCAGGTCTGGCATGGGTGGTACTCCTTGAGGAAGCCTCACTTTGGTCCTTGCTTGCTTCACTAGTACCCCTCTATACTGGAGGCCCCATCACCGAAGCCACTGATCATGAACTTCTTGTCCTCCTCGACTGGCCTGATCTACTATGAAAGCTGGGCTATCTCTAATCAATGGGTACTACACCAAAATATAAGCCTCTATAGTACTCAGCCTTAGCTCGTGCTGAACCAACCTCACCCTGCACTCAGACAAGCTCTCTAACCAAAAACAAACTGGCCTGATCTATGCCCAAAGCCACAATTGTTACATCCCTCTAAGATACTACAACATCTCTCTGAGTAGTGAGTTTGGCTATAGTCTCATCATCAACCACTATTTGGATGTGTGCCGGTTGTACCACCTGTACTGGCTGTGCTGCCTGTACAACTTGATAAGCCTCTATCTCAACCCTAGCCTATCTCATAGCTAAGAAGGCACTATCTTTGTCCCTCTCTACCCTCCAGAACTTGGCCTCCAACCTAATCCTTCGGCCCATCTCATGCCGAAGATGTCATCGTAGTCCATCCACCTCTCCTCCATCACCATCTCTACCTCCCATAGCCTACTGCTGTGGTAGCATAGCAACATGTCTCGGTATCTGTCCACCCTATACCCTAGGTACTGGAGCAATCACCTGTACTCTAGGTGGCCTCCTCTGTCCTCTAATCATGCCTCTCCTCGGCCTAAATACTCCAAAATTGACCTAGTTACCATTAATAAAATATTACATTATTCATCATCTGCATTTGTCTAACACATTTGAATAATTTTTCTACTTTCTCTTAAATAATCTATTTCTTCTATTAATTAAATAAATTTATATTTATTTAATTAATTGTTCATCTATTTTATTATCTATTTTCTTCTATTTTCCTCTATCTATAATTAAATAATTTTTAATTATTTAATTATCTCTTCATTCTTCTTAAATTAAATAAATTTACATATTTATTTAATTTAGTTCTTCTATAAATAAATAAAATCTATATTTTATTTATTTGTTTTCTCATCATGAGCATAAATTAAATAAATTCATTTATTTAATTTATGAATTTTCTTTTAATCTTATAAAAATAGCACTTTTCTCTATCATCATCTTATCATTTCACTTTCTTCTATGTGCACAAGATAGGTCCTATCTTAAATCAAGGGAAAATAATGATTTAATTGGTTCTAAAAAGTAATTATCCTTGTCGTCATATCTTTAAAATAGAAAAGCATTCTATTTTAAGGGGATCTATCTTATCTTTATCTAACAAAGTCCAACTAAATTATTTACTAAATGTAAGCTTCAAGGACACTTGTCTTGTGCACATTCACCTATGATCATGAATTTATCTCAAATATTCAAACTATCTTTTCTTCTCCACCGTTGATCAACTTTTATTGGGTGCTATATAAACACCCACTCATTCTCATTATCATCATCTCACCATATAGCGTCCAGAGTATCGTCTCAAATATAACACTTCCATTAGCATCCATTGAGCATTTTAAGCATTTCATCCATCATCATGGAAGCTTTAGCATCTATGATTGTTCGCAATTGAGAAGCAATACACAAATCCAACCAAGGAATCAATATTCTAAGTGATTTTCTTTCATTTGTTTGCATTCTTGTGTCATTTAGATGGATTCTTTGAAGGTGGTAGGATTAGGTTTAATTTGCATTGTTTGATCATCCTAACCTAAGTTTTCCTGCTCACCCACCAAGGTTAACAAAAAGGTACACAAAATGTTAGTTCTATGCTAAGTGAGGACAGACACCAATATGCTAGGCTAGGCACTAATTTGCTACATAGGCACTAATCTACTATGACAGATGTTGATCCGAGATAGGCAGCATCTCCCCTTTGTAAAATTGATATTTCCTGCAAAACACAGAGCTAACAACTCCAAAAAGTTAGTAAAAAGGCATCTAAGACCTAACACAAACATAAAATATTGAGATTGATGAAAAACCCATAAAAATCAAGTGTTTTACCTTATGTTGGGTTAGGTACTGATGTGCTGAGTTGGGTGTTGATTCCCCAGATAGGCGCCACTCTGCATAAATTAGGCATTGATCTAACCTGTCACAAGGAAAACTACATAAAACATGCAATTTTATTAGTGCTAAGGTGGTGGGGGTCCCACTAGGCATGAAAAAAATGTCTACCTATGAAAATGGGACCCTAAATTGGATGCTAACTATCCTAATTACACTCAATCCCAAGTCCAAGGGACCTCAAGATTGAACTAGACTACTAATACACTAACTATGTAAATTGCACCCTGTATAAGCCTATTAGTAGTTATATGCCCTAATAGATGATATACTATGATATATTATGCTATACTACTTAGAATTGCACTAATTCTATTGATGTTGAGCACTCAATTGGATAGAGTTTCTTTGCATATGATCGCTTGTTGAAAATCGGATGTGGAGGCCTCAATTTATAGATTTTTGGGGATGGAATTGGAGGGCTAGGATCATTTTAGAAGATCAATGGTTGAGATTGCTTGAGGATCCTCAAGAATGGATAATTAGACAAATGGAAAGCAAGGATTGGATGAGAAGTTTGCTCCAAGATTCAAGGGATGATCAATGGATAATATTGTAAGTTTGAATGGATGGATGGCTAGGATTGGGTAGGTGTATGACATGTAAGGACTCATTTATGGAAAGGTAAGGCTTGGATTTTGTGAGGAATTTAAATTCCATGGAGAGAACAAGTGGAATTTAAAATTATAAGAATACTGTTCAAATAGTACCACATGTAATTCTAAATTAGCATGAATAGTGACACATGGAGTGGGGTGGAAGAAATAGGACAAATGTACACTTTATGGAAGATTTGACCATGCTTCCAAAGTACCAGTTGTCATGTACATGTGTGTACATAAGATGACAAATGGACTTCTAGAAACACGGGGGTTTATAATGACGAATTAATTAAAATTAATTCATGTGCACATGGATTAGAAGAAGATAATGATGATTACGAAAAGTAATCAAAAGTGAACAAAATAGGGAATTTAATAAATATGATATTTTATTTAATTTTTGAAATGTGATTTATGAACTATAGTAAAAAGTATTTAATTTTTAAACTATAGTAGAGGAATTTGATTTTTAGGGAAAATGTGCAGAATAAATTAATTATATAATTAAAAATTATTTAATTAATATGTGGATCAGATGAAGTGATGCAGGTTAATTAGGGTTGGATTGGGTAGGTGGATGCAAGTGGTTGTGACTATTTTCAAATGTCTACAATACTTTTCTGAAATCTAGTTTGAAAAAGTACCTAGATTGAACAACAAAGTAGCAAATGCCATGGTTACAATAGGGTATCTTGTTGATATGCTGAAAAACATCAAGTAGTGTGAATTCCTCATTGAGGAATTAGCAACTCTAGCATATGATGTTCCACAATCTGAACTAGCCTATGAAATTGTTGGTCTCTTATCCCTTTGGTATCAAGACATATATCTCTACCTCCATGATAACATCATCTCACTTGATCTATCCTCCACCCAACATCACACTCTCATCCATTGAGCATCCTGTTTCACCATCCTTGGTGACAACTTATATCAAAGAAGTCTTGATGGTACCTTTTTAAGGTGCCTCAATTTAGGAGAGCCAAACCACCTTACAAGAGGTACATGAAGGTATTTATGGTGCACACTCTAGTGGGCCTTCCCTAGTAAAGAAGATCTTGAAAATAGGCTACTATTGGCCAATATTGGAAAAAGATGCTCACCAGTTTGTTAGGAAATACCTTCCATGTCAACAACATGGTGACTTGATTCATATTGCATCTCAAGAATTGTAACCTATCACTTCTCCTTGTACATTTTCACAATGGGGGCTTGACCTCATCAGTAAAATCCATCCATCCTCCTCCAATAGCCATAAATTCGTTACTACCTGTAAGCACCAAAATCACACACAGCCTCCATGAGGACCCCGATGATGAATCATAATCCTTGTCATATACATATAAGCATGAAATAATGCCCTCTCAGTAGTGATTCTCTTGGTAACATGTGGTTCCTTCTACATTTTGTTGTTTCCCCTTTTTCATTCTACCCCTTTCCCCACTTTCGACACTTGTTGATTTGCATTTCTTGTGCTTGTGAATTTGTCCATAAGCCTTGTATTCATCCATTTGTTGTGTTTTCACCTCTCCCTAGTGTTTTTCATCCATTACCACCCCTAGGAGCCCTCTATAAGACCTCCCAATGCATCTCCAACTTTCAAATTTCTATTTTAGTCAAATAGTACAAATCTCCTCCTATTATATCTAGATCTCTCTTGGGAGATCCTACATTTGCAAGTGGAGATTTGCTTTTTGACCCTTGATTGATCAGTTTCTGTAGGAAGATCATCTTCTTTTCTCCTCCTCTTTCATCTCCCATCCTGCACTTTCAACCAAGAGCACTCCTCTGAGGGTCACCCATGGGTCACCCTCAAGAAACCTAGGGTTGCTCCCAAGTGATCCCAACTGGTGAAAGGGGTGACTAGGTGGCGACCCTATTATCTTTTCTAGCTGTGATTAAACTTGAGTTTTTGACCAAAAAGATAACTCTGGTTTTGCCCATTTTTTATTCTGTTTGCATGGATTTTTATCCCAAAGATAAAGATAACTATTTAATACACTCACTCATGCATATTTAGCTCATTTTTATCTTTATTTATTAACCCATGCATTATCTTTATCCATTTCTTCTTGAGTGATAAGCTATATTAGTTAGATCACTCCAATTTTAGCCCAGATCACTCTTGTGTCTTCTAAGTTAACTCATCAATAAGAGGGATTTAAATATTCATCCTCTACACCTCTTATGCCTTCTTCAAACCTATAAATACCCCCACCCTCAAGAAAAAAAGGAGGCAATTTCATTTGTGTACACAGTTCTTGCAAGTTATTGCTCTCTAATCAAGAATCCATATGCTCACATAAGACATTTGAGACTTTTGCTTTTTATTTTTGTCTCATTTAGATTTTCTAAAAGCTCATTTAGAATTGATACGTTTCTCATGTCACAAGAAATAGTGCTCACAAGCTCACAATTGATCTCTCATTCAAGCTTCCAAAATCTTCTTTTGCATCCCTTTTCTTATTGTTGCCAAGAGGATCACCCCGCTACTACAAGAATATTAGAGGTTTCCATACAAGGATTTCTAAGAGTAGTGGAGGCTCACATATCTTTTTATTCTATCTTCCTTCATGCTTTTTATTTCATAGTAATTAGAGAATCAAACATTGGTCTTGGAAATAGAAAATACATGTTACTTTTTCCTTGATAGGCTAAGTAGATCTTGCAACATTAAAGTAGTTTACTTTCAAAAGTTCATAGATTAGATTCATTTCAAAGCAAATTTCCTTTCCTAGAGTAATTGTTCCACATATTCAGAAAAACAAACCAAAAACATAGATTCAATTGCATTAGGTAACTTCATATTATTTTGCATCCATTTTCTAATTACTAGAATAGAAAAAAGTACTTTCATTTCCATAAATAGTAAAAAGCAAATTTTTTCTTTTTGTACTCATATAGGCTTACATGCATCCAAAAAATGAAAATAACAAAAATATTAGCATCGTAGAGCACTCACAAACCCTTGATTCCAACACAAGGTCAATTTTGGTCAACATTTTAGCAAAACCCTTGATTTCAACAGAAGGTCAATACGAGGTCAAACAAACCTTAAGTCAAACCCTAGGTCATATCAAGGTTAGCTTTGACTATCTCTCTCTTGGTTTAAGCTCACGAATGTGCCCTAGACTTAGAGGTGAGTGGGTGTGGGAAATCTTAGATGAGATAGAGGAGATCCACTCTAGACAACAACAAGACCAAAAGGTAATTGAACAAAAACAAGAAAGGTTCAAGACATTCCAAATATAGGTTGTCATCCAGCAATTCAAATAATCACACCAACTTGAAAGAAGTATCAATGGAAACAACAATCAACCCACACAATTTTGGAACCTTAGAAACCCAAATAAAATAATGGTGACTAGTGACCCTTCGAGTCATATAGTTATTTTAACAATGGTCACAAAACACCACATCAGAACAAATGCACAACAAAGGCCTCATGACTGGCCAACCACTCTATGCGAAGTCCAACTCTCAAGCGATCCAGACTACCCCTATTTTTCCCCTCTTCTCGACTGGCTACTTCCATGAGAGTGAGAGTGATGTCGAGGTTCACTTCGTGGCAAGGATAGGGGTCCATGTTCATGCCAATGTTGACTCGACTACCCTAGGCCACTGAGTCATGTTTTTGAGTATACATATTTTGGTGAACTTGACGTGAAGAGAAATTTTTTTTGTTGATCTTTTTGCATTCCTAAGTCATTCTTTCTTTAGCAATAATCTTCATTGTCTTTGCTGCTTCCACTTTTTCCACCTTCTCCTTTGTTCATTCCATTTATTCTGTTGTGTCTATGGCACCCCCAAATATGATAGAACTAGACCTAAACTCAAGGAGTATTCCCTCTAGGGAGCTAGAAACTCCCTCTTTCAATAGGTATGTGCCACCTGACCCAAATGCATCGATTTCAAAATGACTATGAAGATTCAGACTATGAACAAGACCATAGAGAACCTAAGCATTCTCTATCTTTCAATAACCTTGTCATACCAAACACACCTCATAAAGTGAAAAGAATATAAATGAGATCAGATGTCCACTACATGGACCAACCATCCACGAGTAACTTAAGCACTCATCTTGGCAATGAAGTAAGAAGGCTAGAAAGAAACTTACAAGAAGTAAAACATGCTCATGAGTCCCTAAAAGTTGCTCTACGAGAAGAGCAATGAGAAAATTCTATATGAGAAGAAATGTAAAATCATGATAGCATTCACAAAAAAAACCTAGAAACAAGGAAGTGCCTAGAGGTCCTACACCTATAGACCTCATTACAACTCTAGTACAACGAATAAAAAATCTGGAGATAGAACAACCTATCCTAGAAAGAAGATAAAAATTACATGAACATATCAGAATTGAATAGGACCACGGGTATCTCAAAATCCCCCTTACCTCAACTATTACTCACAAAATGGGAGTAATGAAACATTCCCAAACAAGAACTCTCCTATTCAAAATAATCAAGCAATACAGGGAAATCAAGCGAATCAAACGATAGAATTGGGTTATCAAAACCCACCCATGCGGCTAATGCTATCAACTCCGCAATCATAGAGTGCCTTTTTAGGCACATACTTGGAGTACTTAAAGGAGCCACTTGACATAGACATAATAAATGTTTCATTACCTTAAGCATTACCAGATCTCTTGAAGTTCAAAGGAGAAGGAGACCCTAACTCACATGTTAAAGCTTACACAACCGCAATGAGAGAACTCATTTGGTATGGGGTTGTCACCAAAATGTTCCCTAAGATGTTCAAACGAATAGCCCTAGATTGGTATTATCACTTTCTAGAGGCCTCAATACACTCATTTAGATAATTGATCAGAGAGTTTGTCATGGCTTTTGACATGAACAAACTCGTGAAGACATGGATTTGAGTGCTGGAACTATGTAGACATATAGACTAATTCTGCATAACCTAATAAGATATTTAATGTGTAATAATAACCAGAAATCCACATGCAAAAGAAATAGACAATCATATCATTAATGGTGACATAAGATATACCCTACAAAAACTCCATAGAGGGAAAAACCCAACCTCCAAAAGCATGCATCTCTCATGTATTATTTAGTAATAAAACAACAAATACATATGCAGAGATCACCTCTAAAACATCAGGCTCTCTATCTACACTTCATGTGAACAAGAATGTAACCATACATCAAATTCCATGCTTCAAACCCTCACACATCCAACTTACAAGAGATGCTAAAACTAAACCCAGCCAAAGGCAACAAGCCCTCACCTCACTCTCTATAACAACTACTCGTGTGTTTTCTTTTATTGACATAATCTCACATAGATACAACATGTGGTATTGTAATACTATTTTTCCCAAAACCATGAGTCTACAAAACCATTGACCCCACATTTGATTATTGGTACTAAGTTTTCCCAAATAATCAAATAATTACAAATAAATAAATAATTAACCCAACATACAATAATTACAAGTGGCACCAAATAAACATTTAATGTGGATAAAAATATCACATTATGCACCACAGATAAATATTTATTTTACATAATAAAATAATATCAATGTTATGCAAGGTGTACAACACACCTACTACAACATTCTCCCACTTGATGTATACAATGCATAAGGGATCAACATGTAAACTAAAAACATTAAGGAAAACCATCCATATGCCAAACATGTACCATATAAAAATCCATGTGCTCCATGTGCTCCAAGATTCCTGCAACAATAATTAAGGTGTCCACTATCTCAAACAAGAATCCCCGCATCGAAAAAAACTGCATCAATTAATATCCAAACACAAGCACCAAATCCAATCATAACAAATAGGCTAGAGTAGGTAACAAGAATGAATCTATTATGTCAGAAAATGTCTCCCTGAACTTTTCCCTCCTAGGTTTAGCTCCTAGGTCCCTTGTTTTGCATCTTGCATGTTCATTCTAACTCCCAGAAGAAAATGGCCTAAAACTCATGTCACATGAGGCATGAAGGACATTGTGGCATCTGATCCTACCTTGAAAAAGGACTTGTGGACATGGGCACTAGCACCCTTGTCCTACCCTATTTCAGGTAGGTCCCAAATTTAAATGTCAGTTTGGTGACCATTAATTAGGTCCTAGGCTGACATCTTAAGTTTGAATTATGAAATTCTTAGCAGGAATGTGTGTAGTTGCATATATAAGCATGTTTAGGGTTTCAATTGTAAACTAGAAGATGATTGTGAATTTTGGCAAACTTATGATTTTACAACATTCAAGATATTCATTATTGCAAAGTAGAGCATTGTTAGTGTGTTTGTGATTGCAGATTTAGCTTCATCTCCTCATGTTTTGAAGAGCCTTCATCTATGTGGGATGTACACCTTTGAGGTGATATCTATTTGTGCTTAAATCATTTATCAATTTGTTTTGCCTCTATCTCGTAGGGATACACATTATTTATCTGACAATAGTGTTTAGAAGACTTGAATGTCTCTCTAAGGCTTGACTGAGGCAAGCCTCTAAACACCACAACCCCCAACCACTCTCCTTGTGATTACAGGTTATAGGTGTCACATCTTAACAGAGTGGAGTTGCAGGGAACAGTAAGACAGTGTGTAGATTCTGGATCTCTAAAGAAAAGCACTGCTTGGACTTGAGTGCCAATGTTAGTGTCCTCTAAGGTTGAAAACAAAAAAATCATTTAGATAGTGAGAATCAGCCTCTGAAGAGTTTTTGGCATCCTAAAAATTACCCTGCCTTAGACTCGGGCTCAAGTGCCAGTGTCCTCCACATCTCCCAGGACATAAATGGAAAGTACAGTGAATATCAGTGTTGGAAGGAGATCAAGATTCCATAAAGAAAAGACCACCTTGGACTTGGGCACTACTACCAATGTCCCTAAGTATTCCACATCTTGAACTTTGAAAAATGGTTAGTTATTAATCTCTACGTACTACCTTAGTCTGCAAGCATTTGTCGTAATTCATCATTTTACTTACTGTTTTGCATAATTAGGGTTTTAAAGGTATTTGAGGACTAAATTGATACATTAATTGACAATCTCTAAATTTCCACATCATTCCAAGTGACATCCTAACTTGTAGGTGAATCCTCTTGCAAAAGTGCGATTCAACTCAGTTGATATGTCCTTGACTGTTTGTTGAGAAAGGAGGATTTAACCCACACATCCATTGAAATTGAAAACCCATCTTTTCCCACTAAACATTTTGGTGAACCCATTTTTATTTTAATTTTGCACCTTGCTAAGTGTTGTACTCTAGATTTGTATTCATTCATTTGAAAATTTACAAAAATTTGAAAAAATTGGCATCTTAGGCTTGAACTTTGGCATAATTTGCATTAATTCAATTTAGTACCATGTCATTTCTATTATTTTCATTAGATCTGATTTAAATTTCATAAATTCACCTTATTTTATTTATTTTCATTGCATTTTCATGTTTAATTTTTTAAAAATTGCTTGGAATTGTGCATTTTTCATAAAACCTAGTTTTGCATTAGCTAGGGTTTGTAGTTAAAATCTTTTTTCATATTTTACTACCCTTTAAAACACTCATTTAGGACTGACTTATAATTGTAGTGTTGCATCATACTTTCCTTTTTACAAAAATTCATGTATAGGGTGTTGAAAACCTTGCATTTTCACTAGATTTTGCCTTCTCATTCATCTAGATTTGCACTATAGGCATGTTGTGAAGGATATAATTAAATTATTTGACTAATATTGAGATTATTATTCACTATCCCTCTTAAAATTCTTCACAACACCTCTTCTTTTAGTCATTTGCATTGAAAAATTGTGAAAAAGTGAAAAATCAAGCATTTTGGGTCATAAACTTACATAATTTTACATTTGTTCCTTGCATAAGTTTTGAAAATATTTTATGTTACATCCCCAACTTATGATTTAGCTTAATCTTACTTTTGCATGATAATCAAGATGATTAACTAGAGTTGAATGATTAGATGTTTGTGGAAAATATCAGATTAATCACTATTTATGAGGAAATTGACTAATGCTAGTTAGATATGAGATTTTAAGTTGAAATGATTATTTAATTATCATGATTTACCAATCATATGATGATACACTAATAATGATTTTATGGTGGTGAGTTAAATGATCAGGAAAGTAATCATCCTTTGAAGATGGAAGGAGGGTATCATCCAGGAGGAAGAGATAGATGTTAGGAAAAGGGGTTAAACAACCATCTGAGTATCAAACTTTGTCCTTTGAATCCTTGCAATTATGGTGAGTTACGTCTCCCGTGTTAGTCTTTTAATTTCTCTTATTGACTGGTCAACTGGACTGTTATTGACATCTTTAATGTTTATTTGCCAAAATGACGATGTTCACAAGAATGTCTTTTTGAGTCATTTGTCAATTTTGGCAAAAGTTGTCGAGAACCCATTGGTTCCATGTTTATTTTCCACAATATGTTTGCAAATATTTTATCTAGATATTTATGTCTTTCGGTGAAAAATGCTTTTAGGGGGAGCAGTGCTCGACCTTGTGGTCACATCTTAAGAACGCATCCTTATCTTCTGATGATGATAGTTGATTACCCATAAACCTTATATAAGGGAGTATATATGTATAATTACATAAGTTATATTGGTCTAAACTCTTCAAGAGGCCGAATATGATTAATAACTACATTATTCTTTTATTTAAATGTTGTTCATGTTTTGGTGGGTACACTCGGCCAGTCACCACCTGTGAGGAGTGGGAAGGAGAGTGGTGGTTGAGTGTACCCTATTCTCAAGCCATTATCTCAGCTAACCTATCGAAAATAGAGAAAGGTGGTGAGCTTTAAGCTTTGCTAGGAACAGTTCTTGTTTGGCATGCATGTAAAGAATTAGTTAATACCAATTTGGATAGAGAGTCTTGGTTTTGTCATTGGCTAGTATTATGTTATGTTATGTCTTTGGGTGACTCTCAGGTTGGGAGACAAAGTGTTCAATACAAAGATATCACTGCTACAGTGAAAGCTTGGAGGAGTCGAGTTTGGAAGTAGAGTTTATTTGGTGCCTAGCTATAATAGGCACTTTTGAATATGTATAAGATGTAGGTATGAGCTATAGCTCATTGATTAAAACTTGATAATCATAATTTGATATGAGTCTTCAATTTTTTATAATGGGTGTCAACCCATGTTACTATCCACCATGGTTCAATGGCTTACAAAGCCATTTTAAACTCAAAGTTTAATAGTATGTAACATCATTGTGTTAACTGTATTATATTGTTGAGGTTGCATTTATACATACATTAAAGTGGGGGCTAAATGTTATGTCAGAAAATGTCTCCCTAGACATTTCCCTCCTAGGTTTAGCTCCCAGGTCCCTTGATTTGCATCTTGCATGTTCATTCTAACTCTTGGAAGAAAATGGCCTAAACCCCTTGTCACATGGGGCATGAAGGACATTGGCACATCTAATCCTACCTTGAAAAAGGAGCTGTGGACATGGGCACTAGCGCCCTTATCCTACCCTATTTCAGGTAGGTCCCAAATTTGAATGTCAGTTTGGTGACCGTTAACTAGGTCCTAGCTGACAACTTAAGTCTGAATTATGAAATTCTTAGTAGGAATATGTGTAGTTTCATATATAAACATGTTTAGGGTTTCATTTGTAAACTAGAAGATGATTGTGAACTTTTGGCAAGCTTATGTATTTAGAACATTCAAGATATTCATTGTTGTAGAGTATAGCATTGTTATTGGGTTTGTGATTGTAGATTTAACTTTATCTTCTTGTGTGTTGAAGATCCTTCATCTATGTGAGATCTACACCTCTAAGGAGATATCTATTTGTGTTAGAAATATTTATCAATTTGTTTTACCTCTATCCCGTAGGGATATGCACTCTTTATCTCACAACGGTGTTCAGAAGACTTGAATGTCTCTCTAGGGCTTAACTAAGGCAAGACTCTAAAGACTAAAATCCCCAACCACTCTCCTTGTGATTTCAGGTTGTAAGTGTTGCATCTTGATGAAGTGGAGTTGCAGGGAATAATAAGGCAGTGTGCATATTCCAAATCTCTAAAGAAAAGCACTACTTAGACTCAAGCACTAATGCTAGTGTCCTCCGAGGTTGAAAACATAGAAATCATTTGGACAGTGACAATCAACATCTGAAGAGCTTCTGACATCCTAAAAATCACTTTCCCTTGGACTTGGGCTCAAGTGCCACTGTCCTCCACATCTCCCAGGATAGAAACGTATAGTGAATATCAATGTCAAAAGGAGATCAAGATTCCATAAAGAAAAGACCACCTTGGAGTTGGGCACTAATGCCAATGTCTTTGAGTATTCTACATCTCAAACTTCAAAATATGGTTAGTTATTAATCTCTACCTATTATCTTAGTCTTCAATCATTTGTTGTGATTCATCATTTTACTTACTGTTTTGTATAATTAGAGTTTTAAAGGTATTTGAGGAATAAATTGATACATTAATTGACAATTTCTAAATTTTCACATCGTTCCAAGTGATAGCCTAACCTGTAGGTGAATCCTCTTGCAAAAGTGTGATTCAACTTAGTTGATATGTCCTTGAATGTTTGTTGAGAAAGGAGGATTTAACCCACACCTCCATTAAAATTGAAAACCCCTCATTTCCTACTAAACATAATCATCATAGCTGAAATAGAAACCACAGCTAGTTGCTAATGCATCAACTAACTATATCTCTAAACCAAGGTATAAATATGATAACAAGTAGACCTTATGTCAACAACATATCCAACTCAAATCACAATGATAACAAGTCCTTGTATATGCTCAATCCTGCATAAAGAAGTCCTCCAAGGTAACACCACAATGTATGCGATAAAAAACCTCAAGACCCTCCATACCACAACATAATGAGAACATCCAAAAAAGGAATCATATACATCCTAAAACTCCCATTGCATGAGTAAATGTCAAATCTGAAAATAGATCAAGTGATGCAGAGTGCCAGCAGAAGTGGATGAAGATTGACTATATCTTCCCTATCGGCAAGAGGTATCCCAATGTCTCTCCGAAGCCAAGAATGACTTCTCTATCGGTGAGACATGAACTATCGGCCGGGTCTTATTGTTATATCCCGATGGCTAAGTTCTCACCGATAAACTCCGTGACGGTTAGTTGCCTATCGGCAACACCTCATACTATCGGACCACGATAAAGTTCCTTCGGCCAGACTTCTTCCTTCGTCACCCCGATGACCACTCTTTGTCGGCCAGACTTCTTCCTTCGGTGAAGCTTCTTTCACCTACACCGACGCTTTGTCTCTCGCCGATATCGTCAGGCCCATCGGCCAGACCTCCTGCTTCGGTAAGACTCCGGTTCGTAGTCCCGATGTTTCATCTCACTCCGACGAGTCCTTTGTCGCTGAGACTTCTCGAACTCCTTCCGATGAACTTCTATCGGTGGGACTCTAACGGTCGCCGTGACTTCTTCGGCTGCCCCCGACAAGGTTCCTCGCGCCGATACTCTCTATCGGCAACACTCCGAGGATGTCTCACCGATCGATGAAACTTTATACCGTCGGCTAGGTATATTTTCCTTAGCCCGATATCGTTTCTCTCACCGATGCGAACACAAAGGTATGTGTCTCCGGCACTATACCAATCTTCGGCAAGACGGAGAGCCTTTCACGCCGATGGATCTCCAACTGTTCAGAGGCGCCGAACCAGAATTCCCTTCGACAGAACAATGGAATTTAGCCGTTTCATTTATCAAACCCTTGATCACTTGTAGCAATCTGATCCCACATCAAAACTATCCAATTTCACTCCGATTTCCCGACTAGCCACATGATGATGTCTAGTCGAACTTGACTGAGTTCGCTGGCTTCCTGGGTAAGAATTCAACAACAACAAACGTGAGAAATCTTTCCCCCATCCCACTGTTACTATACAGGGCTTCAGTGGACAGAGGAAAGGGCCTCCATGTATGAATCAAAACCCTACTCCTAGGTTACGAACCAGCCACTATGGAACCGTGGGTTTTACACCGTCTGCACACTACAGAGTCACTATGGATTGACGGATAGCATCCGATTAGGTTCTATTTACAAAATCAGGATAAAGATATCAGATCACTAAGAACAACCAATAAAATCAACACAGATCATACCCAGAACTCTCTTCATTCAATTATCAAAAACTTGTTGTAATACACACTTCCCTCTCTGCTCCGTGTGACATACAACCTGCCTCTAAAGAAGATGTAGAGACAGCAGTTATCCCCTCCAACCGTGCAAACTGATTTTCAAATCAGTTAGCCGTTGGTTTACCCGTCATACAAGCAAAACTACATGTGTGCCTTGCACAATTACATTCATGGGACCAAATTGACCCTTATTACAAAATGAAATGGCTTAAGAGCCTTATGAGACAACAAAAGAAAAGATGATCCTGCACTACAGAGAGTGTGCTCCTGCACCATACTCCCCCTGCAGGAAAGACTCAAGTCCCTTGAGTTGCTAACTGCTGAAGTGTCTTCCCATGCTTTAGAATATCGGCTTCACTCATCCAGGTTGCCTCTGAATCAGGAAGATCCTGCCACTTGACCAAGTAATCTTTGTATACCCCTTTTCTTGTCTTCTTGACAATTTTGGAATCCAAAATGCATTCCAATTGCAAAGGCTTACTTGGAGGTAAGTCTTTGATCCAGTCTTCATCTTCAATCACAGCATCTGAGCTATCGTCAGCATGTAATGGAGGTTTAAAAGGGAACAGGTCTGCAACATTGAAAATGGGAGAGATACCAAGGCCAGATGGTAATTCTATTTCATATGCATTTGGACCAAATTTATGCACTACCTTACAAGGTCCTATCTTCTTCATCGACAATTTGGTTGGTTGCCCCTTAGGTAATCTTTCCTTTCTGAGGTAGGCCATCACCAAATCTCCTACCTGGAACTGTACCTCCCTTCGCTTCAGATCTGCTCTATCCTTGTACTTGGAGACAGTTTTCTCCAACTGAAGCTTGACCTGATCATGTACTGTTTTCATGGTAGCAGCAAAGTCTTCTCCTAGAGCACTCCTTTTATCCCATCCTTGGAGGTCTTTGAGTTCAAGTGGTCCTCTTGGGTGGAAACCATAAACTATTTCAAAAGGGCTTTTCCCAGTACTTCTGTTTCTTGAATCATTATAAGCATATTCAGCTTGACTGATCACTAAATCCCATGCTAATCCATGCTGTTTGGTAAGGCATCGCAAAAGGTTTCCCAAGGACCTATTAACAACCTCAGTCTGACCATCAGTCTGGGGATGGTAGGCGGATGAAAAAGACAACTGAGTGCCCAATTTTCTCCATAGGGTCCTCCAAAAATGACCAACAAATTTGGAATCTCTATCAGTAACAATTGATAGGGGTAAACCATGAATTCTGACCACCTCTCTGAAAAAGAGACCAGCAATCTGAGATGCATCATTTGTGCATTTGCATGGCACAAAATGAGCCATCTTACTGAATCTATCCACAATGACAAAAACACTGTCTACACCCCTTGCTGTCCTAGGAAGACCAAGCACAAAGTCCATACTAATGCTTTCCCAAGGTCTGGTGGGAATGGGCAGTGGTTGGTACAAACCAGCATTAGAAGACATACCCTTGGCCTTTTGACATATGGTACAGCTTGCAACATATCTCCTTACATCTGTCTGTACCTTGGGCCAATAATAGAACCTGGTGACTTGTTCCAAAGTCTTGTCCAACCCAAAATGTCCTCCTAAGGCTCCATTGTGCTTCTCCTTGACGATATTGTCCCTCATTGAACATTTAGGAACACACAATAAATTACCTTTAAATAGGAGCCCTTCTTGCAGCACAAAATCAGAATACTCGCCATGAAAAGTGTTAGCCAAACTTGCACACACTTCATAGGCAGCCTTGAAATCTGCATCATCCTTGTACAACTCCTTCAGACACTCTAGACCCATATGTTCCATTTGTACTTCCTGTATGACCAGTATCCTCCTACTCAAAGCATCTGCCACTTTGTTGGCAACACCTTTCTTATGCTTAATAGTGAAGGTATAGGCCTGCAATTGTTCCATCCACTTAACGTGCCTATGATTCAACTTTTCTTGACTATTTAGGAAGCTAAGAGCATGGTTGTCAGTAAAAACAATGAACTCTTTTGGCAGTAAATAATGTCTCCATTTTTTTAGAGCTTGCACCATTGCATACAACTCTAGGTCATAGGTAGAATACCTCTGTTTGGCCTCATTCAACTTCTCTGAAAAGAATGCTACTGGATGTTCTTCCTGACTAAGAACAGCACCTATAGCCTGTTGGCTTGAATCACACTCCACAACAAATACTTTGTCAAAATCAGGGAGTACCAACGTAGGTAACTCGGCCACTTTCTGTTTCAACAGTTCAAAACTATCATCTGCTTGTTTTGTCCATTGAAATTTACACTTCACTCCACCCTTGATGGTATTGAGAATAGGAGCACTTATGTGACTGAACCCTTTAATGAACTTCCTGAAAAAAGTTGCCAAACCATGAAAACTTCTTACATCTCCTACTGTCTTAGGAGTAGGCCAATTGAGAATAGCCTCAACTTTTGTAGGATCCATTTTCAAACAGCCATTGGAAATCACAAATCCAAGATACACTAGTTCAGTTTTCATAAAATCACATTTATCCAAGTTGATCATCAACTTACTCTCATGCAATTTCTTTAACACCTGTCCAAGATGCTTCACATGCTCTTCTTTGGTCCTGCTGAAAATCAATATGTCATCAAGATAAACAATAACAAATTTTCCAATAAATTCTACAAGTACCTCATTCATCAACCGCATGAAGGTGCTTGGAGCATTACTGAGACCAAATGGCATGACAAGCCACTCGTAGAGACCTTCATTTGTTTTGAAAGCAGTCTTCCATTCATCTCCCTGCCTTATTCTGATCTGGTGATAACCAGATTTCAAATCAATCTTGGAATAGTAACATGAACCACCAAGATAGTCCAACAGATCCTCAATTCTTGGCATAGGAAATCTATACCTTATGGTGATCTTATTGATAGCCCTTGAATCTGTGCATAATCTCCATTTGCCATCTTTCTTAGGAGCAAGTACACTAGGGACTGCACATGGACTAAGACTTTTCCTAATCAAACCTTTCTCCAAAAGTTCTTGAATCTGTCTACCTACTTCTTCATTCTGCTGTGGTGTCAACTTGTAGGCAGCTTTGTTGGGTAATGTGGCTCCAGGAATCAAGTCAATCTGATGACTTATGTCCCTCATAGGTGGTAAGGAGTTAGGAGTATCCTCTACCACAAGATCTTGGTACTTATCCAGTAATTGTTGCACTTCCAATGGGATCTCCTTCTGCTGTTTGCTTTGCTGATTGGATACAGGCTTCATCATCAGTGCATACCCTTGGGTATCCTTCTCCTTCATGAGTTGTAGGAACTCTTTGCCACTCACTAACATGACACTGTTGTCATTGCTCTTCTCTCCAACCTGCTCTGGTAAGGGATCCATCTGAAACTTCTTACCATTCTTGGTGATCATATATGTATTCTTTTCACCATCATGCAGTGCCTTCACATCATACTGCCAAGGTCGTCCAAGAAGAAGATGACAAGCATCCATAGGAATAATTTCACACAGCACCTTATCCCTATAATCACCTAGTTCAAACTCTACCCAAGTTTGTTCTTCCACCAAATAGTTCTGATTCTTATTCAACCAAGATATTTTGTGAGGATTAAGATGGGGTAATCTTTTCAGTCTACACTTTTCTACCATTTCAGTAGACACTACATTTTCAGTAGAACCTGAATCAACAATGATTTTACAGAGCTTACCATATGCTATTCCTTGGGTTCTGAAGAGATTCTTCCTTTGTGGGGGCTCCTGCTTCAATGGCATCTTCACGAGGGTCCTCTTAATCATCATATTCTCTCCTTCAAGCACTGGTGCAGCACTACCAATTGGTGAGTTTACACTTTGACAATCATCCTCCTGCAATAGTTGGTTCCTTCTCCCACCGTCATGGGAGCTAGACGCCTTCTCAGGGCACTTACTTGCAGTGTGGCCTACTTGATTGCAGTTGTAACATCTTCCAGTGAAGACTCCACGTCCTCTGCCTGCACCACCATCTCTTCCTCTGCCATTAGGTCTTCTCCAACCTCTGAAACCACCACCTTTTTGTTCTGTATCAGAACGTGATTCTTGTTGACTAGAACTTTCACCTTTGTTTGGCTGTCCTCTGCCAAAATTACCTCTTCCTCTATTGTTCCTGCCACCTCTTCCTCTGTTATTTTGATCACTTCTCCTTTTCAGTTTATCCTCTGCCCTAGAGGCTAACTGAAAACATTCATCCACAGTCTTGGGAACCACCATACTGAACTCATCCTGTATATTGTACCTCAGTCCATCCAGGTATCTGGCCACCATCTCTTTTTCTTCTTCTCTGTGATTGGCTCTCATGCTCAATCTGTGGAATTCTTCAGTGTATGTAGCCACGTCCATATCTTTCTGCCTAAGATGATTAAACTTTCTGATAGTCTGCAGATCATAATCACATGGTAGAAATTTGGCTCTCAGCATGGCCACCATTCTGCTCCACTTGGTGATTGGACTCTTTCCAACCTTCTCCCTTTCACATTGAGTGTAGTTCCACCAAACCAATGTAGAACCTCTCAGTCTGGTCTTTGCAAACTTTACTTTCTTACTGTCACTATACTCTTTGAAGTCAAAGTAATTACTTATGGCTTCAATCCAGTCCACAAGAGTATCTCCATCCAGTTTCCCATTGAACGTGGGAACATCCAGTTTCGGATCACCACTATCTCCATGACCCTTGAGTGCATTCAGAAATGCCTTTTGATCAGCAGTCATACCTTCTCCTTGAGGATTCTCCCCAGTTTCTCCTTCTTCATTCTCCTCTGACTCAGAAGTGCTTCCATCCTTCTCTTTGGATCTCTCTTCCTTCAGTCTCTCTTCGAGCATTTCTTCCACCATCTTCTGGATGGCTGCTTTACTCATCGTCTTGGGAGGCATTGTGCTAGCCTCTGTTTCTATCTCCAATTCTTCGTCTGACATACACGGCTGTGATTCAGAATATTGGCTCTGATACCAATTTGATGCAGAGTGCCAGCAGAAGTGGATGAAGATTGACTATATCTTCCCTATCGGCAAGAGGTATCCCAATGTCTCTCCGAAGCCAAGAATGACTTCTCTATCGGTGAGACATGAACTATCGGCCGGGTCTTATTGTTATATCCCGATGGCTAAGTTCTCACCGATAAACTCCGTGACGGTTAGTTGCCTATCGGCAACACCTCATACTATCGGACCACGATAAAGTTCCTTCGGCCAGACTTCTTCCTTCGTCACCCCGATGACCACTCTTTGTCGGCCAGACTTCTTCCTTCGGTGAAGCTTCTTTCACCTACACCGACGCTTTGTCTCTCGCCGATATCGTCAGGCCCATCGGCCAGACCTCCTGCTTCGGTAAGACTCCGGTTCGTAGTCTCGATGTTTCATCTCACTCCGACGAGTCCTTTGTCGCTGAGACTTCTCGAACTCCTTCCGATGAACTTCTATCGGTGGGACTCTAACGGTCGCCGTGACTTCTTCGGCTGCCCCCGACAAGGTTCCTCGCGCCGATACTCTCTATCGGCAACACTCTGAGGATGTCTCACCGATCGGTGAAACTTTATACCGTCGGCTAGGTATATTTTCCTTAGCCCGATATCGTTTCTCTCACCGATGCGAACACAAAGGTATGTGTCTCCGGCACTATACCAATCTTCGGCAAGACGGAGAGCCTTTCACGCCGATGGATCTCCAACTGTTCAGAGGCACCGAACCAGAATTCCCTTCGACAGAACAATGGAATTTAGCCGTTTCATTTATCAAACCCTTGATCACTTGTAGCAATCTGATCCCACATCAAAACTATCCAATTTCACTCCGATTTCCCGACTAGCCACATGATGATGTCTAGTCGAACTTGACTGAGTTCGCTGGCTTCCTGGGTAAGAATTCAACAACAACAAACGTGAGAAATCTTTCCCCCATCCCACTGTTACTATACAGGGCTTCAGTGGACAGAGGAAAGGGCCTCCATGTATGAATCAAAACCCTACTCCTAGGTTACGAACCAGCCACTATGGAACCGTGGGTTTTACACCGTCTGCACACTACAGAGTCACTATGGATTGACGGATAGCATCCGATTAGGTTCTATTTACAAAATCAGGATAAAGATATCAGATCACTAAGAACAACCAATAAAATCAACACAGATCATACCCAGAACTCTCTTCATTCAATTATCAAAAACTTGTTGTAATACACACTTCCCTCTCTGCTCCGTGTGACATACAACCTGCCTCTAAAGAAGATGTAGAGACAGCAGTTATCCCCTCCAACCGTGCAAACTGATTTTCAAATCAGTTAGCCATTGGTTTACCCGTCATACAAGCAAAACTACATGTGTGCCTTGCACAATTACATTCATGGGACCAAATTGACCCTTATTACAAAATGAAATGGCTTAAGAGCCTTATGAGACAACAAAAGAAAAGATGATCCTGCACTACAGAGAGTGTGCTCCTGCACCATCAAGGCATCCAAAAATCCACTAATAACACTCACAAAGAAGATGTGGCAAAATCCTCTATCACAGTGTCAAAGAACACACACATAGATATGCATAATCTGCAAACTCAATAGCTACAACATAACTCTCCTCAAGTCCATATCTCTCCCAAATCATCCACATCATAAGAGAAGGATGTCAAAGAGACTCAAAAACTCCATACACATCTCAACTCCAAAGTCATGTGAACACAAATATCTAGGAAGATGCATAATACTAATCAAGAGAGAACCTGTAAATCATAACCATGTCCTTCTATCCACACTAATGTGCTATAGCTATGAAAAGTATGATCTCCTTTACAGCCCAAAAACAAGAAGCCTCCTCAACATCTAACAACTCAAGATGCAAGCCTCCCAAATCAAAAGGTAGATCAAACTCATAACCATCCCAAAGTAGGAATACGTCCAAAGCCACTAACCATTTCCATTACACACAATGATCTCAAAACAACTCAGGATCAAACATAATGAGATAACTAATCATAACCATGCATCTACTACTCAAACAAGTCCTCATAACCATAATCCATAGCTCAAGACTCAAGCATGAGAAGATAAGATACAAATAAAGAATGCATTTGAAAATTAGGTGGGCATACCTATCAAATCATTCACCATCAAGTGGACCAAGAGTGGGAATGAGATTGCTCCTCTAGGATGAAGCAAGCTTGGGAGGCTCTCTCCAAGAACAATCTCCTCAACATGTCCATGTTAAACTCACATCCAACCAAGGTGTAGGCTCCTCAGTCTTGCTATTGAAATTTTCATTAAAGAGTAACCATCTCAACACATGTCTCTAATCTTAAGAGAACTCAAGCCTCACCCAAGTCTCCCAGTATCCATGAGTACCTCCATGATCAATTCATGCTAAACTCAAAATGCTAAACCACACCATCATGAAGCTCCCAAGCACATGACCAATGTATTCAATACCAAGAGAACCATCAATATCATAGTCAAAGCTCCTACTACATATATGCATAACCAAGGAACATATCATGACATCATGATCTAATCATCTCTTCAAAATAAGATCACATGCACTAATGCACACATCCTATCTCAAGAGAACATGTATCATGTCAAAACTCAAAGCTGGTATCAAGAGTAAACCATGACACAATACCGACCATCCTATAAGTAAGGATCACCTATCAAAACTAACAAACCATAAACAACACCTCAACTAAATGCTCCAAGAGTCCTCCATGGTGCCAAGATGTCAACATATCCAAATCAAATGAAGATAACTATATCCTGCCAAAGCTCCCACTGAAGTGTGATACGAAGCTATTCATGACAATGTATCATAAACATAAAACCATTACTATCAAAATCTCCCACTGAAACATGTAATCAAGCTATCCATGACATCATGCTAACCATCTCCTAAATGAAGATCATGCATGGCCCCAACATAATCAAAGAATCCCACTGTAATTACACAACTTCCAAAAGGTTGAGTAAACCGTAATCTCCAAACAAAGAAGATGAACAACACTTGTAAACCAAACATCAATCCAACACCACCAAAACTGCACGTGTAAAATAATCATGTCATGACAAAGCCCCAACCAAACAAGGAACATCCATGACACCATGATCAACACCCAATATACCTACACTAAACTCCCACCAAGTCTCATACAATTGTACCATATAGTCAACAAACATAGGTCCCATATCATGACTGTATTAGGTAATACCATCTCTCCATATCTCATAATGACAAGAAAAAAAATGCTACATGTGACTAACCTAAGCCAGAAATTAGAATCTAAATCAACACTAAAACATCTATGGGCATAGACAACCCACATCCAAGTCATAAATGCAATGTATAAGCATAAACAACCTACAACACTGAACAACCTGTAGATTTCACAATGCATCATGTAAACTCAATAATACATGTATAATTCTATCAACAAAGAATAATTAGAGATAAACATGTATGTTTGGAATGACTCAAACACCAAACCATCCTAGATTTGATTTTCCATCAACTCACAAATGTACAAAAAGTCAAAGGGATGAAAATGAGCTCAAACTGATATAAACTGAACAAACCTTAGACTATCATTTCCAAACTTGATCCACTACGCAGTGCTCATAAATACCTTTCCAATACCTATAAGAAGTCTAAAATTTGACTCTGTATGCACAAGTTATACCCCATCAAAGCTGAAAATGTACATCTGGCTTCCAATTAGCAAAAATGGTCATAGTGGAAAAATCTAGAAGAAACTCAATCACCACTACATAGTATGTGGAAAGAGATTTCCATCGACTATAAGAAGTTGGAAACTGACACTATATGATGAAGTTATGGCCTCTAGAAAAAAAATTGCCCAATAAGCCTATAAGACTAGCTCTGGTGGCCTTCCAGTGGCCCTGTGGTGGCTAGGTGGTGGCCCGTCAATGGTCCACCAATGATGGTGGCCCGCCAGTGGCCCACCAGTGATGGTGGCATGGTGGCAGTTCCCTAGCGGTACTACTGGTGACAAAGGTGGCAAAATCCAAAAAATAGTTTGAAATAATTTAAATTTTTAAACTTTTGAAAAGTTTTAATATTTAATATTTGAACCCTTGTAGGGGTGGGATATAGCCCTGACTCTCCATGGGACTGGGGGCCTAGGCCAGGGGGCCAAGCCCCTACTAGCTTTAGAGATTTCCACCTGGGGGGATGGCCATCGGTTGCCGACTTGCCAGGTCATGTGACCTGTGCAGGTCGTGCGATAGGTGCAAGTTGTGCGACAGGTGCTATTGGTGCAAGATTGCATATGCAGGGGTACCACCCCCTGCCAAGCAATTAAATTTTAAATTTTAAATTTTAAAAGGATTTTTAAATGTAGTGAAAAACACATTTTTTTTGCATACCTGCAAAAGCCTCTTGGCCATATGGCTAGGGCTGGGGGACAAAAAAATTGTATTTTTTTTGACATGACCAAAATAGGCCAAATTTTATATCATTCTTCATGTCTTATGCCTCCTAGACTCAATAACAAGGTCCATTTTGTCCCAGGAGGTGATCTATGAAAGGTCCTCCTCAAAACCCTCTTCATGAAAATTGAAATCAAGCCCTTTTCTCCATGATTTTTCAACACCCAGATCTACAAAAAATCACCACAAATCTACAACCACAAAACCCTAGATCTGCAAACAAAAAACTTGCACAAATCCTTCATATCTTGCAATGTCTTCATTCTTTCCTATAAATCCATAGATTCCACTATACACAAAAATCCACTCACAGCTAGGGTTATCAAATAGGGATTTCCTCCCAAATCATGGCAACAAAGCTCTGATACCAAATGTTAGAAATTTGCAACCTTATAGATTAATTCTGCATAACCAAATAAGAGATTTAATGTGCAACAATAAAAAGAAATCCATATGCAAAAGAAATAGGCAATCATACCATGAATGGTGACACAAGATATACCCTAGGAAAACCCTCATAGAGTGGAAAACCTAGCCTCCAAAAACTTGCATCTCTCATGTATTATTCAATAATAAAATAATAAATACACATGCAGAGATCACCTCGAAAACATCAAGATCTCTACCTGCACTCCATGTGAACAATAATGTAACCATATATCAAATGCCATGCTTCAAACTGTAATGTTCCAAATTGACATTTTATAATTTAAATCAGATCTAAAAATGATTTTAATAAACTCCACCAAAAATACATCAAATTCAATAAGACTAGCCAGCTAACACAGAAACAACACAAATTAAGTTGTAAACTCCACAAATATATTTATTGATTTTTATGATATAAATAACATATAATCAGGTCTAATACACTGATAATAACAGCAGGAAACTTTTGCAACACAAATTACCAAAATCCACTGCAAACTACAAGAACTATGGAAAACTACACTACTAAAAACTGCTGAAAACAACACCAAATCAAACCCCAACTAATAAGAACAAATCCTAGATACTTGGAATGGATTCCAAATGACCATGGAATAAAAATAATCTCCAAAACACAATAGAAACACTACACAACACACTGGAAATCACCAAAACTATAATAGGACAACCTACAAACACAATACTGCAAAACTGCCAAAACTACACAATCCTTTGAAGCCCAATGCAATCCATGGATGGAATTACTCTCTATAACCAAAATCTTTTCATCCTTTGATCACTTGACACTGATGGGTTTTCATCCACAAGCCTCCAACTCCAATAGGTTTTTGTCCACTGGAGAAAATCCAAGCTCAAGTGCTCAAACAAGAAGATTGAGTTGTAAAATGATCAAAAAAGTCCTCCTGAAAGAAAATACTTGCATATTTATAATGGATCCAAATCCAAATGCCCCTATCTTGGAAAATAAATTAAAATAATTTAATTTCCAACAAATTCCCTCCAAATATGCTCACCAAAATAGCCCATGCAAGATTCTTGTCTAAAAATAGAAAATAACTCCCACTATGACAACCTGTCATAGATGTTGTCACATAATCTTGTCATAACTGTCATTTAAAATCTTATAAATTCACTCTTGGGAGTTATAATTACACCTCATTAAAACCCATGCCCCCACTTGTGCAATTAAATAAAAATATTTAATATTTAATTGCTCTCAAAAATAATACATCCTTAATTTGCAGGATTACAATTAAAATATTAAATAAAATATTTTCCCTTTTAATTTACATTAGCCCATGGGAAAATAGGAAAGAAATAATAATTTCACCAATTTAATTTTACCATAAAGGGGACATGACACAAACCCTCACACATGCAACCTACAAGAGATGCCAAACTAAACCTAGCCAAAGGCAACATGTCCTTACCTCACTCTCTACAACAACTACCTGTGTGTTTTCTTTTATAGACATAAGCTCACACAAATACAACATGTTGTATTTGTAATACCATTTTCCCCAAAATCATGAGTCTACAAAACCATTGACCCCACATTTGATTATTGGTACTAAGTTTTCCCAAATAATTATGTTACATACAACGATTACAAGTGACACCAAATTAATATTTAATGTGGATAAACACATCACATTGATGCACCACAAATAAATATTTATTTTACATAATAAAATAATATCAATGTTATGCAAGGTGTGTAGTACACCTACTCCAACACTGAGAATTCTTAACCATGAAACAAGAACCAAATGAATCATTAGTGCATTTCATCACTTGATAGAGACAAGTTCTCTATTCTTTGACAAGCGATCCAAACATGGATCATCGTGAGTTGTGTGATATTTTCTTGCATTCCTTAAATTGGGATATGAGAGAATATGTCCAAAAATTACCTTACAAGTGCTACAAATAAGCTTTTGAAACTACCTTGCGGATTGACCAAGTAGCTATTGATAGTGGCAAAAGGACTCATAGATCAAACAAAAAAATGATGAGTGAGGATACCAAAAACAATGCACCTGCTATCAAGATCCTCAAGAACAATAGAAATGTAATGACATATAGGGTAATAGATCAACCCCCAGTCAGGAAAGTGAGGGATGACTACAATGGAAGATATTACTAGCCTACAAATGTTAACACAATTGATCATCCTAGAAATAATGCATATTACCCATGGGACAACTATCAATCTTGGAATTGGAATAGAAATCAAAATGATGAAAGATATGAAAGGCCCCTAATGAGTATAATCAATTCTATTCTTTTCATAGGACTAGAAGGCACAACACAAAGTCTTGTAGAGATACAATAGGTTCATAGCAAGGTTGCCGAGAGACCAACAATGGCTATTCATAGATATGTTCCTAAATCTACTAAAGGTCACATTGGATAGCAAGGGGGAAAGGAAAATTCAAGCACCAATAGCTCCCCAAAATGTAGACATGAGAATCTATCAGGACCCATTTCCTACACACAAAGACACAGAAACAACTAATCAAAACAATGTAGACCAAGGTAACAACGTAAATATTCTACCACAATTATGACATAAAGGAGAATCTAGGATGTTGGAATTGATCAAAATTTTACATGATGAAGAAGGAGAGATCGAAAGGAGCAAGAATAAATACATGAAAGAATGACCTCGGTGGTGGAACCAATACCAGCCCTGATTGGATCCTATGAACTCATTGAGGATTTGAAGAAAACTTACGCACATATCTCATTCCTTGACCTCCCCAAGAACTCTCCCTCACATCACGCAGCACTGTTAAAAGCAATAGGATTAAAATGTTTGGATCAAATCATACCTCCACCTAGTGAACAAATCAATCATGTGGATTTTGACATAAACCCACCAAACTCTAAAATTAAAGACCTAGGATTCTTCTTTGATTTAAAGAAAATGCCCTCTAAGGAAGAACTAACAAAGAAAGGAGATCCCACGCTATACTTGCAAGTATGGATTTATGACACCTACATCAAGATAATGCTAATCAACGATGGGGAAACAATGAACATTGTTTCATTTTCTCTCTTAGAAAGAATGGGTTATCGGTACACCAACATCACCACATCTAGAGATATGTTAAGTAGATACAACAATTTAAAGGCTACCATGATAGGGAAAATCATGATCCCAGTGACTTTAGGACCAAAGATAGTCCCAACCATGTTCTATGTCATTGATAAAGACATGAGATATAATCTACTTCTCTGAAGACGCTAGATACATAGAATGAAAGCTGTGCCATCTACCATGTTCTAGGAAGCTCAATTCCTACATCTTGGGAAGGTGTATGTTGCAAAAGGGGATTACGATCCTTTCAAGATGATAAAATCCAATATGACAAACAAAAAGATAGGAATCCCCATAGATTATGATCTTTCAACGAATAAGCTTTCTATTCCTAGTCCTAATCCACAGTCGATATGTATCAAAAGGACAAAATATTTAGAAAAGACAGTAAATAATGTAGAAATGAAGTCCTTGGAAAATGAGGCACCATCAAAATAGAAAGAGGTTATCCCCAAGGAAAAGATGATAAAAATCATGGAATGGATAGAAAAGGATGGACCTCTCCAATTTCCTTTAGAAATACTTATGATCAATGTGCAGCCATCCTATAAACTCTTTCCTTACATAGGGGAAAAACCTCATAGAATTGAAGGACAAATGTTTGAAATAGCTATACTAGACTTTAGAAATGTAGACCCTCATGCTTTCTTAGATCTTGAGGAAAACTTGATAGAAAGTTACACTCCTTTGTCACCACTAAGTGAGTCGCGTATCCCTGAGACACTAGAAGAAAGTGAGTCATATGAACCATTCACGCCATCAAAATATTTCTATAGACCAATGACACCAATGGAAGACGTAAATTTTGTGGACAACTGTTATGGTGTAAAAAGTGGATACATGCCTTTTTACCTCCTAATTTAGTCCCTAGGTCCCAATGTTAACACTCTACATGCAAAATATACATCTTGATGCAAAATCCCCCGAAACCCATGTCAAATGGGAACTAGGGGCACATTTCATGCCTTACCCTAGATCAAAAAGGTACCTTGGGACTTGGGTGCCCATACCCAAGTCCTCTTTGATTGGTCGGGGTAGATTTTAATGCATGTTGACATAGGACCTTTAAAAGGGTCTCTCCTTGTCATCTCTTTCAATTAATTTTACGAATGTTAGAAGGAAAGCATATATAAGTGTGTTTTTGAATTTATTTGTAACCTAGATGGATATTGAAAATTTATGATCTTGGAGCAAAAGAGAATTCAAAGCACTCATTGTGTTGTTGTTGCAAATTTTTGTTTGTATTGTGTGTGTTGTTGTAGATTTGGAATCATCATCCATCTCCTTATGAGTTGAAGGATCTTCATTCTCCTAAGGGATTCACCTATGAGGTGACATCATTATTGTTTGAATCATTTCATCATTTGGTTTATCTTTAGCCTCTACCCTACTAGGGCATGCTCTCTCTCTGACAATGGTGTTGGGAAACTTGAATGGTATCCCAGGATTTGACTAAGGCAAATCCTTAAACACCACAACCCCAAACCCCTTTTCTTCTTGTGTGTAGGTTACAGGTGCAAAGTTTGAAGAAGTGAAGGTATAGGAAGGTTGTGTAAGGGAAGGGGTTTCAAGATCTAAAAGTAGTTTGCATAAATTCTTCTGTGGATGACTTGGGTGCTTGCTCCAAAGTTCTTCTACTAAAACATGCTTCGAATCTGATATCAAGACACTCTCTACAACATTTATCCAGTTTCAAGTTACCAAAGATTCCCTCTGACTTTTCAAGTTCTGTGGTATAGGTTTTGATGTCTCTTTGATCCTCTTTCTGCTTTCAGATTCTAGGTTTCTATTATTATCTGTCTGTGACAAGCTGATTATCTTATAACTAGGGTTTTACTCATACTCAACCTAGGGTTTGATAAAAATCTTGGTTAAGTCACATCTTTCCATAGCACTCTTGACAACAAAATGATTAGCCAAGTCCTCCTCCATTCGGTAGTGACTTGGCTCAGTTTTGTCCTTGAATGTTATTGAGGAAGAGGGTTTGATCTAGTGTACACAAACTGGCCTTCATCATTCATCTTTTCCCCTTTAACATTTTGGTGAACCCGTAGCATCAAGAATTTAAATCTTGTTGAGTGCTTAATTCAGATCTTGCATCCATTCATAGCATAATTGTCATTCTTCATTGAAAAATCTTGCATAAATTTGAAAAAAGTGAAAAATAAGCATTCTAGGCTTGCATAAAAGCATAGTTTTGCATGATTTTCATTGCATATCATTGAAACATCTTCGTTTTTGAATTTTACATCAGATCTGATCCATATTACAGCAATTAATCATTTTATGATATTACATCTTGCATTGGAAGATCTCATTTGCTAGGGTTTTGTTGAAAACTTGCATTTTTTCCTATAACCTAGTCAACCTAATGAATCTGGGGGACCTAGACACACTTGGGGAAATGAAAGTGAGGATTCTATGGAAGATGAATTTAATGGTGAAATACCTAAAGCACAGCTTTTACCAGTAGCTAAAAGTGCAGTAGAGAGCTTAATAATGTTCACAATGAAAAATGGTGATACATATTGTAGTATCTGCCTATGCTTTGGGATTTGTATGGCATGTTTGTTCTCAAGTGTAGTTTCAAGACTGGTGGCGATGAACTCCTCATACACTTTGAGATTTGTTTGGCATGTTTGTTGCTCCTTATGTAGTTTCAAGACTGGTGGCAATGAGCTCCTCCTACATTTGGGTTGTGTGTTTACTTTCCCTGTACTTGCATTTGCATTTCATATATATGAGAAAATAAAAGAAAAATAAATAATCACTACATTCACTGTAATCATTTTGTTTTGTGTGTCTTAAATGTTGTCTTCTCTAGGTCTTGCATGATTGTTACTGTCTTCTCCATGTTTTACGTGCATGTTATTGTCTTCATTATGGTTGGCGTGTCTTCTCCGTTCTTAGCATGTTTGTTGTGTTTGTTGAACTTACTTTAATGCATGTATTGACCTAGCATTTATACATACATTAAAGTGGGGGCTAAATGTTATGTCAGAAAATGTCCACTTAGGGGCTTTTCCCTCTTAAGGTTTAGCTCCCAAGTCCTTTAGAATCCATTATAGATCACCTTGCATGTTAATTATGACTTTCGGTGAAGAAAATCCTAAGTTTTATGTCAAATGGGGCCTAGGGGATGTACTTATGATGACTTCTGCTTGAAATTGGGGAGACAACTTGGGTGCACATGCCCTAGTCCTACCCTATTTTGGGTTAGGCTCTATTTTCATGTGTCGGTTATATGACTGTTATTAGGTCCCATGCCGACATCTAAAGTTTAAATTATAAAATTCTTAGCGGGAATGTTCGTAGTTGCATATATAAGCATGTTTATGTTTTCATTTGTAAACTAGAAGATGATCTTAAACTTTAGGCATACTTGTGATTCTTGATCATTCATGATATTGATTGTGGTAGAGTAGAGAATTGTTATTGTGTTTGTGATTATAGATTTCACTTCATCTTCTAATGTGATTGAAGAGACTTCATTTATGTGAGATCTACACTTCAAGGTGATATCTATTGTGTTTTCTATCATTTACCATTTTGATTTTTGCCTCTATCTTGTAGGGATATTCACTCTTTATCTGACAATGGTGTTTGGAAGACTTGAATGTCTCCATAGGGCTTGACTAAGGAAAGCCTCTAAACACCACAACCCCCAACCCACTTTTTCTATGATTATAGGTTATAGGTTTCAGAAGCGAAAGAAGTGGAGTTGCAGGGAGGCATTACAGACTATCAAAAGTGTAGAGCAAAGAAGAAATTAGGGATTGGACTAGGGCACCTACTCATTAGTCCTCCAGATTTTGAAGCGGTAAAATCTCTATGATAGCAGGATCAGGTTGCAGACATTCCTTAGAGATCCCAACAAAAGTAGGTACACTGGACTAGTGTGCCCGCTCATTAGTCCCTAACTTTTCTACACACTAAACTTCAAAATCTAGTATGTGTTTAGTTGTCATTTGATATCTCTATGTGCGATCATTTTTTTGTGATTTGTCCAGTTATTTACGATTTTACGAAATTAGGGTTTTGAGCATAATTAAACTTAATTGAACAACAAATTCACACAATTCCAATCTTCCCCTATGTTCCAAGTGACAAGAGATCTATTGTAGAGTTCTCTACTCATTTGAATATCCTTGAATGTTTAGTGGTGAAAGGATGATCAACATAAACCCTTGAAACAAACCAAAGACATATATTTTCCCCATTTTTACTCTAAAGAGATTTGATATGGAGGGCTTATGGCCTAGAAATAGATAAATTCAAGATTTTTGTAGGGGTCTGATCTATTTTTCAGATAGGAATAAATTGATTGAGACATATCATATAAAGCGAGTCTTGTAGTAGTTGCGAGATAAATTTATAAAAGAGTTTCCCTTGGTTCTTATTTGTTATAGATCCATCTAGAAGATGGGTGGTGTTGAGTAGGGGACCATCATTTTAACACCTTTGACTCCTAGAGTTGTGATCACTAAAGTGGCTCGTGACATGGGTTTTGGACAGAGGGGAAGGAGAGGACCTCAATCTAAGAGGTTGATAGTTTTGAAGGATACCAACTCTTTTGCCAAGGATTATGACCTTGAGGGAGAGGATCATGATGACGCCAGTGTGGGAGAAGATATAACAATACCTTCTCATGAGGAGGCAACTATACCTCCCACACATGGTCCTATATTAGATGATCCCTCATGGGAACATGGATACCCTCATACAAATACTTTCCTTTATTAGTCTTTTTGCTTACTCCATTGCTTCAATGATTTTAACCATTTGATTAATACTCCTTACTTCTTCTTAGGTACTGTCAAGGGATGGAGGGATCTCTTTCATGACTCTTTTTTAGATCTTCTAGTTTGTATCATTGGTCATCAATGAGAGTCTCTTCTTTTTGATGATCATCTTCCTTCTCGAGCTAGTCAACACACTAACATTATTTCTCCTTCTTATCATGTGGGTTAGGAGATCATCTCTTTGAAATCTCAAATCACTATGCTTAATTCTAAGAATGGTATTCTTTGAGAGATGGGTAACCTTGGAGTTCGTAGGCAGACCTCATAGACATATACAACTAGTACTTCATGCACTTTTTGTAGGGTTCTTTCTCATTTCCATATGACCTACAGAGATTCTGATGCTACTGTCACAAGAGACCTAGGAGTCAGAGTCGTGAAGGATCAATTGGTTAGAATAATACATGAGGTTATATAGGGTATAAAATTTTTATTTTGCCTCCTTATATGGGGAGACATGTATCTCTTAAGAGAATTTTGTCCTCGGATCTATTTCTTTATTTCTATAGTGATTTATAGTTGAATCTTTGATGATATCAACGAAATTGTTTGTATGATCACAACTATCATCCTTGCTTATCTTTTGTGCACATTAATTATTTGAGAACCTTTATTAACTTCATCTCTAAAAAAATGACATGGATGGAAAATGATTGTGCAATATTTTTGGTCCTTTTTAGAGTATATGGAATTAATGAAGTGTATGAAATGTAAGGGCACATGAGGAAATACAACACATTTTAATCCCATGAAATATCATGAGTTATGACATAAACATATTGGTTTTAACATTTTTTAAATTTTTACATGATGAATGCATGATGGAACAAATAATGTGACCCCTCTTTAGTATGATTTTTGTCTTAGGGGATTGTGAATTATCTTGATATAGGAGACTATTAACCTTTTTATATAGGATTTAGGGACTCAAATGGGGATGGGGAGGAGATGGAATGCTTTTGAATTTTGGTTTTCACTAAACAATAAACATTGATCCTTATCTTGAAAAAACATATAATTAAAAAGTTGTCAATTTAGACAAGCATCAAATTTTATTAGCACTCACTAGATTTAGATCAAAGGATGGCCAAAAAGATAGAGTTGGGGTAAAGGAAAATCTCCAAAATAGAAGACGACCCTAAAGATAGTTAGACTCCTAGCATTGCTTAGCTGGAGCATGTGTGTGCTTTGTATATCTCTTTCTCTAGTAGATGCTACTTCTATAAATTTTAGCTTAGATTTATCTCCACTTGAGAGTAAGCACATCAAAAATATTCTCTCTTCCACTCAATTTTTTCTTTTTCCTTTTCGTATTTTGATATTTATTTATTTATTATATTTTTTACTATTGATGCTTTGAAACTTTTTGGATGCTTTGATATTTAATTTCTTTGGTGTTTCTATTGTTCTCATGATTCTTCACATTCTTATTTTTTATCACTCATTTTTATTTAATCATATTTTAGATTGCTTCCTGTAGAGTAATGATCCTCTTGGCATTTTTGGCTAGGCAAGATAAGGGATTTGTTGTGATGCTCACAACATGCCCCATTTTACTTTTTAGCAACATGAGGACCCTTGCTGTGGCTATGCTTTTTGCTTGTGTGTGTGGGTCTGCTTGGTGGTAAAGGGGAAAAGGAAGTGAAAGTTACAAACCTTGTGGAAAATAAAGAAAACTAGCATTAAGTCCCAAAGCTGAATATGGGTGTATTCCTTGTCAAAAATGAGTGAGGGTTACTTTTTGAACCATTTAAAAATTCCCAGTATTTTGTAAGATATGTATGTTTTGGTAAAATGTACAATAAGAAGTTTTGTATGTTGCATACACAAAGTTGTTTGTATATCAAGTCGTTATATGAGTCGCATAGGGGAGTCATCAGGTTTATTACATCATTATACTTGTATGCATTTGTTAATGCTTTATCCTTACATACAAGTCAGACCTGACAAAGTTAAGAGTTTAAATGAGTAATCGGTCAAGTCCGTCGGATGTATTTTAAAGTTTGTATGTTGGGTAAAAGGGAAACATACAAGGTGGGATACAACAGTATATGCATGCTGCAAAACTAAAAAGATTATGAAAGGAGGTTTTATTGTTGTATGTTTCATGCCTTGTATGTATATTTCGGGTTATACATTTCAATATACATACAATGCAGAATTAAGGAAAAATTAAAATTTGGTTAAAACGATGCATCATGACTTAATATATATCAAAAGAGGCATTGTACTTTATATACACTACGGAGCGCTTTATAAAAAGGATAAGTCCAAAAAGGTGATACAAAAGGAGTTTGTATGTATTGGGCTTTGTATCTAAAAATTGGATATGAGTATTGTTCCATTTTGGAAGATACAATTAGAAAAGTAAAGTGGATCCCACCATTTGCATGTCAGGTTTGTATAATTACAATGTATATTTTTGATATACAAGCCGATGTAGAAGTTGAAAGATGCAAATAGGGGATACAAGCCAGATGTCAAAAGGAAGTTCAATATAGAAAACTCTTTGTATATTCAAATGCTTGTATGTTTATGATATACATATTTGAGATACAAAGGAATAAAAGGCATTGTGAGAGATAAAAGGTAAAGAGAGGGTTTGTATATGTTGTTGTATATGCGCTTGTATATAACGAGACATGCAAAGAGCAATATACAAAGGGAAAGATACAAGTACGGAAGAAGCAGAAAAGGGAGGTAACTTTAGTTTGATTTCTTGCATAAAATGCTTGTATGTTTAAAGATACAAAGAAGATATACAAAGAAAACATACAAGGGAAAATACAAAGAAAGAGATATGTATACAGAATTAAATTAACAATATAAAAGTTTAAAAAACACAAACACTACAACAGAAGGTTGAAGGTTTGGCGCATTAATTGTTGTAATTAATGCAGATCTAACACTCAAAAAGAGTAAAATTCAATGAGAGTTAGGGTAAATTTAGTGTATTTTGCTTCCAGATCGATACATTGCTAAGAGTTAAAAATTGTAGAAAAGAGAATTGTTACAATGAATTGAGTAGAACTCATTGGAGCGAAAGAATTATAGTAGCTGGACGAAGGTAAAATGGTAAAAGTAAGTCAACAACTGAAGTCAAGTAGTCAAAGAAAATACAAGTATTTATCCTCAAAATGTCATTACGGTTCAATTGGTAAAATGCACGTTAATTTCAGTAATTTTGCTATAAAATGTAGACATTTGTTGGATTACTATTTTATTTGTTAATTAGCTAGGTAGAGCTTAACAAATTTAAAGGTTAAAATAGAAAAGACAAATTGGGGTAGGGTAAAATGGTAAAAAGGTAGAAATTCATAGTAAAACCCTAAGGGAAAGGTAAAATGAAAAGTTAAAAAGATGCATGTTTTCACAGGATGGCCTTGAAGTAGAAAAAGGATATAGGGGGCGACATAAAAAAAGAAAGAAAACCTCGAAAGGAGATAGAAAAGGAGGAATTACCTTTGTACAGAGGTTATCTATCTTTAATCAGTATGAGCGGCGTGGGCATGGATACGAATATAGGGAATTATGATGCAAAGGATGTTTTACAGAAAATCACTGTTGCAGATACTTCACATGATATGAAATGTATATGGGAGAGTGGACTATACAGGGCTGCAGGTTTCCCACTGGCTATGGAGGCTAGAGATTTGTGTTTAGACTGTGTGACTCTATATGATCTAGCTACCAGGAAGATTATGTTGTATGACATGCTTATTGCTGATTTAACTATAGGGGGGATTGCCAAGACATTTGGATTAGAAATCAATGAGAAAATGAGAGATATTGATATTGATCAATATAATGAAGAATTTCATACAAATGAAAGGGAATGAAAAGGCAAAATATTCGACAGTTGGTATAGCTTGGAAAATAAGCCCAAGGCTGTAGCCAGGGTGCATAAGAATCTGATGAGAATATACTTCAAGGAAGAAATTTATTTGATGATCACCATGCTGAGTAGATTGGTAGGACTGAGAGATGGCACCAAATGTGAACCTTGGATGTTCACTATTATTGAGTTCATAAGGGCAGGAGGAAAAGAGAAAGGAAAAATCCACTGGGTGAAAGCAATAAGCACAACTATTTGGAAGCAGGCTATGCTGAGAAAACAAAAGATGATGCCCTTCTATCTATCTTCCTATGTGTTATATTCATGTGCAGCTGAGATTGAACCATATATACATGGAATAGAAAGGGTTGGTACCTTAGGGAATGATCCTGGGAAGAAATTAGTGTATGAACACTACCCTAAACTGCAAGAGGAGAATGCATTGAAGAAGTTTGCTTTAGTCAATGATGTCTTTTATACTTACATGGTGAGAGTTTTGAGAGAGGAGCCTGACAAAAGATTGTCTACAAATGCAGAGGATGCAATTGGATTGCATAGTTCTTGGTTCATTCAATTTGGATAGTTTACTTATATCAGGACTGAAGGATTTGAAGGAAGGCCATTTATGATGCCTCAATATCCTTATGATAAATTGATTGTTTTGGAATTTTGAAGGCAGAATTTGAATGCCTTTAAAATGTATAAAAGAAAGTTTAGTAGAGGTAATCTAAAATTGCCTTGGGCTATTGGCAGATACTTCTGTTTCAGTGAGGAGGTTGCAGGATATTCAGAACAAGAATTAAGATATTATGGCTTTCAAAAATTTGATTTAGTCAGGAGATTTGAGCCTTTCCATAGGATCCAGAATTTTGTGGATAAAAAGTATAAACACCAGATACATATTGAGGATTTCTGGGTTGATTGCAAAAATGATAGGGAAGTGAGGAAATGAGCCCATAAAAGATTAACCATTGAGAAAATGAAGTCTATAGGTGACATATATGTTCCCCCAGAAGTTCAGGAGGATGACAAACTGTTGCATCATAGTTATGCAGAGGCAAGGATGGCTCCTATTACAGAGCCTAATTGGTCAAAGCCTTAGAACACATCTTTGGAGATATTGTCCAAACCAATTATATTGTATTCAAAAACTTGGTTAAAAGACAAAATTGAGGAATTCAAAGCTAAAGGAAAAGAGGTCACCTATCCAAAGAAAGGGAGAAAAAGAAAAGGAGAGCCTAGTGAGGATCTTCAGTGCTTCTATGAGAAGAAGAGGAAGATCGTAGAGGCCAAGATTGTTGAAAAAGATAAAAATGCTACTTTAATGGATCCATATGCATTAGGAATAATAGTAGTAGTAGCATCAGATACTTTTGTAGATCCAGAATAACTAAGTCATGAAATTAGTGCAGAAGAGGCATAGACTACCAAGGAAGTGGCAGGACAACAAATTAGAAAGGCAATACCAATAATTTTGTCAAAAGGTGAGACTTCTAAAATAGGTGGTGTAATTGGAGCATAGGAAGTAGGTGCAAAACTAAGTAATATACCTAGTGCCTCCACCTTATCAGAACAAAGACAAACATATGTTCAAGTAAAAATAGAGTTGGCTAGAGAAATGCAGCAAGAGTCAGAAACTCACAAAGCCAGACAAACTATTGAGACTGTGCACATTGATAGTAGTGATAGTGAAGAAAGAGGAATGTATAAGGGAAAAGAGTTTGAAATAGAAGAAGATTCCAATGATTTCCTAAGTGAAGAGGAAGAGAAAAGTACTCAAGCTGAAATGGAGATTGAACAAGACCTAGAACATGAAGAAGAAAGGGTACAGGAAGAAACAAGAGCCATAGACCCATTTGGTACCCTAGTCTCTCCTGAAATTATCAAGGATGTGCAAGAGGAGGCCCATAAGATCGAAGAAGCTGAGAAAGAAGGAACACCTGAAGAGATAACTACAGAAAAATAGGCTAAAACAGAAGAAGAAATAGTAGCAGGTACTTCAGGTGTGGATATTTTGAATATTTTGAGCATGTATGATGAACAAAGTGAAGAAGAGAAAAATACAAAAAAAAGAAGTAATAGAAAAGGTTGATGAGAAAGAAAGTGAAGATACAAAAGATAAGATTATAGAAGATGAAGCCAAGAGGCTTGAGGATAAAGAGGAAATAGAAAAGGTTGATGAGAATAGAGTTGAAGGACAAACAAAGAATATTAACATGCCAAATGTAGAGCTAATACATATAGAAGAAGATCAAGAAAAAGAGCAATCAAAAGAGAAAGGTCCTGAAGAAGAAGCTGAAGATAGAGGGGACACTAAAATAGAAGAGGAGGAAAATGAGGGTGAATCAAAAGAATAGGAAAATGGTCCCATGGAACAAGAGCCTCCACCACAATAGCAACAACAACAACAACAACAACAACAACAACAACAACAACAACAACAACAGGAAGAAGTAGAAACAGAGAAGCCTCATGAAGAAGTGATTGATGAAATCAAAACTGTAGAGGGCACCAAAGAAATTCTTGCATGGTTAGGAGAGGAAATAAGAAAAGAAAAGAAAGAGGTACAATTAGCACCAATTGATATTAAAGTTTGCTAGGTGGTACTACTCCAAGGAAAGAAAGAAGAAAAGCCAGAACCGTGTTAGCTATACAGAGAGGTACAGATGGATCTAGAATGTTGAATATGGAAGTACCACATAAAGAAAAAGTAAAAGGTGAAATAACCGTGGAGGAGTATAAGATATTAAATTTTGACCTTAGGCATACTACACGGGAGCAGCACATCACTGAGTGGAAGGATATGCACCAAGTGACAGTAGAGATGCTGAGAAAAGACAAAGATAAATAGGAATACTTAAAAGGACACATTGTCCAACTACAACAATTTATTAAAGGGATGTTTGATCCCAGTGCAATAGTCCCAGAACTGCCCAGTGACATAGCAGTTGTATCCAAGGAAGAAATAAGGGACATGGAAAATAAAAGGCTCAAGGCCAACATTTTTTATGAATGGTTTAAATATTTTATACAAGAAGGTGAGCAAATAATAAAAAAGACTGTGAAAAGTTGGGAGATGATTGCAAGAGAAAGGAATAAATGTAATATATACTAGTGCATAATTGTTAATTTAGAAGGGAAGAATGTAGGTTTGAATCGGCACAGTTGATAGAAATAGAAGACAGAGGAGTTAATTAATGAAGGAGTAATTACCCCTGTACTGACAAGTCAAGTGCCACAAGAATGTTAGAACTTAAAATTGAGGAAGATAATCTTAGAAGATATATAACAGTTGCCTAGGATTTAGGAGAAAAAGAAGATGAAAGCATGAATGCATGGAAATACCAACATACAGAGAGGAAAGGGCATTAACAAAGTTTAATGCTATTTTCACACCATGCATAGAAAATCCTAAAGCACATATGAATAAGCAGGTGATAGATTCATCAATGGAGGAGAACGCTAAAATGAGAAAGTATAAGAAGAAGAGCGAAAGCTTAGAAAAGAGAGAAAAGAAATTGAGAGAAGGAGTAGTAATGCAAGAGTATATATGGGAAAAGAGTCTAGGAGGGGACTACACCTTTGTAGAAGGTGTAATCAATAATTTCAAAACATATTGGAAAGAATGAGAAGACAAAGGTGAGAAATGGTTTTGAGAAAAAGTCAAATAAAGAATATCAGCGAGAAGAAGTCAAAGAAAAGGGGAATCTTATTTTTTTGAAAGATTCCAACATCAGCCTTTGAGAAAAGAAAAGATGCCATTTAGATATTTTGGCAAACAATTAGAGATCAATGTACACCATTGATCAATAAAGGAAAGATCTCAACTGTAGATAAAGTTTGTAGCTGTAGCAAAGAAAAGTTTCAAAATCTATATAAGGAACTTCGCTACTTGTACATTACTTACACAAGGATTTTTAGAAGATAGCTAGCAATTGTAATTGGTTCTAAGACTTTGAGTAGGAGTATTTTAGTTTAAAGGAGGTCACATGTGTCTGTAATAAGAAATACATGGAATGTCCAGCTTTCTTACTGTATTTGTAAGGCATTTTGTAAGTTTTCTGTAAATTGATTAATGAAACAAAGAGTCATTCATACATTATAAATCATAGGTGACTGCATATTTTAAATATAAATATATCTAGAATTTTGTGTCTGCTCGAGAGTATTTTCTAGCTCTTGTTTGTATTTGAAATATTATCTTTCCAAAAGCTTGCAATCTTGAATGTATGTTCATGAAAATACTCAGGGCTTACATTTAAAGGTTTAGTGTGTTGACTTAATCAATTTTTTTGTACTGCTTGCAACGTGAATGACAGAGCATTTAGATCTTGTAGCAGAATGAATTTCAATTTAAATTCCTCTAACTTTTCTCAAACAATTTGAAATACTTAGCTTAAATGCAGAAATTTAAAGGAAATTGTCTGATATTTGAAGGAAACATGAATAATTGAATTGATATTTGACAATTTTCATAATATTTGAAAAGAAAAGCTTGTGTTAATATAAATCATATAAGGCTTTGTGATACAATAACAAATTTATGCAAAGAAATGAATAAAATGTTGATATTTGTGATATTTTACATAATTTGAGTCTAGTAAGTCATCAATCACCTTAAATCAAGTAAGGCCCCTTGCATATTACAGTTTCACATTAACCTACTGAATTGTCCACAAGGTCAAGACCTGACCATACAGAAACTTGGGATTAAGTAATCTTAATTGATTTTTTCATATCTTTCAAGATAGTTAGGTTCATTTTGTGAATTTTAACTTTTGTTATGAATGTGTAAAAATAATCATCAACATGATTGAGCACCACCAAAATTTTTCACTATCCAGTGGGACTTCCTTTCTACTAAGGAGGAATAGGGAAGGTCTACTTGCAAGATTCTAGTAAGTATTGTAGGTTTGAACACTAAATTTTCTTAGACTTAATAGCATGGATCATTAAGATTGAGATTAGTGTAGAGCTAAGAGCTAGGCCTTGATTAGAATCATTGGGGAATGTGGTAGGGGAATGATAAATAACAATTGTGATTATAACCTGGGATCTCAAAGGTTGAAAGCATCGACCTATACATAAATAACCTTAGACTCCTTACTGAGATGAAAATCAAACAAGAGCATGTCATTCACAAAGATGCATGGTGAAGCATAATGAAAATCAATGCAAAGTTTTGGTTTTTTAAAGATTTTATAATTTTTTTGAACTTTTTTGAATTATATGATTTTTTTGTATTTTTAAATTTTTATGATTCTTATGATTTTTAGACATAATATTCCTTCAGGTGAAATCCGTTGACCATCTCATAAATTTATTCACCTTCCATAGTGCATAACATCTATATGCACCATTTCTAACAACTTCCTTGATCATATATGGTCCTTTCAAATATGTGTGAAACTTTCTCTTCTTCCTATGTTTCTTGTTTTTGGTACTACCCTTCTTGAGGATAATTTCTCCTACTCTCTATGATATTGAAGGATTATTTTTCTCTAGTGGACTTGGTCTCATGACTTCTCGTTATGATGTGATATGAGCCAAGGCCTAAATAACCTACTAGTGAGGAGTCTAATAAAAAACTCCATCATAATTTAAAAGTTCAACTAGTAATTCAAATTCATCCTGCATGTAAATATAGAAAGTTCAAAAAAGTTCAAATTCATTGAGAAAGGCAAAAAGCTAAGGAATGAGGAGATGGGTCAAGCCTTGGTTAGATGGGTGAATAGTTTGAGAACCATATAGTCTTTTGAATTGGTTTAGTATAAGGCATTTTTGGTGATAGATGAAGCATAGGAAAAAGTTACTAAAGCAAAGAAAAGGCAACAAGGCTCTTGGTTCGGCAAATGGTATTTTGACGATAAAGCAAAAGAGTAAAAAAGGAGATGAAGGCAACAAGGCATAGTTTTGAAAAGTTCAAGTTTTTTTATAAAAGGGGGGATAAAGAAAAGTGCCTAGACTAAGTTTGAGAAATCAAATATTTGCTGATAGGGCAAATAGGACAAAGGGGAAAGCCAAAATCTGGCTAAGGAATGAAGGAAAAGTGGTAGTTCTATTGTAAAACTAGTAAAAGGCTGAACTATCCAAAAAGTTTGAGATTTTGAGAAATCACTGATGAGGCAACAAACATAGGCAAAAGAAAGGTTTTGCAAACCTGGAATTTGCTGATAAGGGGCAAATGAAGTCTAATTTCAAAGAAACTCAAAGTTGCTAATAAGGAAAAAATGATGCTATGGGTGGTAAAAGATGATAAGAATGAGATGGAGAAGAAGAGTTAGAAACTGGGGAAAATTGCTGATAGGGAGGAAATATAATGGTAGTTGGTCGATAGAGGATAGATAGGGCCCAACACACAGAGTGGTACAACCAATGTTAGATGGATAAAAAAACAACATGAAAATACATTAGAATTTTGAAATTGCTTGAAATAGGTATTTCCCTAAATGCATGCCATGATTGTAGAGATATACAAACTAATTTGTAACCAAATTTTAATGAACCTGTAGAACAGTGCCATATAGATGGTTGGCATAGTGATATTCTTCAATGCACAAATGACAAATCAGATAAGTCAAATGTTGCAAGTGGCAGGGAGGATTAGAAACATCCCTCTTTATTGCTCTAAGTACAATAGGAGTGCAATAAATCTCCCTTGGCCATTTGCAAGACTACCAGAGCATGGACAATATTTCCAACATGCAAATTTTCTATCATCATAGAGGGACTGAAATTAATGCAGCATGAGTACAGTCCTAGATAGGAAGTGGTGCCTGGGAAACTCTAGTGAGTGAAATGCTATAGATGTAGAAGTTTAAATTATTGTAGAGGTTAGTCATTTTGACAATTTATCAGTTAGACTGTGATCTCCCAAAGGTAGGATAGTAAGGTTATTCTTACAGTCTTTGTTTAACATGAAGTAGCTATGAAATGTATGTGATATACTTTGAAAATATTTGTATTGAATGTTTATTTTTCTCCGCTATTGCGGGTGTTCTTTCTAGTGAACTTTGATCGCAATCAGGGTTTTCTCATGTCATGTTTTATGGTATGAATGTAAGCATTGATTTGAATGAATGTGATAGTTCTTAATTCATTTCCAAGGATTTGTAAATGGTCTTTTCAATATTACATTAGAAAGAGCATGGTATGGTGTTGGATTATTAAGTATTTTTAGTAATTTGGTATTGATTTCCTTGCATTTGATTTATCAAATAGGTAGTTATACACTTTTGTGTGGTTTTGTTTCCTCTGTTCAAACATTAGACTCTACAGCCCAATGGATAGGCACCTGTCTGAGTAGACTCAGATCACCTAATCTTCAAAACAAAATAATTTATCTATCTTTAGAAGCAGTTGTAGTTTTATGCATCCTCACTATGTATAATTAGCATTATCAGCTATATAGGGGTCTTCTAACAACTAATTTCTCAGTTTAGTAATAGATTTGGGGCTAAGAAAGTGATTTGGGTTTGGGTGTTCAAATAGTTTTAGTTGTTCATCTAGTTTTGGTGTTAATACCTACTTAGCTATACCCCTTGGAATAACCCTCCAAAGTTTAAGTTGAGATCAAAGAGTAGAGGAGTCTACCCACTCCTATAGTTGGCCAAAATTGCCCATTATTTATTGACAAACCTCTTCCTATCACCCTGATGACAATCCTTGGCCTAGGTGATCTAGGAATATTTTAGAGTTTTGAGTTATAGTAATTTTGGGAACCAACACATAATACCAAATTCAATTCATATTCATATATATAATGAATATAAATATAAGATGATTATTTACCAGGGTTTTTATCTCCTAAATGTTTTCTTCTAAAGATCACCCCTCATTTTCTCACTATCTAGGATTTTCCCTATCCCTAGTTCCTAATGACCTATTAGATTTTAACGCATCCAAGCACATATGTGCACACACAAACACAAATGGAAATTATTCTTAATTTTTCATTGTAATTTAACATGATTCATTATCTTCCATAGTGAACTCTTTAATCTATGTGAGTGCCCCTACATATTTGCAATTGATGGCTTGGAATCACACTACATTGATATTTCCCTACATAGATTCTTACCTTCACAACTATTTCTCATTATATAAAAAATTTATCAAAAAAAATATTTCAATTCATAATACATGTTTTATGTGCTGGAAGTTTCCATTTAATTGAGAACTAGATAAACTTCTATTTTATGCAAGTTGAAATATGATTAGGTTGATCAAACTTAGTTAGACCTTTTTCATCTAGAAATCAACTACATATATGTATCAAGAAAATCTAAATCACATGTAGCTCTCCTAACGAAGAATATAACACATGCCACTACTTTACTGAGTCATGTTTTAGAAGGTTATATATCATTGTAAAGTTAAATTTTAGCTAATTATCAATTTTGTACCAAACTATGGCTTTTGAATAATCTGCAGTCTTCATAATGACAAAACCAAGAGTTGTAGCTCATTGTACTACATTTATTACATGTAAACATAGTCTAACAATGGAGTTTCAAAACTACACACTAGACCACAAGTTTCAATAAAATTCATATCCCCCTTACTACAGGACTATGGGTTTCTTAAAATAAAGTTGTTCTTAGGATTAACAAACTGTAAGAGTTTGTGATTAAATCTAAACATCATGATCTTCTCCAAGCCAAATATTAATCCTCTACACAGAAAAAATCACAAGAGAGCAATTTGCACAATATTGGATGCAATTGATGAAAATGATTAATGATTTACATGTGAGAACTTGCTTTTATAGTTACAAGTAAGAAAAACCCTAATATCACTTAAGAATAACCTATGACTAAAATCATCACTAAATTGACTTAATAAAGTGTAGTTCTAAATATCTAATTAAACCAAACCCTCCCCCCTTAAGTGCAACTTAGGGAGAACTAAAAAATATGTAAGTAATGCACTTGAATGGATCTCAGCTATAAGGCCATGTTATAAACAACAAGAATCTCTTATAAGGTGGAGAAAGGGAGAAAAACCCTATGGGAAAAAAACCCCTCTCCAAAAGAGAGAAGAAACAAAAATTATATGAACATGTGATGGAAGAAGGACTAACACTAAGACCCCCAAAGAATTGAATCCATCACAAAAGTACAATCATGAATGCCCCCCATAAGATAGGAAGTAGAGAGAAGGTTTGGTGACCCCCCCAAAAGTGAGAAGGATGAAACCCCATGCAAGGATATGCTTCCTCCCAAAACAAAGATGAGAAGAGGGACCATGCAGCTACACTTCAAGATGACTCCTGCAATGCTGAAAAATGCTCAACATAGAATAAATATGAAGACCCATGAACGTTTAAAAATATTCCTCCCCTTGGGAAGAAATAGAACTACAGATGTGTGCATAATGTTTTCCCATTTTGAACATGATCCAAAGACAACAATGATTCTCCTTAAAACTACTTAAATGTCTCCAATCCACTACAAAATTATGACTGAATAGGAGGACGAAGAACAATCTCTGAAGAAGATGATGGTGACGCAACTATATCAAAGCTATAATCAAAGAGAAGACAAATGTCCTCAATGTGGTCCTCCAAATATGTAAGGTGGAAGTCTACAAAGAATAATGATATATCTGGTATATATGTGTCCCAACGAGCTATCTCTAGAATAATGATGATGTCCTGGTACAAAGAATCTAATGTAGCAATAGGTAATAAAGATGTGATCTCAATAAGAGGAGAAGGAGAAGCAAGTGAAGTCTCTATGTCATCTGAACTAGAGCAAGACCTATCAAATATGCAAGCTCCTCAACTGTATCACCATTAAAAGATATAAAATCTGCATCATCAAGGGGTATGTGGCAATCCATAGCAAGATCATCTTGGAATGGAGAGATATGTGGGTCTTAATAGATCTCCTAAATACTAGTATAGAGAGCGTGTGGGTACTCAATATGTGATATAGAACACATAGTGTCAAAATCAACACTAGAATTAATCAATCCTACAATTTGATCAATATAATTTTCCCACGTAGATTTCCTACTAGGTGTATCTGATTCAGGTGTGAGTCCATAAAAATAAGGAAAAATATTAGGCCACCTAAGATGTGTCAAGATGCCCTTTCTCCAAGACTCATAATTATCCTTCCCTAATGTTACCCTAGAAGGGTGAATAGCAAAACACATGATATCTCCTCAAATAAATTAGATCAAAGATCAATAATCTGAATATGTATTAATGCTTATAAATGAAGCTGAAAAAAACAAACACAACTTCTGTAGGTGCCAAAATAATTAGAATATCAAATAGAAGCCATAAAATTGATAGACTAAATAAAGAATACCTAGTGATGAATATGTAAAAATTGCATGAATGTTTATGTAGAGCTTCTCAATACCTTTCCAACGCCGCAAGAATCATGAACATTAGAGCTCATGGAAAAATGACACAAGCTCCCAAAAATAAATATCACCATAAGAAAAATAAATAAAAAATATGTACACCACTTTATTTTGCTTAGAACTAGCTTTCTAATGCCTATTCATTTTTGAAAATCTGACGTTGTATTCTCAAGATATGCCTAATTTATCAAAACTACTCCTTTAGGGCAAAGAAGCAAAGAAAAGCACTACTGAAGCTCCTAGACTCCCATGTGACCAGGGGCTGACTGAGTCTTTGGGGGCTCGGGGCTAGGTCTCTAGTCACTCACATGATCAGGATCTAAGAGCCTAGGGGCTAGCACGTGAAAGCTAGGAATGGTCACCCATGTGACCAGGGGTTAAATCGTGAGGTTATCTCCCAAAAAAAAAATTCTTTTTTATTAAGAAATTAATAAAAAAACTTAGTTTTACCTATCCATAGAAATCAAGACGGAATGGAAATCAAGATGACATAGAAACCAAGGCAACACACAAATTGAGATAGCACACAAACTGAGGCAACTCTAAAATCAACATCAACTCAAAAAATAATGAAATGAAAATCAAGGTGGCATGGAAATTGAGATATTGTATGGTTGTATGGACTCCATACAATTCGTACAGATTTCACAAACCTAAATATCTTGAAACCCAAAAAAAATACCAAGAAATTGTTTGTCACCAAAATATAGTGTCTTATACGAAAATAAGGGTTTTTGGGCCTTTTGGACTCATGAGGTCTATTTTACTCAAAAATGCACCCTACAAAAGATCTTACCCAAAATTTTTTATATCTAAGAAGGGACTTGTAGATATGGAACTCTGATACCATGTAAGAGTTTATGATTAACTCGAGACGCTAGAATCCTCTCTAAGCCAAACATTAACCTTCTACATAGAAAAAACGCACAAGAGAGCAATTTGTACAATATTGGATGTAATTAATGAAAAATATTAATGAATTACATGTGAGAACTTTCTTTTATATTTGCAAGTTAGAGAAAACCCTAATATGACTTAAGAATAACCTAAGACTAAAATTAGTCCTAGGTTGACTTAATAAAGTGTAATTAAATATTTAACTACACCAACACAAACCACAACCTTTTATAGAAGTATTTTCAACATTTTCTCTTTCATTCTTTTATTACATATATTCTTAGTTTTTTGTCTTGGTTTAGCATTATTCAATCTCACAAATGTTGGAAGGTTGATAGCATTTGTTTTAATGGATTTACACCTAAAGAAAATATTATTTCAATAATATTACCAACTTTTTTAATAAAAAAACTAATACTACTAACTATTAATTGGTGAATGGTAGATCTTTGTAAACAATCTAAGATTTTTCCACAATACTTAGCCAACAATCTATTTATTTCCTTTTACTTCAAGTCTTTCCCTTTTTCTCAAAACCAATAGTTATGTAATACTTCTATCAAATCCTTCTTGTATTTTTAGCTTCATCCAACTCAATGAAAGTGTTGCATAAATTTGAAAATTCATATTTAAATTATAAAATTCAAATTCAAGTCTATCAATAAATATGAATAATAAAAATTCACATATTTTTTTCATCTAAAGTTTAAATATCAAATCAAGGTAGTAGATTGGACTTTTAAATCAAATTAAAAATTCAAACTCATATAGATAATTTTTATCACTTAAATATACCTTTCTTAAACTTCATAATCAAAACTTGTTTAATATTTATTTTGTCTTTATTTTACAACTTACAACATAACCCTTCTTGGTTACTCTTATATCATGCATTGTACAAAAATCATCCAATCCCAATGTTCCAAAATAGTCACTTGCTCATCGTTAATTCTATTTTACCGAACATGACATTATAAACCTATTTTAATTTAAATCCCTTCCTCGATAATGATTGTGATTTTATAAAAAATAAATTATACCTAATATCGGCAATTATCATGCTATAATAATATCCATCAACTTCCTAATTCACATATAGTTAATCACCATTAAAATAAAACTAGTTCAAACAATAAATCCAAGTTCATAAATGGAGGGGAAATCATACTTCACTCTTATTTTAGAATGTAGTTTAGATTTAGAGCAAGTCATTAAAGTGAAGTAAAAACATAAACTTATGGTCAAAAGAAATGAGAAATAAATGTTTGCATTTTAGTTGTGTTGGTAGAAAAGTTAGTACTTTGTAAATTTATGAGAGTTTTCCCATAATGTCCCTCCTCTATTCAAAGGATAGGATCCCTTTACTAAAATGAAAAATTCTAGATATTTTTAGTAGTTACAAACAGTTTATAAATAATACTATTAAAAAGAAAGGAATGTGCCTCTAGTTGAATTAGTGGAAATTTCAACATAAATGAACATTATTGTATAAATGTTTTTTATGATAGTTAAAAACATCCACATATTTTTTAAGAAAAGAGAAGAAGAAAAGGATTCATGGAAAGCATAAGAATAATATAAACTCTAGGAATAAATCAAAGTCACAAATTTCAATAATATGATTCTTATCATCCTTCCTAAACTTAGAGTAAAAATTCACGTTTTTTTTCTCTCCTTGTTATAATGCTTGTAGAAAATACCAAAATTATGTTTTATACAAGGCTCTAATTGTGCAATATATAGATAAGTAAACTTGGTTAAGTTGCAAATATATTTTAAAATTAAAAGGCACTTTTTATTTTAAAATAACTTTAAATATTTTCATAGAAATTTTTTTTTAAAATGACATTGAAGTGCATAGTAAACTTGACTTGCTATACTTGAGCATTTACCTAGTCATTTGAAGAGCATGGCCTAAGTTAGATTCATTATTTGTGATCTGAATTGCCTCCTTCTCTACACCTTTGACCCTTTGGTATAATTATCAATTTGTAATACTTTGGGATAAAATCGCTTCTCTATTCAAAGGGGAGGATCCATTTATTAGAATCCAAAACCATACACTTGATATTCTAAATAGTTAAAAAGAGTTTATAAGCTAATTGTATTTAGAAGGATTGGGATTTTTAACTTCAAAATGATAAAATTAGAAAATATTTAAGAATAAGATAATGTGCATTAAGTTCAATAAATGTGTCCTCCAGTGTTTCTCCCCATTTTATCATTCCTTCCCAACCTTTCAACTAATTTTTTCAATTCCTATATACCTTCTAGCCTCCTGCATAATTGACTCAAATTCACACTCTATTTACAATCCTCCCATGGGATACCTTCGGTTTCAATTATATACTTACAAACTCTTGTGATTTCCTCACACTTGGAAATTTATTTACAAGATATTTGCAAGCATCCTTAGCTTAGAAAAAAACTTACTCCTTCACCCTATTTAACCCTTGAGATTTTAAACCTTACAATCTAATACCATTAGGTGTAGTAATAGGTGGATGATCCAATGGAGGATTCTCCAACCATGTAGTTAAATTCAAACACAAGACATACAGAGCATAAACATAATGAGCAGCAACATAAACTTTATTGATTCCATAGAGTTGAATGATTACAATTTTATGCAATGGACTTCCCAATGCTATGTTGCAGTCATTTAATTACTAAGATGAAATTATAATACTCAAGTAAAACGTATTGCATTACTACATGGCCCACCATCAACATCTTCATTCTCATTATTATACTCCATTTCAAAATCTCATCATCATGCTCCCACTCTTTCTCTTAAACACCATTCTCTTAGTCTCCTACCTTCTTCCTTGATATCTTTAATTGATCAGAAGCAATGTTTATTTAGCAACCCCAAATCTCAGAGATGATTTACATTGGTTACAAGCTAGGACAAAGCTCTAGGCCATATGAAACATGTGGTTAGATAGTGTTAACAAGCTCTAAATCTATGCAATGATAATAGAATGGGGAATCCATGTGTGGTGCTCAACAAACATTCTCCTAGGTCTAATGAATCTTCACATGTATTTCTTTTATAGCGCAATCTCTTAATACCAACATACAACTAGAAAAAGTTACAATTGTGCAAGTATGTCAACCTAGTAGATTTTAATAGAACAAATTATACCCTTATCATGATCTAATCTCTCTGAAACATGGATATGGCACCTATTCATCACTATAAAACATACTCCCAAAAATGCAAAACTAGATCTCACCTAGCAAACAAAAAACAAACTAAAAGCAAATATTTTTGGTTGATACAAGATTCTGTCTACAACAAGGGATGCTCCTACACCACCTTGTAAGATGATGCTATAGAATGGTACATAAATATACCAAAACACTTTATTTATACATGGGATGAATTTTAATTAGCATAGATAGAATACTTTTTTATAGAGTAAGTCTCAACATGTTAATCACTAAATTCACAAACATGCATAGATATCATAATAAATGCACATGTACTTTTAGCATAAGCTTTGCTAAATCATTGAATGGTATTCTAGTGCATGTGAGACCGAATAAGCCTATGATTTCAATCTTGTATTTTGGATCATTTTATTATAAATTGATATTTATACTAAGATATTTAAGAGCCATATAACTCTTTGAAGTAGGCATATAGTTTTCTGCATATTGAGAGATAATTTCCCTAAAACTCTAAATTGATATTTCTTTGGAAAGGTTTAGCAGTAGAGTGTTTTAAATTTCCCCTATTAACTTTGAACAAAATCTAAGGAAGTAGAAAACAAGGGCACTTAGGGATGAAAGATAATTAAAGTTTTAGTGAATATGTGTTGGCTAACCTAATGTGGAGATTCATTTATTCTCTTCAACATTCTTGGATTCATATTCTAAGAGCTAAATGTCTCAATACAGTAGTCTTCCTCTAGGTATGCAAAATTTAGATAATTTACCTTTAGGATCAGTTATCTAGTATGGAATGAAGAGTGGTAAAGGATAATTGAGAGATATGGATTTTGTAAAAATTATTATGGTTAAACTATTTCCTTTTCAAAAATGATGGTTGATTAGCACTCCTTTGGAAAATGTTCTAAAATTTAGGGATCTGTTTTGTCTATCTTACAAATCAGTGGGGTTCTAATGTCCATGTCTTAATCTATCTATGTTATTACAATATTTCAAACCTATTTGGAACTTCAACAATGATTATTTGGGCTTAAATATTGAAGATCAAGGATGGTTATAAAAACTAATGTTATCTATAATTAATCAAAGATCTTCTTTCTCTTTGTATAAAATTTGGACAGCTAAAGGGTGGATTAAGTCTGTTATTTTCCATGGTTGGCTTTCCACTAAAAGATTCTGACGTGGGATCAACTCTAGAAAAAAGTGTTTTTCTAGCGTAGGTGAGTGTCCTCTTTGTTTGAGTAAGGAAGAAAGTAGTAACCATGTTCTCCTCCTCTATCAGTTGAAATCAAAATTTGGAATCTTTTCCTTGAATCCTTTATTTGAGGTTGGGTTATGTCTAGATCTTTGAATGATCAAATAATAGCTTGGGTTTCTCCTACAAACTTAAATTTTCTACATGAATTATGGGAGATGGCTTCGAGTATCATTGTTAGGAATATTTGGTTTGAAAGAGATAATAGAGTTTTCTAATCAAAGGAAAAATCTTCAAATAAACTCCCAAAAGAGATTATTTAAATGCTTCTAATTGTTTTTCTAATAGTCAATTAAAATAAGAATAAAGAAGCTATTCCATCAGAGTTAACTACCCTAAAAAATTGGCCAAAAAATTTTCAGTCTTTTGAAGAAGCAATGCCTAGAAAAAAGGAGAGTTTAAAATAAAGCTTTCTAGACTTGACCTTTGAAAGGATGGAGAAAGATGAATTTTGATGGAGTTTCAAAAAATAATTCATGAACTTCTAAGGGAGGGGCTATCCTCAAAAATTATAAAAGTGAAGTTTTAAGATTAGGGACTCAAATATCTAGATTTAATATTGCTAATGTTGTTGAGATAGAAGGTTTGATTCTTAGCTTGAAACTTGGAGTTATGACTAAGTTTCAAGATATTATCATCAAAGGGGATTCAAAATTTGTTATAAATAGGTTGAAATGTTGAAAATAGAATCAATAGAGGATTTATAGTCTTCCTTTAGAAGTCATTGATCCTCTCATCAAATTTTTAAAATTTTAAAATTATTCAAATTGTCATGAAGGAAATGGAATGGTGGATAGGATTGCTAATCTTAGCTCATAGGAAAATTATGAGTATTTATTCATGGAGGAAGATTTGAGTAATTTCCCTACATTTATGAAACTTAAAAAATTTATAAAAGAAGATAACTTAAAGACAAGAAGTTAATGTGGGAAATGTAATCCTTCATCATGATATCTAATAATGGTTCTTTGATGTGGTTGGTTATGTTGTTGTATGGAGCCTAATAAGACTCTAAGGTTACTTTTATCGACGCGGTTTCCCCCCAAATTATTTAATAGGGGTTTGGGGGTAGCGCCCCCAGGACGGGGTCAAGGGGTAGTGCCCTTTGTGGGGTCTAGGGGCAGCGCCCTCGAAACCACAAATGACTTTTATTAATTTATAAAGGCATTGGGAGTTATTTTTTCTATTGGTCGACATAAAAAAAAAAATTTATTTTGTAACCGACATAAGGCTTGCCAAAGGAGGCTAAGGGTTAGGGTTTCCGTTGAGATATTGCAGCATCTTGCAATGGTATTGAGTTGCAAGGATTGCTAGTTGTAATTGGTTTTGATTTACTGGATAATAATATTGAACTCTCTATTGGTGGATGTAGCCCGAGTTTGAGTGAACCACGTTAAAACTTGTCTCTCGCTATTATTATTTCTGTGTATTTTCATTCCTCTGTCTAATCTTTATTTGTATTTAATTGATATCTTATGCATGCAATTCCTAACAGATTCTTGTTACCACATGTTGAAAGCTCAAGATCTTTGATGCACAAATTTCTTATACTTAAAATTCTAAGTCTTTGATTGCTTATACTAACATTGCCAATGAATCTAATGTTGTTATGATGATTTATAGAAACTCAATTTAGGTTATCTCTATTGATAAGTTTGATGATAGTGTTTTTCATTTGGAGATGGAGTGGTTTAAGGGTGATAACTTGTGGTTCACTTTTATTCCTTTCATTGTTGCTCGTATTTTGGCATATAGACTTATGAGTTTATGGGCACAGTTTATATTGTTTTTTATGGTCATCCTATAATTGTGGTCTTGGCTTTGAAAGCATTTAAATCAAATTACAAAAGACAGCAGTTGTATTCAAAAAGGTAGAAAACCTATATGATTGCTGGCGGATCACAGTGGGAACGTTCTCTGACATACGGCAGACTCCTATTTCCTTCCCAGCCAGATCCTATGTGAAGATTATTAAAATTAAAATTAATTACATTAAAGTGCAGTGGAGGTTATTAATGGTTGTGTCCGTTTCTAAAAGCAGCAACCCATATGAAAGATTGTGACCCTTCTTTCCAAGATATAAAATGGGCAAGGAAGGAATGGAAAAGGCATCAAGGAGAAATAAAGTTCTCATATTTCAAATTTATTTATATTCTGTTTATTTCTACCAAACCTTCGTAGAGGCTTACTACGTTGGATTCCACAGTAAGGCATTCCCTATTTTAAAATCTATTCTCACAGAGCAACAACCACCTGAAAGCATGGACTTCAGTAGATTATTTTGTCTTGAATGCAGAAAAACAATTACCTCAGGCAGCTGCGAATGCAGTGAGGCATTCCTTGTTATAGCCCGGGATAAAAGGGAGACAGAATTCTATACGCACCAGTTTGTGCAAGTTATCAAATGTTTGATCCAAGAAAGATTTCCAAATCCATTTGAAGTGACAAGTGATACTCGTTTTTCCAATATCCAAGAGTCAATGATTTCCAGTATCCATTACCAAATGAATGGTGTTCGAGTTGAATTAAAGACCCATTTTGAGAGATATCTAACTAGTGCGGAAGACAAAATGGATGTAAACAATTATCTATAGAGGTTCAGTCAGAATACCAAACATACTCTTCACCAGTTACTCTTCAGCTGCGAGTAACTGCAAACTGGAACGGGCTCACCCCATATTCAGTACTTGAAATAATAGGTGATAGCTTGAAGTGGCAATGTATACTAGAAGATTTAGAGAACAAAGCTTTAGACATTAAATGGCATTTTTATCAAATGAAGGCAAAAGCTTTGGAATGTTTTTTTTGTGACTGGATTGTGAGTGTCTCTGGTGAATGTGGATGCGCTGGCATATTCGATGATTTCTCTTCGGACCAAATGTTGGTAGCTCACAACAGGGATTGGTTCCTTCAAATTATTAACTTTTGCATTGACACAGGTATTCCCAGCCCATCAGAACTACCCCAAGACAAGCCCTTTTACTGGAAGGCACAAAATCCCAATTCATATCTACATGATGTTCATTTTGTAACAAATGGTGTGGTGATAAGGTTTTATGATTGTTTTGGTACCCATAAAGTTTACCACACCCATCCATCGGATCAATCGAACCTAATTGGCAGTGATGGAAGGTCCTCAAGTGAAACTGAAAGCAAAGATCAAAATTTAAACTATTCTATACCATATACTCTTCCTCTCTGTCTAAAACACTTTGGCGAGGGCTTCCTCCCAATAACACTTGAAATTATAGGTGATCGCTTGGATTGGCAACGAATGCGGAATGATGTACAGTTGAATATTGCTAGATTAGATTGGTGGTTCTACTGCCTTCCTCAAGACTGGGCTTGGGGACCTGATCACTCTTGGGGACCTAGACACACTTGGGGATGTGAAAGCGAAGATGAATTTAATGGTGAAAGCCTGGAAGCAGAGCTTCTACCAGTAGCTAAAAGTGCAGTAGAGAGCTTAACAACGTTCACAATGAAAAATGGTGATACATCTTGTAGTATCTGCCAGAAAATTATAGTTGTTGGTGAACCAACCATACAGTTGCCTTGCAACCATGTCTACCATGGAGAATGTATAGTTAAATTGTTGGGAGAGGAAATTTGTGTCCCGTATGCAAATACAAGTTTCCCACAACAGACGATCCAGATCCTTGAGAGAAAGGACACACAAGTTCTAGTTTGTTTATGTAAAAACAGTCCCAAGATAATGAAAACAGAACAACAATAGCAAAACAGAGAGAAAATAGGGCAAATAGAGTTGAATAACTTAGAAACATATATTCATCTAACTTGCATTACATACAAAATGCTTTTCCAGCAGCTCTCTTTAATCACATATATATAGCTATAGAAGCTTTGAGGCCTGGAAGCTTCTGGCATTCTAGATGATTCTAAAATCCTAGAATGTTCTTTTCTAGAACAGCTAGAAGTTTCTCTTAGAAAGTTCTTTTCTAGAACAACTAGAAGCTTCTTCTTGGAATATTTTTTGGAAGACTTCTAGAAACATTCTAGATAATCTTAATAATTCCTAACATCCCCCCTTAAGATTGGCTAGAATAATACAAACATAATACAAAGGAGAGGAGAAATACAAAGGAGAGGGGAACATTATACTACTATCCCCCCTTAATGTTCACCTCTAACATACCAAGCATGCCTCTTAATTTTAAGAATTTGGCTTCAGTCATACTCTTAGTGAATATATCAGCTACTTGTTCTTCACTTAGACAAAACTGAAGATTGATAATAGATGCTTGAACAAGATCCCGAATGTAGTGAACATCTATCTCAATGTGCTTTGTTTTAGCATGAAAGATTGGATTGTTGGCAACCTGTATGGTACTTTGATTGTCACAATACATAGTGCTGGCTAATCTTTGTAGAAAACCAATCTCAAATAGAAGATTCCGAATCCAAACTGCTTCCTTGCTTGCTTCTTTTGCTGCTCTATATTCTGCTTCACATGAAGATAATGATGTAGTTGTTTGTTTCTTACTGCTCCATGTAATAGGGCTTGATCCAAGATTGAAAATGTAACCACCAGTAGATTTTTGATCATCTATATCACCACCCCAATCTGAATCAGTAAATCCAACCAAAGAAATTGAAGACTTATAGCCATAGTAGATTCCAAAGTGTATGGTTCCATGGATGTATCGTAAAATTCTCTTAGCAACTAGCCAATGACTTTGTTTAGGTGCTTGCATAAATCTAGATACAAGATTGACTGCAAAACAAATATCTGGTCTAGTATGAGTTAGATAAACCAAGCTACCAACAAGCTGTCTATATAAAGTGGCATCTACACTCTTAGAAGTACATTCTTTAGTAAGCTTGACTCCGGATTGAAACGGGGTAGATGCTGGCTTGCATTCAAGCATGTTAAACTTTTCTAGAAGGTCCAAAGCATATTTTGATTGTGAGATGAACAATCCATCATGTAATCGACAAACTTGTAAGCCAAGAAAATAGTTTAGTTCACCCAAATCACTCATATGAAATGCCCTCTTAAGATCTGATTTTAAATCAGTGATAAACCCAATATTTGGTCCAGCAATGAGTAAATCATCGACATAAAGTGCAACAAGAAGAATATCATCTTGAACTTTCTTCACATAAAGATTGGGATCTGACTTACATCTCTTAAATCCATGAAGCTAAAAATACTTGTCAATCTTCTCATTCCATGCTTGTGGCACTTGTTTAAGACCATAAAGTGACTTCTTTAATCTGCAAACAAGATTAGGATGTTACTGATCTACAAAACCTGGTGGTTGATCCATATATATTTCTTCATATAAATCTCTATTTAAGAAAGCATTTTTGACATCCATTTGATGAATATGCCACCCAAGACTTGCAGCCAAAGAAAGAATAATTCTAACTGTATTCATCTTAATGACAGGAGCAAATGTTTCTTCATAATCAACACCCTCTTTTTGATTGAACCCCTTAGCAACCAATCCAGCCTTGAATTTTTCTATAGCACCATCTGATTTAAATTTTGTTTTATAAACCCATTTGCAACCAATAACATTCTTACCTTGGGGGGGGGTACAAGTTCCCAAGTGTTATTCTCTATCAATGCATCATATTCCTCTTTCATGGCTTTCTCCCATTCTTTCTTTCCTCTAGCTTGCTCATATGAGATTGGGTCATTTACTTGTAAGACTTTGGGCATGAGAGCACTACCATTCCTTCCTTGGATCTTTGAGCCTTGTCTATATATTTCTTCAACACTCCTTATCTTTTGTTTAGTTGAAATGTCATCTTCTTCATCATCACTTCCTGCAAAAAATGGCTGATTACAAGCATTAGTAGTTTCATTTTCAATAGTATTATCATCATCAATAGTGCTCACCTCATCCTCATCAATATTGGCTTTATTTCTTTCTAAAATATCTGAAAAATCAGAAACATTTGCTATTGTAGAGTGAGAGGAAGTGACTGTAAGTTGTGAAAGCTCATCAAACTTTACATCTCTACTAACAAAGACCTTTCTTGTTATCAAATCATATAACCTGTAAGCCTTTGATTCTTCACTATAACCCACAAACAAACACTTATGACTCTTTGGTTCTAACTTTTTCCTCTTTTCATCAGGAACATGTGTCCAAACAATGCATCCAAATACTTTAAAATACCCAATGTGGGGCTTTCTACCACTCCAAGCTTCTTTAGGGGTAATATTTTGGAGGGCTTTAGTGGGAATTCTATTCACAATATATGCAGCACAAGAAACAGCCAAACTCCATAATTGATTATGCAAACTTTTAAAATGCAACATACAACGAGCCATTTCTAAAAGAGTTCTATTCATTCGTTCAGCCACCCCATTTTGTTGAGGAGTATAAGGAACTGTTCCTTGCATCTTAATACCACAATTTTCACAAAATGACTCAAATGCATAGTTGCAATATTCACCCCCATTATCCGTCCTTAAACACTTAATTCTTTTTCCACTTTGATTTTCAACTAATGCCTTAAACTTTTAAAAAACTTCAAATACTTCATTTTTCCTTTCAAAAAAATAAACCCATACTCTCCTACTGTAATCATCAATAAAAGTCAGAAGGTACCTAGCACCTGAAAGTGAAGGATATCCTGGTTCACATAGATCACTATGAATGAGCTGCAATGGATAATTGGCTCTCCATGCTTTCCCTAAATCAAAAGGATCTCGATGATGTTTTCCTAACACACATCCTTCACACACACATTCAGATGCTGAAATTTTTGTCAATCCACTAACCATATCCATTCTAACCATATCTTGTAATTTTCTATAATTTATATGTCCAAGTCTACCATGCCAAAGTTTTGACATATAATTAGCTTGAGCAATAAAAGCATGAGAGAGTGTGTATTCATCATCAACAAACCCCACAAATTTAAATAGACTCTCCTTATGATCAACTCTACCAATAGCAATTATATTGCTTGGGTCTTTTCTATCTCTAACAATAACTTGATCAGCGGTGACAACAAACTCATATCCAACTTGAACAATTTTATATACTGAAATAAGATTCACCCCTAATCCTTCAACCAACAAAATATTTTTCAAAGACCCATTCATTACATTAATAGTCCCCGTTCCTAAAACTGGAAGTCTCATTTTATTGCCAATAGTAATTTCTTGATCTGATTTCTTTCCTTCATAAAAATTAATAAACAAAAATCTTTCCCCAGTCATGTGATATGATGCCCCTGAATCTAAAATCCATTCTTTATTAGAATCTGAAGCAAAGTATCCCCCATAACACTACTTTTAGGTCTAGCAATTACCTCCTTATTTGATTTCTCTTGCCTTTTGAGAGAGATGGCTACGAAGCTATGCCTTTCCTTCTTGCCATCCTTGAACCTTTCTTGCTTGGGCTTGTAGTGCTATCTTTCATTCTCCCTCTTCTTTAAACAAAATTTCTCCATGTGATTTTCACCTCCACAATACCTACAAATAATCAATTTCCTTCCAACTTGCTTTTTTGCAGAATCATTTCTAGAAAAATGGTTAGAACCATCATTATTTCAAAATTTATAATTTCCTTTCCAATTCTTTTTTCCATCATATCTAGAAAATTTACTCTTGGCTGCATATGCATGATTCTTCTTAATATGCCTTTCTTTAATAAGTTGTACCTCTTCATCTAAAATAGACTTACAAAATTGATCAAAAGTTTGCTGGGGGGCATTGGGAGTTAGTTGGAGAACCCTTTTCCTTGATTCCTTAAATACCTTGTATGGCTGGGGAAGCTTACTTTCAACCATTGCAATCAACTAAAAATCTTTTTTTGCATATTCAGCACCTATTTTCTTCAGCTGAGCATTTAAAAATGTAACTTCATTTAAGTAATCAGACATTTTTTCAAAATCAGAAGGATCCAAATTCACCAATTTTTCTTCTATGCTAAACATGCTAGCAATATCTGCATCTTTATAATCTTTTTCTAAACTCTCCCATAGCTCTATTGGATTATCAGTATCAACAAATCTTCTATTGAGATTGGGGCTTAAAGCTTTACTAATAATACCTCTAGCTTGTTTCAGCTTGCATTTCCATAGCTACTTTTCTTTTTCAATTTGGGGTTCTCTAATTTCCTTGTTCACTATCCTCCATAGAGCCTTTTCTCTCAGAGCATTCTTGACTGCAATCTTCCAATCTACAAAACCACTTCCATCAAATATTGGCAACACTTCATTTGTAGAGCCCATGTTAGCCAAAAAATCAGTCTTCAAACAAGTATCACTCTACAAACAAATATCACTCTAACAATATATTAGCCCTATAAACAAATCACTTCAGCATTATATTTCCAACTAAGCCTCTAACTAAATCTCTAGCTGAACCTGGAAAAAAAATCTAGCTGAACCTGGCTCTGATACCATGTAAAAATAGTCCCAAGATAATGAAAATAGAACAACAATAGCAAAACAAAGAGAAAATAGGGCAAATAGAGTTGAATAACTCAGAAATATATATTCATCTAACTTGCATTACATCCAAAAGACTTTTCCAGCAGCTCTCTCTAATCACATATATAGCTATAGAAGCTTTGAGGCCTGGAAGCTTCTAGCATTCTAGATGATTCTAAAATCCTAGAATGTTCTTTTCTAGAATAGCTGGAAGTTTCTCTTAGAAAGTTCTTTTCTAGAACAACTGGAAGCTTCTTCCTAGAATGTTCTTTGGAAGACTTCTAGAAACATTCTAGACAATCTTAATAATTCCTAACAATTTAGTAATTAAAGCAGCTTCCCAAGGGAAATTTGTTTAAAGCTATGACTTTTAAACTATGCCACCGGATTATATTTCAAATGATAGACATTTCCTTATTACCATTATACTATTGTATTACCATCCCTAGTAATAAATTTTAATGGTTTCTATTAAGTCTTTCTTGCTTACAAGGTAAGAATAAGCTTGAAGATTTTCAACACAATTCTACGTGTTTTAAACAAGCTGTCATTTATATGCGACAATTTAACGCAAATAATTGAACTTATAGAGCATGCCTCATGTTTAAATAGTCTTACTAAATGGACTTCTTTTACTATTACCATATCAGTGTGAATCATTTTGTAACTATCCTTATTGAATGTCATCTACACCCCTACACCATTCATTATGCTTACCTTTTGTCAAACATGGAATTTGCAAAACACTAGGAAGGGTTTTAGTTCTTCCATCCTTCAACCTAAGCTTTACTTTTTCTTGAGCTATAATATTATATGCCAAATTATCTCCTAGGGATATAATTTCACCTCCATGAATTTATTCATATTCACTAAACCAGTCTTCATAAGGAGTCATATTAAAAGAGGCACCTAAATCTATTAGCCATTCATCATGGTGTTCATTTGAGCTTGTAACAACCAAAAATATATCCCTTGAATCTTTAGTTAAGGTAATTATTTTGTATAAGGATCACCTCCAAATGACTTACCTTCTCAACCTTTTTAGATTTGCAATCTCCTTGTTTTACTAGAGTTCCAACACTTTCTTTGAGTTTTATCTAGAGCATTAGATTTACCTTTTGATTTTGATCTCTTGTCCCCTCACTTTTTATATCCTAAATTCTTTTTATTTCTTTTATGAGATTAACCCCTTACAACCAAAGCATCTTTTGATTGGTAATCTTCAAAAGATTTTTTTTCTCAGTTCTTTTGATAATAGGGATGCTACTATATCATCACTCTTTAGTTGTACTAGTGATTACCATTACTATATTATCTTGATAGTTGGATAAAGAACAAAGTAAAGTCATACATTTCAGTTCATCATCCATTTTAATAGCAATAAAAATAACATTTAGATGTTGAACCATAGAGTTGCCATCATTCATTCTCAGTGAATACAACTTATTAAAAAAAAAACTCTATTGACCTTTCCTGATATAAAGTACCCAATTTATTCAATAAGTGTTTTAGTATGGATTATATTGATGCATTCAAAATAATGAATATGGCAGAACAAATATAATTGAACTTCTTGCCTTCTTATAGATAATTAGTCAATATTCATCCCTTATTCAAAATGGTTGTGCTGATGATACAACAATCCTCTATTCTCTATAAATAAACATATCCTTCATCTTTAGGGTCCATAACTCAAAATATTTTCCATTAATTTATTTTTATCTCTACCTGTATGCTTCTTGTCATTATAATTCACATGTAGATTCAAAGATGCATAGCTTCCACTAGGGACAAAGTTTATCATAAGAGAAATAAACCATATCCCTTTGTAGAGAAAAAGAAACCTGATAGACCTATATAATAGAATTAGTGCATATACAATTTGAAACAATAATAGAATAATGGAAAGAAAAGATAATATGTATTATTTTCACTTGGAAAAACTATTTGAGCTAAAAAAATCTAACAGGGTAAATTTTTTTACTATCCTAGAAACCATTCTCCAATATAATAATGAATCTCTCTCTTACTTAACCCTTATATATGTGAGGATATAAATAGGAACATAAAAAGTGGTTTTATACATTCCATTAAATCATACAAGAGATAAACATGGGTAAAAATTAAAAAACCTAAAATAATGCCTATTTTTTTTTTAAAATGTGTCAATGAGAAAATTACTTTCCAATCACTAATGAGGTTGATCCCATCCTAATTATTAAACATGGAAAGTATATAACATTTATCCAACATGAATTAATGATAAAACTTAGTTCTCCTTTATTGTAGCAATTTATTAGTAGTTAGAATGTAAATACAAATGATCTCATAGAGCTAAACACTTGTCAACTTCACTTTTTGTATGCTACACATATACGTTCTTTTTTTTTTTATTTTGATTCAAATAATTTTAGTGTTCCAATTCAAATTAGATAAAGTTTACATTTCAACTAGGTTTTTCTTATCCTATAAGATTTTTTTTGGGCATCCAGAGCTGATTTGTAAAGGGAATAAAGAATGATGAAACATTTTGTTTAAATCAAATGAATGACTTGATAGCATCTTCACTTTAGTGAACATATTTGTTAATTGATCGAGAGTAAGTTGAGCAATATGTTGTTCAACATAAAACTAAATTTTCTTTTTTTTGGAATATAAAAGTAACTTTTTTAATGTTAGCCTTGTTCAAAAGGTTAATTGAGCACCAAAAATGGTTAGGAATCAAGTGGAAGGCTACTCTTTATGAATTTCACAATTAATGACTTCGAATAGATCATTACAGGGATAGAGTTGACCCATTAACCCATGTGGAGATTACCTCACTTGATGAGTGGTATGACCTAACTAACATTCTCTCAATAGACAACCAAAACCAATTGGGGTGGTGGATGATCATGGGACAATTAAGTGAATGTTGTATGATTAAGTTCCAATACCAAAAGAATTCAATGACAAAAATTGAATCTTGTCAAAGTAATTAGATGGAAAAAGCATTACAAAAATTGCTCACTTTTTCCAAGCTCTTTGATCTACAATCTCATATTACAACTAGCTAGTTTAAGTTGAAACAAATTATTTGAGGAAGTTCTCTCAATATATTGGAATAATATGAAACCTACTTATTTGAAATAGATTCCGCATTTGTAGTAGGGTGATGCAGGAGCATCCCTGGTTCAAGAGTAATCTTGCATCAACTAAAAATAGTTATATTTTAGTTTTTTTTTCATTTTCCAGTTTAGTTCAGGTAGTTTAGTGAGTAGCAGTTCCTATATTTTGGTCTGCATTCTACCACTGTTATATTTCTTACTTTATGGAGTTGTACTTAGCATCTAGATTCATTCAACTACATCATATACAATTTTTAGTGGATTTGGATCAAGTACCAGAAAGTTATCACTATTAGAAGACTAACTATTTTCTCATAACAGAGCATCTTGATAGTCCCAAACAATCAGCTAAAGGAGAAGACAAGTGCAGAGCATTTCATGACCTACGAAGCTAAAAGACACATAGATCAATGTTTATTGGTTCGTGGCCGACCTTCCTTGAGATCCACACATCATTCCATTCTTTTGTAGAGGAACTCTATTCAATTAGGTCTGACCTGTTTGTACACACATTTCATCTCCTCATTGGAGTTTGTGATCTTCCTTGGCCAACATGGAGGAATCTTATGATTTGGAGATGATATAAATTGATGTAATAGATGCCTAGGAAAATGTAGTTAGCAATTGATTCATAGTTCATAGTTTGGATTCTTTGTGAAGGAGCTTCAAAGCTACATCTTGTGCATATTTAGATATTCTATAATCAGGGTTGTGAGCCCTAATTGTAATCTCACATGTTACTGGCCAATTTGTATTTGAATTCTATGATATACTCAATGACTAAATCTGTATTTGTTCATAGCTTTGTGTTGTTTCTGTTGTGTTACTCTAGCTACATAGTTTGGATAGTTCATTCTGTGAACCCTCCTACCATGACTACACCAAGTGGTATCAGAGTGAAAGTTTGAATCTTTGGGAGTGAATTAAAAAAAATTGGCGAAGGAATTCTGTAAGATTTTGTTGTGGATAGATTGCTAATCTAAGGTAGGTTACTTTTGTTGCAACTGATTGCCAATTGTGAGGAAGTTGTCACCTTGTAGCCTAATCATTGTATTTGAGGCAATTTGTACTTGATCCTAGGAAGAATGCTACCGAGGAGAATCCCTGCTGTTGGAACAATGGATGGAAGGATGGATACTATTGAGGAAGAGAGGAAAAGAGTATTGACACCTAGACCTAATGTTGAAAGTGATGATGAAGAGGAATTTCAATCTATTGAGGAAGATAGGAAATGATGAAAACAATGAGAATTCGATTGGATACTGTTGAGGAAGATAGGAAAAGAGTATTGACACCTAGACGTAATGTTGATAGTGATGATGAAGAGGAATTTCAATCTATTGATTAAACTAGCAAAACCTTAGTAGGTAATGAAGAAGAAGAATCATATCAAGTCAAGATGTTGCAAGCTATTTCAAAGATCAGAAAGAGACCTAGAGTTGATGTACCTAATTAAACTTGCAATTTGAACCCTGAAGAGTTGATTGACTAGATAAATGACATGGAAGAGTATTTTGAGTATGAAGAATTTGAAGATCCGAAGAAGGTGAAATTTGCAAAGATAAAGTTGAAAGGACATGTTGCTCTATGGAGGAAAGAAGTTTGGTTGGATAGAAATAGAAGAGGAAAAGAAAATATTACAAAACAAGATAGATTGGTGACAAAATTGAAGAATTAGTTTGTATCTGCTGACTATGAGTTGGAACTGTTAAAGAGATTGCAGAACCTAAGACAAAAGGAGAAATATGTGGAGTACACTAAATAATTTCATAAGATGATCATAATGAAAGGACACATTGAAGAAAGCAAGGAGAAAGTGTCTAGATACATCAATGGACTGAGATTGAACATTCAAGAAGAACTGAGTTTGGTAAGGATGACATCTTTGGAGACCCTAAAAGTTGAAGATAAGTTGAACAAGAAACATGATTAGAGAGAAAGAGGCAGAGGAGGTAAATTTGAGAGAGGGAGAATATTTTCTAGAGGAGAGAGATCATATGCAGAGTAGAACAAACAAGAGAATACATTCAAGAAGGAAGATAAAGATGACAGTGCATACCAGAGAGATGACCAAAATTTCTACTGCAGAGGTAACCCTAGTCCATAGCGGAGTGAAGGATATAGAAGAAAAGGAAGAGGACTTGATAGGAGAACATTCAGAGGAACATGTTTTAAGTGTGGAGGTAAAGGACATAGAGCATTTGAATGTAATCAAGGGAGTACAAGCAAGAGGACAGAGAACATTGGGAGAGCAGCCTATGTGGAAGAATAACTTGTTGGATCACCTAGTTTGGTTGGCAAACCTGAGAAAGGAGAATCACTTGTTATGAGGAGAGCACTATTTCAAGCAGAGACAAATGAGGAACCACTGCAAAGGAAAAGTTTGTTCAGAACTAGATGCAAATCACAAGGTAAATGTTGTAAAGTTGTAATTGATAGTGGTAGTTTAGATAACCTAGTTTCAGAAGAAATGGTGACTAAGCTGAAGTTGGAAAGATTGAAACACCCTAAGCCCTATCAGATAGCATGGATTTAAGAGGATCATAAGGTACTGGTGAGTGAACAATGTTTGGTGAAATTTTATATTAGATCTTATCATGATGAATTCATGTGTGATATTATTCCTATGGATGTATGTAATATCTTGTTGGGTAGACCTTGACAGTATGATGGAAAAGCTATACATGATGGGAAAAAGAATACATACACTATAACATCAAATAGAAAGAGAATTACTTTGATTGCTTTGGAGGATGATCATAAGAGTGAAGTATGTGGGAATGCTATAATCTGTTTGGTAGATGGAAAGAAATTTCTGGATGGTTTGATACATGAGAATATGTGTTATGATTTGATTCCTAAGAAGCTTGAAACATTGAAGAAGGAGACTGAAGAATCACAACCGGAGGAGATAATTGAGTTGCTAAAAGAGTATGAAGACATCATATTAGACAATGTACTTGAAGGATTAACACCAATTAGGAGTATCAGTCATCACATGGATCTTATACTGGGATCTAGTTTTCCTAACAAAGCAACACATAGAATGACACCGGCGGAGAATGAAGAATTGAATAGACAGATACAAGAGTTGTTGAGGAAAGGTTTGATCAGAGAACATTTGAGTCCTTGTTCAATACCCATAGTGTTAGCACCAAAGAAAGATGGAGAATGGAGCATTTGTATAGACTCTAGAACAATAAACAAGATCACAGTTAAGTATAGATTTCCTTTACCTAGGATGGATGATATCATAGATTGTTTGAGTGGAGAAAAATATTTCACAAAGATAGACTTGAAGAGTAGATACCATCATATCAGAATCAGAGAACGAGATGAATGGAAGACTACTTTTAAGACAAATGAAGGATTGTATAAGTGCTTAGTGATGCCTTTTGGATTGGCAAACACACCTAGTACTTTCATGAGGTTGATGAATGAAGTCTTGAAGAAATTCTTGGGTAAGTTTGTTATTGTATATTTGGATGTCATGTTGATTTTCAGTAAGACAAAGGGGGAACATTTGCAACACCTTAGACAAGTTTTGTAGAGGTTGAGAGAGGAGAAATTACTGATAAGCATTAAGAAGTGTAGTTTCATGAAGGAAGAATTGGTATATTTGGGATTTGTGATTTCTACGGAAGGATTGAAGATGGACCTTGAGAAAGTGAGAACAATTGTTTTTGATAATATAAGGTGGAAAAACAAGGGGCCGAACCCTTACAAAAAGTAGACAAGCCACACAGGCAGCAAGCACAAAAAGTGCCTTAAACTAGAAACATCAAAAACAGATATCCCATCATAACTAGCAAAACCAACCGCTAACTAAGATAGTAAATACGGAGTAGCAGAGTAGCAGAGTATCATCAAAATAAAAGTAGAAACTAAGGAGGCAAATTGTCTCCTTGCTTAACCATGGACTTAATAATGTCATCTAAATTCCTAGCAAGATCATCATTGTCAGCATTGATAGGCACCCCCAAGTTGTTTAGCACAGAAATATTTAGGAAAATAGAACTCTTGAGCACAATGGAGAGGTTCTGCTCTAGCTTCTTAATGCGAGCCCTTAGACCCACTAGATCAGCTCCCAGACTAGCATCAGTATCCATATCATCATCAGCCTCTTCCATGAACATCTCACCCACTTTGTCAGCATTGTCAGCAGAGTCAGCAACTTCCTCAGTGGTAGCCCCTGTATCATGAGTCTCCTACTTACCTTCAGCATCCCCAGATATGTCCTGAACCTCTATCTCCTTATCCTCATCCCCCCTGGTGGATTCTTCCAAGCCGCTCTCAAAGTAATCAATTAGTTTTGCTTTAAGAGAAGGTTTGCCAGCGATTCACTCTGACTGCCTAACACCAGAGGAGAGACCATCCTTAAAAACCTTAGCAGAAGAATGAGACTTGCTACTCTGGTCCACCAGGGTCCTACCAAGATTTTTAGGGGTCCCAACCACAGCCCTACCAATGCTTGTATCCCCAGCAATAGCCTTTCTCTTTTTGCCCTTCGTAATGACAGTAGGACCCAGAGTATCATTAGGAATTTCCTCAGGTGTGGAAAAGGAAACTTCTTTAGTCTTAGTAGGAGTAGGGGATGGCCCAGGTTCTTCAACACTAGGAATATCCTTAGGGTTAGAGGAGGATTCCCCACTATTGGTTTGAATAGATTTAGAGGGTTCAAGGGCAAGATGGTGGTTATAGAGACAGAGGATAAGGCCCTGATGAAGAAGGATAGGTCTCTTAGTAGGGTTTTTAGCTAGTTTAGCCCTAACCCTAAGGATGGACTGTTTGAGGGAGGAAAGCAGATAAAACAGAAAGCTAATTTAAGCATTGTGACAGAAATAATTTAAAAGGGGGAGGTGATACTTGTAGAACCTGGTGAAGTGCCCCTCCAGGGTGAAATACTTCATGAGGAGAAAATGCACACTGTCCCAAGGCTCGGGCAGCTTAGCTCTATCGAATCCCCCTTGATATGGGACTAATTCTTTACCATCTCCAAGAAAGAGCTTCTAACTGGAAAGGTTCGCAATTTTAGTTTTCCTCTACAGTTTCAAACCCTGGGTAGACATACTAGTGGCCATAGTGATCACACTTTCAGAAATTTCAAATCTAATTCCGCCCACCGAAACCCACCAGTTTTGCCAAGACCTGGTGAATTGTTCAGATATATTTTCATTATATCCATTGAGCCGCTCCAAATAGAGGCTAATGCCACCCTCTTTGCAATAATGCCAGACCACCAAGTTGTCTTTGAACTCACAGCAAGAGACGGGTTCAGTTTTGATTCTATCTCCACCCATGTCAGAATTACAAAGCATGTCACAGAAACCCCCAATCTCCTCAGTCGTATTTACAGGAGCATTACTGGCTTGATCAAGGCTAACGATGCGGGTGATAACACCACACGCATTATCATAAATATGGGGAACCTTGCAAAAATGACGCTTACGCATCCCATACTTAAACACAATTACACGGTACACACCATGATGATCCAGCCGTCCGCTCGCCTTATGAGAGCAAGGAGCTAAAATGACAATTGAGAAGGTACCAAAGGACCCGTACTTCAAGAGGCACGTCAGCCCCCTCCCAAAGAGCTGACAATATGAGCTATCTTTCCAACAAATCTGACTCATCAATACCCCGACACTTCCTTAAGAATGAGCACCTTAATATTAAAAGGGATATGATCAAATTGGCGCCAACACTGCCAATTTGAATACCGTTGTCCCAGTTCGGCATAGGCATCTGCAACTTCATTGCCCTCACGGTAAATATGTGAGATATTCACACTAGGAATCTTCTGTAGGAGAATCTGTATATCCCTAATAACATCTTTCAACTTAATGCCCACAGTCGACACATTGTTGACTACATCAATGACCATTTTAGAGTCTCCCTGGATGTACAAATTCCTAATACCAAGGGATATGGCCAATTTAATCCCCCACAGAAGAGCCATAGCCTCAACATAGTTGTTGCTTTGACAGCCCAGACTGCGAGCATAGACATCAAACATCCACCCTTTGTCATCTCTTATGACCCCTCCCCCACTAGCTGTACCATCTATCTTAGAAGCCCCATCAAAGTTAAGTTTCATCCAGTTAGGAATCAGAGGACTCCATCTAGTATTAAGCCTCTACAACAATTTGGCATTGTTATGAACAGGGATATGATTGAGAATTTTTCAATTCGCCACAATTTGTTCCTTTGCACGGGTCAGAGGTTTCTCCACAGTTCGGATATGGGCCGTAGTAACACTTTCCAGAAGAGTCTTAATGAAAGAGTGAGAAACCTGAGAGGCATCTCTAGCAGTATCCCTAAAAATCCTATGATTGCGCTCTTTCCACAAAGTCTAGCTCAAACACGACAGAGTTTGATTCCATAACTCAACAAGCTAGGGATGAGAAGAGGGAGGATACCAGCTGCTAATAACTTCCTTGATATCAGAATTGCACACCAACTGAATACCAAAATTACTTAGGATCAAGTTCCAGATTTCCCTAGCAAAGTTACAATGGAGGAATAAATGAGAAATAGTTTCCTCCTTATCACAGCACAGACAACATCTATTGACCAAAGTGAAACCTCTCTTTTGCAAGTTATCCTAGGTCAAAATTTTGTTATGAACAGAGGCCCACCAGAACATGTTGATTTTCATAATAAGTTTGTGGTTCCAAGCTTTTCTCCATATCTCCTTTCTATGTACCTTAGGAACCAATAAGTGATAGGTAGACTTAATAGAGAAACGTCCATCCTTATCCGGCCACCAAAACTGCTCGTCTTCATGAGGGAAGAGAGGGATTCTAACTTCCTGAATCAACTTTTGAACAACCCAAACTTTAGAGGCAAGATCTGGGCAATGTGTGCAACAGTCCAATAAATTTTTCCAGCTCCTATTACCATTATTATTTAGCATGTAATTGCTGACTTTATCACCAAAAAACTGAGTAGCAATGCCAGCAATTTCACCATAATCCCCCTGAGTAATGATAGCCTTATCTTTTATCCAAATATCAATCCAAAACTTAATAGACATACCATTACCCAACTTCCATCTAAGCCCTTGCGAGAGAAGGCTTCTAGATTTCAGCATTTTATTCCATATAACAGATCCCTTAGGTAAGCCTTCCTATTGGAGGAAGTTGGACCAGTCAGTGTCATGTAGATATTTGGCTTGCATGATTTCTCCCCAATCTTTATGTTGATGAATCAGGTTCCAATTGATTTTAGAGAGCAGGGCTTTATTCATATTACGTATGGGTCTAATATTGAGACCTCCATGGGATTTAGGGAGACACACTTTTTCCCAGCTGACCAAGGACATTCTCTGTTTATCTTCTACCCCCATCCATAGAAATTTTCTTTGAATCTGTTCCAGCTTTTCAGCAAGAGAAGTAGGAATTTTAAAAAGAGAAAGGAAATAAGTGGGTATACCTTGCAGGGAGGCCCGAAGAAGCTACAATTTACCAACACTACTAAGAGCTTTCCCCTTCCAACCAATCAATTTCCTCTGAGTTCTTTCCAATAGGCTATTCTAGAAATTTTGAGAAACCTCTTTAACCATGAAGGGGAGACCCAGATAGATAGCAGGAAGATCGTCTTCAGTACAGTCTAGGATATGAATGATTTTTTGCCGGAGGGCAGTAGGAGTATTAAAAAAATAAATATTACTCTTTTGGAAATTGATGGTCTGCCCAGAAGCTATGGCATAAAGGTTTAAAATATTCTTCCATTTCTGAGCTTCAAGCACAAAAGAGATGCCAAAAAGAATTATATCATCAACAAATTGTTGCACAGACATAGGGGCAAGGGAGGAAGCTGGTTTGATGCCCACAAGATGCTTAGAGGTAACATTAGCTTGAATGTACCTCCCAAGAGCCTCCGCCATTATGATAAACAAGTAAAGAGAAAGGGGATCCCCTTGTCAGAGTCCTCTCGAGGAAGAGAAGAAACCCCTAGGAACCCCATTGACAAGGATAGAAAAGTTGGCGGAAGAAACAACCATCCAAATGAGGAGATAAATTTTTTCATTAAACCCAAATTTCCTAATAACTTGAAACAGAAAAGCCCATGAGACCCTATTGTAGGCTTTAGAGATATCCAGCTTAAGAGCCATGCCAGGTATTCTACTCTTATCCATAGAATGAATAGTTTCATGAGTGGAGATCATAGCATCCAAAATTTGACAACCTGGGACAAAACCTTTTTGAGAAGGGGAAATAATTTTATCTAAGAAAGGTTGCATTCTCATGACAAGGACTTTGGTGCAAAGCTTGTAGACAGTATTACACAAGCTAATAGGTCTGAATTCAGAAAGATTGGTGGGTTTCAGCTTTTTAGGGACCAGGACAATAAAGGTGTTATTGAGCTGTTTTAAAAGTTTACCAGTTTTGAAAAAATCACGAACCGCAGCGGTGAGATCAGCCCCCACAATATCCCAATATTCCTGGAAGAAAATAGGAGGGAAGCCATCCGGACCCAGAGCTTTGAAGGGACCCATAGAGAATAAAATAGCACGAACTTCCTCCTCAGATATAGGCCTTAGCATTTCCAGGTTATCTTCCTCAGTTATCAGACAAGGGATTTTGTCAATGAATTGATTTATAGTCTTGCCATTATCAACAACATTGGCTGGAGTAGTCAACAAATTCTGGAAGAATATCACAGCTTGTTCTCCAATCTCATTATCTTCAGTGGTAACATCACCATTTTCCAGACATAATTTTGAGATGGAGTTAGCCTTCCTATGTTTCATGACAGAATTATGGAAAAAAGTGGTATTCCGATCTCCCTCCTTAAGCCACCAAATCCTAGATTTCTGCTTCCAAAAGACCTCCTCTCGGCACATAAGATTCCTCTAGTCTGACCTTAGATCATGTTCTTTCTTAGTAGTGTCTTCTGAAATGTCTCCTTGAGCAATCTGCTGCTGAATCTCCACTAGTTTTCTAGTTATATTTTTCTTCTGACAAAATACATGACCAAAACTATATTTATTCCATCCACGAACCTCCTGTTTGATATGCATAATCTTTTTAACAAGTCAGAACATAAGAGTACCCTAGATAGGAATTTACCACCATTGAGTCACAAGTTGTCTGAAGTCCTTATGCTTAATCCACATTGCTTCAAAGCGGAAAGGGAAGGGACCCCATTGACATTGATCTTGCCAATGAAGGAAGATAGGGCAGTGATCAGATATGGTTCTAGGAAAAGCCTTCAAATGCATATTATGATGATTATCCCAATTACTTGATATAAAAACCCTGTCTAACTTAACCTGGATCATATGGTCACCTCGTCTTTTGTTAGACCAGGTAAAAATCTGATTTTGCAGCTCCACATCTAATAGTCCCCAGACATTAATAAATTTCGCAAAGTCAAACATGCTGTCAGAGTAATCAAGGATCCCACCAGATTTCTCAGAGGGATATAAAGGAGTATTGAAGTCACCAGCCAACATCCATCTAGAGTGTGGGGAATTGGACAGAATGCTACTCATATCAGTCCACAAAGATTGTCTCAGAACTCTAGCATTAGGAACATAAATATTGATTAAATACCAATTGACTAAAGGCAAGGAGAAGTTGATAACCAGGAAATGCTTGCTAGAAGCCACAAGAGAACCCTAAATTTTTGCCCTATTCCACATTGTAACAATCCCACTAGAAGCCCCTATAGCTGGACTAATGCAGAACTCAGCCTTAGGCCATATGTAATCAACAATCTTCTTGAAGGTTTCCTCATTCATCTTGACTTCCTGAAGAAGCAAGATATCTAATTTATTATCCAGAACACAGTTTTTGATCTCAAACTATTTTGTGGGGCTGTTGAAACCCCTCAGATTCCAAGATAAAATCCTCATTTAGGAGGTTTGAGGGGAATGACCTCTAATGTTTTCTGCTTACCACTGGCAATTTCCCTGGCAATCTCTCTTTGCCGTGTTTCCCGTAGGGTTGGTCTTCCTTGTTTGGAGTCAGTGCCAACATCAGCAGTCTTTTTACCTTTACAAGTCTTTTTCTTAGGGGTACTCCAGCCTTCTTGTTCATTTCCACTACCACTTGGACCGATTTCCACTGTCAATGGAGGATCCGCTATTTGATCACCTATTTCCAGAGCATTATTCTAGGTTGACTCAAGAGCTATTGCTCCTATAGTATCTGCTGACTCTTTAGTGAGAACCTGTGGATCACACTGTAAAACTTTACCTTCTTCAGCATCCCCATCTATCAATTGGTCCCATATTTCTCCCTCCTCAAACTCACTGGTGGTCTGTTGATCCATATAATTAACCGTGTCTAAAACAGTAATCGGACAAGCTTTGTCCAGAACCTTCTCAGTATTAAACTCTAGGTAAGCATTATCCTTGTTGCCTAAAGCTGTCTGATAGTCTTTTTGCATAGCCTGCTCAGTATTATCATCTAGGAAATCATTTTTCGCATTACCCCTCATTCCCAGATTGTCAGGGGTAACCATTTTTTGTGAATGATCCTCAACCTCAGTATGGAGGTCAGTCTTCCTGCCCATTTGCTTTACTTTACATTGGGTCATTATATGGCCCTTCTTGCATATCTGGCAGAAAGTGGTAGCATTTTCATAAAGGATTGGCTGGGTCCAGATCCCATATTTAGAGTTTAACTCGATGGACATTGGGAGGGTTTGGTTGATCTCCACATTGACACAAAACTGAGAAAAAACACAACAGGATTGAGTAGGGGTAGTCTGGTCGATAGTAACATACTGGCCAAAGGAGTCACCAATAGCAATAAATATTTTTTCATCCCAGAATTCCAAGGGAAACCCTGGTAATCTAACCCAAACAGGAGTAGACTTATTGAGGTCCAAGCTAGGGTCAAACCCAGGTTTCCAAGGGCACAAAGCAAGCGAATGTGATCCATAAAGCCAGGGTCCCCCAGCAAGAGTAGCTATCATATCCTTCCTATTCGTGAATTTAAATAGGAATAATCCTCTTGCCACAGCAATGACTGAAACACTACCTTTGATTCTCCACCTAGATATCACCCATTTTCAGACCATCTAAATATTGGGATGGAAGGAAAAGAACTTACCTACTAGAGCAATATCCATGGTCACCATGATTTCTTCAATCAAAACATCTGAAATATCCAGAGCTGTACCTTCTGAGGAATCTTTTTTGACAAGAAGTCCCAGCATGCATTTAGAAGACCCCATCTTTTCCCCTGTTAGTGCTTTCATCCATCCATTGGAAGGGACATCCTCCCTTGGGTTCTCAGTCCAAGAGGCACTGCCTAAGGCAGCAACCTCCATTGACACCGAAAGCACTCAGAGCAGAAACCCTTATTTGTCAGAGCTAGTTCATTCCAAGAAACCCTATCATGAGTAATATAAAGTGAGAACAATTGTTGAATGACCTACATTGGATAGTATTGGAGAAGTCAAATCATTCCATGGGTTGGATAGTTTCTTTTGGAAGTTCATTAGAAATTTTAGATTTGTTTGTAAGCCTATGATAGAGACAATGAGAGATGACAGAAAAGATTTCAAGTGGACATCAAGAGTAGACAAGAGTTTTGAATTGTTGAAGCAGAAAGTGACAGAGTAACCTATTTTGGCATTACTGGATTTCAATAAGGTATTTAAAGTTGAATGTGATACAAGTGGGAATGCAATTGGAGCAGTGTTAAGTTAAGAAGGTAGACCTGTAGCATATTTCAGTGAGAAGTTGATTGATGCAAGGAGAAGATATTTAGTCTATGATAAAGAGTTCTATGCCATAATTCAAGCCTTGAAGAAGTGGAGACATTACTTGTTGCCTAAGGAGTTTGTGCTATGTACAGATCATCAAGCTTTACAATATTTGAATAGTCAAGGAAAGTTAAATCAAAGACATATGAGATGGGTAGAGTTCATGCAGAGTTATACCTTTGTGTTGAAGCATATGAGTGGAAAATCAAATAAAGTTGCAGCTGCCTTGAGTAGGAGAAGGAACTTGTTGATAGAGACGAGAGTTGAAGTGTTTGGATTTGATGAGTTGAAGAACATGTATGAAAAAGATCTTGACTTTGTAGAACCTTGGAAAGCATGTGAGGAACCTATTTTGACAAATAGGAGTAAGTGGTTGGACTACTTCATTTAGAAGGATATGTTTTTAAGAGGAAATCAGTTATGCATACTTAGAAGCTCCATGAGAGATAATTTGATCAAGGAGAAACATAGTGGTGGATTGACAAGATATTTTGGCATTGATAAGACATTGGCTTTGGTAAGTGAAAACTACTTTTAGCCTCAGATACATAAGGATGTTAGGAAATTTGTGTAGAGTTGTAGAGTTTGTCATGTTACAAAAGGGATTAGTTAGAACATTGGATTATGTAAAACTTTAACAATATCGGAGAGACCTTGGGAAGACATAAGTATGGATTTTGTAATGGAATTGTCTAAGACATAGAGAGGACATGATTCAATATTTGTAGTGGTGGACAGATTTTCAAAGATGGCGCATTTCATACCTTATAAGAAGACAACTGATGTAGTGCATGTAGTTGACCTATTTTTCAAGGAGATTGTGAGATTACATAGATTACCTAAGAGCATAATTTTAGACAGGGATACAAGATTTCTTGGAAATTTTTGGAAGACACTTTGGAAGAAGATGAAGACAAACTTGAAGTTCAGTTCAACTTTTCATCCATAGACTGATGGATAGACAGAGGTAGTGAATAGGAGTTTGGGGAACTTGTTGAAATGTTTGGTTGGAGAGAAGACAAGAAGTTGGGACTTGATTCTTTCACAAGTAGAGTTTTCATATAATAATTCAATAAATAGGAGCACTAGAAGAACACCTTTTGAGATTGTTACTGGAGTAAACCCTAGAGGAGTTGCAGTGTTGAGAGACATTGGCATGGAAGAAAAGATAAGTACAGAAGTAGAAGAATCTGTAGGACATATGGAGATAGTGCATAATCAGGTGAATAAGCATTTGAAGGAGATGAATGACAAGTACAAAGAGCAGGCAAATGAGAAGAAGAGACATAAAGAATTTGTAGTTGGAGATGAAGTGATGGTATACTTGAGAAAAGAAAGATTTCTAGTTGGGACATATAACAAATTGAAGATGAAGAAGTTCAGACCTTGTACCTTGTAGGATACTTAGAAAATTTGATTCAGGAAATGCATATGAAGTGGAGTTACCAGAGACACTGGGTATCTCACCTATTTTCAACATTACAAACCTATATCAATATCATGAAGCAGAGTTTAGTGACAGCATTGAAGACCACTTGACGAAATAGTTACCACAACAAGCACTGGAATAGATTGAAGACATTTTGGACAGCAGAGTTGGATGCAACACTAGAGGAAGACAATGCAGAGAATATCTTGTGAAGTGGAAAGCCAAACCGAAAGAAGATTCATCATGGATTTCTCAGGCCGAGGTAGACCATCTTGGTTTTCCTCTAGCCCTAGCAAAGTGAGGGACTCACTTTTTCAATAATCCCAGATATCTAATGTAGGAGCATCCCTAGTTCAAGAGTAATCTTGCATCAACCAAAAATATTTGCATTTTAGTTTGTTTGCATTTCAGTTTGTTTCTTTTCATTTTCTAGTTTAGTTCAGGGAGTTTAGTCAGTAGCAGTTCCTATATTTTGGTCTGTATTCTACCATAGTTGCATTTGAGACTTTACGGAGCTAGACATAGCATCTAGATTCATTCAACTACATCATATCCAATTTTTAGAGCATTTGGATCAAGTACCAGAAAGTTATCGCTATTAGAAGACCAACTATTTTCTCATAATAGAGCATCCTGACAGCTCCAAACAATCAACTAAAGGAGAAGAGCCATGGAGCATTTCACAACCTGCAAAGCTAAAAGACACATCCATCAATGTTTATTGGTTGATGGCCGACCTTGCCTGAGATCCGTACATCACTCCATTCATTTGCAGAGGAAATCTATTCAATTAGGTCTGACCTATCCATGTACACATGTTACAACTCTTCATTGGAGTTTGTGATCTTCCTTGGCTAACACAGAGGAATCTTATGATCCATAGATGATATAAATTGATGTAATAGATGCCTAGGAAAAGGTAGTTAGGAATTGATTCATAGTTCATATTTTGGATTCTTTGTGAAGGAGATTCAAAGCTACATATTTTAAATATTCAGATATTCTATAATCAGGCATGTGAGCCCTAATTGGAAGCCTGCATGTTTCCAGCCAATTTGTATTTAAATTCTATGATATATTGAATGACTGAATCTGCATTTGTTCATATCTTTGAGTTGTTTCCATTGTGTTACTCTAGCTACACAGTCTGGACAATTCATTCTGTGAACCCTCCTGTCGTGACTGTACCATAGGGGTACATGGGCTATGGTGCAAAATATAATAATCTTCTTGTATAAACCCATAAAAACACACACATGCACACATATAAAACCTTGTTAAGGGCTATAGATTTGATCACAACCACACCATAAGCATAAGCTCACTATCACATCATAGGAATTTCAATCATGTACAACATCATATAACATATTCTATTATAGTATCAAGTACATCATAACTATTTTCACTTTGTATTTCAAGATCTAGATTCTATCTCATTGTATTAATGACATAATAATAAATACTAAACATATAGTACCAAATTCAATTCATACTCATATATACAAGGAATGCAAATATAAGATGATTATTTACTAGGATTTTTATCTCCTACATGTTTTCTTCTCAAGATTCCCCCCTCATTTGTTCACTATCTAGGATTTTCCCTATCTCCAATTCATAATGACAAGGTATTAACTTATATTTCATCCATGCACACATGTGTGCACACACACATATGGAAATTACTCACTTTTTCATTATCATTTAACATGATTCATGATCCTACATATTGAACTCTTCAATCTATGTGAGTGCCCCTACATAGTTTTAATTGATGGATTGGAATCACACTACACTGCTATTGCCCTACATAGATACTTTCCTTCATAACTATTTCCCTACATGGATTCTATTACTCATTTCTCATTATTTCAAAAATTTAGCTAGAAATTTATTTCAATTCATAATACATGTTTTATGCAAGTTCCCATTTAATTAAGAACTAGCTGAAATTCTATTTTCTTATCTAAATTCTATGTTTAATGACTAGTGAAAGTTGAAATGCTTTAAAATAAGACTAGGTTGATCAAACTTAGTTAGAACATTTTCATCTAGCAATGACCTACATATATGTATCAAGAAAATCTAAATCACATGTACTTCTCCCAACTAGGAATATAACACATGCCACTACTTTACTAACTCATGTTTTAGAAGGTTATATACCATTGTGAAGTTAAATTTTATCTAATGATCAATTTTCTACCAAACTGTGGCTATTGGATAATCCAAATTCTTCATATTGACAAAACCAAGAGTCTATCTCATTGTACTACATTTATTACATGTAAACATGATCTAACCATGGGGTTTCAAAACTACACTCTTGACCACAAGTTTCAATAAAATTCATATTCCCTCCTTACTATAGGACTATGGGTTTTGAAAAATAAATTTGTCCTTAGGAGTAACAAACCACAACCTTTTCTAGAAGTATTTTCAACAATTTTTCTTTCATTCTTTTATAACATATCTTCATATTTTTTGTCTTGGGTTAGCATTATTCAATCTCACAAATTTTTTTCATGGATTTACACCCAAAGAAAAGATAGTTTTAATAATATTACCAAATTTTGTTTTAATAAAAAACCAATACCACTAACTGTTAATTGGTGAATGGTAGAGATTTGTAATCAATCTAGGATTTTTTCACAATACTCAGACATCAATCTATTTATTTCCTTCTACTTTAGGCCTTTCCCTTTTAGTCAAAACTAAGAATTATGTAAGAGTTCTACCAAATCCTTCTTGTATTTATATCCTTCATCCAACTTTAAGAAGGTGTTGCATGAATTTTGAAAATTCATATTTAAGTTATGAAATTGAAATTAAAATCTATCAATAAATATGAATAATACAAACCCATCTATTTTTACATGATTAAGCAATAAATTATAATGGTGAGAACACAATTCCGTAATTAACACTAAGTTTAAATATCAAATCAAAGGTAGTAGATTGGTCTTGCAAATCACATAGAAAAATTCTCACACTCATATAGGTTATTTTTAACACATAAACATACCTTCCTTAAACTTAGTAATTAAAACTTGTTTAATATTTATTTATATTCCAAAAAATTTCTTCTTCATACTGCACTCTTATTTAAGAGTGTTGTCTAGATTCTTAGCAAGTCATTAAAGTGAACTAAAAACATAAAATTATGCTCAAAAGAAATAAGAAATAAATGTTGCATTTTAGTTGTGTTGGTAGTAAAGTTAGCACTTTGTAAATTTATAATAGTTTTCGGACAATGTGCCTCCTCTACCCAAAGGAGAGGATCCCTTTATTGAAATTAAAAAACCTGCATAGATATATCTTTAGTATTTACAAATAGTTTATAAGTTCTTTTCATTTGAAAGAATTGCAGTTCTTAACTTGGAAAGGATAAAATGAAAAATATTTTAAAAAAATAATAATGTGCATTGAGTTGAATAAGTGGATATTTCAACTTAAATGCACGTTATTGCATAACTAATCTTTATGATAGTTAAAAAAACAACATATTTTGTAAGAAAAAAGAAGAAGAAATAGGATTCATTGAATGCATAAGAATAATATAAACTCCAAGAACAAATCAAAGTCATAAATTTCAATAAACTGATTCTTATCATCCTTCCAAAATTTAGATAAAAAATTCAAGGTGTTTTCTTTCCTTGTTATAATGCTTGTAAAAAATTCCAAAACTGTCTTATACAATGCTCTATTTGTGAAATATATAGATAAGTTAACTTGATTAAGTTGTAATTATAATTTAAATTAAAAGGCACTTTTATTTTTAAAACGACTTTATATCTTATCATAGATTAAAAAATTTTAAATGACATTGAAGTGCATATTAAATTTTACTTGCTATAATTGAGCATTTACCTAGTTATTTGAAGAGCATGGCCTAAGTTAGATTCATTAAATTTGTAATTTGACTTGCCTCATTCTCTACACCTTTGATCCTTTCGTATAATTATCAATTCATAATACTTTTGATATAAAATCCATTCTCTATTGAAAGGGGGGGATCCATTTATTAGAATCCAAAACCATACACTTTATATTTCCAATATTTTAAAAGAGTTTACAAATTCATTGTATTTAGAAGGATTCAGATTTTTAACTTCGAAATGATAAAATGAGAAAATATACAAGAAAAAAAGAGTGTGCATCAACTTCAATAAATGCAAAGCTCAACCTAAATACACATAATTAGATAATTATTCTTTATGATAATTAAACACTTCCATAGATTTTTTATGAAAAGAGAGAAAAAATATGATTTTAACCAAACTTACGAATGATTCATAAACCCTAAGAACAAATCAAAGACATGAATTATATACATCTCACCAGTTTCTTTCTCAGTGATGTGTACTTCAGTGTTTCTCCCTATTTTATCATTACTCCCCAACCTTTCAACTAACTTTCTAACGTCCTATATACCTTCTAGCCTCTTGCCTAATTGACTTTGAGTGGGTCACCTATATGACCTGTGGGGTCACTCAGGTGACTCTATAACTTAAGTTTGGGTCACTTGGGTGACCAAACTTATTAAAAGGAATGACACACTTCCTACAGTAGGCATCCATATCATCTTTTTTCATGTAATATTTATTCTAGTTTACCCCAATTTAATTCTATTTTTAGCATTTCATTGTGAGTCCCTCCATGCATAACTAACCCCCAACTTCCCCTAACTATTTCAAGACTCCCAAACACTCTATTTTTAGATCCCAATCACTCTATTATTATCTTCCAATTAGTCTTTTGTGATCTCTTCTCTATCTTTTCTTAACTTCTAATTAGAGTTTGTTTATTCACTAATCAATTTTAGTTATTTACCGAATCACCACTACTTTTGGTATGAAATCTAAACCTACAAATACCCCCTCCTTTAATCACTTGAGAAGGAAAATTAATTATTACATTTGTGTATTGCTCAAGCTTTTTCAATTCTGCCCCCACAACATTATTATGTTCTACAAAAGACTTGAGGAGCCTTTAGTACTTAAACATAATTATTATGCTCAATCCATCACATTTTCATTTTTTATGTCTTTTAAGGCCAATATAATTTCCTTCACATCCTTGTTTTTATCCATGTTGCTAAGAGGAGGACCCCATTGTTGTAGAGGAAGAGAAAGTTGTTGCAGGACCACTAAGTGCTTATTCTAGGCATTGCCACATGATTCATATAGGTTTTTCATGCTTTATTAGTAATTTAGATAACAAATATTGATCTTGAGGAAGTAAAACTTGGTTTTCCTTTCTCTCGACACAAAAAGTTCATTATTTTCTTAATTTATTTACATTAATTTAGAGTAGATTTTATTTCATTGTGCTCAAAATGTTCTTCATTTTCCTTTCCATAGATATAATTTATCACTTAGAGCATATTTATTTTTTGTGTCCTTAGAATAGTTACAAAATTCAATAGATTACAAGTCAAAATCAAACCAATACAAAAACATAGATTAAATTGCATAAGAAAGTCATATAGTTACATTCATTTTTCCTTTGATAGTAATTTGTAAGGAAGCTAAGGTAGAAAAACAACTTCCTACACTAATCTTGAGAGGAGGATAATGCAAAAATTTATAGATCTTTAACATTTATAGAATCTTAAATAGAAATAAACATAGATATCATGCATACCACAACACAATGATTTATGTGGGGAAAACCCTTTCAAGAGAAAAACCCCAAACTCCAAAAGTCACCCAATATATTATTCAGAAATCACAAAGATTACAATATACTTACAGAGAAAGCTTCTCACAGGAGCATCACCACTAGAGATCCAAAGACAACATGACTACTATCAGACTCCCAGAATACATCATGATACCACAATCATAATACAATGCCCTCATAAAATAGGGTTACCTTCTTGGGCAAGACAAGCCAACAAAATATCTACCATCAGGTCTAAAACCTAATAATGAGTCTTCCAGATTTACAATATATTATTAATTTAATGTATGCCATCCATTTAATAGTTTTTGTTAATAAAAAAATATTAAAATGCATCCCAATCCACCCAATGCTCCCATTGTATATTACGCCTATCAGTGTAACCAAGAAATATATAAATATATATATCCTATCAACAATAAACCTTATATAATTGCAAGGTTGAGACACATTTTCAAAACAAATCTCCTACTTGTCAAACACCTTACAAGAGCAACGAGAGGGAGTAAACATCATTTTTTAATTTCTAGGGGCCAAAAGGCCCAGTCTGTGAACACTATCTAAACTTTTATGTACTCATAGGCTTAGTTAAAGAATCAACAACATTTATCAAAGTTTCTCCCTTAACCAGCTTCACCCTAACATCTTCAACCATATCTCTAACAAAATGATATTGTACATCAATGTGCTTGGTCCTGGCATGAAATGTTAGGTTCTTAGCTAGACAAATTGCACTCTGACTGCTGCAATAAATTTTCACTGCACCTTGTTTTATTCCAAGATCTGAACATAGTCTCTTAAGCCAAATGGCCTCTTTGCAAGCATGAGTAGCTTCCATATACTTAGCTTCAATAGTGGACAAAGAAACTACAACCCATTTCTTACTCATCCAACTAATTGCACTAGCAAATAAAGTAAACACAAAAGCATTGGCGGATCGTCTATTATCAATATCACCTGCCCAGTCTGAATCCACATAACCATGAATATCAAGGGAAATATCATCTTTAATCAGATTACTATGAAAACATAATTATCTAATTTAGAATGCTCAAATCCCAAACTCAACACACATGTATCAAATTTTGGGTACCACATCCTAAGACTCTGTTTTAGGCCATACAAAGATTTCTTCAATTTGCAAACTAAATTACCTTTACCTTTCACTACGTAGTGCTCTAGATGTGTCATATAAATATCCTCCTCCAAGTCACCATGAAGGAAAGCAATTTTACATCCATTTGCTCAACCTATAAATCATAAGAAGCAACAATAGAAAGAAAAAATCTAATGGATGTCATTTTTACAATAGGAGAATATATCTCACCATAATCAACACCCTCAACTTGAGAGTAACCTTTCACAACCAACCTTGGTTTTTGCTTCTCAATACCTCCATCTGAACCAAACTTTTCCTTGAACACCCATTTGCAACCAATAGGTTTTCATCCTTTAGGCAATGGTACAAGATCCCATGTATCATTCTTTTTAAAGATGTCATTTCTTCATCCATAGCAATCTTCTAGGATTCTACATCATTCATACCTAATGCCTTTTCTACAGATCTAGGTTCATCCATGCTAGTATTCAAAGAAAAAATACATCTCTAGTCATCAAGTGAATACCTTTCAGGTGGTTGTCTATGCCTTGTAGACCTATGAACAAGCTGAGTCAGAGGTTCTTCCTCCTCTTCTAAAGATTCAGAGATAGATGAGCTCTCCTCAGCTTATTGTCTATCCATGGGCCTCGATTCAACTTTCTCAGGTGTAGAAGGAAATTGAATCACATCTTCCTATTTACTTTGTTCTTGCTGCAATGTAACAAAATAAGGCTTACTTTCTCTAAAAAAACACTTCTACTATATATTACCTTCTGTGCAATAGGATCTCAAAGTTTGTATCCTTTCACACCATAACTATATCTGATGAAGATATATTTCACAACCTTGTTCTCAAACTTTGTTTTCTTCTCATTTGGCACATTTGAATATGCCTCACAACCAAAAACTCCAAGGTGTCTTAATGAACGCATGTGACCTGACCATGCCTCTATAGGTGTTTTATCAATAAGACTTGATGTAGGAGACTTGTTAATAAGGTAATAGGCAGTGGCAACAACTTCATCCCAAAACCTTTGTTCTAGACTAGTACCACTCAACATACTCCTAGCCTTCTCCATTAGTGTCCTCATTCTTTCTACAACTCTATTCTATTGTGGAGAATACGGAGTTGTCTTTTGTCTATGAATACCACAATCTTTACAAAATCTATCAAAATCATTCGAGAAAAATTCACCGCCATTATTAGTCCTCAAATTTACTAAAAACTTCTTTAAATCAACTAAAAACTTTAGATTTACTCTTTAGAAAGTATACTTGTGTCCTTCTACTATAGTCATCTATAAATGAAACATAATATGTGGATTTTCCAATTGAAGGAACATCTAAAAGACCAAACACATCAGAAAGAATAAGATCCAATACACCATAAGATTTATGAGAACTCAAGTAAAATTGAACATGGTTTTGTTTTCCATAAATGTGATGCTCACAAAAATCAAACTCAAGATTATAATCAGACAACCCTTCAACAAGGTTTTTATTTTTCAAGGTCCTTAGATCCTTTTCTCCAATATGGCCAAGACTTTGGTGCCATAACATAGTTTTATCTATAAGTGACTTTGATTTCGAAGAAAGAGCACCCTTGGGTACCCAAAATCTATGACCATCTACTGAAGATGAAACTCTCACCTCTTCCATAGACTTGATTTTCATAGAATTACTATTGCACTCAATAGTGCATGCATCAAGCTTATATAATGTGCCATATAGACTCTAGAAATCACCATAGCACATCTAACCATCTTGTATCCTTCATCATAAAATACTACCTGCACACCTACATCTATTAGTTTGCTCACAAATAATAAATTTCATGCTAATCTAGGGATATGCAACACACCATTAATCCTTTTATTCTACCATCAGGAAACCTGATTCTAACTTTACCACGACCAACAATATTTAATCAAGAATCATCACCCAAGTACACCTTATCTCCATAAAATTATTCATATTTAGAAAACCAATCTATATTAAAGGTCATATGGAAAGATGCACCTGAGTCAATTAACCATGCATCATTACCTGTACAAGTTTCCAAAGCTGCAATGAATGCATCATCATCTTCCTTTTCAGACTTAGAGTCAGGATCAAATCTCTTCTTTTTCTTCTTCTTTTCTTATTTGCATTTCTTACAAATATGTTTAGGCTTACCATAGTTCCAACAAATAACTTTGGACTTTTGAGGAGATTTGGATCTCCCCTTGGAATTTGATTTATCACACTTCTCATTCTTCTTACCTTTCTCCTTAGGTCTTCCACAAACATTTAGGAACTCCTTGGCACTGATGGATATCTTCCTCCTCATCTCTTCAAAAAGCAAAGAATCCACCACATATTTAGTCTTTAACATAACATAAGTACTCCTAATAGCTATAACACGAGAATCCCATGAATCAGGCAAAGAACAAAGCAATATCTGACATTTCTCCCCCTCATCCATTTTGACACCAACTAATGCCAATTGAGCCACCAACATATTGAATTCTTCCAGCTGGTCTATATTTTGTCCACCCTCTTCCATTCTCAAGGAATACAATTTCTTCCTCAAGAAAATCTTGTTCACTAAAGATTTGGCTTGATACATCTCACCAAGCTTCCTCCATAGTTTATGTGTACAGGTCTCTTCATGGACATTGATTAAAAAAGAGTCCATCAAACACAATCTAATTAGACCCTTGAAGTTATGGTCCATAACATCATATTGAGCAGCAAAAGTAGGATTTGCAGGCTTTGAAACCTTCTCATCAATAGCATCCCATAGATCTCGATCTATCAACATATCCTCCATCTTTATCTTTCACATTTCAAAATTATTTCCATGAAATTTATCCACCTCTATTCTCCATGATGAACTTGCCATCTAAAAATTATTGCAACAAGATCACAAAGTGTCTTCCACACAACTCCCACTCAAATCTAGATTAGTTCAAAAACCCAACAACCCACAACTGAATCCAAAAGTGATTAGGCTCTAATATGACTTGTAACGAAGGTAAGGTAGCAGAATAATTTCCTACACTAGGATAATGCAAAACTTTACAAATCTTTAACAGTTACAGAAACTTAAACATAAATAAACATAGATATCATGCATACCACAACACAGTGATTTACATGGGGAAAACCCTTTTAGGGGAAAAACCACACACTCCAAAATCCATCCAATATATTATTAAGAAATCACAAAGATTACAATATACTTGTAGAGAAAGATTCTTATAGGAGTATCACCACTAGAGATCCAAAGATAACACGATTGCTATGAGACTCTAAGAATACATCACAATACCATAGACATAATATAATGCCCTCATAAAATAGGGTTGCCATCTAAGACAAGCCAATCCAACAAAATATTTACCATTAGATCTAAAACCTAAAAATGAACAGTCTAGATTTACAATATATCATTAATTTAATACATGTCAGCAATTTAACAATTTTTGTTAACAAAAAAATGTTAACACACATCCCACTCCACCCCATGGTCCCATTGTATATTACACCTATCGATGTAACTAGTATATATATATATATATATAAACAATAAACCTTTTATAATCGAAAGGTTGAGACACATTTTTAAAACATAATTAAATCATTCAAAAATTAATTTGCATGAATAGAAGTTAATTTCATTTAGAAACTCATAATAAAACACTGAACACATTCAAAACAACTATAAAGAGCCCTTGATTCTATACAAGGCATAAATAGAAACATTGAAATGGAAACTTTCCCTCTTTTATTTATCATTTGATGTGCCTAGGCATTAGGAAAGATTGGGTTAAATTCATATTAGATGAGGTTAGGGGGATTGTCCCTCAACCAATTCCCATTGAGGAAACAACCCAAGAATAAGAGATCATGTTGAGGCTCATTCAACAAGAAATATAACAAAGAAGACAAGTAGAAGAGCATCAATAGAGACTCGTTCACAAAATCATTTCGGAACAAGAATAAAGGAGGTTATATTGCCTCCATATCATAAACACACATAATTAGCTTAGAGCTAATCTTAGTTCAAGTGACTCTCCAATTCATATAACAATCATGACCACCATGACCATTCAATGCTTACGACCTCACAACTTTCATAATAAATTCCACCAACCACATACATTCACACATCAAATAATCAACCCAACCACAATTCACTATATTTGTCTTCCCTACAAATAGAACAACCCCCTATTCCACCTCCACTTAACTGGATCCTTCAATGAGAGAGGCAGTGACTAGGTAGGCACCAATTTCAAGAACACTATTCATGTGCCCTATTAGAGTTTGTCTCATCAACATTGTGTTTGAATCACATTTTGAGTAACACATATTTTGGTGAACATGATGTGAAGGAAAATTCTTTTAGGATAATTATTAAATTGTGTATCCCTTTCTTTTTACTCAATTTTGATTCCCATTCCAGATTCACCAACACATAGTTTTGTGAACCTAACATGGAAAATAAAAGCTTCTGATGGAGTCTCTTTGTGTTTCCATAACTTTTACATCCTTCTCTTCACAAATTTTTTTTGGATGGGAATTTTTGTACTTCACACATCTCTTCCATTCCATTTTCATCTTTAACTTTCATATCCATCTCATTCATTTTGTGGTGTTTCTTGTACACCCAAACTAGGAAAAAACCATAGAGTTGAGGTAAACTCCCCCTTTAATGACAACTATCACATATTTGGATTAAACCCATCTGATTTAAAATTAATTTGAAGTCTCAAATTCAGAGGGCATTGAACAAGAGCCTCACAACTTCTTAGATTCTAACAACCCAACATAGGAATAAAAATACACTCAACCTAACCAAATTAAGGGATGCTAAGGAGTGTTTAGTCTTAGATCCATACATAGGACCAACCCATAACAAACTATAGGAAAAAAACCACCCAAATGTATGATGAGGTGAGTCATCTAGAGATCAACTTACAAGAAACTTAGGAGGCATGACAAGCCCTCCATATAGCTTATCAAACTCAAAGGTCCATGGCATGTAAATAAAAAAGATCAAACTAGGAAGAAACCCAAAACCCCTACCATGTAAACTTCCATTGCTACAATGTAAGTAATAAAGCATTCTTGTGTCCCTTTCCCTCATTATTCAACATGACAAGTTTTAATCAAATAGGTGGGATTTGATATGATCCAAAATCAACTAGAAATAATCCCAACCAATTATTAAAACATCAACATGAAAGCATATAGTTATCAAAATAATCAATTATATAGCATACCCTTTCAAGCAAAACAAGAGTAACAAGATCCACATGTAGGGTTAATGTTTGGAAGAAAAATACCCTCTACACATAACCCCCCTCAGGAACATACCTTGAGTATTTAACAAAGCCTATTGACTACAATATGTGTAACGCCATTCTACCACATCCTCTCCCTAAACCTCAAAAATTCAAAAGAGAGGGTGACCCCAACTTTGATATCAAGGCCTATATCAAGGTAATGTGAGAACTCCTTCCTTGGGATGGAGTGGTAGCAAAGATATTTCAAAATACTTTGGAGGATATTAGTTTTTATTGGTACTATTAGAAGCATCAATCTACTGCTTTAGGAATCTCATTAATAAATTGTTGGTTACCTTTGACATAAAATACTAGTCAAGATAGTAATATGAGATATTTTAGTAATCAAATAAGAAACCAATGAGTCAATTGTACATTTTATAACATGATGTTGGCATGTCCTCTACTCTTCAAATATCACACCAAACATGGATCATGGGGAACTCTATGATATCTTCTTACATATTCTCAACAAGGACATACGAGGAGTCTAAATGTGCTAAGTGGGGAGTGATGAAGCTATGAAAGATTATCACTGATTGAGAAAATGGAGTTAGCATGAGTTGAAGAGATTATAAGAACATATCAAAAGAGTTAATTATGAATGATTGGAGGTGATGGATGGGCTAAGAATAGTTTAGTCTATATCAAGGTTGAAATTACATGCAAACTGAACCAAAAACAAATCTTTTTGGGTTACAAATTAGATATTAACTCACACATGAAAATAAGAGAGGATCACCCAGGGGTCACCCATGAGCAACCTAGGGGAGATCCATGGGCAATCTAGAAAGGAGGGATTATAGATAAAAACTAAGGATTGGAGCAAGGTCTTCTAAGGTCAAAGATGAAATCTAGCTTTTAAAATAGGCCAAATAGATGAATTAAAGGGGATCCCCATTTTACTAGTAGGTTCACCTAGAGAAGATCTAGAAACAATAGGGGAATCTAAAAAAGACAAAATCTATGGCAAAAGTTGGGGTTTGTCTAGGAAGTCATTTAGAGGCCTCTAAAGGGTTGAAACACATGAAATAGGTATATGAAAGGTGAAATTACTATGTTATGATAAAATTTTGATATGTAGGTAAGGTTGGGAATACCAAAGAAGAAATGTCAACAAGGGGAAAGTGAAGGAAAATTACAATTATGAAGAATTGATGAAGCAAGAAGATGACATTCACATGTTTCCAAGAAGAGCACTACTCAGAAGGCATTTTAGTCATGCTTCCATACATATGTGATTAGGATTACAACTCATCATAGGGTCCTCATGCAATCCCATGGATAATTTAGTGATTGCATATTTTCCCCCTCGAAAATGGTAGTCATTTTCTCATTCTCAAAATAGGCCAAGTACCTATTGTCATTTTCATGTGATTGTTCCTGTACTAGCTAGTTTTATTTTGACATTTGAAATAATGAAAATAAATAATGAAATTGAAATGAACGAAAATACCATATATCATGTCACAAGTTCTCCTAGTTGTTTTCTTTGCCAAGGGGACCTGTAAAGATGAAAACACACAAAACAAGGGTGTAAAAATGAAACAAAAACTAAATTCAAACTAAACTAAGAGAAAAGGAGAATGGAGGAATTTGAGAAAAAGGAGTGAAACACCAATGGAATCATATGTGTGAATATTTTTCAAGAAGCTATCTTCAAGAGGATTGTAAAGATGGAAACAAATCTTTCCCCACTGGCAATTGGGTATGAACAATGTGAAAAACTTCTCTCAAAACTCTAGTTTGCATTTTGATGATTTTATCTCAACATAATCCATTTTTGTTAGTTTATATTGTCGTATTATATTAGTTTTGTCATTTTAGTGTGTACATGTTTTTTCGTTTGTCGAATTCAAGTGAAATTTAATGATTTATGATTATTATAGCATGATGGGGAATGAGTCTTGTAGTAGTTGGGAGATATATTTATAGAGGAATTTCCCCTATTTCCTATTTGCTATAGATCCATCCAAGAGATGGGTGACATTGAGTAGGAGACCATCATTTTGACACGTTTGACTCCTAGAGTTGTGATCACTACAGTGGCTCGTGACATGGGTCCTGGATAGAGGGGAAGGAGAGGACCTCAATCTAAGAGGTTGATAGTTTTGGAGGATACTAACTCTTTTGACAAGGATTATGACCCAAAGGGAGAGGACCATGATGATGCCAGTGTGGGCGAAGATATAAATATTCCTTCTCATGAGGAGGCAGTTATAGTCTCCCACACATGGTCCTATATTAGATGATTCCTCATGGGAAGAGGGATACTCTAATAAGAATACTTTCCTTTATTCCTCTTTTTGCTTAGTCCATTGCTTCAATGAACTGAAATATTTAATTAATATTCCTTACTTCTTAGGTATTGCCAAGGGGTGGAGGGATCTCTTTCATGACTCTTTTTTAGATATTCTAGTTCATATCATTGGTCATCCATGAGAGTCTCTTCTTGTTGATGATAATCTGCCTTCTCAAGTTAGTCAACACATTAACATTCTTTCTGCTCCTTATCATGTAGGTTAGGATATCATTTCTTTGAAATCTCAACGCACTATGCTTAATGCTGTGAATGCTATTCTTTGAGAGATGGCTAACCTTGGAGTTCATAGGTAAGCCTCATAGACATATGCAAATGGTACTTCATGCACTTTTAGTAGGGTTCCTTCTCATTTCGAGAGGACCTACAGTGGTTTTGATGCTACTAGTATTCATAGGAGACCTAGAAGTCAGAGTCGTGAAGGCTCAATTGGTTAGAGTCATCCCCGAGGTTCTATAGGGTATACATTTTTTATTTTGCCTCCATGCATGGGGAGACATGTATCTCTCAAGAGCATTTTGTTCCTAGATCTATTTCTTTATTTATGTAGTGATTTGTACTTGAACGTTTGATGATATCAACAAATTTGTTCATATGGTCACAACTATCATCCTTGCATATCTTTTGTTCACATTAATTATTTGAGATCCTTTATTATCCTCATCTCTAAAAAAAATGACATGGATGGAAAATGATTGTGCAATATTTTTGGTCCTTTTTAGAATATATGGAATGCATGAAGTGTATGAAATGCAGAAGCACATGAGGGAATACAACACATTTTAATCCCATGAAATATCATTAGTTATGACATAAACATATTGGTTTTAACTTTTTTTATTTTTTACATAATGAATGCATAATGGAACAAATAATGTGACCCCTCTTTAGTATGATTTTTAACTCATGGGATTGTGAATTATCTTGGTATACGAGACCTATTAACCTTTTTTTATAGGATTTAGGGACTCAAATGGGGATGGGGAGGAGAAGGAATGCTTCTGAACTTTGGGTTTCACTAAACGATAAACATTGATGCTTATCTAGCAAAAACATATTGAAAAGTTGTCAACTTAGACAAGCAACAAATTTTATTAGCAGTCACTAGACTTAGATCAAAGGATGGCCAATGAGATAGACCTGGGGCAATAGAAAAGCTCCAAAATAGAAGATGGCCCTAAAGATAGTTAGACTCCTAGCATTGCATAGTTGGTGCATGTGTGTGCTTTTTACCTCTCTTTCTCTGGTAGATGTCACTCCCATAGCTTCGAGCTTAGATTTATCTCCACTTGAGAGTAAGGAGATCATAAATCTTCTCTCTTCAACTCATTTTTTTCTTTTTCTTTTTCATATTTTGATATTTATTTATTTATTATATTTTTCACTATTGATGCTTGGATGCTTTGAAACTTTTTGGATGTTTTGATATTCAATTGCTTTGGTGTTTCTATATTATTCTATTGACTCTTCACATTCTTTTTTTTTATCACTCATTTTCATTCAATCATATTTTATATTGCTTCCTATAGAGTAATGATCCTCTTGGCATTTTTGACTAGGGAAGATAAGGGATTGAGTTGCACAAAAAGTTTTCACTATCTAGTGGGACTTGTTTGTACTAAGAAGGAATGGGGAAGGTCTACTTGCAAGATTCTATTAAGTATTGTAGGTTTGAAGAATGACTTTTCTTAGACTTAATAGCATGGATCATTAAGACTAAGATCAGTGTAGAGCTAAGAGCTAGGCTTTGATTAGAGTCATTGGGAAATGTGGTAGGGGAACGATAAATAACAATTGTGATTACAGGGGATCTCAAAGTTTGAAAGGATCGATTTATAAATAAATAACCTTAGACTCCTTACTAAGATGAAAATCAAACAAGAGCATGCCACTCACAAAGATGCATGGTGAAGTATACTAGAAATTAATGTAGAGTTTTGGGTTTTTAAAGATTTTATTTTTTTTTTGAAGTTTTTTGAATTATATGATTCTTTTGTATTTTTAAATTTTTATGATTGTTATGATTTTTTAGACATAATATTTCTTGAGGTGAAATCCATTGACCATCTCACAAAATTATTCACCTTCCATAGTGCACAATAGATATGCACCATTTTTTACAACTTCCTTGATCATATATTGTCCTTTCAAATATGTGTGAAACTTTCTCTTCTTTCTATGTTTCTTGTTTTTGGTACTACCCTTCTTTAGGATAATTTCTCCTACTCTCTATGGTCTTGAAGGATTATTTTTCTCTAGTGGACTTGGTCCCATGACTTCTAGTTATAATGTGATATGAGCCAGGGCCTAAAACACCTACTAGTGAGAAGGAGTCCAATACAAGACTCTATCATAATTTAAAACTTCAACTAGTAAGTCAAATTCATCCTGTATGTCAATATGGCATGTTTAGAAAATTTCAAATTCACCAATCTAAAGGTAAAAAGGTGAAGAATGAGGAGATGGGTCAAGCCTTGGTCGGATGGGTGAATAGTTCGAGAACCATATAGTTCTAACAACTGATAGAAGAAGCATGGGAAAAAGTGGCTAAGGAAGAGAGGTTCAGAAAAGTCCCATCTTTCTAATAAAAGGAAACAACGCCCTTGGTTTGGCAAATGACATTTTTCCGAATAAAGAAAAAGAGTATAAGGAGATGAAGGCAACAAGGCATAGTTTTGAAAAGTTCAAGTTTGCTAACAGAAGGGGGGATAAAGCAAGGCACCTAGACTAAGTTCAAGAAATCAAATATTTTCTGATAGGGCAAATAGGAGAAAGGGGAAAGCCAAAATTTGACTAAGGAAAGAAGGAGAAAGTGGTAGTTCTATCAGAAAACCAGTAAAACGATGAACTATCTAAAAAGTTTGAGCTTTTGAGAAATCACTGATGAGGCAACAAACATGAGCAAAAGAACTTGTTCTGTGAACCTGGAATTTGCTGATAATGAGCAAATAAAGTCTAATTTCAAATAAAATCAAAGTTGACGATAAGACAAAAATGGCACTATGGGTGGTAAAAGAATATAGGAATGAGATGGAGAAGAAGAGTTAGAAACTAGCGAAAATTGCCGATAGGGAGGAAATATAATGGTAGTTGGTCGATAGAGGATATATGGTGCCTAGCACATAGAATTGTACAACCAAGGTTAGATGGATCAAAACATCTAAAACATGAGAACACCTTGGAATGTTGAATTGTTTTGAAATAGGTATTTCCCTAAATGCATGCCATGATTGCAAGGATATACAAACTAATTTGTACCCAGATTTTAATGAGCCTACAGAACAGTGCCATGTAGATGGTTGGCATAGTGAAATTATTCAATGCATAAAGGACAAATTAGATAAGTCAAATGTTGTAGGTGGCTAGGAGGATTAGAAACTTCACTCTTTATTGCTCTAAGTACAATAGGAGTGCAAGAAACCTCCCTCTACCATTTGCAGGACTGCCAGAGCATGGGCAATATTTCCAACGTGCAGATTTTTTGTCATTATAGAGGGACTGAAATTAATGTAGCATGGGTGTAGTCTTGGATAGGGAGTAGTGCTTGGGAAACTCCAGTGAGTGAAATGCTATATATGTAAAAGTTTGAATTATTGTAGGGGTTAGTCATTTTGGCAATTTATCAGTAGGATTGTGAGCTATAGAACGCATGATAGTAAGTTTATTTTTGTAGTCTTTGTTTAACATGAAGCAACTATGAAATGTATGTAATATACTTTGAAAATCTTTGTATTGAATCTTTATTTTTCTCTACTATTGTGGGTGTTATTTCTAGTGAACTTTGATCGTAGTCAGGGTTTTCTCTTGCCATGTTTTGTGGTATGAATGTAAGCATTGATTTGAATGAATGTGATAGTTCTTAATTCATTTCCAAGGCTTTGTAAATGATCTTTTCAATATTACATTAGAAAGAGCATGGTATGGTGTTGGATTATTAAATATTTTTAGTGATTTGTTATTGATTTCCTTGCATTTGATTTATCAAATAGGTAGTTATACACTTCTATGTGGTTGTTTTTCCTCTGTTGAACATTAGACTTTGTAGCTCAATGGATAGGCACCAGTCTAAGTAGCCTTAGAACACCCAATCTTCAAAACAAAAAAATTATCTATCTTTAGAAGTAGTTTTAGTTTTATGCATCCTCATTGTGTAGGATTACCATTATCAGTTATATAGGAGTCTTGTAACAACCAACTTTTCTCAGTTTACTGATAGATTTAGGGCTGAAAAAGTGATTTGGGTTTGTTTGTTCAAATATTTTTAGTTGTTCATCTAGTTTTTGTGTTAATACCTACTTAGGTATACCCCTTGGAATATCCCTTCAAATTTTAAGCTAAGATAAAAAAGGCAAAGAAGTCTACCCACTCCTATGGTTGGCCCAAATTGCCCATTACTTGTTGATAAACCTCTTCCTATCACCCTGATGACAATCCCTGGCCTAGGTGATTTAGTAATTGTTTAGAGATTTGAGTTGCAATAATTTTGGAAACCAACACATAGTACAAAATTCAATTCATAATCATATATATAAGGAATGTAAATATAAGATAATTATTTACCATGTTTTTATCTCCTACATATTTTCTTCTAAAGATCCCCACTCATTTTCTCACTATCTAGGATTTTCCCTATCTCCAATTCCTAATGACCTATTATATTTTGATGCATCCAAGAACATATGTGCATGCACAAACAAAAATGGATAATCTGCAGTCTTCATAATGACAAAACCAAGAGTTTCAAAGCTCACTATACTACATTTATTACATGGAAACATAGTCTAACCATGGGGTTTCAAAACTACACACTAGACCACAAGTGTCAATAAAATTCATATCCCCTTTACTATAGGACTATGGATTTCTAAAAATAAAGTTGTTCTTAAGAGTAACAAAATCTAAGAGTTTATGATTACCTATAAACATGAAAATCTTCTCCAAGCCAAATATTAACTCTGTACACAGAAAAAGCACAAGAGAGTAATTTGCACAATATTGGATGTAATTAATGAAAATGATTAATGAATTACATGTGAGAACTTGCTTTTATATTTGCAAGTTAGATAAAACCATAATATGACTTAAGAATAACCTAAGACTAAAATAATCCCTAAATCAACTTATAAAGTGTAATTAGATACTTAATTACACTAACGTGCCCCCTTAAGTGCAACTTAAGGAGAAATGAAAAACATGCAACTAATGCACTTAAATGGGTCCCAGCTACAAGGCCATGTTAGGTACCCATGAACAACAAGAATCTCTCATGAGGTGGAGAAAAGGAGAAAAACCTTGTGGGAAAAAACCCCTCTCCAAAAGAGAGAAGAAACAACAAGTACATGAACATATGATGGAAGAAGGACTAACACTAAGTCCCCCTAAGAACTAAATCCATCACAAAAGTATAATCATGAATGCCCCCTATAAGATAGGAAGTAGAGAGAAGTTCTGGTGACCCCCCCAAAAGTGATAAGGATGAAACACCATGCAAGGATATGCTCCCTCTGAAAATAAATATGAGAAGAGAGACTATGTAACTACTCTTCAAGATGACTCCTACAGTGCTGAAAGATGCCTGACACAGAATAAATATGAAGACCCATGAACGTCAAACAACATTCCTCCCCTTGGGAAGAAGTAGAATTGCAAATGTGTGCATAATGTCTTCCCATTCCGGACATGATCCAAAGACAACAATGATGCTCCTTAAAACTACTTAAATCTCTCCAATCCACTGTAAAACTATGACTGAATAGGAGGACAAAGAATAATCTCTGAAGAAGATGATGGTGATGCAAATCCATTGAAGCTATAATAAAAGTGAAGACAAATGTCCTCAATGTGGTCCTCCAAATCTGCAAGGTGGGACTCTACAAACAACAATGATATATCTGGTAGATATCTGTCCTAATGAGCTATCTCTAGAATACTGATGATGTCCTATTGCAAAGAATCTGATTTAGCAATAGGTAATAAAGATGTGATCTTGATAAGAGAAGAAGGAGAAGCAAGTGAACTCTCTATGTCATCTGAACTAGCAAGACATATCAAATATGAAATCTTCTCAATTGTATCATCATCAAAAGGTATACAATCTGCATCATCAAGGGGTATACAGTGGTAATCCATAGCAAGATCATTTGGGAATGGAGAGATATGTGGGTCCTAATAGATCTCCTAAATGCTAGTCCAAAGAGCATGTGGGCACTCAATATGAGAGATAGAACACATAGTGTCAAAATCAACACTAGAATCAATCAATCCTACAATATGATCAATATAACTTTCCCATATAGATTTCCTCCTAGGTGTATCTAGTTCAAGTATGAGTCCATAAAGATAATGCAAAATATTAGGCCACCTAAGATGTGTCAAGATGCCCTTTCACCAAGACTCATAATTATCCTTACCCAATGTTACCACAGAAGGGTGAATAGTAAAACCCATGATATCTCCTCAAGTAAATTAGATCAAAGATCAATAATTTGAATATGTATTAATTCTTATTTAAATGAAGCCCAACAAAAACAAACACTTCTCCAGGTGCCAAAATTATTAGAATATCAAACAGAAGCCATAAAACTAACAAACTGAATAAAGAATACCTAGGGCTGGATATGTAAAAATTCCATGAATGGTTATGTAGAGATCCTCAATACCTTTCCAACACCACAAGAATCATGAAAATTAGAGATCATGGAAAAAAGACACGAGCTCGAAGGCGAAAAATAAATATCACCAAAAGAAAAATTTTAAAAAAAATACCTAGACTACTAGAGTTTTCTCGGAACTAGCTTTCCAATGCCTATTTGTTTTTGAAAATCTGACTCTGTATGCTCAAGATATGCCTAATTTACCAAAACTGCTTCTTTAGGGCAATTAGTTGAAGAAAAGCATTACTGAAGCTCCTAAACACCCATGTGACCAAGGATTAAGACTTTGGTGAATGGTGGCTAGCTCTTTGGTCACTCACATGATCAGGATCTAAGAGCTTGGGGGTTGGTGCATGGAAGCTAGGACTAGCCACCCATGTGACCAAGGGTTAAACCTTCGGGGCTAGCTCCAAAATAAATAAAAAAATCTTTTTTTATTAATAAATTAATAAAAACAACTCAGCTGTACCTATGCATAAAAATCAAGACAACATGGAAATAAAGATGGCACAAAAACTAAGGCAACACATAAATCGAGATGGCACACAAACCGAGGCAACTCCAAAATAAAAATTAGTTTAGAAAATAATGAAATGAAAATCAAGGTGGCACTATCATATGGTTGTACATATTCCATACTGTAGACACCTAAATTTGACTATATCTTGCGACATTACATTTCGACATATTTTGTCCTAGGTCCACTTCATGACCCCTTCCGTCACTCTCATTAGTTAAATAAATTATATTTATTTAACTCATTCCTCTCATCCATTTATCCTTCTATTTCATCAAATTAAATAAATCTTATTTATTTAATTCCATTTGTCCTCCATTTACACCAAGTTAAATAAATCTTATTTATTTAATCTCATTTTCCTCCTCGTCCAATTTAAATAAATTAAATATTTATTTAAATGCCACTTGTCTCTCATGATTAAATAATTTTATTATTTAAATTACTTATTCCCACTCACATCCCTATTTTTATCCTCATTCATTATGTGTCATAAGGACTTTCTCTCCAAAATAAATTAAAAATCCCATTTATTCCCACTATTCTCCTAATTTTGGCCTCCTGTCATACCCATTTAATGTGTGTCATAAGCACTAAAATTGCCTTTTAATCCTAGTCATCCACATCACACAATTGGCTTTCAATCCTAGCCATTCATTTGATTCCCGCTCCTCCTATAAATTGAAACTCTTATTTCAATTTCAAACCCTCACACTCTTACTTTCTCACTCATACAAGTCATACAATGTTTGAGATCTCTTATGCTGCAACGGTGAGTAATCAACAATCCTTCAACATCCTACATTCTTATGCAAGATTGAGAAGAGCCATGAAAATAAATAAAACCTAACTTGAAAATTAGTTTGCTTTGTACATTTATGTTTTCATTTTCATGCTAGTTTGTGCTTTATGGTGCTTGTTAGGGTTTAGTTTAGTTTTTGTTTTTGACTCTAAATCTAATTTTCCCTAGCTACAAAATGGTGAACCCAACATGAATCCCTTGATCTACCTTACTTTTTGCAGGTTTTATTAACTTTTTGTTGTAGGTTTATGTCATTTTCTGACAAAACCCTAGGTTTTAATGATTTCATCATATCTTCCAAATGGATTTAAATTTTTCTACAAGAATTTTATAGTGTCTTGTGTATCATCTCAAGAAGCCACAATAGAAAAATCACATGTTTATCGCCATTTTTGTAGGAGTTATCACAATTTTATGTTTCTTCATAAACTCAACTTTCTGGATGCAAATCAATGAATTTTCTAGAAAGTTTTACATTTCTAGAAATTTCTTGTAATTCTAATTGGGGTCTATGTTTTACAGATTTAATTATGAGGTCATATGAGGTGCGAAATGATCAAATCCTTGTCAACTGTAGGGTTTTCATAAATCTGCATATCTGGGTGCCAATCAGGAAATTTTTCTAACTTCTTTATATTTTTGGAATGCTCTCAAAAAATTAACAAGTGTCTCTTCTTTGAGTTTTTAATTTTTAGGTCAAAAATATTTCCAAATGATCAAATCTATGTCACTATCTAAAAAAATGGATCTAAAATTGCAATCTTCTGATGAGCTTATCTTTTTATGGCTGCATTATAACATTATTCTCTGATTTTTTTTAGGGATTTGGTTTTGTACTAACACTTTGATTGTAGCTATCTTGTTTGTCGAAGACTGGAAATTCAAGCTACTAACAGTGGTTTTGTAGGGATTTCATCAATTAGATATCTTTTTCAAATGTTTGTTTGCACATAGATTAACTAGGGGGTTAATTAATCACTATTTGTTGTGCTTGAAACGTGGTAGGTGTATGCTCTCACCTTGTCCCAACTCAGTGATCAAAACCCAGATCCATCTCTTTTATGTTTATAATCTGGCTTAGAGGACCCACCTCCCGATTTGTCAGAGGGAACAACACAAGCATGACCTTTGTTTTAGTTTTCTATATAAATAATTGTGGTTGTGACAAAGCTCATCAATCACTTGGTACATCTATTCTATACGAATGGAAGTCTCTCTTAGTATCGATGAGATGTGTGAAAACCCTTTCTAAGGGTTGGGAGGCCTCTTAAATGAGCGAACCACCGCATGTATAGACACCAGATTATCCTGAAACATTAACTAGAAACTACTTTTTGTAGAGGCCAAGAAACCTTTTTTTTCTTGTTGGTATAGGAGGTCGGACCTCTGAAGTTTCCTTATACGTATTTATTCTATGGTAGAGATAGAAAATCCCTTAGTTTATAAGATCTTTGGATCTTTGAGATAAGAGATTTGGTGTGCTCATGTCATGGTGGGGGAGTAAGTGTCACCAATATCTCTAGGTGTCCACCTTGTCTCAGTGTATGGAGTAATCCAAGTAGGGACTCAGCAAGTAGTATCCTCTTTCCAGCCTAGGTTGTTCATGCTTAAGAGTGTTTTCAAATTTGTCAAGACTAGTGAAAAATTGGGGGCTAATCTAGGCCCCCATTCAGACTTTTGCTCTAATTTTATACCAGAGTCATCCAAAACATTCTGTCTGCTATGTTTTGCATGTGTGTTCAAAACAAAACATTCTCAATCTCAACCAAACACTACACTTGGAATCTATAACATTCCAACCTTACTCATATTCTCATCCTTGAACCTACTCCAATCCTCATTTGTCAAAATGGTTGTGATCATCAACAAATCTAGGCCAAATCCAAAACCATATATCCTCTGAGGTAACCAAAAGTTTGCTCCTAATGATGATGCTTGGATCTTGTAGATTTTGAGGCATACTTGGAGGAACAAACTGAAATCCAAAGACTTCAATCTATGTGTAACTCCATCCCAACACTAGAGCAAATGATAATAACACAAGAACTACAAAACATTGCCCAAACCTTCCACCAACTAGAACAATCCCTAAAACAACAAATCATACAATGATTACAAACCATCATCCAACCACTTCAACAAAACTAGTCACCACAAATACAATAACTCCTATTCAAAATCCAACAACTCATGAAATATCCATCTCAAAATCCTTCACAACATGAGCATGCTGTACTAGTTGATCCTTAAGCTATCTTAATGATACTCTTGACAAGGGAAATACCACCTTAAGGTTGGAATCAAACACCACTCCATCTACCAGTCCTCCATCACCATCTAATAGAATGCCTATCTCAAAGCCTAATAGGCCTACACCAACACCACTATCAAACTTTCCAAGCTCTAATCCATCAACCAACAAATCCTCAAACGATTTTCTCGAAAGATTCTTTGTAAAATCTAAAAGTAAAAGAAAAGCTATGGAGTTATCCAAATCCACCAATCCATTCCCTTTGACCCTCCATTTAATCAAAGTCCAAGCCCTAAGTCTAATCCATCTAACACCCCTCTTGTCCTTCTACCATGGGATCTATCCACTCCTAGTCCTAATCCACCGAATCCTAATCATGAGCCTTCAACTTCCATCACCCATCCACCTACAAAGGATGTCATCCAAGGGCTACTAGCAAGGAATAAACCATCTCTATTTTATCTAACATCTATCCCTAAGCCTACCAAATAACCTTCAAATGTCATGCCTATTTCTCCAAATCCATCATGCAGTCCACAACCCATTGAAGAGTCTCTCACCATGAGTCCAAGTCAAGATATTTTATACCCTCATGTCATTGAGTATCTAGAGCCTCTCAAGCCTATCCAAGAGTCTTCGACTTCCACTTCCATTCCTATCCAAAATCAAGGGTTATGTCAAGAGTCTAGTCCTAAGCATGTGGAAACATTAAGACCTTATCCAAATCAAGATCAAATCCATTCCATTAAACCTATCCATAACCTATATATTTTCTATGATCAAGATATTATCTATTATGAAGAGCCTATCCATAATTTACTTAATCCTATCCATGATCCCACATTATCCACTTGTCACAATGAGACACGTGCCTCCCAAGAAAATGTTGAAGATCAAAGCAATAACTTGGATCTTAATGAGCATAATGATAATAAAGATCCTAATGATCCTTCATCATCATCCACTATCAACCCCATTTAAAATCCACCAACATGTCCACTTGGCCTTACCACCTTCATCCATGAATATTCCTCCTTAGGAAAGAAGCAACTATTATCCACCACTATACCTTCTCCATCCACTAATGAACTCAAGTCTAGTGTCCAAAGTACACCTAGTCCTATAGTCCATCGCATACTCCAAAACATGAACTACTAATGTAAAGGCTTAGGCCTTCATGAACAAGGTATTTTGGAGCCCATCCATGGAGCCCATCCATGTCAAAGTCCCTCCCCACTCATATGGGCTTGGATACACACCCCAAGGTAAACAATCTCAAGATGTTGGTACTTCCTTGATTCCTCCTAAGTCCACCACTTTCCATCACAAATCTTATCATACCGTCAAACAATACATTGCCATTCCACCTCCATCATCTTACAAATGTCAAAAGCATGTGACCATACACCTTCCACCATCCAATCTACCTCCACTACTTCCAACTCCTAATATCCCTTCATCTACTTTACCACCACTTCTCCCAGTGCCAAATCCATCCATTTACACATTCTATCATACCCCTAATCATGACCAACAAATGCACATATTGTCTAAACATAAAGCTTCCACTCATTACACCCATTCAAAGGGATTCAAAAATAAAAAATTGGATGCCTCCTTTCATAAAGACAAAAACACTAAGGATGCTCATGCCTTAGGACATCAATGCAAATATTCAAAACAAAGTACATTAAAAAATTTATCCAAGCCCATACCTTCAAAATAAAAGGCTAAAACTAAAATGGTTTGGGTACCTAAGCAAAAAGAAAGCAAGTGAAATGAGGCATCCACATCACAAAAATCCCAACCATCCTCTTCCATCCAAAAATTGTATTCCATCCCAAAGTTTCAAATTCCTAAATCCCACAAGCAAAAGAAAAGTCATAAAAATACAAAGTCTATGTGGGTCCCAAAAATCCTACATCATCCATCCCTTAAAGAAAACATCTTCATTACTCCCAAATACCCCTTCCAATAGAAAGCTTCAAAATCCAATCTAGTGTGTGCAACTTTTGGTCATGGTTCTCTTCCATTCCACAACATTTCCACATACCTCCATCTCCCCATTCCTCATCCATTATCTTCCATATTTCACCCATCACCTCCGTATGGTCCATGCTTTTTTCATCCATCCCATTGCATAAGTCCTACATAATCCATATCATTATCCATTATCCCCATCCATCCATGCCTAAACCTTTCATAATCCATTATCCAATCCCTTACCAACATCTATAAGCATCGTGACATTTGACATGGTCCATGCAACAACATCCACCTCTATTGGGACACTATCACTTTTCATGGAACTAGACACTTGAGTCCCTTCTTTACATATTCCCCTTCTCCCATCCAAATATTAAAAAATTAAAAAATATATATCGAAATGGTAAAGAGAAATCCCTTTGTCAAATGGTGAAAACCACCCTTGGTGGTGCCTTGGATAAGTACCATGATGAAAACTTGGCAAACAAGCATCATGTGTAGGTTGATCTTCTATGTCACTTACACTTGGGGACACATTGTCTCATCCACAATATCATTTCTATCATATCATACCATTTCCTTACCATATCCTATCTTATCTTACCATTTTACCATCCTTGTCCATCATACCCCTATACTTATGATATTGAATCCATTCATCCTCTCTTCCTCCTTTTGATCTTGATAAAGATAGGGGGCAAAATGTTGAAACATGCTTTGGATATCTTCTGATATATCTCATCCTTCCAAACAAGCATATCATTATCCTATTGTCATAAACTTTGTCATGGAAAATCCTAAGTATTCCACCTATAATGGGGCATGTTGTTCCTATGCAACATAGTCTTTGGAGGTCACATGCCTTCCACTATCGCCTATCCTTTTATCTATCCATTCATCATGCACTTTCCACAGTCTATTCTTTTATCCATTCACCTACCATGGGCCTTCCATTTTATTTACTATCGCCCATTCATTTATCCATCTTACTTCTATCCTTGCACCTAGACTTGGTTTTCCCTTGCCATTTGTATCTAGCACAAAGGCTACCCAAATTATCATACAATGCCATTTCTCAAAACATATCAAAAATAAAAATAAAAAGCAAATATTTTCAAAAACCCAAAAAAATCAAATATTTTCAGAAACCCCCCAAAAGCAAAACATTTCAAAAACTCCAAAAAAAATCAAAACATTTTCAAAAACCAAAAAAAATCAAATATTTTCAAAATCCAAAAAAAAAAACCAAAACATTACAAAATCCAAAAACAAATCAAATATTCCAAAAATCCAAAAAAATTAAAACATTCCAAAAATCCAAAAAAATTACAACATTCCAAAAGTCCAAGCAATAAAATCAATTCATCATCATTATTCAATCAAATCAAACCAATCCAAGCCATGATCTAAATGCAAGTCAATCCCTAAGCCATACTAATCTAGTCAAACCAATCGACACATATCATCCAATCACATCCTTGGTTTTGTTCCAATCTTGTTGTCAACCAAATCAATCAATCAATCATCATCATAATCAATGTGATATATAATTCCTACATCCTTGTGTTGATCTAGGGATATATCGTTCCCTACAATGACAACACTAAATCAATCAATCAAATCAATCAATCATCAGTTAAATCCTGGTGTTTCTCGCATGGCCAACAACACTAGTATCAATCAATCAATCTATTGTCTTATACATGATGTTGCATTGTCAAAACTAGACTAGGCATCTTATACGACATGTTTCATTCCTAAAAATAGACACTATCAATCGAATCAATCAATCAATCACATATAATCATTGGTTTACAGCTTGACAAGGGCAATACCTTGTTTGTTTTTGTATCATTTGTGCATACTTGCTTTCTTTCTTGTGTGTGTTATCATTTTATTTTGCACTTGCATCAAATCTAAATCATTCCCAACTAATATTCATATCTTGTATCTAGACAAGGTTGTATTACGCTGGGGCATGGGACACATCATCACCTTGGTCCTTATACCTTGGTGCATTTAATGTCTAGTGCTATATCCAAAATCATGGTTGCTCACCTTCATTGTGGCAATGAATCCATCCATTTCTTCTCTCCATTCCCTTATCTTTCTCTTTGACCAATCCCTTTCATTTTGAGAGCCTACCCATGTTTCTCCAACCTGCCTATCCTCTTGAGGGGGAATCATCATCCTATCCTTTCATCTTCATCCCGTTACCTTAACTTCTTTGAAATGATGTTACTCGACATGAATCTCATCATCTTGAACATCTCAAAGAGCAGCAAAATGTAGACACCTAAATTTGACTATATCTTATGACATTACATTTTCACATATTTTCTTCTAGGTCACCTTCATGACCCCTTTCATCACTCTCATTAGTTAAATAAATTATATTATTTGACTAATTCCTCTTATCCATTTATCCTCTTCTTGCATCAAATTAAATAAATCTTAATCTCATTTTGCTCCATCATCCAATTTAAATAAATTAAATATTTATTTAAATGCCACTTGTCTCTCAGGATTTAAATAATTTTATTATTTCAATTACTTATTCCCACTCACATTCCTATTTTTATCCTCATTCATTGTGCGTCATAAGCATTTCCTCTCCAAAATAAATAAAAAATCTCATTTATTCCCACTATTCTCCTACTTTTGGCCTCCTATTATACCCATTTAATGTGTGTCATAAGAACTAAAATTGCCTTTTAATCCTAGCCATCCACATCACACAATTGGCTTTCAATCCTAGCCATTCATTTGATTCCCTCTTTATCTATAAATTGAAACTCTAATTTCAATTTCAAACCCTCACTGATTCTCACTGACTCACTGATTCACTAACTCACATAAATTATTTTCATGCAATACTTAAACTCTGTTATGCTGCAACAATGAGCAATCCACAATCCTTTGACATCTTGCATTCTTATGAGATATCAAGAAGAGCCATGGAGATCAATCAAACCTAGCTTAAAGATTGGTTTGCATTACATTTCTAATTTCATTTTCAAGCTAGTTTGTGCTTTATGGTGTTTGTTATGGTTTAGTTAGTTTTTGTTTTTGACACTAAATCTGATTTTCCCCAACTACACATACAGATCATATGGATTTCACAAACCTAAATTTCTTGAAACCCTAAAAAAATACCCAGAAATTTTTTGTCCCCAAAATATTGAGTGACTTGTATGAAAATAGGACTTTTTGGGCCTTTTGGACTCAATCGTAAGGTTTGTTTTACTTACAAATGCCCCTTTCAAAATAAATTACCCAAATTCTTCCATATCTGAGAAGGGGCTTGTAGATCTAGAGCTCTAATACCATGTAAGAGTTTATGATTAACTTGAGACACTAGAATCTTTTCCAAGCCAAAGATTAACCTTCTACACATGTAAAAAGCACAAGAGAGCAATTTGCACAATATTGGATGCAATTAATAAAAACTATTAATGAATTACATGTGAGAACTTGTTTTTATATTTGCAAGTTAGAGAAAACACTAATATGACTTAAGAATTACCTCAGACTAAAATTTTCCATAGGTCCACTTAATAAAGTGTAATTAAATATTTAATTACAACAACACAAACCACAACCTTTTCTAGAAGTATTTTCAACATTTTTTCTTTCATTCTTTTACAACATATATTCTTAGTTTTTGTCTTGAGTTAGCATTATTCAATCTCACGAATGTTGGAAGGTTGATAGCATTTGTTTTAATTGATTTACACCTCAAAAAAAAAAAATTGTAAACACCTAAATTTGACTATATCTTATGACATTACATTTCAACATATTTTCCTCTAGGTCACCTTCATGACCCCTTCCATCACTCTCATTAGTTTAATAAATTATATTTATTTAACTAATTCCTCTTATCCATTTATCCTCTTCTTGCATCAAATTAAATAAATATTAATTATTTAATCTCATTTTGCTCCATTATCCAATTTAAATAAATTAAATATTTATTTAAATATCACTTGTCTCTCATGATTTAAATAATTTAATTATTTAAATTACTTATTCCCCCTCACATCCCTATTTTTATCCTCATTCATTGTGTGCCATAAGCACTTCCTCTCCAAAATAATTAAAAAATCCCATTTATTCCCACTATTCTCCTAATTTTAGCCTCCTATCATACCCATTTAATGTGTGTCATAAGCACTAAAATTGCCTTTTAATCCTAACCATCCACATCACACAATTGGCTTTCAATCCTAACCATTCATTTGATTCCCTCTCTATCTATAAATTGAAACTCTTATTTCAATTTCAAACCCTCACTGATTCTCTTTGACTCACTCACTCACTCACTCACTCACTCACTCAAATCATTTTCATGCAATACTGAAGCTCTATTATGTTGTAACAATGAGCAATCAACAATCCTTCGACATCTTGCATTCTTTTGCGAGATTAAGAAGAGACATGGAGATCAATCAAACCTAGCTTGAAGATTGGTTTTCTTTACATTTTTGTTTTCATTTTCATGCTAGTTTGTCCTTTATGATGCTTGTTAGGGTTTAGTTAGTTTTTATTTTTGACACTAAATCTGATTTTCTGAAGAAAATGTTGAAGATCAAACCAATAACTTGGGTCTTAATGACCATAATGATAATAAAAATCCTAATGATCCTTCCACATCCACTATCAACCCCATTTCAAATCCACCATAATATCCACTTGGTCTATCCTCCTTCATTCATGAATGTTCTTCCTTAGCAAAGAAGAAACCATTATGCACAACTTCACCTTCTCCATCCAATATTGAACTCAAGTCTAGTATCCAAACTACACCTAGTCCCATAGTCTACCACATACTCTAAAAAATGAACTACCAAGGTAAAGGCTTAGACCTTCATGAACAAGGTATTTTGGATCCAATCCATGTCAAAGTCCCTCCACACTCATATGGCCTTGGATATACACCCCAAGGTAAAAAATGTAAAGATGTTGGTAATTCCTCCATTCCTCCTAAGTCCACCACTTTCTATCATAAATTTTATCATACTCCCAAAACATATGTTGCCATTCCACCTCCATCAACCTACAAATGTCAAAAGCATGTGACCATACACCTTCCACCATCCAATTTACCTCCACTACTTCCAACTCCTAATATCCCTCCATCTACTTTACCACCACTTCTCCCAACACCAACTCCATCCATTTACACATTCCCTCACACTCCTATTCATGATCAACAAATGAACGTATTGTCTAAACATAAATCTTCCACTCATTCCACCCATTCTAAGGGATTCAAAAATAATAAATTGGATGCCTCGTTTCATAAAGCCAAAAATCTTAAGGATCCTCGTGCCTTAGGAAATGAATGCAAAAAGTTAGAACAAAGTACATTAAAAAATCTATCCAAGCCCATACCTTCAAGAGAAAAGTCCAAAACTAAAATGGTATGGGTACCTAAGTAAAAACAAAGCAATTCAAATGAGGCATCCACATCACAAAAATTCCGACCATCCTCTTCAATCTAAAAGTCCCACTCCATTCAAAAATTTTAAATTCCTCCATCCCACAAATAAAGAAAAAATCATAAAAATACTAAGTCTATGTGGGTACCTAAATTCTTACATCATCCATCTCCTAAGAAAACATCTCCATTGCTTCCTACGCCACCTTCCAATCAAAATATTCAATGCTTATCATGGTGTGTGCAACCATTGGCCATGGTTCCCTTCCATTCCATAACTTCTCCACATACCTACATCTCCCCATTCCTCATCCATTATCCTACATATTTCACCCATCACCTCCCTATGGTCCATGTTTTGGATAAGTCTTTCATCCATCCCTTTGTATAAGTCTTACATAATCCACATCATAATCTACTTTCCCCCATCCATTACCCTTCCTTTCCTAATCCACATCATAATCCACTATCTTTTTATGCATAAATATTTCATAATCCACTATCTATCTAAGCCCTCTTCCTCTCATGCAATCCCTTACCAACATCTATGAGCATCATGACGTTTGACATGGTGCATCCAATGACATCCATCTCTAACAGGACTATCTCCTTTCATGGAACTAGATACCTGAGTCCCTCCTATACATATTCCCCTTCTTCCATCCAAATATTCCAAAAGGTCCTGAAAAAATACAAAAAAATAAAAAAAGGTCCTAAAAAAATACAAAAATAGAAAAAGGTCTTGAAAAAATATAAAAAATTCAAAAAAGTAAAAAAAAAAGAAAAACAAATCAAAATAGTAAAGATAAATTCCTTCATCTAATAGTGAAAACCACCCTTGGTGGCACCTTGGATAGGTACCATGATGAAGACCTGGCAAACATGTGTCATGTGTAGGTTGATCTTCTATGTCACTTACATTTGGGGGCACATTGTCTCATCCACACTATCATTTCTATCCTATCATACCATTTCCATACCATATCCTATCTTGCCTTACCATATTACCATCCTTAGCCATCATACCCATATATGTATCATATTGAGTCCATTTATCCTCTCTTCCTTCTTTTGATCTTCATAAATATAGGAACATGTGAAATATGCTTTGAATATCTTTTGATATACCTCATCCTTCCAAACAAGCCTATCATTATCCTATATTGTCATGAAAAATCCTAAGTATTCCACCTAGAATGGGGTATGTTATTCCTATGCGACATAGTCTTTGGAGATCACATCCTAGCTCCATTATGAGGCATACATGCATCCATCTATCATGATTCTTCCATCGTACATCCTATCACCCACCCTTTTATCCATTCATTTAATCCCACCTACCTCATTGCATCTAGACTTGGTTTTCCCTTCTCATTGGAATCTAGCACAAAGGCTACCCAAATTGCAATCTATTGACATTTCAAAACATTTTAAAAATCCCAAAAAAACCAAAACATTGCAAAATCCCTGAAAAAGAAATCAAAACATTTTCAAAATCTAAAAAAAATCAAAACATTTGAAAACCCAAAAAAATCAAAACATTTCAAAATCCAAAAACATTACAGCATTTAAAAAATCCAAGCAATAAATTCAACCCAATCATCAAATCATTTCTTCAAATCAATTATTCCATTCAATTCAATCAGTCAAATCAATTCTTCCAATGAAATCAATCTTTATAATATCACTTCTTCTACTCAATTCAATTCATCATCATTATTCAATCCAATCAACATCATTCAAACCAATCCAAGCCATAATATAAATGCAAATCAATTCCTAATCCATACTAATCTAGTCAAACCAATTGACACACATCATCCAATTACATCCTTGGTTTTGTTCTGATCTTTTTGTCAACCAAATCAATCAATCAATCATCATAATCAATGGGATATTTCATTCCCACATCCTTGTGTTGATCTAGGGATATATCCTTCCCCGCAATGACAACACTAAATCAATCAATCAATTATTGGTTTATAGCTTGGCAGGGGTAATACCTTGTTTGTTTTGTGAATAATTTATGCATGCATGCTTGCTTGTATGTATTATCATTGTATCTTTCATTTGTGTCAAATCCAAATCATTCCCATTTAATATTCATATCTTGTATCTAGACAAGGTTGTATTACGCTGGGGCATAAGATACATCATCACCTTGGTCCTTATACATTGGTGCATAATGTCTGGTTCTATATCAAACATCATGGTTGCTCACCTTCATTGCAGCATAATGTATCATTCATTTCTTCCATCCATTCCCTTATCTTTCTCTTTGATGAATCCCTTTCTTTTCGAGAGCCTACCCATGTTTGTCCAACCCAACTATCCTCTTGAGGGGGCATCATCATCCCACCCTTTCATCTTCATCTCATTACCTTAACTCTTTTGAAATAATGTTACTCGACATAAATCTCATCATCTCGAACATCATCTCAAAGAGGGGCAAAATGTAGACACCTAAATTTGACTATATCTTACAACATTATATTTCGACATATTTTGTCCTACGTCCCCTTCATGACCCCTTCCATCACTCTCATTAGTTAAACAAATTATATTTATTTAACTAATTCCTCTCATCCACTTATTCTTCTCTTTCATCAAATTAAATAAATCTTATTTATTTAATTCCATTTGTCCTCCATTTGCACCAAGTTAAATAAATATTATTTATTTAATCTCATTTTCCCCCATCACCCAATTTAAATAAATTAAATATTTATTTAAATGCCAGTTGTCTCTCATAGTTCAAGTAATTTTATTATTTAAATTACTTATTCCCACTCACATCCCTATTTTTATCCTCATTCATTGTGTGTCATAAGAACTTCTTCTCCAAAATAAATTAAAAAATCTATTTATTTCCACTATTCTCCTAATTTTGGCCTCCTATCATACCCATTTAATGTGTGTCATAAGCACTAAAATTGCTTTTTAATCCTGGCTATCCACATCACACAATTGCGTAGCAATTCATTTGATTCCCTCTCCTTCTATAAATTGAAACTCTTATTTCAATTTCAAACCCTCACATTCTTGCTTTCTCACTCGTACAAGCCATACAACACTTGAACTCTATTATGCTGGAATAGTGTGCAATCAACAATCCTTCGACACCCTGCATTCTTATGCGAGATTGAGAAGAGCCATGGAGATAAATCAAACCTATCTTGAAAATCAGTTTGCTTTACATTTCTGTTTTCATTTTCATGCTAGTTTGTGCTTTATGGTGCTTGTTAGGGTTTAGTTTAGTTTGTTGTTTTTGACTCTAAATCTGATTTTCCCTAGCTACAATTTCAATAATATTACCAATTTTTTTATTAAAAAAACCAATACTACTAACTATTAATTGGTAAATGGTAGATCTTTGTAACCAATCTAGGATTTTTCCACAATACTTAGCCAACAATGTATTTATTTCCTTGTACTTTAGGTATTTCCCTTTTTGTCAAAACCAATAATTATGTAATAGTTCTAACAAATCCTTCTTGTATTTTTAGCCTTCATCCAACTCAATGAAGGTGTTGCATGAATTTGAAAATTCATATTTAAGATATAAAATTGAAATTAAAGTCTATCAATAAATATGAATAATACAAATTTATATATTTTTTTTGCATGATTGAGCTAAAATTCAAAAAAGTGGGAACCAAATTCCATAATTAACACTAAAGTTTAAATATCAAATTAAGGTAGTAGATTGGACTTGCAAATCACATTAAAAAAATTCAAACTCATATAAATGATTTATGACACTTAAATATACATTTCTTAAATTTAATAATCAAAACTTGTTTAATATTTTTTTTATTCCAAACAATTTCTTTCTTGGTAAGGAATATAATGGAACAATCTATTAAAACAAAATACATAGTGAACATTTTCTTACAAAGTCTTTATTTTACAACATACAACATAACCCTTCTTGGTTACTCTTATACCATGTACTGCACAAAAATCATTCAGTCCCAATATTCAAAAATGTTCACTTGCTCATCGTTAATTCTATTTCACCGAACATAATATTATAAACCTATTTTAATTTAAAACCTTTCATTGATAATGATTGTGATTTTATAGAAAATAAATTATACCTCATATTGGCAATTATCATGCTAATTCAATTATCCACCAACTTCCTAATTCACCTATATTTAATAACCCTTAAACAAAACGAGTTCGAACAATAAATCCAAGTTCATAAATGGAGGGGAATTCATACTCTACTCTTATTTTAGCGTGTTGCCTAGATTCATATTAATTCATTAAAGTGAAGTAAAAACATAACATTATGCCCAAAAGAAATGAGAAATAAATGTTGCATTCTAGCTCCGTTGCTAGAAAAGTTACTACTTTGTAAATTTATGAGAGTTTTAGGACAATGTCCCTCCTCTACTCAAAGGATAGGATCCCTTTATTGAAATGAAAAACCCTAGACATTTTTAGTATTTACAAATAGTTTATAATTTATTTTCATTTGAAAGGATTTCTTAACTTGAAAAGGAAAAATGAAAAAGCCATTAAAAAGAAAGGAATTGCACCTAGTTGAATTAGTGGAGATTTCAACATAAATGACCATTATTGCATAAATTTTTTTTTATGATAGTTAAATACTTCCACATAATTTTTAATAAAAGAGAAGAAGAATAGGATTCATTGAAAACAAAAGAATAATATAAACTCCAAGAACAAATCAAAGTCACAAATTTCAATAATATGATTCTTATCATCCTTCCTAAACTTAGAGCAAAAAATCAAGTTTTTTTCTCTCCTTATAATGCTTGTAGAAATACCAAATTATGTTTTATACGAGCAATATATAGATAAGTTAACTTGGTTAAGTTGCAAATATATTTTAAAACTAAAAGCTTTTAATTTTAAAATGAATTTAAATCTTTTCATAGAAAAACATTTTTTAAATGACATTGAAGTGCATATTAAACTTGACTTGCTATACTTGAGCATTTACCTAGTCATTTGAAGAGCATGGCCTAAGTTAGATTCATTATTTGTGATCTGAATTGCCTCCTTCTCTACACCTTTGACCCTTTGGTATAATTATCCATTCATAATACTTTCGGATAAAATCCCTTCTCTATTGAAAGGGAAGGATCCATTTATTAGAATCCAAAACCATACACTTGATATTCCGAATGGTTAAAGAGTTTATAAGCTCATTGTATTTAGAGGGATTGGGATTTTTAACTTCAAAATGATAAAATTAAAAAATACTTAAGAATAAGAGAATGTGCATTAAGTTCAATAAATATTGAGTTCAATAAATTTGTCCTTCAGTGTTTCTCCCCCATTTATCATTCCTTCCCAACCTCTCAACTAACTTTTTGAAGTCCTATATACCTTCTAGCCTCCTACATAATTGACTCAAATTGACACTCTACATATAGTCTTCCCATGAGATAGGTCTTGGGTTTCAATAATATACTTACAAACCCTTGTGATTTCCTCACACTTGGAAATTTATTTACAAGACATTCACAAGCATGTTTAGTTTAGAAAAAAAAAACCTTACTCCACTCTAATCAACCCTCGAGATTATTAACCCTACAATCTAATGCCACTAGATGTAGTCATAGGTGGATGATCCAATGAAGGATTGTCCAACCATGTAGTTAAATTCAAACACTAGACATATAGAGCATAAACATAATGAGAAACAACATAAACTTTATTGATTCCATAGATTTGAATGATTACAATTTTATGCAATGGGCTTCCCAATGCTATGTTGAAGTCATTTAATTCTGAAGATGAAATTATAATACTTGAAAGTAAAACTTATTGCATTACTATATGCCCCACCATAAACATCTTCATTCTCAGTATTATACTCCATTTCAAAATCTCATCCTCATGCTCCCACTCTTTCTCGCAGACATCATTCTCTCAGTCTCCTACCTTCTTGCTTGATATCTTTAATTGATCACAAGTAATGTTTATTTAACAACACCAAATCTCAAAAATGATCTACATTGGTTACAAGGTAGCACAAAGCTCTAAGCCATATGAAGCATGTGGTTAGATAGTGTTAACAAGATCTAAATCTATGCAATGATAATAGAATGGGGAATCCATGTGTGGTGTTCAACAAATATCCTCCTAGGTCTATTGAATCTTCACATGTATTTCTTTTCTAGTGCAATCTCTTAATACCAACATACAACTGGAAAAAGTTACAATTGTGCAATTATGTCAACCTAATAGATTTTAATAGAACAAATTATGCCCTTATGGTGTTCTAACACCTCTGAAGCATGGATATGACACCTATTCATCACTATAAAACATACTCCCAAAAATGCAAAACTAGATCCCAACTAACAAAAATAAATAAACAAACTAAAAGAAAAATATTTTTGGTTGATACAAGATTCCCTCTACAACAAGGGATGCTCCTACATGATGATGTTATAGAATGGTACATAAATATACCAAAGTACTCTATTTATACATGGGATGAATTTTAACTAGCATTGATAGAATAATTTTTTGATAGAGTAAGTCTCAACATGTTAATCATTAAATTCACAAACATGCATAGATATCATAATGAATGCACATGTAATTTTAAGATAAGCTTTTCTAAATCATTGAATGGTATTGTATTGCATGTGAGACCTAATAAGCCTATGAGTTTGATCTTGTATTTTGGATCATTTGATTATAAATTGATATTTATACTAAGAGATAAGAGCGATATAACTCTTTGAAGTAGGCATATAGTTTTCTACATATTGAGAGATAAGTGCCCTAAAACTCTAAATTGATATTTCTTTGGAAAGGTTTAGTAGTAGAGTGTTTCAAATTTCCCCTCTTAACTTTGAACAAAATCTATGTAAGTAGAAAATAAGGGTGCTTAGGGATGCAAGATAATTAAATTTTTAGTGAATATGTGTTGGCTAACCTAGTGTGGAGATTCATTTATTCTCTTCAACATTCTTGGATTCATATTCTAAGAGCTAAATGTCTCAATGGTAGTCTTCCCCTAGGTATGCTAAATTTGGCTAATTTGCCTTTAGGATTAGTTATCTAGTAGGGAATGAAGAGTGGTAAAGGATAATTGAGAGATATTGATTTTGTAAGAATTACGATGGTTAAACTTTTTCCTATCAAAAAAATTATGGTTTATTGGCACTCCTTTGGAAAAATGTTCTTAAATTTTGGGATCTCTTTGTCTATCTTATGAATCAGTGGGGATCTAATGTCAATGATTATTGGGTAGAAAATATTAAGATTTATGGTATAAAAAATACTAGAAACCTTAACCTACTATCAAGGAGGTTGATGAAAGGCCATGTCTTAATCTATTTATGTTATTACAATATTTCAAACCTATTTGGAACTTCAACAATGATTATTTGGGCTTAAGTATTGAAGATCAAGGATAGTTATAAAAACTAATCTTATCTATAATTAATCAAAGATCTTCTTTCCCTTTGTATAAAATTTTGAGAGCTAAAGGGTGGATTAAGTCTATTATTTTCCATGGTTGGCTTTTCACCAAAAGATTCTAATGTGGGATCAACTCTAGAAAAAGTGTTTTCTGGCCCAGGTGAATGTCCTCTTTGTTTGAGTAAGGAAGAAAGTAGTAACCGTGTTCTCTTCCTCTATCATTTGATATTAAAATTTGGAATCTTTTCCTTGAATCCTTTAGTTGAGGTTGGGTTATTTCTAGATCTATGAATGATCAAATAATAGTTTGGGTTTCTCCTACAAACTTAAATTTTCTTCATGAATTATGGGAGATGGCTTCGAGTATCATTGTTTGGAATATTTGGTTTCAAAGAGATAATAGAGTTTTCTAATCAAAGGAAATATTTTCAAATATACTCCCAAAAGAGATTATGCATGCTTGTAATTGTTTTTCTGTCTTGGGGACCTTTGAAAGGATGGAGAAAGATGAATTTTGATGGAGCTTTGAAAAATAATTTAGGAACTTCTAGGGAAGGGGCTATCCTCAAAAATTATAAAGGTGAAGTTGCAAGATTAGGGACTCAAAATTCTAGCTTTAATATTGCTAATGTTGTTAAGATAGGAGGTTTGATTCTTAACTTGAAACTCAAAGTTATGACTAAATTTAAAGATATTATCATCAAAAGGGATTCAAAATTTGTTATAAATAGGTTTAAATGTTGAAAATATAATTAGTGGAGGCTTTATAGTTTTCTTTTAGAAGTCATTGATCCTCTCATCAAATTTTTAAAATTTTAAAATTACTCAAATCTTCATGAAGGAAATCGAGTGGTGGATAGGATTGCTAATCTTAGCTCATAAGAAAATTATGAGTATCTATTCATGGAGCAAGATTTGAGTGATTTCCCTCCATTTATGAAACTTCAAAATTTATAAAAGAAGGTATCTTAAACACAAGAATTTAATGTAGGAAATGTATTCCTTCATCATGATATCTAATAATGGTTCTTTGACGTGGTTGGTTCTTGTTACCACATGCTGAAATCTCAAGATCTTTGTTTCACAAATTCTTTCTACTCAAAATTTGAAATCTTTCATTGCTTTTACTAACATTGCCAATGAATCCAGTGTTTCGTATGATGTCTTATAGAAACTCAAATTAAGTTATCTCTATTGATAAGTTTGATGATAGTGTTTTCCATTTGGAGATGGAGTGGTTTAAGGGTGATAACTTGTGGTTCAGCTTTATTCCTTTCATTGTTGCTCGTATTTTGGCATATAGACTTATGAGTTTATTGCAAACTTTTCCTTTAATTTCAAATTTATTCCAAGTTGGGCACAGTTTATATTGTTTTTCTGGTCATTCTGTAATTGTGGTCTTGGCTTTGAAAGCATTTAAATCGAATTACAAAAGGCAGCAGTTGTATTCAAAAAGGTAGGAAACCTATATGATTGTTGGCGGATCATAGTGGGAACATTCTTTGACATAGGGCAGCCTCCTGTTCCCTTGCAAGCCGGATCCTATGTGAAGATGGTTAAGTTAAATTAAAAATAATTACATTAAAAGTGCAGCGGAGGTTATTAATGGTTGTGTCCCTTTCTAAACGTAGTAACCCATATCAAAGATTGTGACCCTTCTTTCCAAGAGAAGATATAAAATGGGCAAGGAAGGAATGGGAAAGGCATCGAGGAGAAATAAAGTTCTCATATTTCAAATTTATTTATATACTCTTTATTGCTACCAAAGCTTCGTACAGGCTTACTACGTTGGATTCCACAGTAAGGCATTCCCTAATTTCAAATCTAATCTCATGGAGCAACAACCACCTGAAAGTATGGACTTCGAAAGGCTGTTACTTTGTCCTGAATGCGGAAAAATAATTATCCCAGGCAGCTGTGAATGCGATGAGGCATTTCTTGTTATAGCCCAGGAAAAAAGGGAGACATAATTCTACGTGCACCAGTTTGTGCAAGTTATCAAATGTTTGATGCAAGAAAGGTTTCCAAATCCATTTGAAGTGACAAGAGATACTCGTTTTCTTAATGTCCAAGGGTCAATGATTTCAAGCATCCATTACCAAATGAATGGTGTTCGAGTTGAATTAAAGACCCAGTTTGAGAGATATCTAACTAGTGCAGAAGACAAAATGGATGTAAACAATTATCCAGAGAGGTTCACTGAGACCAATAATGTAAATGAAAAACATGAAAACAACACAATTGCCACTCAGATAAAGGATTTAGATCAGGGAAATGAATGCCATGAATACCAAACATACTCTTCACCAGTTACTCTTCAGCTGCAACTGCAAACTGGAACGGGCTAACCCCATATTCAATACTTGAAATAATAGGTGATGGCCTGAAGTGGCAATGTATACTAGAAGATTTAGAGAGCAAAGCCCTAGACATTAAATGCCATTTTTATCAAATGAAGACAAATCCTTTGGTTTGTTTTTTTTGTGACTGGATTGTGAGTGCCCCTGGTGAATGTGGATGCGCCGGCATACTCGATCATTTCTCTTCTGACCAAATGCTGGTAGCTCACATCAGGGATTGGTTCCTTCAAATTATTAAATTTTGTATTGACACAGGTATTCCCAGCCCATCAGAACTACCCCAAGACAAGCCCTTTTACTGGAGGGCGCAAAATCCCAATGCATATCTACATGATGTTCATTTTGCAACAAATGGTGTGGTTATAAGGTTTTATGCTTCGTTTGGTACCCATAATGTTTACCACACCCATCAATCGAATCAATCGAACCTAATTGGCAGTGATGGAAGGGCCTCAGGTGAAACTGAAAGCAAAGATGAAAATTTAAATAATTCTATACCATATACTCTGCCTCTCCGTCTAAAATACTTTGGCGAGGGTTTCCTCCCAGTAACACTTGAAATTATAGGTGATCGCTTGGATTGGCAACGAACGCGGAACGATGTACAGTTGAATATTGGTAGATTAGGATGGCATTTCTACCGCCTTCCTCAAGAGTGGGCTTGGGGACCTGATCACTCTTGGGGACATAGACACTCTTGGGGATATGAAAGCGAGGATTCTATGGAAGATGAACTTGATGGTGAAAACTCTGAAGCAGAGCTTCTACCAGCAGCTAAAAGTGCAGTAGAGAGCTTAACGACGTTCACAATGAAAAATGGTGATGCATATTGTAGTAGCTGCCAGGAAATCATAGTTTTTGGTGAACAAACCATACAGTTGCCTTGCAACCATGTGTACCATGGAGAGTGTATAGTTAAATGGTTAGGAGTGGGAAATTTGTGTCCCGTATGCAAATACGAGTTTCCCCCAACCGACGATCCAGATTCTGGAGAGAAAGGGCACACAAGTTCTAGTTTGTTTAGTAAATAAAGCAGCTTCCCAAGGGAAAACTGTTTAAAGCTAGAGATTGAAACTACACCATCGGATTATATTTTAAATGATACACACTTCCCCATTACCATTATACTATTGTATTTAGTATCCCTCGTCATAAATTTTAATGGTTTCTATAAAGTGCTGCTTGCTTAAAAGGTATGAATAAGTTTGAAGATTTTCAACACAATTCTACATGTTTTAAAAAGCTGTCATTTATATACAACAATTAAAGGCAAATAATTGAATTGAGGCATCCTTTGGCCACCACTCTTAACGCATAGAGAATTATTACTGCTTGTTACAAAAACAAATCTTCTACAAAGTGTGTAATAAATGTAGTGTATATACAATTTAAAACAATAACAGAATGTGGTGTATTTTCACATGAGAAAACTCTTTCACCTAAAAATCACTATTGCAAAACTTCAATTATTCTCCAATACAATAATGAATCTCTTTGTTACTTCACCTTTAAGCATGTGCAGATATTAATAGGCACATCAAAAATGATTTTATATTTTGTTGAAATCAATCAAAAGATAAACATAAGTGCTTTAAAACATAGGTAAAATGCATTATCAAAATAAAAAAATTCCAATCACTAGCCAGGTTGATTCCATCCTGACTATTGAACATGGAAAGTATACAACCCTTATCCAATATTCTCCCACTTGTTGGATACTTTCCATAAAGGCCACTCTTAAAGTGTCAGTTGCTAGGGGCAACCATGCCCATTGATTTCCTACACCAAGATAATTTCTTAGTACTCACAACTTTTGTCAATGAATCAACAACATTATTTTTTGTATTAACTTTTCCAACAATAATCATTTACTTTCAACCATTTCCCTCACAAAATAGTATTGTACTTCAATATGCTTTAACGAAGCATGATAATCAAGGCTTTTGGTCAAATATATTGCAATTTGACTGTCATTGTGAATCCTTGCCAACTTTTATTTCCACATGATGAACTCTTTTAGGCTCTTTCTTTGGTTTTTCATGTTTTTGAGCCCTTCTTCCTTCTCTAAAAATTACATTACAACCATATTTCATATTCTATTTTTCTAGGTTCCATAGCTTATATCTTTTAATACTAGTCCTATATCACAAAAATATATAATTTACTAATTTATAATAAAACTTAGTCCATTGTGGAGTTTCTTAATCTTTTAATACTAGGCATAGAAAGCTAAAATCTTTAAATTTTTGAGTGAGGGTTTCTTATTAGTCCATTGTGGAGTTTTATCTAATAATGATGTAGTGGGTGACCTAGTGATAAGATAACAAGTAGTTGGTACTGCTTCCACCACAAATTTCTTGTCTAAACCTACAAGAAAAAGCATACTTCAAGCCTTATCCACCTAAGTTCTATTCATTCCTTAACCAACTCCATTTTTCTATGATATATAGGGAGTGGTCTCTTACCATTTTATTCCACATTTCTTGCAAAAATACTTGAATACATTTGAGAAATATTATCCACCATTATCACTTGTCAAAACTTTGATTTTATTTTTTGTTTGATTTTCTACCAAAGCTTCAATCTCTTTAAATTTATTAAAAAATTCTATTGTTTTTCATAGAAAATACACTTGCGTCTTTCTTGAGAATTCATTTAAATATAACATTGTACATAGATTTTCCAAGTGATGGAAGTTTTGCTAGTCAAAAAACATCACTATGCATTAAATATAAAATTCCTTCTGATCTTGTAGCATTACTAGGAAACTTCACAAGTTTTATTTTTTTAATGCATAGTGTTAACAAAAATCAAAGTTTAAAAGGCAATCAAAAATTTATTTGGTCATACCTTTGGTTTTTAAATCTTAAGGATCTTTCTCTTGAGTATGCCCCATTTGTTAATTCCACAACATTGTCCTTTTTGTAGGAAGTGTAGGAGCACACTCTACAATATTATTTACTTCATAAACATCAAAGGTATTACATCCACCACTTACAGTGTCTACCTCAAGTTTATGTAGTCTTCCTAAATGAACTTATTTTACCAAATTACCATAGCACCATGAATCATTTTGTAACTATCCTTATTGAATACCATCTACACACCTACATCATTTATTCATTTATTAAATTTTGTAGATTGAGTACTCAAGTTGGCCATGTTGATGATGATGCTGAAAAGTTTCCACGTATGTCAGTGGTTTGCAATATTCAATTCAAGATTATTAGAAACCATGAATCAACTAAGCATAAACTGATTATGAATTAGAGTGAAAGCAATTGGAAATTGCAATGGATAAACAATGAATAAGAGGTGTACAAATAATGTTGAGAGTTTGAGTCACTTAAGGAGTCGACTCAAACACTCATGGAGTGATGGAAAATGAGTGTTGACAAGTGGCTTGGAGAGTTGTATTGGACTACCCAAGTAGACACCTAACTAGCTAAGGTGGCTTAAAGCCATGCAGGGAATATACACATAATTAATTAATTAAATAATAAGTAATAGTGTTAATAATCCTACACTAACAAAGATGAAATAAGTATGGCACATATAACAAGTGTTGAAGAGGGTTAAAGAAAGAAGTTGAGTATACATTTTGCGGAAGTCTTCCGTAGATGAAAAATGCTGCCTGGAATGGGTACCCGTTTTGAATAAAATGGGTACCCATTTAGGATCGAGCACCTGAAGCAAAATGAGTACCCATTTTGAAATGGGTACCCACTTGAAATGGGTACCCGTTTTCAAAAAGTTTTTCTTTTTTTGTTTTTTTACATGCCTATGACTTTCTTTTAATTTTTTAGAAATGGGTACCTATTATTTTTAAAACAGGTACCTATTTATAACAAGTACCTATTTCTAAAATTTTGAAATTTTAAACTTGCCAATTTGCATTGGTTTTAGGCATGGAAACCCAAGCCTTAACTTTGGACCTGCAACTAGAAGACCATGAAAACAACAAGAGAAAAAACTAGTTTCACCACTATGGCTAATGACATTTTTTAAGAATATTTTAATGAAATTAAAACCGATTATAGATCTAAAAGTTTAGTTCTCAAATATGTAATTTATTCTACTATTGAAAATACTTTTCTATTTATTATTTATTTTCCAAATAAACTAACTCATAAACTTTAAATAACATAGGTTACTATTTTTTTAATAACTTTTGATTTTGAAAGTTTTTTGAAAAAAAAAAATGTTTGACCAAACTAGACATCATTCTCTACATTATGAAAAAAAAAATTTAATGAATTGATTAGTTTAGCTCAAATTATGTTGGCCGTACACGAGGGGTTTTAAAAAACACTAATTAGGACCATTAAAAAATTAATAAAAAAAATATATTTATCAAAAAATAAAAAAAAATATCCTGACCAAAATTAAACATCCTAAGAATCTTTCCACAAAAGGAATTAGAAAAATAAATTAATTTAGGTCAAATTATGTTGGCCGTGTACATGCATGCTTTTGCAATAAACAGTGACTTTTAAAAAACCATTTTTTGTACATCCAATAAAATTCTAACTTGCGTGATCTGGGTATTAGAAAAAATTATATATTTGAAAACTAGAAACAAAATTCTACATTTATTATTTTTACATCATCTTAATATTTTATGTGCAAGTGCTTCAAATTGTCACTCCAAATGCGACAAAATTTGAAAAACAGGAAAAACACTTCCACTTTTTGGCCAAAAAGTGAACTCATCTTCTTACGCTTACCCAAGATGAATATTAATATGCCCTGAAGGTTGAAAATAAACTCATCAAGAAACAAAATAATTTCTTAGGTAAGCCTGCATATTTTCATGGCGAAGAGGATAATCCAACAGTGGTCTTGGCTATCAAAATAATCAAGGAGGAGAACACACCTCACAATCACACACCTAGGAAAGTAAAGGCATGGGGAGATTGTTGTAGAGGAAGAGGTGAGTATTTTAAAGGAAAAATATGTTTTGGAAGAGGAAGAGGATTTAGTGGTACATGTTTCAATACTGAGAAACTGGGCATAGGGCATTTGAAAGTCCACAAATACAACAGAGTAGTGGGAAAGGGAAAGAGCCAAGAATTAATAGTGCATAGACTAATAATGAAAGTGTCTCTTCACTCAAGTGTGGAGAAGATCTTGAGGATGGAGAATCCTTGATGTTGTCGAGAATTCTATTGAATCCAAAGAAGGGGAAACCTGAACTAGTCCAAAGAAGGAATTTATTTTGAACCATATGCAAACTAGGTGGTAAATGTTGCAAGGTAATAGTAGATAGTGGCGGTATAGATACTATTGTGTTTTAAGAGATGGTACCTAAAGAAATTGCAATCAAAATTTTTGAAACATCCTAGTCCCTATAAAATTTCATGTTTGCAAAAGGAACATCAATTGGTGGTGAGAGAAATCACTTGTGAATTTTCAAATTGGTAGTCATTGTTTGAGCAACCAAGATCTGAATGCAACATAATAACCTTCCACAAGTGAAAAAATAGAGAACTATAGTATATCTATCATACAAAATGAGAGTGTGTAAAATGTACATAGTGTTGGGACCTATAAAATTTTGCTCCCAAACATGCCTTATTTTGCCCCAAAAAACTAAAATTCCCAATTTATGCCTTTACAATTAAAATCCCTCATATATACCCAATCAGAGAGATCTTTTATAGGGGTTTTTAGTTCAAAATATTCTAAGCGTTGTGTCTTTGTTTTCTTCCTTTGAAAAAATGAACATTAATGGTATTTATCGACAAATCAAAAAAAGTTCAAATGAGTAAACTATTTCTAGAGTTCATCTTTTTCTTGATTTGCTGATTTTATGATAAGGTGATGAGAAAGAATGAAAAAAGGTAAAGGTTGGTTCTTTCGTCGGCAAGTTGTGAAGTTTACAAATTCACTAGTTCACCAACCATTAGGTTTGCCAATCAAAGAGATTGTTGACTGAAGAAAAGTGAAGGGACTGTAGAAGCTTAAAAGTTTCTAAGGAAGGAAATAAGGTGAAAAGTCAAAAGGTAAGATTTGTTGGAAAAAGCTTAGGTTTGCAAACTTGTTAGTTCACCAATGGAAGGTTTTACCAATAGAGAATTCACCAATAGAAGGTAGGGGAAACAAAGGAAGCTGAAAAGAATTTTTCTAAGGCATGAAGTAAAGATAAAAGAATGGTGTTCTCTATCCGCAAAGGTGAGGGTTCACAAACCATGCACGGTTCACCAACAATGTAGTTCATTGATAGGACAAAAGGTCGATAAAAGAAGAAAATGACTAAGGAAAAGAGAAAGAAAGGGATTTATCAGGGAACTGGAAGAAATTCAAACTAACCAAATAGTTTGAGATTTCCAAAGTTCACCGATAAGGAGATTCACTGACTAAAGGATAAAGCAAAGAGAAAAAGGTCGAGATAAAGTCCATAGTTTGGGAAAAGTAAAAATCACTAATAAAGAAAAGACAAAGGAGGGACTAGGGCTTAGTTTGAAAAAAGAAAGATTCATCGATAAGGCAAAAAAGTTGAAAGAATTCAATGAGCGAAGCCTTGGTCAGGTGAATGGGTAGTTCACGAACTAATGGGTTCACCGACTTGGTTCACCATAAAGCATTTTTGCCAATAAGGCTAAAATAAAGGAGAGTGACAACTGGCAAAGAAAGTGAAAAAGAAAAGTGGTTCATGAAAGTGATATTTCTCCAACCAAAGAAGAAAGAAGAAAGAAAGAGTTTGAAAAAGATGAAAATTACCGACAAAGGAAAAACAAGTCTAATTCGTGAAAGTCAAATTTTGTCAACTGAAGGAGAAGTGAGAAGATGGAGACAAGCTAGGTTCATGAAGATGAATATATATTGATAAGGAAAAAGGATGCCACAAAATGAAGATTAAGTGCCAAAGAGAAAAAGGGCTGTTTTCCCATGGTTCAAAAAAATAAAAATTTTCTGATAGATAATAAAGGAAGGGAAACGAGGCAAGTTTCTTATAAAGGAAAAAGGTTGATAAGGAAAATAAGAAGGCCCAACATGTAGGAAGATATAGTAAGAAATTAGATAGCCCAAAAAGGAAAATTGGCCACCATTTTTAATGTGTTTTAAAGGCTTTAAATGGGGTAATTTCCTAAAATCTTGCCATGATTGTAGAATTTGTGCAGGCAGATTTGTACCCAAAATTTATGATTCTATAGAGTAGTACCATGCAAGTTGTTGATACAGTAAAATTCTTCAATACACATGTCCATTGGCAAATCAGATATGTCAGAGGTTGCAGGTCAGGGAAAGGGTTCTAGCCTTCCCTCTTTATTGTTCTAGATACAGTATGAGCACAAGTAATCTTCTTCTAACATGTTTAGTATTGTCAAAGAATGGGCAAGCTTCCAAATGTGCAAATTTCCTCACATTGCAATAGGCTAAATTTAATGTGGCATGAGTATACTCACTGATTGAATGTAGCATTGGAAAATGGGTACATTTTATTGTAATGCTATATATGCATATGTTTTAGATGCAAAAGGGGTTGGTTATTCAGTTGGGCAATTTTCTCAGCAGGTTTTGAGCTCCAAAAGGTAGATTAGAAAAGGCTATTTTTACAGTCTTTGTTCAACATGAAATAGTCATTGAAATGTATGTAATACATGTTGTAAATCTTTGTATCAAGTCACAATTTTTCTCCATTGTTGTATATGTTCTTTTTAGCAAACTTAATCATAGTTATAGTTTGATCTTACCACATTTAATGGTGTGAATGTAAGCATTGATTTAAATGAATGTGATAGTTCTTTAAAAATCATTTCCAATTCTTTGTAAATGATTTTTTCAATATAACACGACGAAGAATATGGTATGGTTTTGCATTATTAATCATTCTCAATGATTCTATATTAATTTTCATGCATTTGATTTATCAAATAAGCAGATGTGCATTTTATTATAATTATTTTTCCTTAGTTGGATGTTAGACTTTGCAGCCTAATGGATAGGCACCAGTCTGAGTACACCTAGATCACCTAATCATTAAAAAATATATATATATTTATCTTTAGAAGGAGTAGGAGTTTTTATGCATCCTCATTGTGTAGGATTACCTTTATCAGCTATATAGGAGTCTTGTAACAACCAATTGTTCTTAGTTTAGTGACAAATTTAGGGCTAAGAAGGCAATTGGGTTTGGTTGTTTATCTATTTTTAGTTGTTCATCTAGTTTGAAATCAATACTTGCTTAGGTATACCCCTTGGAATATTAAGTTGAGCTCAAAGAGCAGAGGAGTCTACCCACTCTTGTTAGTTGGCCAAAATCACCCTTAACTTGTTGATAAACCTCTTTCTATCACCTTGATGACAATCCCTGGCCTAGGTGATTTAGGAATGTTTTAGAGTTTTGTGTTACAGTCATTTTAGGACCCAACACATAGATACTTTGTATAAATAGGCATGAGAGAGGAGGTAGGAAGGTAGGACTTGACAACTGACTACCACTCCAAAGATGTGACACTTGTGAGCTAAATGAAAAGTGCTCATGCAAGTGGCAAGTAGACATACAACAGGTGTCTCAAATGTATGAGGACACATGTCTTCACCACATGTATGAGGTGAGACAAAGTCTAAAAATCCTATGTAAACATAAGCTAAGTGTGAATAGGACTTCAACTAGGTAGACTAAAAACTAACTAGTTAGATAAAGCCACTATTTACACTAACACCCCCCTTAAGTGTAACTTGGGGAAAAGAGAAACAAAGATGATGATGGGTCCCGACCACTAGGCAATGATATATACCCATGTACAAATAATTTCTCAAAACCAAAGACAAGGAAAAAACCTTGTGTGAAAAACCCCTCTCCAAAAGAGAAAAGATACAAATAAAATGTACAAGTGAAGAAGAAGATATAAGGAGAACTCATGATGACCCTCCGAGGACTACTTATAACACTTATGTACAATATATGTTCCCCTATAGGAGAGAAAATATAAGAAGGTTTATGTGACCCACAAAAAATGTGAATGAATAAACTCCATGCGAAGAAATGGATCATCACAAAATTGATATGAGAAGAGAAACCATGCAACCTACCTTAGAAATACCTCATCTATTATGTGTAGAAGCTCACCACTAGATGCTAAAGATGATCCACGAACATGGTACCACATTTCTCCCTTGAGGAAGAAAAAAACCACATAAGTGTTCAAATAATATTCCCATTCTTGATAGAAACATGTAGGAAGAAGAATGAATGTCTCTAAATTATGCACATGAGCCAAAGACATAAATGTATCTCTTGAAAATTGCTCAAAGGTCTCCAATCCATTGTCAAACTGTGACTAAAGAAGAGGAGTATGAAGAACAATTTTTGAATAATAAATCGGTGATGCAACGCCATTGAAGTTGTCATCAAAGAGGAACTAAATATCCTTAATAGTGTCAAGTCCAACTCTACAAGGCAAGACTCTATGAAAAGAAACAAAATTTCAAGTAGATATGCATCTAAATGTGGTGGATTTGGAACAACAATAACAATGTCTTAATTCAATGACTGACTATAGTTCAATTTAAATGTAACATTAGGAAATGGTTTTCCAATCTTATAGAAGAGTTTCAAGGAAACATGTGAGAAATGAGTACACATTTCATCTCCATGTTGATTACTCCCACAATAGGTACATTTGATTATGACTATTTTAGAAGACCCCCAGAAACATATGAAAGAAAAATTACAACCTGTGTTTAAGATAGGATGATAAATCAACCATTTATAATGTATAGTGATTTTTACAAAATGGCCCATCCAAATCTTAAATTTGTTTACAAATTTTAATTCCTTACGAAATTTTGAGCACTTTAAAAAATATTGATAATTTTTTATATCATGGGTGAAATTTATGCCTTGTCAAAAAAAACATTTTCAATTGGCTTCAGAGGTTAAAAACCAATCAAAAAGATAAAAAAACATTTAGTTTGACTTCATTGAAGCAATGTGCATGGAAACACCTTTTTGTTAACTATAATTTTTCCAAAAATTGGCTATCGTGGGGAAAAGTTCTCACAAAATGAAAAAAACCCTAGATTATGGACTTTAAAGGGGCCAAGAAGTCTCCATGTAGCATAAAAGTCTATCTCCTATAGTCTACTAACCACTAGTGGTCAAGTTAAATGTTTAGGTTACAATATATGCTAACATTAACCATTTGGGGTCACATAAAAGGTGACAAGTACAATAAGTGCAACATTAAATGTTACAAGTAACTAGTAATGTAATAGTAAATGTTACATGGACCAAATGTTGAATAGTTAACACCAAAGCATAAAATGTTATCCATTGTTACAAAGACCACTTGTAGTTGTGTGAGAGGCACGTGGGAAAAGAGTCCAAAACATGACTCAAATAAACAAAATCCAAGTCCAAGAAAATGATGCAAGTCAAGTCATTTGAGAAGAGTCCAAAATAGGATTCAAAGATAGCCAAATACAAGCTTGAAGATTGTATCCTACTCTGATCTAGTACTTCAAAAAAGAGATCACGACCAATTTGATGAATATTTATAAATATAAATATGGTTTGGAGAGACCTTGACCACATCGCACAATGACCAAGTGGAAATCCTTGGTAGCTTGAAGCTAGAAATGGGGTCAAATGAAACCCATAGACTAAAAGGAAGCAAGCTATGTGGAAATACTTCCTACACTGATCTACTGAGGAAACATTTATGCAAATTTTAACTTTTACAGTTATAGATTAAGATGCACATTAACAGAAAGGTAATACTAACATCCAAATGAAAATACAAAACTCACAACACAAGATATACATGGGGAAAACCCTTTCACATGAAAAGCCCACACTCCAAAATCTGTACAATGTATTATCAAATCAAAAGATGATTACAAGATACTTGCAATCCAAGCTCTTTCAAGACTACATAATGTTGATTCTCATTCGCATCCCATGACCTTTCACATTCTCCAGCTGCTTATTTATCGAGCCTCTTTGGCAGTTATCAAATGTTAGTTTTTCCATGTTGGCCAATAACAAAATAACTACCAATGCCTTTATTTAAATATAGGGAATTTTTTTGCTTTGGGGGCATTTCGCCTGAGCCCCCTACTAGGGGTGCTACTCCCAGAAACCCCCATTGGGGATGTTGCCCTGAGACCCCTACCGTGGCCTCCTCCCACGGGCTCCCATCAGAGGCATAAGCTCCTCAAGCCCAACAGAAGGGGCTCTGGTCCCTGTGCACTCCCACATTAATTATTTTGGGGGGAAACAATAGTAGAAAAAAGTCATCAAGTTTACCTTGTTGCATGTACCTGCAACCTTGCAACATCATCAATCACCACATACTAACAACTTGTCACACCTGTTATTTAAGCTCTTACAAGTCATAGAATATGTCAGAACTCATGACACATGACCACAAGGTGTCAACACATGGCAAAACTATGCCAAGTCATCATGGGACACCTACCTCCTCATATGATGACAAAACTTACATAGAAAAATACAATAGTAGGCAAAAATAAATGAATACAACATTAGGAACTTGCAAAGGTTGAGACACCTTAATTCCCAACATTCTTCCACTTGTCAAATACCTTTTAAGAGCCAATAGAATGACATGATTTAACTGCTAGGGGCCGAGAGACCCATAGACTCCAAACACCATCTAAACTTCTCCATGCTCAAATATTTTTTCAAGGAAGCTGCGACATTCGTCAAAGTGTCAACTTTCCCCAAATTCACCTTCCCATCATCTACCATGTCACAAACAAAATGGTACTACACATCAATATGCTTAGTTCTCACATGGAAAGTAGGATTCTTTGCCAAACATATGGCACTCTAACTGTCACAAGAAATGCCAATCTTCATTTCATCAAACCCAAGATCAGAATGCAATCTCTTAAGCCAAATGGCTTCTTTACAAGCATAAGTTTCTTCCATGTACTCTACTTAAGTAGTGGACAAAGTGACCATAGGTTGTCGCTTACTCATCCAGCTAATAACACCATTGAACATAGTGAAAACATAAGCATTGTTGGATCTCCTGTTGTCAATGTCACATGCCCAATCTAAATCTACAAATCCTTGAATACAAATTGAAGGCTAAGGTCTTGTAGAATAACCATGATAACATAGGGAATACTCTGAAGAACCCCATAAATATCTAAACACTCTCTTCATTTCATCCCAATGTACCCATCTAGGGTTAGCCATAAACAAACTAAGGATTCCCACTACTTGGGAAATGTCTGGTCTTGTACAGACCATAGCATACATTAAGCTTCCAACCACACTAGCATAAGGAACTCTGCTTACATCCTCCATCTCTAAAGGAGACTTTGGACAATCTGTAATAGATAACTTTGTCCCCATCATAACAAGAACAATTAATAGTCTATAAGTTGCCATTTTGAATCTTTCCAACATGGTGTTCACATACTTACTCTGGCCTAACAATAGTTTTATGTTAGCTTTGTCTCTTCTAATTTGCATTCCCAAGATGTATCTGGTTGCCCCTAAATATTTCATCTCAAACTGTGTTGACAATTTTGACTTCAAATCAGAAATCAAATTATAACCATTCCCAATGAATAAAATAGCATCAACATATAATGCAATAATGAGAATGTAATCATTATCCATATTAAAGTAAACATGATGATCTAATTTTGATCTCAGAAATCTCAAACTCAACACAAAGCCATCAAATTTTTGGTACCACATCCTAGGAGATTGCTTCAAACAATACAAAGACTTTTTCAACTTGCAAACTAGATTTTCTTTAACTTTTAACATGTAGTGCTCTAGCTATGGCATATAGATTTCTTTCTCCAAGTCACCATGAAGGAAAGTTTTCTTCACATCCATCTGTTCAACTTCTAAATCGTATGTTTTAGCTAGTGATAACAAAAATTTGATAGATGTCAGCTTTGCAATGGGAGAGAAAATCTCACCATAATCTATTCCCTCAACATGGGAATAACCCTTCGCAAACAACCTTGCCTTAAACTTCTCAACACTGCCACCTGAACCAAATTTCTTCTTGAACACCCATTTGTAACCAACATGTTTATGTCCATCAAGAAATGGAACTAGATCCCAAGTATTATTTTTCTCCAAAGAAGCCATCTCTTCTTCCATGGCCTCTTTTGAGGAATCTTCATCACTCATACCCATAGCCTCAATTATAGTCCTAGGTTCAATCATGTTAGAAATCAAGGAAAAAATACAACTAGAATCATGCATTGAACAACAAAACCTATCAAGTTTTTACCTTATCCATGTGGATCTCCTCAAAGGTTGAGGTTGAGGTTCTTCATCATCTTCTAAGATTTCAAAGCTACTAGAGCCCTCCTCATTATCAAGTCCAATAGATGTATTCAGTTCAACCTTCTTAGGGGTGGAAGGAAGCTAAACCACATCATCTTTCTCTTCTTCTTTCTCTGGCTATAGAACAACAAAAGAAGGATTGAGCTCTTTGAAGATCACACTTCTATTATACAAAACTCTCTCAGCCACTAGATCGCAATGGTTGTACCCTTTCACACCTATATGATAACCAATGAAGATACACTTCACAACCTTGTTCTCCAACTTAGACCTCTTCTCCTTAGGCACATGTGCATATGCCTAACAACTAATTACTCAAATGTGTCTTAATGAAGGCTTTATACTAGACCACACCTCCATAGGTGTCTTATCAACAAGTTCCAATGTAGGAGACCTGTTAACCAGGTAACAAGCGATAGCAACAGAGCTTCAGCCTACAACTTTTGTTCAAGGCCAGCTCCACTTAGCATACTCCTTGCCCTCCCCATCAACATTTTGTTCATCCTCTCTATAACTCCATTCTACTCAGGGGTATACAGAGTTGTCTTGTGCCTCTTAACTCCATGTTCTTTACAGAACTTGTCAAAATCTCTTGAACAAAACTCACCACTATTATCAGTCCTCAAACACTTATTCTTTCTATCCTTCTGATTCTCTACAAGAGCTTTGAACTCTTTGAATCTACTAAAAACTTTATATTTACTTCTAAGGAAATACACCCATGTCCTTCTACTATAATCATTAATGAATGAAACAAAGTAAATAGATTTTGAAATCGAAGGAACATTAACTGGACCAAACACATCAAAATGAATCAAGTCCAGTAGCTCAAAAGATTTGTGAGAACTGGAATAAAACTTAACACGGTTTTGTTTACCATAGATGCAATGTTCACAAAAATCAAAGTCAAGATTAGAATGATTCATTCCTTCAATGAGGTTTTTATTTTTTAGGGTCCTCAAACCCTTTTTCACCAATGTGACCAAGACTTTGGTGCCATAACATTATCTTCTTAGCTGGCTGGAAGTTTCATCTCCATAGAATTAGCACCCTTACGTACCCAAAAAGCATGACCATGGCCATCAGAATTAGATGCAACAATACTCTTCACTGCTAATTCCAATGGTGAGGATGAGGACTCTAAAATTCTCTTCTTTGAAAAAGAGGCTCTATTACATTGTACCGCACATGCATCAAGTTGAAACATAGTGCCAATCTGAACACCCTTAGCTAGCACCATAGCTCCTCTAGTCATCTTGCATCCTCCATTCAAGAAAACAACCTGCACACCAACACCATTCAACTTGCTTACATATTTAATAGGTTTTGTGCAAAACTAGGGCTATGCAAAACACCCTTGATCCCCTTCAGTCGTCCATTAGGGAATTGAATCAAGACTCTTCCATGACAAGTAATCTTCAGGTGAGAGTCATCACCCAGGTACACCTTCCCACCATCATATTCTTCATACTTTGAAAAGTAACCCCAATGAGATGTCATCTAAAAATCATGCACCAAAGTCAATAATCCATACATCCTCAGATGCATGCATTTCTAAGGTAGCGACAAACACTTTTCCATCCTCCTGAGACGACTTGTTAGAATCTAAACCATAGTTCTTATTCTTTTTCTTCTTCTCCTCCTTGCACTCCTTGTGGAAGTGAACAGGTTTTCTGTAGTTCCAACACAAAGCCTTGGACTTTCCAAGAGACTTGGATCTCCCGTGGGATTTGGATCTTCCTTATATTTATTTTTCTTATCATTTTTCTTCCCTTTTTCTTTAGATATACTTTGAACTGTAAGAGCCTCCTTAGCTAACTTGGAAGATTTTCTCCACATATTGTCAAACAATAATGAAGAAATCACTTCATCCATCTTGAAAGTGGTAGTGGTACTCCCAATGGCCATAACAAGGTGGTCCCATGAATCTGGTAAGGAACATAGTAATGTCATACATCGATCCTCCTTAAACCCTTAGCCTTCTGATCCATTAGATCCCACTCTTCTTGTTTCATGCCCGATGGCATGGTTATGGATACTACGAGCCATAGATCTATATCCACCAATAAGTCCTCCATCTTAAGTTTCCATGATTCAAAGTTTCCTCCATTAAACTTCTCTATATCAAACCTCCCAAATGTAGTAGCCATCTCTTTCCTACAACAAAGATTTCAAAATCCTCTGCACAAGCTCCCACTCAATTGAAGATCAAGTAAACAAACCCTCTACCCAACAACTTGAACTAAAGGTGATTAGGATCTGATACCAATTGAAAGGAAGCAAGGTATGTGGAAACTCTTCCTACACTGATCTACTGAGAAAAGATTTATGCAAATTTTAACTTTTACAGTTACAGATTAAGATGCACATTAACAAAAAGGTAATAACAACATCCAAATAAAAATATAAAACTCACAACACAAGATATCCGTGGGGAAAACCCCCACACTCTAAAACCTACACAATGTATTATCAAATCAAAAGATGCTTACAACACTCTTGCAATGCAAGGTCTTTCAGGAGTACACAATTTTGATTCTCATTCTCATCCCATGACCTTTCACATTCTCCAACCACTTATTTATCAAGCATCTTTGGCGGTTATCCAATGTCATTTTTTCCATGTCCACTAATAACAAACTAACTACCAATGTCTTTATTATATATAAGGCATTTTTTCTTTGGGGGTGCTACCCCCAACAACCCCTATTGGAGGTATTGCCCTCAAACCCCTACCATGGCCTCCATCCCTGGGCCCTCATTGGGGGGATAAGGCCCCCAGGCCCCATAGGAGGGGATTTGCCCCCTATACTTCCCCGTTAATTATTTTGGGGGAAACCATAGCTGACAAAGTCACCAATATTTACCTTGCTACTTGTACTCATAGCCCTATAGCATGATTAGTTGCCACATACTAACAACTTGTCACACCTGCCATTATAGCTCTTACATGTCATAGAATCTATCATAACTCATGATACATGACCACAAGGTGCCGACACATGGAAAAACAATGCCATGTCAACATGGGATACTTACCTCCTCATATGAGGATAAAATTTACATTAAAAAATTACAATATTAGGCAAAAATAAATGAATACAACATTCAGAACTTGCAAAGTTTGAGACACCTTAATTCCCAACATAGATGTTGAGCTTGCAAATTCCTAGCAATGACAAGAGGCCACAATCTAGCAAGACTATGATGGATGTGGCCTATAAAATCTAGAACATGAAGATTATTGAAAGCTGAATTGGAGGGTGCAAGGCCATATTTGAGAAGGTAGCTAGTTAGAGCCAGATCCCAAGTAGAGAGAGATGGTGGAGGTGAATGCAAATCCACAAACCCACAAACATGAAATTATTTGATAAAATGCCTGAAGCGTTGCCAAAATTGGATCCAAATCTCTATTACAAACAATTTTACAAATAAAAATTGATAACAAATGCTTTGCTTAATCAAAGTGTCTCTTGACACATATGAGGCATAAGTTGCCATGCATTATGCATGAATATTTCCACAACCTGGAATTCCTTAGAGGAGTGGATTCAAGCACAAAATGTCTTTAAAAAGTGGATAGGAGTGATGTTTCCTTGTAGCCAAGGAGTCTGGCATGTGTGGAAGTAGAGGTTGAATCCTTGAATGTAGGCTAAGTGCGACCAAACATGATCTAACACCAACATAGGGAGGAGCTAAATACAAGTCCCGTTTGTGCTTCTTGAAGAATGATGAACATGGCTGGGAAGAGGGCCAAATGGGCCTGATAAAAAAAGGTCGGACTTCATGTATAGATAGCACTATGAAGAGACTTGAAAACCATGAAAAACACACTTTGCAGGTGCAAAAGATTGGCCACAAACCAAGATGACGTTGGCCAAGGGATGATTGCAAATTGAAGGACATTGAAGGGGCCATCTAAAATAGTTTTATCCAGCAAAAAAAGAATTGTACAACTATAAAATGGGCCAAGGTGCCTAAAATGTCTTGAAATATACAAAAACCTACACACAAAAGCATGAATCTGATCAAATTTTGACAAAATTGTAGGAGGCAAATTTGCCCTCTGCAAAACAAATTTTGTAATTTTTGATAAAAACTCTGTATAATACAAAATTGGAGGCCAAGTAGGTGAGAACCCTTAAAAAACCCACAAGATAAAATTTTTCCACCACACAGAGTGGAAAAATGGCAAGGGGCAATTCAACCCTCTTTAAAAAAAAAAATTCTTTTTTACTAGAAATTATACTATTCAAGCATGATGGAAATTTTTTTGCAAAAAATGAACTTTATAAAAAAATGCTAGTTTAAAGTCTATTCTTCATTTCTCAATCCACTCAACAATGAGGTTTGTATGGATTTGCAACACTATGATGATATGACTAAGTGTTGGAGTAACCTTGATGTAGGAAGGAACATGCATTCATGGCTTTGATACCAAGTTGGAGCAACCAAGATCTCAATGTGACATAATAACCTTCCACAAGTGAAAAAATAGAGCACAATAGTATATCTATCATACAAAATGAGAGTGTGTAAAATTTACATAGATGCCTTGTATAAATTAGCATGAGAGAGGAGGTAGGAAGGTAGAAGTTGAGACCTGACTATCCCTCCAAAGATGCAACACTTGTGAACTAAATGCCAAGTGCTCATGCAAGTGGCAATTAGACATGCAATAGGTGTCTCAAATATTTGACGACACATGTATTCACCACATGAGGTGAGACAAAGTCTAAAAATCCTAAGTAAACTTAAGATAAGTGTGGATATGACTTCAACTAAGTAGAATAAAAACTAGCTACTTAGATAACTGTTACCATTTTTTACCACAACTCAAAAATTAGTTGTGTAGATATAACATTATCATTTTTTGAGTGAGGTTTGATTTACTTATGTTATGATTTAGTTGCATAGCTATTATGTTTCAATGTTAAATGCAGTTTAGTTGTTCAAGAAAGAAGGAAAAGATTCAGATCAATCGTTACATTGCAGAATAGTCAAGTGAGATAAGTATTTCATTCATCACAATGGTTATTCATTTACAAGTTGAAATCCATAAAGGAATAAGCATTGCATTGAAAGAAATAATGACATATCAGATGTCCCACACAAGCCGTGGGTTATAGCTGAACACATGCAGATATAAATAAAATAGTACGCATCTAATGATTGAGAAAGGAAAGACATAGGAATCATTGCCTTATTTTGTTGATCTTTAGAGTAGCCTCCTATCCTTCTCCTGATCTCAACATGTACCTGAAAAATGTGGGAAGGGTCCCATTAGAAGCTCCGGTTATGAAAATCCTTTATCTATCAGGAGAGACATAATACTTTGATTATAGTGCATTGATCAAATGAACTCATCCATATGTAGAAGGAACTGAAAAGAAGCAATCATGGAGCATCATTGTTTTTATTCTAATCTGTTTGTTTCATGTGTAGGTATAGGATAAGTCATGTAGCCGATTGAAGACATTCAGCATGTGGTGTCAAATGGGCTCCCACAAGGGTCGAGCCCAGCATGCTACTTACCCTTAATCTCAGAAGGGATGAATAGAAAAGAAAGAATCATTATTCACATTCACATGACAAGCTAAAGGGATAATGAAAGCAATCATATGCATTAGTTATGTTCCAGGACATAGTCATGATTACAGTTCAAGTAATGAAATACAACCATGAAAATGAACTGAACTGTAAAAAAGGGACTGCATTTAATACACATCGAAGCTGTCATCATTACTTTAGTTGACATTGGAAAAGTGACATTCATAGGTATTTCACTTGTATATCTTTCCTAGTATGTTGATGCATTAGAGAAAATGAGAATATTAAGGTACACTACATCAGTTGAATGTCAAATGTTGCCATTGAATATTAAGAGGAAACTATATATGATTGTTTTATACTAGCATAAAAGCAGAAAATAGATATCATAAGTATGCTACAGTGACAAGAGTATGCAAATGTTCATAAGCATCAATAGGATATCATATATTGTAGATCAATAAACTTCTTGTTACAAAAAATGACAGTCCAACTATTTGATACCTCATTTGTCATTATACAGAAGAAAGAAGCCATTTGTCAATCATAATGACATGAGAAACAAATGCCAACTATGTTTCCTTTGACTACAACACTATACAAATACAAAGTCCATTATAGCTAATGATGATACAGAAATGAGAAAAACATATGCTATAGGAAGAAGTACTTGCCACATAAAATAAGGGATCTCAAATGCATCAAGATGAAGAACACATACACAAGTGACATCATACATGACATCAAATGAACAACTATAAGGTGTAATTCTCATCTCATAGAGAGGTTCTATGAATAGTTAATAAAGGTATTTGATAGAATATATGCTTCAGAAGATCAAAGTGTCAAGCTATAGTTCCATGTTTATGAAAGAAAAGAAGATGCAACTTCAGATTTTTACGGAATCATATGGTATAATGAGTTACAACCATACTTCTATCATGCACAGGTGAAAATATTCATGTTTTCCTTTCTATCAAATACAGTCAAGGGAATGAACAAAGTAAACTGGCAATGAGGAGACACATAACCAAAGTGACAAGTTACTAGACAAGTAAGAGAAAAGAAAGAAATATAGTGTATTTTCTACAATGGCCATGATAAGAAAAGTATTTTTGTGCCTAAAAGATAAAAACCTTGTTTTAAAATTGGAATCCTTATTTCATTTTAGTTCATGCAGTAGAAAAAGAGGTTACAGAGGTGTTTTTCTGCCATGGCCGTGACAGAGAGGAATCAAAGTTGAGATACCCATCTAAAAGTTACAAACCCTAACACTTTTTTGTGTTTACATAAAGAAGAAGACAATACAATGCAGTTACAACCAAGGCCATGCCATGGAATGGCATTTTAATGCTTAAAATGTCAAACCCTTTTCTGAAAATGTGAATATGTTAAAACCCTCTTTCTTTTGCAGTTATAGGCAAACAAAAGTGATATAAGGTATCTACATGCATAGTCGTGGAGAAGAAGAGGTTCATGTACACATAAAAGATGAAACCCTCTTTTCATATTGTTAAAAACTTTCAAGAGTTTTGAATCAAAAGACAAAGAAAATGTCACAAGATAACTTATAGGCCACGGCCATTGCAAAGGAAGAAGCTTTTTTCTTTAAAAATGAAATACCCATGTCTCTTCTTGCAAAGAAACTCTATGTTTTACAGTAATGTAAAGAATATATAACGAGGAGAAATAAGAGTTTACCTTTTAAGTTGCAGAGGAGGAAGGATAGCATGGCTGTGACCCCCTCTTTTGAGAGTTTGTTTTCAATTTTTGTCACATTTGCAAAGTTTCAACACAGAGAGATGAAAGAACATAAGTCAAAAGTTGCACATAAAGTAAACAAGAGATATGGCCATGGCCATTTAAGAAGAGGATTCTACATAAAGTATTAGAAATGACAATCAAAACTCCAAACCATACTCACCAAAGCCAGTGCCATTGTTTTCATAGAATAAATGCAAAAAAAATTCAACCACAGAGATGGCGAAAATGCAGAGAAAAGCTGAGAACCATCAAACCCTTGATGGTATGAAAAGTTGCAGAGCTAAAGAGAAAAGAACACAAATGAAAATGTGATAGCTTTTAGGGTTTGCTCCTTTGTTTTGATCAATGGGTCACTCTTCATTTTCTATTTTGACTTTGCAAATACAAACATCATTGCCTTATCCAAAGTGTATCATGGTCAACACTTAACAATTGAAGTTCCTAATGATCATGAAGTGGAAGGGCTGACAACATATCACATGATCCTTTGTTTTGCTAAGTCAAGGTGGTTAGTATTATGAGTAGATAAGGCTTATGCCTTTTAAACCTTTCAAACTTCCTATATGGTTGACTCATGGTGTGATCAAAGTACCTTATAATTATGCATGTGGATGAGAGTCAAAGGTTTTCCCACTTTATGCATTGATCATTACTTCAATTCCTTATATGATTCAAATGCACAGAAAGGTCAGAGCAAAGAACATATGAAGACATGAAATGCACACAAGGTAATGGCATTATGAGAAGGGTTAATTTTGACATCTGATGCTTGTATAGGTAGTGAAGTGGCAGGGTATTGACACATGGACATGCATTTATGGGATTAGAGTCATGGTGTTAAGCCTTCAAGGCTTTGATTTATTTTTGCAAAATATATAGTAATGTGTTCATCTTTTTTTATGTTTTTTATAGAAAATCAATTGTAATACCTTTTGAAATATTTGGTGAAATTATTAGCCAATTTTTTTTTTTGCAAAAATTAAATCTAATAGGGATATAGATCAAATTGCCACAACATTGTGAAGTTAGTTTTAAAGCAATCATTGATAAATTGATTTTAAAACTTAACTATTTTTAGGCAATTTATAGGCTAATAAAACAAATCAGATATTCTTTTCAATTTGTTTTATTTAGAGTCATATAGGACAAATTTTGAAGATTTCATGAGTAGGAGAAAGCAACTTTATGGTGGGGACACATCAGCAGATCCTTTGGCATCATGATTTGGCAGTTTGGACTATTTTTTAGAGGTTTCATTTATGCTTTTATGAGAAGCTTGAAAATGGACTTGGAGTCTATTTTTAGGAGCTTTTATTCCAACTTTCAAAGGAATCTTCCACAGCATATATCTCAGATTTTCCTTCCTTTTGAGGGATTCCAATTTTGGTTTTCAGTTTTTCAATTAGAATTTTAGAGATCAGAGTGTAGAGAGACAGAGTCTTTCTCCCACATCAAGAGTTTTGTATTCATTTATTTCATTGAACTCATTATTCCTTCAGTTATTAAGTAGCAACTTTCCTTCATATTTTGTCTGAGTATTTGCATATTGATCTAATGTTGCATTGTGATGAAAATTTATCCTTTGTTTTGTCTTATCTTGTGATTTTCCTTTTGCAAAATATTGTTTAATTCAAGTTGCATGTTGTGTCCTTCAGACCTCCATGTGAAATATTTATGAGTTAAATCAGCTGAGTGTTGTGAGGGTCAGAGTTCAATAACATGTTTGTTAGTAAGATCTATTAGGTAACTCCATCTTCAAGTTAATTCTAGGATTCATTTCTTTCAGTATATCTTTCTATCCTTTTTCCCCACAAGTCATTAAATTAGGAAATCATAAGGAGAACTAGCTCACTCTAGAGATTCATTCTCATTATAGGAGACCCACATCTGAGAATGATTCCATGTTTCAATAGGTAGCTAAGTTAATGTGAACTTAGCAAGGGTGTATACTTGATTTACTATAGTTTTTGGCATGCCCAGTGGGACAAAAGGACATTGATTTCTTTGTTGTTTGGTATGCACAGCAAGGTTTTCATCATTTTAGGGGTAAAGGCAGTATACTTGGTGACTCAAATTTTAGGGTTTGCATGCAGATCCAGTGAATAGCACATGAATTTCACATGCTGAAGAATCAATTGTTTTCTTTAGGATCAACAACCTTTGGAGGAAAAATTATAAAACACCTTGGTGACTCTAAGTAAATGGTCAGACCATATCCTTTTGCTACATTTAACGGGAGCAGCCCGTTACAACTTGCGAGCAGTGTGATGACATTCTAGCTACAGCCCTCAGAGGACTACTATATTTCACCAGAGAGGATCACACTATAGCTATTGAACACATTCAAGATGTGGAAATGTTGTGTTCAATACATAATGTTACCCAAGAGAATGTAGCAATTAGACTCTTGGTTATATCGCTGAAAGGGAAAGCTTTGTAGTGGTTTTGAGGACTCACAGTAGGCTCAATCACTTCATGGGATGAGTTGGGAGATGGATTACATAAACATTTTGAGGACAAATCTGATCTCTTGTCTCTGTTGTAGCAGTTTAGTACCATCAAGAGGCATCTGCATGAACATATGTCTGATTTCAATTACCGCTTCTAGACGACTTGGGATAGAATCCAAGTAATGGTAAGGCCTACACCCAAGCATGCCTCTTTATTTTATCTTAGAGCTTTAGATAGTGAAATATCTATTATGATTGAGGATTTGGGTGGATCTACCCTTCCTAATGCTTTTGAGATTGTTGTTAGAGAAGAAAACTACCTTATTTCAGCAAGGAAAATAGCCCAGAGGCCTCCCTTACCCTTTTTTTTGCAAGTCCAGCCACCTCAGCTCATGGTAATTCCCCTTTTAGCTATTGTCCCAGGTGTTCCAACCATAGCACACTAGGTTGCTACTCAAGATCCTACTGTTCCAGCTCATTATCAAGAGTTTCACGAGGGTATAATTATGCTACAAGCTGTTGGTAAAGAATTTGTTAATACCAGGAGTTAAATCAATCAAGAACAAAAGCCTTTCCAAGACCCTTGTCAATTTAATTAGTAGAATAGGCCTCCCTTCCAAACTGATCCACAGGCCCCAAGAAGAGATTATAACCCTGAGGTGGTCTTTATGAAGTGGCAAAGCCCTGATTTTTGTAATGAGAATTATCCCCAAGGCTAAGAGATGGGTTTTGAATGCAATCAGACTCCTCGAGAGATCAAAATCCCAAGTTTCAGAAGTTGTGAATTTGCTCAAGAGCCTATCTACATTCAAGACCAATCTATTAGTCCTCAGTTCTAACCATATCAAGAATCCAAACCAATCAAAATCATGAATGTCAGGGCAACAACTGAGAAATTAAATAGAGAACAAGAAGTTGATGTTGTTTGTCTTGACTACCAGGCTGATTATGAGCATATTGAATATGTGAAGGAAGTTGATCCAAACTTGGTCCTAAACCCTATGCATTTTGAATCATTTGAAAAAAATTCTAATGCGTTCTATAAGATGAATCAAATTAGGATGTAGAAATTTGAGGGCAAAAGTCTTTAATCAGAAAGACACGTTACTCAGGTTCAAAGGGGGAATGGACCTAAAGAGGGAGATGATTCAATTTTCTTGTTTGATCAACTGCCTGCTTATGTTGAAGATAATGAGGACAGCATGCAGGAATCCCATTTATCAGCTAATTTGGGACAATCAAAAGGTGTTGGAGAGAGTCATGTGTTGTTGTTTCATGAAGACCCTGACTACCAGGCTGAACTCAAGGTTGAATCAAATCAGATCCTTTATGAGGATGAGACATTTAGTTTATTCTCAGAGCTTCCATTGTACTGTAATGAAGAAGCTGATATGAATGGGACTAAAGCAGCTTGCCTTGATGAGCAAATAAGTCAACTGACTGAAAATGATCAAGTTGTCCAAGATAACTTCATTGATTGTTAGGATCTTGACTATTCAGCTTGTAGAAAGATTGTCATATTGCTGATTTCTTGCAGTAGTCAAAAGCCCAATCTAGTTGATGATAAGGATAATAAGCAGTCTGAAAAGAATTAGTTAAGCAAGGTACAGATTTAGGAAGACCCTAGTGAGGACAACCATGACATAAAGGAGCTTGAAACTGATGCTATGCAAATTGATGGTATGTTGAAAGAGGTTAGTTTGCTTTTTAGCCACTTACCTTAATTCATTGGCAAAGAGGTTATTGTTTCAAAATGTTCTTCATTAACTAATAATGTGTATTCTAAGCCTAATCCAACTCTGGCTAAGAGCCTCTGAAGAGTTGATAGCTTTGATGAGCTACTAGCTACTCTGATGGAGGAGGATGACCTGTTGACTATGGAAGAGGAAGCCACATGGCGATCTATCATGTAAAATGTAGAGGATGTTGTCCTTTCTAGTCCAAGACCTTCAAGGGGATGTCCTATTCTATATTTGGCTAGGTTGGAAGCCAACAAAGAGGAACAACCTCATAGTGACATTAATCATGATCAACAAGAAGGATATCAAGTCGAGTACTATCAGTTTACTTGTCCATTTGATCAATTTGTCAAACAAGTTAGATGGGTAGCTGATTGTGTGATCCTAATCAGAGAGGTGTTGTAGCACTTTGCTGGCTATTTGTTTTTATTCCACCTCTTTTGGACAATTCACAAGTTTATGGAGTATTTCTGATTATAGAGAAAGGGCAGTTATTTTCATGAACCTATGAATGGTTTTGTTTGATCAACTTCCTTGGCTTGTTAGAGTAGATTAGGTTAGTGTTTTCAGTCAATAAGTGCTTCATGTACATTTCTTTTCAATTAGTTTTTGTTTCCCTAAGTGCTGCTGCACGTTTTTGTTCATCGTTAGGGCCTATTAGTTTACTTTCGGTCTAGTTTGTTTTTAGTTTTTCTGTTGCTGTTTGGACTCGTTGGAGAGCTAAATTTGTAGTGTTTTCTGAGTTTGAGAAGGATAGAGTATGACTCAATGCCCAATGGATGTTCAAGACAACTAATCAAATTCTTAGCAAGCAAGCATGTAGCAAAAGTTGGTAGAAATGTTACCATTTTTTCACCACAACTCAAAATTGGCAGATCTGGTATATTGTTCATTTTAAGGTAAAATATTTTAATTTATTTCTCCCTTGCATAATTATGAAAGGTTCAGTTGTTTAGTGCAATGTGTTTCAAAAGGGGGTATCCAGTTTGCAGTTCAGTTGTTCAAAAAGGAGGAAAAGATTTCAGATCATTCATTGCATTGCAAAACATTCAAGAGAGATAAGTATTTCATTCACCATAGTGATTATTCATTTATAAGTTGGAATACATAAAAGAATAAGCATTGCATTGAAAGAAATAATGACATATCAAGATGTCCCACACAACCTTTGGGTTATAGCTAAACATATGCAGATATAAGGAAAATAGTATGCATCTAATAATGAGAAAAGGAAAGACATAGCCATCATTACATTGGGGTTGTCGATCTTCAATGTTGCATCTTTTCCTTCTCCTGATATCGACATGTACCTATAAAAAATGTGGGAAGGGTCCTGTTAGAAGCTCCAGTTATGAAAATCCTATATCCTATCAGAAGATGCATAATACATTGATTATAGTGCATTGATCAAAGGAACATCATCCATATGTAGAAGGAACTAAGAAAGAAACAATCATGGAACATCATTGTTTTATTCTAATCTATTTGTTTCATGTGCAGGAGCAGGTAAAATTATGTTACTGATCTAAAAGATAAGCATGTGGTGCAAAATGGGCTCCGACAAGGGTAGAGCTTGACATGCTGCCCCTGGTTCTTAAGAGGGGACGAGATGGAATAGAGATCAAATCAGTCAGATGCATTTATGTCGAGAATAGGATACACCTATGACTACACCTCAAAGGATGAAATGGAATCATAAGAGTACACTAACCTCATTCAAGACACTGTCCAATGCACTATCTTAGAGCAGTAGAGTTTAAAAGAATATAGAAGCCTTCAAACCAATATCATTAATGGACTAGGCATAATCAAATGGAAGGTAGTTGCAGTCACAAAGAGGACAACACTATGTTCTTTTGTTGATCAAGGAAATTACACATCTAGTTCTAATATAATGTCATGTCCCCATATCTAAGACACTATTAAAGTAAAGATTTGAACATGATAAAGATGGTTTGTAAAATATTATTTGGGATAATAGAAATAATTACATACATTATATATTATTTAATAAATAATATTATTGTATGAATATTTTATTATAATTAAAATATAATATCCATATTATAAATAACAATATATATAAACATATCTAATAATATAAATACAAATATTATTATTATTATCTTATATTGTAATATAAATATAAATAATATAATATAAATCATATATCATTTATTATGATATAAATGATATAATACAAAGAATACAAAATAAATAATATATCATTTATTATAATGATATAATATATATAAATAATAATATAAATAAACATCTTTTAACCTATCCTCTTATGATAAGGGAGTTACGAATGGTTAGAACTAGTTTTACCACAAAAGAGAATTAATATAAAGTAATAAAAATTATAAGAGGGTAAGTATGTCTTTTACCACCAAGCATAATAAGAGACGTGCCTCTTCCAACATATCCCTTGAAAGGGAAATAAATAAAGGTTGTGAGATAGAAGGAAAAGATCATCGAAGGAAAAAAATTAAAAATTTAAGAGCACTTCTGAGTTAAATACAACTTTGATATTGAAAATAAATAAATATAATAAAGAGTAATCGTATTTGATTTATTTAAGAGCATAGCACACATTGAGAGATTGGAGGTAAACTTGTTAGGAAGAAGTAGCATTAATACCTCAAAGGTAGATAAGACCGGCGGTGGAATGGACCATGTTACATCATATTTAGGCAATGGATAAGACCTGCGGTGGAATGGACTATGCTACATCATACAAAGGTAATAAGTAAGACCTGCGGTGGAATGGGCATATGTTACATCATACAAAGGCACTTAGTAAGACCTAAGGTGGAATGGGCATGTGTTACATCATACAAAGGCACTACCCGTAGAGGATGATTCATAAAATCTAACAAGAGATAGTACCCCATCTCAACTAATGTTTGAAAATAAATAAAATTAACATATAATAGACAACCCTAAGTATGAATCCACTTAAGGATTGGATAATTGAATTATTGATATATGTTCATATTATAAGAAGAATTGATTACTAATGTTCTCTTTTACAAGTTGAAATTCTATGCAAGATTAAGAAAATTTGGACTTGTTAGAAGGGGACATTACATATAATAAATGCAAAGGTGTTATCATGTGCATAATGAGACAAGGAGTATCAAATAGATGCCATGAAATACAAAAAGTTTGCTTCTACATTACATAGGACAACAATAAGAAGTATAATGCATAGCAGCCATGAATGATCTAAAAAGCAACCATCATCATGACTACTATATCAATCATAAGCAATCAATGCCACATCAGAGCAGATATTAGCAACATGGTGGTGTCATGAGCTTGACAAATGTAGCCATCATAAGATACAGAGAAGAATAGCTGGAAGATCATAAGTACAGATGTAAGAAAGGGGTTGCCATATGCATAGTGAAACAACAATACACAACGAAGTATATGAAATACAACCATAAATTACTGCTACAAAGCTTTCCTCCTTACAATCTAGATAGCTCAAGAACAATCATCAAACAAGATCATACTAAGATGGTTAAGTGGACAGCTTTGCCAGTTGCTAGAAAAATTACAGTGCAAAAAAGGATAGCATCAAACATGTGCAAGACATCTTTTCAAGCCTCCTTACACATCTAAATGTTGGATCTAGGGCATACAACTGAGAGGGGGGGGGTGAATCAGTTGTATAAAACTTCTTGCTCTTTCAAACACTTGATTCTTTGTTGTTAGTTAGTAGCATATCAATTAATCATCCATGGAAGCATAATACATAAACACAAGAGCAGATAAGCATCAACACATTGAACACCAAGATTTTGACGTGGAAAACCCGGTTAAGGGAAAAACCACGGGGTGATTAACCCAAGAATTATTCTCTATTAGAAGAATAAAGAAAAATGAATGGCACATGCCAATTAGGGCTCACTGCCCGAGCACACTGCTCACAAAGAGGCCCACTGCCTACAAGGAGACACACTGTCTACAAAGTGATAAAAATCACAGTCTTGAACTGGAGAATGACATCTCTACCATGTCTGGATCAGTTCCAATTAAGCCCAAAAACCTATGTTCTGCCTTTCGCACTTCTCTTCGCTATGCCACACTCATCCACACACCACACACCGAAATGAACTCATAGACCGTTATTTATACAAGACATCGACTTAGGATCAAACATCTAAGTCAGCAAACAATCATAAGAGTATCCGCAAGATGAATAACACATCCGGTCGGCCACCACAAGAACATTTGCAGGATGAACAACTCATCCGGTCGGCTAAACAGAGCAAGAACTTCATCCGGAAGAATAACTTCAATTACGGGCTCTACTATCAATGCGGATCAACAACACAACCTCAACACGATCTAGAAAACTTAACAAGCCTGCCTGAATGTCCGGATACATCCGCACTTCCTTTACTTACTGGAATCTCTTGTCTTCCTCATCCGGAACTTCAAGAACACAGTCTGTCGCCACTGTCATAATGCAAGAGGTACTTCCGGACCTCCAAATCATACACAACTCGAGATGGCACATCACAAGGACATCCCAAATACTCTTTCCAATCCGCAGATTAGGATTGTACAATTCCGGACCTCACCGGACCTTTCTGTGATCCTCTGTCACCTCTAAGCACTTGTCGGAACCGGTTCTACACAGACAGCCATAACTTCTTCAGATCTTCATGCGGACCTCTGAAAACTTGACTGAAGAATCTCAAGACTCATATCTGCAAACCCTTTAATCCGCATCCTCCGGTTCTCAACCTATCCAATATATTTGCCTTATTCTCATCACTGTTCTTTACTATTCCTGACTGAGGGTAATTTTCTCAATATCCTCAACACACAGCTCATCCAATGCTTCTTGTTGATGTAATATGAGTATGTTGACATCAATGACAACACTTGTTCACCTCATACTTGCAACAATCTCCCCCTTTGTCATTGATGGCAACATGTGATGTGAAAAACCATCAAGACAAGAACTTCTCCTTTCTGTCACAGCTCTCCCTATCAACAACAACTTTTTACATGTCTTCTCTCCCCCTTTGATCATTAACCACTTGTTTTTCACATGTCTTCTCTCCCCCTTTGACATCAATGGCAAAGGGCTCATACTTGCAATTCTAATACATCAGAATCATACCAGCTGCTCCCCCTTAGTAGCAGCTCCCCATCATCAATCCGGATCACAAGATATGACTGTGATATCTACCGGACTGATGCACATCAGTGCATCTTAGTTTATCACCGGAGGGGCCATGACCCCTAACTTCTCCCAGAGATATTCAAAAGAGTCCTTGGGAAGAGGTTTTGTAAAGATATCTGCAATCTGATCCTTGGAGGGAACATACTCCAATCTGACTTCTTCCTTGTTTACTTGTTTTCTCAAAAAGTGAAATTTGATAGATATGTGCTTAGTCTTAGAGTGCAATACCGGATTCTTAGAAATATTAATTGCACTTGAATTATCACAGAAAATTGTGATAGGCTCCTCATATTCAACTTTGATGTCTCTTAGCATCTGCTTCATCCATAAGATTTGAGTGCAACTACCTGCTGCTGCAATGTATTCTGCTTCAGTTGTAGACAGAGATATTGCATCTTGTTTCTTGCTTAGCCAAGAAACCAATCTCTTCCCCAAAAAGAATGCTCCACCACTAGTGCTCTTCCGGTCATCCACATCTCCTGCCCAATCTGCATCTGTGTAAGCATGAAGAGAGAAATCCGGATCTCTAGGGTACCATAGACCATACTCAACTATTCCTTTCAAGTACCTAAAAATTCTTTTGATTGCCATAACATGAGATTCTCTAGGATCAGCCTGGAGTCTTGCCACAAGACCAACAACCTGCATTATATCTGGTCTAGTTTGAGTGAGATACAACAATCCACCAATCATTGATCTATATTTTGTCTGATCTACCTTTGGAGAGTCATCATCTTTGCTTAACTTACATCCGGTTGCCATAGGAGTGTTCATAGGTTTTGAGTCTTCCATACCAAATTTCCTTAACAATTCTTTCACATATTTGGTCTGAGAAATGAAGATCCCTTCTTTTGTTTGAGTAATTTGTAGACCCAAGAAAAAATTCATTTCACCAAGCATAGACATTTCAAACTCACTTTTCATCTTGTTTGCAAAAGTTTTGCACATACTATCTCTTCCTCTAAAAATGATATCATCCACAAACACTTCAACAATCAATATGTTTTCATGATCAATTTTGAAATATAAGTTACTGTCAGCAGTACCTTTGTTGAATCCAATCTGCACAAGATGCTTATCCAACCTTTCATACCAGGCTCTTGGGGCTTGCTTCAATCCATACAAAGCTTTCTTCAACTTGCAGACCATATCATCATTATCAGACAATTGAAATCCATCCGGTTGTTCAATGTAGACTTCTTCTTCCAGATCACCATTTAGGAAGGCAGACTTGACATCCATCTGATATACCTTGAAGTCTTTGAAGGCAGCAAATGCAAGAAGTAATCTGACTGCTTCAATTCTTGCCACCGGAGCAAAAGTCTCTTCAAAGTCAATTCCTTCTATTTGAGAGTAGCCTTTGCAGACCAATCTAGCTTTGTTTCTGATTACTTCACCAGCTTCATTTAGTTTGTTCCGGAAGACCCACTTGGTTCCAATTACATTCCTGTCTCTAGGTCTGGGAACAAGATCCCAAGTATGATTTTTCTCAATTTGCATCAATTCATCTTTCATTGCTTTGGTCCAGTTTTCATCATTGCAGGCTTCATTTATTGTTTTAGGTTCAATCTTTGAAATCAGACAACATTCATCCTGATTTTGAGCAACATTCCTTCTAGTTTGTACACCTTTGCTTTTGTCACCTATGATCTGATCTTCAGAGTGATTCAGTCTTACATACCTTGGAATTTTGGGAGTATCCTGCACTGCTGCTTCTTGATCAGGCTCATTCAAACCTATCTCTTCTTCCTGATTTACCGGATCAGGCTGACTCTGTCTCACCGGAGAGGATTGAGGTCCTTGAACACTGTCTTGATCATCTTCATCAAACTCATAAAATCTTGAAGGCTTCTCAATTCCTTCATCAACTTTCACATTGGTGCTTTCTATCATCTTCCTCAATCTCTTATTGTAACATCGGTATGCTTTGCTTTGAGTGGAGTAACCCAGGAAAATTCCTTCATCACTTCTAGCATCAAACTTTCCTAGATCTTCATCTCTTTTAATATAACACTTGCTACCAAATACTCTGAAATATTTCACAGTAGGAGTGATGCCAAACCAGAGTTCATAGGGGGTCTTACCGGTGTTGTTTCTGATTTGAACTCGATTGAGAGTGTAGACTACAGTGCTGATAGCTTCCTTCCAAAACATTTGAGGAACATTTGCTTCCAACATCATTGTCCTGGCAGCTTCCTGAATGGTCCGGTTCTTTCTCTCAACCACTCCATTCTGCTATGGAGTCCTAGGAGCAGACAACTGTCTCCTTATACCCTGCTTCTCACAAAAATCAATGAATTCACCAGATGTAAATTCACCACCTCTATCAGACCTTAGACACTTTAGTTTCAATCCGGTTTGATTCTCTACCATAGCTTTGAAGATCTTGAACTTCTCAAATGCTTCTGATTTTTCTTTTAGAAAGGTAACCCACATCATCCGGGAATGATCATCAATTAACAACATGAAATATCTATCACTTTGCAGACTCTTGATTCTTGTCGGACCACAGAGATCAGTATGTACTAATTCCAACAGTCCGGTAGAAGACTGATCTTTGCTTTTGAAAGAGACTCTGCTTTGTTTACCTAGCTGACATTCTTTGCACAAACTATTTGTAGGTTTCATCAATTTTGGAAGATCTCTTACGGCCTGAGTATTGCTTATCTTGATGATGTTATCAAAATTTACATGGCACATTCTTCTATGCCATAACCAACTCTGATCAATTTGAGCAAACAAACAACTTTTATTTGAACCAACCAGATGAAAGATATTACCTTTTGTCTGAGTACCGGATGCAATCTCAGTTCCGGAGTTTGTAAAGATTCTGCATTTTCCATTTTTGAACCGGAGATCATAGCCTTTGTCCACCAACTGACCAACACTAAGAAGATTGTGCTTCAATCCTTCAACATACAGTACGTTACCTGTTTTTCTCTTTCCATCGAAGGAAATAGTTCCCCTGCCTCTGATTCTGCCAGCAGAATTGTCACCAAACTTTACCATTCCTCCTTCATACCTTTCCAAATTCAAGAACTTATTCTTGTCACCAGTCATATGGTGAGAACATCCACTGTCAATAACCCAATCATCCTTTTCTTCCACTTGAGCAGCCAAAGCTTTTTCAACAATTTTGTGATTGACAGATTCAGAGAGTATTGAATCTTCTTCCTTGATGGCAATAAACACCCACTCATTTCCGGATTTGCTTCCTAGTTCTGATTCATCATCTGTTACTCCTTCATTGTCATCTTCTTCATGAACATAATAGCAATTCTTTTGAAACCTTTGTCTGTTAGTATTAGACCTTGCAGATCTTTCCGGACATCTTGAAGCAAAATGACCAATCTTATTGCAGTTAAAACACTTAAAGGGTAGTTTTCCTTCATACTTACCAGATCCTCTTGGCAGTCTCTTTGCAATGAGGGCTTCAAGTTGAGCTGTTTCTACTTCTTCTTCTTCCATGTCTCTTCTTGCTTGATCATACCATGACATTTTCCTTGATGAGTTTTCTCCCGGATCAAATCTTTGTTTGCCTTTCACATAGGCACTGGCTTTGAAAGCAGATTCAGTCTTGGGAGGATCATCTCCAAACTTGGTCATTTCAAATGCAGCTAGTTTGCCAGCCAGTTGTTCTCTTGTGACAGTTGTGTGGGCTCTGAATTCATCAATGGCAGCAACCTTGATTTTGTAGGCAGCAGGAAGAGATCTTAGGATTTTGCAGACAATCTCATTTTCATCTAAAGTTCCACCAGCATTTCTGATTCCACATACCAGCTCATTCACTCTTGGCATAAAGGTAGTGATGTTTTCATCATCTCTCATTTTCAATCTTTCAAATTTCCCTTTCAGACTTTGCAACCTTGCAGTTTTGACAAACTCAACTCCTTCATACAGAAGTTCCAGTTTAGTCAGGATCTCATATGCAGTTGGTAGGTCAATAACATTCGAGAGATCTGAGTCATTCAATGCACTTAGAAGAGCTTCCTTGGTTCGCAGATTGTTTTCAGCTTCTGTGATTTCATTCAGAGTTGTCGGACCACCTTGTGGAGGTACATATGGTTTTGAAACCATAGCCAAATATGCTTTTCCCATACATTCCAAGTGACACTTCATGCGACCTTTCCAGAGAGTGAAGTTGGTTCCATCGAACTTCAGACTATCCTTCTTGTATGACGACATCCTGGATCTCCTCAAGCGGTTAAGCTCCTATCAGAGGAACTTAGCTTTGATACCAATTGTTGGATCTAGGGCATACAACTGAGAGGGGGGGTGAATCAGTTGTATAAAACTTCTTGCTCTTTCAAACACTTGATTCTTTGTTGTTAGTTAGTAGCATATCAATTAATCATCCATGGAAGCATAATACATAAACACAAGAGCAGATAAGCATCAACACATTGAACACCAAGATTTTGACGTGGAAAACCCGGTTAAGGGAAAAACCACGGGGTGATTAACCCAAGAATTATTCTCTGTTAGAAGAATAAAGAAAAATGAATGGCACATGCCAATTAGGGCTCACTGCCCGAGCACACTGCTCACAAAGAGGCCCACTGCCTACAAGGAGACACACTGTCTACAAAGTGATAAAAATCACAGTCTTGAACTGGAGAATGACATCTCTACCATGTCTGGATCAGTTCCAATTAAGCCCAAAAACCTCTGTTCTACCTTTCGCACTTCTCTTCTCTATGCCACACTCATCCACACACCACACACCGAAATGAACTCACAGACCGTTATTTATACAAGACATCGACTTAGGATCAAACATCTAAGTCGGCAAACAATCATAAGAGTATCCGCAAGATGAATAACACATCCGGTCAGCCACCACAAGAACATTTGCAGGATGAACAACTCATCCGGTCGGCTAAACAGAGCAAGAACTTCATCCAGAAGAATAACTTCAATTCCGGGCTCTACTATCAATGCGGATCAACAACACAACCTCAACACGATCTAGAAAACTTAACAAGCCTGCCTAAATGTCCGGATACATCCGCACTTCCTTTACTTGCTGGAATCTCTTGTCTTCCTCATCCGGAACTTCAAGAACATAGTCTGTCGCCACTGTCATAATGCAAGAGGTACTTCCAGACCTCCAAATCATACACAACTCGAGATGGCACATCACAAGGACATCCCAAATACTCTTTCCAATCCGCAGATTAGGATTGTACAATTCCAGACCTCACCGGACCTTTCTGTGATCCTCTGTCACCTCTAAGCACTTGCCGGAACCGGTTCTACACAGACAGCCATAACTTCTTCAGATCTTCATGCGGACCTCTGAAAACTTGACTGAAGCATCTCAAGACTCATATCTGCAAACCCTTTAATCCGCATCCTCCGGTTCTCAACCTATCCAATATATTTGCCTTATTCTCATCACTGTTCTTTACTGTTCCTGACTGAGGGTAATTTTCTCAATATCCTCAACACACAGCTCATCCAATCCTTCTTGTCGATGTAATATGAGTATGTTGACATCAATGACAACACTTGTTCACCTCATACTTGCAACACTAAAATGGTATAGAGAATGGAGCAGCAGTAAGGAATAGTCATGACCCAATGCCAAAGTAATGTGTGTGTTATTTTTATCACTTGGATTTGCACCCATATACAAAGCTGGTTAAAGCACTGCATTTCTGTGTAACATGGGACTAATCTCAAGTTGTGGGTGCCCTATGATGAGATTAGACCTCCAGATTGTGGGCTGGTTCCCTTCAAATGTTCTATTGAGATGTATGTTTTTACTTTTTGGGGAAAGGGAAGAAAGAAACTAAATGAACTCTAAGTGTAAATTGGTGATGCACCTGATATAGATAAAAATAATGCAATCTGATTCACAATGCTTGCTCATAAATCTGACTTTTACACAATCCAAACTTGGCATAAATACCACAAAAATGATTCTAAGGAAGGTTTGAAAACAAGTTTTTATGAAGGAAAATAATTTTTCACAGCATAAAAAGACTATTTCTGGTTAACACAACCTAAGACCTATCATGAATTTATGCTTCAATGCTGTAAACAATGAGATGAGACAATAATTTTGAAGGTTTAATAATAAAACATAGCAAAATTTTATCAAAATCACTTCAATATTTAGCACTACAAGGAAAGTTAATTCAATTGATCTGAAATAACAAAGGAAAGCTTTGCAAAAAGACAAAAGATAACCTATAACCTATCGATCTCTCAATAAAACTGTAAAATTGAGCTACAAGAATTCTCTAATCTGTTTGAATCAGAATGAGAATCAAGAACTAGCAAAAATAGACTTTTTCTTTACAATATATAGGCTTTCTCTCTCCAAGAGGCATGCAAAAAAAATATACACTTGTAGATAACTGCCTCTAAAAATACTCATTCTCGAGCAACCTCAAAAGTCCTCAAAATTAGGGTCTAAAACTACCTCAAATTGAGCAAAAATAGCTTCAATTTGGGCTTCTCCATGTGTTTGACCAAGATTTTGACCAAGGATCCTAAAAATTCTCCTAAAAAGTCATGCAAAACCCCTAGGTGTCCTAGTTAACTCAACTAATCAATTTGCATGATTTTGCATGAGCAAAATTGATTGTGAGTAAATAATAAAGTAATAAAATATCACTCTATTATTGGTTACAACTTGTTCATTTTTTATTTTACAACTTGTGGAAAATAATAAAGTAATTTATAGAATATTATTTTATTATTTATTTACAATTAATTAATGTGTAAAACTGTGCATGATTAGAAGAAAAATATACTCCTTATCACTCTAATACATTTGTGAAAAAATATCTCCCTCTTATCTGCCACCTTGTAAACTCTATGTTCATGCATATCATGTCTTAAAACTATGCTCTCCCTTGTCTATTAGTCACCATACATAAACTTGAAATCCATCCTTGAATGCTTGGAAATGGACAAGGGACCTAAACATGTGATTTGTTACCTCCACCATTTGACCACCAAGGAAAACACCATGCATAAAAGGTTATAAGGCTTGTAGCCTTTCCACATGCTATGTTGGCCTCTTGACTTAAAAGGAACCAACCATCAAAGGGTTGTTGTCGGCCACTATGTGTTATGATTTTTAGGGAAAGTCTTGACCCCGACAAAAAATTTGGATAAGGTAATAATTGGTTTTCTTAAGTAAAAACAAAGCACTTGAACAAAAGAACCTTCGAACAAAATAGGGAAACAATCCTAATCTTTGTTCATTCACACTTCTTTTGATTCCTCTATTTGAGCTCTTCACAAACATGTTGGTCAAGGGTTTCAAGTAGCTCCATGGTGGTTCTGGTTTTCTCCTTCAATGGCTCTAATAGATTGTCACTATCATGAACTCCTCATGACCTAGAATGAAGGTAACCTTTCTTTTCTATTTGATATGAAGCATTTGAATGCTATAGCTTCCTTCATCTGTATGGCCACGGTCTTTTTCACTGTTATAATAGCTCCATTATTTTGCATTCATTAATGTCTTCATTCTTTCTCTGCTTCTTGCTTTCTCAACGGTCTTCATTTTCTCCTCTAGAAATTTGAGGCCACTGTGAGGCCGTGGAAGATATTTCTTTCTCGATAGCAACAAGGTTAGCATTTTCTATCTAGTCTTTGTAGTTTCATTCTTCTTTGATCTCACTGCTGAGATAGAATGACAAGCTGTAGATAGTTGGGGTATTGCATTTTATAGAAAAAAAATGTTGTCTCCGTTGGCCATGGCTACATTTTTCTTTTTAATCTTAATCTGCCTTCATTAAGTAGAAACCTAAGGGTTTTGAAGTTTTAAGTTAGGGTTTCAACTTCTCCTTTGCACAAAAAATTCTACCTGCCATGGCTATGCTTGTCTTTGTTAATAGGCATCAAAACTGTAACTTATTAGAGGGTTTGTAAGCCTTGAAGTTAGGGTTTTAACTTCATCATGCATAGAAAATTCTATGTACCATGGCCACTATTTTACTTGATGTCTTTCTCTATTTACTGTAGGAAATGAAAGGTTTGAAGTATCTGTGAAGAAAATCATGTGAATTTGGTAGATGGGTACATAGTCTTATATGTTTCTTGCTCCTCTCTGTTGGTTATGAATGTATCATGGCATTTTCTTTGAAATCTCTCAACTGTGTCTGCAAGAACATCATTAGGGTTTGATTTCTTCAACAAAGATGGTCTATTCTCTATGTAGCATCACCTTGACTCTGCTTTTATCTCTATTTGCTAGCAAAAGCTTAAGGGTTTTGAAGTATTAGAAATGGGTTTTCTTGCTTTACTTCTCATAATACTTCTCACCTCCTTGTGACTGTTTCTCACACATTTGTTGATGACTTATTTGCCTTATTATTCCACTATGGCTAATGGGTAGAAGCATATGTTAATATTCTATCATGACAACAGCCTTTTGATATTCTATATAATGGCTTTGACATTTACGTCCATTTGCATCGGTAGCATAGAATGTATCATTATGTAAGGTTCTTCTATAAAATATCTCTTCAGATTGTATGAATGTAAGGTTGATGAATGGTTTGGCTGTATTATCATCATTTAAATGTGGGACTGTCTTTCTACTATAACTGGATTTTACCATGCCAAAGAGATTAGCTACCTTCTTCTTTATTGTTTGTGGCATTCTTGAAATGCCCTTGTAGCTTAGATAACATGCTTTTTTGTTTCTTACTGTCCTTCAAGGCTTATCTATAGTATAGGCATATTTATTTATTTCATCTTCTGTAGTATGCCATCATGCATCCTCATACTTGTAGTCATCTTTTTGCATACTCAAATCTCTACCTGTAGCTTCCTCATGCATCTTCAGATCTCTTCTAGCTGTTCATATCTTTATCATTATGCACCTTTGTATTATAAATAAATGCTCTCGTCCATCCATTCATCTGTGATCATTCATGTGTCCATTGACTGCCTATTTTATCAGTTTTCATGTTTTTCTATAGATGAGCAATGATCATTATAATGTATCATGAATGTCTCCTCCTCATTTAAACTGCTGTTATGGTGATGATGACTATATTATGATAGAACAAATGGCATAGAGGTTAAGATATATTCTTCTTGATTGTTTGTCTTATCATTACTAATGCTCCTCTATAGGTGAGTAATGACCATTATGATGTATCATACTACTTCATGACCACTATCATGACTGCCTATAATGAAGATGACTATCTTGTTTTTTGCAATGTATCTTTCTTTATGTCATCATTACATCTTTTGAATGCACTGTATCTCTGACTAAATCTTGTATGATATCCTCTTAGCTATGTGGCACTTATTCTGATTGCATCTTACATGGCATCTTCTCCTTACTGCAATCTGCATACTGTGTGGCATCTACTATATTGTATTTATCTTCTGTAGCTTTCAACTTTAGTCATAACTGTCTTTCATTTGATCTTGAAAGTTGATTTTGAATGTAGCATTTGATCTTCATGTACCTTATGATGGTTTGAAACTCTGAGGTATTGGTGGCAGCCTTTTACAATGTTTATATCTTATTTTTGGATGACTACCCACCCATCTCATACATATTTTGAAGTCTTACTTAATGGAAGTCAAGTTGGCATAGTGTTTTATAATTGTCTTCCATTGTACTATCTGTTGTTTCATGTGGCATTTACTTGACTACTTCTAAGAGACACTTGTAACTTTGAATGTGATACAGTTGTTTAATTTTTTATCATCTTTAAACAGTATGAGAACAACATGAGAAATACCTGGAATGCAATTTTGTTTCATCTTACTCCTTTGTCATAATGAGATGACTCTTCATAAGATCCATTATGCAACTTGTTCAAATGATACATAAGTTCTTGTATCCTCCTTGCTTTGTCTCTCTTCTCTTTATCAGGCACAATAATCTGAAAACTTGTATCACTCTTGAGATGACTGTAATCTATTTTTTTTGAATTTGTTTTTTGTCAATCTTGATTCAGTCATATAGTTCTGATTTGTTTCAATCAACTGTAATGATGTCATGATGACATCTTCCTTATGTAAGTTGATTAGATGATGCATAATATAGCTTAGAATGATGCATCCTATCTTTTTCTGGTACTCTTTTCAAGAAATGAAAAGAAACATGCTAGGTTCAAACCCTTGTGGGAGACACATTTTATCCACATGCTTAATTATCTTCAAATCATCGACAAAATTTTTCCTATACCTGTACTATGAACAAACAAGTTAGCATAAAAAAAGTACCTTATAGCATTGATTGATCTCCTTCATGATTTCTTCTTGATATGTATCATTATCTAATCTGAATTCTTATCTAAATGCATGATATGATAAGTAGATGTCTCTGTTTGATAAAAGCATGTGATAACTGTAAACATCTGGAGCACTAACGGGGCTGTCCTAATTTTTTTTTGCAGGTTTCAACTGGATGGTGGCTTGGATTGAAGCATGAAGATTGAAGACCTGAACACTAGCTTCAATAGCAACCTCCATCATCAAGCAATGATGGATGTTTGGATTTATCATATGTTCTTTTCTCTTTTCTTTTATCAAATAGATACATAGCTTGCATGTCTGCAATTGCTCAGTTTAGTTATTCCCACAGTTTGTGTGGGACACATTTGAACATTTATTTAAAACATGATTAGTTAGTTTCTCTGATGCATATGATGTATATGTATTTCCTTTTTAATCAATGCATGAGATAAAGTAACAGACACCTAGATGTATGTTCAAAACATGACATGAAATAACAGTGTAATACAAGATCTTTCTTTCTTTTATTCAAAATTGATTAATCTGAATAATCAATCTAACTTATAACTCCTGAAAGATCAAACTTTGTAGAACAATTGTATCTCCTTGAATGTTTGATCCTTTGATGATCAATTCTTTTGTCATGATAACTTATCAATCCTGATTGGACTGATGGGTTATCCTAACAACTAGATCCTCTTTTTAACTTTGTCAAAGTGTCAACCATTCAAGAATGCATAACCTTGAAGTTTTCTATTATTCATTCTGAACAATTACATCTAGGTCCAACTAATTTTCAATGTGAACAAAAAATTAGTAATAGTTATTTTTGTTGATCATGAAATTGCATATTCAATGCCAAAATACTATAGGCAATGCCAAGTGCCAAAAGTGAATAGCTATGTAAGTTAAAGAGTATATACACTATAAGAGATAGTATAAGTGTAAACATTTTAGCATTAAGTGTGATAGTGATCATTCATGCATAGTAATAGGTGATGAAACCAATGGAATGTGGATTAGCAAAGGCATGGAACAACATCTATTTGTAACATACATTTCATAATGGCCAAACAATGCAATATTAAGATCCATGTTCATCTACAGGAGGTTCATGAAATATGGGTTTGAAGATGTTTATAGCAAATGTGTGTAAATGCCAGGTGAAAGATGAATTTAAATTTGTCAGAGTATATGTAGGAATAGCATATGTTTAAGAACAATATCATGGCAAAGTTCTCATGGGATAGTAGTTGTGAAGACCTAGCTCATAAATGAAAATGCTAAGAATAAGTGATGTCTTGTAGCCATCATAAACTACTAGGATAGGAAAAATAAATAAAGTATGTTATTCCACTGTCTCCATGAAACTCAGAGCCCATATTGAATGTATGGTTGTGTGGCTACTTGATCATAGGGAGAGATCACTAGCATAGCCATGGCCAGAAGGAGAAAACGGCCTATTTTTTATAACATAGTAAATCCAGTTGGGGTTTAAAGTTTGAATGTAAAGTTTGATGATTTCAATGCTTAGAAAAGACTCATAGCCACAACCATATACATAAATATAGATACAAAAATGGAGTGTTTCAAGCATGTAATATAAAGGAAGAAATATAGGGTCATGGCCTCTCAAGAAAAAGTAACAAAAAATTAGATACAGAACTTCTCTCTTGGCGGCATTTTTCACTCATTTGGGGTTTTTGAACAAAGATGACAACTCAGCTCACCTTGAGTTATATTCTGATACAAAGAGAAATAAAAGTAGAGATTTTAAGTTCAAAAGAAAAACTTAGAATACAGCCAGAGTTATGGCTGGAGGACATAGTATATAGAGACTATATATTTCTCAAAACCCCTATCATTATCTGCATGGCAGGTTTCAGATATAGAAGATCTATGAAAAATCCAAGGAAATGGAAGCTTTTAAATATAGAAGTAATGAACAGGGCTATGAATTAGGAGGTTACCTTCTTCTCCTTTCGTGAGTAGATATAGCTGTGAAAGCCAACCAAATCTCTCTCATGAACTCCATCAAGAAATGACAGTTAAGACAAATGCAGAAAATAAACATCAGATATGCATAGGCCGCAGTTAGAAAGCTTTGTTCAACTCAATGTTTAAAAAGAAGGTCTAAAATATGAGTAATACATGAATAACAGAAGTTCTTACCTTTAATTTTTAGTCTATAATCATCAAGAAAAGACCATTAGATGTAGAGGAAATGAGGGGTTCTATTCAAAACCCTAGCTCACACTGTGGCAGCTGGCGTGCAAAGCAACATCTCCAAAAGTCAAAATGCAAAATGAAAGAAAGGATAGGGTTTTTGAATTTTGTCTTTAGGGTTTCCTTCTTGCCCTAAGACAATATGTCACTTTTAACACATTTTTTGTTATTTTCTTTGAGCTCACTAATACCATGTGGGTATGTATTCATCCTAGTGCCTAAAGTTCATTACTTAGAGAGTTGTTAAATGCATTAGGTCCCTTTAACATGATTTGGTGACTTAGGCCCATTTGGCCCATGTGGTCTCTTTTGAGGGTCCATTTGAAGATTCACATGCCCTTAGAGTTGTTTTGACAAGGTAGATAAGAGACAACTTTAGAGGCTTGTTCTTTTATTTTGCAAATCATCCTTTAAATATTGCCTTTGTATTTTTGTGATTTTATAGAAATCAAAAAAATGCCCAAGTGTGATCATGCATTGCCTTAGAGGATATTTTGTAGGCTAGAAGGAGATAAGCCATCAGGCATACATTTTTGCAAAACACCATATAAATCCCATAATTATTTTTATGATTTTTTAGAAAAATTGAATATTGTAATGTACTTGGCAAGGTAAGCAAAATGTAAAGCCTTGTATTTTTGCTTTCAAATCGAACAAGGGATAGAATAAAATTGCTAGTATTGTAAAGTTGTTTAAAAAGCAATCACTTATAAATTGCTTTAAAACTAAAACTATTTTTAGGCAGTTGGATATAGGAAAACAAATCATATATTGTTTTTTTTATTTGTTTTATTTAGAGGCAGATAAGGACAAAATTTTGAGATCTCATGGATTGGAGAAAATAGATTTTTGGTGGGGCCACCTAAGGAATCAGTTTGGCATCTTCTATTCTTAGTTTGGTGACAGTTTGGTGAGGTTTTTATCATCTTTTTGATGGAGCTCGAAAATGGATTCTTTTATCTATTTTTAGGAGCTTTTTTTAAGAGATCTCTTAGAGGCATTTATAGGAAAAAGACTCTATTTTCCTTAGTTAGTTAGTACCAATTTCTTCTCTCTTGTTCATAGGATAGTTGTATACAGGCAGTTGGCTCACTTGCCTTTACATAAATTGTACTCCTTAAAGTTCTAATAGCAAATCATCCTATTCCACATATTTTGTAGTCTTCATCTGATATTATATTGTGACTTTTGTGTCCTTTATTATGTCACAATGCTTTTGAAAAAATTAGTTTTTCCTGGTTGTAGTTTGTATTTAATTCAAACCTTGTTGCAAATCACTTTAGGGAGAAACTATCCTCTTCCTCTTCTATTTGAGTCTTGTTTCCTCTTATTCTTTTCCTCCACTTTTAGTGCCAGCTGATAGCATTTTTGCACTGTTGTAGGGCACAACAAACTGATTTCCTCTTGTATATTCCACTTCAGACCATTAAGGTACCTTGCTACCTTTATGCTTTCATCCTCCATTACTTTGGACCTTAAGCATATCTTTTGGAATTCTTCAGTGTATGCACTAACATCTAATTCCTTTTGTCTCAGATTTTGTCTCTTCTTGTGCAGCTGTATTTCATAATCTTCTGGCATATATGCTTCTTTGATTTTAGCTACCATTCCCTTCCAAGTAGCTATGGGCTTCTTATCTTCTTTTGCTCTTTCAGTCTGTACAAATTTCCACTAGGTTAAGGTAGCTCCCCTGAGTCTGGATTTGGCCACCTTTACTTTCTATGCCTCGCTTACACCATCACATTCAAAGTGATTTTCAAGTCCTTCTATCCACTCCATGACCAAATCTGGGTCCATTTTCCCACTGAAAAGTGGTACTCCTTCCAATGTTTTACCACTCATTGCTTTCAAAGCTTTCAAGAATGGTTCTTCTTCCAACTTAGGATCAGGTGTGGGCTCTTCATCTTCTACAGATACACCTTTTCCCTTATCCTTAGAATATTTAACTGTTGGCTGACTTCTTCAGTCTTTTGCAACATTAAGCCTAGCTTACTCTCCATTTCTACCAGTCTTTCTTGTAGGAGTCTATTCTCCTCTTCTTGATCTTCAACTTTCTTTGTTAACTCTGCATTAGTCACCATTTTCTTGGATGAACTAACAGACTCACTTGAACTCGGTGATGACATACAACTCTTCTATTCCTATCTAGGAATAACCCAAATCTTACTACTCTGATACCAATTTGATAGGGAGGACTCTAGGCTGCCTACTCTGCATCCTGTAGGTGTACAAGACTATTTGACAACACTAGCCTTCCTACCAATTCAAAGTGCTAAAAGACATACTCTTTGCAGAGATGGAAAACTCTACTTTTTTGCTTGGTTTGGGACGCATACCTTGTCCTCACTGCCTCCAAGATACTGCCTCAATGGCACATAACTTTCTGAGCCCGTTGCCCACCCTTCTCACTCTATTCAAGGGTCTGGACTGCTTGGTGCTCACTTTCTTTCTCTCTACTTTTCCACCCCTGCAAATCTATTTTCCTACTTGTTTATCTGGCTGGACTCCTCACTGAGCTCGCCTAGAACAAGCATGCATTGCCTCTAGCTGGCAATCTGACCACCCCACAAAAGAAAGACAAACAAAGAGCATGACTCTACTTGATGACCTCCATATTGTACAGTGGGATTTGAAGAATCATCAAAACAGAGTCATGGTTTGCAAAAGAAAGCAAAATTGCAGAAACAGAAAAGACTAATCTACTGTAGAATGGTAAACTGAAAATAGAAAAGAAATACACAAATGATCGAACTACTGAATTTGATTTTTATTCAAAAATTGCCTTTACATCAGAATCCTTCTCAAATCAAAATCTTTTTCTTGTTTCTTCTGCTCAAAAAAACCCCTCATACAAAAAGAATGCTGCTTTTTAAATGTATTCCATGTCCATTACAGGACGGTTCGATCACCAGAATGGTTCATATTCTAACTGCCTGTTCAGTTATGTAGTAATGGCAAGATATCTTGACTTTCGCATTCATGAGAACTTTTAGTCCCACATGCACCCGTTCAAGTCAGCCACTGCGGTTTATATATCCGTCGGCTTAGTAAACTATTGTCGGCACTTTTGCCGCCGACGACCCCTGTCTACCCCCATCGGTACAACTCAAACTATTGGTACAACCACAACCATGCACTCCGATAGTCCCTTGTCTCACTGATACCAAGTCTTCAGCCTTCGTCGGCATGACCACTATGCATCAGCCTTAAGCCTTAACGCTACACCGATAGAAGTCCTTGCACCGACATCCAACTCCATCGGAGTAACACATAGCTTTCGGAGTGACTTTCACAGCCATCGCCGATAGTAAGCCTCATACCGATGATAAGCCTCGGCAACACTTCATCGGATAGACAATTAATATCGGAGTGACAACCACATCCTTCACCGATAGTGATTCTCATGCTGATGGCCTTCACCAACCTTTACCACTCCATCGGGGTAACACCAAGCGATCAGAGACACAACCACAGGCTCCGCCGATGACCACCCTCATGCCGATGGACATCACACATCGGTAAGACCTACCTCCATCGGTGGAACGTTCTCCTTGCTTGCCAATATCCATTATCTTCCCGATGGTTAGTGCCATCGGCCAGACCTGTGTCTTCGGCCTAACCTTCCGATCTCCTCCCGATAGGCATCTCACTCCGATAAACCCACTACTCCATTCGCTGGACCATTGAACCTCGACAGCGGTTCAAACGCAAGGTTCAATAGTGAGGTTCATCCTCCACAAACATGACCGGCTAAAACATTGAACCTCAACAGCGGTTCAAAATGTAAGGTTCAACAATGAGGTTCAACCTCAAACAAAATGATTGGCGATTTCAACTCCACTACACAAAAAGAATGAACTCGTTGAACCATTGAACTTCAACAGTGAGGTTCAATCACAAGGTTCAATGAAATGGTTCAACTGCCAAGTTCAACAGAATGGTTCAACTGTTGAACAAAATGCCAAACACCTTCAAAATGCTCGAAAAACTCCAAAAACAAAAACACAAGCTGCAAACTAAAAATTGACAAACCAAAAACTATGTATGGCTGCATTGAGCCTTGGTGCTCCTACACCATACTCCCCCTGTGCGGAAAGAAACTAAGTCACCTCTGGTGACAATGAGGCAAAGTCAATGCCCCTCTTTTTGAATTCTGACTCTGCAACCCAGGTAGCTTCTGCTTCAGGCAATTGCTTCCATTTTACCAAATGCTCCATGTAGACCCCATGTCTAGTTTGCTTTTGTACTCTTGAATCCAGTATTCTTTCTGCCTGTAGTTTGGGTTGTAATGGTAAAGTCACATCTATTTCTGCCTATTCCTTCTCTAAAATGGATCCATTTGCTGCTGATTGAGGACCCCTGTATTGCACCAGGTCTTGGACATTAAACACTGGTGAGATTGTCAAATCTTCTGGTAATTCAATTCTGTATGCATTATTTCCATACTTGTTCAGGATTCTGCAAGGACCAATCCTCCTCATTTGCAGTTTGGTTGGCATTCCTTTCTGCATTCTAGCTTTGTTCAAGTGCACCATAACCAGATCTCCAACCTCAAACTGAATATCCCTTCTGTGGGCATCTACTCTGTCTTTGATCTTCTGTGTGTTCTCTATTAAGGTTTTCTTCACCTGCTCATGCACTTCTTTCATGGATTGTGCAAAATCCTCTGCATGTCCACTTCTGTTCTCCATGTTTCCCACATTTCTGAGCTCACATATACCTCTGGGATGCATTCCATAGACTATTTCGAATGGACTCTTACCAGTAGTCCTATTCACATTGTCATTATAGGCAAATTCTACATGATGAATGACAAGATCCCAACTCTGTCCATATTCTTTGGTTATACACCTTAACAGGTTGCCCAATGTCCTGTTTACCACCTCTGTCTGACCATCTGTCTATGGGTGATATGCTAAACTAAATGACAAATTTGTCCCCAATCTCTGCCACAATGTTTTCCAGAAATGCCCCATGAATTTAGCATCTCTATCAGATACAATACTTGCTGGAAGTCCATGAATTCTAATCACTTCTCTGAAAAACAAGTGTGCTATATGACTAGCATCATGAGTCACTTTGCAGGGAATGAAATGACTCATCTTGCTAAACCTGTCCACAACTACATATATGCTGTCATAACCAGTCTTAGTCTTAGGCAAACCAACTACAAAATCCATACTTACACATTCCCATGGCATGGAAGGAATGGGTAAGGGTTGGTACAGTCCTACATTTGAAGTGGTTCCCTTGGCCTTCTGACATACGATACACTGCTCTACATACCTTCTGATGTCTCTGTGCATCCTTGGCCAATAATAGAACCTTTGGACTAGCTCCAGTGTCTTATTCAGACCAAAATGGCCACTCAGACTACCATTGTGCTTCTCCTGTATGAGATTTTCTCTCATAGATCCTCTTGGCACACATAATTGTCCACCTTTGAATAACAATCCCTGCTGTAAGGTGAAATCTGCAAATTCACTGTGAAAGTGATTCTCAAAATCTTGACATACCTTGTATGCCTCAGCAAAATCTTCATCATCTTGGTAAAGATTCTTGAAATCTTCAACTCCAATGCTCTTCAATTGCACTTCCTGTACTGTGAGCAATCTTCTACTCAAAGCATCTACAACTCTGTTTAGCTACCCCTTTTTATGCTTAATTGTAAAGGTATAAGACTGCAGGTACTCCATCCATTTGATATGCCTGCTGCTTAACTTATCCTGTGAGTTTAGAAAACTCAGAGCTTGGTTATCTATGTAGACAACAAATTCTTTAGGCAGGAGATAATGTCTCCACTTCCTCAATGCTTGGACTAGAGCATACAACTCTAAGTCATACGAAGAGTACTTACTCTTTGCTTCATTCAGCCTCTCACTAAAAAAGGCTACAGGTCTATTTTCCTGATTTAGCACTGCTCCTATAGCTATATTACTTGCATCACATTCAATAGTAAATAGCTTATCAAAACTAGGCAACAACAAAATAGGTTGTGTTGCTACCTCTTTCTTCAACCTTTCAAAACTTCTATCTGCAGCTAGTGTCCATCTGAATTTTGCTTTCATTCCACCCTTAATTGTATCCAACATGGGTGCACATATTCCACTGAAATTTCTGATAAACTTTCTGTAAAACTGGGCTAAGCCATGAAAACTTCTCACCTCTGTGGCTGCTCTGGGAGTAGGCCAGCTCAATATGGCTTCTACTTTGGACTTGTCCATCTTCAACTCTCCCTGGGACACCACAAAACCAAGGTATACCAATTCCTGCTTCATGAATTCACACTTCTCCAAATTGATGGTTAGTTGTTCATCATGTAATTTTTGCAAAACAGTATTTACATGTTCTAGATGTTCTTCCTTGGTCTGACTAAAAATTAGAATATCATCTAGAAAAATAACAACAAATTTACCAATGTAATCCTTTAGGACTTCATTCACGAGTCTCATAAAGGTGCTGGGTGCATTTGATAGACCAAATGGCATAACAAGCCACTCATACAATCCTTCTGTGGTCTTGAAGGCTGTCTTCCACTCGTCTCCTTCCTTGATTCTTATTTGGTGGTAACCACTCTTCAGGTCTATCTTGGTGAAATACTTTGCTTTTCCAATACAGTCCATGAGATCTTCAATTCTGGGAATTGGGAATCTATACCTTATAGTTATCTTGTTTATGGCTCTGGCATCTGTGCATAATCTCCATGATCCTCCTTTCTTGGGTGCCAACACTGTGGGCATAGCACAAGGACTAATACTCTTCCTGATCAATCCTTGATCTAGCAACTCCTGCACTTGCCTGGAAATCTCTTTGTGCTGATCTGGAGTCATCTTGTAAGGTGCCTTGTTTGGCAAAGATGCCCCTAGAATCAGGTCTATCTGATGTCTTATTGCTCTCTGTGGAGGCAATGTAGCTGGTGTACCATCACTGATTATGCCTTTATACTTCTCCAGTATAGGCTGCATTTCTTTGGGAATCTCTGTCTTCTTATCCTGCTGTCCTTCTTTTGGTTTTACTATGATGGCATAACCAATACCATCCTCCTTAAGAGTATTCAGAAACTCTTTTCCACTCACAACCAAGATATTAGGACTCTTTGTCTGAACTGCATCTTCATCTTCTAATGACTGAATTTTATAGGTGACACCATCCTTCTGAAAAGAATAGGCATTCTTCTCACCATCATGTACTGCTTTTCGGTCATACTGCCATGGTCTGCCCAATAAGAGATGGCATGCATCCATGAGTAGTATATCACATAATACCTTATCCTTATAGCCACCTATACTAAACTCTACCCAACTTTGTTCATTCACTACCACATGTTGACCCTTATTCAACCATGTGACTCTATATGGGTTTGCATGAGTAATTCTTTTCAAATTCAGTTTATTAACTGCTTCCTCAGAAATAATATTATCAGTAGATCCTGAATCTATGATAATTTTACATACCTTATTCAAAATCTTGCACTTGATTCTGAATAGTGCTCTCCTCTGGCTTGGTTCAGACTTTACTGGTTCCTTCATCAAGGTTCTCCTTATCATTAGGTTCTCTCCATCTTCTGAGTTCAGATTGATCTCAGGTAACTAGCTGCTGGTTGCATTATCTTGGACATAGTGATTTCTCTTATCACCTCTTTGAGAAGAGGATGTGGCCTTTTCTGGGCACCTATATGCTGGATGACCTAGATTGCCACAGTTGTAACACTTCATGTTGGTGAAATAGGATCCTCTGCCTGATCCTCCTAACCCTCCTCTATTAGATCCTCTTCCTTTGTGGTTTCCTCTACCACCTGACTCCCCACTCTACTCTGTGAGTTTGGATTCTGCTTGGGATCTATTATCAGTATTTCTTACACCAAAACCTCCTTTGTGTCCTCTGTTATCTCTGCCTCTTCCTCTTCCTCTGCTATTTGAGTCTTGTTTCCTCTTATTCTTTTCCTCCACTTTTAGTGCCAGCTGATAGCATTTTTGCACTGTTGTAGGGCACAACAAACTGATTTCCTCTTGTATATTCCACTTCAAACCATTAAGGTACCTTGCTACCTTTATGCTTTCATCCTCCATTACTTTGGACCTTAAGCATAGCTTTTGGAATTCTTCAATGTATGCACTGACATCTAATTCCTTTTGTCTCAGATTTTGTCTCTTCCTGTGCAGCTGTATTTCATAATCTTTTGGCATATATGCTTCTTTGATTTTAGCTACCATTCCCTTCCAAGTAGCTATGGGCTTCTTATCTTCTTTTGCTCTTTTAGTCTGCACAAATTTCCACTAGGTTAAGGTAGATCCCCTGAGTCTGGATTTGGCCACCTTTACTTTCTGTGCCTCGCTTACACCATCACATTCAAAGTGATTTTCAAGTCCTTCTATCCACTCCATGACCAAATCTGGGTCCATTTTCCCAATAAAAAGTGGTACTCCTTCCAATGTTTTACCACTCATTGCTTTCAAAGCTTTCAAGAATGGTTCTTCTTCCAACTTAGGATCAGGTGTGGGCTCTTCATCTTCTACAGATACACCTTTTCCCTTATCCTCAGAATATTTAACTCTCTAGCTGACTTCTTCAGTCTTTTACAACATTAAGCCTAGCTTACTCTCCATTTCTGCTAGTCTTTCTTGTAGGAGTCTATTCTCCTCTTCTTGATCTTCAACTTTCTTTGCTAACTCTGCATTAGTCACCATTTTCTTGGATGAACTAATAGACTCACTTGAACTCGGTGATGACATACAACTCTTCTATTCCTATCTAGGAATAACCCAAATCTTACTGCTCTAATACCAATTTGATAGGGAGGACTCTAGGCTACCTACTCTGCATCCTGTAGGTGTACAAGACTATTTGACAACACTAGCCTTCCTACCAATTCAAAGTGCTAAAAGACATACTCTTTGCAGAGATGGAAAACTCTACTTTTCTGCTTAGTTTGGGACACATACCTTGTCCTCACTGCTTCCAAGATACTGCCTCAATGGCACATAACTTTCTAAGCCCGTTGCCCACCCTTCTCACTCTGTTCAAGGGTCTGGACTGCTTGGTGCTCACTTTCTTTCTCTCTACTTTTCCACCCCTACAAATCTATTTTCCTACTTGTTTATCTAGCCAGACTCCTCACTGAGCTCGCCTAGAACAAGCATGCATTGCCTCTAGCCGGCAATCTGACCACCCCACAAAAGAAAAACAAACAAAGAGCATGACTCTGCTTGATGACCTCCATACTGTATAGTGGGATTTGAAGAATCATCAAAACAGAGTCATGGTTTGCAAAAGAAAGCAAAATTGCAGAAACAGAAAAGACTAATCTACTGCAGAATGGTAAACTGAAAATAGAAAAGAAATACACAAATGATCGAACTACTGAATTTGATTTTTATTCAAAAATTGCCTTTACATCAGAATCCTTCTCAAATCAAAATCTTTTTCTTTTTTCTTCTGCTCAAAGAAACCCCTCATACAGAAAGAATGCTGCTTTTTAAATGTATTCCATGTCCATTACAGGATAGTTCGATCACCAGAACAGTTCATATTCTAACTGCCCGTTCAGTTATGTGGTAACGGCAAGATATCTTGACTTTTGCATTCATGAGAACATTTAGTCCCACATGCACCCGTTCAAGTCAGCCACTGCGGTTTATATATCCGTTAGCTTAGTACACTATTGTCGGCACTTTTGGCGCTGACAACCCCTATCTACCCCCATCGGCACAACTCAAACTGTCGGCACAACCACAACCATGCACTCTGATAGTCCCTTGTCTCACTAATACCAAGTCTTCACCCTTCGTCGGCATGACCACTGTGCATCAGCCTTAAGCCTTAACGCTACGCTGATAGAAGTCCTTGCACCGACGTCCAACTCCATCGGAGTAACACATAGCTGTCGGAGTGACTTTCATAGCCATCGCCGATAGCAAGCCTCATACCGATGACAAGCCTCGGCAACACTTCATCAGACAGACAATTAATATTGGAGTGACAACCACATCCTTCACCGATAGTGATTCTCATGCCGATGGCCTTCACCAACCTTTACCACTCCATCGGGGTAACACCAAGCGATCGGAGACACAACCACAGGCTCTGCCGATGACCACCCTCATGTCGATGGACATCACACATCGGGAAGACCTACCTCCATTGGTGGAACGTTCTCCTTGCTTGCCGATATCCATTATCTTCTCGATGGTTAGTGCCATCGGCCAGACCTGTGTCTTCGGCCTAACCTTCCGATCTCCTCCCGATAGGCATCTCACTCCGATAAACCCACTACTCCATTCACTGGACCATTGAACCTCAACAGCAGTTCAAACGCAAGGTTCAATAGTGAGGTTCATCCTCCAAAAACATGACCGGCTGAAACATTGAACCTCAATAGCAGTTCAAAATGCAAGGTTCAATAATAAGGTTCAACCTCAAACAAAATGATCAGCGATTTCAACTCCACTACACAAAAAGAATGAACCCGTTGAACCATTGAACTTCAACAATGAGGTTCAATCACAAGGTTCAACAAAATGGTTCAACTGCCAAGTTCAACGGAATGGTTCAATTTCAAGGTTCAACGGAATGGTTCAACTGTTGAACAAAATGCCGAACACCTTCAAAATGCTCGAAAAACTCCAAAAACAAAAACACAAGCTGCAAACTAAAAATTGACAAACCAAAAACTATGTATGGCTGCATTGAGCCTTGGTGCTCCTGCACCATTGAAGAACTTGAGTTGCTAGAGGAACAACCTCTAGTGATTAGGCTAGCTCAGCTCATGGAGCTGGAAGACACAAGGAAAGAGGCCTTAAGAAAACTTGATATGCATCAAACCCAAATGAGGAATGAATTTGATAAGAGACCAAGACCAAGGAACTTTATTATTTGAGATTTGGTGTTCAAGTGGAATGAACTGAGAAGCAGGCCTAGAAGGCATTCCAAATTTAATACAATTTGGGATGGGCCTTATGTTATCATAGAGTGCAAAGAAAACAATGCATTTTAGCTGTCCAAGTTGAGCAGAGAGGTGATGTCTATCCCAGTTAATGGGATCCACCTAAAGTATTGCCTCTAAGGATAAAAGACTTTTTTTGTATATAGTAGAGTAGTGTTCAGTGAATAAGTGCTCATGCCCATTTGTTTTCAGCATTTTGTTTTAGCCATCAAGGCCTGTTAGTTTGCTTTCAGTTGAGTTTGTTTGTTTTCTGTTGTTGTTTTCACCGTTGGAGACCTAAATTACAGTGTTTTCTATGTTTCTAAGAAGGACATAGTATGAGTCAATGCCCAATGGATTTTCAAGGAAACTAATCAGATGCTTAGTAGGCAAGCATATAGCAGAAGTCGCTAGAAATGTTACCATTTTTTACCACAGCTCAAAAATTGCCTGAGCAGATATAACATTATAATTTTTTAATTGAGGTTTGATTTACTTATGTTATGAGTTAGATGCATAGCTATTATGTTGCAATGTTAAATGTAGTTCAGTTGTTCAAGAAAGAAGGAAAAGTTTTAGATCAATCATTGCATTGTAGAATAGTGAAGTGAGATAAGTATTTCATTCATCACAATGGTTATTCATTTACAAGTTGAAATACATAAAGGAATAAGTATTTCATTGAAAGAAATGATGATATATCAGATGTCCCACACAAGCTGTGGGTTATAGCTGAACACATGCAAATATAAATAAAATACTATGCATCTAATGAATGAGAAAGGAAAGACATAGCCATCATTGCCTTGTTTTGTTGGTCTTTAAAGTAGCCTCATGTCCTGCTCTTGATCTCAACATGTACCTAAAAAATGTGGCAAGGGTCTTGTTAGAAGCTCCGGTTACAAAAATCCTTTATCTATCAGGAGAGACATAATACTTTGATTATAGTGCATTGATCAAATGAACATCATTGATATGAAGAAGGAACTGAAAAGAAGCAATCATGGAGCATCATTGTTTTTATTCTAATCTATTTGTTTCATGTGTAGGTAAAGGATAAATCATGTAGCTAATTGAAGACATTCAGCATGTGTTGTCAAATGGGCTCCCATAAGGGTCGAGCCCAACATGCTACTTCCCCTTAATCTCAGAAGGGATGAATAGAAAAGAAAGAATCATTACTCACATTCACATGACAAGATGAAGGAATATTGAAACCAATCATATGCATCAGTTCTATTCCAAGACATAGTCATAATTACAGTTTAAGTAATGAAATACAACCATTAAAATGAACTGAACTATAAAAAAGGGACTGCATTTAATACACATGGCAGTTATCATCATTACTTTAGTTGACATCAAAAAAGTGACATTCACAGGTATTTCACTTGTATATCTTTCATAGTATTTTGATGCATTAGAGAAAATGAGAATATTAAGGTACATTGCATCAATTGAATGTCAAAAGTTGCCAGTGAATATTAAGGGCAACTGTATATGATTGTTTGATGATAGCATAACATCAAAAAATAGATATCATAAGTATGCTACAGTGACAAGAGTATGCAATTATTCATAAGCATCAATAGGATGTCATATATTGCAGATCAATAAACATCTTGTTACAAAAAATGACAGTCCAACTGTTTGATACCTCATCTATCATTATACAGAAGAAAGAAGCCATTTGTCATTCATAACGACATGCAAAACAAATGCCAACTATGTTTGCTTTGACTACAATACTATACAAATAAAAAGTCCATGGACATGTAATGATGATACAGAAATGAGAAAAACATATGCTACAAGAAGTACTTGCCACATAAAATAAGGGATCTTAAATGCATCAGGATGAAGAACAGATACACAAGTGACATAGCCATATAGAACATCAAATGAACAACTATAAGGTGTCATTATCATCTCATAGAGAAGTGCTATAAACAGTTAATAAAGGTATTTGATAGAATATATGCTTCAGAAGATCAAAGTGTCAAGATACAGTTCCATGTTTATGAAGGAAAAGAAGATACATCTTCAGATTTTTATGAAATCATATGGTATAATGAGTTACAGCCATGCTTATATCATGCATAGGTGGAGACATTCATTATTTCCTTTCTATAAAATATAGTCAAGGGAATGGGCAAAGTAAACTAGCAAAGAGGAGACACAGAACCAGAGTGACAAGTTACCAGACAAGTAAGAGAAAAGAAAGAAATACATTGTATTTTCTACCAAGGCCATGATAAGAAAAGTGTTTTTGTTCATAAAAGATAAAACCCTTGTTTCAGAATTGGAATCCTTATTTCATTTTCATTCATACAGTGGAAAAAGAGGTTACAGAGGTATTTTTCTACCATGGCCATGACAAAGAGGAATCAGAGTTGAGATACCCATATGAAAGTCACAAACCCTAACCCTTTTTTGTGTTTACAGAAAGAAGAAGACAATACAATGCATTTACAACCAAGGTCATGCCAAGGAATGGCATTTTAATGCTTAAAATGTCAAACCCTTATATGAAAATGTCAATATGTTAAAACCCTATTTCTTTTGCAGTTACAATCAAACAAAAGTGATATAATGTATCTACATGCATAGTTGTGGAGGAGAAGAGGTTCTTGTACACATAAAAGATGAAACCCTCTTTTCATATTGTTAAAAAATCTCAAGAGTTTTGCATCAAAAGACAAAGAAAATGTCACAAGATCATTTATAGGCCATGGCCATTGCAGAGGAAGAAGCCTTTTTCTTTAAAAAAGAAATACCCATGTCTCTTCTTGCAAAGAAACTCTATCTTTTACAGTACTGTAAAGAATTTATAACAAGGAGAAATAATAGCTTACCTTTTAAGTTGCAAAGGAGGAAGGATAGCATGGATGCAACCCCCTCTTTTGAGGGTTTGTTTTCCATTTTTGTCACATTTGCAAAGATTCAACACAGAGAGATCAAAGAACATATGTCAAAAGTTGCACAGAAAGTAAAGAAGAGATATGGCCGCGGCCATTTAAGAAGAGGATGCTATAGAAAGTGTTCCAAATGATAGTAAAAACTCCAAACCATACTCACAAAATTGTCTTCCATTGTTTTCACAAAAGAAATGCAAAAAAAATTTGACCACAGAGATGAGGAAAATGTAGAGAAAAGATGAGAACCATCAAATCCTTGGTGGCATGAAAAGTTGTAGAGCTGAACAAAGAACACAAATCAAAATGTGATAGCTTTTAAGGTTTACTCCTTTGTTTTGATCAATGGGTCGCTCTTCATTTTCCATTTTCACTTTGCAAATACAAGCATCATTGCCTTATCCAAAGTGTATTGTGGTCAACACTTAACAATTGAAGTTCCTAATGATCATGAAGTGGAAGGGTGGACAACATATCACATGATCCTTTGTTTTGCTATGTCAAGGTGGTTAGTATTATGGGCAGATAAGGTTTACCCCTTTTAAACCTTTCAAACTTCCTATGTTGTCAACTCATGGTGTAATCAAAGTGCCTTATAATTATGCATGCGGCTAAGAGTCAACGGTTCTCCCACTTTATGCATTGATCATTACTTCAATTCCTTATATGATTCAAATGCACAGAAAGGTCAAAGCAAAGAACATATGAAGACATGAAATACATGCAAGGTAATGGCATTATGAGAAGCATTAATTTTGACATCTGATGCTTGTATAGGCAGTGAGGTGGCAGGGTATTGACACATGGACATGCATTTATGGGATTAGAGCCATGGTGTTAATCCTTCAAGGCTTTGATTTATTTTTGCAAAATATATAGTAATGTGTTCATCTTTTTTTATGATTTTTATAGAAAATCAATTGTAATACCTTGTGAAATATTTGGCAAAATTATGAGCCAAGTATTGCTTTTTTCTTTTGCAAAAATCAAATCAAATAGGGATATAGATCTAATTGCCACAACATTGTGAAGTTAGTTTTAAGGAAATCATTGATAAATTGCTTTTAAAACTTAACTATTTTTAGGCAATTTATAGGCTAATGAAACAAATTAGATATTCTTTTCGATTTGTTTTATTTAGAGTCATATAGGACAAAATTTGGAGATTTAATGAGCAGGGGAAACCAGCTTTATCGTGGGGACACATCAGGAGATCCTTTAGCATCACGATTTGGCAGTTTGGACTATTTTTTAGATCTTTCATTTATACTTTTCTGAGTAGCTTGAAAATGGACTTGGAGTCTATTTTTAGGAGCTTTTATTCCATCTTTCAGGAGAATCTTCCACAACATATATATCTCAGATTTTCCTTCCTTTTGAGGGGTTCCAATTTAAGTTTTCAATTTTTTAGTTAGAGTTTTAGAGATCAGAGTGTAGAGAGACAAAGTCTTCCTCCCACACTGGGAGTGTTGTACTCATTTATTTCATTGTACTCATTATTCCTTTAGTTATTGAGCAGTAACTTTCCTTCATATTTTGTATGAGTATTTACAAGTTGATCTGATGTTGCTTTGTGATGAAAATTTATCCTTTTCTTTGTCTTAGCTTGTGATTTTCCTTTAACAAAATCTTGTTTAATTCAGGTTGCATGTTGTGTCCTTCAGATGTCCATGTGAAATATTTATGAGTTTAATAAGCTGAGTGTTATGAGGGTTAGAGTTCAATAACCTATTTGTGAGTAAGATCTGTTAAGTAATTCCATCTTCAAGTTAATTAGGATTCATTTCTTTCAGTATATCTTTCTATCCTTTTTCCTCACAAGTCATTAAATTAGGAAATCATAAGGAGAACCATCTCACTCTAGAGATTCATTCTCATTATAAGAGACCCACATCCGAGAATGATTCCATGTTTCAACAAGTAGCTAAGTTTCTATGAGCTTAGAAAGGGTGCATACTTGATTGACAACAATAACACCATTGTTTACACTAACAGTTATAAGGATGAGATTTTGTGTGATGCGATGTTAATGGACACATGCCATAGTCTGTTGCATAGACATTTGCAGTTTGATAGACAAGATGTGCATGATGGAATGAATAAAACATATAAAATAAAGAAGGGAAATAATTTACTTTAAATCCGTTGAAGGATAAAGAGGACAAAGTAGAAAACAATCTAAAAGTTTGTTTAGTTTCTGGAATTTTTTTTGAAAGAGTTGAAGAAAGGAAATTGTTTAAAACTATGACATTCAAACTATACATCTATATTATATTTCAAATGATAGACACTTCAACATCACCATTATACTATTGTATTTACCATGCCTAGTAATAAATTTTAATGGTTTCTATTAAGTGTTTCTTTCTTAGAAGGTATGAATAAGATTGAATATTTTCAACACAATTCTACATGTTTTAAACAAGATATCATTTATATACAATAATTAGACAAAAATAATTGAACTGAGGCATCCTTTATACACCACTCTAGTTGAAATTAATATTCAAACACTCCCCTTAATTTCTACTACAAATGCTTTGCATGTTGAGTGCTCGAACTCTACATTTTTCAATACCTTCAACTCTTACGCATAAGGAATTATTATTGCTTGTTACATATATAAATTTTAATAAACTTGTTTAATAAAAGTAGTTCATATAAAATTTGAAACAATAACAAAATAATGGAAAGCAAAGAAAATATGTAGTATTTTCACGTGAGAAAACACTTTTGTGTAAAAAAATCTAGCACAATAAAAATTTTCATTATTACGAAAACTAAATTATTCTACAATACAAAAATGAATCTTTATGTTACTTCACCTTTAAGAATGTGAATATATAACTAGGCACATCAAAAGTGATTTTATACTTTGTCTGAAATCATGCAAAAGATAAAAATGAGTGCTTTAAAATATGGGCACTAATTTTAAAAATCCCAAACTAATTTCCATTTTTCTCATAAAAATGCACTGTCAGAATAAAAAATTCCAATCACTAGCGAGGTTGATTCCATCCTAACTAATTAATATGGATAGAATACAACACTTATCCAATATTCTCCCACTTCTTTGATACTTTCCATAAGAGCCACACTGTTAAAGTGTAAATTGCTAGGAGCAACCATGCCCATTGATTTCCTACACCAAGAAAAGTTCTTAGTACTCACAACTTTTGTCGATGAATCAACAACATTAGTTTTTGTATCAACTTTTTTGACAATGATATGTTACTTTCAAACATTTCCCTCACAAAATTGTATTGTACTCGAATATGCTTTGTTGAAGCATGATAAGAAAGGATTTTGGCCAAATATATTGCATTTTGGCTATCACTATGAATCCTTACCATCTTCTATTTCTAATGAACTCTTTCAAGATCTTTCTTTGGTTCTTTTTCCTATTTTGGATTCATTATTCCTTCTCTAAAAATTGCATTACAACTATATTCCATTTTCTATTTTCTAGGTTCTATAGGTTATATCCTTTAATGCTAGTCGTATATCACATAAATATACAATTTACTAATTTACAATAAAACATAGTCCTTTCTTTGGAAATACACATATAAGAATTGCAACAAAAAAAAATTAAATGTTTGAGTGAGGGTTTCCTAACAATCCATGTTTCTTGTGGAGTTTTATCTAACAATGATGTAGTGGGTGACCTAGTGATAAGATAACAAATAGTTGGTACTGCTTCCATTCAAAAGTTTTTGTCTAAACCTACACAAAAAATCATACTTCAAGCCTTATCCACCTAATTTCTATTCATTCCTTCAACAACTCCATTTTTCTATGATGTATAAGGAGTGGTATTTTTCCATTTTATTCCACATTGCTTGCAAAAATACTTGAATGCATTTGAGAACTATACTCCACCATTATCACTTGTCAAAACCTTGGTTTTATTTTGCGATTAATTTTCTACCAAAGTCTCAAACTCTTTAAATTTATTAAAAACTTCATATTTATTTCATTGAATATACACCTAGGTCTATCTTGAGAAGTCATTTATATAACTAACAGTGTACATAGATATTCCAAGTGATAGAATTTTCGCTAGTCTAAAAACATCATTATGCACTAAATGTAAAATTCCTTTTGATCTTGTAGCATTACTAGGAAACTTCACGAGTTTTATTTATAAATGCATAGTGTTAACAAAAATCTAAGTCTAAAAGGAAATAAAAAATTTATTTAGTCATACGTTTGGTTTTTAAATCTTAAAGACCTTTCTCTTGAGTATGCCCCATTTGTTGATGTCAAAACATTATCTTTTTTTAGGAAGTGTAGGAGCATAATCTACAATATTATTTACTTCAGAAAGATCAAAGGCATTACATCCACCACTTATAGTTCTTGCCACATGTTTTAATATTCTTCCTAAATGAAATTGTTTTACCATTACCATAGCACCATGAATCATGTTTTAACTATCCTTATTGAATACCATCTACACACTTACACCAATCATTATGCTTACCAAGTTTAGGTTTCTTTCCAAACATGGAATTTGCAAAACACTATGAATGGTTCTAGTTCTTCCATCCTTAAACCTAAGATTCACTTTTTCTTGAACTGTAATAGTATATGTCAAATCATCTCCTAGGGATATAATTTCACCTTCATTAATTTGTTCATATTCACAAAACCACTTGTCATAAGTAGTCATATAAAAAGAGGCACCTAAATCTATTATCCATTTGCCATGGTGTTCATTTGAGATTACAACAACCAAAACTATATCCCTTGAATATTTAGTTGAAGTCTTTGATTTTTTAGAAGAAGCATCTCCACACGATTTACCCTTCTCAACATTTTTAGATTTGCAATCCCTTTTATAGTGCCTTGTTTTACAAGAGTTCAAACACTTTCTTTGACTTTTATCTACAACATTAGATTTACCTTTGCATTTTTATCTCTTGTCCCCTAACTTTTTATCTCCCAAATTATTTTTTGTTTCTTTTATGAGAATAACTTCTTACAACCAAGGCATCCTTTGATTGGTAATCTTCTAAATATTTTTTTTCATTTCTTTTGATAATAGGGATGCTACTAGATATCATCACTCTTTAGTAGTACTTGTGATTACCATTACTAAATTATCCCAATAGTTGGATAAAGAACAAAGTAAAGTCATATATTTCACTTCATCATCCACTTTAATATCAACAAAAAATAATGAAATTACCATAGCATTGAAGGCATTCGGATGTCCAACCATAGAGTCACTATCATTCATTTTCAGTGAATACAACTTATTCAAGAAAAGTTTTCTAGTGACCTTTCCTGATACAAAGTACCCAATTTATCCCATAAGTGTTTTGGTATGGCTTCTATTGATGCATTCAAAAAAAGGAATCTAAAAGGTTAAATCTAATTGATCTCCTTCCCTTCTTATAGATAATTAGTCAATATTCATCCCTCATTCCAAAAGGTTTTGTAGATGACACAAAAATCCTCTAATCTCTATAAATAAGATGAACCTTCATCTTTAGCTTACATAACTCAAAAAAATTCCATTAATTTATTTATCTCTATCCTTATGCTTCTTGTCATTATAATTCACACGTAGATCCAAAGATGCATAGCTTCACTAAAGACAAAGTTTATCACCCAAAAAAATACCACAGCCCTTTAAACAAAACTGAGGCCAAGCTTTGCTACCACATGTAGAGAAAAGGAAACATGATAAACATATATAATAGAAGTAGTGCATATAAAATTTGAAACAACAATAGAAAAATGGAAAGAAAAGATAATATGTATTATTTTTACTTGGGAAAACTATTTGAACTAAAAAAATCTAACATAATAATGTTTTCACTATTGTAGAAACTCAACAATTCTCCATTCTCCAATATAATAATGAATCTCTCTCTTACTTAATCCTTAAATATGTGAGGATATCAATAGGAAAATAAAAATTTATTTTATACATTCCATCAAATCATACAAAATATAGACATGGGTGTTTTAAAACATGGGTTAAAATAGAAAAACCCAAAATTAGAAAATTAATTTCCAATCACTAATGAGGTTTATCCCATTCTAATTATGAAACATGAAAAGTATATAACACTTATCCAACATGAATTGATGATAAAACTTAGTTCTCTTTTATAGTAACAATTTATTAGTAATTAGAATGTAAATACAATTGATTTGGTAAAGCTACAAACTTGTCAACTTCACTTCTTGTGTGCTACCCACATAGGTTCTTATCTTTTTATTTTGATTCAAATAAATTTTGTGTTCTAGTTCAAATTAGACAAAATTTGCATTTAAACTTGTTTTTTTTGGATTCTATAAGATTTTCTTGCATCCAGGACTCCTCATTTCTAGAGTCAATATATGAAAATAAAATAATATAAGGCTAGGATTGAATTCACAACCAATTATTGCTAGTTTAATTATTCATAGTAAACAATGATGGAACATTTTGTTTTATCAAATGAATTGATACCATGTTGACTATATAAATAGAATAATGAATGATGAAACATTTTGTTTAAACATATTGTTAATTGATTGAAATTAAGTTGAAAAATATGTTATTCAACATAAAAGTATATTTTCTTTATTTTTGGAATATAAAAGTAACTCATTTGTTGTAAAACTTATTTAAGTTTATCCTTTTTCAAAGGTTAATTGAGCAAGAGAAATGGTTAGAGCTCAAATGGAAGGCTACTCTTTAGGACTTTCACTTAATGGCTTGGAATAAATCATTGTTGGGATAGAGTTGGCCCCATTAACCCATGTGGAGATTACCTCACTTTATGAGTGGAATGACCTAGCTAATATTCTCTCAATAAACTACTAAAACCAATTAGGGTGGTTGATGATTATGGGAAAACTAAGTGAATGTTATATGATTAAGTTCTGATACCAACAAAATTCATTGAAAAAAAATGAATCTTGTAAAACTAATTAGATGGAAAGATAAACTAAATTCATGTTTATGCATTACACAAATCACTCATTTTTTCCAAGCTACTTTCTCCACAATCTCATATTACAACTAGCTAGTTTAAGTGGAAAATAATGGTTTAAGGCACTCTCAATATATTGGAATAATATGAAACTACCTTATTTTAAGTAGATTCCACATTTGTAGTAGGGATACATGGGTTATGGTGCAAAATGTAATAATCTTCTTCTATAAACCCATAATCACACATACATGTGCACACATATAAACCTTGTCAAGCACTATATAGATTTCATCACAACCCCACCATAAGCATAAACTCAATATCACAACATAGGAATTTCATTAATGTACAAAATAATATAACAAATTCTATTATACTTGTTACCATGTTTTGCACCACAACTTAAAAAAGTGGAAGAGCTGATGCATTACAGTTCATTATCTTAAAGGGAAAATTCATAGCATTTATGGTGGCACCAGTTGTGTAAGTTATCATACAGATTGATTCAGTTTTATTATCTATGCTTATGTAAAAGAAAGTACAAATCAGTTGACATTCATTATTGTTTCAAAGTACTTATCATGGTTTGAAAGATGTTTCTTAATGTATTTCTGTATTACATTCATATCATCAGATGATATATACATAAATGGATCATGTTACAGTGAATAAAGCACAAAAGAGAGCAATAATTGGTCCCACACAAGATGTGGGAGTAGTTGGATCTGAATATCTAATACAATATGCTATGCAACTGTAAAGGGAAAGCAGGAACTGACAAAGCATATAAAGGAGAGGGTGCCAATCATTGCCTGAATACAGAGTCGGTTGATCATATGGCAGTTGCTTCATTTGTTACTGAGCTCTGAAACTATCATAACCTGCATTAGAGGAGAGAGAAGAGAGGAGGTTAGCACTCATGACATCATCTCATCCATACACTATATCAGTACAAACAGAATACATAACACATTGTATGAGATAGTCAAGATCATAAATGTACAGTATTCATCAGTTACAAAGAAGGAAACAATCATGGAACATCATTGTTTTATACTAATCTATTTGTTTCATGTGCAAGTATAGGATAAGTCATGTAGCTGATTGAAGACATTCAACATGTGGTGTCAAGTGGGCTCCCATAAGGGTTGAGCTCAGCATGTTGTTTCCCCTTAATCTCAGAAGGGGTGAATGGAAAAGGAAAGAATCATTATTCATTTACATGACAAATTGAAGGAATAACAAAAGCAATCATATGCATTGGTTTCTAGTTTAGGTCATGCTCATGATCACAATTCAAAACATGAAATGCAACCATAAGGATGAACTGAAAATCATGTAGGACAACACTCAATGCAAAGGGTCAGCTGCCATTATTACTTCAACTACCACTAAGAAACTAGAATTCACAAAAGGTACAGAGCAGTCAAGTTAGTACAGTCATCATTTGCATCTCATAATATGGGAGAGAGAGAGATGTTACTTCATCAAAATAGGTGCAGTAAAATAAAACTTGATTAATCAAATCATGTAGAGAAGTCAAATGCAAAACACATGCCATGTCATCACTCAAAGTATATACAATTACACAACTGATATGAGATACCATAATGATCATTCAAATCATTAGTTTGGGACAACAAAAATCCATAAGATATATGTCATTCTATGGTTAAAGAACATCTAGCTAGATATCCATGAGAAGGTTAAAAGTGTTACGTTCATCAAATAAGAGACACTACTCATTAAGTATCACTTATGTCAGAAACCCTTCCATTGAAGAGTGAGTTTGATGTTACTATCTCAAAGAGTGATAGGAAGTGTGTCATGTTTTCCTATATTCATTATAAACATTGCAAACTGTATACAATGAATGGGCAATCATAATGACAAAGTTACAAGGATATGACAACACATAAGTTCTTGACAGTCAAGATATAGTTACAGGATAGTTGGGTTTGTATTAGGGTTTGGGTGAAGGAATGAGGATAGCATATGTGTCCTTATGAATACTGGTTGAAAGTGAAGTGCAGCCATAGTCTAGAGCTATGAAAAGGAAAATATGCAAGTCCATGTGAATACAAGGAGAAGCCATCGTCTTATGAGCAAAGATGAATAGAATAGTCATATAACCACTGATAATTGTCGTAGTGTTCTCACCCTTGTAATGTGTAGATCAGTCAGAGGTATGTGTGTATATGTATATGTTCATAAAGCTATAGGAAATTGTATGTGGAAGATGGTATACATAGAAACATGTCATCTTAGACAGTGAACTTGGCTGCTAATGATATATACCATGTTCCAATTCAAATATGATCAATGCCAAATGCCATAATGTACAAATGAAGAAAAAAGAATAAGTAGATAAATGGAATGAACAACTATGCATCAATATAATCAACTGAGTGGTCCAATTCAAAGCCAAGAATGCTCAGAGTTCAAATGGAGTGCTAGAGTAGATGTATGAAGTAGCCATGATCAATACAAAAGAGTACAGGAAAAGAGAATAGCTGTGTTTTTCATATTTTATCATGAAGAATAATGCAATCACATACACATGTACTACTACAAGGAGGAATAGCAAAACATTTGTATGTCACCTTGTAGTGATCATCATAAAATCAAATGTATGTAGCCATCAGGTATAGATATAGATGATATAATGCTTTCAGGCCTGAATTAAAAGGACACTCAGAAATAAATATTATTTTATGCATCATTTGGATAAACTGAAGAGTGCATAAATGGAATAGCCAAATAATGATACAGTGAAGAATGAAGCATTCTAAGCATGTAGTCACTGAAAGAAAGCTACGTATGTGGAAAATATACCACTTCTCTTAAAGATTCAGAGAATCCATTTTGATTTCAAGGAGAAGCATCATATGTAGAAAGGAAAAGTGTATTTTCTTCATTACCATGAAAAAGAGATTGCTCAGCTATGGAACAAGTTATAGTCAAAATCTTCCAAAACCCTTGTCAGTAATAGAGCCACATTTTTAAAAAATGAAGTTACAGGAGAAGTCCTCATTGTGCAGAAAAAATAAAACCCATTTCGCATTTTGAAACCCTTGTCTCATGCTTTTGTCTACAGATGAAAGAATTTACATAGAGGGGTCATGACATATATAAGAAATAAAAACTTAAAAGTAATGTGAATGGCAGCTTTTAAAAAAGGATACATATAGAAAGACAGCTTCAGCCATGGTAAATATACCATTTTTCCATAAAGCTTCAAAAACCCATTTCAAATTGTATTAAGAGAGCTCAGCTATAGTGAAAATGGCCACATGTTTTTAACCCACAGAAGCTACAGAATACCATGGAAATGGTAAAAAAACTAGAGATGTGTTCAAGGGTTGGGTCTTTTAAGTGAAACTTATGTTCACAAAGGATGCAGAGCCGAAGAGTGTTCTTTTTTCTTCATTCTCCCTCTCAAATGGAGCTCATGAATGCAATAACAACAACCAAGTATAGACAAAGAATGACAAAGAAATGAATTCATACAAATGCATCATAAATAATATCATGGCATTGGCATAAAATCCATTTTTTCTCTTAGATAATACAAAAACAATCAACAAAATGAATCATATATGTATTAGTTATAATCTTACCTTGATATTCTTTGTGCAAAATGTGTAAAGGATCCATTTGAGACAATAAGAAATCATGCAATGAAAGAGTGCAGACCTTGGTGATGGCGGCGGGTAGAGAGGTCAAGAGCTCCAGAAATTGCAAAGGTCAAAATGAGCCCTAGAAGAATAGGGCTAATGCATTTTGTCATTAGGGTTTCATGAAGCCCTAATTGACATGGTTGATTTTACCATATTATATTTAAAATGGAGCCCTTCACTTATGCCCCAAGGATATTATGACTTGTATTTGCAAATACCTAAGTCCACAAATTTAGAATATGAAGTGTTTAGGTCCCATTGAAATGTTTATTGCATAGGCATTTATGCCTTAAGACCTTTTAAGTCACTCAAAAGGGTAAGTCAATATTATACCTTGCCTTAGGAAGTTCATGCAAAACCAATGAAGGGCAGACCCTTAGATCCTTTTTGATGATATCATATTTTTGTGATTTTATAGAAATCATAATGCCAAAAAAGGTAATATACTTGGCGAATTAAATGCAAATAAAAGCCTTGTAACTTTTGTAAAGGAAGAATAAGATTAGAATCAAATTAGGGATAAAACTGTAAAACTATTTGTAAAGCTTCATTTTAAAGCAATATTTTATAAATTGCTTTAAAATAAAAGCTATCTTATGCAGTAAGGACAAAATAAAGCAAGAAAGATCTTGTTTTCTAGGTTTGGGTGAATTGAAGTAGATGAAGACAAAATAGAAGTTTTTCTAAGCAAATAAAGCATATTTTAAAGCATATCTTGGTGGGGGCCACTTGACAGAAGTTTTTGGTAGTTTGTTTTCTTAATTTAGAGACAGTTTGGTGCTATTTTTGGGAAGCTTTTTCTGAAGCTCAAAAATGGATTTCTTTTATCTATTTTTAGGAGCTTTTTTAGCTTTCTTTGGAGATCTCTTGGAGACATTTATAGGAGAAAAACTTAGTTTTTCTTAGTTAGTTGATACCATTTTCTTCTCTCTTGTTCATAGGTAGAGTTGTTTACAAGTAGTTGGCTCAGTTATTTCATATTGCATTGTACTCCTTCCATTTTAGAATGACAAATTATCCTATTCTATACATTTGGTAGTCTTGATTTGATGTTTTATTGTGACTTTTGGTCCTTTATCATGTCTCAATGCTATTAAATTATAGTTTTTCCCTAGTTGTTGTTTGTGTTTGAATCAAACCTTGTTGCAAATTATTTTAGGGGTAAATAATTAGTGGGATTATGAAAGTTATGTTTGAAGAGCTATTTTGTGAGTGACAAAAATTCATTCAAATTAATTATTAAAGTTTAGTTTCACATTTTAAGTGCATCTCTCTATCCTTTATTCTTAGACAAGTCAATAGTTTAGGAAATCTTATAGAGAACCAGCTCACTCTAGAAATTCCCTCTTGAAATAGATCACCCACATCTGAGAGTGTTTCCATGTTTCAATAGGATAGTTAAGCTTGACTTGACTAGTGGCTCAATCCTGATTGACAACAGTTTTTGGCAAGCCCGGTGGGACTCTGAAAGCATTTTCATAGAAGTTTTTCAATCTTCAAGCTGATGTTCTGGTATACGTAGCAGTGTTCTTGACTTCGAAGGCTTCTTACAAGTATTCCTAGTGACTCTAAGTTTGAATCTACTAGTTTTAGTATGATCAATTGCTGGTATGTTATAAAATTCATCTATTTTCTTGCTTTTATATGAATAAAAATGTTAGATTTTCATAGGCAGTATGAATATCCACCACCATACTATGAAGATGTTGTCTATAAGGCCCCTTATCAGCCATACCAGACCAATCAAGCTATTGTTTCCAATTCCATGCCCCTGTAAAGCCAACATGCACAGTATAATTGCTACCCACCCACCCTTGCTTAGTTTCCTTACCGGCTGTATGCAAGCAGTCAGAATGCTAGTTTTAGTCCAAATACCTAGGATGCTTATCTCATGCCCATTCCTCCCCAATCTCCTAGTTAGTCTTCTTACTAGTTTGAAATTAAAGGGCTTAACAACATGGCAAGACATGTTCTGTCAGATTTTAATAGGTAGATGGAGGAGATTGAGAGGGAATGGGAGTATAAACAACACTAGGAGGAACTGGCTTACCAAGCCTATCTACATGAGCAGGAGTTGGAGGCACAAAGAGCACAATATGAGAAGTAAATTGCAAATATAAAGGGTTATCAGTACCAGCAAGGAGGAAGTTTCAACCAAGACAGTATGAAGAGCCTGATTTGTAGCTGCAAGAGCTGAATCATCAAGTTTACCTTCAACAGCTAGAGCAACCACCCTGTGAGACCTTTATCTCTTATCAGGAGTGGGAGACATAAAAAAGATAGTTTGAAGAAAGTCTTGAGAGAGAGAGACAGCTGCACAAACCAAGCTTTTTCATGCTTGAGCCCAAGCAATTCCTTCTATTCCAGAACAGCCTACTCAAGAAGAGGTACGTAAGTATAAATTTCCAAGTTTCAGACATAGTGAACCTCCTAACTCTCCTAAAGTTGAAATCCCAAGTTTTAAGTAGAATGAAGTTCTTGATGCCTTAAGGTCGCATAATAAGTTTAAAGTACCTAGTTTCAAAAACCCTCACCCCTACCAAGTTGAGGAAAATAACCATGTTCGGCCTAGCATAGTTGAAGATTGGCCCCTTAAGCAACATTTTTCCTTGCAAGAAATCCAAGATCAACCCATAAATCCTAAGTTTTAGTCACATCCAAAAGCTCCACAAGTTTCCCAACCAGATGAATCTGATTGTCCTTTCACCATTCGCCTTTATAAAGATGGACCTATTGTCTTTCAAAATAACTCACTCACCATGAAGGAGGCTAGGAATGCAAATTTATTGCATATGGCTATGGAACATTAGATAGAGAAGAAAAGGATTGAGTAAGAAAAGACTCCTTTTGATGATTCTTTCAACAATTGTACTAATAACGCTCCTTGTTTTGTGAAAGATGATCAACCAAATAAATTAGATGAGAAGCAGGAGGTTGCTGCCATTTGTACTATTTTACAGCTAATTATGAGCATAATACATATGAAAGGGATGATGTTACAAACTCGGTACCAAACCCTCTACATTTTGACTCATTTGAAAATTTTTCTAACAATGTTCAAAAGATGCACGATGACAAGGTAGATAAATTTTAGCATGAGGAGAAAGAATCAACTTCTTTGTTTGATCAATTTCCTGATTTTATCTAGCCAATTGATGGTGATATGCTCATATCAAGGACAATAGTTTCATTGCAACATGAATATCCTCAACCATGTGGTGAGTTTCTGATTGAAGTTGAGCAATCATACATTGAGGTCTTGGATCAAGCAGAGCAATGTTAAGGTAAGCCTATCATGCAACATACATAGACGACCGCAAACATTTACAAGGTAATAAGTTGTTGGCCTTCATTGGAAAAATAAAATTATAATGAAGAGGACATGTTTTGGGATGACCTTAAAAATTTTGTTTCAACTTTAGATGTCAAACAATCATCTTTTGAAGGAGAATATATAGAACAACAAATTGTAGACACAAAAGAGGGTGTTGAAACTCGGGTTTTGATTGAATCCTTTGAAGAACTCCCTTTGTTTGTTAGTATTAATGAGGGAAATTCATATGAACTAACAAAGTTATCAAGTTTGGAGTAGCAAAATGATGACAAGGGGTTGACTAGCAAGCATATAGATGAGAGCATCCTTAATTTGGATAGTAAAGAAACTGACGTACTTGCAAGCATTATCCAAATTGAGCAGAAGAATGAGGCTACATTACAAGGTATGGTCCTTGACATTCCTCCAAGTTCTTAGAAAATTAGTTGGGAAGGTACCTTAGAGTCTATTATGGACCAAGAGGATGATTATGGATTTGATGATATCTTGTGTACTAATATAATTGATGAGTTTTGTGCAAGATTGAGTGACATGTTTTCAAAGGATCTCCTTCAAAAGGTCAAGTTTAAAACAGTGGATAACTAGGAAAAAGACATCGATGAGAATCCAAGTTTCATCCTATCAAGAGGATGCCCTATTAGGGATTTGGCTAATAAAGTGACCAACAAGTCTCAAAGTGTTTTCAATGCCCCTAGGAAAGAGACTGTAGTTGAGGAACATCAGATAAAACTTGCTCATTCATGGCTGATCAGAGATATGTCTGAATAGAGTCAATAAATTCAAACTTTTAGTTATATCCTTCAAGTTGCAGTACAACATTTTATAGGGTGTGTTCTTGTTTTTCACTCCTTATTGTCAGTTTCTGAGTATGAGAAGCATCCTTGGTTGGTTACGAAGGGGAGTTATTTCACTTAAACAGTGAATGGATATGTTTGATCGACATGTTGGCCGATTAGAGTAGGGTTAACATAGTATTTTCAGTCAATAAGTGCTTTCTACACATTCACTTTCACTTAGTTTTTGTTTCCCTAAGTGCTACTGCATGGGTTTTCTAGCCATCAAGGCTTGTTAGTTTGTTTTTTGTTGTGTTTGTTTTTAGTTTTCTATTGCTATCTGGACTATTGGAGAGCTGAATTGCAGTGTTTTCTAAGTTTGAGAAGGACAGAGTATGACTCAATGCCCAATGGATGTTCAAGACAACTGAGCCAATGCTTAGCAGGCAAGCATATGGCAGAGGTCACTAGAAATGTTACCATTTTTTGCACCACAGCTTAAAAAATTGGTAGAGCTGATGCATTGCAATTCATTATCTTAAAGGGAAAATTCATAGCATTTATGGTGCTACCAATTGTGTAAGTTATCATATAGATTGATCCAATTTTATTAGCTATGGTTATGTAAAAGAAATTACAAATTAGTTGACATTCATTTCTATTCAAAGTGCTTATCATGGTTTGAAAGATGTCTCTTAATGTATTTTAGTATTACATTCATATCATCAGATGAGATATACATAAATGGATGATGTTGCAGTGAATAAAGAAAAAAAGAGAGCAATAATTGGTCCCACACAAGCTGTGGGAGTAGTTGGATCTGAATATCTAATACAATATGTTATGCAACTGTAAAAGGGAAAGTAGGAACTAACAAAGGATATGAAGGAGAGGGTACCAATCATTGCCTAAATTTGGAGTCGGTTGATCATATGGTAGCTGCTCCATTCATTGTCGAGCTCTAAAACTGTCATAACCTGCATTAAAGGAGAGAGAGAAGAGGGGGGGTTAGCACTTATGACATCATCTCATCCATACACTATATCAATATGAACAGAATACATAACACATTATATGAGATAGTCAAGATAAAAAATGTACAATATTCATAAGTTACAAAGAAGGAAACAATCATGGAACATCATTATTTTATTCTAATCTATTTTTTTCATGTGTAGGTATAGGATAAGTCATGTAGCTGACTGAAGACATTCAGCATGTGGTGTCAAGTGGCCTCCCACAAGGGTTGAGCTCAACATGATATTTCCCCTTAATCTCAGAAGGGATGAATGGAAAAGAAAAGAATCATTATTCCTTTACATGAAAAACTGAAGGAATAACAAAAGCAGTCATATGCATTGGTTTCCAATTTAGGTCATGCTCATGATCATAGTTCAAAACATGAAATGCAACCATAAGGATGAACTGAAAATCATGTAGGACAACACTCAATGCAAAGCGTTAGTTGTCATTATTACTTCAACTACCACTAAGGAACTGGAATTCACAAAAGGTATAGAGCAGTCAAGCTGATACAGTCATCATTTACATCTCATAATATGGGAAAGAGAGATGTTACTTCATCAAAATAGGTGCAATAGAATCAAACTTGATTGTTCAAATGATGCAGAGAAGTCAAATGCAAAACACATGCCATGTCATCATTCAAAGTATATACAGTTATATAGCTGATACGAGATGTGATAATGATCATTCAAATCATTAGTCCGGGACAACAAATATCTATAAGATATTGTAATGTCAGAAAATGTCCCCTTGGGGGCTTTTCCCTCAAGGTTTAGCTCCTGAGTCCTTAGTATTCATTTAGGACATTTTAGTTCATATTTTGGCTTCCCGGTGGAATGAGACCTAGGTTCCATGGTAAATTGGACCTAGGTGGACCCCTTGAGCTATACCCTATCCAAAATAGAGGGGGAGGACTTCAGTGCCCTCCCCCTAGTCCTACCCTATTTTGGGGCAGCCCTAATTTCTAGGTGTCGATTTATGACTATTATTTGGTTATTTTTCTGACACGGTAAAGTTTGATTTTTAAAATCTTGGTGGGAGTGCTTGTAGTTACATATATAAGCAAGCTTAGGCATTCATTTGGAAACTAGATTTCAATTAGATGATCATTGTGTACTCTAGGCATTTTCAAGGTGATTCAAGGCTTCTATTGTGTTGCAATAACAAACTTGTGTGTTTTGTGTGTTAATACTTGCATATTTGAGCATCAATCTCCTCATGGCATGAAGAACATCTTCCTCCATGAGAGCTTCACTACAAGGTGACATAATATTGTGTTTTCATCATTGATTCCTTTGGTTTTTGCCTCTGCCTCACAAGGGTACACACTCTTTTATCTTATAACAGTGTTCAGAGACTTAAGTGTCCTCTAGGGCTTAATTGAGGCAAGACTCTAAACACCACAACACCCAAACCAAGTCTTGTGATTATAGGTTACAGGTGTCACGTTTGGGAAAAGTAGAGTTGCAGAAAGGATCGGTAGACATCAAGGATTTAGGATTTGAGGAAAAGTCAGACAAAGGAGCACTTCTAGGACTTGGGTGCTCACTCCAGTGTCCTCTGTAGACAGATCTCTGATAACAAAAGTTATAGGGCTGATCAGTATCGGAAGGAGGTCTGGATTTCACAAAAAAAGTAGGTACCTTGGACTTGGGTGCCTGCTCTAGTGTCCCTAATTGTTTCACTTAGGAACCCCCAAAAAAGGGTATTCTGTGATTTGATATTTTATTCCTGTGTGCAAGAGCTTTTTTCATCTTTCATTAATTTGTTGTTGTATTTGCATAATTAGGGTTTTAATGGTTAATTGGACATAAGAGAAGGAAAATTAATAATTAAATTCCCTAGTCCAAGTTTCCCTACATCTGTAAGTGGCCTAGGGTATGATAGTGCTCATCACTCAACCTTAGTGTTGGCAAGAGACACTATATGGATTCATGATTGTTGTCATTGATGGAAACAAAGTTCATCCCACACATCCGCAAGACATGGTGTGTCTCTACCGGAAGTCAGAATGAAGATTGTTGTGGTCCGGCAAACAAGAACAGAGCATGTGGCAAGCTTCGACAGACAGGTCCAGATCTCTCAGAGAAAGTATCTTGGTGAAGTGTGGATTTGGGGAAGTCAAGAGGACTACCTTGAGTGGTATATTCCAAGGATTTAGCCTCCGGTGATAGATGATGAAAAAGATATGAATAGTTGAGTACCGGATTCCTGAGTGACAGTGTGAATAGAGGAAGAACTGATTGACAGAACATCAGACTACTTATTGGATGTGTTACTGATGATGGTAAAGGTTATGAAGGCATGAATCATGTTTGGTTGACATGATTAATGATTTCTACAAGCATATACTTGATCCGCATTACTTGATATGCAAGGATTCAACCGATAGATCAGAATTAGTGAAAAGATTGACTATTCCGGGTGCCGATTAGAAAGGTGATGAAATTACTTGTGTGGATATATATACATGATGGATTTAGTTGTGAGAGTTGTTGTTGTGTTGAGTTATGTGTGAATAAGAGCAGAAGTATAGAGTAGAAGCAGTAAGGAAGATTCGGTATGTAAAGAAAGCAGCATAAGAGAAGAAGAAAGATGAAGTGCAACAGATCAATGTACTGAACCTAACCGGAACTGAACCCCAGCATATGTAGATGCTTCTATATCAGTTCAAGTATTGTATTACATCCCTTTTGTAGACAGTGAGTCTCTTGTAGGCAGTGTGCCTCTTGTGAGCAGTGTGCTCAGGTAGTGAGCCCTAATTAGCCAGTGCCATTTTGTTTTTCCTTATTCTTCTAATAGAGAATAATCTTTGGGTTAATCACCCTGGGGTTTTCTCCCTTAACTGGGTTTCCACATCAAAAATATTGTGTCATGTGTATCTCTATTGCATAGATATGTTTGCTTATTTGAATTAATGTTGCATTGATCAATAAGAAAGATTAGAAAGAAGAAATAATTAGGATAACTAATTCACCCCCCTCTCAGTTATCAACAATTGGTATCAGAGCCAAGTTCCTCCTAAATAGAGTCTAACAGCTTGAGGAAGATCTTGGAATTAAAATGGATACATATGGTTTACGGGAGCAACTCAAGACTGCCCTTGAAGATCTTGAACAGTCAAACTCTGAAGTCAATGAACTAAAGGAAAGACTCAAACAGGCTAATGATTTCATGAGAGAACTAAAAGACAAATTAAGTCTCTCTATGAAAAAGAGAAAGGAACTGCTTCAGCAATTGGCAAGACAAAGTGAAGCAAATAATGCAAATGAAGAGCTAACTGAGAAAACCAAGTTATGTGAAAAGTTATCAAAAGAAGTCATTATGGTAAGACATGAAATGGAATCAGGAGTTATAAAGTTTACCTAGGAGATTGAAGAGAAAAGAAAAACTGAAGATAATCTAAGACAATCTCTTAAGGAGAAATCAGAAGATTGTCACTAGATGGATAAAATTATTAGACATCTTGAATCTGATCTTGAAGATGCTAAAGATAATGAAGAAAAACTTGAGGATCAAATTGTCTCTCTCAAAAGGGATCTTCAAATAGCAAATGAATATAAAGAGAAATTCAAGATAAGTTTTGCTCAACTTGAAGTTCTTCTTAGAAGTCAAAAGAGGGCAGATGACAAGTGTGGTTTGGGATATGAGAAAGGAGAAAGCTCTGGATCCGGTCAGAAGAATTTTGAATTAGAAAATCCAAGGAAGAGGCCTAGAAGACCTCCGGTAAGACATCCCAATGCTCAAAGATATCCATCCTTCAATGGATACTGCCACAGCCGCAATCACTTTGGTCACAAAGCTAATCAGTGCAAAAAGAGAATGAATCAGACTAATTCATCCTTCTCTGGACAGTGTTTTAACTGCAAAAGGTATGGTCACAAATCTCATGAATGCAAAAATTTGCAAATGAACAAATCATTCAATGGTAGATGCTTTGCATGCAATAGAATAGGTCATATGGCTAATCAATGCAGATCAAATGGATATCAGTCAAATATGCAAAGAAATGTTGTTTGCCAAATCTGCAATAGATCCGGTCATAGTGCAAAATTCTATAGAAGTAAGAATCAGGACAAAAGAGGTCTGGTATATCATAATCAGAATTAAGATAAGGGTAAACAAAAAATGAATGTTGATGAAGTTAAAAGTGAGATGAGCAAGATTTGGGTGAAGAAAAGTATAGAGAATGTAGAGGTTGGATCTGCACCAGACTCTGGTGCTGATATTCCCTCCGAAAATTAAAAAGTGAGCTCTAGCTCAGGGGGAGACACAAAGAAAACCCTGTTCCCCCAGCCAGTCAATTGGTGCTGAAACTGGCACAAGAAGAGTTGTGGATTGAAGGATTCATAAGGGAAACATTCAAACAAACTATGGTTAAGATTTGGTAGATCCGCAAGTTGTTTAAAGATCAGGATTGATCCGGTTCTTCAAGTGATCTGAATAAGGCAAAACTGGAATAATGTAGGTTGAGCATTTATTGCAACCTGATATTAGGGTTTGCGGAGCAATATAAGGGTTTTCTCATTAATTACTTATTCATTCTGCACTCAAGAAGAAATGAAAATTGGAGCTCTGCAATGAAATTCTCCAAGTTCATCGAAGATCATTCGTAGAAGCCATTACTTCCAGAAATCAATCCAACCAACTGTTGTGCCTTGCACACACACCCCATTTTGACAAATGGAGACCCCCTCTTTTGCTTTGGCTTGGAGTCTAGACCTCTCTTGCTTATGATGATGAGAAGGTCTTGGAGAGCTCAAAGGAGCCAACTGGAGCCGTCTTGGAAGGATGTACACACAGATATGCAGTATTGATCCAGAGATGCAGAATCGACATTCTATCAACCAAATTGCTGCTACACATGCAAAAGGAAGTCAGTATGATGTCCAAGATGATAAAGATGAGTCTCAGGAGCTAAAAGACATAGAAGATCATGCCAAATCACTATTGTTCTTGCAGATCTAGTCCAATGTCCTAGTGATCCAGTCCGAGGGTCATAACTCCTAGCTATTTTATTAGAATTTAAACTTCTTGGACTTGTTGGAAAGATAAACCGGTTGTCTAGTTTGAGCTGCCTGGCTACTTAGGCTTAATGCCAGGCTGCCGATAGGTTTCGAGCCCCCATTCCACTCTAAAGGCCTCCGAAAATGCAATTTACTACGATGTAGAAAATACCAAAAATTATATTTTTGATATTTTCCCCAAAATGCCACTCAAATAACCTTGGATCGGATCACCAAGACATGCATACAGTTGTCCCAACAGGCCAGTCATCAAGAATCAGTCTAGAAAGTATCCAATTGGATATATCTTCACTAATAAAGTGCCGAATACTCCTTTTTCATCTAGTCAGCACTTGGAATCCCGTGGATCCACATTAGCTCAAGTTTTCAAGTGTCATGTGACTCTATTTTGGCTTTATTAGGCCTTAAAAATTGACTTTTCATCATGTATAACCAAATGGGTATCTATTTTGTCCAGATTTAATGTATTTGCAACCTGTATTTTGTCTTTTTCCTACGAGACAAAGGCAAATCCGAAAATGTAACAAACTGATGTATCTTATTAAATGCCATGTAATCTGGACCGTCGGTGTTGAGTTAATCTCTACCGTTCATTAGAAGGCTAGGATATGCTGCTTTCTATATAAAGGGCTGCCATTTCCACTTTTGTAGAGAGAGATTTTGATGCCAAATTGTTGACTCTATGCCATTTGAATTAATACAAAGCAAGTTTCTGCAGCATTTCTGAGAATTTGCATCTTGTTTCAATTCATTGTGGTCTTCATGGTTTGCTTCTTGCTCTCCCATAGTTAGATTAGTTATGCTTTTATAATGTTGATGGTTTATTGCAGTATTTGATGAATGTTCTAAGTCCATACTTTTAGTTGTTTGCTGATGGTAAATAACTGTGCAAAGTTAGCCTGGGCTCATTATTTGTGCTGAAGTTCAACTTCATTTTATGAGTTAAGTTGCGCCATTTATTGGGTATTTAACGAATGAATGTGGTTTGAAAATCTTTTCGACTTCCATTGAAGATAGCACCGTTTTCTGCAGCACTGTAACACCCATTTCGGTTTGGTAACTCAGAAAACTGGTTTGAAGTCTGGAATATTCGTCTACTAAAGATAACCCTTGCATTGTGAATGTCACTTAGGATTCCTTCTAAACCCTAAATCTTTTGCATTTTCTTTGAAACCAACGTTTAGTTGTTAGGATAGAAAGTTTCAGCAGCATTTCACCTTGTATATCAGCTGAAAATCATAGTAGGGTTTATGTGTATTTGTTGTCTCAACCTCGAAGATTTGCAGACTGCATGTAAGACCCCTTGTAGGTACAGCTAGAACATAACCATTGAGAAATTCCAAGCAAGCTAAGACCTAGCTGTATTATCCTTGGAGTAGTCTTACCTAGGGTAAGATACTTTTCAAGAGAGGTGTGAAACCAGCAATCACACCTACGTTGTTGCGTGCTAAAAACACCATCAACACCAACTTTGTGAAACCAAAAGGCGCAAAAGGTATTTTCCATTTTGAAATATCTCATTGCAAATCTCTTGATAATGGGTACTCTGAATATTGTAAAGATTTCTGATAGACCTCGCCCTACATTTGAGAAACATCCATACAAATCCTTGGAGGTAGATCCCCTAGGTGCATTTTCCAGTGTTCTACATGGTGTTTTGCACACCGAAGATATTAGGGTTTATATACACGCAAATGTTGAAGAGTTTGGGGAATTCAAACTAAGAGATATCTATCACAAACAACTATTAGATGACTCATTTGAGCTCAAACCCCAATACAAGGGCATCCGGAACAAGCACTTTGCACAATACATACATTTCCCCTATTTTACAGAGGATGAATGGGTTAGGTACATTTTGAGCAGAATACATGACAACTTCATGTGGTTAAATGGACCATTTAAGATCACTAAGGATGCCATCAGGGTAGTTACCAGATTACACTCATTCGGTGGGATTCCTGTTCTCAAATCTGTAAAGAACCAAACTGTGAGTGAGGCTACCGGATCTAAGTTTGACAAAAGAGCAATGACATTAGATGACATCACTGATCCGGATGTCAAGTTGCCTCCATGATCATTAGATATAAGATATATCATTCTAGCAGAGAAAATTCTATACTTGGAACTGCCATCTATACAGCTTATGAAATGTTACGAAAGGATGCAAACTATGATCTTTGTCAGCTTCTCCTGAACCAACTCTTGGAGAATCTGTTGAAAATCAAGAAAGACAAAAAGAATTCATTCAAGTATGGTGGATTAATTTTGTGCTTATTCTTCTACTTTATGAATGAGCTTCCCGGATCTAGTGGCTGGGTATGGGAGAGTGATAGGCCAGTAGCTATCCAAATCAGAGATTATTTGCATGGACTTGGTGATAACCAAGCACAAAATATAGCTCTGTGGGGATACTTCAAGAACTTTCAGAACATGATGCAAACAAGAGAAAGGATTCCCCAGTCTCTTGTTGAGAAATACAAAGACACAATCTGCTTTATGGTAGAGACTGATCAGTGTCTAATGGAGGCAGTAGAACCAAGGATAGTCTGGATCATGCCCATGGGGTATGAAGTTGATGAACAGATTGTGGAGCTGCATGTTCAACACATGCTAAGTCAGCCAAATGATCCAAAGGCAGAAAGGTTTGGAACCTTTGAGGAGCTGAGTGTAAATATTCATGTGGAACTCAGAGAACCAGAGATGAAAAGGAAGGTGAGAAAAGAAGTAGAACATATTGCCCAAGGCCTTGGCATCTCAAAGGAGGCACTTGATGCCCATAGGGAAAAGAGACAAAAAGCTGAGGAAGAGAAGAAAGAGGTAGAAAAGGGAAGCAAGAAAAGTGCTCCAATAGAAACTTCAACCCAGACCAGGTCATCAAAGAGACCAGCACCTGTCCCTGCTAAAAGCTCAAAACTAGAAGTTCAGGCATCTGGTAAAGGAGAGAAAATGTCAAAGATAAAAGCCACAAGGGCTTATGCAAGTCAAAGGGATGAAGAGGAAACCGAATCAGATGAGGAGATCAAGAAACTAAAGAAGAAGAAGAAATCATATGGTCAACACTCTACCGGTCAAGGAGAAGAAGAAAAGGAAGAGGAATTTGTTGAAAACCCCACTCTCTCTTTAGATGATGTAGTAAAAGCAGTCACTATGGATGGCAACCAGCAACCCTTAATAGAATTCTATGATGATTATAATGAAGCAGATAAAAAGATTCTGGAGGAAGCCACAGTTAAGCTTTTGAACATTTACAATAAAGCTTTTATTGAAATCATCTCTCTAATTCCTAAGAGTCTTGAAAAGGGGTTGGAAATGAGAAAGACCAATGCCATGGCAAAAGACCTTGAGATCCAAGAACAGATAGCTATTCAGCTATATCCTTCAATTGATCCCAAGACAATGAACATGGTATTCAAAGACTGCAAGGATGAATTCAGGAGAAAAGCAAGGATGAATCAGCTCATGCTTGGTGAGACTGACAAGGTAGCCAAGGACACTGAAGAGATTCTCTAGAAAACATTCAAAAGATTTAATCTCCCTATTATAGAGGACTTGGGTATTGATTCCTCAACCACAAAACTAAGAAAATGACAGAAGAGGTGGGCCCCGAACAGACAAACATTTCTCCTCCAGTTTCCCCTACAGTCTTTGGATCTAAAGGAGAAGGAAAATTACAGGAGAAAGAAGTAGAGGTGAAGGAAAAAGAAGATGACAATGCTAAGATTGTAGAAGGAGAGAAGACTTCAGTAGAGAAGACCACAACTGCTAGTGGTGAGAATATAGAAGGAGAGAAAACTCCAAAGGATAGCTCCAAGACTGCAGAAGGAAAGAAACATCTGTCTCCGGCAAGAGACACTGCACAAATTGTCCAAGAATTCCTGAACAAAGAAATAATGGAGATTGATGAATTGGAGCTTCTACAAGGTCCATTCAATTTTGATTCTTTTTCTCCAGTACAGACAATGAAGATAGCTTCATTTGCTAATGCTAAGGCTAATGAAAAACTCCTAAAGTCTCATATGGAAGACTGTGAGATGATAGAAGCTACTTTCAGAGTGCTAGAAAAGATTATGCCATCATTTCAAAAAGATCCCACAGCCTCCTCTTCCGGTAATCTCAAAACCTTAGTCAGCAGTGTTAGTACACATTTTGATTCTCTAGAAAAATCAGCTGAAGAAAAGGTCCAGAAGGAGTTTTTGGATAAAAGGTTCTCTGAGGTACAGGGTTTGATCCCTAATGATAGGAGAAACATGAACATTGGGATACAGAGCTTAGAAAATGCTCTTAAGGATGGCGGTGAAATATACAAATTTTGTATCTCCTGGTCCAAAGTAACAGTGGAGATTGAGAAGAAAATAAAAGAGCAAGAGGACAAACTACTAAGCTTGTCTCAAAGTTTTGATCCTCTTTCATCCTCCATAATAAATCACAGACTATTGCAATCACAAATGCAATAAAGAATTTTGAGAAGGAAAGGAAGAACATAATTAACCAGATGGGTGAACTTAGGAGGATTATTATCTCTAAGTTAGAGGCCATGCATGAGGCCATAAATGATGCTCAAATTACAGCCCGGACCAATGATCCAATAGATCTTAAGAAGATAGAAGCATTTGCATTCCTGTTGAGTGGTCACATCTCAATTTTGGACAGGATGAAGCAGAGTTGGGTGACGGAAGTTGTACACTTGAAGAATACTTTTTCAGACATACTCAAGTATATGTAAGTACAACTTGTATATATATACTTATGCGGCTAAGTATAGTTAAATTTTTGAAAATTTTGGTATGCAGACCCTACCTTTTGCCATTGATGTCAAAGGGGGAGTGAGGAGCAGTGAAAAATGAGGAATCCAACTAAGGGAGAGCTCCAAAAAATGTATATAAAGATAGAGCATCAGCCAAGGGGGAGCATAGTGTAAACACTTAGTCATTTTTCACTAAGTGTTGCCATCAATGCCAAAGGGGGAGATTGTTGGCAAGAGACACTATATGGATTCATGATTGTTGTCATTGATGGCAACAAAGTTCATCCCACACATCCATAGGACATGGTGTGTCTCTACCGGAAGTTAGAATGAAGATTGTTGTGGTCCGGCAAACAAGAATAGAGCATGTGGTAAGGTCCGACAGACAGGTCTGGATCTCTCAGAGGAAGTATCTTGGTAAAGTGTGGATTTGGTGAAGTCAAGAGGACTACCTTGAGTGGTATATTCCAAGGATTTAGCCTCTGGTGATAGATGAGGAAAAAGATATGAATAGTTGAGTACCGGATTCCTGAGTGACAGTGTGAACAGAGGAAGAACTGAGTGACAGAACATCAGACTACTTTCTAAATGTGTTACTGATGATGGTAAAGGTTATGAAGGCATGAATCATGTTTGGCCAACATTATTAATGATTTCTACAAGCATATACTTGATCCGCATTACTTGATATGCAAGGATTCAGCCGACAGATTAGAATTAGTGAAAAGATTGACTATTCCGGGTGCCGACTAGAAAGGTGATGAAATTACTTGTGCGGATATATATACATGATGGATTTAGTTGTGAGAGTTGTTGTGTTGAGTTATGTGTGAATAAGAGTAGAAGTATAGAATAGAAGCAGTAAGGAAGATCTGGTATGTAAAGAAAGATGAAGTGCAGCAGATCAGTGTATTGAGCCTAACCAGAACTGAACCCGAGCATATGTAGATGCTTCTATATCAGTTCAAGTATTGTATTACATCCCTTTTGTAGATAGTGAGTCTCTTGTAGGTAGTGTACCTCTTGTGAGCATTGTGCTCAGGCAATGAGCCCTAATTGGCAAGTGCCATTTTGTTTTTCCTTATTCTTCTAACAGAGAATAATCTTTGGGTTAATCACCCCGTGGTTTTCTCCCTTAACCGGGTTTCCACGTCAAAAATATTGTGTCATGTGTATCTCTATTTCATGGTTATGTTTGCTTACTTGAATTAATGCTACATTGATTTATAAGAAAGATTAAAAAGAAGAAATAATTAAGATAGCTGATTCACCCCCCCCTCTAAGTTATCAACACTTAGATCCTTGAATGTAAGGTGGAAAGCAGGATTTAAGCATCTAAGCATTAGAACATTAACAAATACAATTCCCCCCTAAACATTTTGGTGAACCCGTGTTTTTAGACTTAAATTGCAACTTGATGAGTGTTTTTCTTCAGATTTGGATTGATTTCATTCATTCATTTGGTCATTTATTTCATTGCATCGAGAAAATTTTTTAAAAATTGGAAAATTTGATAAATACAAAAAAATGCATTGTTTGGCTTACTAAATTGCATCAATTCTTCCTAAATTTTCCTAATTCATGATTTTTACATCAGATCTGATATAAACTACAGAAAAATCCAAAAATTCAAAATTTTACCCTACATTTTCATCATTTAATTGCTAGGGTTTTGTGGAAATTTTGACAATTTTATATAACGTAGTAATTCCAAAATCTAGGGTTAGTAGACAAAATATTTTATCAGATTTTATACTGATTCTAGAGGTTCATTAAAATTTTTATTTGGCTGTAGTCTTGCATTTTAGTGTGAATTTGCATTTAGATTTAAAATATTTGCATTTTAACATAGAAAATTTCAACAAAAACTAGCAATTTTGATGCATTTTCATTAAATTTGCATGGCCATTTTGCATGTTAAGGCTTGAAAATTATTTTTCGATATGAGATTAATTCAATTTCATCATAAATCAGACTTAAATTCATTCACATAGAATTTTATCCCAAGATCTCAAACCTAGGGCTTCAAAAACAACAATTTTCACTAAATTTGGCCTTATCGACTCTCCAAACATGCACCATAGGAGTGTTGTGAAATGTTTTTTTGCATTATTTTTCTATTATTAGTGTAATAATTTTATTCCCCTCATATAAATCTTCACAACAGCCCTTTTATCGGGCTCTTGTAGTGAAAATTGTGCAAAAAACCACACATTTTAGCTATTTTGGCCCTAAGGTTTGACCTAGTTTGCACTTCAAGTGTGTTGTGATCAATTTTATGGATTGAGGTGACTGATATTATTGATATTATTTGTTTTACCTCCTAAAATTCCATACAAAACCCCTTTTTCTAGGTCTTGGAGTTGAAAAACCATGAAAAATTGCATATTTTATTATATTTTCATTATGGTTTTACCTTAAGTGGCACTAAAAGCGTGTTGTGTTGGGTATTTTTGCATCAAGTGGATGTTATTGCTGATATTACTTGCTGTCCATTATCATTTTCCTCACAATACCCTTTGTTATGCCCTTTTGCATTGATTTTTGGTGAAAAAAATGCCTATTTTGACATATTTTCACTATATTTTGACTTGGCATCATCTTGGATTTGCATCAAGAGTGTGTTGGGAGTGATTATATTGATTTTTTGGACTGATATCAGACATATAACTTGCTTCCCTTGACTAAAAAACTTACAACACACTTTGGTTCATTCATTTGCATTGAAAAAAGTATAAAAAATTAAGCATCTAGGTCATTTATTTTGCATATAGTTTTGCAATTGTATTTTGCATACTTTTGGAAAACTGTCAAAATATGATTTTACATTCATTTGGAGACATATATAATGGCTAATTATTTGGAAGAATTTTTTGCATACATCATAGACATGGATCATTTCTCTAAATTCACTGATAAATATCCTCAAGTTTTGGAACAAATAGCACACATTCATGATGTTGATCTCTCTATGTGCTCCACATAAAAAATTCTTTGCCATATAGGTGACTTTAATAGCTTCACAACTCTCATGGGAATATACCCTTCGATATTGGATGACCTCACTAAATTCATGATCAATAATACATATACTAGTGATGATCTTAAAATGTTAGATGAAGCCTTGGACGATTTTATGGGAAATTCTACTATGGAACCTATTGATAAAACATGTGATGATGACTCTGGTTTACCTTATGATCCCTCTCCAAATATTATTACCCCTCATGAGGACACTTTGATGCAAGATGATGATTTCATTGACACATCTATTAACATCACATCATCAAGTCTTCATTCTAATGCTCACTCTGACCAAGATGAAGTGTTAGCAAATGAAGAGCCATCACCAGTTTGCCATTCCAATGCTCTCCCTGGCCAAGAGAAAGCATTAGTGAATGAAGAACTCCCTTCAATAAAGACAATTCCATGGGTAGACAATGAGCTTTCATCTAACAACAATAAAAACTCTATTACAATGCATGAAACCTTTATGGATCATCCTACCAATCTTGCTCCTTTAGTTGATTTTTCATATACCTTGGATATCACTGAGGAAAAGAAGACCTTTAATGTCCCTCCTTTGATTGAATATTCAATTCATTCAAACATCACTAAGGATGTAGTACTAGTGGATGAGGAGAAGTCTCTCACATTGAATCCCTCAAGGATGGATGTTGAGATCACTCAAAATAATTTGCTTATCCCACCACCTAAGAGGATAGAAAATATGTGTACTAATGAACTTCGACAAGAAAACATTCCACCTAACATTGAGTCAAACCAAGAAGCATTTAAGAATGAACAAAATAATAATTATAAAGACTTGGCAATAGTACCTTATGTTTGTAAATGGAAAGAGAATGATTTAATTGTTGATGACCTCTAGCCCAAAAGGGGCCCTACAGGTAAGTATCTCTAATCTTTTATTTCTATCATGATGTGCTTCCCTTGTGATGTGTTATGTGTTGTTTAGGCCTCCTGGGATGACCTTAGTTTCTCCCGTAAGGTTTGGGATACCAGGAGACTGCCTCTGTTGTGACCCTCTTCTATTTGTATCATCATTCTTCTATATTGCTCTCTCTCTGATTTCATTGTTGAGTGTTGTGTCTTACAGACTTAGTGTAGTGGTTGGTGACCTAGGGGCACCCTCCTAAGTGATTCTCCCTAAGACACTTGTTTCTCATATCTTATTTATTGTTTTCCTTCCTCTAGTGTTTCCATCGAGCGGGTGGATGATGAAAAACATTTATACTGATGTGGACCTACTGTCCCTTTCGAGAGAAATAAAAAAATTGGACCTAGTTCCTAATATGATGATGGGGTTGTATGTTTTATCTGACGCTTGGCTAGTGGAAGCACTCGTGCTTTCCTTGTAGTGAATTTTATGATGTTTCTATCTCATTTACAAACCTTAACAATATTGCTACTCTGTGCACCTTTGTTTGCCTTTGAATCTAGCTTTGGCAGTACTCGATTCAGAGAGCTTTGTGATATAGCCCCTGGTTATCCTTGAACTTTGAATTCATTATATAACCTTGGATCTTTGTGTGGTTAATCATATGCATTGATGTTGTTATTTATCATGATGTTGTAGACACTAACATGTTTCTTGCAGGGATATGTTTGTGGCAACATTTAGCGATCATAAAGTACATGTCACCTCTGGGGGGCATGGGATTTGTGAAATTTGGTGTTCATTTGTGTGTTTTCTTCCTACCTTAACATGCTTGATATCGATAACTGATATCAACCACCTTAAGGTGGGGGTATATATAAGGTAAGCTATCTATTGTAGATGTTAGCAATGTGCTTGTCCTTAGGTGTAGGCTAGTACGATGAGTACTTCCTACATCCTGAGTTTGTTTGCAATCAATCAATCTATCTATTGTGTATACCTCCTTTTCACTGTAAGGTGTCTCCATGATGTGGGTGGGGTTGTATACTTTTGAGCTCATACCTCCTTTTCACTATAAGGCATCTTCATGATGCAGGTGGGGTGGTATGCCATGCTTCCTTTTCATTGTAAGGCATCTCCGTGACATGGGTGGGGTTGCATTTTCAAAAGTCCTCTGTGGAGGCAAGGAGTGGTTCTATGACTAACTCAACCCTTAAGCATGTCTTCGGTGATTGTTGTGACGAAGCCCAATTATCGGTGTGTGCTTGTAATGTGCCTAAGATGGTGTTGGACCTAGAAATAGGTACACTCCATCACTTGTTTGCCATGTTTTCTCCATGTCTTCAAGTGTGTGTGTTTTGGCAATTTGTGTGGTGTGTTTATTGCCCCATATATAGAGACCAGTGCCTTCAGGTAGAGCTTCATGCATTTTGGGAGGCTTTGTGTGTATTGCATTTGTGTTGCCCAATTTATATAGAGACCTACACCTTAAGGTAGTGCATCTTGTATTATGGGAGGTTTGTTTACTTTCTAGTACTTGCATTTACATTTCATATATATGAGAAAAAGAAAAGAAAAGATATCATTTTTGTCTTCCATGCATTAATGTGTCTTCTATGCATTGACTGTCTTCTCTATGTTCTACATGACTGTAATTGTCTTCTCTATGTTTTGCGTGCCTGTTACTATCTTCTATGTGATTGGCATGTCTTCTCCATGCTTGGTGTGTTTGTTGTGTTTATGACCTTAATTTAATGCATATTTTGTCCTGCGTTTATACATACATTAAAGTGGGGGATAAATGTAACATTATAAAATGTCCCCTTAGGGGCTTTTCCCTCATAAGGTTTAGTTCCTAGGTCCTTCATATGCATTTAGGACATTTTAGTTCATATTTTGGCATCTTGATGAAATGAGATCGAGGCTCCATGGAAAATTAGACCTAGGTGGACCCCTTGAGTTGTACCCTGCCCAAAATAGGGGGGAGGGCTTGGGCACCTGCACCCTTGTCCTACCCTATTTTGGGCCAACCCTAAATTTTGGGTGTCGATTTATGACCGTTATTTGATTTTTTTCTGACACGGTAAAGTTTAATTTTTAAAATCTTAGTGGGAGTGCTTGTAGTTGCATATATAAGCAAGCTTAGGCATTCATTTGGAAACTAGATTTCAATTAGATGATCATTCTGTAGTCTAGGCATTTTCAAGGTGATTCAAGGCTTCTATTGTGTTGCAAGAGCAGACTTGTGTGTTTTGTGTGTTGATATTTGTAGATTTGAGGATCAATCTCTTCATGACATGAAGAGAATCTTCCTCCATGAGAGATTCACTACAAGGTGACATAATATTATCTTTTCATCATTGATTCATTTGGTTTTTGCCTCTACCTCACAAGGGCACACACTCTTTTATCTGGTAATGGTGTTCAAAGACTTAAGTGTCCTTCAGGGCTTGACAAAGGAAAGCCTCTAAACACCACAACCCCCAAACCAAGTCTTGCGATTGCATGTTACAGGTGTTGTACTTGGGATAAATGGAGTTGGAAGAAGGATCAGCAGGCATCAAGGATTCAGGATCTAAAGAAAAGTCAGACAAAGGAGCACTTCCAAGACTTGGGCGCTCACTCTAGTGTCCTCCACAGATAGATCTCTAAAAATAGAAGTTACAAGGTTGATCAATGATAGAAGAAGGTCTGGATTCTATGAAAAAGTAGGTACCTTGGACTTGGGCGCCCACTCAAATGTCCCTGACTGTTCTGCTTTGGAACCCCACAAAAAAATGTATTTTGTGATTTGATATTTTATTCCTGTCTGCAAGAGCTTTTTCCATCTTTCCTCAATTTGTTGTCGTATTTGCATAATTAGGGTTTTAATGGTTAATTGGACATAAGAGAAGGAAAATCAATAATTAAATTCCCTAATCCAAGTTTCCCTACATCTGCAAGTGGCCTAGGGTATGATAGTGCTCACCACTCAACCCTAGATCCTTGAATGTAAGGTGGAAAGGAGGATTTAAGCATCTAAGCATTAGAACATTAACAAATCAATTTTCCCCCTAAATAGATATATGCCATACTGTGGTTAAATAGCATCCAGCTAGATATCCATGAGAAGGTTAAAAGTGTTACGTTCATCAAATAAGAGACACCACTCATTAAGCATCACTTATGTCAGAAACCCTTCCATTGAAGAGTTAGTTTGATTTTACTATCTCAAAGAGTGATAGGAAGTGTGTCATGTTTGCCTATATTCATTATAAATGTTGCAGACTGTATACAATGAATGGGCAACCATAATGACAAACTTGCAAGGATATGACAACACATAAGTTATTGATAGTCAGGATGCAGTTATAAGACATTCATGTTTGTATCGAGGTTTGGATGCTGCAATGATCACAATAGATGTGTCCTTATGAACAGTTGGTGAAAAGTGAAGTGCAAACATAGTCTAGAGCTATGAAAAGGATAATATGTAGGTCCATGTGAATACAAGGATAAGAAACCATCTTTTATGAGAAAAGATGAGTATAATAGTCATATAACCACTGATAACTATCACAGTGTTCTCATCCTTGTAATGTGTATATCAATCAGAGGTATGTGTGTATATGTATATGTTCATAAACCTACAGGAAATTGCATGTGGAAGATGCTATACACAGAAACATGCCATCTTGGACAGTGAACTTGGCTTCAAATGATATATACCATATTCTAGTGCAAATATGATCAATACCAAATGCCATAATGTACAAATGGAGTAGCAAGAACAAGTAAATAAATGGAATGAATAGGTATGTAGTAGTATAATCAATTGAGAGGTCCAATTCAAAGCCAAGAGTGCACAGAGTTCAAATGGAGTGCTAGAGTAGATGTATGAAGCAACCATGATCAATACAAAAGAGTATAGGAAAAGAGAACAACTATGTTTGCCATATTTTAACTTGAAGAATAATGGAATCACATATACATGTGCTGTTACAGGGAGAAATAGAAAAACATCTATATGTCACCTTGTAGTGATCATCATAAAGTCAAATGTATGTAGCTATTCATGCCTGAAATCAAAAGGAAACTCAGAAATAAATATCATTTTATGCATCATTTGGATAAACTGAAGAGTGCATAAATGGAACAGCCAAATAATGATATAGTGAAAAATGAAGCATTCCAAGCATGCAGACACTGGAAGAAAGCTACAACCATGGAAAATATACCACTTTTCTTAAAGATTCAAAGAATCAATTTCAATTTCAAGGAGAAGCATCATATATAGAAAGGAAAAGTGTATTTTCTTCATTACCATGAAAAAGGGATTTCTCAGAAATGGAACAAGTTATAGTCAAAATCTTCCAAAACCCTTGTCAGTAATAGAGCCACATTTTTTTAAAATAATGAAGTTACAAGAGAAGTATTCATTGTGTGGAAATAATAAAACCCATTTTGAATTTTGAAACCCTTGTCTCATGTTTTTGTTTATAGATGAAAGAATTTACACAGAGGGGTCATGGCAGATATAAGAAATAAAAACTTAAAAGTAATACCAATGGCGGCTTTTAAAAAATGATACATATAGAAAAATAGCTACAGCCGTGGTAAATATACCATTTTTCTAGAAAGCTTCAAAAACCCATTTCAAATTGTATAAATAAAGCTCAGCTATAGTGAAAATGGCCATGGGTTTTTAACGCGCAAAAGCTATAGAATACCATGGAAATGGTAAAACAACTGGAGATGTGTTTAAAGGTTAGCTCTTTTAATTGAAACTTACCTTCACAAAGGATGCAGAGCCGAAGAGTATTATTTTTTCTTCATTCTCCCTCTCAAATGGAGCTCATGAATGAAGTAACAACAACCAAGTATAGACATATAATGACATAGAAATGAATGCATACAAATGCATCAAAAATATTATCATGGTCATGGCATAAAAGCCATTTTTTTCTCTCACATAATACAAAAACAATCAACAAAATGAATCACTTTTGTATTAGTTATAATCTTACCTTGATATTTTCTATGTGAAATGTGTAAAGGATCCATCTGAGACAATGAGAAATCATGTAGTGAAAGAGTGCATACCCTGGTGATGGCGGTCGGGCAGAGAGGTCAAGAGATCTAGAAATTGCAAAGGTCAAAATGAGCCCCTGAAGAATAGGGTGAATGCATTTTATCATTAGGGTTTCATGAAGCCCTAATTGACATGGTCAATTTTATCACATTGAATTTAAAATGGAGCCCTTCACTTATGCCTCGAGACTATTATGACTTGTATTTGCAAATACCTAAGTCCACAAACTTAGAATATGAAGTGTTTAGGTCCCCTTGAAATGTTTATTGCATAGGCATTTATGCCTTAAGACCTTTTAAGTCACTCAAAAGGGTAAGTCAATATTAAACCTTGCCTTAGGAAGTTCATGCAAAACCAATCAAGGGTAGACCCTTAGACCCTTTTTGATGATATCATATTTTTTTGATTTTATAGAAATTATAATGCCAAAAGAGGTAATATAATTGGCGAAGTAAATGTAAATAAAAGCCTTGTAACTTTTGTAAAGGAAGAATTAGATCAGAATCAAATCAGGGATAAAACTACAAAACTATTTGTAAAGCTTTGTTTTAAAGCAATATTTTATAAACTGCTTTAAAATATAAGCTATCTTATGCAGTAAGGATAAAATAAAACAAGCAATATCTTGTTTTCTAGATTTTGTTTTGTCAAATGAATTGATACCATGTTGACTATATAAAGAGAATAATGAATGATGAAACATTTTGTTTAAATGAAAAAATGACTTGTTAGCATCCTCACTTTATTGAACATATTGTTAATTGATTGAAATTAACTTAAAAAATATGTTGTTCAATATAAAAATATATTTTCTTTATTTTTGGAATATAAAAGTGACTCATTTGTTGTAAAACTTATTTAAAGTTATCCTTGTTCAAAGGTTAATTGAGCAAGAGAAATGGTTAGAGCTCAAATGGAAGCCTACTCTTTAGGACTTTCACTTAATGGATTGGAATAAATCATTGTTGGGGTAGAGTTGGCCCCATTAACCCATGTGGAGATTACCCCACTTTATGAGTGGAATGACCTAACTAATATTCTCTCAATAAACTACTAAAACCAATTTGGGTGGTTGATGATCATGGGAAAACTAAGTGAATGTTATATGATTAAGTTCCAATACCAACAAAATTCATTGACAAAAAATGAATCTTGTAAAACTAATTAGATGGAAAGATAAACTAAATTCATGTTTATGCATTACACAAATCACTCACTTTTTCCAAGCTCTTTTCTCCACAATCTCATATTACAACTAGCTAGTTTAAGTGGAAAATAATGGTTTAAGGCACTCTCAATATATTGGAATAATATTAAACTACCTTATTTTAAGTAGATTCCACATTTGTAGTAGGGGTACATGGGCTATGGTGCAAAATGTAAGAATCTTCTTCTATAAACCCATAATCACACACATGCACACATATAAACCTTGTCAAGGGATATATAGATTTCATCACAACCCCACCATAAGCATAAACTCAATATCACATCATAGGAATTTCATTAATGTACAAAATAATATAACATATTCTATTATACTTGTTACCATTTTTTGCACTATAGCCTAAAAAATTGGTAGAGATGATGCATTGTAGTTCATTATCTTAAAAGGAAAATTCATAGCATTTATGGTGGCACCAGTTGTGTAAGTTATCATACAGATTGATTTAGTTTTATTAGCTATGCTTATGTAAAAGAAAGTACAAATCAGTTGACATTCATTGTTGTTTCAAAGTGCTTATCATGGTATGAAAGATGTCTCTTAATGTATTTCAATATTACATTTATATCATCAGATGAGATATACAAATATGGATCATGTTGTAGTGAATAAAGAACATAAGAGAGAAATAATTGGTCCCACACAAATTGTGGGAGTAGTTGGATCTGAATATCTAATACTGTATACACCTAAAAATGACATGGTTCACATTCCTCTAAGTTAATTAAATATCAAAATATTTAATTACCTCTTCTAAAGTCAAAAATAAATAAATTCCTTTATTTAATTTAATTCCTCCAAAATAATTAAATAATTCTTAATTATTTAATTAAATCAAATTCATTCTTCCAAATTTGAATAAATCAAATCAAATTTATTTAAATTCTCTCAAATCCCTAAAAATAAAATACAACCAAACAGTTTATGTATTCTTCCAAATCATGCACACAATTAGATAAATTTATTTATTTAAGTTGCTTTCTTATCTTCTAAATTAAATAATACCAATTATTTAATTGTTTCTTCCAATAATATCTTCTCTAAATTTAAATATATCAAATATTTATTTAAGTTGGCTTTTTCTTCTAATTTGTGTTATCTCTAAATATAATTCAAGCCTTGTGCACATGCAATTAAATATTCCTAATATTTAATAAAGAAAAATATCTTCTTATTCTCATGTAAATATATTCTTCTTGTTTTAAATCACTTAACTAATTATTATATTCTTTTAAATGCTTTAACTCATTCTTCTATTCTTGTTAACTCCTCTCATGCAAAAGAAAGCAAGACACATGTCTTCTTCTTATCCATTGCACATTCCTCATCTATTCTCAACCGTTGATCTTCTCATTCTCTCTATACCATTGATCTTCATTCTCTCGAGTCTATAAATTCAACCCTGTTCTTCTATTTCATTCATCCAAGATTTAAGTATTATCACTCTGCAGGAATTACAATGCGCCTTTGGCACCAATTCTTTCATTGCTTGTGATCACATTGCTACTACACACTACACACTACTACCATCATTGTGAAGTTCCTCTTCATTGCGATAATATCACTGCCATTCCCAATTGACATTCTTGAAGCATAGCAAGGAAGTGCACTCTCTGAGGCCCCTATTTCATACATGCAAGAATGATTGTGATAGGCGATCAGTGGAAGCTACGAATTAAGGAAGGTTTGCTTTGTTGTTTGTTCACTATTTTATTGAATCTTCTTAGTTCACCATTTCATTGAGTTTTGGGTAACTTGATATTTATTATTATTGTTTATTCATTTGAATCTAATTTTCCCTTAACACTTTGGCACCCACCGTGGGGCCTAGCCCCAAATTTAACCCAAAAACTAAGTTTTTTGTGTTCTAGAAAGCCATACATAGGAGGAAAGAGTGCATCTGATACATCCTAACATGCATCTATTACCTGTCATGGCACATACATTTCCATAGCACATACATTCTCTATTCTAACACATCTATTACCTATTATAGCACATCAGTTCTTGTAGCGCATACATACTCTATTACAGTGCTTTTACCATCTGAAACAACGCATACATTAGATCAGTGCATATACTCTATTTTGCAGCACTTTTGACCTCTATCTTAGTGCATATGTACTATGGCGCTTCTATTCACTATTTTTGTGCATTCAATCTCTAAAGCAGTGCATCTATTTTAGGCAGTGATTTTAGGGTTTTCTTGAAGGTTTTTGCTAACGTTGACATCTTTGCAGGAACTCTCTTGATCTGTTTTGTAGGCTAGGTACTAGTTTAGATTCATATAGTTGCACTTGTTAGCTCACACTTCGATTTCTAAAAGGAAAGTAAAATCGATGCTCATACAAATCTCACATAGTTTTAACTAGGAAAGTGGTAATAGAATCATTACTATCTTGCATATCATTGAATCATTGCTATTGCTATCTTTTCAAAGTTAACAACTCATTGCTATTTGGATAAAATTGAACTCATCATTGCTATCTGGGTAAAACTGAACCATTTCTATCTCCTCGACCATCACTTCAAAGTTAAAAACTCATGATATGTGGATAAAATTGAACTCATCATTGCTATCTGGGTAAAACTGAACCATTGCTATCTTGATCTTCACTTCAAATTTAACAATTTATGCTATCTGGGATAAAATTGAACTCATCATTGCTATCTTAGTAAAACTGTACCATTGCTATCTTGTTATCACTTCAAAGTTAACAAAATTTTTGTGCTTGCCCAAGTAGATAGCTCATCTAGTTTTTCTCATTTTAACTAGGGGAAAAGAACAAACTATATTCTGTGTTTTGGGAATGATACTAGGCCTATGCTCTCCCCTATCTTAGGTGACCAAAATGCCAGACATATTATTTTTGCATGTGTTTTTCCTTTAGAGGGGCTTGCTCTTGGATATCATTCATCCAAGTAAGAACGACCTTTAGTGGTAACAGACTAGATGCCAAGCCCTTCCAAGCCACTATAAATAAATTGTGTTTAGAGAGAAAGCTTCAAACAATGAGCGCAGTTGTATTATACCGATAGCCAACCTCCCCCAAAACCCTCCAAGGTGCAACCCTTGTAGGTTGGGAGACTCCATAATGGAGAGTAGTGCTGCCGCATGTATAACCACTCGAACAGTTGCCTTTATTACTCATCCTTGTTTTAGAAAGACCAAAAACCTCTATAATCTAGTGCAAGGAAGGGTGATTATTACCTCCCGAGGATGCCTCACCTAGAGATAGGGAGAATTCAGTTTTATACTATCCTTTGAAACCTAGGGTTGTGCTTTCTTTCTTTTCAATCCAAAAAGAGTCAAAAAATCACAAAAAAAATAATAAACCATAAAAATATTCTTTGTGTTTTCTATGTCTTCTTGCCATAAATTTAGAAAATCAAATCAAAAAGACCTTCTTGCAACCAAAGTACCAAAAACATCAGAAAAATTCCAAAAAATTGCAAAAATATTGAGAAAAAGCCACATCGGCGCATCTGTCCTCTCTTCCTGTACATTTGTGCTGACCTGTGGTGCATTTGTTCTAACCTGCAGCACTTTTACTGTCTATTACAACACATTTACTTTTTACCAGTGTAGTGAATTTGTTTCAACTTACGGTGCATTTATCAGTTTCTACAGCGCATCTGTCTCGACGCATGTGTGACAGTGAGCACTTGCACAATTTTTGAGAGAAAACTTTTACCAGTTCTGGGTACCCATTTTAGTCTAGTTTTAGGTTTACAGATCAGGTCTTACCTTACAGTCATTTTTCCATCCATTTCATGTCAAAATCTCTATTTCGTTGGTCATCCCATCCACCTTCTATCAAGTCTTTCTAGTCTAAAGTCAAAAGTATCCCATATCAGGTCAACATAGGCTCCTTTTTTGTATCACTTTGGATTCAAGTAACCCTAGTAGGTCACAGAACTTTGCTAGTGGTCTTGGTGCATGACTAGTCCCTACATGGTAAGACAGGTATCGAGTACCCATACTAGTGGCTACCATCTTGTATCGGCCGTCTTACTTGGAATCATTGATCGAGAAAGTCCTTTGTCTAAATCTTGCATGAGTATCCTATTCTCAGTAGTCTCCATCGGCACCTTGCCAAAATCTATAGTTTCATTCCATCCCATCCCATGTCACCTTGCATGGTTCTTACTAGATCTCAATACAAAAAGCAAGTTGAAATGGATGAATCATCCAGCCACATCATCACACCTCATGATAGTGATGAGGAAATTTCTAATGAAGATTATCAAGGAAGCCTCCAAGATCAAAAATTCCAACACTTGTTAGAGAAAGTGCTCCATGATGATCCTCACAAATATTTTTTATTATCTTGCAAATCTTGGAATTAAACTCCCCATAGATTTTGATATAAGCACAATCCAAGAAAATGTGGAGAATAATCATGAAGAAAGGGCAAATAAAACCATAGACCCAAATGTAGAGGATAAAGGAAAGAAAGCCATAGACCCAAGTGCTCCTATGGAAAAAATGAAGAAACAACTCGAGGGTCTAAAGCAACAAATATCAGATCTCAAGATGGGCACAAACACTAAAACCTACTCCTTGGAAGATATTGCACCATACCCCTTTGATAAAAGTTTGAACATGACACCATTTCCCTTTAGATTCAAAGTTCCTAAATTTGACAAATACAAAGGAAAAGGGGACCCTAGAGATCACATTAGGGAATTCACTGCAACATACATGGAAGTAGCTCACAATGAGACCTACTTAATGAGACTATTCCCTAGATCTCTAGGTAGTCAAACTATGGAGCTGTTCTCACGGCTCCCATCGGCCATCAAATCTTTTGATGAGCTAGTCAACAAATTTATCACGCACTTCTCGTACAATATTGAACATGAAGTCTCTGTGCTTGATTTATGTAATACCAAACAAAAGAGTGGTGAATCATTTGCCACCTTTCTACAAAGATGGAGACAACTAGCAAGCAAATGCTCATATGATGTACCAAAGAAGTAACTAATGGAGATGTTTGTTCGTAACATCAACACTGATCTTAGCTATCAAATACAAATACAATACCCTACTTCATTTTCAAAATTCATTGAAATGGGATTGTTCATCGAAAAAGCTATGATTGCCAAGGGGTAAATCAAGTTATACAAGGACACACCTACCTCCAACTACACGACTGACATATCAAAGTTTTGGACTAAGAATAAAAATATCGTCAACGATGGAGAAGTCAATGCCAAGGTGGTAGCTCCCAAGCAACAACGCATACTCACTCTCAAAGGAGAGCCAAATAATGTTACACCCACCAAAACATTCTCTCAAGAGCCAAGACCATGGTTCAACATGAATCCAAGGCAAAAGTTCACACTGTTGGGTGAGTCCCAAGAATCTGCATTAAGGAAGTTATTGGCCAACAATGAAATCTCTCTACTGCCCACAAGCAACTATGAGCCTACAGTCAAACCTCACTATTGGAAAGACACTGACTACTATGAGTATCATAGAGGAAGGGGACATACAACCAACAATTGTATCTATCTCAAACATGTTATTCAAGATGTGCTTGATATAAATCAAGGAGGAACCCAACAACATACCTCCAATGAGACACATGTGGCTTACAGGGATCCACTTCTCAATCATGACAGGCCATACAACAACAATAACAACAATGGCAACAACAACAATGGCAACAACAACAATAACCACAACAGATAGAATCAGAATAGTGGGAATAGTAATGCCAACTACGTAAGTGTGCCATTTGACTATACCATAAATTGCATATCAGAGCATCTCCCACAAATCAATGTGGTCATGCCCAACCAACAATCAATACCTAACAGAACTGGTTGTAGCATCATTATGCATAGTGGTAAAGTCACATTGAATACTGTCCCTCCAAGTTTGTCACCTTCTCAGTCCAACTTCTGTCAATATAATGTCATAGACCAACTACAGAAGACTTTGGCCCACATTTCTATCTTGGAGTTGTTGCGTCTATCTCCTTCCCATAAGGAGATTCTCAATAAAGCCTTAGTGGAAAGTACCATCCCCACTAACTTTGCCCAAGAGAAGTTTCAGGCCATGGTAGGTAATCTAACCTCCTCAAGTACCATATCATTTACCAAACAAGATGACCTTTCAGTGTCTCAACCTCATAACACCCCTCTACATATTGTTGCCTTCATCCATAAGCATTGCATCAAGAGGGTTCTCATTGATGGGGGAGCCGGTTTAAATATTTGCACGTTAAAGCTAGTCCTTACAATGGGGTTCTTTGAAAATGCTATTGATCCAAGGAAGAAGATTACTATCAAAGCCTATGATGAAGAAGAGAGAACTACAAAGGGAACAATAGTCCTACCCATACAAGTGGGACCAATAATAAAAGATGTTGTGTGCCAAGTTCTAGATAGGGAGCTTGCCTATAATATTCTCCTAGGGAGACTGTGGATTCATGCCATGAAAGTTGTTCCCTCTACCTATCACCAATGCATAAAATTCCTACATAATGGCAAGTAAGTCACCATCCAAGGTGACCCTGACCCCTTTCACCATTACAACTCTGTCCTTTCAAAACCTGATTGCATCATACCAAACAATAGAGCATCTACATCCCCTACCACACAACATGATCATACCTCTGAAGCTTCCTCATCAAGGCCCAAAGAGGAAAAAATTACCATCAAAGAAACTGGAGTTGGAGAATACTCCATTGAGCACAGCCTCAATCTAGCCAAGATGCCTTTATCTCCTAGATCCTTTGGTCAACCCAAGCATTTTCCTAAGCCATTTGCTCCTCATATACCTCCCACAGCTCCCTTTGTAAAATGGGGGACCTTATCAGATGAGACAGAGGAAAGAGATATCGTACAATGGCTTTATACCGAAGAAGAAGAGAACATACAACAAGAACCACCTAGGCTCCCAATAGAAATCTATAGGCAAGGTGAATCTATCCTACATAGAATGGATTATGAAGGAAAAGGCCCCATTGGCCTAAGAAAATAGGGAATCATAGAACCCATTCAACCTTCTTCATCCTTATTGGCTAGAAATACAAAAGGCCTAGGATATAAAGACAAGCGCAAGGCTAAAGAAAATGCTTATCTTGTAGAAATGATCCATACACTTCAAGTGGACAGTGACACAGATTCCAATGATTATGAGTGGGATGATCTGACAGAGCATTCCTACAATGACAAAGAGGTTGATACCATTCAAACTTATAGCCCCTACTGTGAGCAACCAACACTACCGAATAGACCACTAGAGTCTGATTTGCCTATCTCTAAGAATATGACTTTCGAGGAAGGTTTGAGTTCTATTGCAATAAACAATTTGGAGGAAAGTATCATCCTGAACACTCCCCTACCAATACTCCTAGTATATCCATTCAAACTATCAATGAATTAGATCTATCCTCCCACTCCCTCCCCCTTGTGCATCCTGAACTTATTGATTGGGATCTACGAGGAACCCTGCAATTAGATATGTTCCAAAATGATGATGCTTATATTGACTATATGGAACTTAGGGACCACCTACCCAAAGGAGATCATAAAGCTGGTTTCTCTATTGAACTTAATACCGTGGCTTATTTCAGGGAGGGTGCCAAGCCTTCCAGTCACAAAAATATCAAAATAAAAACTAGATCTGATGGTGAAAACTGCTTTGCAACAGTGTCAGATCCCAAAACAATAAAAAGAAAGGATGTATTTGAAGGTGAAAACCCAAATATTACACCTAACAATGGAAGGCTTGACACTCTCCCCAATGACATGCACCAGGAGAAGTCTTAGATTGTTGTGGAACCAACAAAGCCAGTTAACATTAGAATAGAGGAACAGCCTAAGGTCATTCACTTTGCTAAGTCTCTAACCCCACTGGAGAAAACTAAATTTGTACCATTCTTCAAGAGAAAGCAAGTCAATTTTGCTTGGTCATATGTAGATATGTTGGGGTTAGTTCCAGATTTGATTCTAAACCATCTTCCATCAGATCCAGGAGTGAAACCAGTGAGACAGAAGCTTGGAAAGATGCATCCACACATAACACTGCTTGTAAAAGAAGAACTCAAGGAACTACTGGGTGTAGGGTTCATCATAGCTATAGACTATTCAGAATGGGTCTCCAACATAGTACCAGTGTCCAAACCTGATGGTCGAGTCAGACTATGCAATGACTTTAGAGATCTAAACAACGCTTGCCGCAAGGATGATTTTCCATTGCCAAATATAGATATCATAGTCGACTTGACAACAGGGCATACCATGTTATCTCTCATGGATGGCTTCTCAAGATATAATCAGATTAGGATAGCACCAGAAGACCAGCATAAGACAACTTTTACTTGTCCATGGGGCACTTTCTATTGGAATGTCATGCCATTTGGGCTAAAGAATGTAGAGGCCACATATCAACGTGCTATGACCACTATATTTCATGATATGATGCATGTAACAATGGAAGATTATGTAGATGATATCCTAGAAAAATCACTCACAAGAGAATCACACCTGGATGTGTTAGAGAAAGTCTTTAAGATATTAGAGCAATTCAAAGTCAGGTTGAACCCAAAGAAATGTGTATTTGGAGTCACCTCAGGTAATCTCTTAGGCTTTATTGTATCAGCAAATGGAATAGAGGTGGACCCCACCAAAGTCAAGGCTATTATGGACATGCCACCACCCAAGACTCTTACTCAACTAAGATCTCTACAAGGCAAACTACAAGCAATCTGTAGATTCATATCACAACTGGCAGACAAGTGTCAACCATTCAGTCATCTCCTACACAAGAACATTCCATTCAGATGGGATGAGAGATGTGAAGGGGCATTCAACAAACTGAAAGAGTATCTTATGAATCCACCTATTCTCATGCCTCCTATCTAAGAGAAAGCATTGATACTATACATATATGCTACACCTACAGCTCTTGGGGCTCTTCTAGCACAACAAGATTATGAGAATAAAGAAAGAGTCATCTACTATATCAGTCGCACATTGGTGGGCTATGAGTTGCAATACTCACAGATAGAAATATTATGTCTTGTAGTAGTTTTTGCTTCCCAAAAAATATAACATTATATGCTTGCACATCCAGTCAAACTTATTGCAAAAATAGATCCACTAAAGTACCTACTAAGCAAAGCAGGTCTTATAGGTCACCTAACCAAATGGGTAATGCTCTTAAGTGAATACGACATTGAGCATGTAGATAGAAAATCTATCAAAGGACATGTCATTACTGACCAATTAGTGGATGCACCATTATAGGACACCACACCAATGCAATTTGAATTTCTAGATGAATCCTTATTCAATATCTCAACATATTCCTGGAAACTCTACTTTGATGGGTTCTACACAAACCATGGATCGGGGGGGGCAAGAATCTTGTTTGTAACTCCTCATGGTGACACCATACCGAAGTCTTACCGCTTGTTATTCCCATGCACCAACAACATAGTAGAATATGAAGCCTTAGTAATTGGTCTCAAGATGGCAATAGAGTGGAAAATCAAAGAACTACATATCTATAGTGATTCTCAACTAGTGATAAATCAGGTCAATGATGATTACCAAACCGAGGATGAAAAGCTTATCCCATACAAGTGGATGGTCGATGACTTTAAAGAATACTTTTTGATCATCTCTTTTGAGTATATACCTAGGATTGAAAACAAAGTAGCAGAGGCCATGGAAACCATTGCCTCTCTTCTCGAGATACTAGAGAATGAGTCACAGTATGAGTTCTTAGTGGAAACTATTTGGAAACCAGCTTATGATCTTCCTAAAAACCATTCCATATGCCTTTTAGTTGGATCTGATTCACCTTGGTATGGTAAGATTTACACTTACCTCAAGGACAACACCCTCCCACCTGACTTATCTTCAAACCAACGACAAACTTTTATACGCCAAACCTCTCACTATACCATTATTGCTGACACCTTATACTGATGTGGTCTAGATGGTACTTTACTCCGTTGTTTAGAACAAGAAGAATCCCTAACTGCCTTACAAGATGTACACAAAGGGATTTGCAGAACACACTCTAGCAGTCCTTCCTTAGCTTAGAAACTCATGCCTTTAGTTTATTACTAGCCGAACATGGAAACAAATTCATATCAACTTGTGAAGAAGTGCAAGCAGTGCCAAATACATGGGAACTTGATACATGCACCAACTTAAGAGTTGAGACCTTTAACGACACCTTGGCCCTTTTGACAATGGGGACTTGGCCCTATTGGAAAGATCCATCCACCCTCATCCAATGACAACAAGTTCATAATAACTGCCACTGAGTATTTTTCCAAGTGGATTGAATCCATTCCCCTCACCACCATCACAGGTAAGAAAATCTCCTCATTTATCCTAAATTACCTTATCTACAGATATAGAATTCCTTCATCCATTATCATAGATAACAGAAGACCCTTCAAAAACTAGGATGTCCAAGAACTTTGTGACTGATTCAAAATCCACCAACACCATTTTTCCTCACCCTATTACCCCCAAGGCAACGGTCAAGCTAACATCCAACAAGACCATCTTGAAACTTCTTAAGAAGATAGTCAATGATGCTAGCTATGATTGGCACATCTAACTCAATCCCTCTCTATGGGCCTACAGAACCAGTATACACACTCCCACAGGTGCTACCCCTTATGCCCTTGTCTATGGCTTAGAAGCTATCGTCCCCATAGAGGTTGAATTACCATCTCTCAGGGTGTTGTTAAAAGGTCTCATATCAGATGAAGAATACAGAGTTTCTAGATTGCAAGAACTAGAGTTGCTAGAAGAAAGGAGATAGAAAGCCTTTGACCACCTCAAAGAATATCAACAAATGATGTCACAAAGCTATAACCACAGAGTTCGTCCAAGGATCTTTAAAGTTGGAGATCTAGTCCTTAAGGAGAATCCCCGCAATCAACATGATAGGGAAAAGAAAGGCAAGTTTGAACCCAACTGGCTTGGGCCTTATGTGATTGTAGTTGCTTATGGATCAGGGGCATATTAGTTGGTAACATCAGAGGGTGAGTTGTTCAATGACCCAATCAACAACATGCATCTTTGTCGGTTCTATACCTAGGAGAACCCCAATGTAAGGGGGGCATAAAATACAAAAAAATAAAAAACTTAGAAAAGTACAAAAAAATTGTCCTTTGGTGAAAACCTTGCAAACGGATGCCTAAGATAGGTATCATGATGAAAACCTAGCACACAGGCATCATGCATACTTTCTAGCTTTCGTTCAAATAACAACGGGTGGTGAAAATCTAGTAAACAAGCATTACTTGTGAGAAACTACCTTTTCCATCTTTGGGAAACCAATCACCTTGTGTCCATTTTTCCTTCACGCATGTCCCATTTGATCCATATCAATTCCATAATAAAATCCTGACAGTAACCTATCATGGCTTGATACTCTATCTCTTTGTTGCCTTGTCAACCAAGGTTTTATCCCATATCCTATCTATAGTGTGAGCCTAGCATAGTGTCTCTCGTCAGTATCCATGGTCAAAGTCCATGAACTACGTTGCCTTTGCGTCATCACGTAGGCAAGGCCATTTCTCAAATGTGCCCCAAGGCTTCCACTGTCCCATCCGTTCCTTGTCTAGTCCTTCTATCTATCTGAGTTCACACCACTTTCTATCACCTAGGTCTTAGGTCCATTAGGGTTTACCCCAAACTATGTTACCTCTGCATTGTCACGTAGGCAAGGCCATTTAGCAATGAGCCCTCGAGGCACTACGTTAGTCCCTTAGGGTCCGTCTCACCAATAAAGATTGTGGAACCTTCTTACCAGGCAGGCAAGCACAACAAAAACCCATTTTCAAGCAGAACTCTTGATGTAGGACATTAACCTATCCAAAGCAAAGAAACCAAACTCCTAAGGCCTCCTAAATTATTTTACTCAAATTATGGCAAGAAATAAACACATCTAAATGCAAGAATGTTTTGTAATGGTTAGGTTAACTTACAGAGTCTTGATTTTCTGCTATCATTTCTTTCTATGCTACTCGAGGATGCCAAAAGCTAGAGATGCTATGATGGGGGCATGATTATTTTCTTTGTTTGTTGTTTGTGGATTAAACTTTAGTAATGTGAAGCCTTGTTTAACGACATGATCGGAAAAAGATCATCAAGGACATCAAAGGTCTAACATGAATGGGGGCAATCCTTGCTTGTTGATATGTAAGAAATACTCAAGTCATCTTGGTTCAATTATACCTCGATGCTTGTATTAACTTGCTAAATCAAAATCCATGTAAGCAATGCTTAGGTCATCTCGGTTCAATTATACCTAGATGCTTGTATTAACTTACAACATTTCAAAAAAGTACCAAAAAAATCACCCAATGATGAAATAAACACTTCAAAATACTTGCACCGTCAAGATGTCACAAGCAAAGCATCCATCACACATCCATTTATACATCCATACATCCACATCCCATGCAATATAAGATCTTAACAATGTAGAGTAACAAATTACAAATTGAATCTTGTGAATCTTTCTATTGAGTCATTCTCTTTCAAATCAATCTTCTATCTACCATTCTATCATTTCTGTGTCAATAGAGTATATTTGGATATCACAAAAACATGGCATATAGTTGCATAGCATATCACACGAGATAGTCATTTACATGATTAAACTAGTTGCATACATAATAAAGTGCATTAGCTTGTCCATATACAATCATCATATAGAGTCAACAGAAAAAAATCAAAAACATAGATAAGTGCATCACATAAACTGCATAATCATATAGATACCATTTGCATACACACATTAGAAACATATTAGATAAAACACCTAGGTCGGCATTAGGTCATATAACATCACATAGCATCATATCAAAAAGTTGCATCTAGATAACATCATATAGCATCAAGTAAACATCAAAGTCTGCAGTAGATAAACAAGTGCATCACATCATACAATAGAAATGCATCATAACCCATGCACATAGAAAGAAATCAAATAGTTGCATCATCGTATAAATATCATAAAAACGTGTCCAAATGTACAATATCAAAGTGGCCCATCTCTGAATCAAATGTCATATACAATAAGTACATCCCCAAGATGGTGATACATGTCTCAAAATACAAAAAAGATACATGGGATCCAAAATCTACATAATCTCCTCTACCCTTGCTGGTATGGACCACTGCTCCCAACAGTGTCTCCTCCTCCTCCTCTGCTAGCCCTAGACTACTATGGGCACATCATAGAGGCTCCTGACCTTGATGGGCCTACTCTCTAGGAGGCTATAGACTGGCTCCTGTAGCTCGAGGCCCTCTGACTTGCTAGCATGGCACCATGATATAGACCTTGATAATACTATGCCTGAGCTTGCGCTCTAGCAAGCTCACCCTACACCTGCGCTAACTGTGCCTGTGCCTGATGCACCTACCCAACTAAAAAACTGCTCGTGTTTGTCCCTAGGGTTGCCACTGGAGTATCCCGCTCTACTTGGATAACTCATATCCATGCATCCATCATATCCCTCTCTAGTAAGCCTCGCAATGACCTCTACATCTGTCTCTCACGGGGCGTCTGCCCTCCTCAACTATGCCCGTAGCTTCCTAACCTATTTTCTCAAGGTAGCTATAGTCCTCTCCTAGATGTCTGACTGTGCTAGCCCCTGGGTTTCCTATGCCTGTCCCTGTCCCTATGGCTGGGGCCTCTGCTACTATGCCACTTGCTGAGGTGGTGGCATATGTACTTGTGGTACCTGTTGTGGTACCTTCTGTGTGGCTTGTGGCTGCACTACCTGCAGAGCATGGGACGGTCCCTCCCCAACTCTCCTCCTCTGTCTTAGTATAGCTCCATCCCCACTGCCTCCACCATCTCCCCCTCCTCCACCACCTCCTCCATCTCTTTGTCCTTCTCTCCCCCTCCCCCTCTTCCTCCTACGGCCAACCTGGCTCTCATCATCTCAGTCTACCTCATCTATGCGAGGCACTAGCACCCTAGGCCCTGAGTATCTTAGAAATGAGTGTGCAGTAAACCAATCCTCGTAATCCTGGGTCATCCCAGCATCCGCTATCTCCCTCCTCATATCCCAGGTGACATACGGTGCCTCCTCGTAAGATGCCATCGGTCCCCATCTAACCCTCTCGGCGTGAGTCCTCACAAACTGGGCTTGCCCCTGTGGCATATCCTACCTCCTCCCAAACTATCTCTATACCTGGCTAATAATCTGTCTCTCTAGTGTTAACCGTGTCCTCCCTATCAGCCACTGCATCTAATAGCAGTAGGGTAGCTTGTCTGCCTCGTCCTCCCATGGCTCACAATCTAGGTATGGATGCTAGACAATAATTTCTACTCCATCCAAAGCATGCCGCCAGCACTCTAGCTTCCCCAGCTTATGCTGGGAAATCACTCCTACATAGCCATAGCTATATGGCTCTCCTCTCTACCTGTCAAAAACACAGATCGGTCTTATGATCGCTATGTGCTCCCATAGACAAAACTGTAACAAGGATACACCTGCAGATAAGCTTGCACCTCTATGATATACCACCTGATGCATGTCATGGTATAAGTGCGCAAGTACACAAACACCCCAAGCATATTAGGTGCCCTCTGTAATCATACTCTCCATGATCTGACCCCATCCAATGGGGAACCTGTGTGATCTTCTATTGGGGCATATAATGCCTTTGATCAGTCTTGCTACAATCCTTGGAAAGTAGTCATAATAGTCATAAATATCCTGCTAAGGGATGACCTGCCCAACTAGCTTAGGGTCATCAAATACTCACCGGCACTCAGCAAGTCCTGCATCTCTCTATGGATCATACTCTAACAACTCGCCCTAAATAGGCAAATGAAGAATTTGGTACACGTCCTTCAATGTCACGGTCATCTCACTAGTAGGGAAGTGGAAAGTCTCGTCCTCACTATGGAACCTCTCCACTCTAGTAGTTAGTAAACCATAGTTCACCTGAACCTTGGGCATGAAGCAAATATAATCTAGTCCCATAGCGCCAAGCGCCTCCCTATCCATCTCAATCAGCATGTATCTCTGCAACATAGGCATAGGGAAATACTCCCTAGACTAAAGCGTCTCTCGTGTATCCTCCTGCAAGCATGCAAAGCAAGGCGTCAACCTAAAGCTGCAAATACCATATTCAACATATCTATAGAACCATATCAATGAACTTAGCATTTCAAATTGATCCAAACAGCACACTACATTTCTTGGCTAGATTCTTGCAATGTCAGAAATAGCTTATCAATTGACACATCAAACAGGATGCCAATCGAGTCAATTTTGCTAAGTAATTTGCCTATCTATATCATATGCACCACAACAAGTGGTAAATGTGCCATTTATTAACAAATGCACCATTTCTTGACACATGCACCACTTCTGGCAAAAGTGCTGCAAGAACCCATGCATGCGTCATCCTATGTTGTATATGTGCTGCTCCGACGCATGCACTGCTACATACCGTGAATGCGTTGCCTAATTATGTATACGCTGGCAAAACCTATGCATGCATAGCTTTCACATATGCACTGTTTCATACCGTAAATGCACTGCAGAACCATGCATGTGCAGTTTCACGTGACATATGCACCACACTGCATTTCAATGCATCTATCTATCCTAGTTTTCTACTAGCATTTATTGCATTCAAATTTGACCCTAGGGGAAATTTTTTGAGATACATACCGGGGGTCCTATCTCTGTTGGCTGGTCGAATCGACAGACGCGCTCAAATTGATGCTCCTTGTGTGGAATGTCTATCCTTGTGCTGACTGCTCTATGCTCTATGTTGCTCTAAACTCTCCAAAGCAAATCAAACTAAGACAAGTGTGCAAATGAATTGTCTTGTAGACCCAGCTCCTATATATAGCATGCAAACCCTAATCTGGCTAGGTGGTGACTGTGACTACTTCCCGCACCTGTTTTCTTCCAGTTTTCTTCCCATTTCTCTGAAATGCATCCTATTTTCTTCAAACCTAACCTAGTTTTCCCTTCGTCTTCATGAGATTGTTCATCTCACGTCTTTTGCCTTCTTCCCATCTAATCTCCCGAGGGGGTATCCTATCATCATAACCTATACCAGGGGCAAACTGGGGCATGTATCATTATCAAACAATCAATTTCTTTGAAGCAACGTCATAAACTGCATTGCATCAAAGAGGGGCAAAATGTATACGCCTAAAAATGACACGATTCACATTCCTCTAAGTTAATTAAATATCAAAATATTTAATTACCTCTTCTAAAGTCAAAATTAAATAAAGTCCTTTATTTAATTTAATTCCACCAAAACAATTAAATAATTCTTAATTATTTAATTAAATCAAATTCATTCTTCCAAATTTGAATAAATCAAATCATATTTATTTAAATTCTCTCAAATCCCTAAAAATAAAATACAACCAAATATTTTATTTATTCTTCCAAATCATGCACACAATTAAATAAATTTATTTATTTAAGTTGCTTTCTTATCTTCTAAATTAAATAATACCAATTATTTAATTGTTTCTTCCAATAATATCTTCTCTAAATTTAAATAAATCAAATATTTATTTAAGTTGGCTTTTTCTTCTAATTTGAGTTATCTCTAAATATAATTCAAGCCTTGTGCACATGCAATTAAATATTCCTAATATTTAATAAAGAAAAATATCTTCTTATTCTCATGCAAATCTATTCTTCTTGTTTTAAATCACTTAACTGATTATTATATTCTTTTAAATGCTTTAACTCATTCTTCTATTCTTGTTAACTCCTCTCATGCAAAAGAAAACAAGACACATGACTTCTTCTTATTCGTTGCACGTTCCTCATCTATTCTCAATGATTGATCTTCTCATTCTCTCTATACCATCGATCTTCATTCTCTCGAGTCTATAAATTCAACCTTGTTCTTCCATTTCATTCATCCAAGCTTTAAGTATTGTTACTCTGCAAGAATTATAGCACGCCTTTGGCACCAATTCCTTCATTGCTTGTGATCATATTTGCTACTACACACTACACACTACTACCATCGTTGTGAAGCTCCTCTTCATTGCGATAATATCACTACCATTCCCAATTGACATTTTTGAAGCATAGAAAGGAAGTGCACTCTCTAAGGGCCCTATTTCATACATGCAAGAATGACTGTGATAGGCGATCAATGGAAGCTATGAATTGAGGAAGGTTTGCTTTGTTGTTTATTCATTATTTTATTGAATCTTCTTAGTTCACCATTTCATTGAGTTTTGGGTAACTTGATATTGATTATTATTGTTTATTCATTTGAATCCAATTTTCCCTTAACAAATACAATATGTTATGCAATTGTAAACTAGAAAGCAGGAACTAACAAAGCATATGAAGGAGAGGGTGCCAATCATTACCTGAATTCAGAGTCGGTTGATCATATCGCAGATGCTCCATTCATTTTCAAGCTCTGAAACTATCATAACTTGCATTAGAGGAGAGAGAAGAAGGGGGGTTAGCACTCATGACATCATCTCATCCATACACTATATCAGTATGAACATAATACATAACACATTGTATGAGATAGTCAAGATTAGAAATGTACAATATTCATCAGTTACAAAGAAGGAAACAATCATGGAACATCATTGTTTTATTATAATATGTTTGTTTCATGTGCATGTATAGGATAAGTCATGTAGTTGATTGAAGACATTCAACATGTGGTGTCAAGTGGGCTCCCACAAGGGTTGAGCTCAGCCTGTTGTTTCCCCTTAATCTCAAAAGGGATGAATGGAAATGGAAAGAATCATTATTCATTTACATGACAAACTGAAGGAATAACAAAAGCAGTCATATGCATTAGTTTCTAGTTTAGGTCATGCTCATGATCACAGTTCAAAACATGAAATGCAACCATAAGGATGAACTGAAAATCATGTAGGACAACACTCAATGCAAAGGGTCAGCTATCATTATTACTTCAACTACCACTAAGGAAGTAGAATTCACAAAAGGCACGGACCAATCAAGCTGGTACAGTCATCATTTGCATCTGATAATATGGGAAAGAGAGATTTTACTTCATCAAAATAGGTGCAACAGAATCAAACTTGAGTTTTCAAATGATGCAGAGAAGCCAAATGCAAAACACATGCCATGTCATCATTCAAACTATATACAGTTATACAACTGATACGAGGTGCCATAATGATCATTAAAATCATTAGTCTAGGAAAGCAAAAATCCAGAAGACAGATGCCATACTATGGTTAAAGAGCATCCGGCTATATATTCATGAGAAGGTTAAAAGTGTTACGTTCATCAAATAAGAGACACCACTCATTAAGCATCACTTATGTCAGAAACCCTTCCACTGAAGAGTGAGTTTGATGTTACTATCTCAAAGAGTGATAGGAAGTGTGTCATGTTTTCCTATTTTCATTACAAACATTGCAAACTGTATACAATGAATGTGCAACCATAATGACAAAGTTGCAAGGATATGACAACACATAAGTTATTCACAGTCAGGATGTAGTTACAGGATATTCAGGTTTGTATCAAGGTTTGGGTACTAGAATGAGGACAGCAGATGTGTCCTTATGAAAAGCTGGCTAAAAGTGAATTGAAGCCACAGTCTAGAGCTATGAAAAGGACAATATGTAGGTCCATGTGAATATAAGGATAAAGCACTGTCTTATGAGAAAAGATGAATAGAACAGTCATATAACCATTGATAACTATAGCAGTTTTGTCACCCTTGTAATGTGTATATCGGTCAGAGGTATGTGTGTATATGTATATATTTATAAAGCTACAAGAAATTGTAGGTGGAAGATGCTATACATAGAACCATGCCGTCTTGGACAGTGAACTTGGCTATAAATGATATATACCATGTACTAGTGCAAATATGATCAATGTGCCATAACGTACAAATGGAGTAGCAAGAACAAGTAGATAAATGAAATGAACAACTATGCAGTAGTATAATCAACTGAGAGGTCTAAGTCAAAGCCAAGAATGCACAGAGTTCAAATGGAGTACTAGAGTAGATGTATGAAGCAATCATAATCAATACAGAAGAGTATAGGAAAAGAGAACAACTATGTTTGCCATATTTTATCATGAAGAATAATGTAATCACATATACATGTACTTCTACAGGGAGGAACAACAAAACATTTGTATGTCACCTTGTAGTGATCATCATAAAATCAAATGTATGCAGCCATCAAGTATAGATATAGCTGATATAATGCTTTCAGGCCTGAAATCAAAAGGATGCTAAAAAATAAATATCTTTTTATGCATCATTTGGATAAACTGAAGAATCCATAAATGGAAGAGCTAAATAATGATACAGTGAAGAATGAAGCATTCCAAGCATGCAAACACTGGAAGAAAGCTATAGCCGTGGCAAATATACCTCTTTTCTTGAAGATTTAGAGAATCTATTTCAATTTCAAGGAGAATATCATATGCAAAAAGGAAAACTATATTTTCTTCATTACCATGCAAAAGGGATTGCTTAGAAATGGAAAATATTATAGTGAAAATCTTCCAAAACCCTTGTCAGTAATAGAGCCACATTTTTTTTAAAATGAAGTTACAGGAGGATTCTTCATTGTGCGGAAATAATAAAACCCATTTTGCATTTTGAAACATTTAATGCATAGGCATTTATGCCTTAAGACCTTTTAAGTCACTCAAAAGGGTAAGTCAATAAGGAAATAATACTAAACACATAGTACCAAATTATATTCATACTCATATATAAGGAATACAAATATAAAATGAGTATTTACTAGGATTTTTCTCTTCTATGTTTTCTCTCAAGATTCTCCCCTCATTTCGTCACTATTGGGGATTTTCCCTCAAATTCCTAGTGACCTATTATCTTATAATGCATCCTTGTACACGTGCACACACACACATATGGAAAACACTCTTACTTTTGTTCATTATAATTTAACATGATTTAGAGAGATGAAATCGAGTAGATGGAAGCAAAAAGTGTGAAAAATAAAGAGTAGGAGGATGGTGAATGTTGCAAGGTCTCAAAAAATGATGAAGATATGGTGCTAGAAGTACTGTTGTTGGGAGCAAAATAAAATCAAGAGAAAATCAATAATAGTTAGATGTCTATGGACAATGTTAATATGCAAATTTTAGAAGACATCCTCATGCTAACGATCCTAGACGAATTTATGAATTCAAAGGTAGAAAAACTCAAGAAGAATACAATCATTACGAAATTTATTGGCATCTAGCCTTCAATGAAAAAAATCAAGGAGTGGATGGAGCGCAAGTGGCTAGGTGTCAAGCCAGAAGTAAGATTTTTGTCGCTAGGGTTTTTACATATAGTTTTCCAATTGGAATTCGAAAGAGATAACATCCTCAAGGGAGGCCCATAGTTCATGGGCAATGCTGGCCTATATCTAAAGGCACAGGAACTTGGCTTCAACCCTCATAAGGAATTGATTAAAGTAGCACCAATTTGGGTTAGATTATATAAATTATGCCAATAGCTTTGGACAAAAGAAATCTTTAAATTGATTGGGGATGCTCTAGGCAAATTCATTTCATACTTGGATGCTTTCCAGTAGGGCAGATTAGCAACTTATGCAATAATTTGTGTCAATATTGATTTAAGAAAGCTCATTCAACACTCAATTAAATTACTTTAAGTGATTGGCATCTAGATTCAGGAATTGGATTATGAATGCCTCCCAATTACGTGCTTAGCTATTGGAAGGTGGGGTGCATTGCTCGAATGTGTGACAAAAGGAAGGCTAGTAAGAACAAAAGAAACTCAGAGGACAAAAGTAGTTTGTTTGGAGACCCATTGGGGAGTGAAGGCCTTGACAAGTCCTTTGGTCATCAAGGCATGGAGCAGAAATAAAAGGAGCTGGAGGCCCCCCATCGTCAGAGCTGGTGGTAGCCCTAGAACTGGAGGATGGGGAGCTCAAAGTGGGAAATATTTCTGGTGCAAAGTGATAGGGAGATGGGACCATTATAGATGTTGGTGGTGGTCTTCTAAGAGTTTTGCTGGAAAAAAAATAGGACATCCAACCACTACCCAGTGAAAGAACCCAAGGGAGGGCGGTAGGCGAGGGTGGTTTCAGATGAAGAGGATGAATTAGAGGATAAGGAAAAGGATTGGAAGATTGTGACAAGGAGTGGGAAGAAAGGGAAACAAAGCTTGATTATGGATGCTAGGAGTCCCTCCTTGCAAGGTAGGAAAATAGATCTTAGCAAAGCCAAACACATGGCCATCTTGGAGGTTGGGAAAGGCACCCAAGACAAGCTGAATAAATTTGTAAAGAAAGGGGGTGAGCACCTCTAGGACCCCCCTAAGAAATAAAGATGATCAAATACAATGTCTATGGGCTGAATGGCTTAGAGAAGCACCACTTGGTCAAGTGGTAGATAGAGATACAAGCTCTAAATGTATGTTTATTTCAAGAGACAAAATTGAAAAAGGACTTGAGATGGTTAATCTTGTCTATAGAATTTGGAGAAACAGAGAGGGATGTGTACTGGGAGTAGCTGGGATGACTGGTGGTTTGCCAGTTGTCTAGAACAAATCCAGATTCTTAGGAGTGGAAATATCATCGGATGACCATTAGATTTCTATTGATCTTAGGCATGTGCAATGGAGAAAGAGGTTCCTAATTTTAAATGTTCATTTCCCTAATCTCGAGGGACACAAGGTAAAGTGTTGGGATTGCATGAAAGTGCTCAGGTCCTCCTTTCCAAATAGGAATTGGATTCTTGGAGGTGATTTCCACTCTATCTTGGCACCAAAGGATAAGAGAGGGAGTCGAGATCTAGGTAGTTTGGGTTTTGCTAGCTTCAAGAAGTTTCGTGAAGAGCTTTCATTGGTGGATATACAGCCTAAAGAGGGTTGGTTCACCTAGACCAATAGGCGTATAGGAGGACAACATTTTCTATAGGTTAGAGCATTTTTTGGTCAATTATAAGTGGCTCTTAGATTAGCTTTAGTTTCATTCTGAAGTTTGTGACTTTGGGGGTTTTGATCATTGGTCGATAAGACTGCATAGCTCCCTTTATTGGAAATTGAAAGGTATTCCATTCAAAATGGAGGCATTTTGGTATGAGCATCCTAATTTTTCTAAAACTTTGGAGGGATGGTGGAATAAGGAGGTGAATGGGAACAAAAGGTTTGTAGTCCTCAAAAAGTTGCAAGAGGTTAGGAGATAGGCTAAGGATTGGAATAAAAAAGGTGTTTTCCTCTGTGAGCTTCTGGCTTGACTGCGTGTGCTTTTTTGAATCAAAAAAGCACACGCAGTCAAGCCAGAAGCTCACAGAGGAAAATATCATGGATTGTGGAAACATCTTGTCTTTAATAAAAAAGGTGATCGAGAATCTGTTTGCTCCCAAAAAATATTAAAGAGGATCTAGTAGGTATTGAAAGATAAATGACTTCAAATGGCCTTTCTATGTCATCCAGGGATAAAGAAAAAGACAAGATAGATGAGCTTAATCAATTACTATGCATGGAAGAAATATTTTGGTTGCATAAGTATAGAGTAAAATGGCTAAAAGAAGGAGATAATAACATGAAATTTTTCACCTATCCACAAGCATCAAGAGGAACTGAAACAAGATAATGAAGCTCACCTTGCTAGGTGGGTCTGTGGTCAAGGATGTGGAGACTATTAGAGAGGAAGGTAGAAGATATTTTCAAGAACTGCTTGCGGTTTCTGAGGAAAGGAACCTAGAAGCTCATATAGAATGCTTGGATAACATTCCATAGATTATAGATAATGAAAAAAATGCAAATCTCATGGCTCCATTGTCTAAGGATAAAATTAGGTAAGTTGCTTTCTATCTGGGGGCTATGAACGCTCTGGGCCTAGATGGTTATCAAGCTAGATTCTTTCAAAAGTTTTGGGATATGGTGGGGGATGAAATTTGGTAGGTTGTGGAGGAACACAAAATTAGAAAGGTTATGATGGGCTCTTGGAACATGAATTTCCTTTCTCTCATCCCCAAATTCAAAAACCCCAAGTTCTTTGATGAATTTAGGCCAATAGTGCTATGTAAGGTGATATATAAGATAGTAACAAAGGCAATTGCATCCAGATTAAAAGCTTGCTTGGAAGGTTCAATCTCAGAAGAGCAAAGTGGCTTTCTGAAAGGTAGACAAATTCTTGATGGGGTTGTACTTTCTTGTGAAACCATACATTTGACTAGAGAAAAAAAGAAGGAAGGAATGATTATCAAATTAGACATGAACAAGGCCTATGACTGAGTTTCTTAGGAATTTCTAATTTTGGTTATGAAGAAAATGGGTTTCAATGAAGCTTGGTGTGACTATATTTTTAGTTGTATCTCCACAGTGTGATATGTTGTTCTAATCAATGAGAGAGCAATTGATTTCTTCATTGTAAAGTGGGGACTAAGACAAGGGAATCCATTGTCCCCTTTTCTTTTTCTTATTGTGGCTGAATCTCTAAGCTATGCTTTAAAAAAGGCTAGTACTGAAGGTAGAATAAAAGGTATACAAGTTTTGAGTAGATGCCCCTATATGACACATCTCCAATTCATTGATGATACCCTTGTCTTTGGGGAGGCTTCAACAAGGGGTGTTTTAGGCTTTAATAAAATCCTCAAATATTATGAAGATTTAGTGGGCCAAAAGGTTAATTCAAGTAAGTAACGAATTTTATTTCTTAAAGACTTTTGTTCCAATGCTTTTGAGGTTCAAAGAATTATGGGTTTTGAAGTGGATTCATCACCTAAAAGCTATTTAGGCATGCCCTTGGTAAGTAAAGGAACTTCAGAAGAAGAATGGAGAAAGGTTGTGGAAAAAGTTCAAGGCAACCTAGCCTCATGGAAGGGAAAGTGGTTTTCCCTTACAAGAAGAATCACCTTGATCAAAGCCTCCTTGGAAGCAGTTCCCATCTATACAATGTATGCATTTAAAATTCCTAGCAAGGTGGCTAAAGCTCAGGAAAAAACACAGAATTTTTCTATGGAGAGGCATGGATGAGGCTTTCAAATATAGCTTGGTCAAATGGGAATATCTTTTCAAGCCAAATAAAATGGGAGGATTAGGTTTCTAGAACCTAAAAAATATGAACAAAGCTCTGGGGGCCAAACTAGAGTGGTGAATTTATGAAGATCAAGACATATTATGGAGTAAAGTTTTACATGCCAAATATGTACAAAATCAAGTAGACTTCTTGTTTGAAGCAAAATTTGATTTTACCTTCAAGATCTAGCATTTGGAATTTTTTGAGAATTTGCATTAGGACCCTTATGCCTAACCTAATATGGAAAGTAGGAAAAGGGGACAGAGTGAAATTTTAGAAGGATCCTTAGATCAAAGAAAAGCCCTTGAAGGCTAGTGCTCGGTTTGCTTTGCTAGCTACCACTATTGAGCCCAGAATGGAATGTTTGGTGTGGGACTACAAGGTTAAGAGAGAGGGCAAGTGGGTATGGAAGGCTCTAGAAGGATTGGATGGAGCTATGAGTGCAATATGGAATCAAGTGCTGAAAAAATAAAGAAAAGGTGCCTTTCTTAGAGGAAGAGGATAGACTTATGTGGAGGTCTAGTGAGGAAGGCAAAGTGACTGTTACGGAGGTATATTCTAGATACTACATCCATGGTCAATGTGTGAATTCCTCAGTATTATAAAAAATCTAGACCAGGCAATGTTTGCCTAAGGAAAGTACATTCCTTTGGATCTCATGGAAAGGTAGAGCCTTGACCTGTGATAAGATGATCAAGATTGGCAAAGTGGGTCCTTCCTAATGCATCCTATGCAAGAAAGCTTGTGAAGATGGGAGCCACATATTCCAGCTATGTGACTTTACTCAAGAGCTATTGGGTAGAATTCATAGGTGATGGGCTTTAGATAGGGTCCCCCTGCAAGATGTAAATACATTATTAGAAAACTAGAATTTCAAAGTGAAAAGTAGGGGCCTGCGTTTTGTTTGGGAAGTCTTCCCGGCTCTTTTGATTTGGAACATGTGGCTAGAGAGAAATAGAAGAATCTTCTTGGATCAAGAAAGGGGAGTGGACAGAATATGGGACCAAATTGAATGTGCTATTAATGATCTCAGAGAGACCAAAAAGAAAAAAGGATTGGAGGGTGTATGAGGAGGAGGAAGGATTGGTCAACAAATGGCCAAGATTCAGATGGCTGGGTAGTGTCAGCACCTCAATGCAAAAGGGATTGAAGGATCATTATGTGAGATGGTTTCCTCTGGACCTAGGCTGGATAAAGTTAAATTTTGACAAAGTGACTAGAGGCAATCTGGGGAGGGCTAGAGGGGGCATAATATTTAGAGATGTTGAAGGCTAGCCTCTAGGATATTATGCCTTGGATTTTGGAGCTGATTCCAAGAATATGTCTAAGGCCATAGTGCTTTGGAAATGCCTTCTTTTGGTAAGGGAACATAATTGGGATAATCTTTGGGTGGAAGTTGACTCAAGGATAATTATTGGCTAGTTAAACAAGGGAACCTCTAACAACTGGAGGCTAGAACAGATCATTGTGGAAACAAGAAATTTGGTAGAATGGTTTAGAAGATTCAAGGGCACTCACATAGAGAGAGAAACCAAGCTGCCAACTGGGAAGCCAACCAAGGAATTGATGCTGGTAGTAGAAGTGATTCAGAAATGGAAGAATTAAAGGAGAATTAACCCTATGAGCTGATAAGACTAATCCAGCACGACATCAAGGAACACCCTCCTGATAATGGATGAGATCATTTGATAGACACATAAGTGAATCTCCTAGAGAGGATACGTGTGAGGTGATGGAGGTAGGTTGGCTACTTATTATTTGGGGTGGCATGTCGTAGAGACGAAGGTAATTACCTTTTATGTCATTGATATCCTTGTTATATGATATTTCTCCTTTATTTTTTTGTAAATGGAAGAGTTGAGAGGAGTTACAGACCAGAGTGGAGTAATGGGAGGTAGTAACAGAGATAAAGGGAAAGGAAAGGTGGGGGTTCATACTCCCCGGTGTCGATAGATCCTGTAAAAGGTGGCAGGCAGTTCCTAAGGTGGTGTTCTGATGCTCACAACACGCCCCATTTTACTTAGCAAAATGAGGACCCCTGCTATAGCTGGCTTGCTTTGCTTTTGTGTGTGGTTTTGCTTGGTGGTAAAAGGGAAAAGGGACTTAAAGTACAAACTTGATTGAAAATAATAAAAGAATAACATTGAGTTCCAGTGCATAATACGGGTGAATTCTTTGCAAAAAATGAGTAGGGGTTGCTTTTTGAACCATTTTAAAATTCGTAGTATTTTGGAAGATATAAGGGTTTTGGGTAAATGTACAAGCAGAAGGATTGTGTTTTGCATATACAGAGTCATTTGTATATACAAATTCATTTTATATACAAATTTGTTTATATGTTGGGTTTGGTGTTAGTCACAAAAGGAAGGGTTGTTGGGTTTAAAATTGTATCTTTTTATACTTGTATATAGTGCTTGCTAACGTTTTATCCTTACATGCAAGTCAGACCCAAAAAGAGTTAAGGGTGAAATGAATACACGTTGAGGTCCACTGGGTATATTTTGGTTTGTATATTTGGTAAATGATAGACATACAAAGTAAGTATACAAAGGATTATACATAAAGCGGAACTGAAAAGGTATTAAAGTTGGTATAATCGTTGTATGTTTTGCACTTTGTATATTGGTGTTTTCATGATATGCATTGCTCTTTATACAAAGCGGAATCGAAGAGATTATGAAATAAGGAATAATGGTTGTATATTTCAGGGTTTGTATGTAAAGTTTTTATGACATACATGCCGATATAGATTGAACTTTGTACAAGTGCCAGAACTGAAGAATTATAAAAGACAGTTGAGTCTTTGCATATCGCATGTTGTATGTTCTTTATATAAAAACCGATGTATATTGCACTTTATGTACATCACGGAGCTGAAATGGTTAGCAAATGAAGTTAAAAGGTTGCATATCCTCGCACTTGTATATATGTTCCGAAACATACAATGCTTTATACAGACAAGATGGAAATCAGAGAAAATAAAATACGATGAACACAATGTATCACGTCCGAAGTGAATATTAAGAGATATATTGGGTTGTATACATCATGGATTTAAAGGTAAATACATTGCGATTCATAAGAGGTTGAAAACTAAAAGAGATATGAAGGTTATGTGCATCGTGGAAATGCAAAATTGAAGGGTAAGGTGGACCCCACCAGTTGTATATTAGTTTTGTATGTTTATAATGTATATCTGATATACAAGCTAACATACATGACCCAGATGTCAAAAAGGATTAAATAAGAGAAAAGTCTTTGTATATTTGGGCGTTTGTATGTGTAAATGTACAAATGCCGATATACAAAGAATCAAAGGCATTGCGGGAGAGAAAAGGTAAAGAAAATAATGTATAAGGTGTTTGTATGTGTGAATATACAAACGAGATATACAAACGAAAGATACAAAGAGGTACGGAAAGCAGAAAAGGTAAAAGCGTTAGTTGGTTCTTTGTATAAAGTGTTCGTATGTTCAAAAGATACAATGAAGATATACAAAAAGAACATACAATGAAATATACAAAGAAAGTAATGTATGCAAAAATTGACTAACGATAAAAAGTTCAAAAACATAAACACTGTAATGAAAGCCAAGGGTTGTTGCGCATTAATTATTGTAATTAATGCAAATCAAATACTCAAACAATGTGAAATTTAATGAAGGTTAGGGTAATTTTAATGTTATTTTGCTTTCAAGATATACTGTTAAAGACTGAAAAATTGCAAAAAAGAGAGCTGTAATAGTGATTAAGCAAAATTTACTAGAGCGACAGAGTTACAATAGCTAGATAGAGGTGAAAACGGTAAAAGTAGGTCAATGGGTAAACGGTCATGACAAACAAGTATTAATCCAAAATGTCATTTACTTTCAGTTGTTAAAATACTCTTAAGTTCAATAATTTCGTTGCAAACATAAGCATTGGTTAAAATTATTGTTTTAATGGTTAATTAGCTGAGTAGAGTTAACGAATTTAGAGGTTGAAATAGAGGAAAGAAAACATATTAGGGTAAAATAGTAAAAGCAGAAATTTGTGGTAAAAACCCTAGGTATGAAGAAAACAAAAGTTAAAAGATGCTTATTTCTACAGGATGGCCCCAAAACAAAAGAATGATATAGGGGGTGAGGTGAAGAAGGAAAGGAAACCACGAAAGGAAGTGGAGAAAGAAGAATTACCACTACATAGAGGGTATCTAACCGTGATCAGTACAAATGGAGTGGGTATAGATACCAACATAGGAAATTATGATGCTGAAGATGTGCTAAAAAAGATTATGACTGCAGATGCTATGCCTGATATGAGATGCATTTGGGAAAGTGGACTATATAGAGCTGCAGGTTTTCCTTTGGATATGGAAGTGGTTGATGATCAAAGGGGGAGCAACAAAGGAAGAGAAGACATGTGAAGAGTTGTTGCTGATAGGGGGAGCTGTGACAGAAAGGAGAAGATCTTGTCTTGATGGTTTTTCACACCATATGTTGACATCAATGACAACACTGATTAACCTCATACTTGCAACAATCTCCCCCTTTGTCATTGATGGCAACATATGATGTGAAAAACCATCAAGACAAGATCTTCTCCTTTCTATCACAGCTCCCCCTATTAGCAACAACTCTTCACATGTCTTCTCTTCCTTTGTTGCTCCCCCTTTGATCATCAACCACTTGTTTTTCACATGTCTTCTCTCCCCCTTTGACATCAATGGAAAAGGGCTCATACTTGTAATTCTAACACATTAGAATCATCCCAGCTGCTCCCCCTTAGTAGCAGCTCCCCATCATCAATACGGATCACAAGATATGACTGTGATATCCATCAAACTGATGCACATCAGTGCATCTTAGTTCATCACCGGAGGGGCCATGACCCCTAACTTCTCATGGAGATACTCAAAAGAGTCCTTGGGAAGAGGTTTAGTAAAAATATCTACAATCTGATCCTTGGAGAGTACATACTCCAATCTAACTTCATCCTTGTTCACTTGGTCTCTTAGAAAGTGAAACTTGATAGATATGTGCTTGGTCTTAGAATGCAACACCGGATTCTTAGAAATATTTATTGCACTTGAGTTATCATAGAAAATTGTGATGGGCTCCTCATATTCTACTTTAATGTCTCTTAACATCTACTTCATCCATAAGATTTGAATGCAACTACCTACTGCTACAATGTATTCTGCTTCAGTTGTAGATAGAGATATTGCCTCTTGTTTCTTGCTTAGCTAAGAAACCAACCTTTTTCCCAAAAAGAAAGCTCCTCCACTTGTACTCTTCCTATCATCCACATCTCCTACCCAATCTGCATCTATGTATGCATGAAAAGAGAAATCCTAATCTCTAGGATACCATAGACCATATTCAACCGTTCCATTCAAGTACCTAAAAATTCTTTTGATTGCCATGACATGAGATTATCTGGGATCAGCCTGATATCTTGCCATAAGACCAACAACCTGCATTATATCTGGTCTAGTCTGAGTGAGATACAATAGTCCTCCAATCATTGATCTGTACTTGGTCTGATCTATCTTAGGAGAGTCATCATCTTTGCTCAACTTACATCCGGTTGCCATAGGGGTGTTCATTGGCTTTGAATCTTCCATTCCTAATTTCCTCAACAATTCTTTTGCATATTTGGTCTGACAGATAAAGATGCCTTTCCTTTTCTGAGTAATTTGCAGACCCAAGAAGAAATTCATTTCACCAAGCATTGACATTTCAAACTCACTTTTCATTTGATTTGCAAAAGTTTTACACATACTGTCTTTTCCTCCAAAGATGATATCATCAACAAATACTTCAACAATCAAGATGTTTTCCTTATCTATTTGGAAATATATATTACTATCAGTAGTACCTTTGTTAAAACTAATCTGCACAAGATGCTTATCCAACCTTTCATACCATGCTTTTGGGGCTTGCTTCAAACCATACAGTGCTTTTTTCAACTTGCAGACCATATCATCATGATCAGACAATTCAAATCCATCCGATTGTTCAATGTATACTTCTTCTTCCAAATCACCATTTAGGAACGCTGACTTGACATCCATCTAATATACCTTGAAGTCTTTGAAGGCAGCAAATGCAAGAAATAATCTGACTACTTCAATTCTTGCCACTGCAGCAAACGTTTCTTCAAAATCAATTCCTTCTATTTGAGAGTAGCCTTTGTAGACCAATCTAGCTTTGTTTCTGATTACTTCACCAACTTCATTTAGTTTGTTCCAGAAGACCCATTTGGTTCCAATCACATTCTTGTTTCTAGGTCTGGGAACAAGATCCCAAGTGTGATTTTTCTCAATTTGCATCAACTCTTCTTCCATTGCTTTGGTCCAGTTTTCATCATTGCAAGCTTCATTAATTGTCTTAGGTTCAATCTTTGAAATTAGACAATATTCATTTGAATCTTGAGCAATTCTCCTCCTTGTTTGTACCCTTTTACTTTTGTCACCTATGATCTAATCTTCAGAATGGTTTAGAGTTACATACCTTGGAACTTTGAGAGTTTCTTGCACTACTATTTCTTGATCAGGCTCATTCAGACAAACTTCTTCTTCCTGATTTACCGGATCAGTCTAGATCTAAATTTCAGAGGAGGATTGAGCTCTTTGCACTAGAGAATCATTCTGATCATCTTCATCATATTCATAAAACATTGAGGGCTTCTCAATTCCTTCATCAACTTTCACATTTGTACTTTCTATCATCTTTCTCAATATCTTATTGTAACACTGGTATGCTTTGCTTTGAGTGGAGTAACCCAAGAAAATTCCTTCATCACTTCTAGCATCAAACTTTCCTAGATCTTCGTCTCTTTTGATATAACACTTGCTACCAAATACTCTAAAATACCTCATAGTAGGAGTTATACCAAACCAAAGTTCATAAGGAGTCTTACCGGTATTGCTTCTGATTTGAACTTGATTAAGAGTGTAGACTGCAGTGCTGACAGCTTCTCTCCAAAACATCTGAGGAACATTTGCTTCCATCATCATTGTCCTGGATGCTTCCTGGATGGTCTGGTTCTTTCTCTCAACTACTCCATTCTGCTGTGGAGTCCTAGGAGCAGACAATTGTCTCCTTATGCCATACTTCTCACAAAAGTCTATGAATTTACCGGATGTAATTCACCACCTTTATCAGACCTCAGACATTTTAGTTTCAGTCTGGTTTGATTCTCTACCATAGCTTTGAAGATTTTGAACTTCTCAAGGGCTTCTGATTTCTCTTTTAGGAAAGTAACCCACATCATCCGGGAATGATCATCAATCAGTAACATGAAATATCTATCACCTTGCATACTCTTGATTCTTGTCAGACCACATAGATCAGTATGGACTAATTCCAATAATCTGGTGGAGGACAGATCCTTACTTTTGAAAGAGACTCTGCTCTGTTTACCTAGCTGACATTCTTTGCACAAACTATTTGTAGGTTTCACCAATTTTGGAAGATCTCTTACATCCTGAGTATTGCTTATGTTGATGATGTTATCAAAATTCACATGACACATTCTTCTATGCCATAACCAACTCTGATCAACTTGAACAAATAGACAACTTTTATTAGAACCAACTAGATGGAAGATATTACCTTTTGTTTGAGTACCGAATGCAATCTCAGTTCCAGAGCTTTCAAAGATCCTGCATCTTCCATTCTTGAACCAGAGATCATAACCTTTGTCCACCAACTAACAAACACTGAGAAGATTGTGCTTTAATCCTTTAACATATAGTATATTACCGGTTTTGCACTTTCCATCAAAAGAAATAGTTCCCCTACCTCTGATTCTGCCAGCAGAATTATCACCAAATTTTACCATTCCTCCTTCATACCTTTCCAAATCTAAGAACTTGTTCTTGTCACTTGTCATGTGGTGAGAACATCCACTGTCAATAACCCAATCATCCTTTTCTTCAATTTGGGTAGCCAAAGCTCTTTCCACAACCTTATGATTGACAGATTCGGAGGATATTGAATCTTCTTCCTTGATGGCAATAAACACCCATTCATTTCCAGATTTGCTTCCTATTTCTGATTCATCATTTGTAACTCCTTCATTATCATCTTCTTCATGAACATAATAATAGTTCTTTTGGAACCTTTATTTGTTAGCATTTAACCTTGCAGATCTTTCCAGACATCTTGAAGCAAAATGACCAATCTTATTGCAATTGAAGCACTTAAAGGGTAATTTTCCTTCATACTTACCGAATCCTCTTGGCAGTCTTTTTACAATGAGGGCTTCAAGATGAGCTGTTTCGGCCTCTTCCTCTTCCATGTCTTTCCTTGCTTGATCATACTATGATAGCTTCCTTGAAGAGTTCTCTCCCAGATCAAATCTTTGTTTGCCTTTCACATAGGCACTAGCTTTGAATGCAGATTCAGTCTTGGGGTGATCATCTCCAAACTCAATCATTTTGAATGCAACTAGTTTGCTAGTCAATTGCTCTCTTGTGATAGTTGTATGGGCTCTAAATTCATCAATGGTAGCAACCTTGATTTTGTAGGCAGCAGGAAGGGATCTGAGAATTTTGCAAAGAATTTCATTTTCATCCAGAACTCCACCAGCATTCTTGATTCCACACACCAGCTCATTCACTCTTGGCATAAAGGTAGTGATATTTTCATCATCTCTCATCTTTAATATTTCAAATTTTCCTTTCAGACTTTGCAACCTTGCACTCTTAACAAACTCATCTCCTTCATGCAGAAGTTCCATTTTAACCCAGATCTCATATGCAGTTGGTAGGTCAATAACATTTGAGAGCTCTGAATCATTCAATGCGCTTAGAAGAGCTTCTTTGGTCCGCAAATTATTTTCAGTATCTGTGATTTCATTCAGAGTTGTCAGACCACCCTGTGGAGGTACATAAGCCTTTGTGATCATAGACAGGTATGCTTTTCCCATACACTCCAAGTGACATTTCATGCGACCTTTCCAGAGCGAGAAATTAGTTCCATCAAACTTTGGACTATCCTTCTTGTATGATGATATCCTGGATCTCCTCAAGTGATTAAGCTCCTTTCAGAGGAACTTGGCTCTGATACCAATTGTTGATAACTAAGAGGAGGGTGAATCAGTTATCCTAATTATTTCTTCTTTCTAAACTTTCTTATTAATCAATGTAGCATTAAATCAAACAAGTAAACATAACCATGAAATGGAAATACACATGACACAATATTTTTGACATGGAAACCCTGTTAAGGGAGAAAACCACGGGGTGATTAACCCAAAGATTATTCTCTATTAGAAGAATAAGGAAAAACAAAATGGCACTTTCCAATTAGGGCTCACTGCCCGAGCACACTGCTCACAAGAGGCACACTACCTACAAGAGACTCACTGTCTACAAAAGGAATGTAATACAATACTTGAACTGATATAGGAGCATCTACATATGCTGGAGTTCAGTTCTGGTTAGGTTCAGTACACTAATCTCCTGCACTTCATCTTTCTTCTTCTCTTATGGTGCTTCCTTTACATACCGGATCTTCCTTACTACTTCTTCTCTGCACTTCTACTCTTATTCGCACAACTCTAATAATAAAAACACCTCTCACAACTAAATCCATCATGTATATATCTGCACAAGTAATTTCACAACCTTTCTAGTCAGCACCCGGAATAGTCAATCTTTTCACTAATTCTAATCTGTCAGCTGAATCCTTGCACATCAAGTAATGCGGATCAAGTATATACTTGTAGAAATCATTAATCATGTCGGCTAAACATGATTCATGCCTTCATAACCTTTACCACCATCAGTAACACATCCAGAAAGTAGTCTAATGTTCTGTTAGTCAGTTCTTCCTCTATTCACACTATCACTCAAGAATCTGGTACTCAACTATTCATATCTTTTTCCTCATCTATCATCGGAGGCTAAATCCTTGGAATCTATCACTCAAGGTAGTCCTCTTGACTTCCCCAAATCTGCACTTCACCAAGATACTTCCTCTGAGAGATCCAGACCTGTCTATCAGACCTTGCCACATGCTCTGTTCTTGTTTACCAGACCACAACAATCTTCACTCTAACTTTCGGTAGAGACACACCATGTCCTGTGGATGTGTGGGATGAACTTTGTTGCCATCAATGACAACAATCATGAATCCATATAGTGTCTATTGCCAACAGCAAGTTATTTAGAGCAAGAACTAAGGTATTATGGATTTAAAGAATTTGATTTAGTAAGAAAATTTGATCCTTTCCACAGAATTCAAAACTTTTTATATAAAAACAATAAGCATCAAGTACACATTGAGGATTTCTGGTAAGATTGAAAAAATGACAGAGAGGTGAGGAAAAGAGCTCGCAAAAGATTGACTATTGAACAAATGAAATCCATAGGAAATATATATGTACCTCCAGAAGTTCAAGAGGATCACAGACTGTTACATCATAGTTATGTACAAGCAAGGATGGCTCCTATTATAGAGCCTAATTGGTCAAAGCCATGGAACACATCATTGGATGTGGTGTTTGAACCAGTGATTTTGTTTTCAAAAACATGGCTGAAAGATAAAGTTGAAGAGATGAAAGCTGAAGGAAAAGAGGTCACGTACCCAAAGAAAGGGAGGAAAAGAAAGGTAGAACCTACTGAAGATCTACAATGTTTTATGAAAAGAAAAGAAAAATTTTTGAAGCAAAAATTGTTGAAAAAGACAAAAATGCTACATTGATGGATCCCTATGCATTAGGGATAACAATTGCAATGGCATCTGAAACTTTTGTAGATGCAAGATCAGTAAGCCATGAAATAAGTGCAGAGGAGGCACAAATTGCTAAAGAGATAGCAAGACAACCAATTATGAAGGCAATACCAATAGGTTTGTCTAGAGGAGAAACGTCTAAATTAGAGAGGGTAATTGGAGCCTAAGAAGTAGGAAAAAAACTAAGCAATATATAGGGTGCTTCCACTTCTATAGACCCCAGACAAACATACATTAAGGTGAAGATAGAATTAGTTGGAGAAATGCAACAAGAAGCAGAAAGCAAAAAAGCCAAACAAACTGTGGAGACTATTGATATTGAAAGTAGCGACAGTGAAGAAGGGGCCATGTATAAAGGGAAAGAAATTGAAATAGAAGAGGATTCTAGTGATTTCCTAAGTGAGGAGGAAGGGCCCAGCACTCATAATGAGATGGAGGTTGAATAGGAAAAAGTACAAGAAGAAGAAAAAGTACAAGAGGAAGCAGAGTCAGTTGATCCTTTTGGTACTTTAGTTCCTCCAAACATTATTAAAGATGTGCAGGAGGAAGCACACAAAATTGAAGAAAATGAAAGAGAAACAACAAAAGAAGAAGCAAAACAAGAAACCCAAGGTACATATGCATTAAATATGTTGAATATGTATGATGAACAAGGTGAGGAAGAGAAAAATATAGAAAATGCACAAGATCAAGGAAAAAAGGAAAAAGAAGATAAAACAAAAGAAGATTCTCATGTACATACAGAGCCTGAAAATACAGAGCAAGTTCAGATTGAAGGTCAAGAAGAAACAGAGAAGAAGGATGAAAGTAAGGTAGCTGAACAGACAGAAGATGTCAGTATGCCAAATGTTGAGTAAATTCATGTAGAGGAGTATCAAAAAGAAGAATCATTAGGAAAAGAAAGTCCAGAAGAAGATGATGAAGATGGAGAGGATACGGAAATAGAAGAAGAAGAAAATGAAGCTGAATCAAAAGAACAAGGAAAAGATCATAGGGAACTAGAGCCTCCACAACAAGAGTAGCAAATTCTAGAAGAGGAACAATAAGATCAACAACAACAACCAGATCAACCAGAATAGCAAATACTTGAGCAACAACAATGGCAGGAGAAACAACAAAAAGAAGTAGAGACAGAGAAACCTTATGAAGAGGTAATTGATGCAAAGAAAGATGCAGAGGGCACAAAAGAGGTTCCTACATGTTTGGGAGAAGAAGTAAGGAAGGAGAAAAAAGAAATACAGTTAGCTCTAATTGATATTAAGAGCTTGTTATGAGAAAAGACAACTCCAACGAAAGAGAAAAGAAAAGCTAGGACAATGTTAGCAATCCAGAGAGGTCTAGATGGATCAAGAACTTTAAACCTAGCTATACCATAGAAAGAAAAGGAAAAAGGTGAAATAGCATTAGAAGAATACAAGATATTGAATCCTGACCTTGGGCATTCAACAAGGGAGCAGCACATCAATGAATGGGAGGATATGCACCAGGTAACAGCTGGTATCCTAAAGAAGGATAAAAATAAACTAGAACATTTAAAAGGACACATTGTCTAGCTCTAATAATTCATTAAGGGAATATTTGATCCCAATGCCACAGTCACAGATTTACCTACTAACATAGCAGTAATGTCCAAAGAGGAGATAAAGGATATGGAGAATAAAAAGTTTAAAGCAAACATTTTTGATGAGTGGTTTAATGATTTTATGCAAGAGGAAGAGCAAATAATAAAGCAAGCTGTAGAAAGCTGGAAGATAGCTGTAGAAGAGAAGAATAAATGTATGATATTCATACATAACTACCAAGTTAGGAAAGAAGAATGCAGGTCAGAGATCGAACAATTGATAGAAATAGAAAGAACAGCAGATGAATTAATTCATGAAGGAGCACTTAGTGTGGCAATAACAAATAAATTGCCAGGAATAATAATGGAACTTAAATTTGAGAAAGATAACCTCAAAAGGTGTGGGATAGTTGTACAAGAATTGGAAGAAAGGAGAGAGGAGATGATAAAAATACATAAAAGGATCATAGAAAAACTCCTACTGCATGAGTGTGTAGAAATTCCTGCATATGATTTAGACATAGCATTGACAGAGTTCAATGCTATATTTACACCATGCTTGGAAAATCCAAATGATAATCTTAGTCAACAAATTATGGATACCTTAATGGAAGAAAAAGACAAAATGAAGAAATATAAGAAGAGAAGAGATGGCTCAGACAATAATGAAAAGAAATTAATGGAAGTGATTGTAATGCAAGAATATATTTTGACAAAAAGTCCAGGAGCTAACCGCACCTTAGTAGAAGGTGTAATTGATAATTTCAAGAAATATTTGAAGAAGTGTGAAGAAAAGAAAGAGTAAAGGTTTTGAGGAGTTAAATAAAAGGCACAGTGAAGAAAAGTCAACAAAGAAGGGGAATCTTATTTTTCAAAAAATTCCAAAAGGCATCCTTTGAGTGAGGGAAAAGATGCCAATCAGATATTTTGGGCAGACGATTAGAGACAAATGTGCACCGTTGATCGCAAATGGAGGGATCTCAACTGTGGATTAAAGTGGTAGCTGTAGCAATTTGAAAGTTTAAAATCTATATAAGGAACATGGCTACTTGTATATTATTTACACAGGGCTTTTTAGAATAGAGCAAGCAATTGTAATTTGTCTTAGCATTTTGAGTAGAAAGAGTTTTAGTTAGAGGAGGTCGCCTGTGTCTACAGTAAGGAATGTGAGGAACATCCTACTTCCTTAGTGTATCTGTAAAGCTTGTAAGTTTTCTATAATCTGATCATTGAAGCTAAGAGTCATTCAGACATTGTAAATCTTATATGACTATATGTTGATAATACAATTGAATCTGAAATTCTACATCTATCTTCTGAGTGTGTTCTTGCTCTTCATTGTGTTTGAAACATTTTCTCTTAGAGCTTGCAATTTTAAGTGTATGTTTGTGAAAATACTCAAAATTTACAATTAAGGTTTTGTCTGTGGATGTGATCAATTTATTGCATTACTTGTGAAGTGCATAACAGAACAACTAAATCCTGTAGAAGAATGAAGTTTAGTTTAGATTTCTATAACTTTTCCCAAAGAACTTTGAAATATTTAGCTTAAACGTAAAATCTAAAGGGGATTGTCTAACATTTGGAAGAATTGAGAGTAATTGAGTTGATATTTGATAATCTTTATACATATTTGAAAAGAAAGCATGTTTTAATATAAGAATCATACAAAGCTTTTTGATACTTTGACAATTTATGCAAAGAAATAAATAATATGTTGATATTTGCAACAATTCACATAATTTGAGTCTAACAAGTCTTTAAACACTTTAAGTCACATAAGGCCCCTTGCACATTACAGCTTCACATCAACCTACTAAATTATATCAATAGGTCAAGACCTGACCATAAGGAAACTTGGGATTAAGCAAATATTAATTAATTTCTTCATATCTTTTAAGATAGTTAGGTTCATTTTGTGAATTATAACTTTTGTTATGACTGTGTAAAAAGAATCATCAACAGTTTTTGGTGCTAGAAGGAGGGCCTGATTGGAGTTAAAGTTCAGTTGGAGTAAAACTGGCTCATAATAGTGGTAGAGTGACTAGGTCTAGATTGAATTCAAAAGACGTATTTGTGCAATTACCTAATAGGAGGCAAAGTAAAGGTCCTTTAGTTTGGAATCCTAAAATATCAAATACAGGAAGTTCATCTGGAACACCTCCTAGATCACCCTTCAACATCCATAAAGTTGTATATCCTAACAGTTCATCATTCAGATCCTTAAATCTTGGTTTAGGTCCTCCTAGAGGTCCCAGTCCTCCCAGAAGTCCTAGTCCCCCGAGAAATCTAAGTCCACCTAGAAGTCTAGGTATTCCTACAGGTCCAGGTATACAAGCACAAGTACCTACAATGGCGTACTTTGATGTCAACTCTCCCATATACTTCATTGATTACCATGAGATGCCAAAGAATCTTGAGAAAATATGTCCTAAATACCAGTTACACTAGGCTCTAGAGGATCACATCAAGATATTTAAGGAAGCCTGCTTTAGAGTTAGGTTAGAGCACTAAGATGTGGTATGCAAGTTATTCCCTTACACTTTCAATGAACAAGCCTCTAGCTGGTACGTGAATTTGCCTAATGGATATGTTTCTTCCTGGGACATTATGGAGGAAGCATTTTTGTCTAGATTTAGGGGACTGATAGATCCTTCCATCTTATACCACAAGTTAGCTACAATTAAGAGAGGGGAAGGGGAATTGATTGATAATTTCAATGATAGGTTTCAAAAGGCATGTTCTAGGGTGGTAGCCCCATACACAGTAAATGTAGATACACTGTTAGCCATGTATTATGTTGCTTTAGATTCATTAACAACCATGTTTGTCAAGAGAAAGCCTAACATAGATATAGTGTCTAAAGCCTATAAAGAGGTAGCTGCTGTAAATTAGGAAATGAGGCAGACCCCTACTAATCCATTCCTCAATGGAGGAAATCCTGGAGTACAAGGTCAAGCACAACCATGGAATGGAGTTCATACATAGAACACTCTATTACTAAATTCAATACCTACATAGACTCCAGTGTATAATCCTAATCCAATCCAGGCCATAGTACCTTACAATGGTAATACAACCAATAACAATCAGAATAATGGTCAATCTTTCTTCCAACCTCCTCAGGATACATTTGTGGCAAAAGCACAAGAGGACAGGGAAGAAATTAAAGAGATTACTACACATCTGAGAAGACTGACCACTGAGATGACACAATTAACAAATGAGAACTTCTATGGTAGAAGTAACCAGGGGTATAATCAAGGCCAAAATCAGAGCCAAAATTAGAGTTATCACCCAAATCACAACCAAAATTATAATCAGGGTTAGAACTCCAACCAGGGTCAAAATCATAGTCAAAATCAAAGTCATAATTAGGGACAATAGATGCAAAATAGAGGACTTGCTATAGATAATAGAACCTAGAACAATAACAACAAAAACCAGAACCAACCTAGGCCACCTAAGATATGGAATACAGGGCCTAATAATGGTACACTGGCTTCTCCATTTGAGAATGTAGACAACCAAGACACAAAGCAAATGGCTAGGATTCAAATGGCTAATGTAGCATTGAAAAATTGGTGTAGGATCCACAATACTAGTGCCCATGTTGAATTAGATTGTCCTATGTTCCATCTGGCAGCAAGCATTTTTAATGTGGATATACAGGTCCCTACTTCTGAGTTCTTAGTTCCTAAAGGTAATAAAATAGTACCCTCAGGGTAGGATACTGCTCTAGTTTTGGAAATCTTTACCTTTGCCACTGGAGAAGAGGAAGAAAACCAATGGTTAGAGGATGAGCCCTATTTTTGTGAAAATTTATATCTTGAGACAACTTTAGTGCTAAATGCATTTCAGTTTCCTTTTGAAACTGAAAATGAGGTATTGAATGAGATAGAGGAGGTACAAGCCTTCCAACAATCAAATAAGAATCATACATACAATCTGAGGAGCAATACTAGACCAGGAGGTCATTTCACCACTTCTACTCCTCCTAACAATTTCAACACCCCACCAGACCAAAATGCTAGCAATAACCCTACTATACTGAAAGCCAATCACTAGATAAATAATGGGACAGTAGCCCAAAAGGTTCAAGCCAGTAAAATAGAGACATCAAATACAATGAGATTAATGAGTTATCTGTCAGAAGAAATAAAGAAAATAATGGTGAGTATACCTTTGTTTGAATTGTTAAAAAGTCTAGGGGTTAGAAACACTTTTATTAAATCCCTGGATACATCTGTGACAGGTGAAATTTATGTTGATGTAAATGGTTCTAACAGGGATGCATAGCCAAAAGAGAAAAGTAAGAAAATTGAACAACCTTCCAACACTAATGTAGTGATGTATGCTGACAAGAAGGAGGCTCCTCCTTTCTTATTAACCATTAGGATGTTTGGGAAGAATATACACAATTGTATGGTAGATTCTAGTGCTTCAGCCAATGTGATGCCTTTGGGAATATGTAAAACCTTAGGTCTGACCCCTACCAAGTCTACCAAGGTTGTCACATAATTAGATAAGACTGAAGTTAATGTAATTGGAGAATTAATGCATATTCAAATGCAGTTAGCTTCAGACCCCATGGTAATTCAGTTCATTGACATCCAAGTAGTGGATATACCTATAAATTATGGGATGTTATTGAGTAGGGATTGGTCTAAAACACTAAATGGGTATATGGCCACAGACTTTTCACATATGTGGTTACCTTGGAGAGGTGTACTAAATCATATTAGAATAGAGGCTAAACCTAGGATGAAACATATGATCATAGAGTACAATAGGACTAACAAAATATTGTATGCTTCTGTCGAACCTAGTGTTTATAGGGTTACTAATAAAGGGGTACAAATTGACGAAATCTTAATGCTAAATTTTGGAGAGAAGCCTGTTAGTAAGGGGACAAACTTATTTATTGAATCTAATAGAAATTCCTCTCATGAAGAAAATAATGCAATGAGTATGTTTGTCTAGGTCATCAGACAAGAAATTGAGAAGTGCATGGAGTTAAACATTTCAGTCCAATGCAAAAATATGTGTAGAGTTCACAATAAGCCACACTCTGAAGAGAGTTGTGGAATGTGCAGGGACATTATTGGGTATCAGTACCTAAAATTTACAAAGGAGATGGAATTCCAAGAGATAAAGGTTAATTTTGATCAACCTGAGAAATATTTTTAAAATAGCCCAAATCTAGAAATTCTAGACTTAGGAGAAAGCTCAGACAAAAATGTTTGTCATTCTAATTTACACATTGAAAAGGTAAATGTACAGGTAGGTTAGAATGAACTGCATGAAGATAAACAAGATAGCACCTCATCTGTAGTAGATAAAACAAAACATGCTAAAGTAAAAAGTCCAAAAAATAAGGATGGCATGTGGACACTAAAATTTGATGGATCCAAGTCTAAACAGGGTGCAAGTGTAGGTGTAGAGCTCATAGATCCTCATGGCAAATCATATCTAGTAACATACAGGTTACAATTTGCTTGCACTAATAATGTTGCTGAGTATGAGGCTTTAATCTATGGACTGGTCATGGCTATAAAGAAAAAGGTAAAAATGATCAGAGTGTTTTCAGACTCTGAGCTAGTAGTCAGACAGGTGAGGAAATTATATGCTTATAATTATAAAAAAAATGGTTTGCTACAGACATAGAGTATGGGATTTAATAGATTCATTTGATGCTTTCAATATAGAGCATATCCCTAGAGAATTAAACCATAGGCCAGATGCACTAGTAGTTGCTGCTAGTACTTTAGAACCTTTAATGTTGTTAGGGTTGAAAAGATTTGCTGTAGAACTAGTAAATGTGCCTAGTGTACCAGACAATGTAACTCATTTTCAGGTATTTGAGGGAGACTAGCAAATTGTTGATTTTCTAACCTGTAATGAAGTATTTGAGGCCCAAATTATTGATGAATAAGAGAGTTATGATGTGTCTTGGGATGAAGAAGACATAATTAACATAAAGAGTAATTTTTTGGCTAAGGGACTAATTGAGCTAGAGCAAATTTTTGACTTTGATGAAGTAGTGAAATAGAAAGACTTGCCTAAAACTGAGGGGGGTAAGTTTGATCTGTATAATCTAGGAACAGAGCAAAGTCCTCAAAATGTGCAAATTGGAAAAGCTTTCTCTGAGAAGGTGAGGAAAGAAGTTATAGATGTCCTAAAAGATTACAAACACGTCATAGCATGGACTTATGAAGATTTAAAGACATATGACACATCCATTATAACCCATGTGATACCTTTAAAACCAGATGTCAAACCATTTAGGCAAAAGCAAAGGCCTGTAAATGAAATCTTAGAACCTTTGATATTTGAAGAAGTGAAAAAACTGCCGTCTGCTAGAATAATTTATCTTGTTAGACATTCAACCTGGGTAGCTAACTTAGTGCCTATCAGAAACAAAAGTGGGGATATCAAGTTATGTGTAGATTTTAGGAATTTAAACAAAGCATGTGAAAAAGATAATTATCCTCTGCCTCCCATAGATGAAGTGCTACAAGCAGTGAATGGGGCCAAGATGATGTCTTTTTTAGATGGATTTTCAGGATATAACCAGGTCCTAGTTGACAAAGAAGACATATTAAAAACCACTTTTACATGTAAATGGGGTAATTTTGCATACAAGAGAATGTCGTTTGGTCTGATTAATGTAGGTGCCACTTTTCAGAGAGCCATGGATATTGCATTCCATGGATTGTCAGGTAAATGCATTGTAATTTACATAGATGATCTAACTGTTTATTCGAAGGATGCGTCTACTCATGCTGAGGATCTAAGAAAGGTACTTCAAAGATGTGAAAGGTATGGAATCTCTCTTAACCCTAAGAAATGTGTATTTGGGGTAACTGAAGGGAAGTTATTGGGACATGTTATTTCTAAGAATGGTATATCTATTGATCCTGATAGAATAGAGGAGATAAAGAAATTATAATTACCAAACACTAGAAAGGATTTAAAATCATTTTTTTGTAAAATTCACTTCATCAGGAAGTTTATTACAGGATTTGCAGAGATTGTACAACATGCCATGTTGAAAAAGGATGTAGTGATAGAATGGACACCAGTAGCCAAAGCTGCATTTGAAGATATCAAGGAGGCTATTTATGAGGCTCCTGTGTTGGCAAGTCTAGACTATACAAAACCATTCTACATTTATTCATTTGCATCTTCACATTCGGTTGCAGCTTCTTTAACATAGAAAGGAGATGATAATGAAGAAAAGCACATAGCTTTTATGAGTGCACCTCTGAAGGATGCACAATTGAAATATCTAGATACAGAAAGATAGGCATTTGTATTGGTAAGAGCAATGAAAAAATTTAGGCATTACATCCTATGTAGTCAGGTCAAAGCCATAGTACCTGATGCAGCACTGAAGATGTTGCTGATGCAGAATGAGCCTGGGGAGAAAAGAGCTAAGTGGATCATAACTTTGAAAGAATTTGATATGGAAATCATCCAAATGAAGTTGGTTAGAGGACAGGCTTCAGTTCAAACCATAGCCAATACAGACCCAAATTTGGTAAAATAGCAATATGTGTTGAATACTAATGATGCATCTCGGTGGTATGATGATTTGAACACTTTTCTAATATCTGGGAAATATCCAAGAAAAATGAAATCCTCACAAAGGAAAGCTTTGAAGATCAAAGCACAGAAATATATGGTACAAGGAGGTCTTCTATTCAGGAAGAACCATGAAGAAATTTATTTAAGATGTTTGAATAGAGATGAAGCAGATAAGGTGTTACTAGAACTACATGATAAATATGGAACTGCTCATGGTTCCCATTTAGCCACAACAGATAAGATATCGAGTGAAAGTTACTATTGGCCTACTATGTTTAAAGATACAGTAAGTCACATTAGAAATTGTCACATTTGTCAAGTTACAGCAGATAAAGGAAGAAATCAGGCCAATCCATTACAGCCAGTGATTGAGTCTAGGCCATTTGCATAGTGGGGCATAGATTTCATTGGAGTCATAAATCCTCCATCATCTGTAGGACACAAATTCATACTGACAGTGACTAATTACTATACAAGGTGGACTGAAGCCACATGTTGCAAATTCTCTACTACTGAGGTAGTCATCAAGTTCCTTGAAGAGAACATCATAACTAGGTTTGGAGCACCATATTTGTTGGTATCTAACAATGGCCCTGCATTTTCTTCTTTGAAATTTTCTAAATGGGCATTTGAATATGGAATAGTTTTAAAGTTTTCTTCAAACTATTATCCTCAGGGGAATGGGTTAGCTAAATCTACGAATAAAATTTTATTGGATATAATTAAAAAACTCATTGAAAAGAACCCGAGAGAATGGAACACATTGCTTAAATATGTGTTGTGGGTAGATAGGACTAAGGTTAAATCAGTCTTGGGTAATGCACCGTATCATTTAGTTTATGGGACTGATCCCATACTTCCAGTAAATCTGAGAATACCAATTTGGAAGTTTACTAATGAATATCTAGGCTTTGATGATCACAGAGAAGCTAGAATGATTCAACTATTGCAATTGGATGAGAAAAGAGATCAAGCCATTGAGAATTTTTCTAAACACCAAGCAGTGGTAAAGAGATGGTTTGATAAGAGAGCAAGAGTCAAAACCTTCAGAATTTTAGACTTACTGTTGTGCTGGGACAAAGCACATGAAAAGAAAGGAAATCATGGAAAATTTGACAAGTTATGGTTAGGTCAATTACAAGTGTTAGAAATAATACGAGAAAACACTTTTAGGCTCAAGACCTTGACTGGAGAAGATGTGCCATTACCAGTTAATGGCTAGCACTTGAAACATTACTTTCAGGCTTGAGGTGAAGGTTGTTGGTCTATGTTGTATCATATTGTGAATACGTGTATAGTTCTGTTTTTGTTTGTTTTTGTTTTTGTTTTGTTTTGTTTGTGTGTTTTGTGTGTTGGGTTTCTTTATCAGGGATGTTTGTTTTTCTTTAGAGTATACAGGAGCAGGCTAACAACCATTGAAAATAGTATAAAATTCAGAACATTCAAGATAATTATTTGAAATTTAGGCATAATCTGTTGTGACTGTCATGAATGTAGAAAGTTAGTTGACTTGTGAAGTTTTGTATTTAATAAGATTGGGTTGAGTATTCAAGGGAAGTTTCTCACAATGACACACCTAAAATCCTTGGATTTTTTGAACTTACAAGTGTAGATATTAGGTGAAAAATCAAAGGTCACCCTTGTTACCATTACAATTCTCAGCTTAATTTTAGCAAGTGACTATTCCTTGCATCATGAAGTTACAACTGTAGTATCTTATGAAATCAGTCAAAAATATAAAATACAAAATAAATAAATAAAATGGATTTTACTAAAAATCTAGGTTAAGTCATCTAAGTAACTCTACTAAGGCTATAGACACTTGCTGGCAGTGGGGCTCTACTTAGAAGAATTGTAGCGATAACCTTATCAGGGCTATGGACGCCTGCTGGCAGCAATGCTCTATATGGTTGTCTATGAGGGAATGACATCAACTAGGTAGTCTGATATCAGTCACTGGTTGGTTCAATTGATTTTCAAGATGAGAAAAATTAATTACGTGCACCCACTTAAACTGAAAAGGAAAATTCATACACCTTATTGAAATAGATTAAGTCTCAAGTTAAATGATGGTTTGCAGAAAAGATAGTTGGAAATTATGAATTTATTTCATTTAGTTTTCTTTAATGGGTTTTAATTTAATTGTTTTATTTGGTTTCTAGTTGTTGTGATGCTCACAACACGCCCCATTTTACTTCTTAGCAAAATGAGGACCCCTATTGTAGCTGGCTTGCTTTGCTTTTGTGTGTGGTTTTGCTTGGTGGTAAAAGGGAAAAGGGACTGAAAGTACAAACCTGATTGAAAATAATAAAAGAATAACATTGAGTGCCAGTGCATAATACAGGTGAATTCTTTGCAAAAAATGAGTAGGGGTTGCTTTTTGAACCATTTTAAAATTCACAGTATTATGTAATATATAAGCGTTTTGGGTAAATGTACAAGCAAAAGGTTTGTGTTTTGCATATACAAAGTCATTTTATATACAAATTTGTTTGTATGTCGGGTTTGGTGTTAGTTGCAAAAGGAAGGGTCGTCGGGTTTAAAATTGTATCTTTTTATACTTATATACAGTGCTTGCTAACATTTTATCCTTATATGCAAGTCAGACACGAAAAGAGTTAAGGGTGAAATGAATACACGTTGAGGTCCGTTGGGTATATTTTGGTTTGTATATTCAGCAAATGATAGACATACAAAGTAAGTATACAAAGAATTATACATAAAGTGGAACTCAAAAGGTATTAAAGTTCGTATAATCATTGTATGTTTTGCACTTTGTATATTGGTGTTTTCGCGATATACATTGCTCTTTATACAAAGTGGAATCGAAGAGATTATGAAATAAGGAATAATGATTGTATATTTTGGGGTTTGTATGTAAATTTTTTATGACATACATGCCGATATACATTGCACTTTGTACAAGTGCCGGAACCGAAGAATTATAAAAGATAGTTGAGTCTTTGTATATCACGTGTTGCATGTTCTTTATATATAAATTGATGTATATTGCACTTTATGTACATCACGGAGCTAGAATGGTTATCAAATGAAGTTAAAAGGTTGCATATCCTTGCGCTTGTATATATGTTCCAAAACATACAATGCTTTATATAGACAAGATGGAACTCAGGGAAAATAAAATACGATGAACACAATGTATCACGTCCGAAGTGAATATTATGAGATACATTGGGTTGTATACATCGCGGATTTAAAGGTAAATACATTACAATTCATAAGAGGTTGAAATCAAAAAGAGATATGAAGGTTATGTGCATCGTGGAAATGCAAACTTGAAGGGTAAGGTGGACCCCACCAGTTGTATATTAGTTTTGTATGTTTATAATGTATATCCAATATACAAGCTAACATACATGACCCAGATGTCAAAAAGGATTAAATAAGAGAAAAGTCTTTGTACATTTGGGCATTTGTATGTGTAAATGTACAAATGCTGATATGCAAAGAATCAAAGGCATTGCGGGAGAGAAAAGGTAAAGAAAAGAATGTATAAGGTGTTTGTATGTGTGAATATACAAATGAGATATGCAAACGAAAGATACAAAGAGGTACGGAAAGTGGAAAAGGTAAAAGTGTTAGTTGGTTCTTTGCATAAAGTCTTTGTATGTTCGAAAGATACAATGAAGATATACAAAAAGAACATACAATGAAATATATAAAGAAAGTAATGTATATAGAATTTGACTAATGGTAAAAAGTTCAAAAACATAAACACTATAATGAAAGCCGAGGGTTGTTGCACATTAATTATTGTAATTAATGCAAATCAAATACTCAAACAAAGTGAAATTTAACGAAGGTTAGGACAATTTTAATGTTATTTTGCTTTCAAGATATACTGTTAAAGACTAAAAATTACAGAAAAGAGAGCTGTAATAGTGATTAAGCAGAACTTACCAGAGCAACAGAGTTAAAGTAGCTGGATAGAGGTGAAAATGGTAAAAGTAAGTCAACAGGTAAATGGTCACGACAAATAGGTATTTATCCAAAACTTCGTTTACTTTCAGTTGTTAAAATACTATTAAGTTCAATAATTTTGTTGCAAACATAAGCATTGGTTAAAATTACTGTTTTAATGGTTAATTAGCTAAGTAGAGTTAACAAATTTAGAGGTTGAAATAGAGGAAAGAAAATGTATTAGGGTAAAATAGTAAAAGCAGAAATTCATGGTAAAAACCCTAGGTATGAAGAAAACAAAAGTTAAAAGATGCCTATTTCTACAGGATGGTCCCAAAACAAAAGAAGGATACAGGGGGTGAGGTGAAGAAGGAAAGGAAACTGCGAAAGGAAGTGGAGACAGAAGAATTACCACTGCACATAGGGTATCCGACCCTGATCAGTAAAAATGGAGTGGGCACAGATAACAACATAGGAAATTACGATGCTGAAGATGTGCTAAAAAAGATTACTACTACAGATGCTACACCTAATATGAGATGCATTTGGGAAAGTGGACTGTATAGAGCTGCAGTTTTTCCTCTGGCAATGGAAGCGAGGGATTTATGTTTAGACTATATAATTTTGTATGAACCCATTACAAGGAAGGTCATGTTGCATAACATATTGATTGTTGATCTGACTCTAGAGGGGACTGCAAAAACATTTAGATTGCAAATTAATGAGAAGATGAAAGATATTGACATTGATCAATATAATGAAAATTTCTACACAAATGAAGGAGACTATAAGGGGAAAATACTTCGCAACTAGTATAACCTAGAGAATAAACCCAAGGCAGTGGCTAGGATACCCAAGAATCTGATGAGGATACATTTCAAAGAGGAGATCTATTTGATGATCACTATGCTGAGTAGACTAGTTGGATTAAGGGATGGAACCAAATGTGAACCTTGGATGTTCACTATCATCGAATTCATAAGAATAGGAGAAAAGAAACAAGGACAAATCCACTAGGCTAAGGCCATTAGTATAGCTATTTCGACGTAGGCCATGCAGAGACAACAGAAGAGCTTGCCATTTTACTTGTCCTCTTATGTGTTATATATCTGTGCTGCAAAAGTTAAGCCTTTTATTCATAGGATAGAAAGGATTGGTGTTTTAGGAAATGGTCCGGATCAAAAGCTAATGTATGAACATTATCATGTACTTCAAGAAGAGAATGCAGTAAAAGAGTTTTCTCTAGTGAATGATGTTTTTTATACTTACCTGGTAAGGATATTGAGGGAAGAACATGATAAAAGATTGCCTAAGGATGCAGAGAATGCAATTGGATTGCACAGTTCATGGTTCATTCAATTTGAGCACTTCACTTACATAAGGACTGAGGGTTTTTAAGGGAAACCATTTATGCTTCCTAGATATCCTTCTAAAAAACTAATCATTTTAGAATTTTCAAGATTTAATTTGAATGTGTTCAGAATGTACAAAAGGAAATTCAATAACAGGGGAAATGTGAAATTGCCATGGGCAATTGGCCGATATTCTTGTTTTAGTGAAGAGGTAGCAAGTTATTCAGAGCAAGAACTAATGTATTATGGATTTAAAGAATTTGATTTAGTAAGAAAATTTGATCCTTTCCACAAAATTCAAAACTTTGTAGATAAAAAATATAAGCATCAAGTGCACATTGAAGATTTTTGGTTAGATTGCAAAAATGACATAGAGGTAAGGAAAAGAGCTCACAAAAGATTGACTATTGAACAAATGAAATCCATAGGAAATATATATGTACCTCCAAAAGTTTAGGAGGATGACAGACTGTTACATTACAGTTATGTACAAGCAAGGATGACTCCTATTACAGAGCCTGATTGGTCAAAGCCATGGAACACATCTTTGGATGTGGTGTCTGAACCGGTGATTTTATTTTCAAAAACATGGCTGAAAGATAAAGTTGAAGAGATGAAAGCTGAAGGCAAAGAGGTCACGTACCCAAAGAAAGGGAGGAAAAGAAAGGTAGAACCTATTGAAGATCTACAATGTTTTTATGAAAAGAAAAGAAAAATTATTGAAGTAAAAATTGTTGAAAAAGACAAAAATGCTACATTGATGGATCCCTATCCATTAAAGATAACAATTGCAGTGGCATCTAAAAATTTTGTAGATGCAAAATCAGTAAGCCATGAAATAAGTGTAGAGGGGGCACAAACTACTAAAGAGATAGAAGGACAACCAAATATGGAGGCAATACCAATAGGTTTGTCTAGAGGAGAAACATCTAAATCAGAGAGGGTAATTGGAGCCCAAGAAGTAGGAGAAAAACTAAGCAATATATAGGGTGCTTCCACTTCTGTAGACCCCAGACAAACATACTTTAAGGTAAAGACAAAATTGGCTGGAGAAATGCAGCAAGAAGCAGAAAACAAAAAAGCCAAACAAACTGTGGAGACTATTGATATTGAAAGTAGCGACAGTGAAGAAGGGGCCATGTATAAAGGGAAGGAAATAGAAATAGAAGAGGATTCTAGTGATTTCCTGAGTGAGGAAGAAGGGCCCAACACTCATAATGAGATGGAGGTTGAACAAGAAAAAGTACAAGAAGAAGAAAAAGTACAAGAGGAAGCAAAGTCAATTGATCCTTTTGGTACTTTAGTTCCTCCAGATATTATTAAAGATGTGTAGGAGGAAGCACACAAAATTGAAGAAATTGAAAGAGAAACAACAAAAGAAGAAGCAAAACAAGAAACCCTAGGTATAGATGCATTAAATATTTTGAATATGTATGGTGAACCAGGTGAGGAATCAAAAAATATAGAAAATGCACAAAATTAGGGAAAAAAGGAAAAAGAATATAAAACAAAAGAAAATTCTCCTATACATACAGAGCCTAGAAATACAGAGCAAGTTTAGATTGAAGGTCAAGAAGAAACAAAGAAGAAAGATGAAAATAAGGTAGCTGAACAAACAGAAAATGTTAGTATGCCAAATGTAGAGCAAATTCATGTAGAGGAGTATCATAAAAAAGAATCATCAAGAAAAGAAAGTCTGGAAGAAGATGGAGAGGATATGGAAATAGAAGAAGAAGAAAATGAAGCTGACTCAAAAGAACAAGAAAAAGATCATAGGGAACAAGAGCCTCCACAACAAGAGAAGAAAATTCTAGAAGAGGAACAACAAGATCAACAACAACAACCAGATCAACCAAAACAACAAATACCTGAGCAACAACAATGGTAGGAGTAGCAACAAAGAGAAGTAGAGATAGAGAAACCTCATGAAGAGGTAATTGATGTAGGGAAAGATGTAGAGGGCACAAAAGAGGTTCCTACATGGTTGGGAGAAGAAGTAAGGAAGGAGAAAAAAGAAATACGGTTAGCTCTAATTGATATTAAGATCTTGTTAGGAGAAAAGACAACTCCAAGGAAAGAGAAAAGAAAAGCTAGGACAACGTCAGCTATCTAGAGAGGTCCAGATGGATCAAGAACTTTAAACCTAGCTATACCACAGAAAGAAAAGGGAAAAGGTGAAATAGCCTTAGAAGCATACAAGATATTGAATCTTGACCTTAGGCATTCAACAAGGGAGAAGCACATCAACGAATGGGAGGATATGCACCAGGTAACAGCTGGTATCCTAAAGAAGGATAAAAATAAACTGGAACATTTAAAAGGACACATTGTCTAGCTCCAACAATTAATTAAGGGGATATTTTATCCCAATGCCACAGTCACAGATTTACCTTCTAACATAGCAGTAGTGTCCAAAGAGGAGATAAAGGATATGGAGAATAAAAAGTTTAAAGCCAACATTTTTGATGAGTGGTTTAATGATTTTATGCAAGAGGGAGAGCAAATAATAAAGAAAGCTGTAGAAAGCTGGAAGATAGCTACAGAAGAGAAGAATAAATGTATGATATTCATACATAACTACCAAGTTAGGAAAGAAGAATGCAGGTCAGAGATCGAGCAATTGATAGAAATAGAAAGAAGAGTAGATGAATTAATTCATGAAGGAGCACTTAGTGTGGCAATAGCAAATAAATTGCTAGGAATAGTAATGGAACTTAAATTTGAGAAAGATAACCTCAAAAGGTGTGGGATAGTTGTACAAGAATTGGAAGAAAGGAGAGAGGAGATGATAAAAATACATAAAAGGATCATAGAAAAACTCCTACAGTATGAGTGTGTAGAAATGCTTGCATATGATTTAGACAGAGCATTGAAAGAGTTCAATGCTATATTTACACCATGCTTGGAAAATCCAAATGACAATCTCAGTAAACAAATGATGGACACCTTAATGGAAGAAAAAGCCAAAATGAAGAAATATAAGAAGAGAAGAGATGGCTAAGAGGATAAAGAAAAAAAATTAAAGGAAGAGATTGTAATGCAAGAATATATTTTGACAAAAAGTCCAGGAGCAGACCACACCTTAGTAGAAGGTGTAATTGATAATTTCAAGAAATATTTGAAGAAGTGTGAAGAAAAGAAAGAGTAAAGGTTTTGAGGAGTAAATAAAAGGCATTAGTGAAGAAAAGTCAACAAAGAAAGGGAATCTTATTTTTCAAAAGATTCCAAAAGGCATCCTTTGAGCGAGGGAAAAGATGCCAATCAGATATTTTGGGTAGACGGTTAGAGACAAATGTGCACCATTGATCACAAATGGAGGGATCTCAACCGTGGATTAAAGTGGTAGCCGTAGCAATTTGAAAGTTCAAAATCTATATAAAGAACATGTCTACTTGTATATTATTTACATAGGGATTTTTAGAATAGAGCAAGCAATTGTAATTTGTCTTAGCATTTTGAGTAGAAAGATTTTTAGTTAGAGGAGATTGCCTATGTCTGCAATAAGGAACATGAGGAACATCCTACTTCCTTAGTGTATCTATAAAGCTTGTAAGTTTTTTGTAATCTGATCATTGAAGCTAAGAGTCATTCAGACATTGTAAATCTTATATGATTGTATGTTGATAATACAATTGAATCTAGAATTTTGCATCTATCTTCTGAGTGTGTTCTTGCTCTTCATTGTGTTTGAAACATTTTCTCTTAGAGCTTGCAATTTTAAGTGTATGTTTGTGAAAATACTCAGAATTTACACTTAAGGTTTTGTCTGTGGATGTGATCAATTTATTACATTACTCATGAAGTGCATAACAGAACAAGTAAATCATGTAGAAGAATGAAGTTTAGTTTAGATTTCTATAACTTTTCCTAAACAACTTTGAAATATTTAGCTTAAACATAAAATTTGAAGGAGATTGTCTGACATTTGGAAGAATTGAGAGTAACTGAGTTGATATTTGATAATATTTATACATATTTGAAAAGAAAGCATGTTGTAATATAAGAATCATACAAATATTTTTGATACTTTGACAATTTATGCAAAGAAATAAATAATCTGTTGATATTTGCAACAATTCGCATAATTTGAGTCCGGTAAGTCTTTAAACACGTTAAGTCATGTAAGGCCCCTTGCACATTATAGCTTCACATCAACCTACTAAATTATCTCAACAAGTCAAGACCTGACCATAAGGAAACTTGGGATTAAGCAAATCTTAATTGATTTCTTCATATCTTTCAAGATAGTTAGGTCCATTTTGTGAATTATAACTTTTGTTATGACTGTGTAAAAACAATCATCAACAGGTGGTAGGATGAAGTGGGCCTATACCTTGAATAAGTAGCTTAACAAGATATTAGGGGATGTGGTGATGGAAAATTTTATGGCCTTGGTTGAGTTAGAGATCAAGAACCCTATTCTTCAGAAGTGGCTTTGTAGGATGCTCACTCTGGTAAAGGACTTTGACAGATAGGATAGCGGCAAGCTAAGGGAAGAAATGACAAATTTTCTACTCGACCTAGGCACTAGGAGGGGATGCTAGAATGTATTTGGTGAGGCACAATCTCTAACCTTGGCTAATTTGACATCCATAGTAGTAGCTTCCATACTAGTTCATCAAGATATGGTGGATGCATCAAAGGTAGCAGAGGAAAACCATGATGCCATTCTTGGCCATGTCCATGATGTGATGTTGGGCTTGGTTGAGACTCAAAATACTGTGGAACAGATGGCTGCAAAAAAGGGGGTACCTGTGGAAGAGCATGGTCAACCTGAATACAAGTGTGCTTGTGACGAAGCTCTAAGCTATGCTTTAAAAAAGGCTAGTACTGAAGGTAGAATCAAAGGTCTACAAGTTTTGAGTAGATGCCTCAATATGACACATCTCCAATTCATTGATGATACCCTTGTCTTTGGGGAGGCTTCGACAAGGGATGTTTCGAGATTTAATAAAATCCTTAAGGATTATGAACACGCAGTGGGCAAAAAGGTTAATCCAAGTAAGTCACAAATTTTCTTTCTTAAAGATTTTTGTTCCAATTCTTTTGAGGTTCAAAGAATTCTGGGTTTTGAAGTGGATTCGCTGCCCAGTAGCTATTTAGGCATGCTCTTGGTAAGTAAAAGAACTTTAGAACAAGAATTCAGAAAGGTTGTGCAAAAATTCCAAGGCAACCTGGCCTCATGGAAGGGAAAGTGGTTTTCCCTTGCAGGAAGAATCACCTTGATCAAAGCCTCCTTGGAAGTAGTTCCCATCTATACAATGCCTGCATTTAAAATTCCTAGCAAGTGGCTAAAGTTCAGGAAAAACACAAAGAATTTTTCTATGGAGAGGCATGGACGAGGCTTTCAAATACAGCTTGGTCAAATGGGAAGATGTTTTCAAGCCAAAGAAAATGGGCAAATTGGGTTTCCAAAACTTAAAAAATATGAACAAAGCTCTGGGGACCAAACTGGGGTGGTGAATTTATGAAGATCAAGATGGATTATGGAGTAAAGTTTTACAGACCAAATACATACAAAATCAACTAGACTTCTTGTTCGAAGCAAAATTTGATTTTACCTTTAGGATCTAGCATTTGGATTTTTTTGAGAATTTCCATTAGGACCCTTATGTTTGACCTGATATGGAAAGTGGGAAAAGGGGACAAAGTGAAATTTTAGAAGGATCCTTGGATCAAAGAAAAGCCCTTGAAGGCTAGTGCTCAGTTTGCTTTGCTAGCTACCACTATTGAGCCCAGAATGGAATGTTTTGTGTGGGACTACAAGATTAAGAGAGGGAAATTTGGTATGGAAGGCTCCAAAAGGATTGGATGGAGCTATGAGCATAGTATGGAATGAAGTGCTAAAAATTTAAAAAAAGGTGCCTTTCTCAGAGGAAGAGGATAAAATTATGTTGAGGTCTAGTGGGGAAGGCAAAGTGACTACCAAGGAGGTATATTCCAAATATTACATCCATGGTCAGTGTGTGAATTCCTCCATGTTATCAAAAATCTAGAGTAGGCAATGTTTTCCTAAGGCAAGTGCATTCCTTTGGATCTCATGGAAAGGTAGATCCTTGACTTGGGATAGGCTGATCAAGTTTGGCAAAGTGGTTCCTTCTTGATGCATCCTATGTAAGAAGGCTTGTGAAGATGGGAGCCACATATTCTAGCTATGTGACTTTACTCAAGAGCTATGGGGCAGATTCCATAGGTGATGGACTTTAGATAGGGTCACCCTGTAGGATGTAAATATGTTATTAGAAAACTAGAATTTCAAAGTGAAAAGTAGGGGCATGTGTTTTGTTTGGGAAGTGTTCCCGACTCTTTTGATTTTGAATATTTGGCTAGAGAGAAATAGAAGAATCTTCTAAGATCAAGAAAGGGGAGTGGACAAAATATGGGACCAGATTGAATGTGCTATTAATGATCTCAGAGAGACCAGAAAGAAAAAGGATTGGAGGGTGTATGAGGAGGAGGAAGGATTGGTCAACAAATGGCCAAGATTTAGATGGCTGGGTAGTGTTGACACCTCAATGTAAAAGAGATTGAAGGATCAGTATGTGAGATGGTTTCCTCTGGACCTAGGCTGGATAAAGTTAAATTTTTGTGAAGTGGTTAGAGGCAATCTGGGGAGGGCTAGAGGGGTAGAATATTTAGAGATGTTGAAGGCTAGCCTCTAGGATATTATACCTTGGATTTTGGAGCTGATTCCAACAATATGGCTAAGGCCAGAGCACTTTGGAAAGGCCTTCTTTTGGTTAGGGAACATAATTGGGATAATCTTTTGGTGGAAGGTGACTTGAAGATAATTATCAGCTAGTTGAACAAGGGCACCTCTAACAACTAGAGGATGGAACAAATCATTGTGGAAACAAGAAATTTGGTAGAATGGTTTAGAAGATTCAAGGGAACTCACATAAAGAGAGTAGGGAACCAAGCCACTAATTGGGCAGCCAACCAAGGATTTGATGTTGGTAGTAGAAGTGATTGAGAAATGGAAGATTTAAAGGAGAATTACCCCTACAAGCTGATAAGACTAATCCAGCACAACATCAGGGAACACCCTCCTAATAATAGGTGAGATCATTTGATAGACACATAAGTGAAGCTCCTGAGAGAGGATACGTGTGAGGTGATGGAGGTAGGCTAGCTACTTATTATTTGGGGTGGCATGTGGTAGAGGTGAAGGCAATTACCTTATATGTCATTGATTTCCTTGGTATCTGATGTTTCTCCCTTGTTTTTCTATAAATGACAGAGTTGAGAGGAGTTGCAAACCAGAGTGGAGTAATGGGAGGTAGCAACAAAGACAAAGGGAAAGGAAAGGTGGGGGTTCATACTCCCTAGCATCGAAAGATCCTACAAAAGGTGGCAAGCATTTCTGTAGGTGGGAGGATGAAGCGGGCCTATACCTTGTGCAAGCAGCTTAACAAGATATTAGGGGATGTGGTGATGGACAATTTCATGGCCTTAGTTGAGTTAGAGATCAAGAACCCTATTTTTCGAAAGTGGCTTTCTAGGATTCTCACTCTGGCAAAGGACGTTGACAGATAGGTTGGCAGGAAGGTAAGGGAAGTAATGACAAATTTTCTACTCTACCCAGGCACTACAAGGGGACGCTAGAATGTATTCAGTGAGGCACAATCTCTAACCTTGGCTTGTTTGACATCCATAGCAGCAGCTTCCATACTAGTTCACAAAGATATGGTGGAAGCATCGAAGGCAGTAGAGGAAAACCATGATGCCATTCTAGGCCATGTCCATGATGTGATGCTGGGCTTGGTGAAGACTCAAAAGATTGTGTAATAGATGGCTACAAAAATAGGGGTACCTATGGAGGAGCATGCTCAACTTGAATACAAGTGTGCTTGCAACGAGGAGGCAGATATGGTGGATTTGATAGGAAAGGTAGATATGTAGTGTCTTAAGCTATTAAGTTAGTAGTTAGTAGAATGGGAGAGGTCCTTTTAATTTTCCCTCTCACCCTTTTATTATGCCCTTGTAATGACAGTTTTATGCATAGACTTAAGGGCTATGCCATGTTTTTGGATGGGTCCCTGGTCCCTAACCAAGGCTTATACAACAAAAAAAAATTAACATGATTGATGATCCTACATAGTGAACTCTTCTATCTATGTGAGTTTCCCTGCATAATTGCACTTGATGGCTTCAAATCACACTAAATTACTATTGATCTACATGGATGCTTTCCTTCACAACTATTTCCCTACATGGATTCTATTATTCATTTCTCATTATATCAAAAATTTAGCCAGAAATTTATTCCAATTCATAATAAATGTTTTATGCAAGTTTCCATTTAATTAAAAACTAGATAAACTCATGTTTTCTTATCTAAATTCTATCTCTAATGGCTAGTGAAAGTCAAAAGGTTTTAAAAATAGGATTAGATTGATCTAACTTAATTAGACCTTCTTCATCTAGCAATCACCTACATATATGTATCCAGAAAATCTAAATCACATGTAGTTCTCCTAACTAAGAATATAACAGATGTCACTACTTTACTAATTCATGTTTTGGAAGATTATATACTATTTCAAAGTTAAAGTTTAGCTAATGATCAATTTTATACCAACCTATGGGTTTTGGATAATTCACAGTCTTCATAATGACAAAACCAAGAGTTTTAGCTCATTGTACTACATTTATTACATGTAAAAATAGTCTAACCAAGGGGTTTCAAAACTACACTATAGACCACAGTTTAAATAAAATTCATATCTCCCCTTACTATAGTACTATGGATTTCTAAAAATAAAGTTCTTTTTAGGAGTAGCAAACCAAAACCTTTTCTAGAAGTATTTTCAACATTTTTTATTTCATTCTTTTATAATATATCTTCTTAGTTTTTGTCTTGGGTTAGAATTATTCAATCTCACAAAAATGATGAAAGGTTCATAGCATTTTTTCATGACTTTACACCCAAGGAAAACCTCATTTCAAGAATATTACCAAATTTTCTTTTAATAAAAAACCAATACCTCTAACATATTAATTGTTCAATGATAGATCTTTCTAATCAATCTAGGATTTTTCCACAATACTCAATCAATAATCTATTTATTTCCTTCTACTTTAGGTCTTTTCCTTTTTGTCAAAACCAACAATTATGTAAGAGTCTACCAAATCCTTCTTGTATTTATAGCCCTAATCCAACTCAACAAATCTGTTGCATGAATTTGAAAATTTATATTTAAGTTATGAAATTGAAATTAAAATCTATGAATAAATATGAATAATATGAACTCATCTATTTTTGCATGATTGAGCTACAAATTATAAAGGTGAGAACCAAATTCCATAATTACCACTAAGGTTCAAATGTCAAATCGAAGGTAGTAGATTGGACTTGCAAATCACATATAAAAATTCTCAAACTCATATAAGTGATTTGTAAGACATAAACATACCTTCCTTAAACTTAGTAAAAAAAACATGTTTAATATTTATATTTATTCCAAATAGTTTCTTCTTCACAAGGTGTTAGAACACAGATATACTGAGAGGGGGGTGAATCAGTATATACCAATTTTTATTTAAACTCTACTGCAAAAACATTAATCTTTATCTCATCAATCAAATTGTGTGAGCACTAAGGAAATAGAAACATAGCCACACAAGAGAACACAAGATCTATGTTGAAAATTATAAAGGAAAAACCATGGTGAGAAGAGTTGCTTGGGTCTACCACCCAAATCCAGCCTCACAAAATGAATCAATGAATTACAATATTTTGTAGGCACCAACCCACAGGAGTTTCAACCACATAAGGACAAAAATCCTTTTAAAAATTTGTAGGCACCAACCAACAAGAGATTTTAATCTCCTTATCAAGCTAAGCACCAACCTAGTAATGAAGCACCAACTTCATCTTCTAAGCACTAACCCAATAATGAAGCACCAACTTCATCTTTTGAGCACCAACCCAACAAAGTAAAACATAATCAATTTTCATTCCAAGCAAAACATTCATCACACAATGTGCAAACTCAAGATCATCTTCAATTCGCACCCTTCGCACACTTCATATTCACATGCTATCCACCTATTTTCTTGATGTTCACATATATATATCATCTCCAAAATGAACAAACTGATCTGCTATATATATCGATCTACAAAATATCATCCTCATGTCAGCTATATTGCATTTATTAAAACATTCTCCAAAAGATGACCTTAGTATTTGAATTCCAGTGTGTACATAGGTCAGCCCAACCTGAATTTCAACATTATAAGTCTGGACCCAATTTAAAAACACTAAGTCAGCCACAACAAATTATTATCAGTCTAAAATTCTAGGGAAGTTGAAAACAACCACATATTTAAATATTTAATTTAATTATGTCATATCTTCATATCATTACCTCCACAAACTTAACCTTTGTCAGTAAAAACTCATTTCCACGAACCTTGGGTACAAAGGCCTTTATCGGCAAAAGTTGCTTTCTACAAACTTTGGATACAAAAGCCTTTTGTTGCATATGTTGTCATTGATGTCAACAGAGTTGTGGTAGATGATGTCAACAGAGTGGTTGTTGCATTCTAAAATGTGTACGCCACCATTTTACCCTTAGTTTAGCTCCTAAATGGGCCTCAAATATTTAGTCTTATTAATTGGGACCTATTTTGACACCTTTTTGAGCATTAAACATGTAGTTCTTGATCTCGATGCAGGAAACCTAGAAAATAATCATAAGGTAGGGCTAAGCATACTTTAAGTGCCCTCTTTTTGTGGATTATGTGGCTAAAGGACCATAGTGCCCAAGTACCCTGGGCCCTCCTTTAGCCATGCCCTAAATTGTGTCCTTGTCAGCTTAGGCCTCTTTAAAGACTCCTAAGGTTGGCCTTATGTGGTTTAACTCTCCAAAAATCAATGGGAATGCATATAAAAGTAAGTTAAGTCATTCATTAGAACATCTAACTCTTTCTAGCAAAAACATGGCACTCTTGTACTCTCTCTTTCTCTCTCATACTCTCTATAGCTCTCTATGGTTAATTAATGTTGCGGCCCTAACACATTCCATGTCTTGTGAAGATCTTGGAGGCTACACCAACTTCTTGAGTCAATTTTGGATGTCGTCTACAAGGATTCAAGGGTTTCCATGCTCATGGTGACTTCCTTCCTTCATGTTTTGTGTTAGCATTGTATTCTACTTTAGATTTTCCACTACCCTCTTAGGGAACATGCTCTTTATCAATCATATTTACTATTATGGAGGTGGAAACACCATTCACAGGGCTTAACTGAGGCAAGCTCCTAAATAGCACCAAACCTTTTCCCTCTCTTTATGTGTATAGGTTAGACGGACGGGTTTCAGAAGGTGATCTCCAAGAAGAAGACTAAGCACAAAAATCACACATAGCCTCCACAGGGAACCCTATGATGATTTTAATCCTTGTCACATACATGTAAGCATGAAATAATGTCCTCTAAGAAGTAGACCTCTTAATGACGTGTCTTCTTTCTTGTCTTGTGTTGTTTCCTCTATCATTTTCCCTCTCTCTTTCTTGTTGACACTTTTTGACACTTTTGCGACACTTGTTAATTTGTGTTTTCTAATCTTTTGACCTTGCTCCTAAGCCTTGTAAGCTTCTTGTAGGTGAGTTTTCACCTTTCCCCTATGGTTTTCATCCTCTCCACCCCTAGAAGCCTTCTAGAGGTCCCCCAGATCTATCTCCCACTTTTAGTTTTTAGTTTCACTCAACCAATCCAAATTTCCCCCTATTATTTCTAGATCTCCCCTAAGAGATCTTGTGGTGTAAGTGGAGATTTATATTCTTGCACATAATTGACCTATTTCTAGAGGTAGATCACCTCCTTTTCATCTTCTATTCCATCTCCCATCATGCATTTCCTTCTAGACCCCTTTCTTTTTGGATCTCAGGTGACCCTCTTTCTGTAGGATCTCCCCCCAGGTGCCCCCAGGTTGCCCCCCCAGGCGACCGTACTAGTGAAAGGGAGAACCTATCGCATTTCCAACCGTGAAAAACTCAAGTTTCTCACTCAAAATAGCTCCATTTTTCCCTGTTTTCCTTCCAGTCCACATGAATTTTGATGCCTAATATGGAGTTGACTATTTCATGCACCCACACATGCATAACTCCATTTGATCTAAATTTAGTAACCCATTCTCTTTCATGCATTCTTCCAACTCCAATTCCTCTTTAGTGATAAGCTATTATTAATTTATCACTCCCTAATTAACTAAGTTTACTGGGTAATCAATCTAGTTCACTCCCTAGTCAATCCTTGTTAACTCTTCAATCAATTGAGTTAACTTAATCAATTCCCTTCTTCCAACCTATAAATACCCCCTCCCTCAAGCACAAAGGGAGGCAAATTCATTGTGCACACAACTCTTGCTAAGTTTTTGCTCTCCAATCAGCATTCTCATGCTCACACAAGATGAAGGTGCTTTTTATTTATTCATTGTTCATCAAGATTTCACATAAATCTCTTCAAGCATCATTACGTTGCTTCAATAAATGCCATTGTTCTCATAAAAAGCTCCCATTGAGCTTTCTTAAGTTTGTACAATCTTCTTTTTCTTCTTTGTGTTGTTTTCTCATCAAGAGGTCTTCCCTCTACTTCAAGAGGATAAAAGGTTGCCATCAAGGATTTCTGAGGGTAGTGGAGTCACACAAATCTTCTCTAGTTTCAGTTTCCTCTATGCTTCTATTCAATTAGTAGTAATTATAAAATCAAAAATTTCTCTTGGGATTAGTAACATGGTTCTTTTTCCTTCATAGATAGATCTTGCATGTTAGAGTAATTTGTTTTCAAATTCCTAGACCTAGTTTATTTAGAAAGCAATTTCCTTTTTCTAGATTAGATTGTTTCAAAATATTTGAAAACCAAAAAACATAGAATAATTGCATTAGGTAAAACTCATCTTAGTTGCATTGATATTTCCTTTCTTAGATTAAAAAGCACTTTTTCTTCCAGAAATACCAAAAAAAGTACAAAAACAAGTTTACATGTCATCTAGTTTTATTCATAAAATTATAGAAAAAAACAAAAACATTAGGTATTTAGACACATTGCAAACCTTGATATCATCAAAAGGTCAACAAAACTTGACACACAACAAAACCCTATGTCAAACAAAACCCTAGGTCTAAACCCTAAGTCTAGTCAAGGTTAGTCTACATACACCTATCCATTATCTTGGCTCACGCATGTGCCCAGGATTAAGAGGTGAGTGGGTGAGGGCCATCCTCGATGAGATTGAGGAAAACAGTCCAAGACCTCAATAAGATCCACTTCTCTTACAACAACTAGAGGCATTTAGACTAATTTGAATACAACGTACAATCATTCAACAAATTGAAAGACAAGAAGCCATCAACGCAAGTAATAGATTACCTACACAGAGGTGGAATAGTAGAAACCCTAATAGATGAAGAGCAACTAGTGACCCTTCAGGTCATAGGGTTATCCCTACAACAACAATCATCAAACAAAACATTTACATTAGCACACAAGAACAAAGGTCGTAGGACATGCCAACCCCTCTCCGCAAAGTCCATCTCTCCAACAAGTTAGACCCCTACTATTTCTCACCTCCTCTCAATTGGTTACTTCCATGAGAGTGAGAGTGATGTGGTGGATCACCCCATGGCAAGGAGGGAAGGGTCTGTGTGCATGCCAAAATCTAACTTGACAGCCCCAAGCAACCAAGGTCATGATTTTGAGCATACATATTTTGGTGAACCCGACGTGAATTATAGAATCTTTTGGTTTTGTAGTTTCCATTCCTATTTCAATGCTTCAAAACATTTAGCAAAAAATTCAAAACATTTTCACATTATTCTTCATAGCCACTTTAGCTGCTATCACCTTCGCCATCATCTGTTCCATTTATTTTTTGGTGTCTATGGTACCCCCGAATATGATAGAACCTGATTTAAACCAAGGGAATATTCCTTCAAGAGAACTAGAAACTCCTTCCTTCTATAGGTATGTTTCACTGCATCCAGATGCACCACTCACCAACTACTATGACTGAAGATTTGGATTATGAATAAGATCAAAGAGAATCCAGGCATTCTTTGTCTTTCAACAACCCAGCTTGGGAAAATAATTTGATCATACCAAATGTGCCACATAAAGCCAGGAGGGTAGGATTGGAGATACATTGACCCAATCAACCTTCCACAAGAACATCAAATACTCATCTTGATGAGGAAGTCAAGTGATTAGAAAAAACACCTTCAAGAAGAAAAAGACACTCAAGAGGCATTAAGAATTGCCTTGTGAGAAGAACAAAGAGAAAATGTTACATGAGAAGAAGCATACCACCATGAAAATACTTGAAGAGAAAATCCTAGAAACAAGGAAACACCTAGAGATGCTACTCCTGCAAACTTAATCACAACTCTAGTGCAAAGGATTAGAATCTTGGAAGAAAAACAAGATGCTCCTGAAAGAAGGAAAAAATCCCATGAACAAGATCAGGGGGCATCTCAAAATCCCCCCTACCTCAATTACTATTTGTGAAATGCCATTAACAATACATGTCTAAATGGGAACCCTCATGTTCAAAACAATCCAACAAATCCAATAGTGGGTTATCAAAACCCACCCACAAGGTTATTGCTATCAACCCCGCAATCTCAAAGTGCCTTTCTCAAAACATACCTCGAGATTTTGAAATAAACTCTTGATCAAAACATAAGGAATGTGCAGTTGCCTCGACCATTTCCAGATCTCCCAAAATTCAAAGGAGAGGGAGATCTAAATTCATATATTAAAGCCTACACCACTGTGATAAGAGAACTCCTCCCTTGGGATGAGGTTGTCGTCAAAATTTTCTTGAAAACTCTCAAAGGAATAGCTTTGGATTGGTATTATTATTTACCAGAGGCTTCAATTCACTTGTTTAGAGAACTAATCAAAGAGTTTGTCATGGAATTTGACATGAACAAACTCGTCAAAACAAGAATCAGAGAATTCCTCACCATGAACCAAGAACAGAATGAATCTGTAGCTCATTTTGTGACTAGATGGAGGCAAGTTCTCTATTCCTCAACCATTGCCCCAAATATGGATGATCGTGAATTATGTGACCTTTTCTTACATGCCTTGAACAAGTATATGAGAGAAGACATTTAGAAATCACCATATAAATCCTATGAAGAAGCATTAGAAAGTGCTTTGAGAATAGATCAAGTCACCATTGATAGTGGTAGAAAGGTCTATGGGTCAAATGGAAAGTTAACAAGAGAAGACACTAGGAGTAACTCTCCTATGATAAAAATTCTTAAGAACAATAGAAACACAACCACTAACAGGGTAATAGATCAACCCCCAATCAAGAAAATAAAAGATGATTACAATGGAAGAGACTATTATCCTCCTAATGTCAATGTGATTTACTGACCTAAGAACAATGGGTACTACCCTAGAGACAATTACCAAAATTGGAATCAAAATGGAAATAGAAATGATAGAAGATATGAAAGACCCCCATATGAGTTCAATCAGTTTTGTTCCTTTTACAGGACAAGGGGGCACAACATAGAATCTTGTATAGAATATAACCATTTCATACCAAGGTTATTAGAAGACAAATAATGGTTGTCCATAGAAATGTTCTCGAACCTGTAGGAAGTTACGTTGGATAACAAGGGTACAAAACAAACCCAAACCCCAATAGCCCCACAAAATGTAGACATGAGAATCTATCAAGACCTGTTTCCTGCACATAAAGATGTAGAGACATCAAATCAAAATGAAATAGCCCAAAGTAACAACACTAGAATCCCACCACAACTAACATAGAAAGGCAAAACTAGGATGATGAGATTAGTCGAGATTATACACAACGAAGAAGAAGAGGAAGATTGTGAGAATGAAAACAAACAAATTAAAGTATACGAAGGTATAGTTTTGGTAGTGGAAACAATACCTACTCCAATTGGACCTTATGAACTCATTGAAGACCTGAAGAAGACATATACTCACATTTCATTAATTGACTTACTTCAAAATTCCCCTTCACATTGTTCAACATTACTAAAAGCCATAGGGTTAAAGTACCTCAACCAAATTACACCACCACCTATTGAGTAGATCAACCATGTGGACTATGACATCAGCCCACCAAATTTAGAACTCAAGGACCTAGGGTTCTTCTTCAACCTAAAGAAAATGCCTTCAGAGGCCTAGCTAACCAAGAAAGGAGATCCTACATTATACTTACAAGGTTGGATCTATGATACTTGCATTAAACAAAGTTTAATTGATGATGGAGCCACAGTGAACATAGTTCCATTCTCTCTCCTAGAGAGGATGGGTTATGGACACACCAATATCACCACTTCATGAGATACTCTGAGTGGGTATGATAATCTAAAATCTACCATGATAGGTAATATTACCCTTCCAGTGACTTTGGGACATAAAACCATTCCTACCACATTCTATGTCATCAACAAGGATACATGATATAATTTACTCCTTGGCAGGCTATGGATCCATAGGATGAAAGCAGTACCATTCACATTATTTCAAGAGGCTCAATTTTTACACTTGGGGAAAGTGTATGTTCCAAAAGGGGACCCAAAACCCTTCAACATGTTGAAGTCAAGAACAACAAATAAGCGTATAGGTATCCCCATAGACTATGAACTTCCCACCAAGAAATTGACCATCCCTAGTCCTACACCATAGTCAATATGCATCAAGCAAATAGAAACTCCAAAGAATACCATAAATGCCATAGAAATGAAAACTCTAGAAGATGAGGTACCGTCTAAACCAAAGGAAATTGTTCCCAAGGAAAAGATAATTAAGATCATGGAATGGATAGAGCAGGATGAACCTCTCCAATTTCCTCTAGAAGTGCTCATGATCAATTTTCAACCTGCCTACAAATGCTTCCCTTGCATAGGGGAGAAACCTCATAGAACTAAGGGACTGGTGTTCAAAACCACTATGTTAGATTTGAGAAATGCAGACCTGCATGCTTTCTCAGATCATGAGGAAGACATGATAGAAAGTTACACTCCTTTGTCACCCTTAAGAAAAATATGTGTCCTAGACACACCAGAAGAAACAAAATCTTATGAGTCTCACACACCAATAGAGGATTCATATCAACAATTGACACCCATGGAGGAGGTGCATTCTATTGATAATGAATCAAGTAATGCAATAGGAGTGCTACCTAGGATGTTCATGGTGTCTCAACTACAAGAGAATCCGACCACCTTTGCCTCAGTTCAATCAAACAAACTTGGGAAGAGGGAAGCACCTTTAGTACAAATTGAAATGGTAGAAAGACTTCCCGACAAAGATGAAGAAAGTGGGAACATTTCACAAAGAGTGGAAAATGAGTGTCAATTGGCACTGATGATCTAGTTATCTTTGAGTTACCAGGGAGTTATATCAGATATGCCATGGACCTAAGACCAAAAGAAAATGGGATGACAAGTATGAGCTTCATCCCTCTTGATGAGCAAAGGGAGACACACACTCCCATTGAGTTGTTCTAGTTTTTTGCAAAGAGTTCAAGAGAGACAAGATGTGAAAATCTACATGCAAGAAGAGTTTGACCTGCTAGCAGAGTTATTAAATTGTGATGGAGTCCTATATTGGACCCCTTCCCATCAATAAGCCTTTCAAGATTTACTCCATCTCACACTTCCAAGGGAAACCACCAAGTTGGAAATAATAGAATCAAATGACAAACCCTCCAGAATAGGAGAACGTGTCCTAAGAAGAGGTAGCACAAAGAATAAGAAGAGAAGATGAAAAAGAACTTTTTTAGAAGACTAGAAAGGTCCTTATATGGTTAAAGAAGACATTAGTAAATGGTGCTTGTCTCTTGTGCACAATGGAGGGAGAGGAATTTGAAAAAATAGTTAATGCCTTTCACCTCAAGAAATACTATGTCTAAAAACCAAAAAAATTATAAATCATAAAAATACAATTTTTTTTATAAAAATCAAAATGTCAAAAGAAATTTGTTTCTTGCATTTCAGTATCATTCTGTTCATTTGGCATTACTATTAATGACTTGCTCTTATACTATTTTCTTTTCAGTAAGGTGTCTAATGTTGCCTAGGTATACGTCATCCTTTCAAGACCTAGAGATTCCCCATTTTCACAATCACCATATCCCCCTTCATTCCTAGTGTTTCTAATCAAAGCCTAGCTCTTAGCTTTACACTAATCCCAATCTTTATGAGTCAAGATGTTAGGTCTAAACAAAGTTAGTATTCAAACATACAATGTTCAAAAGAAGCTTGTAAGTAGACCTTCCCTATTCTTCCCTAGTAGTAGAGAAGTCCGACTAGGTTACAAAAACTTTAGGTGGCACTCAACCCCTTATCTTTCCTAGCCAAAAACATCAGGGGGATCAAAAATCTAAAGGAAGCAATCTAAAATTTGAGTGAATAAACAAAATGAGTGATCAAAATAAGAGTGTTGAGAAAAGTGAGAATTGAGAGATTAAGCTTGCATATCAAAAGTTCCAAAAGCATTCATTTTCTTAAAAAGTCAAAATCCAAAAAAATGAGAAAATAAAGTAAGGAAATACAAAAAAGGTGAAAAAAAAGAGAAATACAAAAAAAGAGTGAAAGAGAGAATATTATTGAATGTCCGTACTCTTGGGTGGAAATTAGTCTAAGCTTGAAGCCTCAAGGGTGACATTCTAATAGAGAAAGAAAGGTACAAAGCACACACATGCACTAGCTGATCAAAGCTGAGGGTCTAGTAATCTCTAGGATCATTCTCTATCTAGGGACCCTTGTTCTTTCCCATTTATCCTTTACCCTTGGTCTATCTTGCTTTCCATCTATGATCTAATTCTAGCAAACATTAAAATTTGTTACTCACCTAAGTTGAAAGCTTGTCATCTTGTCTTATCTAGATAGGAATACGTGTTTAGTCTTTAGTAAAGCCCAAAATTAGAAGCACTCCATTTTCACTCCCACTCCCCATTTGAGTTTCAAAATCCTATCTCATAGCCTTGAATAGGTCTCTTAAATCAGGACAACTTGCAATCCCCTAGATTGAAAATCATATTAAATTCTAGTCACATTGTTTGTTCCACATTGCATTCATACCAAAATTAGAAAAAGAATCTCAAAACAATAAAGTCAATGTCATATCTCATGACATTCAGTAGAAGTAAATGTTTCATTTCAGCATTTCTTGTGTTCTTTGTATTTGCATATTGTAAACTGCATATCATATATATGCCAAAAAATATACAAAAACATGTCATCATTATCATACTTGCATTGTTAAAAGAGTTGAAAGGTCTAAAACATAATCAAAAAGTTCTTAAACTTCCAAAAATGCACAAGAGATGAGTGTAAATCCTATAGGCAAAAACCATAAAAAAGATGAACTTTCATAGATATATTTGAAGGTTACATATACAAGAGTATCAAAGAGCTAGGACAAAATGCTCTCAAAGGAAATAGAGGCTCCACATGCAAGGGGGCATGATTTAAAAAAAAGACAAAGTAATATCAAGGTCAGTTCCCTCCAACAAAACCATCAAGACTTATGTTCCTCTACCTATGAGTACCACTCGTCGCTCCATGAGACCTATGGGAGGAAGGCATCCTACTGTGAGCATGTGACTATGAAGGTCCCGTCGTACTAGCATCTCATCATCTAAAACTAAGATGAGCCATCTCCCAGAGCACCTAATTCTCACCCTTAAGGGTTTGATTCTGGGCCTTCAAGTCTGCGCTCACCTGACATCCATGATAGATAGAAGCAAAAATGTCAGTGTGCCGCTCGACAATGGGGGGCTGACTAGGATCAGCCAAGAGACTCTCTTGAGTCATCCTAGTGAAGGGAACAATCAAGCCAACATTAATTTCACAAACAAAAGCCTTGCACTCTTCAACATTACCTACAAAGAAAACCAAAAGAGAAAGATATGTTAGTTCCTCACAAAAAAGAAGAGAAGAGAGAAAGGACAAAAGTGCAGAAAATAGTAAACAAAACCAAAACTCATGTGGATCACCGAGATGCCAGGCAGGGTCAAACTATCGCATCGCCTCATTAGAATGAGGAGGTCCAAGAACCACGGACTAACCCTCAGGGATGTTAGGTGCATCATCTGCATCAATTGTATCATAGAGACCCTCATCCTGTGCATCCTTAGGTGGGCCCTCGTATGATGAATCATCACCATCAGGAATATAGTCCTCATTAGTAGACTTTGAGTCCCCAACCACAATGAGACCTTGTGAAGAAGTCCCTCTCCCTCCCCTCTATCCTAATCATGAAGTTCTAGAAACTCTAGAAATGAAGATTCTATGGGTCAAGGTAGTCCAAATAACTATCCTTTGACTAGCCTCGCCCATCTCCTAAATAGACCTATAACAAGTAGACACTAGAGGTAATTCCTTAGGGAAGTCCTTGCCAAACTGCTGTAAGACATGCTCAATACGATGAGCCTCTCCTTGACCATTACAATCTAAAACCTCAAACACCCCATGACATTACTCTTGGATCTCACCATCCCAGGCCCAAGATCCCTCCATATCAATATAAGGACCAAATATCATATCCTCATCTGTAAGAGTAGCCAAAGTATGCAAAGAAGCATCAAAATGATCCATCTGCATCCATCTAGCTACTCTCAATAGTCATCTCTAAGGAATTGAAAAAAGCTTTTGATAGGGCCTGTTGTGCTCAAAAATCAAAGTCATAATCAAGGAAGAGTGGCTGAAAGCAAGAGCCCCTTGTCATGCAATGCGATAGAAGTCCTTGTATACCATGGCCAAAATGTCTGGCCCCCAAGCGTAGACCTTGCCCTCCTCAAGACCATGTATGATGGGTGTCCAACACCATCTCAGGTGAGCTAAGGCCTTGTCTTTAGACAACCTCAATGTGACCAAACCAATCAAGAACTGCCTCAAGAGAGGAATGTGAAGTCATGGCACTGAAGTAAGTTAGACTCCTATCTAGTCCTCAGGGTGACTAACCCCCATGAACTCTACCCAAGATGTTTTGTCCTCAAAGTACTTGCTAGTAGTAAGGATGAGAGGATGTTCTCTCACAGGAACTCCAAGAATATAGTAAATATCAAATAGAGTGATAGTCCACTCTCTTGAAACCTATGGGAACCTGAAATAGTTCCTGTTTGCATCCTAGAGTAGGTAAGAATATTGCAACATATGCGTGATGTAGGGTGAACAACTGGCACATGGGAGACTCAAGCCAAGCCCACTCTCCTTAGAATACCATGGTCCTTATCACTTAATAAAGAAAACATCTCTGAGAGCTACACCTACTCTCTACAAGCATTCCATTGAATGCACATGTCCTGCAAATCAAGAAGAGCTTTAGATTAGAGCTTGTAAGCTCGCAAAAATCCCTAAAAATCCTAAAAGTTGCAAAAATACACAAAAAACGTGTATAACCCCTAAAAATTGCAATAAAAAGTCAAATACATTAGTCAAATTAAGTCAGATGAGAGTGAAAGGAACGTTAGAAAACATTAAAATTCAAGCAAAAGCTACCCAACAGGGTCACCCCCCGGGTGACCCAGATGTCAGCAGGATCTCCCCTCGGGTGACCCTGTTGTCTACAGGATCTCTCCCTAGGCCATCCTATTGCTAGACAGATCCCCCTTGGTGACCTACCTATCAAATGGGGTGACCCAAAGTGGAGATCCCTCAAACTAAAAATGCCCTATAACTCTATTTCTCAGCTGATTTCAGAAAATGAAAGACCTATCCTACTCTAAATGATGAAATAGAGACAATGTATCAAGAAGAATCACCAAAAATAGACCATTTTAACAGATTTTTGACAAACATTAACCTAGGGTTTAGAGAAGGTTTTTTCACTATTTATGTACCTGATTCTCTGTGGCTGAAGAAGAGGTGGCCATCTTTGCGATCTCCTCGATGATATCTACCCAATAACTGGTCACACAATCGATTCTGTTGCTGATTCACTCCAATTTCACAAATTATCTTGCTTTGTTTGCCCTTAGCTTAGGTTCTTTCATGCATTCTTAGATTATTTTTTGCTTTTACTCATCTTTGGTGCATTGTTTTGTGTGCATTAATTCCTACAGGTCTCACTGACAAAGGCAAACAACTAGTTGAACTCGAACAATCTATGGTAAGTTCATCATTTCAATTTTCATTATTTATTATCATATATTCAGATGCTGAACTAATACTAGTTATTACAGGTACAATTGCGAGAAAATTAACAATAGGTAGGCCCAGTTCAAGAACGATACCTACCTTTCATGTAGACTACCATCCCCGAGGGGGCAAATTTGTAAGCACAAAAATCATGCACAGCCTCCATGAGGACCCCTATGATGAATTTAATCCTTGTTACATACATGTAAGCATGAAATAATGTCCTCTAAGAAGTAGACCTCTTGATGATGTGTCATCTTTCTTGTCTTGTGTTATTTCTCTTTGTCGTTTTCCCTTTCTTTGTCGTTGATCCTTTTCGACACTTTTGTGTCACTTGTTGATTTGCATTTTTTGAGCTTTCAACCTTGCTCCTAAGCCTTGTAACCATCTTGTAGGTGAGTTTCCACCTTTCCCCTATGTTTTCCATCCTCTCCATCCCCTAGAAGCCTTCTAGAGGTCCCCTAAATCCATCTCCCATTTTTGGTTTTAAGTTTCACTCAACCAATCCAAATCTCCCCCTATTATTTCCACATCTCCCCTAGGAGATCCCATGGTGTAAGTGGAGATTTGAATTCTTGCACATGATTGACATGTTTCCATAAGTAGATCACCTCCTTTTCATCTTCTATTCCATCTCCTATCATGTATTTCCTTCTAGACCCTTTTCTTTCCAGATCTCTTGTCGGGTGACCCTCTTTTTGTAGGATCTCCCCCTAGATGACCCTAGTGGTGAAAGGGGCGACCCTATCACATTTCCATCCATGGAAAAACTTGAGTTTCTCACTTAAAATAGCTCTATTTTCACCTATTTTTCTTCCAGTTCACATGATTTTTTATGCCTAATATGGAGTTGACTATTTCATGCACCCACACATGCATAATTAACTCCATTTTTTCTAAATTTAACAACCCATTCTCTTCCATGCATTCTTCCAGCTCCAATTCCTCTTTAGTGATAATCTATTATTGATTTATCATTCCCTAATTAACTAAGTTTATTGGGTAATGAATCAAGTTTACTCCCTAATCAATCCTTGTTAACTCTTCAATCAATTGAGTTAACTTCTTGGTGCAAGAGCACCTTGGGACACCTTGGGATTTCATGCCTCCATGAGGTAATTTTGTTAAATTATGCTTTAATATTGTGTCTTTGATGTAATAAGGTCAATTAAGACCACTTTATATGTGTTTGAGTCAATATTAGGTTTCTAGGTGGTTTATGAGGTCATAATGTAAAAATGTTGTCATTATTCTAAGAATGCAAAATCAAGGAATGTGAAGGGTCATAAGTGGAAAATGAGAAGTTAAATGGTTAGAAACTCAAAGGGAAGTTATCCAATTGTTGTCCTTGGTTGTAAATTTTTAAATTTTTCTTGGATGATCATGGAGACCTAGGGGGTGATGTTTTGGAGATAAAATAATACCAATATACTATGTTTTCTGCATTTTTACTGTATTTTCTACTATTGTAGGTGATTGTACGGCCCTGTACGACCTATAAGTGATTAGATAAGTATTGGGATTAATTAATAATTGATTCTTCTTTCATTTGAATTTGATCTCATCATTTTTCATCAAGATTTGAGAATTTTATGGGCATTTTACTAAAACTAGTCTGAAACCCTACATAGGATTGGCATTAGAAGTTAGCTAGGAGTTAGGGTTTGAATAAAATTCATTGGACAAGTGTGAGAATTTATTCGGTGAGATTGGATAGACCATATTTGACATGTCTAAGCCATTTCCATGAAGATTTGAGACCTAGGTTTTAAAATCCCTATTGTGAGCCATCAAGCAAGCCTAATTTGGCCTTTGTCAAAATGGGATAGTCAAATTTAGGACCTTGTGTTACAAAACACCCCCATATTATTTTGATATATGTTGTGTAAGAGGGAAAATAATATCCATAACTAGAATTAGATTTTGGGTATGAGCCCCGTTTTGGAAATTATATCAAAAAAACCTCTTTTGTTGTCCTAATTAGGCCTAGTTGAAATGGTAGCAGTCAAAATTTGAAGGTTGTGTTCCAAAGTAACCCAACCTGTACTCTTGATATGTTATCAAATGGATAAAAGGGTACTTGTAATGATAATTTGTTTCTAGGTTTGAGGCCTTCTCCAAAAGATATGTTAAATAAACCTTGTTTGGTGGGCTACAAGGCGTGATGAAGGTTTGTGTGAGAAACCACCAAAGTTAGGGTTTGAAACTTGCAATGTTGGTTCATAGTGGTTGTGTTGACAATTCTTCCCTCCTCTGCATCAATTGGTGTTAGACCCCACAAAGATCTGGGCAAGAAAGTTTTTTTGGAGTTTGTGTGTTTTCTTTTTGTAGGTTGAAGAAAGAAACTGGATGCCAAAAGACTAGGTCGTGAAGAAAGGAGGAAACCTAGGTGAGGTATCACAAAGACAAGAAGAAGCAAGGTGAAAGAGACTTTCTTGAGGAAGAAGAATGGATGTGTTGTGGAAAATAGTCCATGGAGACTTACAGGGTAAGGAGGTACCAAGTAAGATGGGAAAAGAGAAAAGTGAGACAAAGAAGAAGACTGAGGAGGACAAGCAAATGGATGCTAAGAAAGAGATAATAGAATTGAAACAAGCCTTGGAATAAATAAGAAAAGAGAGGGAAAGAGTGGAACTGGAGTTCCAAATGGAGATGCAACATCTTGAGAGAGAACAACAAGAAGGTGGTTGGCATTTACCCATAAGGAAAAAGGTGAAATGGCCTATCAAGAATACCATTAAGAGGAGAAGGTATGAGGGGATGATATAACTAGACATTAAAGAACATTTTCTGATGAAGAAAGAGCAAAATCCAATAAAAGAGGAAGAGGTAGATAATAAAATGGTGAGTAAACATATGACTGTCATAACAGCAAGTAGGATTGATCAATTACTATTAGAAGTTCAAGACTTGTTGCAAGAGCATGTTGATTTGGTTAGTTCTCATGCAAAGTTACTAGAATGGGAAGATAAAACCTTTGAGGTGGTTGAAGACACTCCACATTTACAGTTGGAGTATGAGAGTGCAACCCACTATACTTTTGCATTGCTTGGGCAGATTGGTGAAGACCATCCCACACAAGATGAACAATGGGATCAATTACATGTTGAGTGCAATCAAGGGGCAGATATAAACAAAGAAGCCATTTATTTCAAGGTTGCATATTTACCTTTTGATGTATACTCTTTACAAGTATTTGTGGTTGTAGGTTATGGTGCAGATTCTCAAGTATTTGTAGATGTTGAGAGGGTACAAGAGTTTTCATCAAGGTTGGAGTGTGTCTTGGACATGAAGGCACTCAAAGACTCAAGGGACAAAGCCTACTTCTAGTACTTAACTAAATGGAAGGGCCTACCTTATAAAGGAGTTAATTGGACAACTGAGTACATTGTTGCAAATCCTCACTCAAGGGGACTTGAGTTCATTTTTGTCTAGGAGTATGGTGCAGGAGCACCTTGGGATTTCATGCCTCCATGAGGCAATTTTGTTAAATTATGCGTTAATATTATGTCTTTGATGTAATAAGGTCAATTAAGACCACTTTATATGTGTTTGAGTCAATATTAGGTTGTTAGGTGGTTTATGAGGTCATAATGTAAAAATATTGTCTTTATTCCAAGAATGCAAAATCAAGGAATGTGAAGGAATGTGAAGGGTAATAGGTGGACAATTAGAAGTTAAATGGTTAGAAAATCAAAGGGAAGTTATCCAATGGTTGTCCTTGGTTGTAAATGTTTAAATTTTCCTTGGATGGTCATGGAGATCCAGGGGGTGATGTTTTGGAGATCAAATAAACAAATATACTCTGGTTTTTTGTATTTTTACTATATTTTATGTTGTTGCAGTTGATTGTAAGGCCTTGTACGACTTATAAATGATTAGATAAGAATTGGGATTGATGAAGCATTGTGTCTTCTTTAATTTGCATTTGGTCTGATCATTTTTCATCAAGATTTGAGCATTTTATAGGCATTTTACTAAAACTAGTCTAAAACCCTACCTAAGATTGGCATTAGAAGTTAGTAGGAGTTAAAGTTTGAATAAAATTCATTGGGAAAGTGTGGGAATTGATTTAGTGAGCTTCAATAGACCATATTTGATATGTCTGAGCCATTGCCATGAATATTTGAGACCTAGGTTTTAAAATTTCTATTGTGAGCCATCAAGCAAGCTTAATTTCACCTTTGTTAAAATGGGATAGTCAAATTTAGGACCTTGTGTTACAAAATACCCCCATATGCTTTTGAGATATGTTGTGTAAGAGGGAGAAGGGTATCCATAACTGCAATTAGATTTTGGTTATGAGCCCTGGTTTGGAAATTATACCCAAAAAAATCTTTTGTTATCCTAATTAGGCCTAGTTGAAACGGTAGCAGTCAAAATTTGAATGTTGTGTTCCAAAGTAACCCCACTTGCACTCCTGATATGTTATCAAATGGCCAAAAGGGTACTTGTAGTGATAATTTTTTTCTAGGTTTGAGGCCTTCTCCAAAAGATATGTTAAATAAACCTTGTTCAGAGGGCTACAAGGCATGATGAAGGTGTTGGTAAGAGACACTGCTCTAGCATTGACTAATATGTTGTTGTTGATGGAAACAAGGCTCAAATAACCTATCTCCATGACAATAATAGCTATCTCTAGAAGAACATGTTGGATTCCAGGTCTGGGTGATAGAAAATGGTTAAGTATGGAAGGTATTTGGAGTGGAAGACAGTAAGTCAGCTAGTATGCCTTCGCAATTGAAGACTTGCAGATGTGGTTTAGGTATGATGTTAGTTGGTATTTGATAGTGTTATGCCTCAAAGATTAAGTCTTGATCCTCTCTTAAAGTCATCTTCAAGAAATGTCTATGTCTGGGTAAGCAAAGGTATAGCAGGAACAGTGAAGAGGGTCTAGTGCAGTAGTCTACATTTCTCCGTAGACAAGTATTTCATTATGTGGTTTTGAAGTGTTGTAAACACTTATATGAAGTGTCTTATTCTAGAGTTAGGAGATCTAAAGTTCACTAGAAGGATAACTATAAGCTGCTAAGTATCGACACAATGTTTAACAGAGTTTGACCGAGACAGAGTCTGAGTACTGATGGTCTGCATTTCTCTGCAAGATGATATGATGCCTTGCATTTCTAAGGGTAGGATTGGGAATGCATAAAGATTCCTTGATATGTTTTGGAAGGTGTTTTGAGATCCTCATTAAAAGTCGTAAGTCAGCAGATGAAGTTGTTAAGCATACTCTTAAGGAAGAGGCCGACAAGTATATAAATCATTGTGTAGAAAAGAGTTAATGTTCAGAGGATTTATGTAAGTAATTGAATGATTGGAGCCGACCTATATGAACATGATTGGGAGAAGATTTAGGTCCATACAAAACATAGTACATTGGATTGAGTGACAAGGTACATCTTTCTATGTAAACGTTTCACTTCTTGAATGGTGACCTGATTATTGATTAAATCATGAGTCAGATATATAAGAGTGATGATCTTCGATTGGGGTGTTGTTGTGAAAGATATGTGTGTGATGCGAGGATACGAATAGTGAATCATAGTTAGAGGATCAGTAGCAATGAAGACTTGGGATTCAGAATACAGTTGTTAAATGACTGCACCCTGGCATAGTGGTAGATGCTTAAGAAGTACTCAGTTCTCATGTGCAATCCAATTAGAAGTAAGTGTTCATCTTCAAGGCAATGAGCCTTCAAGAAGATTTAACAACCCTTATTGTAATCTTGTTAGGTTTAGGGTTGAGGCAGTGAGCCTGCTAAACTTAGTTGTACATCATGGCAGTGTGCCAGCATGTTCTAGGCCCATGGAGTGACTAAGCCTAAACATCATTTTGTAAAGATTACAATATATTTATGAGAGCTAATCCTCTCTGTGGTTTTTCCTATTTTGGGTTTTCCATGTAAAATCTTGGTGTTATGTGTCATGCTTTTATGGATGCTATGCATTTGTATATTATGCTTCTATTTGATTAATCCTTTAAAATGGTTAAAAGTAAAAGTGAAAGAAAAGGTTTATAGAACACTGATTCACCCCCTGCCTCTCAGTGTTCCTAATAATCAACAATTGGTATCAGAGCGAGGTTCCTTGGAAAAAGTTTAATAGCTTAAGGAAGATTTTGGATAGCGTGATCATGGTAGCAAGAAGGTATGGAATTTATGTGAGTTACAATCAACTAGAAATGACTCTTATGGATCTTCAAAATTTTGAAGTAGAGGTCAGAGATCTAAAGGAAAATCTGAAACAAGCTGATGAATGCATCTTAAAGATGAAAGAGCAAGTTAAGAAATTTAAAGATAAATACAAAGAAGTTAGTGACCAATTGTTATCACCAAATGAAGCCCTAAATGATTTGGAAGCAGAAGTTACAAAAAGAACAAGAGCAGAAGATGATCTAAATTTAATTGTGAAGAACAGATCAAAAGACTACGCAAAACTTGAAAAAGAAATTATATGTTTAAAAATAGATCTAGAAAAGGCCAAAACTTTTGAATAAAAATTCAAGATCAGTACTTCAAAGCTTGATGAATTGATCACTAGTCAGAAGAATGTTGATGACAAACATGGTTTAGGATTTTCGGAGAAAGTTCAAACTCTAGGCAAATAAGCTCTAAGTCAAGGCAAAACAAAGGATACCAGTTTAGAAATCAAAGAAGAAGAGCTAGAAGACCTCCGGTCAGATAACCAAATGCTCAACGGTACCCATCTTTCAATGGTTTTTGTAATTCATGCAATAAGTTTGGTCATAAGGCTACTCAGTGTAGGAGTAGAATAAATCAAAAGACTCCATCATTCTCTGGTCAATGTTTCAAATGCAAGAAAATTGGTCATAGAACAAATGAATGTAGAAATTAGATTAGGAAAAGTTTCAATAATGCGAGGAATGAACAATCATTCAAAGGTAAATGCTTCACTTGCAATAGAATTGGTCATAGATCTGTTGTATGCAGAAGTAAAGCAAGTCAAAATCCTATTAGGTGCAATGCATGCTATAAAATGGGACATAGATCAAATGAATGCAGAAGTTTGGTAAGAACTAATTTTCAAAATATTAGGAACAATCAATCATTCAATGGAAAGTGTTTTGCTTGCAATAGATTTGGACACATGGCTAATCAATGTAGATCAAATTCAATCAATGGAAGGAATCAAGGTCAAAAGAATGTAGTATGTTTCAATTGCAACAAATCTAGACATATTGCAATGTTTTACAGAAGTAGGAATGTGAAGAGAGATCGCTACTCTAAAGAAAGGAAAACAAAGAAGAAAAATGGGAAGGGAAAGGAAAAGGTTGATCCAACTGAAACCAAGAAAGAAATGAACAAAGTATGGATCAAGAAAGAAGTAATTAAAGTTAGGGATCAATCCGTACCAGTATTTGGTGCAGATACTTCCTCCAGAAAGTAAATTGAGCTCTACCTTAGGGGAGCAGTGTAGAAAATCCAAAACCCCTAGTCAGAAAGTGAGTACTAGAATCCATCACGAAGGTGTGTGATGAAATCTGGTGTGTCACAACTCTTAGAAGAGAAACTAGATGAAAAAGGGTCAATGCAACATATTACAGAGCAATTCTGATAGACCGTGTTCTACAATGAAGGGTTTTGATAGCTTTTTGGAATAAGCATTTAATGACGACTAGGTCAAGTCGTGTGGAGGATAAAAGGAACTTGTTTGGTTTCAAAATCACTTTGCACTCAAAGCTATTAGAAATTTAGAAAGATCAGAACACACTTTGAGTAACAACAACCAAGAATTGAAGGGCCTAGAGAATTTCAGATCAAGGAAACCCTATTCCAGAGAAAGAGGTATTTGCAACTTGAAACCCTACTATGAAAATTAAATTGCTCTAGAAAAATGTTTACTCCTCATGTAATCAAGATAGGAAAAATGTCTCACCCCAAGTTTAAGAAACAATTATTCAAATTACCAAAAAATGATCCATTAGGGGCATTATCAATTACTCCACATGGGGTCATGCATATGGAAAATATCGGGGCATACATTCATACCAGTTTTGAAGAATATCATCATATGAAGTTAGGCAAACTGTATTTGGACAAACTGACTACTACGGACATTGTGCTAAAAGATGATTACAATGTTCTAGAAGAAAAGAAATTTGATACTTGGTTGGACTTTCCTGCAATTCCGATTGATGCATGGGTCAAGCTTATCCTAAGCTAAATTCATGATGAATCTTTATGGCTTGATGAACCCTATTTGATAATTAAAGAAACCATTAAAGCAGTAACTAGTATGAGCTCTTTCGAAAGGGTTCCAAGCATAAAGAAAATGAAGAACAATGTGGTAATGTAGCTAATAGGAGCCAAATTTGAGAAGAATGGCCTTACAGTGAATGATATCAGGGATCTAGCTATCAGATTTGCATCAATGATTATACGATACAAAATATACTTCTCCAACAAGGAAAATTTTGTTTCTACATTAGCTATATACATAGCGTATGATATGATAAAAAACAATACGGATTATGATATTTGTGAATTGCTCCAAAATGAACTTATGGAGAACATAAAAAGGGTGAAAGAAACTAATCATCATTTCAAATATGGAACATTGATTACATGTTTACTCTTTTACTTCCTAAAAGAGCTACCTGGTCTAGGAAATGTTATTTGGCTCAATCACATTCCTGTAGCTACACAAATAAGAAATTACTTACAGAGTTTGGGTAATGTAGATATGCAAAATCAAATCATGTGGAAATATTTCATGGATTTTCAATAGAAAATGGTAAGAAGGTTCTGGATACCTAAAAAAGTAGTGATAAAGTATGAAAAGGATATTGTATTCATGGTGGTTAAAGACAAATGTTTTATGGAAGCTATGGAACCAAGAACTGTATGGATCCTTGCACTAGGTTATGAAGTTGCAGAAGATGTATTGACTGAATTAGCTAATAAACTACTAAGTAAACCTACTGATCCCAAAGAGGACAGATTCAGGATGTTCTAAGAATTATCTTCTAGAATATTGATGGAACCTAAGCAGTCAGAGAAAACATCAGATGAAAAATTAAGGTAGAAACAAAATTAGGAGGACCCAAGTTCACAAGTACTCCTATAGAATGGGCCTCAAACACTCTAGAAAAGAAAGATAAGAGATTTGAAGAGGAGAAACCAGCATCTAGTCCCAGAAAAAGAATAAGGATCCCATCCATTACAGAAGATAAAATTAAAGGTGAGAAGAAAAAGAAAGTCTCACTTTGTGAAGAATTGGTGACAAGAGACACTGCTACTTCAGTAAAAGAAGTTCTAGATTGGGATGAACGAGAATTACTATAGGACCAAATAAATTTGGACACAATGTCTCCAGCACAAAAATTTAAGTGGGCTTCAATTGTTCATGCAAAGGCTCAAGAAGAGTTGTTGAAATCACTTATTGAGGATAGTAAACTGATTGATGAAGTATCTGGGATTTTGGAAAAGCTGTTGCCTACCCACAAGGGGGATTCATCCATGCCCCCAACAAGTCACTTGAAGGGATTAATAAATTTAGTAAGTCATTAGTTTGAATCTTTTGAAAAATTTGTAGAAACAAAAGGCAAGAATTTGAAGGAAAAAGACTAGAAGAGTTAAAGACAATGATAGCCAGGGATAAGATTTTTAGATAATTCAATAACCAACATTCAAAGAGCTTTGAAAGAAGCTAGAGATGTGTACAAATTTTATCTATCCTAGCCAAAAGCTACTCAGGAGATTGAAGAAAAGATAAAAGAGCTAGAACAGAAAATGATGGACATCTCTAACAAATTTGATCTGGCAACAGAATCAATTAGAAATAAGAAGAAGAAGATTCACAATGATCTAACTAATTTATTAAATTGAAAATATCAAATAAAAAGTAGAATGGGACAACTAAGGAGACCAATCTACCCTAAACTGGACTCAATGATAAATCTTGTCGCAGAGGCTAGGGTAGCTGTACAAACAAGCACACCTTCTGATCTCAATAAGGCAGAAGCTTTAGATTTTCTCTATAGTGGACACATTCAAATTTTGGACAATACTTAGAAAGGTTGGAATGTTGATTGGGCACAAATCAAGAACTTATTTAATGACATTCTCAAATACATGTAATACAAAGAGGTAGATTCCACTTGTAAATATGTGGCAGAGTACATAAAATTTTAAAATTTTGATAAATTTTTGGGTTTTGAATCACACACTTTGCCATTGATGTTAAAGGGGGAGAAGAAGTTTAATGAAATATGGATAATCACCTCAAGGGGAGCAAGAAAATTAAGTGTGTACAGTAAGGGGGAGCAGTCAAGCATTTTTCACTAAGTGTTGCCATCAATGCAAAAGGGGGAGATTGTTGGCAAGAGACACTACTCTAGCCTTGAATTATATGTTGTCATTGATGGTAGAAAGGCTCATAGAACCTATCTCCATGACAAGAAGAGATATCTCTGGAAGAACATGTTGGATTCTAGGTTTAGGTGACAGAAAATGGCTAAGTATGGAAGGTATTCTGATTGGAAGATAGTAAGTTAGCTAGTATGCCTCCGCAATTGAAGACTTGCAGATGTGTTTTAGGTATGATGTCAATTGGTGTTTGATAGTGTTATGTCTCAAAGATTAAGTCTTGATCCTCTCTAGAAGTCATCTTGAAGAAATGTCTAAGTCCAGGTAAGCAAAGGTATAGTAGGAACAGTGAACAAGGTCTAGTGCAGTGGTCTGCATTCCTTTGCAGACAAGTATTTTGTTATGTGGTTTTGAGGTGTTCTAAAAACTTATATGAAGTGTCTTATTCCAGAGTTAGGAGATCTGAAGTTCACTAGAAGGATAGCTACAAGCTGCTAAGTATCGGCACAGTGTTTAACAGAGTTTGACTGAGATAGAGTCTGAGTTCTGATGGTCTGCATTTCTCCGCAAGATGATATGATGCCTTGCGGTTCTAAGGGTAGGATTGGGAATGTATAAAGAGTCCTTGATATGTTTTGGAAGGTGTTTTGAGATCCTCAGTAAAAGTTATAAGTCAGAAGATGAAGTTCTTAACCATACTCTTAAGGAAGAGGCTGACAAGTATATAAATCATTGTGCGGAGAAGAGTTAATGTTTAGAGGATTTATGTAAGTAATTGAATGATTAGAGCCGACCTATATGAACACACTTGGGAGAAGACTTGGGTCTAAGTGACACATAGTGCATTAGATTGAGTGACAAGGTACATATTTCTATGTACACATTTCACTTCTTTGATTCTAACCTGATTATGGATTAAATCATGAGGCAAATATATATATGAGTGATGATCTTCAGTTGGGGTGTTTTTGTGAAAGATATGTGTGTGATGCAAGGATGCGAATAGTGAAGTAGAGTTAAAGGATCGGTAGTGATAAATACTTGGGATTTAGAATATAGTTGTTAAATGATTGTACCCTGGCATAGTGGCAGATGCTTAAGAAGTACTTAGTTCTGATGTGCAATCCGATTGGAAGCAAGTGTTCATCTTCAATGTAGTGAGCCTTCAATAGGGTTTAACAACCCTTATTGTAATCTTGCTAGGTTTAGAGTTGAGGTAGTGAGCCTACTAAACTTATTTGTACATCATGGCAGTGTGCCAACATGTTCTAGGCCCATGGAGTGACCAAGCCTAAACATCATTTTGTAAAGATTGCAATATATTTATGGGAGCTAATCCTCTCCATGGTTTTTCACGTTTTGGGTTTTCCACATAAAATCTTGGTGTTATGTGTCATGCTTTTGTGGATACTATTCATTTGTATATTATGCTTTTATTTGATTAATCCTTTGAAATGGTTAAAAGTAAAAGTACAAGAAAAGGTTTATAGAAAACTGATTCACCCCCCCTTTCAGTGTTCCTAACAATCAACAAAAGGTTTGTGTGAGAAACCACCAAAGTTAGGGTTTGAAACTTGCAAAGTTGGTTCATAGTGGTTGTGTTGAGAATTCCACCCTCCTCTGCATCACTTCTCAAATCAATTCTCTTCTTCCAACCTATAAATACCCCCTCCCTCAAGCACAAAGGGAGGCAAATTCTTTGTGCACACAGCTCTTGCTAAGTTTTTGCTCTCCAATCAGCATTTTCATGCTCACATAGGATGAAGGTGCCCTTGATTTATTCATTGTTCATCAAGCTTTCCCATAAAGCTCTTCAAGCATCGTTACATTGCTTCAATCAATGCCATTGTGCTCATCAAATTCCCCCATTGAGCTTTCTTAAGATTCTTTTGCTTCTTTGTGTTGTCTTGTCGTCAAGAGGATATGAGGATGCCATCAAGGATTTTTGAGGGTAGTGGAGTCACACAAATCTTCTCTAGTTTTAGGTTCCTCTATATGCTACTATTCAATTAGTAGTAATTAGAAAACCAAAAATTGCTCTTGGTATTAGTATAATGTTGCTTTTTCCTTGATAGATAGATCTTGCATGTTAGATTAATTTGTTTTCAAATTCCTAGATCTAGTCTATTTAGAAAGCAATTTCCTTTTCTAGATTAGATTGTTTCAAAATATTTGAAAATCCAAAAACATAGAATAATTGCATTAGGTAAAACTAATCTTAGTTTCATTCATATTTCCTTTCTTAGATTAAAAAGTACTTTTTATTTCTAAAAATACCAAAAAAAGTACAGAAACAAGTTTGTATGTCATATAGTTGCATTCATAAAAATACTGAAAAGAACAAAAACATTAGGTATGTAGACACTTTGCACACCCTTGATATCATCACAAGGTCAACAAAAGTTGACACAAAACAAAACCCTAGGTCTAAACACTAAGTCTAGTCAAGGTTAGTCCACATATAGCTATCCCTTGTGTTGGCTCACGCATGTGCCTAGGATTAAGAGGTAAGTGGGTGAGGGTCGTCCTTGGCGAGATTGAGGAAAACAATCCAAGACATCAACAAGATCCACTTGTCTTACAATAGCTAGAGGCATTTAGACAACTTCAAATACAATGTGCAATCATTCAACAAATTAAAAGACAAGAATCCATCGATGAAAGTAATAGCTTACCCACATAGTGGTGGAATAGTAGAAACCCTAATAGATGAAGAGTCACTAGTGACCCTTCCGGTCATAAGGTTATCTCTATAACAACAGTTATTGAATGAAACATTTACATTAGCACATAACAACAAAGGCCCCAAAACATGCTGACCCCTCTTTGCGAAGTCCATCTCTCCAATGAGTTAGACCCCCATTGTGTCTCGCCTCTTCTTGACTAGCTACTCCCACAAGAGTGAGAGTGACATTACAGATCACCCCATGGCAAGGAGGGAAGGGTTCATGTGCATGCTGAAATCTGACCCAACAGTCCCAAGCAACTGAGGTTGCAATTTTGAGCATACAGGACTAGGACACCCAAGCTCCCTTGTCCTAGGCATTTTGAGCTTTGGAATCAGGTTCTGAATTGTTTACTAATCTTTTTTTTCCATTTGGTTACTAGTTTTTTGGTTCTGACAGTCTATTTTACTCCAATCTTCATCAACTAGTATTTCATGTCTTCACTTTAGTTTGTTTGATTGGATTTGGTTAATTACTTATCTATACAAAAAAGGGTAGAACCATCATAGTTTGTCTCTCCTTCTAAGGTAGAATCCAAGCTCAGTTTGAGCTTAGAATGCTTTGTTGAAGAGGATTTGACCTAGTTTGATCTATTAAGCTAGTCTCTCTTTTCTACATTATAGTGGTAATCAAAGATGACAGAGTAAGTGATAAGAGGAGCAGACAAAGAAGTAGTTTAGAAGAGTAGACAAAGGAGTGATAATTAGAGGTCTTGTGAAGTGAAGGAGTCATGAGCTTACTATTGGATCAATATCATCTGTACACAGTTGTACCTTATCTACTAAAGCTCACAGATAGGTGAAACTTGCCAAGTTGAAGGTTTTGTTGGAATAAATAAGTTGTGGCTTATTGGTTGTGATGAAAAGAGTTGTGATTGTTGTCTATGGTATTGTGAATGTTTCATTAATTATTTCTTTTTGAAAAGCATTGCATAAGATATGAAAGAAAGTGTGTAAGGTTTCAAACTGGCAAAGGAACAAGAAGTTGCATTGAAGGAGCTTGGGAGAATGCTCCACATTCCTCTACATTTGAAGATATATCCTCGTGATTTGGAATTTAGAAGATTAATACCTGTAAAGAATGCATGATCATGATTTCAGAGTACAAATGCTACCACATAACTTTCCAGAGCTAGAAGAGTGAAGATAGTGGTTCAATTTTGTTGCAGTCAGAAAGAGTTAGAGGAATGCTCCACATTTCTTCACGCTTGAAGATGTGATCTTGCGGATTGAAGGATTGTCTGATATAGATGAGAGGTATGATATATTCAAGATTGAATTGATAAGATGTACCATAGAAGTTCTCTAGAGTCAGCAGAGTAAGGACATATCATGTTGTTGATTAAGGTTGTCTGTAGGAGAAAGTAAAAGCCACACATTTTACTACATTATAATATTTGGCTTTGTTATTTGAAAGATATGTTCAAATTGTCTATATGTTTTCTCATTTCAAGTTTTATGTGTTGTGAAGTACCGTAATTTTGTTTTTCAATGCTCTATATCATGACTGTGTGATTAGAGCTTGCAAGTGATGTTGGGTTTAGTATCTCTTTGTTTGTGCCAAGAAGATGATGCATAATTCAGAGAAAGGAATGTATGAGAATGTTGTTGCAAGTCATATAATATTTGAGAAGTGATCTACATGATGTTATTTGGTCTCTTCGATACCTCTTTAGGTCTGGAGCTAATGAATGGAAGGATAAGTGTCTATTGATGATTATACTGTCAGTTTGGAAGTGTGCGCTAGTGTGGAGATGTGTGCTAAGGAAAAATAGGTCCTATTATCACTTGGTTTGAACCACATTAGACTTCTACATTACTGATGATGACTTTGGAAGCCAACTTGTTGTGGCCATTGCATGTTTTATGTTACACATTTTATCTTAGCTGATATAGGAGAAAGTTTTTGAAGATTATGGAGGATATAAATGAAAGATTAGTTTTGTTGCAAAATATGTGTGTGTGTGTGTGTGTGTGTGTGTGTGTGTGTGTGTGTGTGATGAGGTATGTACAAGTGTGGATGTGACAATATGTGTGAGTGGAAGTGTCTTGAAGATAGAAGAGTGTGTTGAGCAGAGGTGTTGAAGATATATGTCAGTGTGAAGGGTGTTGATGTTGATGTTGTGGAGGTGATTGATCGGTAGAATTCTTTCAAGCATTTTGTACAGAGGTTGTAGCCTCTTTTTGTAAGTGTTGTAGCATAGTAGGAAGTTGTAGCTTCCTTTGGTTGAAGCCATAAAAATTGTATTTCAGGGAGTTGTAGCTTCCTTTGGGTTGTAGGCCATAAAACTTGTTGTAAATCTATTTTATTATTTGTGAGGTTGGATTTGGATAGTAGATCCAAGTAGCTTTCTCACCGTGGTTTTTCCCTTATAGGGTTTTCCTTGTAAATTTGGTGTTATGGTTGTGTGGTTGTGTGTTTGTGCTTTGAATTACATAGTTTTGTTATTTATCTATTTAAGGCAATAGAAAATTTTGATTGATAAAGTTGAGTTGGATTAATTTGTGGTATATACTGATTCACCCCCCATCTCAGTATACCAGTGTGTTGTAACAATTGGTATCAGAGTTGAATGCCTTGGTGCAATCTATTAGATGAAGGTAGATCTTGGAGTACAACACATGGCTCAGAGAGAGTCCTCTTATAGAGAATGAGTATTTGATGGAAGTAACCATGCTTTCTGGAGTGTAAGGATGGATGTCTATCTCACCTCTCTAGGTTATGATTTTTGGAGAGATGCAAAGGATGCTTATACTGAACATGCTCATCCAATTACAAGTGCATATGCAAAGAAGGCCCATGAAAATAATGTTAAAGTAAAGAATGCCATCTTAAGTGGTCTGACCAATTTAGAGTTTGTCAAGGTAATATACTGCAATCTATAGCCAAGGAGATATGGGATAAACTCAAAAATCTTTATGAAGGAAATGACAGTGTAAAGCAAGTAAAATTACAATCTTACATATCAATGTTTGAGAATCTAAGAATGAAAGAAGAGGAAAACATTGCTAACTATTTTATCTAAGTAGATGAAGTAGTTAATGAAATTAGAGGACTAAGTGAAGAAATAACTTATTCCATGGTTGTGAAGAAAGTCCTGAGAACTATTGGGAATTAAGGTGTCTTAACCTTTCCAATTTCCTAGCATTGGTAATTTAATTGTATATTTAATTATTGCCTAATATTGTATTTAATTGCACATTCAGTTTGGTCACATAGTTGAGGTGGCATGGTGACATGTTAGCTTACTTGGAATGTGACTTGGATGGTCAAGTCAAACCTACATGGATTTGGGCATCTCATATTGAGGTGGCATCAATTTTCCATGTGTCAACATCTTGTGGTATGTGGAAGAGGATATTCCATATGACAGAATCTATGATGCGTAAGAGCTAAGTTTGGAGATTCCTATGACAAGTGATGACAAGTGTCAGTTGGCATCTTTGCATGAGGGAAAGACATCTTTGGGTGCCCAAGTTGGGCTGTGACATGTTGTAAGTGGTATTTACTATATTTAGTCATGTATAATGGATTCTCTTACAACATTTAAGGTTGTTATGTTGGGAAAATCTATGACAACTGTAAGATGCATAAGAGCATCTGTCATAGTCTATTTTTAGCATGGAGCGCTCCAACTTTGGAAAAGTTAAATCTGTCATCTATGACAAATGTAAGAGGTGTTATTGTAGAAAGGACAAGTGTCCTTTGATTCTGAATATGGCCATGTGGCCAAGGTGGACGCCTATCCCAAGATGCTTCCAAGATATGCCTTGAAATCCCTATATATTGCATAGTTTGGAGTTGTAGTTGTATAGTGTTTTTATAGGTACTGTTATGCTGCTAGATTAACTCCAAAATCAACATTCATAGACTCTTGGAAGAATTACATTGCAAGTGTATTGTAAACTATTGTTGTTTTGATAATACATTGTGTAGGTTTAGAGTGTGGGGTTTTTTACCTAAAAAGGTTTTCCCCACGGTATATCTTGTGTCACCTTCTTTCTGCATTGTGTTTCTTCTGTAATCTTTATGTTATTAATTTAATGTTGCTGCAAATTATAAGGATTTAAATGAATTTTCACTCTACTCCCTCATTAGATTGGTGTAGAAAGTGTGTTCCGCGTACCTTGCTTCCTTTCAGTTGGTATCAGAGCTTGAGCACCTATGATCCTAGTTGTTGGGTAGGGGGTTTTTGAGCTAATCTTCGATTGAGTGGGAGTCTGTGCAGAGTATTCTGTGATCTTGTTGTAGCAAGAAGGTGGCAAGCACATTTGGAATAATAGAGGTGGAGAAGTTTAATGGCAGCAATTTTGAGATGTGGAAACTCAAGATGGAAGACATGCTTGTTGATAGAGATTTATGGAAAACCATTAATGGCACAAAACCAACCGTAATGGTACAAGCTGATTGGGATCTCAAAGATTAGAAGGCTAAGGGTCTCATAAGACTTAGTCTTGCTAATTCTATCCTATTGAATGTCCATGAGGAGAAGATTGCAAATGATTTGTACAAGAAGTTGGGTGATGTTTATCAGGCCAAATCCCTGGTGAACAAACTTTTTCTACGAAAGAAGTTGTAGTCTTTGAGGATGGAGATGGAGGATCTGTTGCAGATCACCTGAATGCTTTCAACATGTTGGTTTCATAGTTAACATCCATTGGTGTGAAGATGGAGGAGGAGGATTGATGTATGACCCTGCGTTCTTCTATACCAAATTTGTGGGATCATCTTGTTATGGTTGTTGGGAGCACCACATCCACTTTCAAAATGGATGAAGTGGTATCTTCACTGTTATCTGAAGAGATGTGGAGAAAGTCTTCTGAGGCAACCAAAGAAGCTCTTGTGGTTCATAGAAGACCCAAGGAGAAAGAGAAGAAGAAGGACAAGAAATCTAAAGGGTAAATCCAAATCCCGTGGGAGATCTAAATCTCCTGGAAAGTCCAAGCCTCTCTATTGGAACTATGGTAAGTCTGGGCATTTTTGAAAGGAATGCAAAGAGAAAAAGAAAAAGAAGAATGCCCTAGATTCAGATTCTGACAAGTCACAAGATGATGGTGATGCCTTCATCACAGCCCTGGCTACCCATGCATTTGATGATGTGTGGTTGATAGATTCTGGTGCATCTTTCCGCATGACCTTGCATCAAAGCTAGTTCATGAAGTATGAAGAGCTAGATGGTGGAAGAGTGTACCTGGGTGATGATTCTCATCTAAAGATTGTTGGTCCTGGAAGAGTCTCATTCTGATTCCCTGATGGACAAGTGAAGGGGATCACTGGGGTTATGCACATCCCAGGCTTGGCATGGAACCTACTTTCTGTAAGTATGTTGAATGATACAAGTGTGTAGGTTGTCTTTTTGAAGGATGGATGCAAGATGAATAGAGGATCTATGGTTCTTGAAAAGGGTACTTAGAGAGGTACTCTGTTTCAGCTAGAGGCATGCACTTCATAGTGTAATAGTTCTTCTAACTCGAAGAAAAGAGCTGCAATCACTTCATACTCACCATCTGAACAAGAAGTGAAGAAATATGTTGTAACAAATTCTGATGGTAGTGCATGTTGTGTACCCAAGGGTGCTCCTGCTTTGGAAGTTAAGCTTCCTACTGAAAAGACTATGTTATGGCATATGAGATTTGGCAACATTGGTGAGAAGGGTCTTAGAACCCTAAAAAATAAAAACATCATTAAGGGGTTAAATGATTGTAATCTCGAGTTTGACTTTTGTGAACATTGTATATATGGAAAGCAAAACTATGTTCAGTTTTACTCTAGTTCTCACAAGTCTTATGGTGTATTGGACCTTGTTCATTCTGATGTGTTTGGTCCTATTAGTGTTCCTTCAATTTCCAAATCTATATATTTTGTGTCTTTCATAAATGATTATAGTAGAAGGACATTGATTTATTTTCTCAGAAGCAAATCTAAAGTCTTTAGTCAGTTTAAAGAGTTTAAAGCTTTTGCTTAAAATCAGACTGGTAAAAAGATTAAGTGTTTGAGAACTGATAATGGTGGTGAGTTTTGTTTGGCAGAGTTTGATAAGTTCTGTAAAGAGCAAGGGATTAAAAGACATAAGACAACTCCATACACCCTGCAATAAAATGGAGTTGTAGAGAGAATGAACAGGAGACTAATGGAGAGAGCTAGGAGTATGCTTAGTGGAGCAAGCCTTGAACAAAAGTTTTGGGATGAAGTTGTTGCCACTGGTTGCTATCTGGTAAATAGATCTCCTACATCAGCTCTTGTTGGTAAGATACCTATGGAGGTGTGGTCTGGTAAGAAGCCTTTAGTTAGACATCTTCATTCTTTTGGTTGTCATGCATATGCACATGTGCCTCAAGGGAAACAGTCTAAACTGGAGAACAAGGATGTTAAGTGTATTTTCATTGGCTATGGTATCGGTGTGAAAGGATACAAGCTTTGGGATCTTGTAGCTGAAAAAGTGTTGTATAGAAGAAGTGTTATCTTCAAAGAGCTAACACCTTCTCTCGTTGTGTTACAGCTAGAAGAAACAACAAAGAAAGAGGATGTGGTTCAGTTTCCCTCTACATCTAAGAAGACTGAACAAAAAGACCCTGTTGGACCTGAAAATGAGGAGAGCTCTAGAAGCTCTGAAAGTTCAGAAGATGAAGTAGAACCTCCACCTCAACCTTTGAGGAGGTCCACATGAACAAGGAAGCAACCTGATAGGTTTGGTTTTTCATTTCTTGATTCTAGTTGTGCTTTTTCTTTGCTTACTAACATTGATGAGCATAGAACTATGTCAGAGGCTATGGACATGAAAGATGTAGGTTCCTGGAAGGAGTCCATGGAGGATGAGATGGCTTCTTTGGAGAAGAATAAAACTCAGGACATGGTGCCTTTGCCTGATGGATGAAAACCTATTGGATGTAAATGGGTGTTCAAGAAGAAATTTGGTGTAGATGGCAGTGTTGAGAAGTATAAGGCTAGATTGGTTGCGAAGGTGTATTCACAAGTGGAGGGAATTGATTATGGTGAAGTTTTCTCTCCCATTGCAAAGTTGACATCTATTCGGTTCCTATTATCTCTTGCAGTAGCTTATGACTTAGAGGTGGAGCAGATGGATGTGAAGACAACTTTTGTTCATGGTGACTTGGAGGAAGAGATTTACATGCCACAGCCAGAGCACTACATAGTGAAAGGTAAAGAAAATTTGGTTTGCAAGTTAAAGAAGTCTTTGTATGGATTGAAACAATCTCCTAGGATTTGGCACTTGAAATTTGATGCCTTTGTGTTGTCGATTGGATATCTGAGATCAAAATCAAATAATTATGTGTATTACAAGTTTGACAATGATCATATTCTCATAATTGCATTGTATGTTGATGATATGTTGGTGATTTGGAATGGTAAGAATTTGATTTCTAATTTAAAGTCTCAGTTGTCAGCATAGTTTGAAATGAAAAACTTAGGGGCAGCTAGGTACATTCTTGGGATGGAGATCTGAAGAGATAGAGGAAACATAAAAGTTTGGCTAGGCCAGAGTAAGTATATTAACACTATGTTGGAGAGATTCAATATGGTGGATTGCAGACTGTTGACTATTCCTATTATGATGGGGACAAAGTTATCTATTGATTATTGTTCAAAGTCTCCTTCTGAGATGGAGGATATGAGTAGAGTACCTTATACTAGTGCAGTTGGTAGCTTGATGTATGCTATGGTCTATTCAGGACCAAACATTGCCCAAGAAGTGGGAGTCCTTAGTCAGTTTATGGCTAATCCTAGACTGGTACATTGAGATGCAGTGAAGAGAGTGTTTAGATATTTGAGGGGCACTTTTGAGTATTCCTTATGTTATCATGGTTATCGTACTAGACCTTAGTATTCTGTAAGTATTCGTGGGTTTGTGGATTCTGATTGGGCAGGTGACATTGACAACAGGAGATCCACTAGTGCATATGTGTTTACCATGTTTGGTGGTGCTATTAGTTGGATGAGTAAGCAACAAACTATGGTTGCTTTGTCCACGCCAGAAGCAAAGTATATGACAATAACTCATGCGTGTAAGGAATCCATTTGTCTTAAGAGGTTGTGTTCAGATGTTAACTTTAATGCAGGATAGATTACTATCCATTGTGACAGTTAGAGTGCGATTTTCTTAGTAAAGAAACCTACCTTCTATGCTAGAACAAAGCACATTGATGTTTAGTTTCATTTTGTTTGAGATATGATAGAAGATGGGAAGGTGTTGTTGGAAAAGGTGGACACTTTGAAGAATGTTGCAGATGCATTGACTAAACCTGTGGGCACAGATAAGTTCAGATGGTGTTCAAAGTCTATGGGCCTCTCGGCCCCTAGCAGCTAAAATCTTGTTATTTCTTTTGGCTCTTGTAAGGTGTTCGACAAGTGAGAGAGTGTTCAGAATTAAGGTGTCTCAACCTTTGCAATTTCCTAGCATTGGTAATTTAATTGTATATTTAATTATTGCCTAATATTGTATTTACTTGCACATTTAGTTTGGTCACATAGTTGAGGTGGCATGGTGACATGTCAGCTTACTTAGAATGTGACTTGCATGGTCAAGCCAAACCTACATGGATTTGGGCATCCCATATTGAGGTGGCATCAATTTTCCATGTGTCGACATCTTGTGGTGTGTGGAAGAGGATATTCCATATGATAGAATCTATGATGCGTAAGAGCCAAGTTTGGAGATTCCTATGACAAGTGATGACAAGTGTCAGTTGGAATCTTTGCATGAGGGAAAGGCATATTTGGGCACCCAAGTTGGGCTATGATATGTTGTAAGTGGTATTTACTATATTTAGTCATGTATGATAGTTTCTCTTACAACATTTAAGGTTGTTATGTTGGGAAAATCTATGACAGCTGTAAGATGCGTAAGAGCATCTGTCATAGTCTATTTTTACCATGGAGCGCTCCAACTTTGGAAAAGTCAAATCTACCATGTATGATAGATGTAAGAGGTGTTATTATAGAAAGGACAAGTGTAATATTGAATATGGGTATGTGGCCAAGGTGGACTCCTATCCCAAGATGCTTCCAAGATATGCCTTGAAATCCCTACATATTGCATAGTTTGGAGTTGTAGTTGCATAGTGTTTTTACAGGTACTATTATGCTGCCAGATTAACTACAAAATTGACATTCGTAGACTCTTGGAAGACTTGCATTGCAATTGTATTGTAAACTATTGCTATTTTGATAATACATTTTGTAGGTTTAGAGTGTGGGGTTTTTTACTTGAAAAGGTTTTCCTGACGGTATATCTTGTGTCACCTTCTTTCAGTGTTGTGTTGCTGCAAATTGTAAGGATTTAAATGAATTTTCATTCCACTCCCCTCATTAGATTGTTTTAGGAAGTGTGTTCAATGTACCTTGCTTCCTTTCAAGAAACCTCCCTCACAGATTTGATTCAAAAGTTTCTTCTATTGAAGAAGCTAAAAAACTAAAGAGACTTACCATGGAAGAGTTGTATGGGTCTCTCACTACCTATGAGATGAGAACTAAAAACTCCAAGGTACATACAAAAAAGAAGCTACTTTCAAAGTTGTGAAGAAAGAAGGAACATTTGGTTCATATAGTGAATCTAAGGAAGAAGAAGTAAACTTTGTGAGAAAGCTAAATAAGGGATCAGGCAAGTATAAAGGTACAAATTACTTTTGAAATGTTTTAAATGTGGAAGAGCTAGTCATTATTCTTCTAAATATCCTTTTTTAGAAAATAAAAATAGCAGCAAGGGTATCCAAAGGGGTAACTTCAAAAGGAACCTCCTTTCCAAAGAAGATTATGGTTCCTTAGAAGAAGTAGATCACTACTCATCAAATGATGAAATAAGAGAGTCCTTATTCATGGCCATGGTAATCCCTGATATGTTTGATGAGACTATAGATGAAGAAGAATGTGAAATTGATTTGAAGGTGAACTTATTTATGCTGTTGAAGACTTGGAATGTGCAAGGAAAAAGAACAAAGAACAAAAAGCCCTAATTGAAGCTAAGACAAATGAATGCAAAAAAGTTGAAAAAGAAATCTTGTCACTCAAAAAGGAATTGGAGAAACAAAAGTCTGGAAGTCCAGATGACCCTGAAGAAGTAGATCTCATCATGCCTCAAGGAAGACCTTTTCATGCAATAAAATTCTTCATAAAGAGGTTTAATCATGCATTTAATCATTATTTTTTTATCTACAATAAATTTAGTCATAAGGCTATGGATTGCAAGTCTGGAATGAATATAGGAAATCTTGTAAGTAGGAATCCTTTGTCTTCACTAGTGGATGTCAACGTGGTATATCATATTATTTTGGACATATAGTATGATATTACAAGAGTGGATTAGAAAAATCAAAATCTCTGATAATGGATGTGTTTTATAGGAAAAAGGGGGAAGAGAGATGGGATTGATAGGCTAGATCCTCCTTTCACTACAAACATTCAAGGACATTTCAACTGAGTTGAATCACACCTTTTGCAAGAGGATTCACCTACAAGTTGGGTGTCACTTGTAAGGCTATGGAAACTCAAATTATCAATTAATGTATTAATTTAATGCTCAAATATGCTAAAAACCTAATTATGTAAAGTCGGAAGGAAATGAATAAATTATGAAAAATGCTTGTAGACCAAGTTAGTATATAGCAATTAGTTACTAACCAATTTTGAATTTCATGATGCAGAATGTTTGAGGACATTTCCACTCATGCCTTAGTACAATGCAATGTTTTCTTTAGGGAATTCTTGACTCCTTATGACATCGATGATCGTTGTTCTATCTATTTCTATCGCAGAAGATGCAGAGGACACTGCCACTTGCATCATATTCCAAGGTAGGATATTCTTTAGGATGTCAGGACTTCTTCTAATGCTATTTATCATTATCACAAATATTTATGTGTTTGCAACCTTGGAAGACACTACCACTAGTGCCCTTGTCCTGAAAGTGCACCAAGATGCTTCTTTCTGCCGAATCTAGAATCCTTATCTTCTACAACCTTCCTCGACAACTTCATTCCGTGAAATCTGATTCTTGTAACCTACAATCACAAGGAGTGGTTGGGGGTTGTGGTGTTTAGGAGCTTACCTTAGTCAAGCCCTAAAAGGACATTGAAGTCTTTTGAATATTATTGTAAGATAGAGTGTGTATCCTTGTGGGATAGAGGCAAAAACAAATTGATAAATGATTCAAACACAAATAGATATCACCTCGAAGGTGTAGCTCACATGTAGATGAAAATCCTTCAACACATGAGAAGATGAAGCTAAATCTATAATCACAAACACAACAACAATATTCTACTCTGCAAGAATGAATATCTTGAATGCTCTAAAACCATAAGTTCACAAAAAGTTTATAATCATCTTCTAGTTTACAAATGAAACCCGAAACATTCTTATATATGTATTCCCACTACAAATTTTGTAATTCAAACATAAGGTGTTGACAATGGAACCTTCTAATGGTCACATAACTGACATTCAAATTTGGGACCTACTTGAAATAGGGTAGGACAAGGGCACGAGCACCCATGTCATTAGGTCCTATTTTAGGGCAGGGTCAAATGCAACAATGTCCCTCAAGCCCCATTTGACATGGGTTTCAGGCCATTTTGTTTCGGGAGTTAAAATAAACATGCAAGATGTAAAACAAGGGACCTGGGAGCTAAACTTAGGAGGTAAAAGTCATAGGGGGACATTTTACGACATAAAATTTAGCCCCCACTTTAATGTATGTATGAATACAAGACCCATACATGCATTAAAGTACTATCAAAACACATCAAACACTCCGGGCACTTAAATCTAATGCATACACAAAGATTAAGAGACTATTTCTAGCCCCCAGTCTCTTGTAGACATTAGATAAAACACATTACAGACATGCCAAACACACTGAAGATAGTGACAGGCAAACAAAACATGAAGAAGTTAATAATAGGAATGCAAGACATGGAGAAGACAATATTAAAGTCATGCTAAACACAGTGAATATAGTGAATGCAGTGATTATTTCTTTTTCATTTTCATATATATATGAATGAATGCAGATGCATGCAAAGTAAAAATGCAACACACAACCCAAAATGTAGGAAGGTCATTTTGCCATGCTCTTTGGACTACATATGGGGTAATAGACATGCAATACAGATCTCAAAGCACAAGGAGGGACTCATCGCCACACAACTTTAGACTACGCTTAAGAACAAATACACCATAGAAAACTAAAGGTGTAGGGATGGACTCATTGCCACCCAACTATAGACTACACCTAGGACAAACATGCCATACAAATTCCAAAGCATAGGAGGTGCATTTTTCCACCCTGTTTGGACTATACTGGGGAACAAACACACGAAAGACACACAAAAAACATGAGCATTGTATAGTATACCAAAGACATACTATACGTCTAAAACATGATAAACAAGATGATGGAAGGAAATTGCTACTAAGCCCCCACCATCTTAGGCACATTACAAGCACACCTAATGGTTGGGCTTATGTCACAACAACTGCCAAAGACACACTTAAGGGAGGATACACAAACCCCACCTACTCGGAGGAATTTTAGAATAAAAAGGATGTGCACTAGCTCAAGAGATACACCATCCCTACCTCTGCAGAGGGATTTAGAAAGGATATACACAATATCCGGCATCCATAGAGGGCTTAAAATAAAAGGATATGCATGATATCATACCTCTGTAGAGGGCTTTCTTGTTGTAATATAAAATAAAGATGTTCACTCGTACGGGGATACAACATCCCTCCTACACAGAGGGCTTACAAACATGCTTCGTTAGTACCAAAATCATTAGACAACTTACCTTATATGTCCCCACCTTAAGGTGGTTGATATCATGTATCGATATCAAGCACGTTAAGGTAAAGAGAAAATACACATGGGAACAAGAGCTCTCACAAAGCCCATACCCCAAAGGTGACATGTACTTCACGATCACTGAATGTTCTAACAAACACACAATTTCCTACAAGAAGAAAGGTTAGACATCTTTCTCTAAGATAATAACCACATTACATGATAAAATCAATGCATAAACATAATCACATCAAGAGCCAAGGTTATACTAAGGATTCAAAAACCAAGTGTAACCATGGGGCTATACTGTAGAGATCTCAGAATCGAGTGTAACCAGGGTAAGACCCAAGATAAACAAAGTGTATGGAGTAGCTATATTGTTATGGTTTGTTACCAAATATAACACATCATAAAAATATCACACAGAGTGATTCTATTAGCCAAGCATCGGATAATATATATCAACCCCATCATGTATGGATTATGTCCACTTTTGCTTACTCGCTGAAGGGACACATGGTCCATATCAGTATATGTTTATTTTTCATCATTCACCAACTAGATAGAACCACTAGAAGAAGGTAAATAATAAATCAAGAGGGAAGAACAAGTGCCTTAGGTTCGTCACATAGGAAGGTTCCCCTAGGTCACCAACCGCAATGTTGTGCCCCTAAGAAACAACACCCAACAATGAAAATAGAGGAGAAGAAAGATAGAAGAATAATGATAGAAATAGAAGAAGGGTCACAATAGAGGAGGTCTCCCAGTATCCTTGACCTTAAAAGAGTATCAAGGGTCATCCAAGGAGACCTAAATAACACATAACACATCATGGGGGAAACACAACATAGAGGTAAAGGGTTAGAAATACTTACTTGAATGCACAACTGAACTAGTGGTCATCATCAAGCAAATCATCGTCTTCCAAATCTTGAATGTTAGAGGAGAGAAGAACGTAAGGTACCATAGCCCAACCTTTGTTTTTGTCTTTAAATTGTTCATTCTTAAGCTCTTCTTGGTTTGATTCAATGTTAGGTGGTGCAAGTGATTTGTTTTGAGTGATCTCGACATCTATCGCTAATGGATTTAATGTGAGAGTCCTTTCTTCATTCACTAGTGTTGCATCTTTTGGAGAGAGAGAGAGCATAGGAATGAAGGGAAGGTAAGTTGTTGTGAGGATAATTGTTAAAGTTTATACCTTTAGTGATCTTCAAAGAATATGCAACCAAAGGAGAGGTAGTCAATGTTTCTAAATCCTTAGTGATATCCAAATTACTTGAATGTTCAATCAAGGGAGTGAGATTAAGGGCCTTCTCTTCCTTAGTGATATCCAAGGTGTGTCAATAATCAACTAAAGGAGGAAGGGTGATGCGATGATCCATAGAGGTTTCATGTTCTACAGTAGGGATTGAGTTTGTAATATTGTTAAATGAATGCTCATTATCTATCCATGAAATGTTCTTTGTTAGAGGGGGTTCTTCATTCACTAATGCTTCATCTTGGCTAGAGAAAGCATTGGAACAGAGATATGGTAGTAGGATGTTAAGGTATGTGTCAATTAACTCATCCTCTTTCACCAAAGTGTCCTCATAAGTGGGAACAACTTCAGGAGAGAGATCATAAGGTAGAACTAAGTTACCATCACATGTTTTATCAATAGAAGTCATAGTGGAATGTTCAATAGAGACGAATTCATCTAAGGGTTCACCTACTATATTGAGATCATCACTACGAAATGTATTATTTGCTATAAATTTAGTGAGAACACCTAATATCAGAGGGTATATTGCCATGCGGTTTGTGAAGCTATCAAAATTAGATATATGGAAAAGGATTTCATATGTGGAACACATAGAAATATCAACATCATATATGTATACTATATGATTCAAGACTTAAGGGTAATCATGAGTAAAATTGGAAAAATTATCAATGTCTATGATGTATGCAAACAAAGATCCCAAAGAAGTATCCATGATGCTAATTTGAAAGAACTCCAATACACATGAATTTCACAATGGTCAACAAGGCAAAATAAGTTAGACTATTTTGCACCAAAGCACTTGTTTGAGGGAAACGGGTACTAAAAGACACATGGTGTCCACAACAAACACAATGGGTAGGAGGAAAGAGTATAACACTACAAAGCCCAATTTTCAAATGATAATTGAATGAATGGATTAATATGAATTCAATTTATGAAATGAAAGAGATTTAAGGTAAATGTAATGAAACAATACCAATTTATGTTGCTTATGTGCCTAAAATTGCTCAAATTTTTCCACTTTTTTCAATGCAAATGACTAAAAGAAGTAGAGTTGTGAAAAAAAAAATGAGGGGCAGAAAATTAAATACTTATTATCGGTCCAATTAGTAGAAGTGAAATGGAGAGGAGCAAAAATTGTAAAAAATTAGGCAAAGGGTACAAGATGGGAGCAGCAATCCTCTCATGGGCATTAGAAGTAGAGTGGGAGATTTCAAAAGAAAATATCTAGGAAAGGGTGCAAGAAGAAGGATGGTCCAAGAAGCCAGAGAAGAAAAGGGTTCATTTTCAATACATAAAAGGTTGGAGCGGCAGGCAAAGGCAGGGATTCAATGGGGATTGTTCCCACTAGCACAACAAGGCCTAGCAGGGAAGAAGGAGCCTAGCGAACAAAAATAATTGGAGGTAGAATCTGTTGGTGATTGTTTTGATGCAATCATAACAATAAGTTAAAATTCACATATAATGAACTGAAACTATACTTGAAAGATAAGAAGGAATCATTTGAGATTCAACTAATCCCAAGTCTACAATGGTTCCGTTGGTCAAGTTCAGTTGGTCAATGTGAAGCTGTAATGTTCAAGGGGCCTTACATAGTTTAGGTTTGTTTGGTGGTTTACTGGACTAAGAATATGCAAAAAAAGAGCATGAGACATGTCAATACTTTTCATTCCTTTGCATAAAAGTGTTACTGTGCTGCAAGTTTTAGATGGTTTTCTTGAATTATTGCAGCTTTCTCCTTTATCTATTTATGAAAACTGTCTACTCTTAACTCTGTTATGCATGCTTCTTCAAATTTGAGACAATTTCCTTTAGATTTCTACGTTTTCAGCTAAATATTCAGATGGGTTGGGAAAAGTTAGAAAGATCTAATCTATACCTCATTTAATCTACCGAAGGATCTAATTGTTTCTGTTATACACTATGTAAATACCACAGTAATTTGATCAAATCCACAGTAAAAACCTTAAATGCAAGTTCTGAGCATTTTCACAAACATACATTTAAAATTGCAAGCTCTCAAAGAAAATATTTCAAAACACAAAGAAGACTAGGAGAACACTCAGAAGATAGATGCAGAACTCCAGATTCTATTGTATTAGAAATGAATAGTCATACATGATTTACAATGTAGGAATGACTCTTAGTTTTATTGATCATACTACAGAGAACTTACAAGCTTTACAGATACAGTAAGGCAGCCAGACATTCCACGCGCACCTTACTGCAGACAAACAGGTGACCTCCTTCTTCTACCTCTAAACTATGCTAAGCTAACTCACTGTGTGCTTCTAAAAGAAAAATCCCTGTTGTAGCCCCTGTTGTAAAAAACTTACAGTGTAGAGAGGCACAATATATAGACTTTCTAGTTGTCCTCACTACAGCAAAAAAAAACCTAACTGAACCCTTGGTTCAAACCCCTGGTTACAACAATAAATACAGGTGAACTAGCTCTTCAAAATATCTCTGAGCAGTGTCAAATCTGGGCGAAATATTGCCCCTTCTGAGAAGTTCCGGCAGCTTGGCAATAACTTTTGTTTGTCTGTTGTAGTAATACCCTCAGCTGCAACTTTGTCCTTTATTTGAATGGCCTTGACTTCTTCGCACTTTATCTTTATCTTCTTGCTCCTGAGATCAGATTTCCTTCCTCCATGAGGTCACTGTGTTGACTTTCCAGCTGCTTCCTCAACTACAAGCCTGCAAGACAAGACAAGCAATAAGTATTTCATTTATCACATAAACAACAGGAAATTAAAATAATCCTTTAAATCCAGGTGACTATGTGAAATCATGGAAATCGGGTCCAAAATACTCTTAAAACGCGTTCAAAACGCATACAGACTGCTCAAAAACCCATCGGGTCAACTATCGCTGACCGAGAAAATGCCACGGGCGCCAAAAAATGCTTTAAAACTCCACCGCTATGTACATCTCCCGCCCATCGGCGTGACAATTTCACATACTGCCGATAGCAAGACTTAAAACTCTCGTCTGCATGATATTTTGGAAAAAATGATGCTCTCCCTTCCAAAGGTCCAGATGACGTCATCAGGATGTTTCGCTTCTGTATATTGGGGAGAAGAATGACAATCATCATCATCATCATGTCGAAGGAAAATAGGAGGATATGAAATATGATCCTGCTGCTGAGGAAAGGAAAATGATGGTGACGTCATCGTCATATCCGGGACTCATTAAAATGCAAATGATGACATCATCGTCATGTTTAGTTAAGATCATGGGATAAATGTAATATCGGGTCACCTAAGGAGCATGATCAGGTGGTGAATGTAATATGACCCCTTTGCGGCCAAGGTAACCCTCTTCGAAAGATCAGGATGATGATGATTATCAGGATATCCGGGGCTTTTGTTGAACTTAGAATATGACGTCATCATCATATTCGCAAACCAGATCATGTTTTGGAAAATATCCTGCCGAAGGGAAATGTGATGATGATGTCGTCCTAATATTTGCTTCTTCGTTTATCAGGTTAGGATAACATCATCAGGATATTTGTAAAAGGTCATATTTCTCGGCAGGAGGACATTACGAAATATCGGGTAGACAAACAGGATCATGATGATCCTGACAACATGACAGGATAAAAAATATGATGACCTCCTCATCGAATATCATGATGACGTAATCATCATATTTTATCTTCGGAGCATGAGGATGAGTTGAGGTCATCATCAGGTTAGCGCTAGGGTGATATTTAAAATATGATCATGCTATTGAGGAATGGAATATCACCCTCCCTTAAAAGATAGGGTGATCATCATGATTATGCAAAAGGAGATCAGGAGGATATGATAACGTCATCATCATATTGGCGAATATCAGTAAATATGATCCTCCCTTGAAAGATCAGGATGATGATGATCATCAGGATTTTGACATGCGCATGCAAATATGCAGATGGTGGATTTTCTAAGTAGGGTGATATTATAATATCAGCATGATATTATAATATCAGGTGATGTAAAAATATCATGATGCTCGCGATGCACATAAGGTCATTTGACGGGTAAAGGGCACTATCACCTAAGATTGACGTCCGGATATTTCGACTGCATGATTTTATCAGGTGATAGATCAAGATCATGATGACCTTGACAACATGACTGAGGATATAAAATTATGATGATCACCTTGCGAATATCAGGTTTGACCAAAACTTTGACTGTGCATAACTTCCACGTATGGACGAATTTTCAAGTGATGTAAAAGGGAAACCTGCATGGAATTTCAAGCTCTTTCTAAATATGAGGTCACAGAAACAAAATAGGAACTTTGACAAACTGACCTCATGATGATGACCTACCTCATCCCGACCTTCATGATGATGATGCACCTGACTCATTTTTACCAAACCGCCAGAAAGCAGACAAACACAAGCAGAAGCAAAAGGCAAAGCGACAGCAGGGGTCCCCATTTTGCTAAGGAGCAATAATGGGGCGTGTTGTGAACATCACAACAACTAGCAACCAAAACAAAACAACTAAATTCAGAGTGTTCAAGGAAACTAGATGAAATGAACTCATAACTTCCGACTATCCCTCCTGCAAATTACTATTCAGCTTGAGACTCAAAGTATTCAATAAAGATGCATGAATTTCCATTTTCAGTTTAGTTGTGTGCACGTGATTAATTATCCTCATCTTGAAGATCGGTTGAACAAACTAGTGACTGACATTAGCCTACGTAGGTGAGGATATTCCCTCATAGCCGACCGGATAGAGCCTTGCTGCCAGCGAGCGTCCATAGCCCCGGCAAGGTTATCGTTACAATTCTCCTAAGTAGAGCCCCACTGCCAACGAGCGTCTATAGCCCCGGTAGAGTTACTTAGATGGCTTAATCTGGACTTTCAGTATAATCCATTTTATTTATTTATTTATTTATTTTTTGTTTTTGTTTTCTAATTTTGAAAGATTTCATAAGATATAACAATTTGTAACTTCATGATGCAAGGAGTGGACACTTGCTGAAATTAAGCTGAGAATTGTAATGGTAGCAAGGGTAACCTTTGATTTTTCACCTAATATCTACACTGGTAAGTTCAACAAACCCAAGGATTTTAGGTGTGTCATCGTGAGAAACTTGCTTCGAATTCTCAATCACATTTATTGAATACAAAACTTTAGAAGATGAACAACTCTCTACATTCATGACGGTAACAAGTTATGTGTAAATTGCAAATGGTTAACTTGAATACCCTAAATTTTATACTGTTTTGAATGGTTGCTAGTTTTGCTCCTTAATACCCTAAAGTAAAATAAAGATCCCTGCTGAGGAGACAACGAACAAACCAAACAAACAGGCTGTACAAACAACACAACAAAAGAAAAAACTGTACAAATAGAAAGAAACAAAAGCAAAAAACAAACAGAAGACAAACTATACAAACAGCCAACCCAAAAGAAAACAGCAAAAGAAGAACACAAAAACAAAAACAACTACCCTACCAGACTATATACAAGCCTCTACAAGGCAATTAGAAACCCAGGAAAAAGACCCAAAAACACCCCTACTTGCATATTTCTTTAGGTTGTGCAGGAGTAACAGGGTACTAGTTATGGTTCTCATTCTAGCAGATTTATCTTTAAATTCTGAAAAAAAATCTGGTATTCTAGATTCGTTGTGTTTATTAGAATAGCTCTTAATGACTAGTAACTGAGGCAGCTCATCAGGGTTATGATTAATCCATATGCATGTCCTATCTCTTGAATTTCCATAATCAAAATAGCATTTATCATTGTTTACTAAGGAAAGGAAAGAGACAACTTGATGTGCCTTTAGCTCTGTGGAACACACTTGTTTATTAATAGCTGGCTTTTCATTTAGCTCTGCATTTTCATTGCCCAGCTCTATGTCTAGTCCTTTTTCAAGTTGAAAGATGAATGACTCTAGATGTATCATTTCTTCATCTTCATCCAGCTTTGTTCCTTCATTCTGGATGTTCAGTTTACCCTCAAATTTAGCAAACCTCTCAATGTTCTCATTAGTTTCCTGCACATCAGCACTTAAGTAAGTATCCTGATCATCATAATCTGATATACATAAATTAATTATTTCTAAATCACTTGAGAGTAAAGGTGGGACGACATCCTTAGATTAACAAGAATACTCCCCTGTTTTATTTTTAACATGGCATGGGGGTGATGTCTGATTGTGTACAGCAGCTCCATGATCCTCTGTATCCTCTTCTTTCCAGAATTGTTCATCATATAACTCACATTTATCCTTCAGTGAAGAGTCTAATCCTATTGACCTACAACAATCTTGAACTTGGTCATTCAATTTAAAGAAGTCGGTCGTAACACTAGGATTTTCTTTCTTTTCTATGACTTCACTAGTTTCTATAGTAGGGATCCTATCAGTTTTAGTGTATTTTAATTTTGTCAATGCTTGTTTACATTTCTTTGCCAAACCATGTTCGTTAAAACTTTTCAGGTCAGACCCAGAGGTTTCTTCTTGACAAATGTTCCTTAGTAGTTCTATATATTTATCAAATGTATCAAGATGAACCTCACTTTCCTTTTCTTTTTCATTAAATCCTTTTTGCTTATTATCTAGAAAAGGGACATGAGTTGTGATTTCTTCTCTGCATTTTTTAGGATATTTATACTTTTCACTAACTTTAATCACAGCTGGATCCTGACGAAAAGATAGATTTTTTTTCTTACCATCACATGATTCCTGCCAAGAGATCTTATTATCCTTTATTCCTAGCATTGGTTCCATCTTTGTATCCTCTGCACATTTAATGACCGTTGATGCTGCATCCTCCTGTCGCTCAATAATCTCCTCATTTCCCTGCCAACTTTCAGCCTTATACACATCTAAGAGAGAGATTAGTCCTTTCAAATATAAATCTAATCTTGTAAGGAAAGCTATACAATTAAGCTCACCATGCTCTGCGGACTCATGTATCCTACACCTTCCAAATAAACCATAGCTATATAAATTTTTAGGATAAAGTTGTTTATTCAAAGCTTTCTGAAATGAAGGAATGTCAACTTGAAAACTGTCCCCATATGAGTCCATTAAAAATGGGACCTTCTTTCAACTTTTCAGGCCTTTGAAATTTTATGAGATCTAACATATCTCAGAATATAACATTTAAAACTCAAAATTTTAACCCTAAACCAAATCAGGCCCTCCTTCTAGCGCCAGAAAACTGTTGGTGATTGTTTTGATGCAATCATAACAATAAGTTAAAATTCACATATAATGAACTGAAACTATACTTGAAAGATAAGAAGGAATCATTTGAGATTCAACTAATCCCAAGTCTACAATGGTTCGGTTGGTCAAGTTCAGTTGGTCAATGTGAAGCTGTAATGTTCAAGGGGCCTTACGTAGTTTAGGTTTGTTTGGTGGTTTACTGGACTAAGAATATGCAAAAAAAGAGCATGAGATATGTCAATACTTTTCATTCCTTTGCATAAAAGTGTTACTGTGCTGCAAGTTTTAGATGGTTTTCTTGAATTATTGCAGCTTTCTCCTTTATCTATTTATGAAAACTGTCTACTCTTAACTCTGTTATGCATGCTTCTTCAAATTTGAGACAATTTCCTTTAGATTTCTACGTTTTCAGCTAAATATTCAGATGGGTTGGGAAAAGTTAGAAAGATCTAATCTATACCTCATTTAATCTACCGAAGGATCTAATTGTTTCTATTATACACTATGTAAATACCACAGTAATTTGATCAAATCCACAGTAAAAACCTTAAATGCAAGTTCTGAGCATTTTCACAAACATACATTTAAAATTACAAGCTCTCAAAGAAAATATTTCAAAACACAAAGAAGAGCAGGAGAACACTCAGAAGATAGATGCAGAACTCCAGATTCTATTATATTAGAAACGAATGGTCATACATGAATTACAATGTAGGAATGACTCTTAGTTTTATTGATCATACTACAGAGAACTTACAAGCTTTACAGATACAGTAAGGCAGCCAGACATTCCACGTGCACCTTACTGCAGACAAACAGGTGACCTCCTTCTTCTACCTCTAAACTATGCTAAGCTAACTCACTGTGTGCTTCTAAAAGAAAAATCCTTGTTGTAGCCCCTGTTGTAAAAAATTTATAGTGTAGAGAGGCACAATATATAGACTTTCTGGTTGTCCTCACTACAGCAAAAAAAAACCTAACTAAACCCCTGGTTCAAACCCCTGGTTACAGCAATAAATACAGGTGAATCAGCTCTTCAAAATATCTCTGAGCAGTGTCAAATCTGGGCGAAATATTGCCCCTTCTGAGAAGTTCCGGCAGCTTGGCAATAACTTTTGTTTGTCTATTGTAGTAATACCCTCAGCTGCAACTTTGTCCTTTATTTGAATGGCCTTGACTTCTTTGCACTTTATCTTTATCTTTCTGCTCCTGAGATCAGATTTCCTTCCTCCATGAGGTCACTGTGTTGACTTTCCAGCTGCTTCCTCAACTGCAAGCCTGCAAGACAAGACAAGCAATAAGTATTTCATTTATCACATAAACAGCAGGAAATTAAAATAATCCTTTAAATCCAGGTGACTGTGCGAAATCATGGAAATCGGGTCCAAAATACTCTTAAAACGCGTTCAAAACGCATACAGACTGCTCAAAAACCCATCGGGTCAACTATCGCTGACCGAGAAAATGCCACGGGCGCCAAAAAATGCTTTAAAACTCCACCGCTATGTACATCTCCCGCCCATCGGCGTGACAATTTCACATACTGCCGATAGCAAGACTTAAAACTCTCGTCTGCATGATATTTTGGAAAAAATGATGCTCTCCCTTCCAAAGGTCCAGATGATGTCATCAGGATGTTTCGCTTCTGTATATTGGGGAGAAGAATGACAATCATCATCATCATCATGTCGAAGGAAAATAGGAGGATATGAAATATGATCCTGTTGCTGAGGAAAGGAAAATGATGGTGACATCATCGTCATATCCGGGCCTCATTAAAATGCAAATGATGACGTCACCGTCATGTTTAGTTAAGATCATGGGATAAATGTAATATCGGGTGACCTAAGGAGCATGATCAGGTGGTGAATGTAATATGACCCCTTTGCGGCCAAGGTAACCCTCTTCGAAAGATCAGGATGATGATGATTATCAGGATATCTGGGGCTTTTGTTGAACTTAGAATATGACGTCATCATCATATTCGCGAACCGGATCATGTTTTGGAAAGTATCCTGCCGAAGGGAAATGTGATGATGATGTCATCCTAATATTTGCTTCTTCGTTTATCAGGTTAGGATAACGTCATCAGGATATTTGCAAAAGGTCATATTTCTCGGCAGGAAGACATTATGAAATATTGGGTAGACAAACAGGATCATGATGATCCTGACAACATGACAGGATAAAAAATATGATGACCTCCTCATCGAATATCATGATGACGTAATCATCATATTTTGTCTTCGGAGCATGAGGATGAGTTGAGGTCATCATCAGGTTAGCGCTAGGGTGATATTTAAAATATGATCATGCTGTTGAGGAATGGAATATCACCCTCCCTTAAAAGGTAGGGTGATCATCATGATCATGCAAAAGGAGATCAGGAGGATTTGATAACGTCATCATCATATTGGCGAATATCAATAAATATGATCCTCCCTTGAAAGATCAGCATGATGATGATCATCAGGATTTTGACATGCACATGCAAATATACAGATGGTGGATTTTCTAAGTAGGGTGATATTATAATATCAGCATGATATTATAATATCAGGTGATGTAAAAATATCATGATGCTCGCGATGCGCATAAGGTCATTTGACGGGTAAAGGGCACTATCACCTAAGATTGACGTCCGAATATTTCGACTGCATGATTTTATCAGGTGATAGATCAAGATCATGATGACCTTGACAACATGACTGAGGATATAAAATTATGATGATCACCTTGCGAATATCAGGTTTGACCAAAACTTTGACTGTGCATAACTTCCACGTATGGACGAATTTTCAAGTGATGTAAAAGGGAAACCTGCATGGAATTTCAAGCTCTTTCTAAATATGAGGTCACAGAAACAAAATAAGAACTTTGACAAACTGACCTCATGATGATGACCTACCTCATCCCGACCTTCATGATGATGATGCACCTGACTCATTTTTACCAAACCGCCAGAAAGCAGACAAACACAAGCAGAAGCAAAAAGCAAAGCGACAGCAGGGGTCCCCATTTTGCTAAGGAGCAATAATGGGGCGTGTTGTGAACATCACAACAGAATCTTCATAGAGGAAACCTTAGAGAATTTGGAAAGGGAGGTGCCAGTAAGAAGTCATTCATAGATCATAGAGATTAGGCTAGAGAAGGGCATAAAAAAGTAATTGCCTTAAGCTCTAAATTCTTGGGCCCCTTGATCAAGCGGTTAGATGTATTAGGGTTAATAATAAAATAGTTTGGGCTAAATCTCAATTTTGAGAGTCTAAAAAGATGGTGGCATGAGAGATGGGGATCAAAGTTAAGTTTCAAAGCCCCAGCGAAGGGTTTTTTCTTAGTTATATCCCTGTCTTTCTAAGTGCGTAAAGAAATTTTAGATGGTCTCTGGTTAATGGATGGTTTTGGATTCTACATCCAAAAATGGGAAATAGGATTTGACCATTATAAGCATCGGTTGGAGTACATTCAGGAGTTGTACAAACTCCCCAATCTACCAATGGAGTTTTGGCAGCCAGAAATATCGGAGGAGATAGGAAATAACCTAGGGCATTATGTGTGCATGGAAGAATGGTCTGATGCAAATGGTGAAGCAAGTTTTGTCAGGATCTGTGTTGAAATACACCCCTTAGAGACTTGATGGTGGGAGTTAGAGATCATCACTGAATGGGGGATGCTCATACAACCTTTATGTTTTGATCCAAAGACTTTGGGTTGTTTGCCAATTACCTTGGGGTGGAGAGCATGGGATACCAATAATTCACCAAAGCCAGTCATGGATGATGTCAGAGCGGAAGGCCCAGAATGTAATTTTGAGTCTAAAGGACAAAATAGTGAAATCAAGATCCTCCAACAACCCTTGGGTGAAAGAGTAAAATTGATTGAAGTAGACCAGGTTTAAGACTCTAAGCATTTGGATTAGGCTCTAGATGAGAAAGAAAACGAAGTCTTAAATGAAATAGACAATAGTTTAAGGATAGAAAACATAGATACTCTATTGGAAATGAGATAGGAATTGGTAAATTTAGTTCAAGAGGCTAAAGCTTCCTCTCTTGTAGGGGGAGGCAAAGGTACATCTATGGTCTCTGATTGAGAGGATACTGATGATTTCATAGAAATTGGTATGGAGACTAAGGATAGGAATATCCCTTTGTAGATAGTGGAGTAGAAGAAGTTGGGTATCCTTTAGATGGAAGCAACAAAAACCTCCCAAGATTGTGGAGATCCTAAGAAAAGAGGTAGGACCCCCAACTTAGAAAAACTAAAGATTGATGGAGAGGCGAGTGGGTAGGAAAAGATCCTTGAAATGTTAAAAGTAGGGAAGAGTGGGCCCCTTCTTGAAGGAAGATGAAAATCTTGACATGGAATGTTAGAGGCCTTAATTCCCCTAGCAAGAAACGCCTAGTGAAGCATTATGTGGAGGGTTCCTAGTTAGATATTTATCTTCTCCATGAAACTAAATTATGTAGGGAGGAAGTTGGAATATTGGAAAAATAATTGGGCTCTTGGAAGATTTTGGCTATTTGTGAGGATGGTCAGGATGGGGGATTGATTACTCTATGGTGCCCTAATAAATTTTTTATTGAAAAAGTAGCTAAGACGATCAGATGGTTGGCTTGCAAATCTAAGTTTTGTTATTGTCAATGTTTATGGGCCAAATTTGTGCATCTAGAAACAAGAGGTGTGGAGATAAATTGGATCTTTTTTCACCCTTGGTGTTCATGAATTTTGTTTACTCGGGGGTGACTTCAATGCTATTTTGCATGTAGAGGACAAGAGAGGTGTGGGATGCAAGCTTCAATCTTAAATAGATTTTGACGCCTTCGTAGAAAATAATAATCTATTTGAGATTCCTATGGAAAATGACAACTTTACTTGGACCAACCATTGACTTGGCTTTTGCTCTATTGTAGAAAATCTAGATAGGTTTCTTTTCAAAGGGGATCTGAGGAATTTTCCTTTCACCTAAGATAGAAAAATTCTACCTTTCTTGGGCTCAGATCAATTCCTTGTCTTGCTTGAGATAGAAGGAGAGAAAAACCCTACAGATGTTCATTCAAGTTTGAATGAATGTGGTTCAAAGATCCAAATTTTATGGAACTCATGGCTTAGTGGTGGAAGGAGTTTCAGGTGGCTGGCTCTAAGATGTTCATCCTAGTAACGAAACTTAAACAGGTGAAGTTTAGATTGAAGGAATGGAACAGGGATTGTTTCAAAAATATTTTGCGGAGAAGAAGATGATAGAAGAAGAGTTGGGGTCCTTGAATGAATAAGTTTACAAATCTAGGATGGATAATGCTAAATTTCCAAGGGAAAAGAGCTTCTTAATAATCTAAGTCAAATTTTGAAAAAGGAGGAGATCTTTTGGCAGTAAAAATCAAGGGAATTGTGGATAAGCACGAGAGATAAAAATACAAAGTTCTTTCACAATTCAACAAGAGTACAGAGAGAAATTAATAGAATATCCTGCATTAAATCCTTCGATGGGAGGACCTTGGATAAGCATGGAGAAATTGCAGCAGCCACGGTAGACTTCTTCCAAGAATTGCTCAATGATTGGGGAGGATCTGGGATAGATTAAAAGTGCTTCATTGATTGCATTCCCAAACTAGTTACATAATCACAAAACTGATGTTACACAATCAGTTCTTAGAAGAAGAAATTAAGATTGCCTTATTCCAGCTTCATCTAGACAAGGCTCTAGGCCTAGATGGGTTTCCCGCTTCTTTCTTTTAGTAGTATTGGGAAATCGTAGGTCTAGATGTAGTTACAACTATAGAAGACTCTAGGGAATCAGGTATGGTTTTGAAAGAGATTAATAATACTTTTATTGACCTGATTTCGAAGAAGGAGAAGCCTGAGAAATTAGAGGAATTTCACCCCATTTCTCTATGCAACACAATTTATAAAATCATGGCAAAGGCAATTGCAAATAAAATAGAGAAAATTCTCCCAGAGTTAATTCCAGAAGAGCAAACAGGATTTGTGTTAGGGAGATCAATCTTTGATGGAGTCATCCTAGTACAAGAAGTGATACACTCCATCACTAAAACTAGCAAACAAGTGATACTTCTGAAGCTTGATATCAAAAAAGCCTATGAAAAGGCTAGCTAGAGGTTTCTTTTCAAGATTTTGGAGGAATTTGGGTTCTAGAAAGAATGGCTAGATTGGTTATTCAACTGGATTGCTTGTCCTATATTTTTAGTTCTTATCAACGGAACCCTAGAAGGTTTGTCAATAGAACCCTAGAAGGTTTCTTCGGTATCTCCAGGGGTCTAAGATAGGGTGATCTCCTTTCACCTTTCTTGTTTATCCTCATGGCAGAAGCATTGGGAAAATCCCTCTCAAAGACTGCAGAGTTAGGGCAGCTCAGAGGGATCTAGATTACAAATGGAATGGATCCTATCATGCATCAGCAATTTGCTGATGACATTATGTTGCTAGGAAATGTAGGGCTTGTGGAGGCTAGGACCTTTAAAAGTATTATCTCATAATACTCAGTGGTCTTAGGACAAAAGGTAAGCTTAGATAAGTCTAAATTTTTCTTTTTCTTTACAGAACCAAATTTGGAGAGACAGATTAATCGAATCCTCAATTTCAAGAAAGGCAAGCTTCCTAGCAAATATTTAGGGTTGCCTCTTGCAATAAGGGCTTTACCTAGGAAATTGTGGGATCCCTTGATTTCTAAGGTAGAGAATAGACTATCTTCTTGGAAAGGTAGATGGCTCTCATGGCCAGGGAGGCTCACAATGCTCAAATCGGTCATAGAATCTTGCCTATTTATATGCTTTCATGTTTCCCCATCTCAGCAAGGGAAAATAATAAAATTATTCAAAAAATGAAAAAAAAAGTTATGGAAAGGGACCTCAGAAAAAAAAAATATTCCTCTTATAAGTTGGGAGAAGATTTGTAGATCGAAGGAGGTAGCTAGCATAGGTTTAAAGAATTTGTCTCTACACAACAAGGCTTTGGGGGTGAAGTTGGTTTGGCAGTTGTATACTAATCAAGATCTCAAGCGGGTCAAGATAGTTAAATCCAAATACTTAGAAGCAGGAGATGAAAGCATTTTCAGAATGTGAACTCTTCCCAAAGGATCGTGGGTGTGAAATTTTATTAGCAGTTGTAGTAATTTAGTTACAGATTGTCTTTCCTGGGACATTAGAGATAGGACGACAACCCTCTTTTGGAAAGATTCCTGGTGTGGCTACATTCAGCTAGAAAATATTGAAGCCTTTAGGCAAGCTAGGGAACAAACAATGACCCTTTGGGGTAGGCATGTGAGGAATTATGTAGACTTTTACATAAGAAATGACATTGAGGAGTGGCACTAGAAAGATATAAGACAACTAGGAGTGAGTGTGGAGGAATCTAGGGCCTTTGAGGAAGCTCTGAAAGGTCATAGGGTCAATTTTAGGGAAGGGAGGGATGTTCTGAGATGGACATGTGCTACCTCAAGTGCTTATAATGCTAAGGATGGACACAAAATTTTGATTAGGAGACAGAAGGAGAACTTAGATCTCCCAAGTGCTTTGTGTTAGAATAAACATTGTCTACCAAAAGCAGGTATCTTTGCCTAGGTAGCGATTTAGGGCAGAGTGTTGACTACAGACAGATTTAAGAAATTGGGTTTCAGCAGCCCCTCCAAGTGTGTTCTTTGCAAGGTTGAAGAAGAGTTGGGAGATCATTTGTTTCTTAACTATCCTTTCACAGCAAATTGTTGGAGATGGTTATGCGATAAATTACACCTAAGCACAACCCTTCCAAGGGAGCTAGAAAGCTTATTCAAGAGTTGGCCAAATCTTTTCAAAAATTCTCTCTTCACAGGATTATGGTGGTCATGTCCCTCTCTCCTCATTTGGGAGGTGTGGAAAGAAAGGAATCATTGAATTTTCAAAGATGTGGCCACAACATTTTTGACTTTCATCAACAAATTAGAAGTTTAGATAGTGGAGGTGGTGAATGCTATAGTGGAATAGGTTAGTAGCTCAAAAAATTCCTTTTCGAGTTGGGATGCACTAATGAGGCAAAGTTGGATTGGCTTGAAGATACCGCCTTGTGTAAGTCTGGGTAATCCTACATCAAAGGAAGCTCAACGAAATGTAAAGTGGCATCCCCTAGATGGTGGCTAGTTTAAGTTAAATTATGATGGGGTGTCAAGAGGTAATCTGGGTTGTTCAGGGGCTAATTGCATAGTAAATAATTAGGAAGGTTTGGTGGTGGGGAAGCTAGCCCAATCTATCAACTTTGGCACCAACAATGAGGTAGAGTTTCAGGTTGTGCTGTTGGGATTAAAATTGTGTGTGGACCTTAAGATCTCTAATCTTGCAGTAGAAGGAGATTCAATGGTAACAATCAACACCCTTCAGTTAGGAAACTGCCCAAACTAGAGGTTGAGAGAAATCCTGGATGAATCACTGGGATCTTAAATAGATTTCAACATGTTACGATCAACCACATATATCGTGAAGGAAACATAAAGGTATATCACCTCTTGAACATTGGAGTAGATGGTGAATTGATGAGAGAAATCGATCCATCTCTAGCTAGAGTCCAAGGAACTGCCTAGTGGGAGGCCGGGTGGGCACCATTTCACACTAGGGTGAAGTGGCCAATTAGGCAAGGGTGATAGAATTTTTTGTCCCAGTCAGTAGTGGATGAATTTTTGAGAAGCATTTAAAGAGTGTTTAAAGGAAGCGCCTTGCACTCATTCCCTAGAGTGGAATGGTTTTTTGTAGTAGTGTGAAGAGAAGTTTCACATACTTGATTCGATGGTATAGTTAAGGAGAGAGTGGTTGAGAGGGTGACTTAATCATTCTACAGAGGTATTGCCAATTCCCAAAGCCTTGGCACAGGCAAGTAGGAGAGAGATTAGCTGGTTGAAGATGTTGAGATCAGCACACATATACTTCTAATTATGAAAGCTGATATAATATGGCATAAGTACTCTTTGATAGGGGTGGGTTTCTTCATTGGGTTTCTTGATTACATGTTAATGGCAGATGCTCCTCCTTATCTTGTCTTCCATCTGTTGGGTTATAGCTTGGTTTGCAGAGGCATGGAGTCTCCCATTTGCCTTGTTAGTAGTGTCAGACAAATGGCATTCGCAGGAAGAATTATAGAACTGTTGCAAGTATGGGCCTAACCAGTGTTGTCATTGATGTCAACATACTCTTGTAACATTAATGATAAGGATTGGATGAGTTGTGTGCTGAGGATCTTGAGAAAATTAGTCCTAATCAGGAATAGAGAAGAATAGTGAAGACAGTGAGCTAAAGATCCTAGATAAGATGAAGATCAAAGGATGCGCTTCAAAAGATTTATAGATATGTGTCTTAAGATAATCCAGTAAATATTTCAGAGGTCCACATGAAGATCTGAAGAAGTTATGGCCACTTAAGTAAAACTGGTTCTGGCAGATGTTCAGAGGTGACAGTGTAACACAGATAGGTCCGGTGAGATCTAGAAATGAAATATCTTGTTCTACAAATTTTATATAGTGTTTAGGAAGTCAATGTGAACTAAAAACTCAATTGGTTCATGGTTTGGAGATCCGAAAGCATCTATTCCATTATGATAGTAATGACAAATTGTGTTCTTGAGGTTCTGGATGAAGGAGAGAAGGATTTCAGTAAGAAGATGTAGTGTAGATGTTCTTGGTTATTCAGGCAAGCTTGTGGAGGTCTTTGGATTGTGTCCAGTTCATATTGGTAGTCCGCATTGGAGATTGAGCTAGTAAATGAATAATTACTTCTAGATGATGATGTTCTTCTTGAGCATGGCTGACTAGATGAGTTACACACCCTGTGGATGATCTTGGAGATGTTATATGAAGAATGGCGTGTTCCTAAAGGAGTATTGGAGTCTCAAATATGGGTGTCTGACAGTGTGTTGATCCATGAAAAGTCTTTTTGTAATAAGTCATGTTGTATTTATGTATTTGCTCTGAAATGTATGTCGACTTGGATGATTATCCCGAAGTCGATGTCTTGTATAAATAAGGAATTGTAAAGTCATTTCAATTGTATCGTGGAGATGAGAGAGTGGTAGAGAGGAGAGAAAAAAGTAGAGCAGAAGTATTGGGCTTAAATGGAACTGACTCAAGCATGCTAAAGATGCTATTCTTTAGTTCAAGTATGTAATGCTTATTATTTTGTAGACAGTGTGTCTCCTGTAGGCAGTGGGCCTCTTATGAGTAGTGTGCTTAGGTAGTGAGCCCTAATTGGTATATGTCGTTTTGTTCTTTGTATTCTGCTAACAGAGAATACATTCTTGGGTTAATCACCCCATGGTTTTTCCCTTAACCAGGTTTTCCACGTTAAAAATCTTGGTGTCATATGTGTTAATGTGTTCTTGCTCTTGAATTGTTGCATTAATCTTCCATGATTGATTTATCTTTATACTATTGATTTAAGGAAAGGATTTAAGTTATTAATTGCAAGAAAGTTTTGGACAACTGATTCACCCCCCTCTTAGTTGTCTGTCCTAAGTCTAACAAGAACATCTGTGGAGGGTACTTTTGTGGAATGATGCCTTCATGATAGGAGCTTTCAAGCTAATCCTAGGGAAGGCATTTGTGGAAGATGGAGAATGATATGTATAGAGTAGACTCTGATATCGCATCGTGGTTTGTGGTGTCTCTACTTGAATTAATGATGCCTAAGGAAGAGATTCATATTCTTGTGTAGAGAATATTTAGACCAAAACTATTAGGAGGGCTAGATGAAGTACTAGAAGCTACTGAGCTTGGTGTAAGGATTCTAAGGCCATAGGATCTAAGCAAAATTGGCAAACCTAGGGAGGTGGTGAGATATTTCCTTTTCAGTCTAGATATAACCGGCGACGGTCTGATCACTCATAGAGCTAGAGCACACAAAGGCCAGGATTTTTCAAGGAAAATGTTGTAGATAATTGTGTTTGAGTGCTTCAAATGGATCTTTGAATTCAGGGACTACCTCTTCGAGTAGGGTGAGGCATGAAGGTCACCGTTTCTCTATTTTTAGGCATATGTTAACAATTCTGTGTTCTGTTGTAAGGGTCGGGGGTTAGGTTTTAATGTAGCTTGGTTTAGGGTCAGGGTGTTATGATATGGTTTTGTCCCCACATGGCATTTTGGCTGTAGGCCCTACATGGCCATTTTGAGATAGTCATAGTTTGGGTTTTAGAATACTTTGAATCAGCCCTTGGGGCATAGAGTATGTAATCTTTTTGATATTTCAATATAATACAAACTATTGCCATGAGGTTTGTGAAGCTATCAAAATTAGAGGGTATATAATACAAACTATTTCCATGAGGTTTGTGAAGCTATCACCTAATATCAGAGGGTATATTACCATGAGGTTTGTGAAGCTATCAAAATCAACTATATAGCAAAGGATTTCATATGTGGAACACATAGAAATATCAACATCATAAATGCATGCTATTTGTTTCAAGACTTGAGGGTAATCATGAGTAAATTTAGAAAAATTATCAATGTCTATGATGTATGCAAACAAAGCTTCCAAAGAAGTATCCATGATTCTAATTTGAAAGAACTCCAATACACATGAATTTCACAATGGTCAACAAGGCAAAATAAGTTAGACTATTTTGCGCCAAAGCACTTGTTTGAGGGAAATGGGTACTACAAGACACACATAGTCCACAACAAACACAATGGGTAGGAGGAAAGAGTATAACACTACAAAGCCGATCTTCAGCTAACTTGTAGTAAAAACCAGAAATGTAGTTTACTAGCCCTAGAAAACGCTGCAATTCTTTTACAGTTGTTACAGGCAAATTGCGAATGCGAGTCAAAATATGTTCCTGAACCTCCATCTCCCCCCCGGGAAGAAGCTTGATCCCGATAAAAACAAGTTCTGGGACAGCAATAACAGACTTTGAAGGGTTAACAGCAAGGCCATTATGCTGACAAACGGATAGGAAAACTTTGAGGTGATCAAGATGAGAATCCATATTTTGGCTAAAAACAAGAATATCATCTATATAAGGTTGGATAAACTTGGCATGAGGCCGGAAGATGATATCCATTTTTTGTTGGAAAATAGAAGGTGCAGTCTTGATACCAAAAGGGAGGACAGTCCACTCATACAAACCCTGTGGAACAGAGAAAGCTGTTTTGTAATAGTCTGTGGATTTTAAGGCTATTTGCCAGTATCCCTTGGTTAAATCAAATTTTGAATAAACATGACTGCCCTGAATTGCCTGCCAAATGTGGTCTTTACTAGGGATAGGATGTTTATGATCAACCAGACAATCATTAAGTGGTTTATAATTTACCACTAATCTCTTTTCAGGTAATTCTCTACCCTGTTCATCTACTTTGGATTGAATGGCTTACTATGAATGCAATTTCTGAAATGAAAGAGGTTTAAGCTGAATGTAATGAAACAACACTAATTTATGTTTTCTTATGTGCCTAAAAATGCTCAAATTTTCCACTTTTTTCAATGTAAATGCCTAAAAGAAGTAGAGTTGTGAAGAAATTAATGAGGGGCAGAAAATTAAATACTTATTATTGGTCCAATAGTGCAATAATATCTTTCACAACACACCTATAATGCAAATCTAGATAGATGACAAGGCAAAATCTTGTGAAAATGCAAGGTTTTCAAACCCTAAATGTGAAATCTAAATGCAAAAAAGCACTATGATGAAACACTACAGTCCAAAATCAGATTTGAAAGAGTGTTTAAAAGAGTAGTAAATTCTGAAACAAGATTTTAACTACAAACCCTATCTAACACAAAGACTAGGTTTTATGAAAAATGCACAATTTCAAGCAATTTTTAACAATTTAAGCATGAAAATGCAATAAATGATGTACTACTGTAATTTATATTAGATCTGATGCAAAAATAAAAAATTAAATTAAATTAAATTAATGCAAAATGCAAGCCTAAAATGGCAAAAAAAATAAAAAATTTTCAACTTTTTTGTAAATTTTCAAATGCAATAAGATGAAAATTAAATGAATGAATGTAAATCTAAATTATAACACTCAACAAGGTGCACAATTCAAATAAACATAGGTTCACTAAAATGTTTTATAGGAAAAGGGGGAAGAGAGATGGGATTGATAGGCTTGATCCTCCTTTCACTACAAACATTCAATGACATTTCAACTTAGTTGAATCACACCTTTTGCAAGAGGATTCACCTGTAGGTTGGGTGTCACTTGTAACACTATAGAAACTTATAAATTATCAACTAATTTATTAATTTAATGCCCAAATATGCTCAAAACCCTATTATACAAAATCGGAAGCGAACGGATAAATTACAACAAATGCTCGTAGACCAAGATAGTAGATAGAGATTAGTTACTGGCCATTTTTAGAAGTTCATGATGTGGAATATTTGAGGACATTGCCACTTGCACCCTTGTCCAATGCAATGTTTTCTTTAGGAAATTCTAGACTCCTTAGACACTGATGATCATTGTTCTGTCTATTTCTATCATGGAAGATGTGGAGGACACTGCCACTCGCACCATAGTCCAAGGTAGGATATTCTTTAGGATGTTGGGACTTCTTCTGATGCTGATTATCACTGTTATAAAGATTTTTGTGTTTGTAACCTTGGAGGACACTACCAGAAAGTGCACCAGGCTGCTTCTTTCCACTGGATATGGAATCCTTATCTCTACAAACTTCCTCTACAACTCCACTTTGCAATAAACCATACCTGTAACCTACAATCACAAGGAGTGTGGTTGGGGGTTGTGGTGTTTAGGAGCTTGTGTTAGTGAAGCCTCGAAAGGACATTCAAATCTTCTGAACACCATTGTCAGATAAAGAGTGTGTATCCCTATGTGATAGAGGAAAAAACAAATTGATAAATGATTCAAACACAAATAGATATCACCTCAGAGGTGTAGCTCACATGTAGATGAAAATCTTTCAACACATGAGAAGATGAAACTAAATCTACAATCATAAACACAACAACAATATTCTACTCTGCAAAAATGAATATCTTGAATGTTCTAAAATCATATGTTCACCAAAAGTTCATAATCATCTTCTAGTTTACAAGTGAAACCCTAAACATGCTTATATATGCATTCCCTCTACAAATTTTATAATTCAAACTAAAGATGTCGGCAATAGAACCTTCTAATAGTCACATAACTCACATTCAAATTTGGGACCTGCCTGAAATAGGGTAGGACAAGGGTACAATTGCCCATGTCCTTAGGTCCTATTTTAGGGTAGGGTCAAATGCAACAGTGTCCTTGAAGCCCCATATCACATGGGTTTTAGGCCATTTTGTCTCAGGAGTTAAAATGAACATGCAAGATGCAAAACAAGGGACCCAGGAGCTAAACTTAGGAGGCAAATGTCCTAGGGGGACATTTTACAACATAACAAGATGTTAATGAGATAGCAAGGAGAGTGACTCTTCCAAAAGACAGGAGACAAAAAATGAACTTGAAATTAAATAATTTTCCAAACAACATTTCATGCTCAAGGGCAAACAAATATTTGGGTAATAGAAAATAGATGTACAAGCCACATGATAGGTGATAAGAGAAAATTCATCAATCTTGTTAAGTGGAATAGTGGATCTGTCAGGTTTGGAGATAATTCATCTACAAAGATTTGTGGAAAAGGCACCATAAGTATTGATGGGAAATCCAGAATAGAAGATGTCCTTTATGTAGAATGTCTCAAGCACAATCAGGAATAAATTTAACAAAAGACCACTAAAAAAAGTTATGAAATCCTAGCAAATCCTAGCTAAGTGCTTTAATTTTCCTAATGAATCTTTCATTTTTTTGAAAAAAATATTAATTTTCCTAGCAAATCTATGCACATTGCTAAAAAATTTATAAAATCATGGCAAATCCTAGTGAATACTCACTTAAAAAAAAACAATGGTGAATCTTAGCGAATAATTACTAAAGAAATTAATTAGAATGGTGAATCCTTACTTTAAAATTTTGCATATTTAGTCAACCCCATATATTCTTTTTTTTTTTAAATTTTGAAGTGGGGGTAGGAGACAATTTTATAAACCTAATAATTGTCACTAGATTATAGTTTTCTCACGTAAGGATAGTTTGGTTTGCATCCTAATTTTTTTATATCAACTAAAGTTTAATGAGTTTCGAATAAGAAAATTTAACCATAGGTACTCTTCCTACAAAAAGGATGTCTCATCTAGAGTCTAAACATTTAAGAAATAAATGAAATTTGTAACTAATAGATAAATTTATAATTAAATTCTAAAATTTAACCCTTTTCCTAAGGCAATTTAAAATGATAAAGTAAGTCAAATAAAATAATAACAATTAAAAATTCATTACACTAACCTTAAAAGAATAAAGCTAATAAAATATAAGTCCCTTCCATGTTTAAAACACAATAAATATTTAAAATTGAATTATATATGGAGTAAATGAAATACAAATATAAAAATTATACTAAGTAAACATTTTTTTTCTAAATCTAAAACAAATACTACTATGAGTGCAACTATTTTAAAACAATTAAAAAATCAAACTACTCCACTAAAGGTGAAGTCAACTAAGTCAAATAAAATAATAATAATTAAAAATTCATTACACTAACATTAAAAAAATAAAGTAAATCCCTTTCATGTTTAAAATACAATAAATATTTAAAATTGAATTATATATGGAATAATAAAATATAAATATGAAAATTATACTAAGTAAACATTTATTTCTAACTCTAAAACAAATACTATTATGAGTGCAACTATTTTAAAACAATTACTCAGCTAAAGGTGAAGTCAACTAAGTTAAATAAAATAATAATAATTAAAAATTCATTACACTAACAGAAAAAGAATAAATCTAATAAAATATAATTTCATTTCATATTTAAAATACAATAAATATTTAAAATTCAATTATATATCAAATTATAAAATATAAATATGAAAATTTATTTCTAACTCTAAAACAGATACAACTATGAGTGCAACTATTTTAAAATAATTAAAAAGTATGATACTCCACTAAAGTGAATTCAACTACATTTTATGAGCTAATTATGTAATTTCTATTATATTAAAAAACTTGCTAAAATAATAAAATATTGCATAAATATTTTTGTTGTTTCATTTTCTCATAATCATTTTGGTGTGAAGTTTTATTTTCATGAGAGAAGGAGGTTATGCAAGTGGAAGGTAATTTCTATTCATCTTATTTTTTACATATCTCATTTGGGTTTACTCCTTTCTTCCTATTTTTTATTCTTCTCATTTTATTGTCCATGTTTTTCCTTTTTATTTGCTTGGAGGGTAAAAGAAATCTTCCACAGATCTATTTGGCAATTGTATTACAGCTACAGGGTTTTATTATTTTGGGTTACATGCAGAGATTTTTCATAGATTGTACAGGGTTTATTATTTTGGATTGCATGCAAAGGATTTTACATGGTTTTATTATTTTGGGTTGTATGCAAGGTTTTTCAAAGATTATATTTTTTCAGAAGGGAAAAAGGAATAAATCCTTTACTTATTTCCTTTTGTAACTCATGTTTTCCTTCCATGAAATAAAAGAATGAATGCTTCTAGAAAATATTTATCTCAAAATATTCAGTCAAGCTAAGCACAAATAAACTATTAGGAATGATTTGAAAATATAAAAACAAAGAAATTAAATATTATAAAAATATCACATTAAAATTAAATTAAAAAATAAGTATAAGAAAATTCTATGCCTTTCTTGTTAAGCCTTAAGTTGCATAATCTGCTACTATTTAATTCCAGGAGACAAAGAGCACATGCCTTTTAAAAGGTTTGTTGAGCCCTAGAATTGATTTTGGGCCCAAAATTAATTCTAGGGCTCAGCAAGCCTTTTAAAAGGCATGTGCTTTTTGTCTCCTAGAATTAAACAATAGTCGTTAGATCAAAACTATAATCAATAGTAATGAATAAAGTTGTATTAAAAATACAAACAACCCTAAAGTACATGATAATGGTGATATTGCCCAAAATTAATGGCTGAAATATATTATTAATGGCAAATATGGTCAACATTTTTAAATATATTATAAATTACTAGTGAATCAGATTTGATTGCACATCATTTACTTGGTGAAATAGTTCAACTTATTAGTTTTAAAAAATAAACCTTAAGTGAATTAACTAAGACTATTTTTTTTTTGTAAAAATGGGGTGATTTAGTCAGCTTCATAGCTTGAACTATTCACCATTTTTGGTGGCTCTGATTTCAAATATTCACCAATTGGAGAAGATTTACCACTAAAAAATCCCTTAGCACAATCTTATCAATGTAAGTTAGATGTACAACAAAGGATACAATCTCATATTTCATGATCAAGGGTGTGAAATCGGAAGAGCAAAGTCTGGTAAATTGGTTGTAGAAGGTTCTAAGATAGAGAACAACTTGTATAACCTAAAGGGTGTTACTAAAAGAAATTGTCTTCTAGGATAGACAAATGAATGTTGGTTGTGGTACAAAAGGATGGGACACATCAACTTTGACAATCTTGTGAAGATCATCTCCATACAAGCAGTAAGAGACATACCAAAGATTACCAAGCCTGCAAGCACTTTGTGGAAAGAATGTTAGATTGGGAAGCATACTAGGATAAGATTCAAGACCAAGGAGTATTCTTCTACAAGGCCATTGGAACTAATGATAGGAGTACTAGTGATGGAGCTTTCTTTTTGGGAGACAAATTGGTCTCATGGTTTAGTAAGAATAAAGATTGAGTGTCCTTATCAATAGTAGAAGCAAAGTATATATTTGCAGCATCCTGTTGTACTCAAGTGTTGTGGATGAATCAAACATTAAAATATATCAAGGTAGTGTATGATGATCCCATTCCTATATTATGTGACAATACAAGTGCCATAAACATTGCAAAGAATCCAGTGATGTATTCTAGAACCAAGCATACATCTATCGAGTATCACTTTTTGAGAGAGAAGGTTGCAAATCAAGAGGTACATTAGAATATGTAGCTACAAAGGATCAAATTGTAGACATCTTTACAAAGGCACTTTCTAAGGACACATTTGAATATCTTAGATAGATGCTAGGGGTTGTTGCTCCTCCTTCTAACTAGATGCATACATGTTGCATCTATCTAGGGGGAGCAGATCATGACATATCTTCATCCCTAGATTGATGGAGGCTACCTCTCAGGGGAGTAGATAGATAGGAGACTAAGGAGTATGACAAAACCTTTGCATGTAGATAGGGGTAGCTTGTATGTTTTTGTAGGTACAGAGGAAGAACACTAGCCCTTTACCCTTGATGTCAAAGGGGGAGAAAATTTGCATATTAGGTTTGTGTTGCCATCAATTCTAAACAGGGAGATTGTTGTATATGTTGTCATTGATGTCAACCAAGATGTGGTTGATGATGTCAACAGATTGGTAATCAGACATGATAGAGTAAGTGATCGGAGGAGGAGACAAAGGAGTAGTTTAGAAGAGTAGACAAAGGAGGGGACAAAGGAGTCATGATAAGAGGTATTGTGAAGTGAAGGAGTCATGAGCATACTATTGGATCAGTATCATCTATACACAATTGTACTTTATCTACTGAAGCTTATGGATAGGTGAAAGTTGTCAAGTTGAATGTTTTGTTGGCATGAAGAAGTTGTGGTTTCTTGGTTATGATGAAAAGATTTGTGATTGTTGTCTATGGTATTGTGAATTTTTCATTCATTGTTTCTTTTTGAAAAGAATTGCATAAGATATGAAAGAAAGTGTGTAAGGTTTCAAACTAGCAAAGGTACAAGAAGTTACAATAAAGAAGCTCAAGAGAATGCTCCTCATTCCTCTGCATTTGAAGATATAGCCTTACGATTTGGAAGTTAGACATAGATTGATGTGAAGTATGAATGATCCAGATTTTAGAGCACAAAAGCTACTGTAAAACTTTCCAGAGCTAGCAAAGTGAAGATAGTGGTTTAGTATTGTTGCAGTCAGAAAGAGTCAGAGGAATGATCTGCATCTCTCTATAGTTGAAGATGTGATCTTGCGGCTTGAATGAGTGTTTGATATAGATGAGAGGTATGATATATTCAAGATTTAATTGATAAGATGTACCACAGAAGTTCGCTGGAATCAGCAGAGTAAGGATAGATCATGTTCTAGATTAAGGTTGTCTGAAGGAGAAAGTAAAAGCCACCCCATTTTACCACATTATAATATCTAGCTTTGTTGTTTGGAATATATGTTCAAATTTTTTCTATGTTTTCTCATTTCAATTTTTAGGTGTTGTGAAGTACCACAAGTCTAGTTTTCAATGCTCTATATCATGACTATGTTATCAAAGTTTGCAATTAATGCTAAGTTCAGTGTTTGTTTGTTTGTGCCAAAAAGATGATGAATAATTCAGAGAAAGGAATGCATGGGAATGTTCCTGCAAGTCATATAATGTTTGAGAAGTGACCCGCGTGATGTTATTTGGTCTCTCTGATGCCGTTTTAGGATTGGAGCTAATGAATAGAAGGATAAGTGTCTACTGAGCTGACTTAGTGTATGTTGATGATTATGCCATGGGTTTAGAAGTGTGTGCCATCATGGAGATGTGTACTAAATAAAAATAGATCCTGGTTATCACTTGGTTTGAACCACATTGGACTTCTACATTACTACTAATGACTTTAGGAGCTGACTTGTTGTGGTCATTGCACATTTCATGTTACACGTTTCATCTTGGCTGACATAGGAGAAAGTTTTTGAATCTTGCAGAGGATATAAATGAAAGATCAAGTTTGTTGCAAAATATAAGTGTGTGTGTGTGTGTGCGTTTGCAAGGATATATGTGTGAGTATGGATGTTAGTATATGTGTGAATGGAAGTGTGTTGAAGATAACAAGGTGTGTTGAGCAGAGGTGTTGAAGATGTATGTCAGTATGAAGGGTGTTGATGATGCAGAGTTGATTGATCAGTAGAATTCTTTCAAGCATTTTTATAGAGGTTGTAGCACTGTAGGGAGTCATAGCTTCCTTTGGTTGAAGCCATAAAAACTATATTTCAAGGAGTTGTAGCTTCCCTTGGGTTGTAGCCCATAAAACTTTTTATAAATCTATTTTATTATTTATTAGGATGGATTTAGATAGTAGATCCAAGTAGCTTGCTCATCCTGGTTTTTCCCTTCTAGGGTTTTCCACATAAATCTGGTGTTATGGTTGTGTGGTTGTGTTTGTTCTTTGAATTGCATAGTTTGATTCTTTATATGTTTAACATAGTATAAAAATTTGGTTGATAAAGTTGAGTTGGATTAATTTGTGGTATATACTGAGTCACCCCCTCTCAGTATATAAGTGTGTTCTAACATCTTTATTAGAAAAATTTTCTCTCCACAAACCATGACTTAAACACCTTTATCGAAAAAAACTCCTTTCTATAAACTTTGAACATTCTTTCCATTATTGGGAACAATATTAGTCGACAAACTTTATCATTAGAAAATAAGCCCTTTGCAAACCAAGAATTTTTTTAAACCTTATCAACTTTCCCTTGTCAACAAACTCAGTGAAATGAGAAACCACAAACCATCTTTTATCTTATTGAAAAAAAATCAAACAATGAACTTGAGAAACCATTACCTTCCTTTGTTGGTAGAAAAGCATTTCCATGAACTTTGACTTTAAGTTCTCTTTTATCACCAAATTGGTGAATTGGAAAACTTAGAAACTTTCAAACCAATCACCTTTCCCATTTCTGAGTTCTCAAACCTAAGATTTTTCTGACTTAATTTCATGTTCTCCTTTATCAGCAAATCAATAAATCGATGAACATAGAAACTTGCAAACCAACTCTTTGCTAATACGTTAACCTTTTTCCTTCTTTCAAGCCTTCATCAAAAAACTTCCCTATCAGTAAACTTGTTGTTGGAGAAATCCTTTGCCGAAGAACTTAAGAGTTCATGAACCAAAATTTTCACCAACCGAAGGTAGAAATCATTCATTCCATAGAAACATTTCTTTATCACCTTTTCATCAACTAGTTCTAGTTGTTGGTGAACTTGTGAGTTTGTGAACCAAGTGATTTTCTAACTAAAGACTAAAATTGCTTATGCCTTAGAAACTTTTCATGCCTTCGAAACTTTTAATCAACAAACATACTTCTTCTGTTACAACCATTTCCCTTTGACATATTCTTCTTCTATGACATCAACTTCTCTTTGACATCAATGACAATATCTCCAACACAAGGAATATCATTGACCATTCTATTAAAATAAAATACATTGTGAACATTCACTTAACAATTCTTTATTTTACAACTTACAACATAACCTTTCTTGGTTACTCTTATATCATGTACTACACAAAAATCATCCAATCCCAATATTCTAAAATATTTACTTGCTCATAGTTAAATGTATTTTACCAAACATAATATAATAAACATATTTTAATTTAAATCCCTTCATAGATAGCGATTGTGATTTTAAAGAATAAATAATACCTCATATTGACAATTATCATACTATAGCAAGTCTTCTCCAACTTCCTAATTCACCTATAGTTAATCACCATTAAACAAAATTAGTTCAAACAATAAATCCAAGTTCATAAATGGAGGCTAATTCATAGTCCACTCTTATTTTATCATGTTATCTAGATGCTTAGCAAGTCATGAAAGTGAAGTAAAAAAACAAAATTATACTCAAAAGAAATGATAAATAAATGTTGTATTTTAGTTGTGTTGGTAGAAAATTTAGTACTTTGTAAATTTACAATAGTTATTGGACATTATGCCTCCATTATTCAAAGGAGATGATCCCTTTATTGAAATGAAAAAACCTACACTAGATATTTTTAGTATTTACAAATAGCCTATATATTCTTTTCATTTGAAAGGATTGGGGTTCTTAACTTGGAAAGGATAAAATGAAAAATAATAAAAAGAAAGGAATGTGCATCAAGTTGAATAATTGGAGAGTTCGACTTAAATGCACATTATTGCATAAATGTTCTTTATGGTAGTTACAAACTTCCACATATTTTGTAAGAAAAGGGAAGAAGAATAGAATTCATGGAAAACATATAAGAATAATATAAACTCCAAGAGCAAATCAAAGTCACAAATTTCTATAAAATGATTCCTATAACCTTCCTTAACTTAGAGAAAAAATTCAAGTTGTTTTCTCTCCTTGTTATAATGCTTGTAAAAAATACCAAAAATGTCTTATACAATGATCTAATTATGCAATATATAGATAAGTTAATTTAGTTAAGTTGCAATTATATTTTAAAATTACAAGGAACTTTTAATTTTAAAATGACTTTAAACCTTGTCATAGATAAACTTTTTAAAATGACTTTAAAATCATAACAGTGAAGTGCATATTAAATTTGGCTTTCTATAATTGAGCATTTACCTAGTCATTTGAAGAGCACAACCTATGTTAGATTTATTATTTGTGATCTTAATTCCCTCCTTCTCTACACCTTTGATCCTTTGGTATAATTATCAATCAATAATACTTTTGGGATAAAATCCCTCCTCTATTGAAACAAGAGGATCCATTTATTAGAATCCAAAACCATACACTTGATATTTACAATATTTCAAAAGAGTTTAAAAGTTCATTGTATTTGGAAGGATTGATATTTTTAACTTCAAAATGAGAAAATGAGAAAATCTTTAAGAATAAACTATTGTGCACCAAGTCCAATAAATTTATAGTTCAACCTAAATGCACATAATTATATAATTGTTCTTTATGATATTTAAACACTTCCATAGATTTTTTAAGAAAGGAGAGAAATAAGATTCCCACCAAACTTAAGAATTATATAAACCCTAACGACAAATTGAAGACATGAATTGTATACCTCTCATTGGTTTCTTTATTGGTGATGTGTCCTTCAATGTTTCTCCCCCTTTTATCATTCATCCCCAACATTTCAACTACCTTTCTGAAGTCTTCCATACCTTCTAGCCTCCTACCTAATTGACTTTGAGTGGGTCACCCATATGACCTATAGGGTCACTCGAGTGATTATATTGTTAGATTTAGGGCAGACAACTGAGAGGGGGGGTGAATCAATTGTCCAAAACTTTCTTCCTTTTAAACACTTGTATTCACTTAGCAGTATAACAATAAATCAAACATGAAACATAATGCATTTAATAAAGACCAGAAACACATCAACACATGAGACACCAAGATTTTAACGTGGAAAACCTGGTTAAGGGAAAAACCATGAGATAACTAACCCAAGATTGTATTCTCTATTAGAAGAATAGAAAGAATAAAATGGCACATGCCAATTAGGGTTCACTGCCCGAGCACACTGCTCACAAGAGGCTCACTGCCTACAAGAGACACATTGTCTACAAAAGATTAAGTATCACATACTTGAACTGGTAAATAGCATCTTCACCATGCTTGAGTCAGTTCCATTTAAGCCCAAAACTTTTTCTCTATTTTTCTCTCTCTTCCTCACTACCACATCCTCATCTTCAAAAGTCACGACTTGAAATGACTTCACAATCACTTATTTATACATGACATCAACTTAGGAAAAAACATCTAAGTTAGTAAACATCCACAAGAACGTCTGCAAGTTGAGTAACTCATCTGGTCGGCCAGCCTAAGGAAGAACACCTTCATCTGGAAGTATTTCTTCAATTCCAGGCTCCAACTCTAATGCAGAGCATCAACACGAATTGAACACGATCCAAGGACTTGTTGAAAAGAGACACTATATGGACTCATGAATGTTATCATTGATGGCAACAAAGGTTATCCCACACATCTACAGGACATGATGAGTCTCTACCGAAAGTCAGATTGAAGAAGTGTTATGATCCGGTAAGCAAGAATAGAGTAGTTAGCAAGGTCTGACAGTCAGGTCTAGATCTCTCAGAGGAAGTATCCCAGTGAAGTGCAGATTTGGGAAAGTCAAGAGGAATACCTTGACTGATAGATTCCAAGGATTTAGCCTTTGGTAATAGAAGAATGAAAAGATATGAGAACTTAAGTGTTGGGTTCCTGTTTGGCAGAGTAGACAGAGGAAGAACTGACCGGCAGAGCATCAGACCTAAATCTGGATGAGATATTGTTGGTGATTAAGTTTCTTGAGGTATCATTCATGATTGGCTGACATGATTGATGACTTCTACAAGCATATCCTTGATCCACATTACTTGGTATGCAAGGATTCAGCTGATACACCAGAGTTTGGGATAATATTGACTATTCTGGATGCCGACTAGAAAAGTGTTGAAATCACTTGTGTGGATATATATACAAGATGGATTTAGATGTGAAGGTGTGTGTGTGGTGTGTGGAAGTGTGTGAAGAAAAGCAAAAGTGCAGTGTGAAGGCAGTAAGACAAGTTTAGAATGTAACAGGACAACAGTACATAAGGAGAGTAAGAATGAAGTGTAGCAGATTAGTTTATTGAGCTTAACCAGAATTGAACCTCTGCATGTATGGATGCTTCTCATCAATTCAAGTAAAGTGTTATCTTCTTGTGTCTTGTAGACAATGAGTCTCTTGTAGGCAGTGAGCCTCTTGTGAGTAGTGTGCTCAGGTAGCGAGCCCTAATTGGCAAGTGACATTTTGTACTATCCTATTCTTTTAACAGAGAATAAAATCTTGGGTTAATCACCCCATGGTTTTTCCCTTAACCAGGTTTTCCATGTCAAAATCATTGTGTCATGTGTACTAAAGCTATTTCTATTTTCATTGTTATGTATGCTTGTATGATCTGATTATGCACTAATTAAAAAGAAGGACTGGAAGTCAAGTAATTAAGATAACTGATTCACCCCCCCTTAGTTATCAACAATTGGTATCAGACCTAAGTTCCTCCAAACAGTGCCTAACAGCTTGAGGAAGATCTAGGAATTCAAATGGATATGTATGGTATGAGGCAACAACTTTAGTCTTCCCTAGATGATCTTGAGCAATCTAATTTTGAAGTCAATGAACTGAAGGAAAGACTCAAATAGGCTGATGATTTCATAAGTGAACTAAGAGGGAAACTAAGTCTCTCTATGAAAAAGAGAAAGGATCTACTTCAGCATTTGGCAAGTCAAGTTGAAGCCAATGATACAAATGAAGATCTGAAGGAGAAAACCAAGCTATGTGAAAAGTTATCAAAAGAGACCATTATGATAAGACATCAAATGGAATCAGGAGTCATGAAATTCACCCAAGAAATTGAAGAGAAAAGAAAAATTGAAGATAACGTAAGACAATCTCTCAAGGAGAAATCTGAAGACTACCATAGTATGGATAGAATAATCAGGCATCTAGAATCTGATCTTGAAGAAGCTAAAGAAAAAGAAGAACAACTTGAGAATCAGATTGACACTCTCAAAAGGGATCTTCAAACAACAAATGAATATAAAGAGAAATTCAAGGTAAGCTCTACTCAACTTGAAGTTTTTCTCGAAAGCCAAAAGAGGGTAGATGACAAGCGTGGCTTGGGGTATGAAAAAGGTGAAAGCTCTAGATCTGGTCAGAAGAACTCTAGATCAAAAAATCCAAGAAACAAGCCTAGAAGACCTCTGGTAAGGCAACCAAATGCTCAAAGATATCCATCCTTCAATGGATACTGCCACAACTACAATAACTTTGGTCATAAAGCAAATTAGTGTAGAAGAAGAATGAATCAAACTATTACATCCTTATCTAGACATTGTTTTAATTGCAAAACGTATGGTCACAAATCCCTTGAGTGTAGATATATGCAAATGAGAAATTCATTCAATGGTAGATGCTTTGCATGAAATAGAATGGGACATATGGCTAATCAATATAGATCAAGAGAATATCAATCAAATATGCAAAGAAATGTTGTTTTCCATAATTGCAATAGATCCAGTCATATTGCCAAATTGTGTAGAAGAAAGAATCAGGACAAAAGGGGTCTGGTGCATCATAATTAGAATCAAAACAAAGGAAAAAGAAAAGTGAATGTGGATGAAGTTCAAAGTGAGATGAACAAGATTTGGGTGAAGAAAAGTGTAGAGAATGTTGGGAATGGATCCGCACTAGAATTTGGTGCTAATATTCCTTCCGAAAATTGAGTAGATGGGCTCTGGCTCAGGAGGAGTAACAAAAGAAAAACCAATTCCCCTAGCCAATCAATTGGTGCCTGAAATTGGCACATGAAAGGTTGCAGATCAAAGGGTTTTTAGAGAAACACCTAAATAAGCCATGGTAAAGATTTGGAAGATCCACATGAAGATTTAAAGAGTCTAATCCCTTCAGATAGATCTGGTTTAACAACCTTTAGGTAAAAGTAGGTTCCTCACAAGTTCGGTCCAGTGTGATCCTAAATTTGAGGCATCTTGATCTACGGATAAATCAAATGGTTGAGGAAAGTAAGAAAGTTCATTATTAATCACCAAGGATAACTCTAAGCATATTATAGTGATTCGGAAGGAGATCTATCTCAAAATAAGAAAATCAAGAGCAACTGGAATAACTTAAGGTATGCATTTATTGCAAAAATTAGGGTTTGCAGAGAGATAAAAGGGTTCTTCCATTCATCATTTGTACATTTGCACTCGAGAAAAAGAGAAAAAGAACTCTGCAAACAAATTGTATCAAGTCTCTCAAAGATCAATCGCAGAAGATGATACTTCAGCATTTCGATCCAGCTCATCTTGTGAAATCTAGAAGTGCAAAAAGGTATTTTTCACTCTTGATCAAACTTTCTCTAAATCTTGAAAATGGCTACTTCAAATGTTGTGAAGGTTACTGATAGGCCACGCCCTAAATTTAAGAAGCATCCATACAAATCTCTAGAAGTAGATCCCTCAGGTGCATTTTCCAGCACTCCGCATGGTATCTTACATGTAGAAGATGTTAGGGTTTACATTCATGCGCACATTAAAGAATTTGGGGAATCCAAATTAAGGGATATCTATCACAAACAATTAATAGATGATGCTTTTGAACTCAAACCATAGTATAAGGGTATCCGGGATAAACATTTTGATCAATACATTCATTTCCCCTATTTTGAAGAAGATGAATGGGTCCGATATGTGTTGAGTAGAATGCATGATAATTGCCTATGGTTGAACAGACTGTTTAAGACCACCAAGGATGCCATTAGGGCAGTAACTAGATTACAGTCAACTAGAGGGATGCCTATTCTCAAATCAGTCAAGAATCAAAGTGTAAGTGAGGCTACCGAATCAATGTTTGACAAGAGAGCGATGAGAATAGAAGATATCACTTATTCGGATATCAATTTTGCCTCCATGATCATTAGTTATAAGTTATATCACTCTAGCAAGGAAAATTCAATACCCAAAACTGCAATTTACACTGCTTATGAAATGTTGAGGAAGAATGTGGACTATGATCTTTGTGAACTCCTTTTGAATCAACTAATGGAAAACCTACAAAAGATCAAGAAGGATAAGAAGAATTCCTTCAAGTATGGTGGGTTGATACTATGCTTGTTTTTCTACTTCATGAATGAGCTTCCTGGATCTAGTGGTTGGGTATGGTAGAATGACAAACCTATTGCAATTCAAATTAGAGATTACTTGCATGGGCTTGGGGATTCTAAGGCAAGAAATATAGCTCTGTGGGGTTACTTCAAGAACTTCCAAAGTATGATGCAAACCAGAGAAAGAATTCATCAATCATTGGTTGAGAAGTACAAAGATATAGCGTGTTTCATGGTAGACACTGATCAATGCCTAATGGAGGCAGTGGAGCCAAGAACAGTCTGGATCATGCCAATGGAGTATGAAGTAGATGAGAAAATTGTAGAGCTGCATATCCAACATCTACTGAGCTAGCCCAAAGACCCTAAGGCAGAAAGGTTTGGAACCTACCAAGAGTTGAGTGTAAAAGTTCATGTGGAACTTAGACAACCTAAAATCAAGAGGAAAGTGAGAAGGGAAGTTGAAGAATTTTCCAAGAGGCATGGAATGACAAAAGAGGCACTTGATGCAAATAAGGAGAAGATGGAAAGGGTAGAAAAAGAGAAAGAAGATGAAAAAGTAAGTGCTCCAGCAGAAGCCTCCTCCCAGACTAGATCCTCAAAGAAATCTGCACCTGCCACTACTAAGAGCTCAAAGGCATCAAAACCGGAAGCAAAATCATCCGGTAAAGGAGAAAAGAGAACTAAGACAAAGGCCACAAGATCTTATGCTAGCCAAAAAGATGATGAAGAAACAAAATCAGATGAGGAAGTAAAGAAAATGAAGAAGAAAAAGAAAAATTCAAATGAACCATCTACTGAAGAAGTAACAGAAGAGTTTGTTGAGAAGCCTACTTTATCTATTAATGATGTAGTTAAAGTAGTCACTATGGATGGCAATATGTAACCAATAATAGAATTCTATGATGAATATAATGATGCAGATAAAAAGATTTCGGAAGAAGCCACAGTTAAGTATTTAAACATATAAAATAAAGCATTTATTGAAATCATCTCTCTAATTCCCAAAATCTTAGAGAAGGAACTTGAAATGAGAAAGGAGAATGCAAAGGCTAAAGATCTAGAGATCCAAGAACAAATAGCTATTCAGCTTTATCCTTCCATCACTCCAAAGTATATGAGCATGATCTTCAAAGACTCCAAAGATGAGTTCTAGAGCAAAGCCAGAATGAATCAGCTTATGCTTGGTGAAACTAACAAGGTAGCAAAAGAAATAGAAGTCATTCTATGGAATGCTTTTCAAAGATCCAATATTCCTATTGTAGAGGACCTAAGTGATACACCCTCTGTCATGGATGACAAAGGAGAACCTACTAAGATAGTGGCTAAAGAAGCAAAAGAGACAAGTGAAGAGCAAGCAAAGGACTTAGACTCCTCTACTCCGGAAGAGGAAGTTCATGAACAGACAAATATCTCTCCTCTGTTTTCCCCTGCAGACTCCGGATCTAAGGAAGAAGAAAGAGTAGAAGAGAAAATCAGCCAAGAAGTAGAGGTGAAGGAAAAAGAAGATGACAATACTAAGGTTGCAGAAGGAAAGAAGACTCCAATAGAGAAGACCACAGATGTTAGTGGTAAGGGTGTAGAAGGACAGAAAGCTCCAAGAGATAGCTCTAAGACTATAGAAGAGAAGAAGAATCTGTCTCTGACAAGAGACACTGCAGAAACTATCAAAGAGTTCTTAAACAAAGAGACAATGGAGATTGGTAAACTAGAACTTCTACAAGGGCCATTTGATTTTGATTCTCTTTCCCCGGTAAAAACAATGAAGATAGCTTCCTTTGCTCATGCAAAGGCAAAAGAAAAACTCCTGAAGTCTCACATGGAAGACTATGAGCTAATAGAAATTGCATCCAGAGTATTAGAAAAGATCATGCTATATTTTCAGAAGGATCCCTCAGCCTCATCATCCGGTAATCTCAAATCTCTAGTTAATAGTGTTAGGACACATTTTGATTCCCTAGAGAAGTCAACAGAAGATAAGGTCCAGAAGGAATTTTTGGCAAAAAGATTATCAAAGGTACAAGGATTAATAACTAATGATAGGAGGAATATGAATATTGGGATAAAGAGCTTAGAAAATGCTCTTAAAGATGATGGGGAAATGTACAAATTTTGTTTATCATGGTCCAAAGTAATATTGGATATGGAGAATAAAGTGAAAGAATAGGAGGACAAACTGACAAAATTATTTAAGAATTTTGATCCTCTCTCCTCTTCCATAATACATCTAGAATGTCAGACTATTGCAGTCTTGAATGAAATCAAGAAGCTTGAGAAGGAAAAGAAAAATAGAATAAGCAGGTTGGGTGAACTTAGAGGGATAATTATCCCTAAGTTAGTGGCCATGCATGAGGCCATAAAAGAAGCTCAGACCATAGCTCAGACCAGTGATCCGATAGATCTAAAAAGGGTAGACGCATTTGCATTCTTGTTGAGTGGTCACATCTCAATTTTGGATAGGTTGAAGTAAAGTTGGGCAACAAAATTTGTACAATTAAAGATAACTTTTACAGACATACTTCAGTATATGTAAGTATGCTATATGTGTATACTTATGTGGCTAAGTATAGTTGAATTTTTGAAAATTTTGGTGTGCGGCCCTACCCTTTTCCATTGATGTCAAAGGGGGAGTGAGGAGAAGTGAAAAATGAGGAATCCGGCTAAGGGGGAGCTCCAGACAATGTATATAAAAATAGAGCATCAGCCAAGGGGGAGTATAGTGTGACAGTCAATTTTCACTAAGTGTTCCCAGCAATGCCAAAGGGGGAGATTGTTGGAAAGAGACACTATATGGACTCATGAATGTTGTCATTGATGGCAACAAAGGTTAACTCACACATCCGCAGGACATGATGAGTCTCTACCGGAAGTCAGATTGAAGAAATTTTATGATCCGGTAAGCAAGAATAGAGCAGTCAACAAGGTCTAATAGTTAGGTTTGGATCTCTCAGAGGAAGTATCCCAGTGAAGTGTAGATTTGGGAAAGTCAAGAGGAATACCTTGACTGATAGATTCCAAGGATTTAGCCTTCGTTAATAGAAGAATGAAAAGATATGAGCACTTAAGTGTTGGGTTCCTGTTTGGCAGAGTAGATAGAGGAAGAAATGACCGACAAAGCATCAAACCTAAATCTGGATGAGATATTGTTGGTGATTAAGTTTCTTGAGGTATCATTCATGATTGGCTGACATGATTGATGACTTCTACAAGCATATCCTTGATCTGCATTACTTGGCATGCAAGGATTCAGCCGACAGACCAGAGTTTAGGATAATATTGACTATTCCGGATGCTGACTAGAAAAGTGTTGAAATCACTTGTGTGGATATATATACAAAATGGATTTAGATGTGAAGGTGTGTGTGTGGTGTGTGGAAGTGTGTGAAGAAAAGTAGAAGTGCAGTGTAAATGTAGTAAGACAGGTCCAGAATGTAACAAGACAGTATTACATAAGGAGAGTAAGAATGAAGTGTAGTAGATCAGATTATTGAGCTTAACCAGAACTGAACCTCTGCATGTATGGATGCTTCTCATCAGTTCAATTAAAGTGTTATGTTCTTGTATCTTGTAGACAGTGACTCTCTTGTAGACAGTGAGCCTCTTGTGAACAATATGCTCAGGCAATGAGTCCTAATTGGCAAGTACCATTTTGTACTATCCTATTCTTTTAATAGAGAATAAAATCTTGGGTTAATCACCCCATGGTTTTTCTGTTAACCGGGTTTTCCACGTCAAAATCATTGTGTCATGTGTACTGAAGCTATTTCTGTTTTCATTATTATGTATGCTTGTATGATCTGATTGTGCACTAATTAAAAAGGACTAGAAGTCAAGTAATTAAGATAACTAATTCACCCCCCCTCTCAGTTATCAATAGGACCTCCACAAGCTTGCCTGAATCTCTAAGAACATTTGCACTTCCTCTACTTACTGAAATCCTTCTCTCCTTCATCCAAAACCTCAAGAACACAGTCTGCCATTACTGTCATAAAGGAATAGATGCTTTCAGATCTTCAAACCACAAACAAATCAATATTACACATCATAAGGACTTCCCCAACACTCCTTCAAATCCACAAAATAGGACAATGCATTTCTGGATCTCACCGGACCTTTATGTAACACTCTGTCACCTTTGAACATCTAACAGAACCGGTTCTACTTGAGCGATCACAACTTCTTCATATCTTCATGCGGACCTCTAAAATCTCTACTGGAACATCTTAAGACTCATATCTACAAACCCTTTAATCTGTATCCTTTGATCCTCAACCTAACTTGAGCTTTTACCTTGCTATCATCACTGTTCTTTACTATTCCTAATTGAGACTAATTTTCTCAGTATCCTCAACATATAACTCATCCAATCCTTATCATTAATGCAACAGAAGTATGTTGACATCAATGACAACACCGGTTAGGCCCATACTTGCAACAATCTCCCCCTTTGTCATTGATGGCAACATATAATGTGAAAAAATGATTTGACCATTAAGACAAGAACTTTTCCTTACTGTCACAACTCCCCCTATCAGCAACCACCATTCACATTTGTTCTCTCCCATTATTTCTCCCCCTTTGATCAGTAGCCACTTGTTTTTCACATGTCTTCTCTCCCCCTTTGACATCAATGGCAAAGGGCACTTACTTGCAATTCTACCACTTCAGAATCATATATGTTGCTCCTCCTAAGTAGTAGCTCCCCATCATCAGTCCAGACCACAAGATGTGATTGTGATATGCACCAGACTGATGTACCTCAGTGCACCTTAGTTCATCACCAGAGGGGTAATAACCCCTAACTTCTCCCTTAGATACTCAAAAGAGTCCTTAGGCAGAGGTTTAGTAAAGATGTCTGCAATCTGATCCTTGGAAGGCACAAACTCCAATCTGACTTCATTCTTGTTCACTTGCTCTCTCAAGAAGTGAAACTTGATGGATATATGTTTAGTCTTTGAATGCAACACTAGATTCTTAGATATGTTTATTGCACTTGAATTATCACAAAAAATTGTGATAGGCTCCTCATACTCCACTTTGATATCTCTTAACATCTGCTTCATCCACAATACTTGAGTGCAACCACTTGCTACTACAATATATTTTGCTTTAGTTGTAGATAGAGATATTGCCTCTTGTTTCTTTCTCATCCAAGAAACCAATCTCTTCCCCAAAAAGAATGTTCCACCACTGGTGCTCTTCCAGTCATCCACATCTCCTGCCCAATCTACATCAATATATGCATGAAGAGAAAAATCATGATCTCTAGGATACCATAGACCATACTCAACTATCCCTTTTAGATATCTAAAGATCCTCTTGATTGCCATGACATGAGATTCTCTAGGATCATCCTAGAATCTAGCAACAAGACCAACAGCCTGCATAATGTCTTGTCTAGTTTGAGTGAGATACAATAGTCCTCCAATCATTGATTTGTACTTTGTCTGATCGGCCCTAGGAGAGTCATCATTTTTGCTCAACTTACATCCGGTTGCCATGGGAGTGTTCATTGGCTTTGAATCTTCCATCCCAAATTTCTTTAACAATCCTCTTGCATATTTGGTTTGAGAAATGAAGGTACCTTTCTTTGTTTGAGTGATTTGCAGACCCAAGAAGAAATTCATTTCACCAAGCATGGACATCTCAAACTCACTTTTCATTTGATTTGCAAAAGTTTTTCACAAACTATCTTTTCCTCCAAAAATGATATCATCAACAAAGACTTCAACACCTAAGATGTTTTCATGATCAATTTTGAAATATAAATTACTGTCAGTAGTACCTTTATTGAAACCAATCTTCAAGAGATGTTTATCTAGTCTTTCATACTAGGCTCTTGGGGCTTGCTTCAGTCCATACAGTGCCTTTTTCAACTTACAGACCATATCACCATTGTCAGACAATTGAAATCCATCCGGTTGCTCAATGTACACTTCTTCTTCCAAATCACCATTCAGGAAGGCAGACTTGACATCCATCTGATACACTTTGAAATCCTTGAAAGCAACAAATGCAAGAAATAATCTAACTACTTCAATTCTTGCCACCAGAGAAAAAGTTTCTTCAAAATCAACTCCTTCTATTTGAGAGTAGCCTTTGCAAACTAATTTGGCCTTATTTCTGATTACTTCACCTACTTCATTCAGTTTGTTCTGGAAGACCCATTTGGTTGCAATCACATTCTTGTTTCTAGGTCTGGGAACAAGATCCCAAGTGTGATTCATCTCAATTTGCATCGGTTCTTCCTTCATTGCCTTAGTCCAGTTTTCATCATTGCAGGCTTCATTTATTGTTTTAGGTTCAATCTTTGAAATCAGACAATATTCATCTGAATCTTGAGCAATTCTTCTTCTTGTTTGTACACCTTTTATTTTGTCACCTATGATCTGATCTTCAGAATGGTTTAGTCTCACATACCTTGGAACTTTGGGGGTTTCTTGTATTTCTAATTCTTGATCAGGGTCATTGAAACTTATCTCTTTTTCTTGATTTACCAGATCAACTTGAATATGTTTTTCAGAAGAGACTTGGGCACCTTGAATCAGACCATTATTTTGATCATCTTCATCATACTCATAAAACCTTGAGGTTTTTTCAATTCCTTCATCAACCTTCACATTAGTACTTTCTATAATCTTTCTCAATCTATTATTATAACACCAGTATGCTTTGCTTTGAGTGGAATAACCCAATAATATTCCTTCATCACTTCTAGCATCAAACTTGCCTAGATCTTCATCTCTCTTGATGTAACATTTGCTACCAAACATTCTAAAATACCTTAGAGTAGGTGTAATACCAAACCAAAGTTCATAAGGAGTCTTACCAGTATTGCTTCTGATTTGAACTTGATTGAGAGTGTAGACTGCAGTGCTGACAACTTCCCTCCAATAGATCTGGGGGACATTTGCTTCCATCATCATGGTCCTAGATGCTTCCTGGATGGTCTGGTTCTTTCTCTCAACTACTCCATTCTACTGTGAAGTCTTGGGAGCAGACAATTGTCTCTTTATTCCATGTTTCTCACAGAAATCTATGAAATCACCGGATGTGAATTCTCCACCTCTATCAGACCTTAGACATTTCAATTTCAATCCGGTCTAATTCTCCACCATAGCCTTGAATATTTTGAATTTCTCAAGTGCTTCTGATTTCTCTTTCAGAAATGTTACCCACATCATCCGAGAATAGTCATCAATTAGCAACATGAAGTATCTATCACCTTGTACACTCCTGAGTCTTTCCGGACCACATAGGTCAGTATGAACCAAGTCTAATAATCTGGTAGAAGATTATTCCTTGCTTTTGAATGAGATTCTACTTTGTTTTCCCAACTGACATTCTTTGTACAAACTATTTGTAGGTTTTACCAGTATTAGAAGATCTCTTACAGCCTGAATATTGCTTATCTTGATATTATCAAAATTCACATGACACATTCTTCTATGTCATAACCAACTCTGAGCAACTTGAACAAATAAACAACTTTTTCTAGTACCAACCAAGTGAAAGATGTTACCTTTTGTTTGGGTACCGAATACAATCTCTGTTCCGGAGCTTTCAAAGATCTTGCACTTTCCATTCTTGAATCTGAGATCATAGCCTTTGTCCACCAACTGTCCAACACTAAGAAGATTGTGCTTCAATCCTTCAACATATAATACATTACTGGTTTTGTTCTTTCCATCAAAAGAAATAGTTCCTCTACCTCTGATTCTACTAGCAGAGTTATCACCAAACTTTACCACTCCTCCTCATACCTTTCCAAATCTATGAACTTGTTTTTGTCACCTGTCATATGGTGAGAGCAACCACTATCAATGACCCAATCATCCTTCTCTTCAATTTGAGTAGCCAGGGCTTTTTTTTCAACTTTATGATTGATAGATTCATAGGGCATTAGATCTTCTTCCTTGATGGCAATGAACACCTAGTCACTTCCAGATTTGTCTCCTTTCTCTGATTCATAATATGTTACTCCTTCATCATCTCCTTCATGAGCATAGTAACAATTCTTCTGGAATCTTAGTCTATTAGTGTTTGGCCTTGAAAATCTTTCTAGACACCTTGATACAAAACGACCAATCTTATTGCAATTAAAACATTTAAAAGGCAATTTCCCTTCATACTTATCGGATCCTCTTGGTAGTCTTTTAGCAATAAGAGCTTCAAGATGAGCAGTTTCAGCTTCTTCTTCCTCCAACTCTTTTCTTGCTTTTTCATACCATGATAGTTTACTTGAAGAGTTTTCTCCTGGATCAAACCTTTGTTTCTCTTTTACAAAGGTACTGGCTTTGAATGCAAATTCTGTCTTTGGGGGATCATCTCCAAATTTGACCATCTCAAAAGTAGCTAATTTACCAACCAATTGATCTCTTGTGACGGTTGTGTGAGATCTGAATTCTTCAATTGTAGCAGCCTTGATTTTATAAGAAGAAGGAAGAGATCTGAGAATTTTGCCAACAATCTCATCTTCACTCAAGACTCCACCAACATTTCTAATTCCACAAACAATCTCATTTACTCTTGGCATAAAAGTAGCAATAGTTCCATCATCTCTCATCTTGATATTTTCAAATCTCCCTTTCAAACTCTATAGTCTTGCACTTTTAACATGCTTGTCTCCTTCATGCAATACTTCCAGTTTTTACCAAACTTCATAAGCAGTTGGTGGGTCAATGACATTTGAGAGCTTTGAATCAGATAATGCGCTTAGAAGAGTCTCAATGGTCCGCAGATTGTTTTCAGCATCAGTACTTTCATTTAGGGTTCTTGGACCACCCTGTGGAGGTGAATACTAGGTTGTAACCATGTTCCAATAAGCCATTCCCATACATTGCAAGTGACATTTCATGTGACCTTTCCAGAGAGTAAAATTTGTTCCAACAAATTTTGGACTATCCTTCTTGTATGACGACATCCTGGATCTCCTGAAGCGATTAATCTCCTTTCAGAGGAACTTGGCTCTGATACCAATTGTTAGATTTAGGGCAGACAACTAAGAGGGGGGTGAATCAGTTGTCCAAAACTTTCTTCTTTTTAAACACTTGTATTCATTTAGTAGTATAACAATAAATCAAACATGAAACATAATACATTTAATAAAGAGTAGAAACACATCAACACATGAGACACCAAGATTTTAACATGGAAAACCTAGTTACGGGAAAAACCACAGGGTGACTAACCCAAGATTGTATTCTCTATTAGAAGAATAGAAAGAACAAAATGGCACATGCCAATTAGGGCTCACTGCCCGAGCACACTGCTCACAAGAGGCTCACTGCCTACAAGAGACACATTGTCTACAAAAGATTAAGTATCACATACTTGAACTGGTAAATAGCATCTTCACCATGCTTGAGTCAGTTCCATTTAAGCCCAAAACTTCTACTCTATTTTTCACTCTCTTCCTCGCTACCACATCCTCATCTTCACAAGTCACACCTTGAAATGACTTCGCAATGCCTTATTTATACATGACATCAACTTAGGAACAAACATCTAAGTCGGTAAACATCCACAAGAATATCTGCAAGTTGAGTAACTCATCCAGTCGGCTAGCCTAAGGAAGAACACCTTCATCTGGAAGTATTTCTTCAATTCCAGGCTCCAACTCTAATGTGGAACATCAACACAAACTGAACACAATCCAAGGACCTCCACAAGCTTGCCTGAATCTCCAAGAACATTAGCACTTCCTCTACTTATTGAAATCCTTCTCTCCTTCATCCGGAACCTCAAGAACACAGTCTGCCATTACTGTCACAAAGGAATAGATGCTTCTGGATCTTGAAACCATGAACAAATTGAGATTACACATCATAAGGACTTCCCCAACACTCCTTCAAATCTGTAAAATAGGACAATGCATTTCCAGATCTCACTGGACCTTTCTGTAACACTTTGTCACCTTTGAACATCTACCGGAACCAGTTCTACTTAGGTGATCACAACTTCTTCTTAACTTCATACAGACCTCTAAAATCTCTACTGGAACATATTAAGAGTCATATCTACAAACCCTTTAATCTGCATCCTCTAATCCTCAACCTGTCTTGAGCTTTTACCTTGTTGTCATCACTGTTCTTCACTATTCTTGATTGAGACTAATTTTCTCAGTATCCTCAACATATAACTCATCCAATCTGTATCATTAATGCAACAGAAGTATGTTGACATCAATGACAACACCGGTTAGGCCCATACTTACAACATATATAACCTAAGTGTGGGTCACCTAGGTGACTTGCCTTATTAAAAGGGATGAGTCATTTCCTGTAATAGGCAACTCTATCATCCTTTTCCATGTAATAATTATTCCAATTCACCCCAACTTAATTCCATTTTGAGTATTTGATTGTGATTCTCTCCATGCAGAAATAACCAGGTTGACTTCCCCTAATTATTTCTAGAGTCTATTCTTATGCTTTAGAAAAGACTTCATGAGCCTTTTATTTTATTAATAGAATTATATTCTCAATCCATCCTATTTTCTTTTTTATATGTTTTAAGATCAATCCAATTTTCTTCACATCCTTGTTTTTATGCATGTTGCCAGGAGGAGGACACCATTATTGTAGAGGAAGAGATGGTTGCCACAAGACCACTAAGTGCTTATGCTAGGCATTACCACCTAATTTGTATAGGTTTTTCATTCTTTCTTAGTAATTTAGAAAACAAATTATGTTCTTGAGGAAGTAAAATTTGGTTTTCCTTTCTCATGATAGAAAAAGTTAATTATCTTCCTTTTTTTTTCATTAATTTCTTAGATTATATTTGCTTTCATTGTTCTCAAAATGTTTTTCATTTTCCTTTTCACAAATAGAATTTATCACTTTCTTATAATATATTCATTTTTCAATGTCCTAAGAATAATTACAAAATTCAATAGATTATAAGTCAAAACCAAAAAATATACAAAAACATAGATTGAGTTGAATAAGAAGGTCATTTAGTTGTATTCATTTTTTCTTTGATGGTAATTAAATCATTCAAAAAGAAGAAAAATAATAATAATTTAATTTGGTTTGGAAACTTATAATAAAATATTGAACACATTCAAAACAACTATGAAGATCCCTTGATTCCATCACGATTATCAATCAAAACATTCAAATGAAAAATTTCCCCCTTTTGTCTATCATTTGATGTGCCTAGGCATAAGGGAATATTAGGTTAAATCCATCTTAGATGAAATTGGGGATATTCTCCATCTACCAATTCCCATTGAGGAAACAATCTGAGAACAAAAGATCATGTTGAGGCTCATTCAACAAGAAATAAAACAAAGAAGACAAGTAGAAGAACATCAATAGAGACTCATTAAAAAAATAATGAACAAGAATAAAGGAGGTTAGATTGCCTCCATATCATTAACACATGAAATATAATTAGAGATAATCTTAGTTCAAGTGACCCTCCAAGTCATAACAATCACAACTACCATGACCATTCAATGTTTATGAAAACCTCACAACTTTCATAACATATTCCACCAACCACATACATTCATACATCACATAATCAACTCAACCACAATCCATGACATTTTTCTTCCCTACAAATAGAACAACGCCCATGTTCCACCTCCACTCGACTAGCTCCTACCATGATAGGGAGTGACTAGGTAGGCACCGGTTGCAAGAACACTATTGATGTGCCATATCAGAGTCTAACTCATCAACATTGTATCTCAATGACATTTTGAGTAACAAATATTTTTGTGAACATGATGTGAAGGAAAAATATTTAAGGATAAGTATTAAATTGTGTATCCCTTTCCATTTCCTCACTTTTGATTCCCATGCTAGATTCACCAACACATAGTTTGTTGAACAAGACATGAAAAACAAAAGTTTATGATGGAGTCTCTTCATGTTTCCATCACTTTTTCATCCTACTCTTCACAAATCCTTTTCACATGGGATTTTTGTATTTTGCACATCTCTTCCATTTTATTTTCATATTTAAATTCCATCTTCATTTCATTCATTTTGTGGTGTTTCTTGCACCCCCAAACTAGAACAAAATCACATAGAGTTAAGGCATACTCACCTCTAATCAAACTAACACATCTTTGGATCCAACTACTGTAATTTAAAATTAATTTGAAGGCTCAAATTTTGAGGGTATTGGACAAGAGCCTCACAACTTGTTAGTTTTTAACAACCCAATGTAGGAAGACACATGCATTCAACTTGACCAAATCAAGAGACATTGAGAGAGTGTTTGGTGTTAGATCCATCAATAGGACCAACCCATAATAAACTATAGGAATACAAACACCCAAATAATTGACGAGGTGTGTCATCTAGAGATCAACTTACAAGAAACATAGGAGGTATGACAAGCCCTCCACATATCTTATCAAACTTGAAGGTCCATGACATGTAAATAAAAAATATTAAACTAGGGGGAAACCCAAAACCTTTACCATCTATACTTCCATTGCTTAAATATAAGTAATAAATAATTCTGGTCTTTGTTTCCCTCATCATTCAACATGACAAGTTTTAATCAAATAGGTGGGATTCCTATGAAACAAAATCAACCACAAATAACTTAATATGGAATAAGGGAACCATAATTTCCTAAGTCAAAAATCTTACTTAATAGTGATCATAATTTTGGTCTAATTGCATACATTACAGAAGCAGTAAAACATGTCATTTCATCATGGTATCCAATATCTAGCATATAGTAATTTACATTCCATTTGTGTGAATCAAATATATCCATACACACTACATACATATAAAACAAAAAAATATAACAACATTATTATTATCCATATGTGATCATCATAGGTACTCATAAGTATTTGCATAAATATTAATAAAATTGTATCCAACCATGTATATCAAGAGGGAAAGTGAAGTATAAGATGTCAAAAAAATCTAAGTATATATTTCAATGAGTTAGGTCTCACAATAATATGTTCACAACAATGTCTGAGTACAAGTCACCCCTCGAGTAGAGTCAAAAGATCAAAATTGTGCACTCAAGCATGAAATTCTCCTCATGTAAATGGGTAAGTAAATAATATCAATAAACATATGTCTCTCAAAGACATTAAGGTGTCAAGTTAGACCATCATAAAACCTTCTAGAAAAATATTACAAATTAGTAAATCAAAAAACCCTTAAATTTTATAAAGCTTTGAAAATCTATAAAATTCAAATATGTTCTTCAAAATCTACTATAAAAAAAAAATTCTTCTCCTCTCTATCTTAGAATGTGTTTGTAATATTTTGCTTACTTATTGCATACTTTATCCTTTATCTCTGTGTCTTTATCACTATAGGTCTTTGTAGCAAGGCGAGGTGACTCCTTTATACATCAAACTCACATATTTACAATACATTTACTTGTCCTCCTTTTAGTACTTACTCCATACTTATCAAAAATCAAAATAAAACTTGTCATTTGAGGTCTAGATGTGGGACAATAATAAAGGTAAAATCCATGTTCAGAAATGATACTTACCTTTAATGTAGACTACCATACCCAAGGGGTAGTATGTAAGTAAAAAAAGTTCCATGAGATGATATGGGAGTTTGATGATGATATAAAGTTCTAATCATGCCCATGAAGGTGTGTATTATATATATCTCAATAGTTTCTTTCATGGTGGTGTGTCCCTCTTTGTTACTCAAAACATGACTCATAGGCAAGTCAACCTCGATTCACACACAAACCCTCTCATTGCCATAGGTTTCCTCCAAGTCACTCCCACTCTCATGGAAAGAGTCAGTCGATTGGAGGCTAGACCCAGGGGTGGTTCTTCTCTCATGGGAGAAGAATGTCGTAGAGAGTGATTAGCATATTATGCAGCTTTGTGTGTTTTTCTAGTTCATGAGCCCTTTCTATGGTTGTGGTTGTTGAGATAATTGTATGACCTGAAGGGTCACTTGTTATGTGCCTCCTATTTGGGTTTTTTAGATTCCAACACCTAGTGGGTAAGCTATTATATTTGTTGATGAACCTAACACATTGTAATCTTTCCTAGTGGGCTTGAAGTAATTGGTGTATTTGATTATCTTGTTACACATCCCTAAGGATACATTGTTGTTCTTGGTTAAGTTATGCTATAGGGTTAATTTATTCTAACTCTTTGAGAATCCCTTAACCCACTCCCCTCTAATTCCTAGGCACATTCCTATGCTTTTAAGAGAAGTAGAGTGTTGACCAAAGTTGACCTAGAGTTTTACCTAGGGTTTGACTTGTGATGTTATATGTGGGATTTATGTTGTGATGAAATAAAGAGTTTACTCTTGTATGTGAATTTTTTAGCAATACCTTGTGATAGAACCAAGGGTTTAATTGTTCTAGGTTTTTCTTAATATTTTTGGTGTTTTTGGATGTATGCAACTATATGAATGGAAGCAATTTTTTTGTTCTTTTATGAACTTTAAAATGTAAAAATCATCTAATTACTACAAAAAGAAATATGAATGCAAGTCTATATGAGTCTTTTTGATGCAAGTTAATCTTTTTTTTTTGAATCCTACTCTAAGGAAAGCAAATGGTGGTCTAATCTAATGAAAGAATTTAATCTATTGAAAGAACTAACCTAATGCAAAGGAAAATATGTTATGTGAACAATATTCTAGATCAAGAATAATGTAATAAATTACTTCCCTCAAGTCCAATTTTAGTGATCTTGTTTTGTCCTCTTACAGTAGCGGGGTCCTCCTCTTTGTAGCAAGGATGAAGAGAGAAAATGTCGATATAGCTTTGAGCTTGAGAAAGACAATGTTGTGATTGATTGAGATTGAAGTGAGCTATGATTACCATGTGATTATGCAACTTGAGAATAAAGGAATTGGCTTCAAAAAATGAGAGCATAAGCATTATTTGAGAAGCTTGAGAAATCTTGAGAATATATACTAAGAAAAAATAAAAGGCACATTCGTGCTACATTGAGCATCAAGGATGCTAATGGAGAGAAAATAACAAGGTTATGAATGGATGCAAATATAAAATTTGACTCCTCTAATGCTTAGAGGAAGGAGGTATTTGTAAGATGGAATGGCTCATAATAGGTGGGATTGATTGGGGACTTAAATCTATTAATTGTAAAGTTAACTATATACACCTCAAATTGGCTCAGGTCGAATTAAGTAAATATTTTAATATTTATCTTAATTCCTATTTTCTTCTGTCAATTAAATAAATATTCAAAGTTTATTTGATTGGTTCATTATCCTACAAAATCCGTAAATTCTTCTAATGTCTCAAATCCTAAATCCACCTCACAAAATCTACCTCATCAATCCACCTCATCTTTCCACCTCATCCCTTCCACCTCACCATGTTGCACATATAATTAAATATTCTTAATATTTAATTAGCTAATATCCTCCAAAATCCAAAATTGAATTCTTAATTCAATGTTCCCCACTAGCCTCCACCAATTGAATTTTCAATTCAGTTGTCCCCCATTATCCTCCACCAACTAAATTTTTAATTCAAATGTCATAACTCACTATCCTCCACTCTGAATTTTTAATTCATCCATTATGAATTAAAGATTCACAAATAATGAGAGCCATTGATCTCATCAATTGATCCTGACCCTCCATTCTATTTTCAGAAAATCTATAAATAGAACCCTTCTCTAAGCAATTAGGGAGACTTCTTCTGGCATCCTTACTATGCCCAAATTCCTCTAGGGAATCTTCCTAAATTCTTCTTATGTCTCACATCAATTAAATTTCCTAAATTCTTCTAAAGGTCTAAAGTCCAAAATCCACCTCACAAAATCCATCTCACCAATCCACCTCATCAATCCACCTCATCTCTTCCACCTCACCATGTTGCACATATAATTAAATATTCTTAATATTTAATTAGCTAATATCCTCCATTTTTAAAAATAAATCTTTAAATCAATTATCCTCCACCAAATTGAATTTTTAATTCAATGTTCCCCATTGTCCTCCACTCTAAATTTTTAATTCAATTGTCATAACCCATTGTCCCCCACTCTAAATTTTTAATTCAATTGTCATAACCCATTGTCCCCCACTCTGAATTTTTAATTCAATTGTCATAACCCATTGTCCCCCACTCTGAATTTTTAACTCAATTGTCATAACCCATTGTCCCCCACTCTGAATTTTTAATTCATCCATTATGAATTAAAGATTCACAAATAATGAGGGCCATTGATCTCATCATTTGATCCTCACCCTCCATTCTATTTTTAGAAATTCTATAAATAGAACCCTCTTCTAAGCCATTAGAGAGGAACTTCATTTGCACAATCACTATACCCAAAATTCTCTCATCTTCTCTTCTTCTCTTCTTCATACTGTCATAATGCAGGAAATCATATCACATAGCCATTTCTACTTGTCATCTTGAGGAATCGAAGCAAGGAAGCAAGCTCCCTGAGGGCCCATCTTCATCATTCAAGATCGAGAAAGAATAGGTGACCAATGGAAGCCGCAGGGTAACAAGGTTGTAAGTTTTATGCTTTCATTTGTTTATTCTTGTTATTCGCACATTTCATTGTTGTTTGGGTTAATTCATCTTTATTGATTTATCTCATTTTCCCATTCACATTAACAAGTTTGATTGAATAAAATGTTAGGCTAATTGGGGAGTGATGAAGCTATGAAATATTGTCATTGATTGAAAAAATGGAGTTAGCATGAGTTGATGAGATGATAAAAATAGATAAAATGAACTAATTATGCATGATTAGAGGTGATGGATGGGCTAATAATAGTTTAATCTATGTTGGGGTCAAAATTACATACAAATTGGAGAAAAAATAGATCTTTTGGGGCCTAGAATGGAGAGTAACTCACGCATGAAAATAAGATAGGGTTTCCAAGGGTTTCTTAGGGGCAACCTAGGCTCGCCTAGTGGAGATCCATGGGCGACCCATAAAGGAAGGCTTCTAGGTGAAAGATGAGGGTTGGAGCATCGTCTTGAAAGGTCAACAATACAATCTATATTTTGAAATAGGCCAAATAGATGAATTAAAGAGGATCCCCCTTTTACTAGTAGGTTCACCCAACGAAGATCTAGAAATAATATAGGGATCCCGAAAACGCAAAATCTATCTCAATTCTGAAAGTTGGGGTTGGTCTGGGAGGTCATTTAGAGGCTTCTAAAGGGTTGAAAAATGTATAGGAAAGGTGAAATTACCATGTTATAATAAAATTTAGCTATGTAGGTAAGCTCAAGAATATAAAAGAATAAATGTAGACATGGGGAAAGTGGAGGAAAATTAGAATTATGTAGAACTAATGAAGCAAGAAGTTGACATCCACAAGTCACTAAGAAGAGAACTACTGAGAGGAAATTTTGTTCATGCTTCCATGTATGTGATTAGGATTAAAAATCATCATATGGTACTCATGAAAGCCCATGCACATTTTTAGTGCTTACATGTTTTCCCCCTAGAAGATAGTATTCTACATGAAAGATAGGTATTGTTCTCAAAACAGGCCTTACATGTTGTCATTGTCCCTTGATTGTACCTATACAAACTAGTCTTAGTTCAACATTTGAAATATTTAAAAAAAATAATGAAATTGAAATGAACAAACATGACATAGATCATGTTACAAGTTCTCCTAGTTGTTTTCTTTTCCAAGGATACCTATAAGGATTAAAGAACATAAAATGAGGGTGCAAAAATGCTATAAATACTAGAGAATACCTCCAAATGCAAAAAATGAAATTAAACTAAGATAAAAAGAGAGTGGAGGAATTTAAGCAAAAGGAGTCAAACAATGATGGAATAGTGGATGTGAATAGTCATTGGGAAGCTATCATTGAGAGGGTCACAAAGATGGAAATGAATTTTTCCCCAATGACAATCAAGTATGAATAATGTAAAAAACTTCTGTCAAAAACCTAGTTTGCATTTTGATGATTTCTCTCAAAAAAATTTGTTTTCCTCAGTTTTGTTGTTACATTGTATTAGTTTCTTCATTTTAGCGTGTATATGCTTCTCCATTTGTCAAATTGAGGTCAAATTTGAGCTTTTTATGATGATTTTAACATGTTGGAGCATGGGATAGGGTCACCCATGGGTCATCCATTTTTCTAGGTTAGGTCACTTGGGGGAGATCTATTTGTTCAATAAGGTTGTCGAAGGAGATGTTGTTGAATAGTAGGATCACCTAAGGGAGATCTGACCTAGTGAAAGGGATGACCTAGCTAGTTTGATTCTAAATGTAGTCTTGTATTTTGTAGGATCTTTGTCACTCTAATTTTCTCTAATTCTGAATCTAACCTCATCATTTTATTGCATGTTTATGGAATATATGTTGTTTTGGGATTTTCTGAGTTTATCGAGATCTAATGCAAGGTTCTTTATGTTAATAGGATACATGCATTCTATGGAATACCAGTCATGAGCAATTGTGTCTTGTTGATGCTTACGAGGCCTTATCATTAAGAGATCACACTATCTTGAAGAGAGTAGGGCTAGACAAGATATTCCATGTTCTAGTTGTTCACCCTTCATCTTGGATTTGTTATGACATTTGACTTACTGGGATGTTAATAAGAACAACTTTAGATTCCTTTAGGTCTTAGAGAAATGGACTATCACCTTATATGATGTTTATCACATTATAGGGGTCCCTATGGGAGGATAGCCACTTATCCTTCTCTAGAGTGAATCCTATGGTAGGAAATGTGCTTGAGCATCTATTATGGGGGTGACTCAACCAGGAGACCAGACAGGGGTATAGCTCACTTTAGCGCAATGCTTAGCAATTTCCCCTTTGAGGAAATTCCTCATTGGTTTGATCACTTCCAATTTGTTAGGGGATAATGGCTCAAATTGACTTAGATGGTCATGAGCACCAACCATCTAGTGTGTGGAGCAGTGTACTATATTTGCATGCGGAGTTGACATCCTATCTATGGTTTATCAAGATTTCTACCATATTGCATGATGAGGGGTACTTTCTTCTAGTTATCCTTCTCTGATCATGTTGTGGAGTTCTTAGCACATTAGACCATTTTAGAGGGAACTGCCACTTCAAGATCTTAGGCTACTAAGGGATGCATAGTGGGGTATTTGATGCTATCTTATGTGTTGTAGACACTCTTACTTATGTTGATATGGAGAGCTTATGGCCTTGCAACAAGTAGATTCATATTTTTGTAGGGGTGTGATCCATTTGTCAAATAGGAATATTTTGATTGAGACACACCATATCATGTGAGCCTTGATGTAGTTGGGGTATGACTTTCTAGGGGGCTTTCCCCCATTTCCTATTTGTTATAGATCCATCCAAGAAATGCATCAATGTTCAGAAGAGGACCATCATCTAGGCTCCTTAGTCTCCCAGTGTTCTGATCACTAGAGTGGCTCATGACATGGGTCATGGACAAAGGGGAAGGAGAGAACCCCAATCTCAGAGGTTGATAATTTTGGAGGATATTGACTCATTTAATGAGGATTATGACCCTGAGGGAGAGGAGCATGATGATGTCAATGCAAGGAAGATAGAGAGATTCCTTCTGATGAGGACATATATATACCTCCCACACATGGTCCTACATTAGATGATCCCTCATGGGAAGAGGATGGACCTTGTAAGAATCCTTTCCTTTATTCCTCTTTTTTCTTACTACATTGCTTTCGTGAACTTAACCATTTGATTAATACTCCTCATTCTTCTTCTTAAGCACTGCCAAGGGAGGAGGGATCTCTTTCGTGAGTCTTTTTTAGATCTTCTAGTTCCTATTATTGGTCATGCATGGGATTCTCTTCTTATTGATGCTCATCTTCCTTCTTGATCTAGTCATCACACTGACACTCGTGCTCCTTGTTATCACGTGGATTGGGAGATCATATATTTTCCTGTTCAAATCACTATGATTAATGCTAAGAATGTTATTCTTCAAGATTTGGCTAACCTTGGATTTCATAGGTAGGCCTCGCATACAGATATAGTTGGTCCTTCATGTACTCCTAGTAGGGTTCCTTCTCAATCCCATAGGACCTACAAAGGTTTTGATGTTACTAGCAGCCATAGGAGACCTAGGAATCAAATCCGTGAAGGCTTAATTTGTTAGAGTCATCCATGAGGTTATATAGGGTATTAAAAAAAATTATTTTGTCCCCTTGCATGGGGAGACATGTATCTCTTAAGATAATTTTGTCCCCAGCTCTATTTCTTGTTTTATGTAGTTATTTGTACTTGAACATTTGATCATATCAATAGAATTGTTCTTATGATCACCACTATCATCCTTTCTTATCTCTTGTACACATTAATTATCTAAGACCATTTGTTATCTTTATATTTAAAACTTTGACATGGATACAAAATGATTGTGCAATGTTTTTGGTCCTTTTTAGAATATATGGAATGCATGAAGTGTATGAAATGTAGGGGACCATGAGGGAATTTAACACATTTAGAATCCTATGAAATGTCATGAGTTATGAAATAAACTTATTTCTTTTAATTTTTTGATATTTGACATGATGAATGCATGATGGAACAAATAATGTGACCACTCTTTAGTAAGATTTTTGACTTAGGGGATTGTGAATTACCTTTGTATAGGAGACCTATTAACCTTTTGGGATAGGGTTTGGGGACTTAAATGGGGATGGGGAAGAGATGGAATGCTTCTAGATTTTGGGCTTTTCTAAAGGCTAAATACCAATCTTTATCTAGACAAAGCATATTGACAATCTTTGAACCTAGACAAGTAACAAATGTTATTAGTACTCGCTATCTTTACATCAATGGATGGCCAACAAGATAGACTTGGAGTAAAGGAAAAGCTCCAAAATAGAAGATGCCCTAAAGATAGTTAGACTCCTGACATTCCTCAGTGGGTGTGTGTGCTTTGTACCTCTCTTTCTCTAATAGATGTCAGTCTAATAGCTTCAAGATTAGATTTATCTCTACTCGAGAGTACAAACATTATATATCTTCTCTCTTCCACTCTTTTTTTGTATTTTGATATTTATTTATTTTTTGGCTTTTTGACTATTGACACTTGGATGTTTTAAAACTTTTTGGATGCTTTGATATTCAATTGATTTTGTTTTTCTTCTATTCTAATGATTAGTTACACTCTTATTACTTTATCACTCATTTTTTTATTCACTCATATTTTAGATCGCTTCCTACAAAGTTATGGTCCTCCTAGATTTTACGGCCAAGCATGATAAGGGACTTAGCACTACCAAAAGTTTTCACTATCCATTTAGACTTCCATTCTACTAAAGAGGAATGGGGAAGGTCTACTTCCAAGATTCTATTAAGTATTGTAGGTTTGAAGACTAACTTTTCTTAGACTTAATATTGGGATCAATGTAGAGCTAAGATCTAGGCTTTGATTAGGATCATTGTGTAATGTGGTAGGGGAAATTGAAATGGAAATGGATCCTTTTATAGTCTACAATGTCGGGTCTACAGGTGGCTTATAACATATGAGACTATCTCATACTCCTAGTTTGTAGGAGGCACCTAATTGTGCTTCAATTATGAGGAACGAGAAATAATAATTATGATTACAAGGGATCTCAAATCTTGAAAGGATCAACCAATACCTAAATTACCATAGATTCCTTACTAATATGAAAATCAAACAAGAGAATGTCACTCACAAAGATGCATGACAAAACACAATAAATATGAATGTAGAGTTTTGGTTTTTTTAAGATTTTATTAAAAAAAATTGAATTTTTTTGAATTATTTGATTTTTTTGCATTTTTATATTTGTATGATGTTTTAGACATAATATTTCTTTAGGTGAAAGGAATTGACCATCTCACCAAATTCTTCACATTCCATAGTGCACAAGAGATATGTATCATTTTTGACATCTTTCGTGATCATATAGGGTCCTTTCCAATCTATGTGGAACTTTATCTTCTTCTTATGTTTCTTCTTTTTGCTACTTCTCTTCGAGGACAATTTCTCCTAGTCTCTAGGTCTTGAATGATTGTTTCCCTCTAGTGGACTTGGCTCCATGACTTCTTGTAATATTTTGATATGAGCCAAGGCCTGAAAGGCCTACTGGTGAGGAGTCCAATGCAATACTCCATCACAATTTACAAGTCTGACAATTAAGTTAAATTCATCTTGCATGTAAATGTTTATGTCAACACACTCTTGAATACTTTGTAGGAATTGAAACAATTTGAGAGGATTTTGTGGCTCTCTTTACTCATATGGAAGAACAAAGCTTATACTTATTTTTCCATTTGGTTCCTACCATAAGTCCATTGAATACCCTATATACTTTTCTAGTAATTCAAAGATAACAAGTTCTTATGTTCCTATAGTTATTCATAATTTAAGTTCTTTAGAGAGTTCTCCCTTGCTTAATTCATCCTAATTTGAGAGTCTTTCAACCATTTCCATTTGTACTAAAGGTGCCTCCTATTCACCAATATCATTATATTACATGGAAGTCAAAGAAAAAGGTTTCTCATGGAGTTGAGGAGATAAAAAAGCTATTGTTGAATTATCTAGAACATTTTTTGATTTGTTATCTACTAAGTTAACTTCTTCTTCATTTTGAGTCTCTGCTTCTATTGGAGGTTTCCATGGTTTATAAGTATCTTCTAAGGGTGAGAATGGTACATATGAATCATTACCCTCCTATGTTCGTAATACATAGGACTCACTTTATGTTGTGTCCTTTAGTGATGTTAAAGGAGTATAACTTTCTAACTATTCTTCCTTGGGATCTAACAAATTATGTGGGTCCACTTCCCTTACGTCTAGTGTCATAGTTTCAAATTCTGGCAATTTTGCTTGTTGTGCCAGTTGAGGTTTTTCACTTGTGTAGGGGATGGTTTGATTAACCTTCCCCAGGTCATCTCTAAAGTATATGTTAAATATGATCATGTCTAAAGGAAATTGAATAGGTTTTTTTTTTCTCTATCCATTCTATGATTATTGTCATTGTTTATTTTGAGACTATCTCTTTTTATTTCAATGATTCCCCTTTCTCAAATGTTCTTAAATATTCTATGTTGTTTACTTCTTTGCCATGTGTTTCCATCATTTTTATTCATGCTCACTATGGTGTTGGGTCTAGGATAGAAATCTTGTTGTTTAAAAACTCATAATCGATATGGATCCCTATCTTATTTTTAGTTTCATCTGTTTTGACCATACTAAAAGGCTCTGGATCCCCTTTTGTGATGTATACTTTTTCAAGGTCTAGGAATCAGACCTCCTTGAATAATGTCGATGGAATGACTTTCATTCTATCTATCCATACCCTTCCAAGTGGTAATTTATATCCAATGTCTTTTTCGATAACATAAAATGTCTTAGAAATCATTTTTGGCCCTAAGGAAATAGGTCATGTGATTTTTTGTATCATAGCAACTTTCAAGTTATTGTATCCTCTTAGGGTATCTTGGGATGTGATGGCAATAGTGTGTCCATATACCATCCTCTCCAAAAGTGAAAATGGAACTATGTTCACTATAGAAACATCATCAATTACCATTCTCTTTATGCATGTATCATAAATAGACACTTCTAAGTATAGTGCAGGATCTCCCTTCTTGGTTAATTCTACCTTAAAAGGAATTTTCTTTAGATCAAAGAAGAATCTTGGGTCTTTCAATTTAACATTTGGTGGATTCATGTCAAAGTCAACTTGATTGATTTGTTCACCAGGTGGAGGAGTAATTTGATCTGGATATCTTACTCTTATAGCTTTCAAAAAACTTGAATAGTGGGAAGGAGAATATTTAGGAAGATCTATAAATTATATGTGAGCATAAGTTTTCTTTAAATCCTTGATCAACTTATAAGGCCTGATCAGAGTGGGAATCAGTTCTACAGTTGAAACCATTGCTTCATGGAGTTATTATTTTTGTCCATTATCAGGTTCATCCTCCTTCTCATGCAATATTTTGATCAACCCAACATTTAGGATTCTCCGTTTAGTCCTAATTGTGTAGGAATGTTTGTTTTGGTGGTTTTTGGAGGGCTAGTCACTATGTCTTGATTGTTTGTTTTAGTGTTCTTGTGAGCTGGAAAAGAGTCTTGAAAAATTTTCATGTCCACATTTTTTGGAGAGATAAGTACATGTGTCTATTTCAGATCCTTTTTGTTTTTATATGTAACTTTGTGTGCAATTAGGAACATTTTGATGAACATGCATTGTTGATCTTTTGGTAACTTTGTGATGAACCTATTGTATTCTCTACATGATATAGTACTATTCCCCTAGTCATATAGAAAGAACAAAATTGATTATACCCATAGGGAGGCTTCCCATACCTATTTTTATTCCCATTTCTATTCCACACTTGATGATTGTCTCTAAGGAAGTAGCTATTATTTTGAGGTTGGTCTATTGCGTTGACATTCAAAGGGTAATAATCTCTTCTATTGTAGTCATCCCTCACATTATTCCTCATTGGGGGTTGATCTGTAACCCCATCTGTAGTCATGTTTCTATTGTTCTTTTATATCCTTATGGTGGATGTGTTGCTTCCATTGTTATCATTTATTACTAATCATCTTTTTGTATTTTAAGTTTTTCATCCACTACGGATGGAAGCTTGATCAATTCATAGACACTTTATAGAGCTTCCTCATATGATTTATAGGATAGTTTTTGTACTTCCTCTCCAGTGTCCCTATTAAGTGTGCACAAGAAGAGGTCACACAATTCTATGTGATCCATATTTTGGGCACTTGTAGATGAATAGAGCACTTGTCTTCACTATGTAATGAAGTGTGCTAGTGATACATTTGGTTCTTGCTTCATGGTGAGGAATTCAAGAATCCTTGTTTTAATGAGTTTTTTCATGTCAAAATCCATGAAAAACTCCCCTATAAATTGTTGAAAAAATGGATAGAGGCCTCAGGAAGATGATAATATCAATCTAAGGTGATCCCTTCTAGCATCTTTGGGAAGATCTTAGTGATGATTCCATCCCAAGGCAGAAGTTCTCTCACAAAATTTGTGTGTGCTTTGATGTGTGAGTTGGGATCTCCTTATCCTTTAAACTTAGGTAAATCTAGAAGAGGTCCTAGTAGTATTATGTTTCATATTATATGGTCAAGTAGTTCCTTTAAGTATTCAAGGTATGTCCCTAGAAATGTGCTTTGAGATTGTTAGGTTGAGAGAATTAACTCCATGGGCAGATTTTGATATTTGATTGCAACGACTTGATTTCATTGATTATTATGAATTCTTTGAAGGTTTTGTATTGTTTGGTTTCCATTTGGGAAGGTTATTTTACTTTGATTATGAGAATATAAGTTTAGATAGGGGGTTCTAAGATGCCACGTGGTCTTGTTCCACCCTAATGTTATGTGGTTTCACTCTTTGTCCTAAGTAGACTATTCTACCTTGAGAGTCCTAATCCTTTGGACTAGTGTTGCTATGATATCAACAGTTGTAGGACATCTTTGTGTTTCTTCATTTTATGGAACTCCATTTCACACATTTTTGTGACTTGGCCCTCCTATTTGTTCTCATAAGACATTTTCACATTATTCTTCTCAGAGAGTGACATGCAGGGCCTCTTGATCTTCTTTGGCCTCTTTTAAGTTCCTCTATAAATTTCTTACTTCATCATCTAGATGTTTGGTTGGGTTCCTTGTTGAGGGCAAATCTAATTGGTCAATCTCTAGTATTACTTGCATTCTACACATCCTATGATGCATGGCTTGGATTGATGTGCTTTTCTCCCATGTGGAATTGTTGAATGTTAGAAAACATCTTGGTCCTCTCCATTCATTTTGATAATCCAAATCTTCATAGTCGTAATAGTTTTGAATGAGTGCCATTAGGTCAGGTGGCGCATACGTGTCAAAAGATGGCATTTTAGGTTCTCTAGAGAGAAGATTCCCTAGATTTATTTTGGGTTCTTCCATATTCGAGGGTACCATAGATACCTCAAAATAAATGGAACAAATTAATGTGATCAAAGTGGAAAGATAAGATGTGTGTAGAAGAAATGAATATGAAAATGGTAATGAGCATGAGAAAGTGTGAAAGAATGAAAATGATTGTGAAAGTGGGATCAAAGCAATGGGAACACAAAAATCTCAACCAAGAGGCTTTTCTCTTCACATCAAGTTCACCAAAATGTTACCTGAAACATGACTCAGGAGAGAGTTAGCCTCAATTTGCACATGAACTAGGCTATCCTTGCCACATGTAATGTCCAAGTCACTCCCGCTCTCATGGAAAAAGCTAGTTGAGTGGAGGTGAGACCTAGGAGAGGTTCTACTCTTGTGGGAGTAGAACATCATAGACAGTGGCTAGCCTATCCTGGGGCCTTTTGTGGTTTTCTAGTTGATGAGTTATTTCTATGCTTGTAGTTGCTAAGATAATTGTATGACCCAAAGGGTCACTTTTGATGTACCTCCTATTTAGGCTCCTTAGATTCCAATGCCTAATGGGTAAGTGATGAAGGGCTACTCCACCCAAAACTCACACATGAAATAATAACAGAGATTCCAAAAAAAAATGTGTAGTGAAATCAAGAAAATTTTCTTTATTTAGTAAAATGGAGTACAAAATCTAGTTTTACATGCTACAACATGGCCTATTTCATAGTAGATAAAGTCCTACTCTATCAGAGATTTCAATAATTCAGAGCCACAGCTGTACATCTCAAACTGTCCTTGAAAGTTTTATGTTTTCCTTTTTTTTGGCAGTAATAACTTCCACGTCACTTCTCCACTACCTTCTTGAATGTTCTAGAAAGTGTAACTCCCCTTTTTGGGCACCAAGTCTAGCTATCCATTTTATCGCCCAAGAAATTGGCAAATTTGAAAAATTTTGAAGTTTTTGAAATTTTGTAACACAACTTATGATGGCCATAACTTTTGAACTAGGTGTATGATTAAAAACCATAACTAGGCATTGAAAAGCTCGTGAAGAGGTATCCGAAGCACAAAATCATCTAAATATCATTTTATCCACTTTTTGAACCCCAATGAGGCTTCTAAATGCCTCAAATTCAAATATAAAGTTCATCAAAAGCAATTTTCCAAGATGAAAACTTTAATAGCTTTAGAACCATAAATGTTATCTAGATGAGTTATTCACCATTTTCTTAATTTTGCAATTTTGCTTCTTGGGGTAAATTTTTAAGTCCATACATACCCAAATAGGATAACATACAAAAAATAGAAGGTTACTATTTTTAGCCTTTCCAAACTTCTAACAGTCTTGAACCACTAAAGTGTTAGCATGGACTCCAACAAATCTAAACAAACATAGAAAAACAAAGAATTTCAAAACAAATTCAAATATTTTTGGGTGATGCAAGATTGCCCCTACACCACTAGATGCTCCTTCATTAGCCATCTGGGGTAATTTGAGAAGTGACCTTATCACATCTCAGGTATTTGAGGAAAACCAAGATGGTCAACCTATGCATTAGACAACCATGATAAATATTCAACATGCTTTCTTTTCCACTTAACCAGGTATTCTTCATATTATCTATTTCTGGTACTTTTTCCCACATGGCTATCTAGGATTTCTTCTATTGCCTCCTATGAAGTAGGTACCAAATTACTCCATTGTTATTCTATTGTTCCATCCTATGTGCAACCTTCATGATACTCTATCAAATCAGAAATGTTGAACATAGGGGAAATGTTGATTCCACTCGGCAGCTCTACTTTGTATGCATTTCCTAAATCATACATTTTTAGGATCCTACATTGATGCAAAAGTATCCCTAGTTCAAGATAAATCTTGCATCAACCAAAAACATTTGCATTTCAATTTGTTTGTAGTTTAGTTTGTTTATTTTCATTTTCTAGTTCAGTTCAAGTAGTTCAGTCAGAAGTAGTTTTTGCTTTTGGTCTGGCATTTCACCATAACTACATTTCAGATCCTATGGAGCTAGTTTTAGCATCTACATTCATTCATCTACAACATATCTAGATTTTAGAGATCCACATGTCAATACCAGAAAGATATCGCTATCATAAGTTGACTATTTCTTAGAGCAGAGCATCCTGATAGTCACTAGCAACCAATTGAAGGAGAAACTTATGAAAGTATTTCTCGATCTTTGGAGCCTAATGACACATCATTCAATGATCTTTGGTTTATGGATGACCTTCCCAGGAGATCTAAACATCATTCCAGGCATTTTCCATAAGTGTTCTATGCATTTAGGTCTGACCTATCTATGTACACACATTACATCTCTTCTTTGGAGTTTGTGATCTTCTTTGGCTGATGCGAAGGAATCTATTGGTCCAGATTTGATATATATTGATGTAATAGATTCCTAGAAAAGAAGTTAAGCATGGTGATCATGATTTAGAAGATTGACAGTTTAGATTTTATGCGAAGGAGCTTCAAAGCTTTATCGTATGCATGTATGTAATCAGGCCTGTGAGCCCTAATTATAAGCCCGCATGTTGTCAGCCGATCTCTATTTGAATTCAATGATATACTGAATGACTAAATCTGCATTTGTTCCATTTCTCTAAGTTGTTTCCATTGTGTTTACTCTTGCTACATGGTCTAGATAGTTCATTATGTGAACCCTCCCGCCGTGACTACACTAAGTGGTATCAGAGTGAAAGTTTGAATTGTTGCGAGCAAATTGAGTGAAGTTGGTGAGTGAATTCTGTAAGATTTTGTTGTGGATAGATCACCGAATTGAGGCAAGTTACTTGTGTTGCAACCGATCGCCAATTGAGAGGCAGTTGTCACCTTGTAGCCTAATCGCTGAACCTGAGGCAGTTTACACTTGATCCTAGGAAGAATGCCATCGAGGAGAGTTGCTACTATTAGAACAATGGTTAGTAGAATAGATGTGTTGATGGAGATAATAAAAACAATGTGAATTCGATTGGATGTTGTTGAAGAAGATAGGTGAAGAGGATTAACACCGAGATCAAATATTGAAAGTGATGATGAAAAAGAAACTCAACCTATTGAACAAGCTCGCAAAACCCTAGGAGGTGATGAAGAAGAAGAATTAGATCAAGTAAAGATTTTGTGATCTATTTCAAAGATTGGAAAAAGACCTAGAGTTGATGTACTGAACTATACTGGTAATTTGAACCCTGAAGAATTGATCGACTGGATAAATGACATGGAAGAATACTTTGAGTATGAAGAAATTGAAGATCCGGAGAAGGTAAAATTTGCAAAGACAAAGTTGAAAGGACATGCTGCTATATAGTGGAAAGAAGTTTATTTGGAAAGAAATAGAAGAGGAAAAGAAAAGATTACAAAATGGGATAGGATGGTGACAAAGTTGAAGAATTAGTTTATACTTGTTGACTATGAGTTGGAGCTATTGAAGATATTGCAAAACCTAAGACAAAAGGAGAAATCTGTGAAGGAGTACACTGAAGAATTTCATAAAATGATCATAAGGACAAGACATAGTGAAGCAAACAAGGAGAAAGTGGCTAGATACATCAATGGACTGAGATTGAACATTCAAGAAGGACTAAGTTTGGTGAGGATGACATCTTTGGAAGAAGCATATCATTTTTCCCTAAAGGTTGAAGAGAAGTTGAATAAGAGACATGATTAGAGACAAAGATGTAGAGGAGGTAAATTTCAGAGAGGTAGGACTTATTCCAGAGGAGACATATCATAGCTAGAGTAGAACAAGTTTGATGGCCTAGTTAAGAAGGATGATAGAGATAACAATGCGTACCAGAGAAATGACAAAAAATTTCATCCCAGAGGCAACTATAATTCATACCGAAATGAAGGATATAGAAGAGAAGGAAGATGATTGGATAAGAGAACATTCAGAGGTACTTGTTTCAAGTGTGGAGGTGAAGGACATAGAGCATTTGAGTGTAATCAAGGTAGTACAAGTAAGAAGACAGAGAACAGTGGAAGAGTAGCCTATGTTGAAGAGGAACCTATTGGATCACCTAGTTCTATTGGTAAACTAGAGAAAGGAGAGTCACTTATGATGAGAAGAGCACTATTTTAAGAAGAAGCAATTGAGGAACCACCGCAGAGGAAGAGTTTGTTCAAAACTAGATACAAATCAGGACGTAAGTGTTGTAAAGTTGTAATTGATAGTGGTAGTTCATATAACCTAATTTCAGAGGAGATGGTGACTAGGCTGAAGTTGGAAAGATTGAAACCCCCTAAGCCATATCAGATAGCATGGATTCAAGATGATCATAAGGTACTAGTGAGTAAACAATGTTTGGTGAAATTTCATATTGGATCTTATCATGATGAAGTCTTGTGTGATATTATGCCTATGGATGTATGTCATAGCTTGTTGGGTAGACCTTGGCAGTATGATCTAGAAAAGATATACATGATGGGAGAAAGAATACATATACTATAATAGAAAATGGAAAGAGAATTACTTTGACTCCTTTGGAAGATGATCCTAAAGATGTGGTATGTGGGAATGCTAGAATATGTTTGGTAGATGGAAGAAAATTTCTGGATGGTTTGAGACATGAGAATATGTGTTATGCCTTGATTCCTAAGAAACCTAAAGCATTGAAGAAAGAGACAGAAGAATCACAACCAAAAGAGATAAGGGAGTTGATGATAGGATATGCAAATATCATATTAGATAATGTACCTGATGGATTGCCACCTATAAGGAGTATTAGTCATCACATGGATCTTATACCTAGAGAAAGTTTGCCTAATAAAGCAGCACACTAGATGACACTGGTAGAAAATGAAGAATTGAATAGACAAATACAAGAGTTGTTGAAGAAAGGTTTGATCAGAGAAAGCTTGAGTCCTTGTACATTGTTAGCACTAAAGAAGGATGGAGAATGGAGAATGTGTACTAACTCTAGAGCAATAAACAAGATCATAGTTAAGTACAGATTTCCTTTACTTAGGATGGATGACATCATGGATTGTTTGAGTGGAGCCAAATATTTCACAAAGATAGACTTGAAGAGTGGATACCATCATATCAGAATCAGAGAAGGCGATGACTGGAAGACTACTTTTAAGACAAATGAAGGATTGTAAGAGTTGTTAGTGATGCCTTTGGATTCACAAATGAACTAAGTACTTTCATGAGATTGATGAATGAAGTTTTGAAGAAATTCTTGGGTAAGTTTGTGATTTTATACTTGGATGATATTCTAATTTTTCGTAAAACAAAAGAGGAACATTTGTGGCATATTAAACAAGTTTTACAGAGACAGAGAAGATAAATTGTTGATAAACATCAAGAAGTGTAGTTTCATGAAGGAAGAACTAGTATATTTGGGATTTGTAATTTCTGTGGAAGGATTGAAGATGGACTCTGAGAAAGTGAAAGCAATTGTTGAATGGCCTACATTGGAAAACATGGGAGAAGTTAGATCATTTCATGGATTGGCTAGTTTCTACTAGAAGCTCATCAGAAATTTTAGTTCAGTTTCTAACCCTATGACAGAGACAATGAGAGGTGACAAAAAAGATTTTAGGTGGACATCTGGAGTAGATTAAAGTTTTGAGTTGTTGAAGTAGAAAGTGACAGAGCAACCTGTTTTGGCATTACTGGATTTCAATAAGGTATTTCAAGTTCATTGTGATGTAAGTGAAAGTGCAATTGGAGCAGTGTTAAATCAAGAAGGTAGACCAGTAGCATATTTCAGTGAGAAGTTGAATAATTTAAGGAGGATATATTCATTTTATGATCAAGAGTTCTATGCCATAATTCAAGCCTTGAAGAAGTGGAGACATTACTTGTTGCCTAAGGAGTTTGTGTTGTATACAGATCATCAAGCTTTGCAATATTTTAACAATCAAGGTAAGTTGAATCAGAGACATATGAGATGGGTAGAGTTCATGCAAAGTTATACTTTTGTGTTGAAACATAGGAGTGGAAAATCAAACAAAATTGTTGATGCATTGAGTAGAAGAAGAAACTTGTTGACAAAAATGGGAGTTGAAGTGTTGGGTTTTGATGAATTGAAGAACATGTATGAGGGAGACACTAATTTTGCAAAACCTTGGAAAGCATGTAAAGAACTTGTTGTGATAGATAGGAGTAAGTGGTTGGAATATTTCATTCAAGAAGATATGTTGTTCAAAGGAAGTCAGTTACACATACCTAGAAGTTCAATGAGGGATAATTTGATCAAGGAGAAGCACAGTGGTGGATTGGGAGGACATTTTGGCATTGATAATATAGTGTCTTTGGTGAGTGAAAACTACTTTTGGCCTCAGATACATAAGGATGTTAGGAAATTTGTGCAGAGTTGTAGAGTTTGTCAAGTTGTAAAAGGGAGTAGTTAGAATACTGGATTATATTAACCTTTGACAGTACCGGAGAGACCTTGGGAAGACATAAGCATGGATTTTTTAATGGGATTACCTAAGACACAGAGAGGATATGATTCAATATTTGTAGTCATTGATAGATTTTCAAAGATGGCTCATTTCATACCTTGCAAGAAAACAACTAATGCAGTGCATGTAGCTAACCTATTTTTCAAGGAGATTGTGAGATTACATGGATTACCTAAGAGTATAGTTTCAGATAGAGACACCAAGTTTGTTGGATACTTTTGGAAGACCCTTTGGAAGAAGATGAAGATAGATTTGAAATTCAGTTCAACTTTTCATCCACAGACAGATGGATAGATAGAGGTAGTGAATAGGAGTTTGGAAAACTTGTTGAGATGTTTGGTTGGAGAGAAAGCCAGAAGTTGGGATTTGATTCTTTCACAAGCAAAGTCTACATACAATAATTTAGTAAATAGGAGTACCGGAAGAACACCTTCTAAGATTGTGACCAGAGTAAACCCTAGAAGAGTTGTAGAATTGAGAGATATCAGCATGGAAGAAAAGAGAAGTGTAGAAGTAGAAGAATTTGCAAATCATATGAAGACACTACATAATCAAGTGAAGAAGCATTTGGAGAATATGAATATTAAGTACAAAGAGAAGGAATATGAGAAGAGGAGACATAAAGAGTTTGAAGTTGGAGAGGACGTGATGGTGTACTTGAGAAAAGAAAGATTTCTAGTTGGGACATATAACAAGTTGAAGATGAAGAAGTTTGGACCTTGTAGGATACTCAGGAAATTCAATTCAGGAAATGCATATGAAGTGGAATTACTAGAGACCCTGGGTATATCACATATTTTCAACATTGTAGATCTTTATCAGTATCATGAAGTAGAGTTTAGTTACATCATGGAAGAAGACTTGAAGAAAGAGTTACCACAACAAACACCGAAACGTATTGAAGACATTTTGGACACCAGAGTTGGATGCAGCACTAGAGGAAGACAATACAAAGAATATATTGTGAAGTGGAAAGGTAGACCAGAAGAACATTCATCATGGATTTCTCAGGCTAAGGTGGACTATCTTGGTTCTACCCTAGCCTTGGTAAAGTGAGGGACTCACTTTTTCAATAACCTTGGATGTCTGATGCAGGAGTATCCCTGGTTCAAGAGCAATCTTGCATCAACCAAAAACATTTACATTTCAGTTTTCTTGTAGTTCAATTTGTTTCTTTTCATTTTCCAGTTCAGTTCAGGCAGAAGCTGTTTCTGCTTTTGTTCTGACATTTCACCACAACTGCATTTTAGATCCTATACAGATGGATTTAGCATCTACATTTATTCATCTACAACATATCTAGAGTTTAGAGATCCACATGTCAATACCAGAAAGATATCGCTATAAGAAGTTGACTATTTCTCAGAGAAGAGCATCCTAATATTCACTGGCAACTAGCTGAAGGAGAAACTTGTAGAAGCATTTCCTAACCTTTGGAGCTATCATTCAATGATCTTTGGTTCATGGCCGACCTTCCTAGGAGATCCGCATATCATTCCATGCATTTTTTGAAAGTGTTCTATGCATTTAGGTCTGACCTATCTATGTACACATGTTACATCTCTTCTTTGGAGTTTGTGATCTTCTTTGGCCGATGCGGAGGAATCTATTGGTCTAGATTTGATATATATTGATGTAATAGATCCCTAAGAAGGTAGTTAAGCATAGTGATCATGATTTAGAAGATTGATAGTTTATATTTTATGAGAAGGAGGTCCAAAGCTTTATCTTGTGCATGTATGTAATTAGGCCTATGAGCCCTAATTATAAGCCCACATGTTGATGGCCAATCTCTATTTGAATTCTATGATATACTGAATGATTGAATCTACATTTGTTCCATTTCTTTGAGTTATTTCCATTGTGTTTACTCTTGCTGTACTATCCAGATAGTTCATTCTGTGAACCCTCCCATCATGACTGCACTATGCATGGTCCAAATTTATTTATCTTCAACTTATTATATGTTCCCACATGATACCTTTCCTTCATCAGGAGAACCATAACTTTATTTTCAACCATGAACTCCTTAAGTATTCTCTTTTGATCTACCTTAGCCTTGTACTATGAATTCATCTTATTGATATGTTTTCTTACCTTGTGCAAGTTCTTTCAGTGCTCTACAAATTATTTGGCCTTAACACTTCTTTTCTTACTTCTATCCATCTTTCTTAACTCAAAATAATTTCTTGGACTACTACCATATACATATAGAATGAAGATTTACTAGTACTTCTATTGACAAAATTTTTGTATGTGAACTCTGTCTGTGGTAATATAAAATCCCATCACTTGGGCTTATCTCCTACCAAGCATCTGATCAGGTTGTGTAAGCTTCAATTCACTACCTTTGTCTATCCATCAGTCTACGAATGATGTGCAAAACTTAACTTCAACTCAATCTTTAACTTCTTCCATAAGGTCCTCCATAAATACCCACAAAACTTGGAATCTTTTTCTAAAACTATACTCCTTGGTAGACCATGTATTCTAACCACCTCTTTCAAAAACTAATTTGCAATGTGAACATCATCACTATTTTTCTGACACAGAATTAAATGCATCATCTTTAAAAATCTATCGACCACCACAAATATTGAATCATGCCCTCTCCGTGTCCTCAGTAAACAAAGAGCAAAGTCCACACCAATATCCTCCCATGGTCCCTTTGGTACAGGTAATGGTTGATATAGCCTAGTATTCTAAGTCACTCCTTTGGCCATCTGGCATACTCTGCAACTTTGCACAAATTTCTTCACATCCTGGTGCAACTGTGGCCAGCAATAATTCTCACTAACAAGAGCAATGGTCTTATCTCAACCAAAGTGCACTACCAACCCTCCACTATGCATCTGCTTAATCAATTTCTCTCTCGTTGAACTCCTCAGAATGCACAACTAGCTTCCTCTAAACATTAGACCATCTTAGATTATATAATCCAACCATCTCATCCTATCCAGGGTAGTAGGATCCAAACAAGGCCTCTGCAATGTTTGGATCTGCAGGGTACAAATTCTTGAGTTCAATGAACTTAATGACCTATATCTTCATCTCTATCAACCAATTTTGCCCTCTACTTAAGGCATTTGCAACTCTATTTTAGCTTCCACTCATGTGCTTCAAAACAAAAGTATAACTCTATAGAAAATCAACCCATTTTAAGTGCCTTTAATTTAACATCCCTTGACTATTAACATACTACAAAGCCTGATCAGTATATAAAAAACTCTTTCAACAACAAATAGTGTCTCCATTTCTTCAAAGCTTAAACCATAGCATAAAACTCTTGATCATAGATAGAATACTATTTATTTGCATTATTAATCTTCATATTAAAATAGGCAATGGGCTTAACTTCTTGGCTCAAAACAACTCCTATGACACTACTACTAGCACCACAATCTACCTAAAATACCATGTTGAAATTTGGAAGTGCCAAAATAGGTTGCTCTGTGACTATCTTCTTCAACATATGAAAACTCTTCGCTATTACTGTGTCCAGTTGAACTCTCTTTTATCTTCTCTCATTGTTTAAGTTAGTGGGGCACAAATGCTACTATAATTCTTGACAAACTTCCTGTAAAAACTTGCCAATTCATGAAAATATCTATGTAGCACTCCTTGGTGTGGGCCATTCAACAATAGCCCTTAATTTTTTTGGGTCCATCTTAAGACCCTCAATTGAGACAACAAATCCTAGGTATACCAATTCCTTTGTAAAAATACATTTATTTAGATTAATCAACAACTTCTCCTCCCTTATCTTCTTTAAAACTCTTCTGACATGCATTAGATGCTTTTCCCTAGTCTTAATGAAAATCAAAATGTCATCTAAATAAACAATAACAAACTTTCCCAAAAACTCTTTCATACCTCATTCATGAGCTGCATGAATGTGCTTAGTGCATTGGTTAGCCCAAATGACATGACTAAGAATTTGTACATGCCCTCCTTAGTCTTGAATGCTTTCTTTGATTCATCTCCTTCTCTGATTCATATCTGGTCATATCCATTGTTCAGATCAATCTTTGTAAAGTGCTTGGCTTCACTCAAGGAATCTATAATATAATACATCCTTGGCAATGGCAATCTGTACTTGATTATAATTTTGTTGATGGCTCAAGAATCTCTACACATTCTCCATAGTCCATCTTTCTTTAGTGCTAGTACTATAGGTACTGTACATGGACTTAGGCTCTCCCTTATTAGTCATTTCCTTAATAGCTCATGAACTTGTCTATTCATCTCTTCATTCTCTATAGAAGGGATTCTATGGGTTGCCTTATTCGACAAAATGGCTTCTAGTATTAAATCCATTTTCTGACTTAACTTCCTCACTGGTGGTAAACCTTTTGGTACATTATAAAAGACAATGTCTTGAAATTCTTCCAACAGATCTTCAAGACTTATGTTGGTACATTTTCATATTTCTCATGGATGATCTTAGGAATCAACACAAAGCAATGATGCTCATGCTTCATACCATCCAAAACTTTCCTACCATCTACCAATCAAATTCTAGTAGTACTACATACCTTTTCTTCCACCTCCTTTAAGGGATTCAACTTATGACAAACTCCATCCTTTGTTAGGGAATAGGTGTTTGCATGGCCATCATGGACAACACACCCATCATGCTACCATGACCTTCCCAATAGCATATGACATGCATCCATCAATATGATGTCACATAGCACCTCATCATGGTAGTCTCCAATCTTGAACTTGACTTAATATTATTCACTGACCAAAGCTCTATGGTCCTTCTACAACAATGCAATTTGATATGGATGTGGATGCCTTCTCGTTGTTAGCTTAAACTTGTTAACCATCTCTTCTAAAACTAGATTATCAGTGCTTCCACTTTCAATAATAATATCACAACACTTACCTTCACACTTGCACCTTGTGTAGAATAAAATATTCCTCTGATCTGGTTCATTCTCCTCATTTAACAAGGTTCTTTTGACAACTAGGGTTTCTCCCCTTTCAGCATCTTCAGAATGCTCAAACTATGCATCTTCATCTACATGTGCAACTTGTGCATTACCTTTAGGTCTTCTATTTGTCCTTCTTGATGTTGGGGATGCTCATAGGCTTAATTTCCTTCTCCACATTAGAAACAAGTTTCTCTAAAACCGCCTCTTCCAATTCCTTGTCGAGGTCTTCCTCTTGCTCTTTACTCACCATTATTTTTGTCATGAGGGTGGTAGGCATTATGTACTTTTTTATTTCTATTGGTGCCTACTTGTTCACTTTTCTTTTGATCTCCATTTCAGTGTCCATAACATCTTCCACCAGTCCTTTTGCTATGACCTCTTCCTCTTTCCTTACATTCAAATCTTTTATTCAGGTTCTCTTCCACCTTAAGGGAAAACTGGTACACATCTTCTATGGTGGTCGTCCTAACTAGGCTTAGCTCCTCTTGAATACTTGGCCTCAACCCATTAATATAACTAGCTACCTTCTCCTTGTTGGCCTCTACATGGCATGTTCTTATAATAATCTTATAAAACTCTTCTATATACTTCTTAAAATATATGTTACCTTGCTTCAATCCTTGTAACTGATTCAATCTCTTGCATCATCTTGTGCTTCCTCAGATAGCTCTTCTTCTTCACCTTAATCTTTGCTTTCTTCTCTTATTCTTGTCTCAAACTATAATCACAGCTCCTTTTGTAATGCATTGATTTGCCTTTGCATGGCTCTAAAACCCTCTTCTATCAAAGTATTTCTCCCACCATAGTTTCTTCATGAAGGCATTTTGATCTCTACAACAAACCCACAACCTCATGTCTTAGTGCAAACTACATCATGATCCACGATCTATTTACACACTTAAGAACCCTTTCTCTAATACCACTTGATGAAGGGCTACTCTACCCAACACTCACACATGAAACAACTACATAGATTCACACAAGAAATGTGAATAGAAAAATAAATAAAATTTTATTTCTTCAATAAAATGGAGTACAAAATCTAGTAGTACATGCTACAACAACGTAGGTTATTTTGCAATAGAGAAAATCCTACTCTATTGGAGATTTCTACAATCTGGAGCCACAATTGCACATCTCAAATTATCCTCAAAACCTTTCTATTCCCCTTTTTTATTTGGCACCAATAACATCCACTACCTTCTTGAATGTTCTTGAAAGTTTAACTCCCCTTTTTGGATGCCAAGTCCAGCTGTCCATTTTCCTGCCCAAGAAATTGGCAATTTGAAATTTTTAAAGTTTTTGAAATTTTGTAACACAACTTCCGGGGCCCATAACTTTTAAACCAGGCATCTGATTAACAAACATAACTATGCATTGAAAATCTAATGAAGAGTTATACGATGCACAAAATCAGCTAAAGATCATTTTGTCCACTTTTTGAACCCTAAAGAGGCTTCTAAAGGCCTCAAATTCAAATCTAAAGCTCATCAAGAGCAATTTTCAAAGGTAGAAACTTTAATCTCTCAAACTATAAATGATATTTAGATAATTTATTTACCATTTTATTATTTTTGTAATTTCTCTTCTTGGGGTAAATTTTCAAGTCCATATGTACACAAATACGCCAACTTACTAAAAATAGAAGGTTACTAGTTTTAGCATTTCTAAACTTCTAACAATCCTAAACCACCAAAGTCTCATCATGGACTCCAACATAACTAAAGAAACCTACAAAAACAAACAAATTAAAAAAAACTTCAAATATTTTTGGGTGATGCAAGATTGCCCTTACACCACTGAATGCTCCTACATTAGCAAACTATTTTGTTCATTGATAAACCTAGTGCATTATAATCTTTCCTCATGGGATTGAAGTAATTGGTGTATTTGATTATCTTGTTGCACAAACCTAAGGATATATTTTTGTTCCTGGTTATGTTGTGGTGTAGGGAACTAATTGAGAATCGCTCTAATCCACTCCCCTCTAATTCTTGGGCACATGAATCTTTTCACTACCTTGGGGATTTCTTTGTATCCAAAAACCTATTCATCATGTTATAGCAATGGGGTCCTCCTCTATGTAGCAAGGATGAAGATAGAAAATTTTGATATTTGCTTTGAGCTTGAGAAAGTTAATGTTGATATTGATTGAGCTCGAAGTGAGCTATGAGCACCATGTGAGCATACTACTTGAGAATAATGGTACTAGCTTGAGATAATGAGAGAATAAACATGCTTTGAGCATATTTCAAAATCTTGAGAATCTATACTAAGAAAAAAGAAAAGGTGCATTCATCCTACATTAAGCATGACGAATGCTAATAGAGAGGAAACAACAAGCTTATGAATGGTTGTAACTATGAAATTTACCTCCTCTAATGCTTAGAAGAGGGAGGTATTTATAGGATGGAAGGGCTCATAATAGATGGGATTGATTGTGGAGTTAAATCTCCTAATTGGAGAATTAAGAAGTTTGATTGAATAGAAGACTACGCTAATTATGGAGTGATGAAACTGTGAAATCTTATCACTAATTGAGAAAATAGAGTTAGCATGAGTTGAAGAGATGATAAGAATAGAGAAAAAAGAGTTAATTATGCATGATTGGAGGTGACATATGGGCTATGATTAGTTTAGTCTATGTTAGGGTTGAAATTACATGTAAATTGGAGAAAAAATGAAGTGTTTTGGGGCATGGATTGGAGAGTAACTCATGCATGAAAATTCAATAGGGTCTTCTAGGGTTGCCTAGGGGAAATCCATGGGAAATTCATAAAGGAGGGCTCCTGGGTGAAAATTGATCATTGGATCATGGTCTTGGAATGTCAAAGATGCAATATGGATTTTGCAATAGGCCAAACAAAAGAATTAAATAGGATCCCCCCTTTTATAGTAGGGTCACCTGAGGGTGATCCAAAAATAATGGGGGGATCTAGAAAAGACAAAAGATATGTCAATTTTGAAAGTTTTGGTTGGTTTGGGAGGTATTTTAGAGGCCTCTAAATGGTTGAAACATGTGAAATTACTATGTTAAGATGAGAGTTAGCTATGTAGGTAAGGTCAAGAATAAAAAAGAAGAAATCTTGACAAGAGGAAAGCAAAGATAAATTAGAATTATAAATATTTGATAAAGCAAGATGCTGACATGCATTTGTCACCAAGAAGAGAATTGTTAAGAGGAAATTTTATTCATGCTTGTATGTATGTGATTAGGGTTACAATTCATCATAGAGTCCTCATCCAAGCCCATGTGCATTTTTACCGCTTACATCCTTTAGTATTTCTCCCACCTTGATCATTCCTTCTCAACCTTTCAATTAACTTTCTAAAGTCTTGTGTATCGTTTGACTGGTTACTTGATGCACTTTGAGTGGGTCACCCAGATGATCTATAGGGTCAACTAGGTGAACTTGTATCTTAAATGTGAGTCAACCAAGAGACCTATCCTACTAAAAGTGGCAACCCACCTTCTATAATAGGCAACCCTATCATTTTTTCCATGTGATGTTTCTTCCATTTTATCCTAGTTTAAATACATTTTTAGCTTTCAATTGTGAGTCCCTCCATGTATAGATGACTCTTAACTTCCCCTAACTATCTATGGAATCCCAATCACTCTACTGTTATCTCCCAATCACTATATTATTATCTTCCAATTAGTCTTCTATGATCTCTCCAACTTTTATTATCATCTGATTAGAGCTTGTTCACTCTGCAATCAAATTAGTTATCTACCCAATCACCACCACCTTTGGTGTGGATTCTTAACCTATGAATAACCTTGCTTTATTCATCTGAGGAGGAAAATTAATTATTGCATTATGTTGCACAAGTTTTTGAAAAGTTCCCCTATAGCATTCTTATGCTCTACATAGGACTTCACAAGCCTTTTCTTATTTTTACAATAGTATTCTTATGCTCATTCTATCTCCTTTTCATTTTTATAGCTTCTAAACTCAATCCAATTTCCTTCACATCCCTTTTTTTATCCCTATCACTAATAGGGGACCCCTCTATTGTAGATGAAGATATGGTTACCATACGAACTTTGAGGACTTATGCTAGGTACTACCACCTAATTTGTACAATTTTCCATGCTTTATTACTAATTTAGATAACAAATCTTTCTCTTGAGGAATTAAAACATGGTTTTCCTTTCTCTTGATTGGAAAAGTTCATTGTTTTATTACTTTGTTTTAATTATTGTCTCAGAGTTGATTCACTTTCATTGTGCTCAAAACATTGTTCATTTTCATTTTCATAAATATATTTTATCACTTTCTTAGAATAGATTCATTTTCTTTGTACTTAGGATAAGTAAAAAATTTAATAGATTACAAGTAAAAATCAAACCACAAAACATAGAAAGACATTTAGTTGTATTCATTTTCACTTTCATATTAATTATTTTATAAAAAATTTAAAAAAAGAATCAAATATTTGTTTTCATGCATATAGGATGATTACAATTAGAAGCACATTGAAAAATACTGAAAATATTCAAAAACATCTGTGAAGAGCCCTCGATTCCATCACAAGGCATCAATCAAAACATTGAAATGAAAACTTTAACCCTTTTGTATAGCATTCCATGCACCTAGGCAGAAGGGATGATTGTGTTAAATCTAAACTAGATGAGATTAGGGAAATCATTCCTCATCCAATTCCCACCAAGGAAACAACCCAAGAATAAGAGATCATCCTGAGGCTCATTCAACAGGAAATAGAAAAAAATAAGACAAGTAGATGAACATCACTAGAGAATCCTTAAGCAAATCATTGAACAAGAGCAAAGGATGTTAGATCACCTCCATATCATAAACAAACAAAATAGGCTTAGAGCAAGTGACCCTCTAGGTCATATAAAAATCACAAACACCACGTCCATTCAAAATTTAAAAATCACAAATTTCATAAAAATTTCTACTAACCACATAAATTCACACATCACACAATCAATGGAACCACTATCTATGATGTTTTGCTTCCTTGGAAAAAGAACAAACCCCTATTCCCTTTCCACTCAACTAGCTCCTGCCATGAGAGTGAGAGTGACTTGGTAGAGACCAACTACAAAAACATGGTTCATGTGCCATATCAAAGTCTATCTCACCTATGTTGTGTCTAAGTCACATTATGAGCAACACAAAGACTAGTATTGAGAAATTTGTTTTTACTATGAACTCAAAATGAGACAAGTTTCACTTGAAGAACATAATCTCTTCATTTGATTTTGCCTTTAATTGATTAGAATATTGAATTGATGATCTCCCATTATTTGTTTCTTCCATGTAACTAATCTCTCCATTAATGGTAGTATTTATCTATAATAGTGACTCATAAAAGAATTGGCACTGAGGATGACTCAACTTGCTCAATAAGATATTGAATATATAAAGTGAGTATTTTAACTCTCTCATTTAGTTCTGATTTTATCTCCTAATCCTTGTTCATCCCATTGAAGATGGATGTCATCACTATTTTTGTATGTTCTTTATCACCCTCTTTGGATCCTCATAGGAGTTGTCAATTATACTGAAGAGATTGGGTAATACAAAACACCCATATCTCCTCTATCTTTCTAGATCCTAATGGTGTAGCCAATTTAATGAATCTAAGATGTAAATCTATAGAGATAGAAGATATTTCTTCTAATTTATTAGGATATCATGATGTTATTAGTTCCTAATATTGCATTGACCCTTTTGTCTCTATATTGTATTTTTCTACACTGAAAATGAAAAATGATCTAAGGTAATTCAAGTTAGAATCTTATCTCATGCTTTGGATAATATTGTATCCATGATACTATGAAAATTTTCATGGTCCTATGTTTCAATTGACAATATTTCATTTCTATTGATTCCTTTTATAGTTCCTACTTATTTTCATAGTGTCTTTGCACTTTATTTCTAATTCACTATTAACCTAGTATTGCTTGTGCAATATTATTTAAGTGATAGTGTCATAATGATGTTGTTAAACACCTTCCCTTTTAATTTACACACTAATAGTAATGGTTGACATAGATTATTTATTCATTATAGCTAAACAATAGAGACCTTATCCTTTGTTTTGACTCTAGTTGTTTAGTCATTTGACTATTCCATTATGATTGAATTTCTATTAGATTTCTTGTGTGTTTATGACTCATTAATTAGCTAGGAGTAGTTACATGGACATTAAACTAGTCTTGGTTTATAAGGAGCTAATTGTATGTGGCCAACTAGCCCAATGGTTTAGGTCTAATGGACTTGGCTTTACTATTGAAAGTGCCATGTAAAGGTGAAAGGAAGAGGTGAAATACCAAACTTTCATATGAGATAAAATTGACCTTACATGTAGAATGCATCTTTGATTGTGTTTTCTCCCTAGCCATTGATCTCCATTGGCCATTCAAGATTTCATCCTTTAATGTGAGTGCCTTATGTTTAATTTTGTGTTAAAAATTGTATGGAGTTTAAATTCCATTGTGGTAGGTATGGTCTTAGGTGGTAGATGATGAATGAATGATATACCAACATATTTCATGATAGTGGAAATTTTGTTGGGGTTGACTTCAGTTTTACTATATATGTGTGCAAGTTATTTTAGAGTCAGAAGGTTTATTTTATTGCACAGGTCAAGATTATATGTGTTGTGTTTTTTTTGGTTTTCTCTATGTTAAAATAGTAAAATGTGGAATCCTTCCCACTTGTTTCTCCATTTTTATTTCATAATATAGTATTAGCAAAATGAAATTTGGAAGATATGTGTTAGTAAGCAATCATTTTTTATTGGTCCAAAGAAACAATGATCAAATATCTATAGGGTTTTACTTGTGAAATAGTGAATGGAAATGTTCCATGTGGTCCAAATTGGTATTTAGTGTGTCCTATTGTATATATGGGTGTGTGCAAGAAGTTGAGTCCACTTTTTGGCCAAAAAGTGGAAGTGTTTTCCCTGATTTTCAGAATTTGTCACATTTGACCTTAAAAATTGAAGCACTTAGAGATGGAATCTTGAAAAAATTCGCTAGTCATAAAATGTAGTACTCAAACTCTAGTTTCCAAATATGTAATTTATTTGTATACCCAGATGATACAAATTGATTTTCAATAGGCCTTTCTAAAAACCACTATTTAAAAGTCACTTTTTTTTTTACTATACCATGCACATGTACGCCATCCATATTTTGACCTAAATAATCATATTTTTCTAAATCCTTTTGGGAAAAGATTTGTAACTCACTGAAGCATGTTTTCCATATTTTTTTTATAATTTTTTTTATTGAATATTATTTTTTTGTTAATTTTTTATTGGTGATATTTGGTGTTTTAAAAATCGCCGTGTACGTCACACATAAGATGACCTAAAATTATCATTTTTTTAAAATTGAAAAGAATTCTCTGAAGTACGTTTTTCATACAATTTTTTTTCAAAAAAATATTTTAATAAAAAGTTATTAAAATACTAAGAAACCCTAATAATTCAAGTTTATGGACCTATTTCATCAAAAATTAATTGAAAAATAGAAAAAATAATCCAATTGTAAAAAAATTACATATTTGGAATCTACATTGTCTCATCTATAATGGGTTTTAATTTCATAAAAAATTCTACAAAAAAGGTCTTTAGACATATGCCCAAAGTCACTATTTTGTTGTGACATTGACATGACCTTCAACTTGCAGGTCAAACCAGGTCAAAAGCCTAGGTTCAGGTCTCCAACCCTTTTCCTAAACCAGTTCACAAAGCAAAAACCGGGCCTAAAACTCAAATTTTAAGAAACGGGTTCCTATTTTGTTTTTTCATATTTTATCCCTTTATGAAACAAGATCCTATTTCTAGAAAATAGGATCCCTCTTTTGGCTTGAGATTCCAAAGCAAAATGGGATCCCATTTCACTTTTCCCAATTTCGGGTTTTGTCTAAGCTCGAAACTTCCACCTTAAGTGGACTCAACTTTGTGCATTTACCCATATGACAAATTTTAAATATTTCTTCAAAGGTGTTTAAGTAAATTAATGAGGGCTACACATTAAAGTACACTTAGAATGTCAAAACAATAGTACATAAAGTGTGCATTTGTTGTCTATGTTTTACCATGATTGACAATCCTTAAGAAATAAAAAAGAACCATTGATTTGTGATGGTTTCTCAAAATAATTAACCATATTCTAAGCCCATGGAATTTAATTAGAAAGGCACCATGATGCAAGAATTTTCAAATATAGATGAATAAAATAAAATACCATGTTGTGCATAGTGGATGAGATTTTAATGGTGTTCCTAGGCTTGAGAAGGTGATTGTAGGAACAAGTGGTCTATTCAATGGAATAGTGCATGTGTGTAAAGGTAGAACTAATCTTACAGATTCATATGTCATGAAGAAACAATGTTTCTAGTGATGATGAAGAACAAGATGTTGTTGGCAAGAGACACTATATGGATTCATGGTTGTTGTCATTGATGGCAACAAAGGTCATCCCACATATCCGTAAGTCATGGTGTGTCTCTACCGGAAGTCAGAATGAAGATTGTTGTGGTCCGGTAAACAAGAACAGAGCATGTGGCAAGGTCTGACAGATTGGTCCGAGTCTCTCAGAGGAAGTGTCTTGGTGCAGTGTGGATTTGGGGAAATCAAGAGGACTACCTTGAGTGGTATATTCAAAGGATTTAGCCTCTGGTGATGGACAAGGAAAAAGATATGAATAGTTGAGTACCGGATTCCTGAGTGACAGTGAGAACAGAGGAAGAACTGACTGACAGAACATCAGACTGCTTTCTGGATGTGTTACTATTGATGGTAAAGGTTGTGAAGGCATGAATCATGTTTGGCCGACATGATTAATGATATCTACAAGTATATGCTTGATCTGCATTACTTGTGAGCAAGGATTCAGCCGACAGAACAGAGTTTGTGAGAAAATAGACTGTTCCAGATGCTGACTAGAAAGGTGATGAAATTACTTGTACGGATATATATGCACGATGGATTTAGTTGTGAGATGTGTTGTTGTGTGTTGTGAATGTGCGAATAAGTGCAGAACAGAGCAGAAACAGCTAGAGAGATCCAGCATGTGAAAGGAAAGTAGAATAAAGAGAAGAAAGCTGAAGTGCAGTAGATCAGTGTACTGAGCCTAACCGGAACTAAACTCCAACATATGTGGATGTTTCTAATCAGTTCAAGTATTGTATAACATTCTTTTGTAGACAGTGTGTCTCCTTATAGGTAGTGTGCCTCTTTATGAGCAGTGTGCTCGGGCAGTGAGCCCTAATTGGCAAGTGCCATTTTGTAATACCTTATTCTTCTAACAGAGAATAATCTTTGGGTTAATCACCCCGTGGTTTTCTCCCTTAATGAGGTTTCCACATCAAAAATACTGTGTCATGTGTTTCTCATTTCATGGTAATGCTTTTATGTTTGATTCAATGCTACATTAATTAATAAGAAAGTTCAAAAGAAGAAATAATTAGGATAACTGATTCACCCCCCTCTCAGTTATCAACAATTGGTATCAGAGCTAAGTTCCTCCTAATAGAGCCTAACAGCTTGAGGAAGATTTGGGAATTCAAATGGATGCATATGGTTTAAGGGAGCAACTCAAGACTGCCCTTGAGGATCTTGAACAGTCAAACTCTGAAGTCAATGAATTAAAGGAAAGACTCAAACAGGCTGATGAATTCATGAGAGAATTAAAGGACAAACTAAGTCTCTCTATGAAAAAGAGAAAGGAGCTGCTCCAACAATTGGCAAGACAAAGTGAAGAAAGTAATACAAATGAAGAATTGACTGAGAAAACCAAGTTATGTGAAAAGTTATCAAAAGAAGTCATTATGGTAAGACATGAAATGGAATCAGGAGTTATAAAGTTTACTCAACAGATTGAAGAGAAAAGAAAAACTGAAGACAATCTAAGACAATCTCTTAAAGAGAAATTAGAAGATTGACATCAGATGGACAGGATCATCAGACATCTTGAATCTGATCTTGAAGATGCCAAAGATAATGAAGAAAAACTTGAGGATCAAATTGTCTCTCTCAAAAGAGATCTTCAAACAGCAAATGAATACAAAGAAAAATTCAAGATAAGTTCTGCTCAACTTGAAGTTCTTCTTGGAAGTCAAAAGAGGGCAGATGACAAGTATGGTTTGGGATATGAGAAAGGAGAAAGCTCCGGATCCGGTCAAAAGAATTTTGGATCAGAAAATCCAAGGAATAGGCCTAGAAGACCTTCGGTAAGACAGCCCAATGCTCAAAGATATCCATCCTTCAATGGATACTGCCACAACTGCAATCACTTTGGTCACAAAGCTAATCAGTGTAGAAAGAGAATGAATCAAACTAACTCATCCTTCTCCGGACAATGCTTTAACTACAAAATGTATGGACACAAGTCCCATGAATGCAGAAATATGCAAATAAACAAATCATTCAATGGTAGATGCTTTGCATGCAATAGAGTAGGTCATATGGCTAATCAATGCAGATCAAGAGGTTATCAGTCAAATATGCAAGGAAATGTTATTTTCCAAATCTGTAATAGGTCCGGTCATAATGCAAAAGTCTGTAGAAATAAGAATCAGGACAAAAGAGGTCCGGTGTATAATCAGAATCAAGACAAGGGTAAACAAAAGATGAATGCGGATGAAGTTAGGAATCAGATGAACAAGATTTGGGTGAAGAAAAGTTTAGAGAATGTAGAGGTTGGATCCGCACCAGACTCTGGTGCTGATATTCCTTCTGGAAATTAAAAGGTGAGCTCTGGCTTAGGGGGAGTCTCAAAGAAAATCCTATTCCCCTAGCCAATCAAGTGGTGCCGGATGTGGCTCAAGATGCGGAGTAAAGGGCTTGTAGATATAAGTCTTGAGGTGATTCAGATAAGATTTCAGAGGTCTGCATGAAGATGTGAGGAAGCTATGACCGATCAAGTAAGATCTGTTCCGGGAGATGCTTCAGAATGACAGAGGATTACAAAAAGGTCCGGAGAGATCCGGAAGTGCATTATCTTATTCTGCGGATTGGACAGAGTATTTGGGATATCCTTGTGATATGTCATCTTGATTTGTTCATGGTTGGAAGATCCGCATGATGCTCATAGATCAGGACTAATCTGGTTCTTCAAGTTAACCGAATAAGGCCAACTGGAATAATGTAGGTCAAAGCATTTATTGCCATCAGATATTAGGGTTTGCGGAGCAATATAAGGGATTTCTCATAAATCACTTGCTCATTCTACACTCAAGAAGAAGCGAAAAACGGAGCTCTACAACAAGATTCATCAAGCTCACCAAAGATCTCCTGCCGAAGTCATTACATATAGAAATCAATCCAACCACTCCGTGCAACCGAAGGTGCATAAGGTATTTTCTGTTTTCAATATCTTACTGCAAATCTTTTGAGAAATGGCTACTCCGAATATAGTAAAGATCTCAAATAGGCCCCGACCTGAATTTAAGAAACACCCATACAAGTCATTGGAGGTAGATCCCTTAGGAGCATTCTCTAGTGTTCCTCATGGCATTTTACACACAGAAGACATTAGGGTTTACATACATGCAAGCATTAAGGAATTCAGGGAATTCAAATTGAGAGATTTGTATCACAAACAACTGATAGACAATGCTTTTGAGCTTAAACCAGAGTATAAGGGTATCCAGAAGAAACAGTTTGATCAATTCATTCATTTCCCTTGCTTTGAAGAAAATGAATGGGTCCAGTATGTATTGAGTAGGATGCATGACAACTTCCTATGGCTGGATAGACCCTGCAAGATCACAAAAGAGGCAATTAGGGCAGTGACTGGTCTATACTCTTCTGGAGGGATACCTATCCTCAAATCCGTCAAAAATAACATTGTAACTGAGGCCACCGGATCAAAATTTGATAAGAGGGCAATGACCATTGAAGATATTTCTGATCCGGATATCAAGTATGCATCCATGATAATAGGATACAAGATTTATCACTCCAGTAGGGAAAATTTTGTATCTGGAACTGTAGTATACACTGCCTATGAGATGCTGAGGAAGAATGCAGATTATGATCTCTGTGAACTTCTTTTAAACCAATTAATGGAGAATATACAGAAGATCAAAAAGGACAAAAAGAATTCTTTTAAGTATGGTACTCTTATATTATGTCTATTTTTCTATTTTATGAATGAGCTGCCCAGATCAAGTGGATGGGTATGGCAAAATGACAAACCTGTTGCAGTCTAGATAAGAGATTACTTACATGGGATTGGGGATGCCAAAGCAAGAAATACAGCCCTATGGGGATACTTCAAAAACTTCCAGAGCACGATGCAAGCAAGAGAAAGAATTCCCCAGTCTCTTGTTGAAAAATACAAAGACTTAGTTTGCTTTATGGTGGATACTGATCAGTGCCTTATGGAGGTAGTGGAGCCAAGGATAGTCTAGATCATGCCCATGGGGTATGAGGTTGATGAACAGATTGTTGAACTGCATGTTCAACACATGCTTGGTCAGCCCAAAGATCCAAAGGCTGAAAGGTTTGGAACCTTTGAGGAGCTGAGTGTGAAAATTCATGTGGAACTGAGAGAACCTGAGATAAAGAGGAAGGTGAGAAAAGAAGTAGAGCATATTGCTCAAGGCCTAGGCATTCCAAAGGAGGCACTTGATGCCAACTGGGAAAAGAGGAGAAAGGCTGAGGAAGAAAAGAAAGAGGCAGAAAAGAAAAGTAAGAAAAGTGCTCCGGTGGAAACCTCAACCCGGACCAGATCATCAAAAGGATCTACACTTGTCAGAACTAAAAGCTCAAAAGTATCTAAACCAGAAGGTCAGACACCCAGCAAAGGAGAGAAAAGGTCTAAAATAAAAGCCACAAGGGCTTACACAAGTCAGAAAGATGAAGAGGAAATGGAATCAGATGAGGGGGTAAAAGAAATAAAGAAATAGAAGAAGAAAAGATCCGGTAAACCCTCCACAGGCCAAGACAAGGAAGAAATGGTAGAGGTATTTGTTGAAAAGCCCACCCTGTCTCTAAAGAGTGTAATCAAGTCAGTCACGGTGGATGGAAACCTTCAACCAATGACTGAATTTTATGATGACTACAATGAGGCTGACCAAAAGATTCTGCAGGAAGCCACAATCAAATATCTGAACATATACAATAAGACCTTCATTGAGATCATATCTCTAATTCCTAAAAGCCTAGAAAAGGAATTAGAAATAAGAAAGAATAATGCTCAGGCAAAAGATCTTGAGATCCGGGAGGAGATAGCTATTCAGCTATATCCTCAAATTGATCCCAAGACAATGAACATAATATTCAAAGACTGCAAAGATGAGTTTAGGAGTAAAGCAAGGATGAATCAACTCATGCTTGGTGAGATTGACAAGGTGGCCATAGAGACAGAAGAGATCCTCTGGAAGGCCTTCAAAAGGTTTAATCTTCCTGTTGTAGAGGACTTAGGTGCAGAAACAGCTGTGGACTTGGAATCCTCTGCTCCAGAAGAAGTGGCCTTTGAACAGACTAGCATCTCTCCTCTGGTTTTCCCTACAGTCTCCGGATCCCAAGAAAAAGAGAAACTACAGGAGAAAGAAGCAGCAGTAAAAGAAAAAGAGGTTGACAGCACCAAGGATGCAGAGAAAGAGAAGACTCCAATAGAGAAAACCACAATTGAAAGTGGTAAGAATGTGGAAGGAGAAAAGACTCCAAAGGACAAAACTGCAGAAGAGAAGAAACATCTGTCTCTGGCAAGAGACACTGCACAAACTGTTCAAAATTTTTTGAGCCAAGAAGCAATAGAGATTTATGAACCGGAGTTTCTAAAAGGACCATTCAACTTTGATTCCCTCTCTCCGGTACAGACAATGAAGATAGCTTCATTTGCAAATACTAAGGCAAATGAAAAACTCCTAAAGTCTCATATGGAAGACTGTGAGTTGATAGAGGCTGCTTTAGGAGTGCTTGAAAAAATTATGCCATCAGTCAAGATAGATCCGACAGCCTCCTCTTCCAGTAATCTCAAAACCTTAGTCAGCAGTGTTGATACACATTTTGATTCTCTAGAAAAATCAGCTGAGGAAAAGGTCCGGAAGGAGTTTTTGGATAAGAGATTGTCAGAAGTACTAGGATTAATCTCTAATGATAGGAGAAATATGAGTACTGGAATAAAGAGCTTAGAAAATGCTCTTAAGGATGGCAGTGACATTTATAAATTTTGCATCTCCTGGTCAAAGGCAACAGTAGAAATTGATAAGAAAATAAAAGAGGAACAAGACAAACTACAAAGTTTGTCTCAAAGTTTTGATCCTCTCTCTTACTCCATAGTAAATCAAGAATATCAAACTATTGCAATCACAAATGCAATAAAGAACTTTGAGAAGGAAAGGAAGAATATAACTAACCGGATGGGAGAACTTAGAAGGATTATAATCCCTAAGTTAGAAACTATGCATGAGGCCATCAGTGATGCTCAGACTACCGCCCAAACAAATGATCTGATAGATCTCAAGAGGGAAGAAGCTTTTGCATTTTTTTTGAGTGGTCACATTTCAATTTTGGATAGAATGAAGCAAAGTTGGGCTACAGAACTGATCCAATTGAAGACATCCTTTGCAGACATTCTTCAGTTTATGTGAGTATGTAACATACGGCTAAGTATAATTTTTGAAAATTTTGGTGTGCGGACCCTACCCTTTGCCATTGATGTCAAAGGGGGAGTGAGGAGCAGTGAAAAATGAGGAATCCAACTAAGGGGGAGTTCCAGAAATTGTATATAAAGATAGAGCATCAGCCAAGGGGGAGCACAGTGTAAACACTTAGTCATTTTTCACTAAGTGTTGCCATCAATGCCAAAGGGGGAGATTGTTGGCAAGAGAGACTATATGGATTCATGGTTGTTGTCATTGATGGCAACAAAGGTCATCCCACATATCCACAAGTCATGGTGTGTCTCTACCGGAAGTCAGAATGAAGATTGTTGTGGTCCGGTGAACAAGAATAGAGCATGTGGCAAGGTCTGACAGATTAGTCTGGTCTCTCAGAGGAAGTGTCTTGGTGTAGTGCGGATTTGGGGAAATCAAGAGGACTACCTTGAGTGGTATATTCCAAGGATTTAGCCTTCGGTGATGGACAAGGAAAAAGATATGAATAGTTGAGTACCAGATTCCTGAGTGACAGTGAGAACAGAGGAAGAACTGACTGACAGAACATCAGACTGCTTTCCGGATGTGTTACTATTGATGGTAAAGGTTGTGAAGGCATGAATCATGTTTGGCCGACATGATTAATGATATCTACAAGTATATGCTTGATCCGCAGTACTTGGTGAGCAAGGATTCAGCCAACAGAACCGAGTTTGAGAGAAAATAGACTATTCCAGATGCCGACTAGAAAGGTGATGAAATTACTTGTGCGGATATATATGCATGATGGATTTAGTTGTGAAATGGGTTGTTGTATGTTGTGAATGTGCGAATAAGTGCAGAACAGAGTAGAAACAGCTAGAGAGATCTGGCATGTGAAAGGAAAGTAAAATAAAGAGAAGAAAGATGAAGTGCAGCAGATCAGTGTACTGAGCCTAACCGGAACTGAACTCTAGTAGATGTGGATGCTTCCAATCAGTTCAAGTATTGTATAACATTCTTTTGTAGACAGTGTGTCTCCTTGTAGGCAGTGTGCCTCTTTGTGAGCAGTGTGCTCAGGCAGTGAGCCCTAATTGGCAAGTGCCATTTTGTAATACCTTATTCTTCTAACAGAGAATAATCTTTGGGTTAATCACCCCATGGTTTTCTCCCTTAACAGGGTTTCCACGTCAAAAATATTGTGTCATGTGTTTCTCATTTCATGGTAATACTTTTATGTTTGATTCAATGCTGCATTAATTAATAAGAAAGTTCAAAAGAAGAAATAATTAGGATAACTGATTCACCCCCCCCTCTCAGTTATCAACAGATGTAAGTGTATGTGGCATGTTGTAAACAAGGCAAATCAAATCCTTTGTGAATAGGCAAACACTCTAGAATTAATGTTAGGGCAAATTTTAATGGTGATTATACTTTTCTTTACTACACTAGGAGATTGAATATATTTGATTCTACAAGTGTATGAATTAGTTAATTGTTTGAACAAAGATCTCACACCTTCCTTTAAAGCTTCAGATTATTACAAGTGTCAACATCCTATGAACTTTAGGGAAACTTTGTAGCACTATATAGTCTAGTTTATTTGATACACATGAAGGGTCATTCATTGAACTAAACTGATCATCTTTGGCCATTTTTTATATAAGGGTTAGTGCAAGATCATTCTAGACCAAACAAAACACTTAAGTGGCAAAGAAAATGCTAAAAAAAGACAACCAACTTCACATAAAAATTTCAATGAGTTATGGAATTATGCACAAGAATACTATAGCATTCTAGAGCGACAAAATGTGACAAAATGTGACAAAAGATGGGGTTTTTCATAGAAGACCATTGCATTCACAATAGAGTTTATTTGCCAAAGTAATTAGGGAAAAAAATCATTTCTCCTTTCAAGAGACTAGAGGATGAGGGTTTTGAAGCTTTCACCGAAAATATGTGCAGCCTCTTTTTTTGTTCTGGTATGGAAGTGACAGTTCTTATGGTTTCTTGAACAAAAGAGAGTTTTTTGCAAACAATCATTTTGGGGATGCAAGAAGGGTAGAAAATGGAGGTAAAATTCATCAAGTTTGGAGGGAAAAGTTGGCACCTCATGAAACTAATTCTCATGAAGCTGATAATGAAATTGTTGTGAGGGCTTCTGTTGATATTGTTAATATTCAAATACCTGAAGATCTGGTGAAACCCTATATTCAGAATCTTGCGACAAGGGCAGTTATTGGTAAGGTTTGGAATTCTAACCCCAATTCTAATAATTTTTTTAATTGGATTAGGGTTTCTTGGAAAGGGGTTTCAAATGTTTTTTTCCTCCATAAGGATTTATGTGTTTTTATGGTAAGTTTTGAGAATGTCTTGGGTCGCAATGAAATTCTAAAACAAAAATTGTGGTTTTGCCAAGGAAAGGGGATTTGTATACAGAAATGGGAACCCAACATTGACCCAATTAGAGCTAATATGAATTTTGTCCCATTCTAGATCTCATTGCACAATCTACCCCTTGAATACGGAGATCTTAACATTATTGAATATTGTGCTAAGAAGTTGGGATTTTTTATAAAGCATGATATGTCAAATTTTAAAAGTCCGTAGTTGCCAGTAAGGTTTTCTGTAATCTTAAATACTTCTTTTCCATTCCCAAAATTTCTAGAACTTAGATCTAAATTTGGAACTTGGAGACAAGTGGTTTCTTTTGAAGATCCTATGATCATGGAAAAATTAGAGTTTCATGAATCCAATTGGGTGTGTGAGGATTCAGAAACAGACCAAATTCCATGGGAAGATTATGACTCTGTTAATATTGGGGAAGCTTCATTAAGCTACATGGTGAATTCTTCTAATTGGAATGAGGGGCAAGATCATAATAAAGATTTAGCTAACAAATCTTCTTTTGAGTTTGATGTTGGAGAAAGGAAGGAATTAGAAATATCGAATAATTTCCTAGATAAGAAGTCTCATAAAGAAAGCGTGAAAAAGGCTCTACTTCCATTATTAGATAGGGAGGAAGATATTTGTATGTCTAATGTTTGTCAAAAGGATGCTTCAAATTTGTTTAATCTCCCTTTTTCAGAGGAAGAAGCTTGAAAGCTTTTGTTGATAAAACTATTCAAAAAGTTACTTCAGATCTTATTGACAAAATTGTGGATGAGGTAATTGTAGAAGAATCCCCTGAAGATGTAGTTGAGGGTCTCTCTTTATTAAATAAAACTTCTGAGTTAAATTTGGTGCTTGAAAATCAATTTCTCCCAACAAAGGGGATTGGAAGGTTTTGTTAGGTGATGGGATTGGTAATGAGGTTTTTGATTTTGCTCAAAAATTTTCCATTTCTCAAACTTCTAGTTAGGATTCTCCTAGTAAAATTGTACCTACTTCTGAGGATGTAGCTAAGGATCTTTCCTATTTGAAAAGTCTTTTGTTTCAAAACTGGCTCTTCCAAACCCAATTTTTTTAGAGAAAGGGGATATGAAGGGCTCATTAGGTGATGGGATTGGTAACGGGGTTTTTGTTTTTTCTTCAAAATTATCCATTCTCAAACTTCTAGTCAGGATTCTCCTAGTAAATCTATGTCTATTTTTCCTTCCAAGAGAGGTCAGGAACCAAAATCTTTCAAAACTCAGGAGCAAATTAAGGTTGGATTGCAGGCTACCCTTGAAACCTATTTGAGATCAGGGAGAGTGAGAAGCTCTCCCTGGGAGAAATGAGGATCCTAGCCTGGAATGTTAGGGGCATTAATGCCCCTAACAAGAGGTTCTTGGTAAAGTGTCAAATAGATTCTATAGGTATGGACATTCTAATGTTTCAGGAAACAAAGTTATCTCAAATTCAAGCTAAAAATATTTTCCCAAATTGGTATAAATGGAAGTTTCCTCACTCTCCCTCTCAGGGGGCTTTAGGGGGTTTGGTTATTTTATGGGATAATAAAAGTTGTGATGTGGATCTTATTTGTTCTACTCAGAATTTTATCTTGGTAAAAATTAACTCCCCTTCCCTCAACTTTTGGTTATTTAATGTTTATGGGCCTACCTCAACTAGTGATAAAAAAATGATGTTGGAATATTCTATCTACACTTTTAGGGAACTTATCCAAAGAAAAAGTTATTCTAGGAGGAGATTTTAATGCTATTACTTGTATGTCTAAAAAATCAAGTGGGATTTGTCCTCCTCAAAGGGTGGTAGATGATTTTAATGAGTTTATTTCAGATAATGCTCTGGTTGAGAGTCCTTTATTAAATGGAAATTTCACATGGTCCAATAGAAGAAAGGATTTTTTAAACATTGTAGAGAGACTAGATAGGTTTTTGTTCTCTCTTGAATGGTGTCTTGATACTAAAATATCAGGCACTTCTATTCTTCCTTTTTCTATTTCTAATCACTTTCCCATTTCTTTTCAATTAGACATTGGTTTGCATAAAAAGAAGCATAGATCATCCCTTAAGTTTCAAGCCATGTCTTTTAGAGATTATAGCCTTTTGCCTTTATTGGATTCATGGTGGAAGAATGCCCCTTTTGTGAAAGGTTCACGTATGTATTGGCTTATTGAGAAATTAAAATACATAAGAAACAAAATTAAGGAGTGGAATAAAATTTCTTTTGGTAATATTTTTACTCAAAAATCCTTATTGTAAAATTAGTTAAAACAGATGAATGAATACATTATTAAAAATGGTATGGATAATGCTTCCTTTGAATGTGTTAAATCTCTTCAATCTAACTTGGAGGAGGTTCTAGCTAGAGAAGAAGTTTTTTGGAAACAAAAATCGAGGGAGACTTGGCTTAGAGAGGGAGATCGAAATACAAATTTTTTCCATGTCTCAGCTATGGTAAGAAGACATAAAAATTCTATCTATGCTATTAAAGATTCTATGGGGAATTTTTTGCAAGATGATGTCCTAATTCAGAAAGGAGTAAACATTTTTCAAAATCTTCTTTCAAAAGAAAATTATGAGGTCTTGCCATCAACTGTTTTAGAAATTACTCAATATATTCCAATTTTGATTTCACAAGAAGATAATATGGAGTTGATGAAAGAATTTTCATTAGAAGAAATTAAGGCAGTGGTTTTTTCCTTAGATCCAGATAAAGCTCCTGGTCTAGACAGCTTTACCCCCCATTTTTTCCAAAAGTGTTGGGATTTTGTAGGAAGAGATGTTTGTTTGGCAGTAGAAGAAGCATGTAGAAATTATACTATTCTGAGGGAGATTAATTCTACATTCATTGCTTTAATTCCCAAGGTCACTGCTCCTTCTTCCTTTGCTAATTTTAGACCTATTTCTCTTTACCATACATTTTACAAGATCATTTCTAAAGCTATTACTCTAAGTTTAGTTATTCTTATTCCCAAAATTATATCAAAGGAGCAAGGAGGTTTTGTACCAGATAAATAAATAACTAAAGGTGCTTTGGTGGCTCATGAGGTTCCCCATTCAATTCACGATCAGAAGCTTTCTGCTATGTTGGTTAAATTGGATATGTTGAAAGAATATGATAGAGTATCATGGGGTTTTCTAATTCAAGTTCTTAAATTTGGTTTTTCACAAAAGTGGTGTAAGTGGATTTCTTCTTGTATTTCTGGTGCAAGTTTCTCAGTCTTGATTAATGGTTCTCAGTCAAAAAATTTCAAATCTTCTCAAGGGATAAGGCAAGGTGATCCTTTGTCCCCTTTCCTCTTTATAATACTGGCAAAAGGTCTAAGTAGATTGATCATCAGGAAAAATACTTTGGGAAACTGGAAGGGGATTAAAATACCTAGAGTTCCTTTTGCTATTGCTCATGCTCTTTTTACTGATGATACTTTGTTGTTTGGTCAACCTTTGATGTCAGAAGGTAGATATATGAAGGATGTAATTTCTATGTGTTGTTTAGTTTCAGGTTAGAAAGTTAATCAGGAGAAATCTAAAATCTTTTTCTTTTCTACCTCTCCATTAGTTCAAGAGAGGATTGTAAAATTTTTGAGGTTCAAGGTGGTTGTCCTCCCTTCAAGATATTTGGGGATCCCTCTTTTTTCGGGATCAGTTAAAAATATGTTATGGGATAAACTTATTAAGAGTATCAAGTCCAAAATTTCCTCATGGAAAGGTAAATGGTTAACTTTGGCTAGTAAAATCCTTGTGATCAAATCAATCTTGTCGGTAGTACCTATGTATATTCTTTCAGTGCTTATGGTGCCCAAGACTATCATTTCTTGCCTCGATAATATCTTGAGGAAATTTTAATGGAATGGATCTAACTAGAATGGAAAAAAGATCCCTCTAATTTCTGGGGAGAAAATATGTGTTTTGAAGCAAAATGGTGGGACTGGGATCCATAACATTGAATCACAGAAGAAAGCTCTTGGGGCTAAGTTAGTTTGGAATTTGTATGAAAAATTAGAATTTAAATGGGGTAAAATTATGCAAACAAAATACCTAGATTCATCTTCTCCTGAAAGAATCTTTACTATTCTAAATCCAAAGTCGGGTTCCCAGATTTGGAATTTTTTATTGAAATGTAGGGAGGTGATTTCCCCTTTTTTTGTCATGGGTTGTTTAGGATGGAAATTCAGCCCTTTTCTAGGATGATTCTTGGAATAGCTATCATCCTTTGTCAAGTATAGATGGTCTTCAAGAAATTAAGATCTTCCTATGTTAGGCCTAGGGAACAAAAGTTAAAGATTATATTGTGGTTGACTCTGATTCAACCATTAATAAAGTTGCTTGGAAAAACTTTGATGACATTTCTATTCCCCTAGAACAAAAGGTCTTGCTAAGGAACATCTTGAAGGAGAGGATAATTTTTATAACAGGAGGAAGGGATAAACTCATATGGGTCCCCCCAAAGTCTAGAAGATATACAGTCAAGCAAGGTTATCTAAGTATCATTAGTAAGGATTCTATTTCTGCTACTAATTGGCCTTATAAACTTTGTTGGAGTGGTCCTTGCTTTTCTAAAGTAGGGGCTTTTTCTTGGTTAACATTGAATAATAGAATCCTTACTAGTGATAGTCTAGTCAGACTTGGTATTGCTAATTCTTTCTCTTTTCCTTTTTGTTTAGAAGTTGAGGAAGATGTGAATCATTTATTGCTAAATTGTCAATTCTCTTCAAAATTTTGGTACTAGTTACTTTCAAAGCTATGTTGGCAAGGTCCCCTCCCTCATTCTCTCCTTCAAGTTTTTCAAAGCTGACCAATTTTGTTTATGGACTCTACATTCTCTATTTTGTGGTTGGTTTCACCGAGTATTTTGATCTGGATTTTGTGGTTAGAAAGCAATAGTAGAGTTTTTAGAAAAGTTGAAAACTCTGTAGATACAAGTATTATCAAAATTGAGAAAATGATTTCGAAGGTAGTCTCAGTATCTCTTCTCTTTAGAAAGTCCAGTTCTCTAGTTTTTTCTTCTTGGGATGATTTAATGTTAAAAAATTGGAAGTATTTACTTTTGCCTAATTCCATTTGTTTTGGCAATGGTAGTAAGATAGATAGAAGCACCATTATTTAGATCCCTTTGCCTGTTTCTTATGTAAAATTGAATTTTGATGGTGTGAGTAGGGGTAATCCTGGTGCCTCTAGTGCTGGTTGTGTCTTAAGAAATCATAAGGGATCAATTATTAGAGATTTGTTAGTAAAGCTTAGTGTTTGTTCTAACAATGAGGTAGAGGCCTTGGCACTTATAGCAGGTCTTAATCTTGCATTGAAATGTGAAATTTCTAATATTATTGTGGAAGGGGATTCCTTAAATATTATAAGGGCCTTTAGTCTCAAATCATTGCCAAATTGGAAAATTGATTACATCTTACAGTATGGGAGGAAGTTGCTTGACTATTTTCAATCTTTCAAAATAGTTCATACTTATATAGAAGGCAATATGTTAGCAGATTTTCTAGCTAACCATGCTTTTTGTCTAAATCATCCTAATAAGGAATGGGATTCTAATTCCCTTTTGTTTCTCCCTGGAATTAGTTGCATTCTAGCTAAGGAAGGCTTAAGTTAGATATTTTTTGTGTAAAGTGTAAAGTGATAAGTTGAAAGCTAATTTTAATCAAGTGATATGTTCTAGCACCTAAATTTAGAACTACTATCCTGTGGTTTCTATCTACTCATTTTGGCATGATTTCTAGTTGTTTTTAAGTTTTAAATGCCTTCTACTAGCTGACGTCATCTCTCAGGTTAAGGACGGCTTCATCCTCTGTGAAGTACTCTTGCACTTATTTCTGTATGCAAGGTGGCATATTTCACATAACGGTATATCTTTTCAAGAATGATAACATTCATTTAATCTCGAGGGTCATCTCCTTTATATTCCCCTCTTTGGCACAATATTTTCTATCTTTTTGAAAGCTTTGTATTTTTGTTGTAGCTTCCTAACCTAGTTTTTTCAGGATTTAAGAGTTGTAGTTTTTTAAGCATGGGCTTGGTTCAAAGAAATAGAAGAATTTTAATGCCAATCCAGAATTGGGAACGGACTTCCTTAGGTCTCCTCAACCTGAATTCCTTGCTGGAAGTGTTTAAGATTTATAAAGACTCTATTGAAAGAGCCATCATTCATGTTTGTGGTCTACAAGTTTTACATTTTCCTAGATCCATCTATCTATCCCAAGCAGTTTCGCATTTTATTTCAAATCCTATGGATTTAATGCAAACTATTGATTTAGTAAGGAATCTGGGCTTTCTGTTTGTTCAAGATACTCATTTTCCTATGGATAAATTCAATGAGGTTATAAAGGATTATGATTTGTATATGGGTTCTACACTTGTGGGTGGTTTGTTTGATCGTAGGGAACTCTTCCACCGACCTACACTTCATTGTCTTTTCAATGCTATGCTGCACGACCTCCAAAATAATTATGTTGTGTCTTTCCGTAATTACATCCAATGTCATAGAAGAGAGCTGGGGCAAAAATTGGTAGAAGATGTCACAGAGGTTTTCAATGCCCTTTCTTTTATTCTACATTATAATCCCCCTCCACCTCCTCCTCAACCGGTAGAAGAAGAAGAAGTGAACCTTCAACAACATGGTTTCATTGTTGAAGGATTGTTAGCTGACAACTAAAAGTTTTTTCCTTTCTGGGTATTTTTGCATTTGATGTAATTAGGTTGTATCTTGTGAAAATCATGGGTCAACGTTTTGTTAAGAACATTGTAATAGCATTTTTTGACAAAGAGGTCAATAATGTAATATCCATGAACTAAATATGGTCAGACTCATTATTTGAGTCATTTTTTGTAATAGTTAGGTTGTTTTTAAGGCTACAACCAGAGGTTTTCTTTGCCTAATTCTTTCCTACCAGTATGCCTCATTGAATCAGGCTTTTTGTAATCTTTCTTATATATAATATAATATATTTTAGTAGCTTTGCCACTTTTTCTTTAAAAAAAAAAATTCAATGAGTTGTATACGTAATCTTTAAAAAAAGGTAATATTAAAATTTGTACGCAATTGAATGTAGTTTATGGACTACTATTTTTTAATATAAAATTAATTTAGTGAAAATTTGATATATTAATTTTACACTACTAAATTTTTAGAAAAAAATAAAAATAAAAAGTAGGTGTCATTTTTTCTAGCCTAAGTATGAGCCAATTTTTTTTAAAAAAAATTAGATATAAGTAAAGGACACATGAGTAGATGTGGATATTCTTGTGATATTTTTATAAATAACTTTTTTTATGAAATATTTAGTTTTACACTGTTAAAATTTTAATAAACAATTGTCCAACCAACCTTACATGGTAAAAAAAATATGAAATTAAGTTTTTAAAACCTATCACCAATGAAGCCTAGAGTGTGAGGCATCTTTCATATTTAAAAAAATATAAATGATCTAAAGGTTTTAAACATTGTTTAATGTGTATATCTATTAGGAATTTAGACATAGTGTATGTAGAAAATTAAGAACAATTACCTATTAAAATTATAAGCAGGAATTTATTATATTTTTAGAATATTGAAAGTTTCTTAGATATACCCTTTTCATTTTATCAAATTTGGAGAAAAAACTATCAACATTGAGGATAAAGTGAAGGAAACTCTATGAAGTCCTACCCACCCATGATTTACATGGAATATATAGGTTTACAATTCCTAAGACTAATTACTACGTAATCTCAAGGTAATTCTTAAAGGGAAACATCAAAAAGGAAATGGATATTGTCATTAGGGCAAAATCGAGGGCAGAAATCAAAACCAGCAAACATTCAAACCCTAACTAGCACCATGAAGTACAAACTCTAATGAAAATGCAAATAATAAACTCAAATGTAAACCAATCTTCTAACTAGACTTGCTTGACCTACATGGCTTTCTCAACCTCGCATAGGCATGCAAGATTTTGAAGGTTGATTATGGAGGAATGTTGGGTGCTCATTCCTGTAGCATAATAGTACTCAAAAGATAGCTATTGAAAATTGAAGAGCATGAGGCTATTTGAAAAATAGATCCCCAAATGGCTTGTGAGATGTTTGATTTATAGGAAAGGCTGACTAGGGTTTCCATTCTCTACAAGATAAGAGGGAATTTATAATTTGAGGATATGATGAGGTGTAAAATCAGATAAATTTGCCAAATTTATTTGATTTATTGAGATAAGGTATGTGGAAAGGAGTTTTTTCCATTAAGTGAGGGTGAATTTAAACAAATATTTATTTGTTTAAATTAAGATAATTCATGTGATATGTGTAGGATAAGTCTAATTTAAATAATGTTTTATTTAAATTAGTTGCGCATGTGGTAAAAGGTGAGGGAATAATTCAAATGTTTTATTTGAATTATTTGAGTCATGTGAAAGGGGGAATTAATTAAATAAATAAGATTTATTTAATTAATTAGAAAGGTGATTAAGTTGGATTATTAGTGGGATTATACAAGGACCTAGGGCAAAACGTTGTAAGATGTCTCACAAGCTGATGTCGCAAGACATGTACAAATTTAAGTGTCTACATTTTTCCCCTCTTTGAGATGATGTTGCGACCAAGTGACATCATTTCAAAGAAGATTAAGGAAACAAGATGAAGATGAAAAGATAGGGTGATGATGTCCCCTCGAGAGAATAGGCAGCTTGGACATGGGTAGACTTTCAAAATGAAAGGGATTGGTCCAAGGTGAAAGATAAAGGAATGGATAGAAGAAGGAATGATTCATTATGCTGCAATGAAGGTGAGAAACCATGATGTTTGATATAGCACCAGACGTTATGCACCAAGGTATAAGGACCAAGGTGATGATGTGTCTCATGCCCTAGCGTATTACAAACTTGTCTAGATACAAGATATGAATATTAGCTGGGAAAGATTCAAATTTGATACAAATGCAAGATGAAATGATAACACACACAAGTAAGCAAGAAATTAAATATACAAATGATTCAAAAACAAACAAGGCATTGCTATTGTCAAGATGTAAACTGATGATTAAGTGATCGATTGATGGATTGATTGATGATTTGATGATGTCTGGTTTCAGGAAATGATACATGTCGTATAAGACACCTAGTCTGGTTTCGACAATGCAACATTCTGTCTAAGACAATGATTGATCGATTGAGACTAGTGTTGTTGGCCATGCAATCAACACCAGATTTTGATTGATGATTGATTGGATTTGATTAATTGATTCCATTTACAACAAGGCTAGGATCAAGACCATTGATGTAATTGGATAATTTGAATTAATTGATTTGACTTTATTGGTATGGATTAATGCAGACTTGTATTTTAGTTTATTGCTTTGATTGATTGATTTTGGATGATTGGATTGGCTCGATGGACCCTAAGGGATTGACCTAATTCCTTGGGGGCTCATCATAGATGGCCTTGCCTACGTGAAATCTTAGAGGTGACGTAGTTCAACCATGTGAACTTGGGATGATTTGAAGAATGGATTTGAATGATATGATAATGTGATTGATTAGAACATCTGAATGGATTGATTGAGTGATTTGGTTCAAGAATTAAATTTTTTGAATAATTGCTTGAAGAATTGATTTGGTTGGAATGATGTGATGAATTGAATTGGTTTGAATAAATGGATTGATATGATGAGTTGATTTTATTGCTTGGATTTTTGTAGGATATTTGATTTTTTTGGATTTTTGGGAATATTTTAATTTTTTGGATTTTGAATGTTTTTTTATTTTTTTGGTTTTTTGAATGTTTTGAGATGGCATTAGATGACAATTTTGATAGCCTTTGTGCTAGATACCAATGACAAGGGGGAAACCAAGTCTAGGTGTAGGGATGAAGGATGTGATTGGATGAATGGATAAAAGGGTGGGTGATAGTGGAATGGATAGGATGCATGCGTAAGGGAGCAAGGATGTGATTTCAAAGGCTATGTAGCATAAGAATAACATGCCCCATTCTAGGTGGAAGGCTTAAGATTTGACATGACAAGGCTTATGGTGAAAGGATGATAGGATCATTTGGAAATGGATGAGGTATAACAAGAGATAACCAAAACATTTGTCAACATCAAGATCAAAAGGAGAAAGGGAGGATGGATAGATAAGAATGTGGGTATAATGACTAAGTATGACATAGAAATTGTATGATGGAAAATGATAGGGAGGAATGGATGAGACAATGTGCCCCCAAGTGAAAGTGACATAGATGATCAATCTACACATGATGCCTATTTGTCAGGTTTTCATCATGGTACTTATCCAAGGAATCACCAAGGGTGGTTTTCACCATTGGATGAAGGGATTTATCTTTTTCTTTTGGTTTTCTAATTTTTTTTATTTCTGAATGCGATAGGTGGATATGGACGAGAGGGACTCAAGTCTCTAATGCCATGAAGGTGATAGTCCCACTAGATATGGATGTTGTTGTATGGATTTATATTCTCATAGATTTTGTAAGGGATTGCATGAAAATGAGATGGAGTAAGTAGATAGTGGATTACCCACATAGACTTAGTATTCTTATGACTTTTGCTTTTGATGTGGGATTTACATATGGAATGGGATTTTTGAGAGGTGGATGCCTCATTTGACTTGCATTTTTGTTTAGGTACCCATACCATTTTAGTTTTTGACTTTGCTTTTGGAGGTATGGGCTTGGATAGATTTTTAGGTGGATTTTGCTTTAACTTTTTGAATTGATGTTTTTTTAGGTGGATTTTGCTTTAACTTTTTGAATTGATGTCCTAAGGCATTAAGACCCTTAGGATTTTTGGCTTTATAGAAGGATGCATCCAAATGTTTGTTTTTGAATCCCATGGGGTGGATGGAATGAGTGGAAGATTTATGTTTAGACAATGTGCGTGTTTGTTGGTCATGATTAGGAATGTAAGGGTATTTATGGATGATAAGAATTGTAGGTGTTGGAAGAAATGGTGGTAAAGTGGATGGAGGGATACTAGGAGTCAGAAGAAGTGGAGGCAAAGTGGATGGTGGAAGATTTATGGTCACATGCTTTTGACATTTGTAGGATGATGGAGGTGGAATGATGACATACATTTTAAGAATATTCTAGGACTTATGGTGGAAAGTGGTGGTTTTAAGATGCATGGAGGAACTACCATCTTTAGATTGTTTACCTTGGGGTGTATATCCAAGGCCATATGAGTGTGGGGTGACATGGACATGTATGGGCTCCAAAATACCTTGTTCATGAAGGCTTAAGCCTTTACCTTGGTAGTTCATATTTTGGAGTATGCGATGGATAATGGGATTATGTGTGTTTTGGACACTAGACTTGAGCTCATTATTAGATGGAGAAGGTGAGGTTATGGAGGACAAAGGTTGTTGTCCTAAGGAAGAACACTCATGAATGAAGGTGGATAGACCAAGTGGATATGATGGATTTGCAAAGGGGTTGATGGAGGATGACGAAGGATCATTAGGATCTTGATTTTGCTCAATAGGATCCTGGTTATTTGGTTTATCTTCTATGTGTACTTGGGAGGCACATGTCTCATCATGAAAAGTGGAAGTGGTTGGATCATGGATGGATGAGGTGACAAGCTCTTGACCATGGAATGCATAGAGTTGGCTAAGGGGATCATCATGGAATTCTTGATCATAGATGGGATCAAGTGTGTTATGAATAGGATCAATAAGAGGGATTTGATATTGATTTGAATGAGGAGGTAATGTTTCCTCATGCTTACGATTATGCTTCTAACATAGCTTTTGACTTTGGGTGGAAGAGGAAAGCTATAGGAGAGGTTTGGTATGTTCTAGATGGTCGATGACATAAGGGTGTGATGGGTCTTGACTTGGACATGTAGGCTCAATAGATTGGGGACCACATGATGGAATTAGAGGAATAAGCATGTCATTTTAAGGCTCATTGCTTGAATTAAGGACAAATGTTTGGCATGGAGATAAGTTGTTCCTAGCTAGTAGCCAATGGATCACATCCTTTGCAAGTGCATGTGCGGAAGGACAATGTAGTGGATGGATAGTGAGGGTAGATGATGTGGAATTGTGATTAGCATTAGGAGTTGAAAGTTCCCATGGTGGACGGATAAGAGGGATGGATGGTGTTGGCTTAGGGTTTGGATTTTGACTAGGTGGAGTGTCAAAGTGATTGAATGGATTGGTGGATATAGACAACCCATTAGGCTTGATTTTGTAATGTTTGATTCTAGGATGTGGGGTTGATGTAGGATTACAGTGTGGTGGTAGAATTTACTTATAGGATGGATGAGGTAGAATTATGTTCCCCTCATCAAATGTGGCATGAGAATTTAAAGGCACTTTGTCTTTTTTCCAAGGTGCACTTGGATAGGTTTGTGAAGAGGCTTGGGGTGTTGGAACCATGTTCTCTAGGATTGTCATGGAATGACACATGTCTTCATATCATTGTATGTCATCCTGTGTGATTAGGACCATGTTTACGAGTTCTTGATTAGGATGAATGAGATGTGATTAGGATAATTATTAGGGTGAATTGGATTGGATGATTAGGGTTTTGATTATGAATAAAGGTGGCTTGGAATGGAAGTGTTGGTGAGAAAGTTTAGAATATGTGTGTATGAGGGATGACTAGGAGGATCTACACCCTTTCTCTTCTTTTTGCAACCATTTCTTTACCATACATGACTTGTCAGTTTTTGGATGCTATGGGGATGTCGATGCAAGGTGATGAGGCCCAGACTATGATAGAGGCTAATGGATATTAGTCTTCAAAAAGTCTAGCTCCAAGAGGGTACTCTCATCTACTAATGACCTTGTCAAAGTATAAATTGGATTTATCGAGACCTTGAGGTGTGGGAGAAATGATTGATTAAAGTGAACCCATGAGTTTCATAATTCACTTGGAAGGATGGACTTAAACTATCCTTGGAGTATTAAACCCAAGTTGTGATTGATTTGAAAAAGATATCAAGGTCTCTTGGTCTAGATGTGTACTTGTGATACAGTCAAGCTTCAACATTTTTTGCCTATGTTTCAACCTTAGGAAGACTATTTTTGGGAACCTCTATAAATGTCAAGGGTTGAATGAAATTGAATATGTAGTGGAATGAAATTGAATATGTAGTGGGTGAAAGGAACCAGCGGGTCTATAATGTTTTGACATGGTTGCAATCAGATGTAATAGGGAGAGTAGACACTCAGAGGCTTCCCTACAGTTGTGGTGTATTGTGATTGGGAATGATTAGGATAAAATTGATTGTATTGGAATGAGTGGTTAGGATATGATTAGGATGTGATCAATTGGATTAGAATGAAGATGATGATGTGTAGTGATGAGGTTAGATGACTTTGGATTGATTGGGATGAAGTTGTTTGGATTATGAATGAGGATGATTAGGGTATGATTAGGATGCTTAAGATGATCGTGATTAGATGAAATAGGTGATTAGGGTTTGATAAGGATGACTTGGATATGATTAGGAGAATGATTAGGAATGATAAATAGGATATGATTAGGTATGATGGATAGGATACAATTAGGATGAGGTGAAATGATTAGGGAGGATGAATAGGATATGATTATGATGAGGTGGAATGATTGGGAATGATGAATAGGATATGATTGGGATGTGGTTGAATGATGAACATATGATAAGAATGTGATTAGGATAGGACAAGTAGGATGATTAAGATGTGGATGATTGGAAGGTGTGATTAGGCAAGGTGATTAAGGTATGATTAGATTATGATTAGGATATGATGTGGAATGACAAGATTGGATGACTTGGACCAATTAGGATGAAAATGGATTAGGATATGTGGAATGATTATGATGTAGCCAACAACATACACTCAATAAAATTTTGCCATTAATCATGTGTGAGAGCCAAAGATTTGGAAAACTGGAAAAAAAAACCTTCTATTCACCAACTCTACTACTACAATGAGAGAAAACTCTCTTATATCCAAGAAAAACCAAAAAAATCAAAAAATTACCTTTTTTGGCAGATTTTGACAATTGTCAGATTTTGCCATTTTAGGTAATTTTACATTCATATCTTGAGAATCTAGTTTTTTCACAAAAAATTTCTAAAGCTAAGGTAGGACGAAAATCCAACTAACATTGTAAATTTGAAACATGAGTTTCGAGTTATTAAAAAAAGGAACTTTTAAAAAACTAGGATAAAACACTAAATTTCCATTTTGAGGGCCAAGATGAAAGTTTCAAGCCCTGAAAAAGTGCCAAGATGAGGTACTAGGGTGAGTTGGGAAACCACATGCCACCTCATAATGCATCCACCTATAAAATTTCATAGAAAAACCACATCTGAGTCAAAAGTTATGACCTTCAGAAGTCCCTACATCATTCTCCTTTGGTTGAAATGAACATAACTCCTACAAGTGAGTGTCTTTGAACTGTTGCCATTTGACTAGATCTAACCTCTATATTTCCCACTCTTTAATCCATGTGCTATCTGTTGGTGGCAATCCTTCCCACTGTACTAAATACTTGTTGTAATGCCCTTGCTGAGTGTAGGTAGTTTTCTTATCAAGAACCTGTGCAATCTTTTCCTTCTTATGGGGAATGTGGTGGTGACATGCCACTTCTAGTTGACTATCTTCAACATTATCCTCACCATGGAATGCATATAAATCAAAAATATTAAACACAGGAGAAATATTGAGACCATCTGGTAAACTGACCTCATATGCATTATCATTGATCTTCTTTGTAATTTCGCAAGGACCAATTTTCTTGTACTTAAACTTGTGGTATGTTCCAGTAGGAAACTACTCTTTTCTCAAATATATCATCACTAAGTCAAATTCATTTAATGTCTGATGTCTCCTAGTAATATCCACTATATTCTTGTACCTCTCATTACTGTCCTGCAACTTCTGTCTCACATCTTTCTGCAACTGTTGAAGGTGTTCTATAAATGCTTCCCTATCATCACTGACCCTATCTTTCATTGGTAGTTGTACCAAATCTAGAACACCCTGAGGATTCCTGCCATACATAATCTAGAAAGGGGACTTTCCCATTGATCTATTAATAGAACTATTATAGGCAAATTCAGCCTAGGGTAATGCCACATCCCATTGTTTTGCATTTTCTCCAACAACACACCTCAACAAATTTCCTAGACTCCAATTGACTACCTCTGTTTGTCCATCCATTTGAGGATGATAAGCACTACTAAACTGTAACTTAGTCCCCATCTTCTTCCATAAATTCCTCTAGAAATTAATAAGGAATTTGGTATCCCTATCAAAGGTAATAGTCTTTGGAATACCATGTAGTCGAACAACTTTTAGAAAAAAAACTCTACTACCCTCGTTGCATCATTAGTTTTCTTATAGGCGATAAAATGAACCATCTTGGAGAACCTATCAGTAACTACAAAAATGGAGTCATTACCTCATTGAGTATGTGGAAGTCCCAACACAAAGTCCATACTCAAATCTGTCCATGGTGTAGTTGGTACTGGTAATGGCATATACAACCTTGTATTCTGTGAATGTCCCTTAGCCACTTCGTAGATTCTACACCTTTTTACATACTTAGTTATATCCCTTTTCATCTTTGGCCAGTAATATTTATCTTCTATCAAGGCTATTGTCTTGTCCTTGCCAAAATGTCTAGCCAACCCACTACTATGAAATTCTCTGATAATGTTTTCCCTCATAGAGCTAGCTGGTATGCATAGTTGTTTTCCTTTAAATAGATACCCATCTTGCATAAAATATTCACCCCTAAAGTGATCCAAGTTACTAGATACTGGTGCCTTCAATTATTCCACAATCTCCCAAAAATCATCATCAGACTCATACAAACTTTTGATGGCATCAAAACCAATCACCTCAGTTTCCATTGTGGTCAAAAGTGCAGCACACCTACTTAACACATCTACAACCTAATTTTGTTTTCCAGACTTATGCTTCAACACAAAACTGTAACCCTAAAAGAAAGAGACCCACTTGGCATGCCTACTATTCAACTTTTTCTGTGTGTTCAAGTATCTCAGTGAAATATGATATGTAAACAATACAAACTCCTGGAGAACTAGATAATGTCTCCAATGCCTCAATGCTTGAACAATTACATAAAATTCTAAATCATAAGTAGAATAATTCTTTCTCACTTCATTCATCTTTTCACTAAAGAAAGCTATAGGTTTTCCATCTTGACTAATCATAGCACCTATTCCCACATGGGAGGCATCACATTCTACTTCAAATACCTTATCAAAATTTGGCAATGCAAGTATAGGTGCTTCTATTACCTTTTGCTTCAAGTACTTAAAGCTCTCCTCAGTATCCTTGGTCCATACAAACTCCCTTCCTTTGGTGCAATCTATTTCATGAGTTACAATACTACTAAAATTTCAAATGAACTTTTGATAGAAAGTGGCCAAGCCATGAAAACTTTTTACCTCTGTGATGCTGCTTGGACTAGGCCATTCTAGAATTGCCCTGACCTTTTCTGGATCCATTCTAACACCATCTTTAGAAATGACAAAGCCTAAGAAAACCAAACTATTCTACATGAACCTACACTTCTTCAAATTGGCATAGAGCTTCTCCTTCCTCAACACACCAAAGATGATCCTCAAGTGTTGTAGGTGCTCTTCTTTGTTGTTACTAAATACCAAAATATCATCAAAATAAAATACCACAAACTTACCAATGTAAGGTCATAGTATAGTGTTCATCATTCTCATAAATGTGCTAGGTGCATTTGATAACCCAAATGGCATAACCATCCACTCATATAATCTGTCTCTAGTCTTAAAGGTTGTCTTCCACTCATCCCCTTCTCGGATCTAGATTTGGTGGTAGCCACTTCGTAGGTCGATCTTGGTGAAATATTTGGCCCCTGCAAGGACATCCATCATGTCCTCCATACAAGGTATAGGAAACTGATACTTGATGGTAATCTTATTAATTGCTTTGCTATCATGCACATCCTCCATGTTCCATATTTTTTTGGGGTCAACAATACAGGTACAACACATGGGCTTATGCTCTCTCTCACCACACCTTTACTTATGAGTTCTATTACTTGCTTATTCAACTCTACATGTTGTGTTGGATTCATCCTATAAGCTTCTTGGTTGGGTAGAGTTGCTTCTGGAATCAAATCAATATCATGTTGAATATATCTCTTTGGTGGTAGACCATTAGGCAAAACATCAACAAATTATTTCAATAGCTCTGCTACTTCTAGGGGAACTAAAATGTCTTCCTCTTCACCTTTTTTCAATACTAATGAATAGAAACACCCTGTCACCTTCATTTCTTTAACAATATCTCTTTCAGAAAACATGGTCTCACCTTTTCCTTCATCCTTGAGAGGCAGTAAAATCACCTTAGAGCCATCTTTCCAGAAGGTGTATGTGTTTTTCTCTCCATCATGCATAACTTTTCTATCATACTACCATGGTCTTCCCAATAACACATGATAGGCATCCATTGGGACATCATCACACCATATCTCATCTTGATAGATCCTCCCTATGCTAAACTTAATTAGACATCTTTTATCAACAGTGACTTCATTTCCCTTTTTAAACCATGCAATGTGGTACGGATGAGGATGTTTTTCACAGTGTAAATTCAATTTTTCTACCATTTCTTTAGAAACCATATTTTCACAACTACCTCCATCAACAATAACTTGACATACCTTGCCACCATAAGTGCATCTAGTTCTAAAGATATTGGTTCGAATCCATAAACCATCAGAGCTTTTGGCTTGTGTTTTTTCCTTCTTTGGAATCACCATTGCTCTTCTCATCATGAGACTTTCTCCCACACCTAGTGGAACCTCTAGTTCCATTCCTTCCACTTCATGTTGTGTTTGAATCAGGTTCACCCTAGGTTGTCCTCCTTGATTTCTTTCTTGCATGTTATAATTTGAGCATTCAAATGCCCTATTATGACCTTCTTCTCCACATATGAAACAAGTGAAAGGCCTTCTGTAGTTTTCCCATCCTCTACCGCTACCATAAGCTCTACCTCTATGAAATCCGCTTCTTCATTCTTGATTCAAAGGATCTTGTTGAGTGTCTACTTGTTTTTCCAATCCATGGGATGACTCTCCCTTACCATAATTCAAACCTCCTCAAAATGGGGTTAATGTACCCCTTCTTCCGCCTCTATTCCTTTGATGGTACTGTCTGTTTTGTTTTTCTTTAGCCTTTAGAGCCAATTGGTAAGCCTCTTCCATGTTGTTGAGTCAATACATGCTCAATTCATCTTGAATAGAGAATTTCAGGCCATTCACATATATAGTAGCCATCTATTCATCAGTTTCTTGATGCTCTATACGTATAGACAACATATAAAACTCATTTGTATAATCTTGCACAGAAGAGGTTCTGCTTTAAATTTTGAAACCTACAAAAAAGGGTTTGTGCATAATCTATGGGAAAAATAATTTCTCTCAACTTCTTCTCCATTTTATTCCATGTGCTAATCTTATCCTTGCATTTCCTTTTTTGTTCCTTTTGAAGATGATCTCACCAAATCATTGCATGACCCTTTAATTTGGTGCATGCGAGTTTCACCTTCTTTTCCTCTGTCATGGATTTCCATTCAAACAAATTTCTCATGTCATCCAACCAATCTATCAACTCCTCTGGTTTAAGACTACCTGCATAATCTAAAACATCTACCTTGACCCCTTCATTTTTTCCTTCTAAGGCCCTCAGTATCCTCTCTTCAAAACTCATGCCTTCTAATTCTTCTTCTTCATGTTATGTATCTTGATCTACACCTCCTTGACATATCTCTTCATTAGATTCATCTCCTCCTCTACCCAGTCTTTGGTTTTCCATCCATGTTCTAAGTTCTGCAATTTACCTTTGCAGATTTTGCATTTCTATATGCATCTGGGCAAGACTGCTTCTTCCCCTTCCTCTCCTAGCCATCTTCCTACTCTGATACCAAATGATGTAGCCAACAACATACACTCAATAAACTTGTGCCATTAATCATGTGTTAGAGACAAATATTTGGAAAACTAGAAGAAAAAAACTTCTATTCACCAACTCTGTTGCTACAATGAGAGAAAACTCTCTTATATCCAAGAAAAACAAAAAAATTTAAAAATTACCTTTTTTGGCAGATTTTGCCATTTTAGGTAATTTTACATTCATATCTTGAGAATCCAATTTTTTGCAAAAACTTCCTAAATCTAAGGTAGGACAAAAAGCCAACTAACATCCTAAATTCGAAACATGAGTTTCAAGTTATTAAAAAAAGCAACTTTTAAAAAACTAGGAAAAAACACTAAATTGCCATTTTGAGGGCCAAGATGAAAGTTTCAAGCCCTGAAAAAGTACCAAGATGAGGTACAACTGACTAGGGTGGGTTGGGAAACCACATGCCACCTCATAATGCATCCACCTATAACATTTCATAGAAAACCCACATCTAAGTCAAAAGTTATGACCTCCGAAAGTCCCTGCATCAAATTAGGAATGATGTTTAGGTGTTGGTTTGACTTGGAATGGTGTTGATTGGATTAGAAAGAGGATGAGGTAGATTGATGATAATGTAATTAGGATGTGATTAGGATAGTACAACTAGGATGATTAGGATATGGATTATGTGAATGATAAGGTAGATGTGATTAGGAAAGGTGATTAGGATATGATGACCTTGAATGAATGAATGGATTTAAATGTTTAGGGTGATGACTTAGAGAAAGCACACACATCAATCATGAAAGAAACTTGGAAACCAGATTGGTTGTTTTTAGTGACTCTTGACAAGTTTGAAAACACTTGTAAACATGCACGATCCTAGGCTGACAAAGACAATATTTGCTGGATTCCCACTTGGATTGCTCCAACCATACTTATTCAGAGTGGGTAGCTTAGAAGTTTGGTGCCAGTGGCTCCCCCTTACACGGCACTCACTTCTCAGGCACACCAAACTTAGAGTTCCCAGAGATCAGAAGATCTTAGGAAACTTGCTATCTCTACTTTGAAATGTGAGAATGTGGGACAACTTCAGAGGTCCAACCTCCTTCTTGAACAAATAGAAGGATTTTGGCTACAACAAAATTAGTTCTTAGTAAGGGCATTCGTTCATGTGGCCATACATGTGGTGATTCACTCTGATTAGGAGGCCTCCCAAGCTACAAAGTTTATGCTCTATAGTTTTTTATGCACCACAAAGGTATAGAGGAAGACATTTGTCAGTATGACACATACACACCTATTTCTTATGACTTTCATCACAAATACATTTTTTATATAGCTGTTCAAAAGATCTCAGATTTAGCTTGTTACCGCTTGGGTCATTCCCACCTTTCAAATTGAGGTGGTAGGCCCTCTAAAGGTTTACAAAAGCAACACAAGTAAATGTTTTTGATCTACAAGTTCATACTAGGATGTGAGAAGAGTGCATACATATTTACTTGGTCACACTAGAACATATTCATTGACCTTAGAAATTAAATGTGTGGTGTGATTATGAAAATGTTGAGAGATGATTTTGATTCCCCAGGTCATATAACATGTGAGGGAAGAGCATACACACCTTAAAACACCAACATAATCACCAAACAAAGTAAAAACTGATTCTTTTTAAGCCCCAAGAATGTGTGAAAATAGTAAGTTATGTTCATTTTAGTGCACCAAATTGAAGTGTTCCTATGATAACCAAGCACACACACATGAAAATGAAAGGAACCCTGCATCAAATGTATTAATAGTTTTAGTCAAAAGTCTTCTCCCAGTGAATGCAACAAGCTGAAAATAATATATTAGTAGCATAAAACCTCCTATGAAAGTGTGAAAAAGCAAGAAACATCAAGTAAACACCCCCTTTTCAAGCCACCAAATTAAAAATCCATGAAACTAAATCTGGAAAAAATATGAGAAAATTGATTAGCTATAGCAAAATAACTAGCAGCACTAGATTGTTTAGGAAATTTTAAGTAGTTTTTAAAAAATTCGTGAAAAAGGGATCAAATTTGCATAAGTTATAAGCATTTAAAGTTTATAATGAGTGTTGAATTTGAATAGAAAAAAGTCTAATAGAATAGTACCATTACCTGACAAAACCTATACCATTGCAAAGTTCATTGTGTCAGCTTTCCCATGATCCCTTGTTTAGTAAATTCTGACGTCGTATACCCCAATTATGATAAAAAGAAAAAAACTACCTCCTATAGGGTATGTGGAGGCAAAGGGGTACAGGCTAACTGTTTGCACCTAACTGCTAACCACTTAGACAAAGCAGTCACATGCACTACTAAACCTGGAGGTTTTGGTTTACACTGGCGGTTTAGGCTAAGTGGGCCCTTGGTCGCCCATATGACCGAGGGCCAAGAGTGGAGAAAAAATAAAAATAAAAAGCAAATAAATGGGGGATTACATGCCACCCCGTGGTCACCAAAGCAACCGCCACCCACCGTCAAACCCCTGAATGCCTGACAGTTAGGTCAACTGAAGACCAGTGACCAAGTTTGAGTGCATAAAACAAAAGACCCAAAGGTCTGTGACCAAGTCTGAATGCCTATGTGCTTGGCCAGTCTAAGGATGATGGGAGACTCCATGGGAGTTGGTCAATAGTGGAGGCTGGTGGCAGTAAGGAAGTCACCATCACTTTTGGAGGGGACCAATAGACAACACTGCTCGGGCAAAGGAATGAGGTCTGGTCACCAGTAAGAAAGTAGGGTTTAACCACCAGCAAAGTAGTGGGATAGTTAACAGGAGGTTGCGACATGCTCACAAGGGGAGGCGACATAATAGTGGAAAACTTAGGTTTTGTTAATGAGCAACGATGGTTTAGAAGTCTACAACGACGGAATAGAAGTTAAGGTCGATGACCTTAGAGATGGCAGGTATTAGGGTTTAATGAGTGGCAGTGACTACTTTAGAGGAGGTGGTGACCATGTTATTAGTAGTGGCAACTAGGGAACATCTGCCAAACAAAAACAAGAGACTAGGGTTTCAAAGTCTACAAGCAAACCTAAAACCTACCTCACAAAACCCACCAATGATTTCTTGCACATCCACAACATAAAATTAGAGTTGCAAACAGGAGGGTATGCGGGTCCGTACGGTAATGAATCTGTATAGTATGGATTTGCATACATAAAAAAAAATTCAAAAAATTACAAAAACTTTCCAAGAGCAAAAAATGACAAACTTTATTTATTTCCTAGGGTTTTCACATTTTTCAGACTCAATGGCGATGTCCGTTTGAGCTCCGAAGGCCACCTACAAAAGTTGATTACAAGAACTCAACCAAAAACATTATATTTTTGCATGTTCACATCGGATTCACCATTTGTCATTAGGGAAAAATCTAGGGTAGAAATCAAAACTAGAAAACATTCAAATCCTAACTAGCACCATGAAATACAAACTAGAATGAAAATGCAAATAATAAACTCAAATGCAAACCAATCTTCAAACTAGACTTGATTGACCTCCATGGTTCTTTTCAACCTCGCATAGGCATGCAAGATTTTGAAGGTTGATTATGGAGGAATGTTGGGTGCTCATTCCTGCAACATAATAGTACTCAAAAGATAGATATTTAAAATTGAAGAGTGTGAGGCTATTCAAAAACTAGATCCCCAAATGGATTGTGAGAGGTTTGATTTATAGGAAAGGCTGACTAGGGTTTCCATCCTCTACAAGATAAGAGGGAATTTATAATTTGAGGATATGATGAGGTGTAAAATTAGATAAAATTGCCCAATTTATTTGATTTATTGAGATAAGGTATGTGGAAATGAGCTTTTTCCATTAAGTGAGGGTGAATTTAAACAAATATTTATTTGTTTAAATTAAGATAATTCATGTGACATGTGTAGGATAAGTCTAATTTAAATAATGTTATATTTAAATTAGTTGTGCATGTGGTAAAAGGTGAGGGAATAATTCAAATGTTTTATTTCAATTATTGGAGTCATGTGAAAGGGGGAATTAATTAAATAAATAATATTTATTTAATTAATTGGAAAGGTGATTAAGTTGGATTATAAGTGGGATTATGCAAGGACCTTGGGCAAAACATTGTAAGATGTCTCACAAGGTGATGTCACAAGACATGTACAAATTTAAGTGTCTACAGATATTAATTATGGAAAAACAAATTATCTATTTTCGATAAAGTAATATTGCTTTCCTTTCACTTACAAGACTTGTTGATTACATATTTTTTAGAGGTCTTTAGGTTTTTTCATAGTGGGAGAGTACATGTGATGCTTAGGGACAAATATTTGAGGTGTTAGTATACATAGGTGTGGCTTGTTGAAACCTAATGTGTTTTAATATTTCTCTTTAAGTGCCCTATGTAGACCTCTTGGATCATCCTCCATAGTTTGTGGAGCAAAAAGTTAAGAGGATTTTCTTGCTCCTATCAATTGGCCTCTAATTGCAATAGTCTAATCATTTTTTCTACATCATTATATGCATTGACACAAATTCATAGGTATAGGTACTATAGGACTATAGTTTGAGTGTCAAAAAGTGGAATTAATTCCAAGGATTTAAATCTTTGTTTTGTTAATGTATCATTTGAGTGGTCAGACTTTATTCGTTAAGTAGAACTAACTTATTTCTTTTTTTAAGGATCTATTTATTTAGTCAAGTTTTTTGTTAATATTTAAGGTGGCAAATCTAAAATTTTCATATTTACCATCTTCTTATATTGTGAGATTTACACTTATATAAAATCTTGGGTTTCCAACATGTCAATGTTCCTTTGATCACTAGAAGGTATAAAAAATTAGACTATAATGGTGTTCTTAACTAATCCTATACCCAATGAGATTTAGAAGGAAATACCAAAGATCTATGGGAAGAGTATTGATTCTATAAGTAAGAATCTTTCAATCCTTCATCACCTTAATAGATGACTATGAGTTGAATCATGAGGATGTGGTGCTAAAGTTGTTTGATCAAATTATATTATGTAGTCATTGGTGGAGGATCTAATCAAGGATTGTCCAACCATGCAAAAAATTCAAATAGATTATATGAATAGAAAAAAATAAATGATTAACACCATAAATTATATTAATTCCATAGATTTGAATGATTACAATTTTCCACAATGGGATTCCTACATGCTAGACCATAGGTATTTAATTACTACCATGAAATTATACTACATAGATAAAACATATTGCATTCCTACATGGCACACCAACAACATTCTCATTGTCATTATTATACTCTGGTCTCTCATCCTCATGCTTGCACTTTTTGTCTCATAATGCATTCCCTCACTCTCCTAACTTCTTCTTTGATGTCTTCAATTAAACACAAGCCATGTTTACATAGAAATCCCAAACCTCAAAGATGTTTTGCTTTGGCTACAAGGTTGTGCAAAGCTCTAGGCCAAATAATATTTTGGGTTGACCAACATTAATAAGTTCTAAATAGATGTGGTGATAATAGAATGGGGTATCTAAGAATGAGGTTCTCATGTACATCCTCCTAGGTCTAATGAATCTTTAGATGTATATCATTCTTGGCACAAACTATTAATAACTTAGTGCAAGTTGGAAAATTTACATTTGTACAAGTCTGTCAACCTGATAGATGTTAATGAACAAAATTATGCCCTTTTGGTGGTCTAGTTCCTCTAAAATATGGATACAACACCTATTCATCATTGTAAAACATACTCCCAAAACCACAAAACCAAATCTCAACTTGTGGTGAAATGTGGTGGCTTATTTTCTAATTGTCTGACAATTGAAAAATAGAAAACAAATTACAAACTAAAATCCAATATTTTTGGTTGATTCAAGATTGCTTCTACACCTCGAGATGCTCCTACATTAGACACCTAGAATTATTAAATAAATGAGTCCCTCATTTTCTAGGATAATCTACCACTACCTAGGAATTCCATCCTGTAGCTTCTTTGACCTACTGTTTCCATCTCATTAGGTATACCTCAGGTGATGCATCATGTGTGCTTCCTTCCTCTCCATTCTTCATCATCTAATCAAGCCTCCTCTTTAGTTGTTACACTACTCAATTCCACTAATCATATTTTGTGCCACATCCTCCTAGATTACCTTTATTCACAAACCTCTTACATTTTATACCTTCATCAACTGGTTTCCTACATCCATCATTCACCTTCTCTGGTCAATTTTCTATTTCTACATTTTCCTCTATACTACTTCTTTCTCTATATTCTACTACCACATTTTTGTATAGCTCCTCTCCCTATCCTCAACCTATCCTATTCTCTGAATGACATCACTTTTATAACATTTTCTCTCATATTACATGTTTTATGTTATCTCCTATATATTTGTGGTGTTGTATATTCCCAGGATCAATGCATAGCATTCATCCCCAATGCAAATTTAAACACTATTACAAAACTACTCTTCATTTGCATTCAGTAGAATCAACTTGTGTCTCTTCCCATCCTTCCATATGTATTGTTTATGTATTAGAACTCCATGATCAAATTTATAAACTCTTCCAAATAACATATGACATATATCCATTGGTGCAATTACTCACAACACCTCATCATAGTACACTCCTATCTTTAATCTCACCAAACATTTTCCTCCTACATTGCATCTAATCCTGAACAAACTCTTTCTCTATGGTAGTTTTTTTTTCTTGTTGCACATCAATTTTCTCCTCAAGACAAGTGATTCTCCATGTTATAATTCCCTCTCTAAGCTAGGTGTCCTTTCATCAACAAATGCAGTCCTTGCTATACCTTCTTCTCTCTTTTCTTGGCACTCAAAATTTATATGCCCTTCTTCACCATAGTTGAAACATGATTCTATAAATATATTCTCTCATTCCTACCATATCCTCCTCTACCCTATTGATTTTCATCTATGTGGTTTACATCATTGCCTTCCTCAACTTTTTAGTTGTATTACCATCATCTATACCTTTGTGATAGGTATTCTTATCATCTCTCTGGTGACTACAGTAAGAATCACCATCTTCCCTATATTTATGGTGGGTATTCCAACTTCCTTCATCATTACAATATAGCCTACACCTCCCTTGACCCCTTGGGTATTCTAATGTATTGCCACATCTCATCCTACCACTTTGGAATCTCTCTTCTTTTTCTTTTTCTCAATTCTACCTCTTTTCTATACTCCAATTCAATTTCCTCTATGTAGTGAGGACTAGCCAGTAAACCTCTTCCATGGTTTGAATATTCCACATGTACAACTCTTATAATAAATATTCCCTCAAGAGATTGATGTACTTTACTACTTTCTTAGCTCCTTCCTCATGATGTCTAGATTTCATTGTCAACCTATAGTACTCCTTGGTATATTCTTTCATAGTCATGTTTTGAGTTATCATAAATTATGCAATTCCTTCAATAGCACTAGCTAATAAATTATATTAATGAATATGGACTTTAGATTCTCTACCATCTTATCCCATTTTCTAATGTCAGATTTACCTTTCCTATTCCTCTCTAGTTGAACCTCCTTCCAAGAAATGGAAACATGGCCTTTCAACTCAGTCTTATAAAATTTTACTCTATCTACATGAACAATATCCTCATACACAAAGTGACCTTATCAATTAGTTATCCAATCTATTAACTCTTCAAAGTTTAAATTACTAGAATAATTAAGAATGTCTAATCTAGTCCTCTTACCACTACCAAATATGGCTCTCAACATCCTTTCTTCCTTGTCTCCTTTTCTTTCACCCTACCCAACATAGTTTACTTCTTGTTCTCTATCACTCTCCTCAACCCTATGATTAGTGTTTCTTCTATTGTCTTGTTGAAAATCATCCATTCATTTCTACATAGATTTCATAATCTCATACATCTCCTCCATTCTCCTAGCAACATTGACAATACCATGCCCCCTCTTTAGCAACATCTTGAATTTGATGTAAGCTACCTTCGATCAATAATCTATCCATAGTCACATTATAAAATGTCTCAAATTGATTCTCTAATTACAAGCTTCCCATGGGATACCTTGGGTTTAAATAATCTATTTACAAACCCTTGTTATTGCCTCAAACTTGAAAAATTATTTACAAGACATTTGCAAGATTTGACCTTAGTTTAGAAAACACAAACTTCCTCCTTCACTTTGTTCAACCCTTGATATTTTGAACCTTACACTCTAATGCCACTAGATGCAGTCATAGGTGGATGATCCAATGGTCCAACCATGTAGTGAAATTCAAACATAAGACATACATAGCATAAACATAATGAATAACAACATAAACTATATTGATTCCACAAATTTGAATGATTAAAATTTTATGTAATGGGATTCCCAATGCTATTCTACAACCATTTAATTACTAACATAAAATTATAATACTCAAGTAAAACTTAAATTACATTACTACATGCCCCATCATCAACATCTTCATTCTTAGTATTATACTCCATTTCAAAATCTCATCGTCATGCTCCCACTCTTTTTCTTAGAAATCATTCACTCACTCTCCTATATTATTCCTTAATATATTTAATTGATCACAAGAAATAATTATATAGCAACCTCAATCCTCAAACTTGATCTCCATTGGTTACAAGGTAGTGCAAGTCTCTAGGCCACATGAAACATGTCGTTAAATAGTGTTAACAAGCTCTAAATCTATGCAATGATAATAGAATGGGGAATCTGTGTGTGGTGATCAAAAAATATCCTCCTAGGTCTAATGAATCTTCACATGTATTTCTTTTATGGTACAATCTCTTAATAACAATGTACACGTGGGAAAAGTTACAAGTGTTCAAGTATGTCAACCTGGTAGATGTTTATAGAACAAATTATACCCTTATGGTGATCCAATCCCTCTAAAGCATTGATATGGCACCTATTCATCACTATAAAACATACTCCCAAAAATGTAAAACTAGATCTCAACTAGCAAACAAATAACAAAATAAAAGAAAATGTTTTTGGTTGATGCAAGATTCCCTCTACAACAAGGGATGAATTTTAAGTAGCATTGATAGAATAATTTTTTGATAGAGTAAGTCTCAACATGTTAATCATTAAATTCACAAACATGCATAGATATCATAATGAATGTGTATGTACATTTTGTTGCAAGTATGAGGTAAACCAGTGTTGTCATTGATGTCAACATACTCATATTGCTTTGACAAGAAGGATTCAATGAGCAGTGTGCTGAGGATATTGAGAAAATTAGCCTCAGTCAGGAACAGTAAAGAACAGTGATGAGAAGAAGGCAAATGTACTGTATAGGATGCGAACCGGAGGATGCGGATTAAAGGGTTTATAGATGTGAGTCTTGAGATGCTTCAGTTAAGATTTCAGAGGTCCACATGAAGATCTGAAGGAGTTGTGGCTGTCGGTGTAGAACCGGTTCCGGCAAGTATTCAGAGGTGACAGAGGATCACAAAAAGGTCCGGTGAGGTCCGGAACTATATAATCCTAATCTGCGGATTGGAAGGAGTCTTTGGGATGTCCTTGTGATGTGCCATCTCGAGTTGTGTATAATTTGGAGGTCCGGAAGTACCTCCTGCATTATGACAGTGGCGACAGACAGTGTTCTTGAAGTTCCGGATAAGGAGGATAAGAGATTTCAGTAAGTAAAGGAAATGCGGACGTACTTGGTCATTCAGGCAGGCTTGTGAAGGTTCTTGGATCATGTTGAGGTTGTGTTGTTGGTCCGCATTGATAGTAGAGCCCGAAATTGAAGATATTCTTCTGGATGAAGTTCTTGCTCTGTTTAGCCGACTGGATGAGTTGTTCATCCTGCGAATGTTCTTGTGGTGGCCGACCGGATGTGTTATTCATCTTGCGGATACTCTTATGGTTGTTTGCCGACTTAGATGTTTGTTCCTAAGTTGATGTCTTGTATAAATAACGGTTTGTGAGTTCATTTCGAAGTGTGGATTGTGTGGATGAGTGTGGCATAGCGAAGAGAAGTGCGAAAGGCAAAGCAGAGGTTTTTGGGCTTAAATGGAACTGATCCGGACATGGTAGAGATGTCATTCTCTAGTTCAAGATTGTGATTCTTATCACTTTGTAGATAGTGTGTCTCCTTGTAGGCAGTGGGCCTCTTTGTGAGCAGTGTGCTCGGGCAGTGAGCCCTAATTGGCAAGTGCCATTCTTTTTCTTATTCTTCTAATAGAGAATAATCCTTGGGTTAATCACCCCGTGGTTTTTCCCTTAACTGGGTTTTCCACGTCAAAATCTTGGTGTTCAATGTGTTGATGTTTATCTGCTCTTGTGTTTATGTATTATGCTTTCATGGATGATTAATTCATATGCTGTTAACTAACAACAAAGAATCAAGTGTTTGAAAGAACAAGAAGTTTTATACAACTGATTCACCCCCCCTCTCAGTTGTATGCCTTAAATCCAACAATTGGTATCAGAGCCAAGTTCCTCTGAAAGAAGCTTAACCGCTTGAGGAGATCTAGAATGTTGTCATACAAAAAGGATAGTCCGAAGTTCGATGGAACTAATTTTACTCTCTGGAAGGGTCGCATGAAATGTCACCTGGAATGTATGGGAAAAGCATACTTGGCCATGGTTTCAAAACCATATGTACCTCCACAAGGTGGTCCGACAACTCTGAATGAAATCACAGAAGCTGAAAACAATCAGCGGACCAAGGAAGCTCTTCTAAGCACATTGAATGACTCAGATCTCTCAAATGTTATTGACCTACCAACTGCATATGAGATCCTGACTAAACTAGAACTTCTGTATGAAGGAGATGAGTTTGTCAAAAGTGCAAGGTTGCAATGTCTGAAAGGGAAATTCAAAAGATTGAAGATGAGGGATGATGAAAATATCACTACTTTTATGCCAAGAGTGAATGAACTAGTGTGTTGAATTAGAAATGCTGGTGGAACTCTGGATGAAAATGAGATCATTTGCAAAATCCTTAGATCCCTTCCTGCTGCCTACAAAATCAAGGTTGTTGCAATTGATGAATTCAGAGCCCACACAACTGTCACAAGAGAACAACTGGCTGGCAAACTAGCTGCATTTGAAATGACTGAGTTTGGAGATGATCCTCCCAAGACTGAATCTGCTTTCAAAGCCAGTACCTATGTGAAAGGCAAACAGAGATTTGATCCGGGAGAAAACTCATCAAGGAAGATGTCATGGTATGATCAAGCAAGAAGAGACATGGAAGAAGAAGAAGCAGAAACAGCTCAACTTGAAGCCCTCATTGCAAAGAGACTGCCAAGAGGATCTGGTAAGTATGAAGGAAAACTACCCTTTAAGTGTTTCAACTGCAATAAGATTGGTCATTTTGCTTCAAGATGTCCAGAAAGATCTGCAAGGTCTAATACTAATAGACAAAGGTTTCAAAAGAACTGCTATTATGTTCATGAAGAAGATGACAATGAAGGAGTAACAGATGATGAATATGAACTAGGAAGCAAATCCGGAAATGAATGGGTGTTTATTGCCATCAAGGAAGAAGATTCAATATCCTCTGAATCTGTCAATCACAAGGTTGTGGAAAGAGCTTTGGCTGCTCAAGTGGAAGAAAAGGATGATTGGGTTATTGATAGTGGGTGTTCTCACCATATGACTGGTGACAAGAATAAGTTCTTAGATTTGGAAAGGTATGAAGGAGGAATGGTAAAGTTTGGTGACAATTTTGCTGGCAGAATCAGAGGTAGGGGAACTATTTCCTTTGATGGAAAGAGCAAAACAGGTAATGTACTATATGTTGAAGGATTGAAGCACAATCTTCTCAGTGTTGGTCAGTTAGTGGACAAAGGCTATGATCTCCGGTTCAAGAATAGAAAATGCAGAATCTTTACAAGCTCCGAAACTGAAATTGCATCCGGTGCTCAAACAAAAGGTAATATCTTTCATCTGGTTGGTTCAAACAAAAGTTGTCTGTTTGCTCAAGTTGATCAGAGTTGGTTATGGCATAGAAGAATGTGTCATGTGAATTTTGATAACATCATCAAGATAAGCAATATTCAGGCTGTAAGAGACCTTCCAAAATTGGTGAAACCTACAAATAGTTTGTGCAAAGAATGTCAGCTAGGTAAACAGAGCAGAGTCTCTTTCAAAAGCAAAGATCAGTCCTCTACCGGATTGTTGGAATTAGTACATACTGATCTCTGTGGTCTGACAAGAATCAAGAGTCTGCAAGGTGATAGATATTTCATGTTGTTAATTGATGACCATTCCCAGATGATGTGGGTTACCTTCCTAAAAGAGAAATCAGAAGCCCTTGAAAAGTTCAAAATCTTCAAAGCTATGGTAGAGAATCAAACCGGATTGAAACTTAAATGTCTAAGGTCTGATAGAGGTGGTGAATTTACATCTGGTGAGTTCATTGACTTTTGTGAGAAGCAGGGTATAAGGAGACAATTGTCTGCTCCTAGGACTCCACAGCAGAATGGAGTAGTTGAAAGAAAGAACTGGACCATCCAGGAAGCTGCCAGGACAATGATGTTGGAAGCAAATGTTCCTCAGATGTTCTGGAAAGAAGCTATCAGCACTGCAGTCTACACTCTAAATCGAGTTCAAATCAGAAACAATACCGGTAAGACCCCCTACGAACTCTGGTTTGGCATCACTCCTACTGTGAAATATTTCAGAGTATTTGGTAGCAAGTGTTATATCAAAAGAGATGAAGATCTAGGAAAGTTTGATGCTAGAAGTGATGAAGGAATTTTCTTGGGTTACTCCACTCAAAGCAAAGCATACCGGTGTTACAATAAGAGACTGAGGAAGATGATAGAAAGCACTAATGTGAAAGTTGATGAAGGAATTGAGAAGCCCTCAAGATTTTATGAATTTGATGAAGATGACCAAGACGGTGTTCAGATTCAAGGAACTCAATCCTCTCCGGTAAGACAGAGTCAGCCTGATCCGGTAAATCAGGAAGAAGAGATAGGTTTGAATGAGCCTAATCAAGAAGCAGCAGTGCAGGATACTCCCAAAATTCCTAGGTATGTAACACTAAACCACTCTCAAGATCAAATCATAGGTGACAGAAGCAAAGGTGTGCAAACTAGAAGGAATGTTGCTCAAAATCAGGATGAATGTTGTCTGATTTCAAAGATTGAACCTAAAACAGTAAATGAAGCCTGCAATGATGAAAACTGGACTAAAGCAATGAAAGATGAATTAATGCAAATTGAGAAAAATCATACTTGGGATCTTGTTCCCAGACCTAGAGACAGGAATGTGATTGGAACCAAATGGGTCTTCCGGAACAAACTGAATGAAGCAGGTGAAGTTATCAGAAACAAAGCTAGATTGGTCTGCAAAGGCTACTCTCAAATAGAAGGAATTGATTTTGAAGAGACCTTTGCTCCGGTGGCAAGAATTGAAGCAGTCAGATTATTTCTTGCATTTGCTTCCTTCAAAGACTTCAAGGTATATCAGATGGATGTCAAGTCTGCTTTCCTAAATGGTGATCTGGAAGAAGAAGTTTACATTGAACAACCGGATGGATTTCAATTGTCTGATAATGATGATATGGTCTGCAAGTTGAAGAAATCATTGTATGGACTAAAGCAAGCCCCAAGAGCATGGTATGAAAGGTTGGATAAGCATCTTGTGCAGATTGGATTCAACAAAGGTACTGCTAACAGTAACTTATATTTCAAAATTGTTCATGAAAACATTTTGATTGTTGAAGTGTTTGTGGATGATATCATTTTTGGAGGAAGAGATAGTATGTGCAAAACTTTTGCAAATCAGATGAAAAGTGAGTTTGAAATGTCCATGCTTGGTGAAATGAATTTCTTCTTGGGTCTGCAAATTACTCAAACAAAGAAAGGAATCTTCATCTCTCAGACCAAATATGTGAAAGAATTGTTGAGGAAATTTGGTATGGAAGATGCAAAGCCAATGAACACTCCCATGGCAACCGGATGTAAGTTAAGCAAAGATGATGACTCCCCAAAGGCAGATCAGACAAAGTATAGATCAATGATTGGTGGATTGTTGTATCTCACTCAGACTAGACCAGATATAATGTAGGCTGTTGGTCTTGTGGCAAGATTCCAGGCTGATCCTAGAGAATCTCATGTTATGGCAATCAAAAGAATTTTTAGGTACCTGAAAGGAACAGTTGAGTATGGTCTATGGTACCCTAGAGATCTAGATTTCTCTCTTCATGCTTACACAGATGCAGATTGGGCAGGAGATGTGGATGACCGGAAGAGCACTAGTGGTGGAGCATTCTTTTTGGGGAAGAGATTGGTTTCTTGGCTAAGCAAGAAACAAGATGCAATATCTCTGTCTACAACTGAAGTAGAATACATTGCAGTAGTAGGTAGTTGCACTCAAATCTTATGGATGAAGCAGATGCTAAGAGACATTAAAGTTGAATATGAGGAGCCTATCACAATTTTCTATGATAATTCAAGTGCAATTAATATTTCTAAGAATCCGGTATTGCATTCTAAGACTAAACACATATCTATCAAGTTTCACTTTTTGAGAGAACAAGTGAACAAGGAAGAAGTCAGATTGGAGTATGTTCCCTCAAAGGATCAGATTGCAGATATCTTTACTAAACCTCTTCCCAAGGACTCTTTTGAATATCTCCGGGAGAAGTTAGGGGTCATGGCCCCTCCGGTGATGAACTAGGATGCACTGATGTGCATCAGTCCGGTGGATATCACAGTCATATCTTGTGATCCGGATTGATGATGGGGAGCTGCTACTAAGGGGGAGCAGCTGGTATGATTCTGATGTGTTAAAATTGCAAGTATGAGCCCTTTGCCATTGATGTCAAAGGGGGAGAGAAGACATGTGAAAAACAAGTAGCTAATGATCAAAAGGGGAGCAGCAAATGAAGAGAAGACATGTTGCTGATAGGGGGAGAAGTGACAGAAAGGAGAAGTTTCTTGTCTTGATCATTTTTCACATCATATGTTGCCATCAATGACAAAGGGGGAGATTGTTGCAAGTATGAGGTAAACCAGTGTTGTCATTGATGTCAACATACTCATATTGCTTTGACAAGAAGGATTCAATGAGCAGTGTGCTGAGGATATTGAGAAAATTAGCCTCAGTCAGGAACAGTAAAGAACATGATGAGAAGAAGGCAAATGTACTGTATAGGATGCGAACCAGAGGATGTGGATTAAAGGGTTTGTAGATATGAGTCTTGAGATGCTTCAGTTAAGATTTTAGAGGTCCGCATGAAGATCTGAAGGAGTTGTGGCTGTCAGTGTAGAACCGGTTCCGACAAGTATTCAGAGGTGACAGAGGATCACAAAAAGGTCCGGTGAGGTCTGGAACTGTATAATCCTAATCTGCGGATTGGAAGGAGTCTTTGGGATGTCCTTGTGATGTGCCATCTCGAGTTGTGTATAATTTGGAGGTCTGGAAGTACCTCCTGCATTATGACAGTGGCAACAGACAGTGTTCTTGAAGTTCTGGATAAGGAGGATAAGAGATTTCAGTAAGTAAAGGAAATGCGGACGTACCTGGTCATTCAGGCAAGCTTGTGAAGGTTCTTGGATCATGTTGAGGTTGTGTTGTTGGTCCGCATTGATAGTAGAGCCCGGAATTGAAGATATTCTTCCGGATGAAGTTCTTGCTCTGTTTAGCCAACCGAATGAGTTGTTCATCCTGCGAATGTTCTTGTTGTGGCCGACCGGATGTGTTATTCATCTTGCGGATACTCTTATGGTTGTTTGCCAACTTAGATGTTTGTTCCTAAGTCGATGTCTTGTATAAATAATGGTTTGTGAGTTCATTTCGAAGTGTGGATTGTGTGGATGAGTGTGGCATAGCGAAGAGAAGTGCGAAAGGCAAAGCAGAGGTTTTTGGGCTTAAATGGAACTGATCCGGACATGGTAGAGATGTCATTCTCCAGTTCAAGATTGTGATTCTTATCACTTTGTAGACAGTGTGTCTCCTTGTAGGCAGTGGGCCTCTTTGTGAGTAGTGTGCTCGGGCAGTGAGCCCTAATTGGCAAGTGCCATTCTTTTTCTTATTCTTCTAACAGAGAATAATCCTTGGGTTAATCACCCCATGGTTTTTCCCTTAACCGGGTTTTCCACGTCAAAATCTTGGTGTTCAATGTGTTGATGTTTATCTGCTCTTGTGTTTATGTATTATGCTTTCATGGATGATTAATTGATATGCTGTTAACTAACAACGAAGAATCAAGTGTTTGAAAGAACAAGAAGTTTTATACAACTGATTCACCCCCCCCTCTCAGTTGTATGCCTTAAATCCAACACATTTTACATAAGCTTTCCTAACTCATTGAATGATATTCTAGTGCATGTGAGACCTAATAACCCTATGAGTTTGATCTTGTATTTTTGATTATTTGATTCTAAATTAATATTTCTACTAATAGGTAAGAGCCCTATAACTCTTTGAGTAGGCATATAGTTTTCTGCATACTAAGAGATAAGTGCCCTATAACTCTAAATTGATATTTCTTTGGAAAGACTTAATAGGAGATCATTTTAAATTTCTCCTATTATCTTGGAATAATATATATGTAAGTAGAAAAGAAGGGCACTTAGAGATGAAAGATATTTAATTTTTTAGTGAATATGCAGTGGATAACCTAGTGTGGAGATTCATTTCTTCTCTTCAACATTATTGGATTCATATTCTAAGAACTAAATATCTTAATGGTAGTCTTCCACTAGGTATGCTAAATTTGGCCAATTTTCCTTTGGGATCAATTATCTAGTAGGGAGTGAAGATTGCTAAAGGAAAATTGAGAGATATAGATTTTGGAAGATTTTGTTAGAATCTAAAAAGATTAACAACCTAGAAAACTAGTGCAAACCAATAGATATTAAAATATGAAAGCAAATGATTCAAGATAAAAATAACAACACAGAGTTAGTCTCCACAAGAGTGATGCAAATGCTCAGAAGAAAACTAACATCATGAGGATGCAAAAGCAAAGATGCCTAATACAAGCTAGGTAGCATGTTTATATAGACCAGGGAGAGGGAGGAGGTGGCAATACCAACCAATAGGAAGCAACCATCTATCTGACTAAATATAACAAAGTATCTTCCCAAGATAGCTAATGGGTGCTCACTTGTAGGAAGGTGACACCTCATAATCCACTCACCTAATTAAACATGTTTTATTAACCTAAGAAAGATTAATAAAGGGAAAGTAAATAACCCAACTACAAAATAAAAACCTACACTAATAGCCCCCCTTAACCGTAGCTTAGGTGGATGAAAAGAAGGGTCCCAACAAATCAAGCTTGATGAGGTACCAATGTACATAAAATTCCCCCTAAATAGAAGAAGCCCCTCCCTAGAAAAGAAAGAATAGCCCCCCAAATAGAGGGAGAAATGACCCCCTAGAGTAGAGAGAGTTAGGACTCCGAGTGAGAGGAAAAAGCCCCCTTAGAAGATGAGACCTCCTGCACCCCCAACAAAGCTCATAAATGAAGGAACTTGCTCTAAGTGAAGCTTTTGGTGATGATATCATCAACCTTCTTAGAAGTTGGACAATAGAAAAGGTTGATGATGTGGCCATGGATGCACTCCTAGATGTAGTGAATGTGACCCTTAATATGTTTATTCTATTGATGATGGACCAGATTCCATGAGATCTGAATGGAACTCTGGTTATCACAAAATACGATTGGTGGTCATCTGATCTAGATACCAAACTCAGTGAGAATATTCTGAAACCAGATGGCCTTGGTGGTGGCATTCACAACCCCTTGATACTTGGCCTCAGTAGAAGATAGCACAATAAGAGATTGTTTCTTGCTCAACCAACAAATAGGACCTGAAACAAGTTTGAAGCTCTAACCTAAAGTAGACTTACAATCCTAAGAATCGCCTGCCCAATATGAATCTATGTAGCCCACCAAGTCAAGGTCAATGCTTGTTGTATAATGAATCCCAAAACTATGAGTACCCTGAATTTAGTGAAGTATTCACTTGGCTACTTTCTAGTGTAGCTCATGGGGCTTCTGCATGAATCAAGAAACCATTCCTACAACATATGAAATGTCAGGTTTCATATGAGTCTTGAAAATAAATGAGACTCCTAGAAAGTTGTTGGTACAAAGTGCCATAAACAAATGGTGAAGAACAACGAGCCTCAAGTTTGAATCTAGAAAGAAAGGGAGTCAAAGTAGGCTTACAGTCATCCATATGAAACCATGAAAGCAAATCTAGAGCATACTTGGACTATGTGATGGTGATCCTTGAAGTGGACTAGTAGATCTCAATCCTGAGAAAGTAATGTAACAAGTCCAAGTCAATCATCAAAAACCTATCATGAAGGGTATATTTGACTACCCCAATGGTAGATGAAGAACTCCCTATGATCAACAAGTCATCAATATATAGAACCAAAAATAGGAGCAAATCATCTAGCTACAAAATGTAGACATTGTGATCAGAATGGTACTAAGTGAACCCAATTGTCAGAAGGAAGGAGTCCATCTTGGCATATTAGGCTCAAGGATCATGTTTGAGGCCATTGGGAGACTTCCAAAGATGACACATAAGTGAATAATCCTAAATGAACCCCTATGGCTGCTCCATGTAGATCTCCTCTTGAAGGTCACCATGAAAAAAAGAACTCTTCACATCCATCTAGTGTACTTCCCAATGATTGGCTACAACAATGGCAAGAACAAGTTGGATGGAGTTCTGTTGCAAGTATGTGCTAACCGGTGTTGCCATTGATGTCAACATATGTGTGTTGTCATTAGTTTCAACTATAATCTTGTTTTGATGTTCATTTGTGATAAGTTAGTTACTTTGTATTATATTATATAAGTGTTGAAGATAATGAGAAGATGTTCCTAATATTAAGTTTCCAAGTGCTTTTGAGAAAATTTGCTATCCAAGTGGAAACAATGTGTTGCAGAGTATTCTAGCTTGTAGAATAACTACCTAAGTTTTGCTCCACATTTCCTTTGTGTTGATGTCTAGAGTATGAGATCTAGATATAATTTAAATAAGTGTTTAAATATGCTAAATCTTGAATTTGGTGGTTCAGATCACTGTGCAAAAAAAGTTCTATTAAGTAGTTTGAAGACTGTGCCTGGTAGTGTTTGCAGTATGATAGAGAGAAAGTATATTGCTCTGCATTTTTTTTTAGTATGGTTGTTGGTCTTGTAGTTCTAGATATGTGTTTCTAAGGTCATCAGCCATCTTCATTCCAAAGCATTTGTGATCTGGTACTTTGGAAGGCAAGTTTCTAATTAGCAAAGTTATATAGAGATTATGGTGAGTAGACTATGATTCATTTTTCAAAAGCTGATTGTAATCTTCAAGTAAGATTTGCTGTGGTTGGATCTATTGGTCTCCAGATGATTCAATGATATTTCCAAAATGTTGTGAAGGCATGTAATTGATCTAGAAGTTATAATGGAGTTCTTGGAAGTGTGTGACTAAGTGTTCTTGATGTTGTGCACTTGTTCTGGCTGACTTGGTTAATCACAATTGTTGTGGAGATGATTTATGGATTGTAGAAGCGTGTCCAAGCATGTGAAGATGTATTTGGGTTTGAGCTAAGCTATGATGTGTTCATCCTTCATTCTTTTCCTCCTCAATTCTTTAGGTCTAGTCCTATTTTGAAATTTTGTATGTATGCCGACCTTGGAGAAAGTTCCAATGGTTGAAGATTGTAATGCCGACCTTGGAGAAAGTTCCAATGGTTGAAGATTGTAATGCCGACCTTGATGTACATTCCAAGGTTGATGATAGGTATAAATATATGTAATGAAGTCATGAAAGAGTGGGTGTGTGTGAAGACGTGAAGATATAGTGTGTGATTAAAAAGATAGATCATGAGAGATATATTGTGCTTCAATGGAACTAAACTCAAGCATGTTGTAGATGCTACTATATCAGTTCAACCCTTGGCAGTGAGCCACCCTATTGGTAGGGAGCCCCTCTTGCTATGAGCATTCCTTTTGGGCAGTGAGCCCTCAATAATGAGCCTCTTTGATATTGGGTATTGTTACTACATTATATTTTGAGCTAACACTCATTGTGGTTTTTCCCTTTCTAAAGGTTTTCCATGTAAAAATTGAGTGTTCATGAGTGCATAGTGTAGATGTGTTTAAGTATTGTTTCTTCCTTTGAAGTCTAATCTTCATAATAGACTAAGTGATTAATGCAAGTGAATGTGATTGTGAATTTGGTTAAGGTTAAAATTTTTGATACAACTGATTCACTCACCACCCTCTTAGTTGTCTTGTGCATTAAACAATTGGTATCAGAGAAAGGTTCCTTGTGAGAAGCTTAACAACTTGAGGAAGATTCAAGATGGCACATAAGAAAGACACACCGCAGTTTGATGTAACTAACTACGCATACTGGAACGTACAAATGGAAAGTTATGTTATTTCTATAAGTTACAGTGTCTGGATGATAGTCAAAAGTAAATATGAAATACCTAAACATGCTCTAGAGACTGAAGATGAAATCAAGGAGTTTGAATTGACTCACAAAGCTAAAAATACTTCATAAAATGTTGAAATGGAAAAACTTGCGGATCTTGAAACTACTCATGAAATTTAGGAGAAACTGAAGAATGTTTTTGAAGGTGATGGATTTGTCAAGAAAGCTAAGTTATAGATTTTAAAGACCACATATGAAACCATGTGAATGTCAGAAGATGATAACATAACAAATTACATACATAAGATTGATGAAGTTGTCAGCATCATCAAGGCCCTTGGTGGACAGTTAGAAGATGAAGATGTTATTGATAAAATACACAGAACTCTTCCAAAGTCTTATAGTCACAAGGTATCTACCATTGAAGAATTGCTTGATTCAAGTAAACTTACGAAAGATCAATTGCTTGGTAAACTAACTGCCTTTGAAATAAGGGAATTTGGTACTACTGATGGTCCTATGAAAATTGAGATTGCCTTCAAGGCCAAAGAAGAAAAGATTTCTAGATCAGAGAAGTATGCTATGTAATTAGATGAAGAAAATTTTGCAGAACTTGAGACAAAATTTGCAAGCAGAATAAAAAGAGGCAACAGAGGAAAGTTCAAAGTTAAGTTACCCTTCAAATGTTTCAATTGTGGAAAAATTGGTCACTATGCTTCAAGATGTCCTAATAGAGCTTTGAAATTCAATGAAAGTAAAGGAAAGATGGTAAGAAAGAGTTACTATGTTAGAGATGATGATGGTGTAACAAATGATGAATCTAATTCTAATGATGGAAATAGTAGTGAATGCTTGCTTATTGCACTTAGAGAAGAACATGTTTCTGCTAACCTTGCTAGCTATGTGAAGGATGGAAGTTCAAGAGAGTTATTTGCATTTCATGTTGAAAAGGAAGATGAATGGATCATTAATAGTGTATGTTCAAACCACATGAACAGAGACAAAAGTAAGTTTGCGAAGTTTAAAAAGTATGATGGAGGACTGGTTAGATTTGGTGATGATGCAACTGGTAAGATTTGTGGAAAAGGATCAATTACTTTTGATGGAAAGCATAATACAGATGATGTAATTTATGCTAAGGGCTTGAGGCATAACCTTCTAAGTGTTGGACAAATGTGTAACAAAGGATATAATCTTATGTTCAAGGACAAAGGATGTGAGATAAGAAAAAGCTCTAGAACTATAATTGCTGATGGTAAAAAGACTCATGGCAATGTTTATCACTTGAAAGGTACTGACAATTGTTGCTTGTTGGCTAAGATAGATGAAAGTTGGCTATGGCATAGGAGAATGGGTCACATCAACTTTGATAATTTGGTGAAAATAAGTACTACTCAAATTGTAAGATATCTACCTAAGATTGTGAAGCCTACAAATGTTACATGTAAAGATTATCAATTGGGGAAGATGACAAAGACCACCTTCAAAAGCAAAGAACAATTCTCTATTGGTCTGCTTGAGTTGGTGCATACAGACCTTTGTGGTCCAACAAGAGCAAGAAGTCTACAAGGTGACATGTATTTCATGCTTCTTATTGATGATTATTCAAGAATGCCTTGGGTTACTTTCTTTAGAGAAAAATCAGAAGCCCTAGACAAGTTCAAAACTTTCAAAGCTATGGTTAAAACTAAATTGGATTTAAAAATCAAGTGCTTAAGGTCTGATAGAGGAGGTGATTTTACTTTAAATGAGTTCAATGCTTTCTATGAAGTACATGGCATAAAGAGACATTTGTCTATCCCTCAGACTCCTAAACAAAATGGAGTGGTCAAAAGGAAGAATAGAACTATTCAAGAAGTTGCTAGAATAATGATCAAGGAAGCAAACCTATTGATGAAGGGGGTAAATCATAAAACACACAAAAAAAGAAATTGTACACAAAAAAGAGAACTTTCTTTATTGATTTGGACAACTTATTACATTACAAAAGCTCAAAAACAATCAGAGGAATCAACCCTCCATAGGTTGCAACACATTACAACTTCCTCTCAGAAGACTCTGAAATCATCTTCCATCTGTAACCCCAAATCTATTAGGGTTTCTGTTATCCCACCCATTCTTGATTCTACACTTTCCCCCTTAACTCTACAACTTCCCAGGGTTCCCAAAAATGGTTATTAATAGCCTTTTTGGCAGCCAACAACCTAATTTCAAAATTTGCATCTCCCTCCAAAAATAGGTCAACTTTCGGGAGCCATGACTTTTGATCCGGGTGTCTGATTGACAAATTGTTTTATTCGTTGGAAACATCATAGAGTCCTCTATGCGCTAGGAACTAGGTTTGCCATTTTTGGCCATTTTGGGGTCTATACAGGGCCATTTAGTACCTCAAACCTGAGTTTGAATAATTTTCAGGTGTTTTTTAGGAAACAGAAACTTTAATATCTTTCAGATCACAAATGATCTTTGTGTTATTCCTTTTCCAAAGGTCTTATTTTTTAGTTACAAAGCTTCCTATAAATGTTCACTTCAATCCGTGCCCAAATGCAAACTTTCCTAAAATAGTAGGTTGCTATTTTTAGCAGTTTGGAAAAATTGAAAGTTCTACATCATTATTCAAGCGATTATGGAACTAGAACCACAAATTTTGAAAAGAAATGGAAAGAAAATCAACAATTTTGATAGACATCTTTTTTTAGGTGATGCAAGATTGCCCTTACACCACTGGATTCTCCTGCATCAGACACCTAGGGTAATTTGAGAAGTGACCCTGTCACGTCTCAAGTGTTTGTGTGAGGAAAACCCAAACGGTCAACCTCTACCTTAGACAACCAAGAATCTTCAATAGACCTTCCTTTCCATTTCACCAAATATTCTTCATATTTCTTATTCTAAGTACTTCTTCCCACACGGCTATCCAAGATCTCTTCTATGTCCTCTGTTAAAGTAAATGCCAGAATACTCCACTATTCTTCTTTTGGTCCATCCTCTGTGCCACCTTCATGATATTCTATTAAATTAGCAATGTTGAACATAGGGGAAATATTGATCCCAGTCGATAGTTCTACCTCATATCCATTTCTTGAATCATGCTTCTTCAAGATTCTACACAATCCAAATTTCTTCATTTTCAACTTATTGTATGTTCCAATTGGGAACCTTTCTTTTCTCAAGTGAACCATGATTTCATCTCCTACCTAGAACTCCTTATATCTCCTCTTCTCATCTGCCTTAGCCTTGAACTGAATATTCATCTTATTAATGTGCTTTCTCACCTCTTCATGCAAATTCTTTAGATGTTCTACAAAGTCTTTAGCTTTAGCACTTGTCTTTTCTCCTTTGTCTAGCTTCCTTAACTTAGAAGCATTTATTGGGCTATTGTCATATACATTCTGGAATGGTGATTTACCAGTACTCCTATTGACAATATTGTTGTAAGTGAATTGTGCCTGTGGTAAAATCAAATCCCATCCCTTGGGCTTATCTCCTACTAAGCATCATAGTAGGTTACCCAAACTCCTATTCACCACTTATGTCTATCCATCAGTCTATGGATGGTGTGAAGAACCAAACTTTAAATCTATTTTCAACTTCTTCCACAATGTCCTCCAGAAATAACCAACAAACTTGGTATCTTGATTTGAAACTATGCTCTTAGGTAGACCATGTAGTCTCACCACGTCCATAAAAAATAACTCTGGAATAGGAACATCATTAGTCTTCTTACAAGGAATAAAATGTGCCATCTTCTAGAATCTGTCCACCACCACAAAAATAGAATCATGCCCTCTTTGTGTCCTTGGTAAAAAAAGAACAAAATCCATACTAATATCATCCCATGGCTTCTCTGGTACAAGTAATGGCTGATATAGTCCTGTATTCTGACTTGTTTCTTTTTCCATCTAGTACACTCTGTAACTCAGTACAAATTTCCTCACATCTTGCTGTAATTATGGCCAATAATAATTTTCACCAACAATAGCAATGGTCTTATCTCAACCAATGTGTCTAGCTAATCCTCCACTATGCTTCTCCTTAATCAGGTTCTCTCTCATGGAACTCCTTGGAATGCACAACTAGCTTCCTCTAAACAACATGCCATCTTGGATTATGAAATCCAACCATTTTGTCCTGTCCGAAGTAACAGGTTCCAAACAAGCTTTCTAGGTCTCTACAAATTTTGGATCTTGAGGATAGAAACTTTTGAGCTCATTGAACCCAACAACCTCTATCTTCATTTCTGTCAACAAATTTTGCCTTCTATTCAAGGCATCTGCAACTCTATTAGACTTCCCACTCCTGTTCTTCAAAGAAAAAGTATAGCTCTACAAAAGCTCAACCCATTTTAAGTGCCTCTGGTTCAACTTTCCTTGACTATTAAGATAATGCAAAGCCTGATGATCAGTATATAAAACAAACTCCATTGGCAACAAATAATGTCTCTATTTCTTCAAAGCCTAAACTATTGCATAAAATAACTGATCATAAACAAAATACTTTATCTTCGCATCATTAAGCTTCTCACTAAAATAGGTAATGGGCTTACCTTCTTGGCTCAAAACAACTCCTATAGCACTGCCACTAGCATCACAATCTACCTGAAATACCTTATTGAAATCTTGAAGTGCCAAAATAGGTTGCTTTGTGACCTTTTGTTTCAATGTATCAAAGCTTTTATTTGCTCCTTTAGTCCATCTAAACTCTTTTCTATCCCCTCTCATTGTCTTAGTTAGGGGTGCACAAATGCTACTAAAACTCCTGAAAAACTTACCTCAGAAGTACTTCTTAGTGTAGGCCATTCAATGACAACCCTCACCTTCCTTGGGTCCATCTTAAGACCTTCTTCTGAGACAACAAATCCTAGGTATACCAACTCCTTCTTTGTAAAACTACATTTCTTCAGATTGATCAACAATTTCTCCTCCCTCAACTTCTCAAAAACTCTTCTGATATGCATCATATGCTCATCCCAAGTCATTGAAAATCAAAATATTATCTAAATAAACAATAACAAAAATTCCCAAAATTCTTTCAATACCTCATTCATGAGCCGCATGAATGTGCTTGGTGCATTGGTTAGCCCAAATGGCATGACTAACCACTCATACAAACCTTCCTTTATCTTGAAGGCTATCTTCCACTCGTCTCCTTCTTTGATATGGATCTGGTGATACCCACTCTTCAAGTCAACCTTTATGAAGTACTTGGCTCCACTCAAATAGTACATTATGTCATTCATTTTGGGTAATGGAAATATGTACTTGATCATGATCTTATTGATGGCTCGAGAGTCTGTGCACATTCTCCACTCTCCATCTTTCTTTGGTGCTAGTACTATAGGTACCACACATGGACTTAGGCTCTCTCTTATCAATCCCTTCCTCAACAACTCTTGAACTTGTCTATTCAACTCTTCACTCTCTACTGGAGTCATTCTATGGGCTACCTTATTCAACAAACTAGCTCCTGGTATCAAATCAATTTGATGACTTATGTTCCTCACTGGTGGTAAACCTTCTAGTACATTATCATAGACAATATCTTAAAATTCTTCCAACATTTCTAAGACTTCTGCAAGTATATCTTCACATTTCTCTTGACTAATCTTAGGAATCAAAGAAAATCAATGACGATCATGCTTCATACGCTCCAAAAATTTTCTACCATCTACCAAGCAAATTCTGGTAGTACTACATACCTTTTATTCCACCTCCTTGAAGGGCTTCAACTTATGATGAACTCCATCTTTTGTTAGGGAGTATGTGTTTGCACGGCCATCATGGACAACACTCCTATCATACTATCATGACCTCCCCAATAACATATGTCATGCATCCATTAGTATGATGTCACACAACACCTCATCATGGTAGTCAACAATCTTGAACTTCACTAAGCACTGCTCATTGACCAAAGCTCTATCGTCCTTCTGTAACCATGCAATCTGATATGGATGCAGATGCTTTCTTCTTGTCAACTTCAACTTGTTAACCCTCTCTTATGAAACAAGATTATCAGTGCTTCCACTATCAATAATAATATCACAACACTTACCTTCACATTCACACCTTGTGCAAAATAAACTCTTCCTTGGATTGGGTTCTTTCTCCTCATTCAACAAAGTTCTTCTGACAAATAGGGTTTCTCCCCTTTCAGTATCTTTAGAATGCTTAGACTGTGCATCTTTATCTACATGTATAACTTGTGCATTACCTTCAGGTCTTCTATTTGTCCTTCCTTGATGTTGCAAACACTCTTTTGCTCGATGCCCTTCTTCTCCACATTGACAACATGTTCCTCTAAAACCTCCTCTTCCGGGTCCTTACCCAGGTCTGCCTCTTCCTCTTTTCTCACCATTGTTCTAGTCATGAGGGTGGTAGGTATTATCTCCCCTCTAATTTTGACTAGTGTCAGCTTCTTCACTTTTCTTTGAATCTTCATTTTGGCTCCCATAGTGTCTTCCACCAATCTTTCCACCTTGACCTCTTCCCCTTTGCTTGCTGTCGAATCTTTTATTTAGCTTCTCTTCCACCTTCAGGAAAAACTAGTATGCATCTTCTATGGTGGTCATTCTGACCAGGCTAAGCTCCTCTTGAATACTTGGCCTCAACCCATTAATGTAACGGGCTACCTTCTCTTTGATAGCCCTTGCATGACTAGTAGTAATCTTATAAAACTCTTATGTATACTCTTTAACAAACTTGTTGCCTTGCTTTAATCCTTGCAACTTCTTCAACAAATTGATCTCATAGTCCATAGGAATGAAATGCTTCTTTATTTTCTCCACCATCTAATCCCATCTAGTGATCTTTCCTTTTCCTCTTCTATTCCTCTCTAACTGGACCTCCTTCCACCAAATACTAGCATGGCCCTTCAATTTTGTTTTTGCAAACTTGACCTGATCTAGGTCTTCCACATCTTCATACTCAAAATATTTTTGCATGTCATTGATCTAATCAATAAGTTGTTTTAGATTCAAATATCTAGAATATGTAGAAACTTTGATCTTGTGCCTCTTTCCAATCTTAGAAATGGCCCTCAACAACCTAACTTTTGCAGAATATCCTGTACCTTCTTGCTCTTCCTCAAATAGCTCCTCTTCTGCTTCATCCTCACTTTCTTCTCTTGTTCTTGGCTCAAACCCTCTTCGTAGCTCCTCTTGCAATGCATCGATTTGTCTTTGTAGGGCTCTAAAACCCTCTTACGTCAAAGCATTTCTACCAATATGATTTCCTTATGGAGGCATGTTGATCTCCGCAACAAACCCACAACCTCAGGTCCTGGTGCAAACTACCTCACAGTTGGTGATCTGTCTACACACTTAGGAACCCTTTCTCTAATACCACATGATGAAGGGGGTAAATCATAAAAGACACAACAACAAAAATTGCACATAGAAAATAGAACTTTCTTTATTGATTTGGACAACTTATTACATTATAGAAGCTCAAATACAATCAGAGGAATCAACCCTCCACAGCCTACAACACATTACAACTTCCTCTCACAAGACTCTAGAATCATCTGCCATCACTTCCCCCTTAATTCTACCCCTTCCTAGGGTTCCCAAAAGTGGTTATTAATATCTTTTTTGGCGGCCAACAACCTAATTTCAAAATTTACATCTCCCTCCAAAAATAGGTCAACTTTTGGGAGCCATAACTTTTGATCTAGGTGTCTGATTGACGAACCATTTTATATGTCAGAAAGCTCGCAAAGTGCTCTACGCGTTAAGCATAGGATCTACTAGTTTTGGCCATTTTTAGTCCCGTACGGGGCCATTTAGTGCCTCAAACCTAAGTTTCAATAATTTTTAGGCATTTTTTAGGAAACGAAAACTTTAATATCTTTTAGCTCGCGAATGATTTTTGAGTGATTCCTTCGCCAAAGGTATTATTTTTTATTTATGAAGCTTCCTATAAATTTTCACTTCAATCTGTGCCCAAATGCAAACTTTCCTAAAATAGTAAGTTGTTATTTTTAACAGTTTGGAAAAACTGAAAGTTCCACATCATTATTCAAGCGGTTATGGAACTAGAACCAAATTTTTTAAAAAGAAATGGAAAGAACATAAACAATTTTAAAACACATCTTTTTTTGGCTGATGCAAGATTGCCCTTACACCACTGGATGTTCTTGCATCACCTACCAAAAGTGTACTAGAAAGAAGCAATACACACTATTGTTTATATTTAGAACAGAGTGCAGGTCAGAGCAAAAGAGACCAAGACACCTTATGAACTGTGGTATAGTAAGACTCCTACAGTCAAATATTTCAAAGTTTTTGGAAGCAAATGTTATATCAGAAGAGATGAAGAATTTGGGAAATTTGATGCTAGATGTGATGAAGGCATATTCCTAGGTTACTCAACCAAGAACAAGGCTTACCGACGCTATAACAAAAGATAGAAAAAGATCATTGAAAGTGCAAATGTGAAGGTAGATGAAGATATTCGCTTGGATTTATATGAATCAGATCAACTAGTTGTCACAAAGAAGGTAGAAAAAGGCAAAGAAAAACTAGTTCAGACTGAAATACAAGTTACTCCTGAAGAAGAAGTTCTAGAAGATGCTTCTAAAAGAATTTCAAAAACCCCCAAGTATGTGCAAAGAGATCATTCTAAAGATTAGATTATTGGTGAAAAAAAGGAGTATTGACAAGAAGAAGAGCTGCAAAGGAACAAGTAAATCTATGTTTATTTTCAAAGATGGAACCTTAGACAGTAAATGAAGCTTGCAATGACGAACATTGGGTCAAGGTAATGGAAGAAGAATTAATGGAGATTGAGAAAAACAAGATTTGGGAACTTGTCCCTAGACCTGGAAACAAGAATGTGATTGGAATAAAGTGGGTTTTGTTCCAAAAAAATTGAATGAGGTTGGAGAGGAAAAAGGCAAGACTTATGTGCAAAGGCTACTCACAAGTGGAAGGGATAGACTATGATGAGACTTTTGCTTTGGTGGCTAGATTGGAAGCAACTAGACTATTTTTGCCTTTTGCAGCACATAAAGATTTCAAGGTATATTGGATGGATGTGAAATCTACCTTTCTAGATGATGAGTTAGAAGAAGAAGTCTACATTGAACAACTAAATGTATTTCAATTATTAGACCAACTAGATATGGTATGTAGGTTGAAAAAGGCTTTGTATGGATTAAAGTAAGCTCCCATCTCACCTAGTATGCAAGACTGGACAAGTATTTACTGCAATAGGGTTTCAGTAAAGGGTTTGTAGATAGAAATTTGTATATCAAGGCAAGCAGAGATCAAATCCTGATTGTTGAAGTCTATGTGGATGATATTATATTTGGTGGAAATGAAGGAATGTGTAAGAATTTTAAAGATGAGATGCAGAAGGAGTTTGAAATGTCTATGTGTGGTGAGATGAATTTCTTTCTTGGACTGCAAATCAATCAAACTGACAAAGGTATTTTCATTTCTCAATCAAAGTATGTCAGAGAATTGTTGAAGAAGTTTGGAATGGAAGATTCCAAACCGGTGAGCACTCCTATGATTACTAGATGTAAGTTGAGAAAAAATGATGAATCTCTTAAGGCTAATCAGAGCAAGTACAAGTCAATGATTGGAGGACTACTTTATCTGACTGCCACCAGACTAGCTATCATGCATGTAGTTTGTCTTGTGGCTAGATTTCAATCAAATCCCAGAGAATCACATGTTGCGGCAGTTGAAAGTATTTTCAGGTACTTAAAAGGTACTCTAGATCATGGTCTATGGTATCCAAAGAATAATGACTTCTCCATAAGTGCCTATATAGATGTAGATTGGGCTGGTTGTGTTGATGAAAGGAAAAGCATGAGTGGAGGTGTATTCTTCCTTGGAGATAGGGCAATGTCCTTGCATAGAAAGAAACAAGAATCAGTCTCCTTGTCTACTACAAAGGCAAAATATATTGCTGCAGTAACATGTTGTACTCAGGTGTTGTGGATGAAAAAAACCTTGAAGGATATCAAAGTTGAGTATGAGGAGCTAATCCCTATTCTTTGTGATAACACAAGTGCCATAAACATTTGAAAGAATCCAATGATGAATTCAAAGACAAAACACATTTCAATTATCACTTTTTGAGAGAGAAAGTTGTAGAGAATATAGTAAAACTTGAGTATGTGCCTACAAAGGATCAAGTTGCTAATATATTCACCAAGGCTCTTCCAAAGGACACTTTTTAGTATCTCTGGGAAAAGTTAGAGGTTATTGCCCCTCCATTTAACTAGGTGCATAAGAAGATGCATCAGTCTAGTGTGCCTTAAAGAATATTTTCTTCTGGACTGATTTAGGGGGCTACCCTTTAGGGGGAGCAGGTAGTGATCTGAGATGATTGTTGTAGTCAGGGGGAGTAAAGAATGATTCTAATATGATTATAGAAGAAGTGTGTAAGTATGTACAATGGAGGAGATATGATATCCTTTACCATTGATGTCAAAGGGGGAGAGAAATCATGTGTAAAACTTAGGGGGAGAAAGAGTTCAAATATGTAAAGAGAAAGGTGGAGATGGTGATTAATGTAAATTCTTGTCTTGATGGTTTTTCACATCATATGTTGCCATCAATGACAATGGGGGAGATTGTTGCAAGTATGTGCTAACCGGTGTTGTCATTGATGTCAACATATCTATGTTGTCATTAGTGTCAATTGTGCTCTTGTTTTGATGCTTTTTTGTGATAAGTTAGTTTCTTTGTATTGTCTTATATAATTGTTGAAGATGATGAGAAGATGTTCCTAATATTAAGTTTCCAAGTGCTTTTGAGAAAATTTACACTCCAAGTGGAAACAGTGTGTTGTAGAGTATTCTAGCTTGTAGGATAATTGCCTGTGTTTTGCTCCACATTTCCTCTATGTTGATGACTAGAGTATGAGATCTAGATATATTTTAAATAAGTGTTTGAAGATGCTAAATCCTGAATTTGGTCATCCAGATCACTGTGTAGAAAACAATTCTATTAACTAGTTTGAAGATTGTGCCTGTCAGTGTTTGCAATATGATAGAGAGAAAGTATATTGCCCCACATTTCTCTGCAATTTGGTTGTTGGTCTTGTAGTTATGGATATGTGTTTCTAAGGTCCTCATCCATCTTCATTCTAAAGAATTTTTGATCTGGTGCTCTAGAAGGTATGTTTCTAATTAGCAGAGTTAGAGAGAGATTATGGTGAGCAGACTGTGATTTGGTTTTCAAAAAATGATTGTAATCTTTAAGAGAGATCCAATGTGGTTGGATCTGTTGGTGTCTAGATGATTCAATTATGTTTCTAGAATGTTGTGAAGGCATGTAAATGACCCGCAAGCTATAATGAAGTTCTTGAAAGTGTGTGACTAAATGTTCTTGATGTTGTGCACTTGTTCTAGCTAACATGGTTAATCACAATTGTTGCGGAGATGATTCATGGATTGTAGAAACATGTCCAAATGTGTGAAGATGTATTTAGATTTGAGCTAAGCTATGATGTGTTCATCCTTCATTCTTTTCCTCTACAAGTTTCTTTAGGTCCAATCCTATTTTGAAATTTTGTATGTATGCCGACCATGGAGAAAGTTCCAACAGTTGAAGATTGTAATGCCAACCTTGATGTACATTCCAAGGTTGATGATAGGTATAAATACATGTAATTAAGTCATGAAAGATTGGATGTGTGTGAAGATGTGAAATTGTGTTCTTAAAAAGAAAGAGTAGGAGAGATATATTGTGCTTCAATGAAACTGAACTCAAGCATGTTGTAGATGCTACTATATCAGTTTAACCCTTGGCAGTGAGCCACCCACCAAAAGTGAGCCACCCTATTGGCAGTGAGACCCTCTTGCAGTGAGCATTCCTTTTGGGTAGTGATCTCTAGGCAGTGAGCCCTATTAGAAGTGAGCCTCTTTGATATTTAGTTTTGTTACTACATTATATTTTGATCTAACACTCACTATGGGTTTTCCCTTTCTAAGGGTTTTCCACGTAAAACTCTGGTGTTCATGTGTGCATAGTTTAGATGTGTTTAAGTATTTTTTCTACCTTTCAAGTTTAATCTTCATAATAGACTAAGTGATTAATTCAAGTGAATGTGTTGTGAATTTGGTTAAGTAAGGTTAAAGTTTTTGATACAACCGATTCACACTGCCCTCTCAGTTGTCTTGTGTGTTCAACAAGTTCATTCTGGCAATTGGTGTAAAAGTCTCAGAGTAGTCAATCCCAAGAACCTAGGAGAATACTTTGGCGACTAGGTGAGCCTTATGCTTATCAACCAATCCATCTACTACAAATTTTGTCTGATAGATCAACTTACATCAAACAAGTTTTCTTCCCTTAGGAAGAGGGACAAGATCCCAATTTTGTTTCCTCATTAAGAAAATATACAAGTCCTGTATAGTTGTATCCCACTAAGAAACACTTGAAGCCTCTTAAAAGGACTACGGATTAGAGGCAGTAATAATGAAGACATGTGGAGCATCCTAAAATTATAAATGAGTCCACCTGGTGTCTGATGGATCCCCAACCCAATTGCCTATAGATTACAAGGTCTGTCTAGCCCAAAGTAAACCAGAAGTCAAAGAATGTGGAGGAGAATCATCACCATCTAAATTATGATTAGGAGAGGAAGGTAGTGAATCCTATGAATTATTGTCAGAATTGGAAGAAGACTCCTCATCATCAAGAATTTGCTCAGGCAAATCTAACTCATCAGCAAATTTTTCATGTAGCACAAGTGACTCCAATGTCAAAGTAGAAGGAGGTGGAGAGGTGATAGGAATTGAGATCGAAGAGCCCTCCTCAAACTGAACACTCCTCTCAATGAACAACTTGTGTGTAGTAGGGTGGAGCAACCAATAACCCTTCACACCATCAAGAGAGCCTACAAATATGCAAGGCCTATTTTGTGTATCAAAGGCCTTACATTTCTCTGTAGGAATGTTGGCCCATGTAGGAGAACCAAAAATTTGAAAGTGCTTAAATGATGGTTTTCGACCACTCCAAGCTTCAAAAGGAGTGACTCCCTCCAAGCCTCGGTGAGGAACATAGTTTTGGATATAACAAGCATAGTTAATGGCCTCTGTCCTATGCTATGGTGCAAGATATTTGGAGTGAATCATGTAGTTCACCATTTCCTTCAAGGACCTATTCTTCCATTCTACAACACCATTGTACTAAGGCTTGTATGAGACTAAATGTTGCAAATCAATCCTCTCTAAAGTGCAAAACCACTCAAAACAATGGTTGACATATTCACTGCCATTGTCAATGCACAAAACTTTGATGGCTTTCCTTGATTCCATGTCCACAAAAGTCTTGATATCCTTAAGCGATCAAATACCTCAAATTTTTGTTTTACAAAGGACACCCAAGTATACTGAGATAAGTCATCGATAAAGGTTAGAACATATTTGTCTTTGTTGAAGGATAGACGAGGAAATGGTCCAGCCAAATCACTGTGAACTAACTCCAGTATCTATGAGGCTCTCCATAACTTACCTTTATTAATTTTTTCCTTAGGATGCTTACCAGGAATGTATCCTTGGAAAACACCACCTAAACAATGAATTGAAGGCAATTGTATGACCATGCTATGTTGGTTGAGCTACTACAAGTAGCGTAATTTAAGATGGCCAAACCACTCATGCCATAACTTACATTATCAGAATGAGTAAGAAAAATAGTTGAAGGAGAATTGGGAACAAAGTGAGAAAACAAATCGAGTTGTGACTAATGATCTGCTCTCCCAATTCTTCAATTTTAAAACCACTGTGCAACTCATGAATCTCCACTGAATCAAGAGTGAACTCAACCTGCTTTCTTGAGCCTATGCAAGTGATTTGATATACTGATAGGAGATTAGTTGATAATGAGGGCACACAAAGAACATCATGGAATGTGTCATCCCCCACATCAACATACCCTTTCCCACACACCTCAATAGGAATGCCATCACCCATCAAAATAGAAGGAATAGTACACGACTCCAAATATGTAAGTTCTTCATTAGATGAAGCCATGTGGTGTGAAGCACCCGAATCAAGAACCCAAGTGGATTGATGTGAAGCAACTACTACAAGGGCCTTTCCCTTTTCTTTCCCCTTATTTTCTTTTTCCTTGTTAGACCCCTCATTTGAATTTTGTTTGATAGACTCAATAACACTAATATTATTCTTCTCAAGAATGTGTGTCAAATGATCAATTTGTTTCTTCAAACACTTATGTTCATCATGACCAGGTTTTTTACAATATGCACATTGGACCTTCTCTGTCTTAGGCTTGCCACCCCTAGAAGATTGGGTCTCATTAGTTTCTTTTGAAGCAAATAGTATCTGATCCTTCTTCTCCTTACAATTCATTTTTTTCTTATCCTTATTCTTGTTGTTACTACTGCATTCTTCTATTCTTTTGTGCCTTCGTTGGAAGCTAGGGCATGTGACTTAGAGGACATAAGAGTGCCCATCTGCGTTAGCTTATCTTATTCTCATGTGAGAGAGATAGCAAAACCATCTAAAGATGGCATGGTAAATTGAGTGCTGTTGTGATGCTCACAACACACCCCATTTTACTTCTTAGCAAAATGAAGACCCTTGCTGTGGCTATGTTTTTTGCTTAGGTGTGGGTCTGCTTGGTGGTAAAATGGAAAAGGAAGTTAAAGTTTGGTATAAATAATGCATTGTACCTCAACGTATATTGAAAAAGGGGCATTTCACATTATATGCATGTTAGATCAGAAATGTTATATATTGTGGTTTATAAAAATGAAAGGTTCGAAAGGGGGTTACAAATGAGTTTGTATGTGTTGGGCCTTGTATCTAAGAGATTGATACAAGTATGGTTACAACATGGAAATACAAGTGAAAAGTAAAGTGGGTCCCATCGCTTGTATATCAGGCTTGTATAATAACAATGTATATCTTTGATATACAAGCCGATGTACAAGAAAATATGTAAATAAGAGATACAAGCTAGATGCAAAAAGGAAGTTAAATATAGAAACGTCTTTGTATGTTTGGAGTGCTTATATGTTATGATATACATATTCAAGATACAAAGGAATAAAGGGCATCATGGGAGATAAAGAGTAAAAGGGAGGTTTGTATAAGGTTGTTTGTATATGCATTTGTATCTAATGAGACATGCAAAGGGTGATATACAAAGCAAAGATACAAGTACGGACAAGAGGAGCAGGGAAAGAACGTTAGTTTTGGTTTCTTGCATATTAGTTTGTATGTTGAAAAGATACAATGCTAACATACAAAGAATAATATGCAAGGAAATATACAAGAAACAATATGTCTATAAAAATGAACTAACGGGTAAAAAATTCAAAACTTAAACATTGAAATAAAAAGCTGAAGCTTTTGGCGCATTAATTGTTGTAATTAATGCTGAGATAACATCAAAAGGAGTAAAATTCAAGGGCGTTAGGGTACATTTAAATGCATTTTGCTTTCAGATTTACATTGCTAAGAGGTAAAAACTACAGAAAAGGGGAATTGTTACATGAATTGAACATAAATCATTAAGGTGACAGAATTACAGTAGTTGGACGGAGGGAAAAATAGTAAAGTAAGTCAATGATAGAAAGTGAGTGGTTAAGAAATATAGGATGGCCCCAAAGAAGAAAAAGGAAGATACAGGGGGCGAAGTGAAAAAGGAGAGGAAACCTCGCAAAGAGATAGAGAAAGAAGAGTTGCCACTGCACAGAGGATATTTGACATTGATTAGTTACAATGGAGTGGGAACATATACAATCATTGGAAATTATGATGCAAATGATGTTTTACAAAAGATTACAGCTATAGATGCTACACCAGATATGAAGTGTATATGGGAGAGTGGATTGTATAGATCTGTAGGTTTTCCATTGGCTATGGAGGCTAGAGATTTATATTTAGATTGTTTAACTCCGTATGACTTATCAACTAGGAAGATGATGTTTTACGATAGACTCATTGCTGATTTATCCACCGAGGGTATTGTAAGGACATTTAGACTGGAGATCAATGAGAAAATGGTAGATATTGACATTGATCAATACAATGAGGATTTTCAAATTAATGAAAGGAATTGTAGAGGTAAGATATTTTACAACTGGTACAGCCTAGAAAACAAACCCAAAGCTGTAGCGAGGGTGTACAAAAATCTGATGAGACTATACTTCAAGGAAGAAATCTACTTGATGATCACAATGCTGAGTAGACTGATAGGATTGAGAGATGGCACAAAGTGTGAGCCATGGATGCTTAATGTTATTGAGTTCATGAGAGAAAGAGGATCAAGAAAAGGAAACATCAAGGGGAGAAGGTCTTGAAGAAGAAGATGAGGTTGGAGGAGACACAGAAATGGAAGAAGAAGAAAATGAAGAAGAGTCCAAACAACAAAATGATCCCATGATACAAGAGGAAGCACCTCAATAGTAGCCCCCACCTCAATAGCAACAACAACAAGAACAAGAACAATAATAGCAAAAATGAGAGCAAGGGGAAATAGAAAGACCTCTAGAGGAGGTAATAAATGAAGAAAAGGTTGCTGCAGAAACAAAAGAGATTCCTACTTGGCTAGATTTCTTGGAACAGAGACAAGAAAGGAAAAGAAGAAGGTACAATTGGTACCAATTGATATTAAAAGTTTATTAGGTAATACAACACCAGTAAAAGAAAAGAGAAAGGCTAGAACAATGTCAGCTATCCAAAGAGGTCCAAATGGATCTAGGATGCTAAACCTGGCCATAACTCAAAAGGAGTAGACTAAGGGAGAAATAACCTTACATGAGTATAAGATACTAAATTTTGACCTTAGGCATACTACACGGGAGCAGCACATCACTGAGTGGGAAGACATGCACCAAGTAATGGCAGAGATGTCAAGAAAAGACAAAGATTAACAAGAATATTTGAAGGGACACATTGTCTAATTGCAACAATTTATTAAAGGGATATTTGATCCCAGTATAACAGTGCCAGAATTGCCCAATGAGATAACTGTTGTATCCAAGGAAGAAATAAAAGACATGGAAAATAAAAAGCTTAAGGCCAATGTATTTGAAGAATGGTTCAATGATTTTATGAAAGAAGGTGAACAAGTAATAAAACAAGTAGTGAGAGGATGGGAGATGGCTACAACGGAAAAGAATAAATGTAGTGTACTTATACATAATTGCCAATTCAGAAGGGAAGAATGCAGATTTGAATTGAGGTAGTTGACAGAGATTGAGGAAAGAACAGAAGAATTAATAAATGGAGTAATTACCCCTTCAATAGAAAATCAAGTGCCACAGCTGAGATTAGAATTAAAACTTGAGGAGGATAACCTCAAAAGGTGTATAACAGTTGTTCAAGATTTAGAAGAAAAAGCAGAAGCCATGATCAGAATACATAAAAGGATAGTAGAAAAGCTATTAGATCATAAATGCATGGATACACTAGTATATGAGATAGAAGGGCTTTGATAGAATTTAATGCCATTTTCACACCATGCATGGAAAACCTTGAAGCATACTTGAGTAAATAGATGATGGATTCATTAATGGAAGAAAATGCTAAAATGAAGAAATACAAAAAGAGGAGTGAGGGTTCAGAAAATAGAGAAAAGAAACTGAAGGAAGGAGTTATAATGCAAGATTATATATGGACAAAGAGTCTAGGGGGGATCACACCTTTGTAGAGGGTGTAATTAACAATTTAAAAATGTATTTGAGGGAGTAGATTTTATAAAAGAGGTAAACAATATGAAAAAGAGATCAAATAAGAAAAATGTCTACAGGGAAAGTCAACAAAAGGTGAAAGTCAAAGAAGAGGGAATCTTATTTTTGAAAAGATTCCAATGGCATCCTTTGAGAGAGGAAAAGATACTATCCAAATATTTTGAGAGGTAGTTGGAGATGAACGTGCACCATTGATCAATAGTAGAGGAATCTCAACCATGGATAAAGTTTGTAGCTGTAGTAGTCAGAAGTTTCAAAGTCTATAAAGGAAGCTCTGCTACATGTACATAATTTACATAGGGATTTTAGGAGATAGCTAGCAATTGAAGTTGTTTAAACATTTTGATTACAAGAAAATTTTAGTTTAGATGTCGCCTGTGTCTGCACTATGGAATGCGTGGAATGTCCAGCTTTCTTATTGTATCTGTAAGATGTAAGTTTTTTGTGAAATTGATTAATGAAGCAAAGAGTCATTCATACATTGTAAATCATATATGATTGTGTGTTTTAAATACAAATACATCTAGAATTCTATTTCTATTGTCAAAGTGTTATCCTTCTCTTACTTGTATTTGAAATAATATCTCTTAAAATCTTGCAATCTTGAATGTGTGTTCATGAAAATACTCAGGACTCCACATTTAATGATTTAGTTTATTCGTTTGATCAAGTTTACAGTACTTCTTACAATGTAGATAATAGAACATTTAGATCTTGTAGTAGAATGATGTTTAACTTGAATTTCTCTAACTTTTCCCCAAATATTTGAAATAATTAGCTTAAATGCAGAAATATAAAGGAAATTATCTGACATTTGAAAGAAGCATGAATAATTGGTTTAATATTTTACAATTTTCATAATATTGGAAGACAAAAGCTTGTTTTATTATAAATCATACAAAGCTTTGTGATATAGTGATAAATTTATGCAAAGAAATGGATAATTTGTTGATCTTGTAATAATTTGCATAATTCGAGTCCAGTGAGTCATAAGTCACCTTAAATCAAGTAAGGCCTCTTGCATATTACAGTTTCATAGTAACGTACTGAATTGTCCACAAGGTCAAGACCTGACCATACAGAAACTTGGGATTAAGAAATCTTAATCAATTTCTTCATATCCTTCAAGATAGTTAGGTTCATTTTGTGAATTTTAACTATTGTTATGAATGTGTAAAAATAATCATCAATAGTTTTTGGTGCTAGAAGGAGGGCCTAATTGGAGTTAAGGTAGGATTTAAGTAAAGATGGCTCATAACAGTGGTAGGGTGACCAGGTCTAGATCAAGTTTAGAAGATATCTTTGTGCAATTACCTGATAAAAGACAAAGTAAAGGTCCTTTAATTTGGAATCCTAGAATATCACATGTAGGAGGTTCATCTAGAATGCCTCCTGGATCACCTTTTAACATCCATAACATTGTAAGTCTTGATAGTTCCTCATTTAGATCTTTGAATCTTGGTATAAGTCCTCCTAGAGGTCCAAGTCCACCTAGAAATCTAGGTATTCCTAGAGGTCCAGGCTAGGTACAAGTACCTGCAATGGCTTATTTTAATGTCAATTCTCCTATAACATTCCCTGATTATCATGAGAGGCCAAAGAATCCTGAAAAGATATGTCCTAAATATTAGTTACATTAGGATCTAGAGGATCATATTAGGATATTCAAGGAGGCATGCTTTAGAGCTAGGCTAGAATATGAGGATGTTGTGTGTAGGTTGTTTCCTTACACCTTCAATGAGTAGGTTTCTAACTGGTATGTTAACTTGCCTAATGGTTACATTTCTTCTTGGGCACTTATGGAGGAGGCATTTTTGTCTAGGTTTAGAGGACCAGTAGATCCTTCCACCTTGTATCACAAATTGACTGCAATTAAGAGAGGTGAAGGAGAGCTGATTGATAGTTTTAATTATAGGTTTCAAAAGGCTTATTCTAGGTTAGTAGCTCCTTACATAGTAACTACTGATGCATTAATAGCCATGTATTATGTAGCCCTTGATCCACTGACTGCCATGTTTGTCAAAAGAAAGGTTGATATAGATACAAAATTCAAAGCTTATAAGGAGGTAGCTTCAGTAAACCAGGAGATGAGACAAACAACTTATAATCCATTTATTAATGGAGGAAATCCTAGGATGTAAAGTCAAGCACAACCTTGGAGTGGAGTTCCTACACATAATACTGCATTATTGAATCCAGTTCCTACATACACACCTATGTATAATCCTACCCCAATCCAGACCATAGTCCCTTATACTAGTAACACTACCAATAACAATCAAAGTACTGGTTTGTCTTTCTTTCAGCCTCCTCAAGATACATTTGTGGCAAAAGCACAAGAGGATAGGGAAGAAATCAAAGAAATTACTGCACACTTGAGAAGATTGACTACTAAAATGACACAACTAAGAAATGAAAATTTCTATGGCATAAATAACCAAGGATACAGTCAGAACCATAACCAGAATCATAATCAAAATTATAACTAGGGTCAGGGTTCTAATCAAGGTCATAATTATAGTCAGAACCAAAATCATAATCAAGGACAAGCAATGCAAAATAGAGGACCTATTGTAGATAATAGAGCCTGGGGTAATAACAATAGAAATCAGAATCAACCAAGACCACCTAAGACATGGAGCACAGGGCCAAATAATGGCACTTTAGCTTCTCCATTTGAGAATTTGGATAATCAAGAGACAAAGCAAATAGCTAGAATTCAAATGGCTAACGTAGCATTAAAGAATTAGTGTTGAATTCATAATACTAGAGCCCATGTTGAACTAGATTGCCCTTAGTTTCATCTGGCAGCAAGTATTTTCAATGTAGATGTACAGGCTCCCACTTCTAAGTTTCTCATTCCCAAAGGTAATGAAATAGTACCCTCAGGATATGAGTCTGCTTTAGTCTTAGAGACTTTTACCTTTGCAACTAGGGAGGAAGAGGATCAATTGTTAGAAGATGAACCTTACTTTTGTGAGAACCTATATCCTGAATCAACTTTAGTATTGAATGCTTTTTAGTTTACCTTTGAAACTAACAATGAAGTGTTACATGAAACAGAGGAGGTACAAGATTTTCAACAGTCAAATAAAAATCATACCTACAATTTGAGAAATAATACTAGGCTAGGAGGTCCTTTCACTACTTCCACTCCTAACAATTTCAATACTCCCCCAAATTAAAAGTCTAGTAATAATCTTTCTATACTAAAGGACAATCATCATCTGAATAATGGAACAGTAGCACAAAAAGTCCAAATAGGGAAAACATAGAGTAGAAACAATGAGGTTGATGAGTTACTTGTCTAAAGAGATAAAGAAAATTAAGGTCAATATACCTTTATGTGAGTTATTGAAAAGTCTAGGGGTCAGGAATGCTTTCATAAAATCCATGGATACATCTATGATAGGTGAGGTTTCTATTGATGTGAATGTTCCTAGTAAGGATTCACAACCTAAAGAAAAGAGTAAGAAAACTGAACAACCTTCTAACACTAATGTGGTCATGTATGCAGATAAGAGGGAAGCCCCTCCTTTCTTGTTAACCATTAGGATGTTTGGAAAGAACATACATAATTGCATGATAGATTCTGGTGTATCAACTAATGTAATGCCTTTAGGGATATGCAAAACTTTAGGGCTAACCCCTACCAAATCTGCCAAGGTTGTTACATAGTTGGATAAAACTGAGGTTAATGTGATAGGAGAATTAATGCATATTTAAATGCAGTTAGCCTCAGATCCTAAGGTGAGTCAGTTTATTGACATTCAAGTAGTAGATATACCTGTGAATTATGGGATGTTGTTGAGTAGAGACTGGTCCAAAACATTGAATGGATATATGGCCATTGACTTTTCACATATGTGGTTACCTTGGAGAGGTGTTCCAAATCAAATTAGGATAGAAGCTAAACCTAGAATGAAACACATGATTATAGAATACAATAGGACTAATGAGATATTGTATGCTTTTGTTGAACCAGGTGCTTATAAAGTCACTCACAGGGGAGTGCAAATTGAAGAAATCCTAATGTTAAATTTTAAAGAAAAACCTGTCAGTAGAGAAATAGTATTATTCATTGAGTCTAATAAAAATTCTTTTGATGAGGAAGACAATGCAATAAATAGTTTTGGTCATATCATTAGGCAGGAAATGGAAAAGTGCATTGAACAAAAGATTCTAGTTCAGTGCAAGTTATGTGCATAGTCCATAATAAGCCTCATCCTGAAGAGAATTGTGGAATGTGTAGAGACATTATAGAATATCAATACATAAAGTGCACAAAGGGAATGGAACTGCAAGAAGGAAAGGTTAATCCTAATCAACTAGAGAGATACTTTCAGAATAATATGGATGTATTAATTCTAGATTTAGAAAAAGAAACAAAAGACAAGAGTGTCTGTCATTCTGATTTACAACTGAAAGTATAAATATGCAAGTAGGTCAAAATGAATTGCCTATGAAGAAATAAGATAGCACCTCACATGTGATAGGAACAGAAAAACATGCCAAAGTAAAGGGTCAAAAGAATAAAGAAGGCATGTGGACACTGAAATGTGATGGATCTAAATCTAAACAAGGTTTAGGTGTAGGTGTGGAACTGATAGATCCTAAAGGTAAGTCATATTTAGCAGCATATAGGCTACAATTTTCTTGTACTAACAATGTAGAAGAATATGAAGCTTTGATTTATGGACTTGTTATGGCTATCAAGAAAAAGGTGAAAATGATCAAAGTGTTTTCAAATTCTGAGTTAGTGGTTAGACAAGGAAGAAAGTTGTATGCATGCAATTATAAGAAGATGGTTTGTTATAGGCATAGGGTGTGGGATTTGATTGATTCATTTGATGCCTTTAACATAGAACATATCCCTAGAGAATTGAATCATAGACCATATGCACTGGCAGTTGCTGCTAGCACTTTGGAACCCTTAACATTGTTAGGTTTAAAGCAATTTGCTGTTTAATTAGTAAATGTTCCTAGCATACCGGATAATGTTACTCATTTCCAAGTATTTGAAGGAGATCAGCAAATTGTGGATTTTCTAACTTGTAATGAGGTGTTTGAAGCTCAAATCATTGATGAATAGGAAAGGCCTGATGTGTCTTGGGATGAAGAAGACATAATCAAATTGAAAAGCAATTTCTTACCTAAGGGAGTAATTGAGTTAGAACAAATTTTTGACTTTGATGGGGTAGTAAGATAGAAGGATTTGTCCAAAACTGAGGGGGGTAAATGTGATCTATATAACCTAGGAACAGAACAAAGCCCACAAAATGCATTGATTGGAAAGGCTTGCTCTAAGGAGTTGAGAAAATAAATTGTGGATGTTCTAAAAGAATACAAACATGTCATAGCATGGACATATGAAGATTTGAAGACATATGATACGTCCATCATAACTCATGTGATACCCTTAAAACCAGATGTTAAACCATTTAGGTAAAAACAAAGGCCTATGAATGCTATTTTAGAGCAGTTAATCTTTGAAGAAATGAAAAAAATGATGTCTGCCAGGATAATCTTCCCAGTAAGACATTCAACCTGGGTAGCTAATTTAGTACCTGTGAGAAAGAAAAGTGGAGACATTAGGTTATGTGTAGATTTTAGAAATTTGAACAAGGCCTCTAAAAAAGATAATTATCCCTTGCCTCCAATAGATGAAGTGCTGCAAGTAGTAAATGGAGCTAAGATGATGTCTTTTCTAGATGGATTTTTAGGATATAACCAAGCCTTAGTTGATAAAGAAGATAGGTTGAAGACTACTTTTACTTGCAAGTGGAGAAATTATGCATATAGAAGAATGCCTTTTGGTCTAATCAATACAGGTGCCACTTTTCAATGATCTATGGACATTGCATTTCGTCGATTATTAGGTAAATGAATTGTAATTTATATGGATGATTTAACTGTTTATTCTAAAGATGCATCCCCTCATGTTGAATATTTGAGAAGAGTACTTAAAAGATGTGAAAGGTACGAGATTTCTCTTAACCCAAAGAAATGTTCATTTGGTGTAACTGAAGGAAAGTTGTTAGGGCATGTCATTTCTAAAAATAGGATATCTATTGATCCTGATAGAATAGAAGGAATAAGGAAATTGCAATTACCAAATAGTAAGAAGGAAGTAAAGTCCTTTTTTGGTAAGATTAACTTTGTCAGGAAGTTTATTATAGGATTTGTAGAAATTGTGCAACCATTGAACGCCATGCTTAAAAAGGATGCAAAGATACAATGGACACCAGTAGCCAAAGCTACATTTGAAGATATTAAGGAAACCATTTCTAATGCTTTTGTGTTAGCCAGTCCAAATTATACAAAACCATTTTACATATATTCTTTTGCATCTACACATTCAATTGCAGCTGCTTTGACACAAAAGGGAGAAGATAATGCAGAAAAACCCATAGCTTTCATGAGTGTGCCTCTGAAAGATGCATAGTTGAAGTATCTCAACACTGAAAGACATGCATTTGCACTAGTAAGAGTAGTGAAAAATTTCAAACATTACATCTTACGAAGTCAAGTTAAAGCTATAGTACTAGATGTTGCTGATGCAGAATGAACCTAGAGAGAAAAGAGCTAAATGGATTACAACATTGCAAGAGTTTGATATGGAAATTATTCCAATAAAGCTAGTTAGAGGACAAGCATTAGTGCAGACCATAGCTAACATAGATCCAAATTTGGTGAAGCAACAGTATGTATTAAATTCTAATAATGCATCAGGGTGGTATGATGATTTGAATACTTTTCTAATATCAGGAAAATATCCAAGTAAGATGAAATCTTCTCAAAGGAGAGCTTTAAACATTAAAGCACAGAGATACATGGTACAAGGAGGTCTTCTATTCAAAAATAACCATGAAGGCATATATTTAAGATGTTTAAACAGAGCTGAAGCAGATAAGGTATTATCAGAGTTGCATGATAAGTATGGAACTACTCATGGTTGTTATTTAGCTACTACGCATAAGATATTGAGAGCGGGATACTATTGGCCAACAATGTTTAAAGATACAGAGAATCATATTCAAAGTTGTCACATTTGTCAAACTACAGTAGACAAAAGAAGGAATTAGACTAATCCATTACAGCTAGTCATTGAGTCTAGGCCATTTGCACAGTGGGGCTTAGATTTCATTAGAATTATAAATCCTCCATCATCTGCAGGACATAAGTTTATATTGACAGTAACTGACTATTGTACAAGGTGGACTGAAGCCACATATTGCAAGTTCTCTACTACTGAGGTGGTTATCAAATTCCTTGAAGAAAACATCTTAACAAGGTTTGGATCTCCATATTCCTTGATATGTGATAATGGCCCTAAATTTTCTTCTTTCAAATTTTCTAAATGGGCATTTGAATATGGGATAGTTTTAAAATTTTCTTCTAACTATTATCCTTAGGGGAATGGGTTAGCTGAGTCCACAAACAAGATTTTATTGGATATAATCAAGAAGCTAATTGAAAAGAATCCTAGAGAGTGGAATACATTGTTTAAATATGCGTTGTGGGTAGATAGGACTAAGGTTAAGTCAGCCTTAGGCAATGCACCTTATCACTTAGTTTATGGGACGGATCCCATACTTCTAGTGAATTTAAGAATACCTGTCTAGAAGTTTGCTAATGAATATTTAGGCTTTGATGATCACAGAGAAGCCAGGATAATCTAAATGTTACAATTAGATGAGAAGAGAGATCAAGCCATTGAGAAATTTGCCAAGCATCAAGCAATAGTCAAAAGATGGTTTGACAAAAGAGCAAGAGTTAAAACATTTAGAATATTAGACTTAGTGTTGTGTTGAGACAAATCACATGAAAAGAAAGGAAATCATGGAAAATTTGACAAATTATGGTTGGGTCCATTATAGGTCACAGAAATAATAGGAGACAATACATTCAGGCTCAAGACATTGACTGGGGAAGATGTACCATTACCAATTAATGGCCAACATTTGAAACATTACTTTCAAGCTTGAGGTGAGGGTATTTGAGATATTCTATATCATAGTGTGAATAATGTATAGTTTTGTTGGGTGTTGTTTTTGTTTTGTTTTTTTGTTGTTTTGTTTTGTTGTGTTGGTTTGTATGTGTTGTGTTGCATTGGTATGGATGTTTGTTTTGTTTTAAAGTATGTAGGAGCAAACTAACAACCATTGAAAACAATAGAAAATTTAGAACATTCAAGTTAATTATTTGAAATTTATGCATAGCTTGTTGTGACTATCATGAATGTAGAAAGTTGTTTGACTTGTGAAATTTTGTATTCAATAATTGTGGGTTGAGTATTCAAGGGAGGTTACTCACAATGACACACCTAAAATCCTTCTGTTTGTTGAACATACCAGTGTAGATATTAGGTGAAAAATCAGAGGTCACCCTTGCTACCATTACAATTCTCAGCTTAATTTCAGCAAGTGATCATTCTTTGCATCATGATGTTAAAACTATAATATCTTATGAAGTCTCTATCAAATACAAAATATAAAATAAATAAATAAATAAAATAGATTTTACTGAAAATCTAGATTAAGCCATCTAAGTAACTCTACTGGGGCTATGGATGCTTGCTAGCAGTGGGGCTCTACTTAGAAGAATTGAAACGATAACCTTGTTGGGGCTATAGATGCCTGCTAGCAGCAAGGCTCTATCCGGTTGGCTATGAGGGAATGACATCAACTATGTAGGTTAATATTGGTCACTGGTTTGTTCAACTGATTTTCAAGATGAGGATTATTAATCACATGCACCCATTAAACTGAATGGAAAAATTCATGCACCTTATTCAATACATTAGGTCTCAAGGTGGACAATGATTTGTAGAAAAGATAGTTGGAAGTTATGAATTTATTTCATTTGGTTTTCTTTAATGGTTTTAATTTAATTGTTTTATTTGGTTGCTAGTTGTTGTGATGCTCACAACACACCCCATTTTAATTCTTAGCAAAATGAGGACCCCTGCTGTGGCTATGTTTTTTTGCTTAGGTGTGGGTCTGCTTGGTGGTAAAAGGGAAAAGGAAGTTAAAGTTTGGTATAAATAATGCACTGTACCTCAACATATATTGAAAAAGGGGCATTTCACTTTATATGCATGTTGGATCTGAAAGGTTATATACTACAGTTTATAAAATGAAAGGTCTAAAAGGGGGATACAAATGAGTTTGTATGTGTCGGGCCTTGTATCTAAGAGATTGATACAAGAATGGTTGTAGTGTGGAAATACAAGTGAAAAGTAAAGTGGGTCCCACCTCTTGCATATTAGGCTTGTATAATAACAATGTATATCTTCGATATACAAGCCGATGTACAAGAAAAGATGCAAATAAGAGATACAAGCCACATGCAAAAAGGAAGTTAAATACATAAACGTCTTTGTATGTTTGGAGCGCTTGTATGTTATGATATACATATTCAAGATACAAAGGAATAAAAGGCATCATGGCTGATAAAGAGTAAAAGGGAGGTTTGTATAAGGTTGTTTATATATGCGTTTGTATCTAATGAGACATGCAAAGGGTGATATACAAAGCAAAGATACAAGTAAAGACAAAAGGAGTAGGGAAAGAACATTAGTTTTGGTTTCTTGCATATCAGTTTGTATGTTGAAAAGATACAATGCTAACATATAAAGAATAATATACAAGGAAATATACAAGAAATGATATGTATGCAGAAATGAACTAATGGGTAAAAAAGTTCAAAATTTAAACACTGAAATAAAAAGCTAAAGCTTTTGGCGCATTAATTCCTATAATTAATGTTGAGCTAACATCAAAAGGAGTAAAATTCAAGGGCGTTAGGGTAAAATTAAATGCATTTTGCTTTCAGATTTACATTGCTAAGAGTTAAAAAACTGTAGAAAAGGGGAATTGTTATAGGAATTGAAGAAAATTCATTAAGGCGATGGAATTATAGTAGCTGGATGGAGGGAAAAATAGTAAAGTAAGTCAATGATAGAAAGTAAGTGGTCAAGAAATACAGGATGGGCCTGAAGTAGAAAAAGGAAGATACAGGGGGTGAAGTGAAAAAGGAGAAGAAATCTCACAAAGAGATAGAGAAAGAAGAGTTGCCACTGCACAAAGGATATCTGACATTGATTAGTTATAGTGGAGTGGGAACAGATACAAACATTGGAAATTATGATGCAAATGATGTTTTACAAAAGATTACAGCTGCAAATGCTACATTGGATATGAAGTGTATATGGGAGAGCGAATTGTATAGAGTTGCAGGTTTTCCATTGGCTATGGAGGCCAGAGATTTGTATTTAGATTGTTTAAATCTGTATGACTTAGCAACAAGGAAGGTAATGTTTTACGATAGACTCATTGCTAATTTATCCATCGAGGGTATTGCAAGGACATTTGGACTGGAGATCAATGAGAAAATGGTAGATATTGACATTGATCAATACAATGAGGATTTTCAAATTAATGAAAGGAATTGTAGAGGTAAGCTATTTTACAACTGGTACAACCCAAAAAACAAACCCAAAGCTATAGCCAAGGTGCACAAAAATCTAATGAGAATATACTTCAAGGAAGAAATCTACTTGATGATCACAATGCCAGGTAGACTGATAGGATTAAGAGATGGCACAAAGTGTGAGCCATAGATGTTTATTGTTATTGAGTTCATGAAAGAAAGATGATCAGGAAAAAGAAACATCAAAGGGAGAAGGTCTTGAAGAAGAAGATGAGGTTGGAGGAGACATAGAAATGGAAGAAGAAGAAAATGAAGAAGAGTCCAAATAACAAAATGATCCCATTATACAAGAGGAAGGACCTCAATAGCAGCCCCCACCTCAACAGTAATAACAACAAGAACAAGAACAAAAACAATAGCTACAAGAGCAAGGGGAAATAGAAAGACCTCAAAAGGAGGTAATAAATGAAGAAAAGGTTTCTGTAGAAACAAAAGAGATTCCTGCTATTGATAACTTAGAGGGGGGGTGAATCAGTTATCTTAATTACTTTAACTTTTAGTTCTTCTTTAACAGCTAATGCAGTATCAAATCACATAAGTATGTATAACCATGAAAGCAGAAATAAAATCAATACACATATGTATAACCATGAAAGCATAAATAAAATCAATACACATAACACAAGATTTTTATGCGGAAAACACTATTAAGGGAAAAACCATAGGGTGACTAACCCAAGATTGCATTCTTTGTTAAAAGAATAGAAGTACAAAATGGCACTTGCCAATTAGGGCTCACTACCCAAGCACACTGCTCACAAGAGGCTCACTGCCTACAAGAGAATCGCTATCTACAAGGTATAAGAAAGTAACCAAGTGATTGAACTGATGAGAAGCATCCACATATGCTAAGGTTTAGTTCTGGTTAGGCTCAATACATTGATCTACTGCACTTCATTCTTCCTCTTCTTTGGTACTGCTGTCCTATCACATACCAGACCTGTATAGCTGCTTTCACAAAGACTCTCTACTTTTCTTCACACTTCAAAACACACCACACACACCTTCATACCGAAATCAATTTGGTATATATATTTGCACCAAGGATTTTATCAACTTTCTAGTCAGTATCTGGAATACTCAATATCTTCCCAAACTTTGGTCTATTGGTTGAATCCTTGCTTACTAAGTGATGCGTATCAAAATGATGGTTATAGAAGTCATCAATCATGTTGGCCAATAATGAATGATACCTTAAGAAACTTGATCACCATCAATATCTCATTTGGATTAAGGTCTGATGCTCTACTGGTCAGGTCTTCCTTAGTCTACTCTGCCAAATAGGATCCCAACACTTAGGTGCTCATATCTCTTCACTCTTTTATCACTGAAGGCTCAATCTCTAGAATGTATTAGTCATGGTACTCCTCTTGACTTCTCCAAGTCTGCACTTTTCTGAGATACTTCCTCTAAGAGATCTAGACCTAATTGTCAGACCTTGTTGCATGCTCTATTCTTGGTCACCGGACCAAAATACTCTTCAATCTGACATCCGGTATAGACATACCATGTCCTGCGGATGTGTGGGATGGACTTTGTTGCCATCAATGACAACATTCATGAAGCCACATAGTGTCTCTTGCCAACAATCTCCCCCTTTGGCATTGATGGCAACACTTAGTGAAAAATGAATGTCACACTACACTCCCCCTTTATTGATGCTCTGTTCTAAAGTACACTTTTCTGGAGCTCCCCCTTAGCTAGATTCCATATTTTTCACTGCTCCTCACTCCCCCTTTGACATCAATGGCAAAGGGTAGAATCCACACACCAAAATTCCCAAAAAAAATCTAACTATACTTAGCTGCATAAGTATATATATGTTATACTTACATATACTGAAGTATATCTACAAAAGTTGTCTTCAACTGGACAAATTCTATTGCCCAACTCTACTTCATCCTATCCAAAATTGAGATGTGACCACTCAATAGGGATGCAAAAGCTTCTACCCTCTTTAGATATGTCAGATCACTGGTTCGGGTTGTGATCTAAGCATCAATTAGGGCCTCATGCATGGCCTCTAATTTAGGTATAAATATCCCTCTAAGTTCACCCATCCTACTTATTATATTCTTCCTTTCCTTTTCAAGTTTCTTTAGTTCATTTAGAATGGCAATAGTTTGACATTCCTTATTTATTATGGATGTGGTGAGAGGATCAAAATTCTGAGATACACTTGATAGTTTACCCTCTTGTTCTTTCACTTTCTTCTCAATATCCTTTGTCACTTTAGACCAGGATAAACAAAATTTATATATTTCTCTGCCATCTTCAAGAGTATTTTCTAAGCTCTTTATCCCAATATCCATATTTCTCCTATCATTTTTTATTAGCCCTTGTACTTCGAAGAATCTCTTACCCAAAAACTCTTTCCAGACTTTCTCTTCTGCTACTTTCTCTAAAGAGTCAAAATGTGTATTAACAGAATTAACAAGAGATTTTAGATTACCAGATGAGGAGACTGAAAGACCCTTCTGGAAGGATGGCATGATCTTCTCCAATACATTGGATGCAATTTCTATCAGCTCATAGTCTTCCATGTGAGACTTCAGAAGTTTTTCTTTTGCCTTTGCTTGAGCAAAGGGTGCTATCTTCATTGTTTGAACTGAGAAGAGGGAATCAAAATTGAATGGTCCTTGAAGCAGTTTTGGTTCATCAATATCCATCATTTCTTTAGTCAAGAAATCTTTAACAATTTCTATAGTGTCTCTTGCCGGAGATAGAGTTTTCTTTCCTTCTGCAGTCTTAGAACTGTCTCCTAGGGTCTTCTCTATTTGAACTTCTTCTCTTCCCATTACTTCTTCTTGACTGATTTTCTCCTCTATCTTTCCATCTCCTTTAGATCTAGTGTCTACTGGGGAATCTGGATGAGAGATATTTACTTCTTCATGGATTTCCACTTATGGAGCAGAGGAATCTAGGTCCTTAGTTTTCTCCTCACCTGTCTCCTTTGATTCTTTTGCAGTTTTCTCTATAGGATCTTCCTTTGATGTGCTTAGTCCTTCATCATCCATGACAAAAGGTTGATCACCTAAGTCCTCTATAATAGGAATATTGAATCTTTTAAAAGCTTTCCAGAGGATATCTTCTGTTTCTTTTGCCACTTTGTCAGTTTCTCTAAGCATAAGCTAGTTCATTCTGGCTTTGCTCCAGAACTCATCTTTGTAGTCCTTGAAGATCATGCTCTTTTGTTGAGGGGTAATGGAAGGATAGAGTTGGATAGCAATCTGCTCCTAGATTTCTAGGTCTTTTGCCTTGGCATTGTTCTTTCTCATTTCAAGTTCCTTCTCTAGTCTTTTGGGAATCAGAGATATGATTTCAATGAATTCTTTGTTATAAATGTTAAGATACCTGACCATAGCATATTGCAAGATCTTCTGGTCAGCTTCATTATATTCATCATAAAATTTAGTCATTGGTTTCAAGTTCCCATCCACAATGACTAATTTGATGATATCATCAATGCAGAGAGTAGGCTTTTCAACAAATTCTTCTACCTTTTCTTCCTTGTTATGACCGGTAGAGGGTTCACTAGATGTTTTCTTCTTCTTCTTCATTTTCTTGATCTCCTCATCAGATTTTGTGTCTTCATCATCCTTCTGACTTGTATAGGACCTTGTTGCCTTTTTCTTTGTTCTCTTCTCTCCCTTTCTGGATGTATGGGCTTTCAGTTTTGATGTTTTTTGGCTCTTAGAGGTGGCAGATGCTGTGCTTTTGGAGGATTTAGTCTAGGAGGGGGCTTGCACTAGAGCACTTTCTTTCTCTGCTTCTTGTCTCTCCTCAGCTCTTTCTAATTTTTCTCTATTTGCATCGACTGCTTCTTTAGAGATGCCAAATATTTTGGCAACTTCCTCTCCTTCTCTTCTCACTTTTCTCTTTATCTCAGGTTGTCTTAGCTCAACATGAATTTTCACACTTAACTCTTGAAAGGTTCCAAACATTTCTGCCTTAGGGCCCTTGGGCTAACTTAGTAGGTGTTGGATATGCAGCTCTAGAATTTTCTCATCAACCTCATACTCCATTGGCATAATCCAGACCATCCTTGGCTCTACTACCTCTATTAGACATTGATTAGTGTCTACCATAAAGCACACTGTATCCTTGTACTTCTCAACTAATGATTGGGGGATTCTTTCTCTGGCTTGCATCATACTTTGATAGTTATTGAAGTATCCCCAAAGAGCTATATTTTGAGCCTTAGTATCACCAAGCCCATGTATGTAATCTTTGATTTGAATGGCAACCGGTCTATCATTTTACCATACCCAACCACTGGATCTGGGAAGCCCATACATAAAGTAAAAGAATAAACACAGTATTAGCCCACCATACTTGAATGAGTTCTTCTTGTCCTTCTTGATTTTTTGTAGGTTCTCCATTAGTTGGCTCAGAAGACACTCACAAAGATCATAATCTGCATTCTCTCTTAGCATCTGATAAGCAGCATAGATTGCAGTTCTGGATATAGAATTCTCCCTGTTGGAGTGATATATCTTATAGCTAATTATCATAGATGCAAACTTGATATCTAGATCAGTGATATCTTCTATAGTCATTGCTCTCTTGTCAAATTTTGATTTGGTAGCCTGACTTACAGTTTGATTTTTGACTGATTTGAGATCAGGCAACCCACCAGATGAGTGTAATCCAGTTACCTCCCTAATTACATACTTGGTTATCTTGAATGGCCTCATCAACCACATAAAGTTGTCATGCATTCTACTTAGAACATACCATACCCAATCATCTTTAGCAAAATAGGGGAAATGAATGCAATGTCCAAAATGCTTATCCTGGATGGCCTTGTACTAAGGTTTGAGTTCAAATGATTCATCTATCAGTTCCTTGTGGTAGATATCCATCAGCTTAGATTCCCCAAATTCTTCAATTTTTGCATATATGTAAACCCTAACATCTTCTACATGCAGAACTCCATGCATAATGCTAGAAAATGCGCCTAGGGGATCAACTTATAGGGATTTATAGGGATGTTTTTTAAATTTAGGGTGTGGCCTATCAATGATCTTCACAACATTTGGAGTAGCCATCTTTCAAAGATTTAGAGAGAGATATTCAAGAGTGGAAAATACCTTTTATGCTTCTAGGGTTCACAATATGAGCCGGATCGGATTGCTGGAAGAATTAACTTCTATGGTTGATCTTTGAGAGGTTTGAGACAATTTTGTTGTAGAGATCCTTCTCTCTTCTTCTCAAATGCAAATGTGCAAATGATGAACCAAAGGACCCTTTTATTTCTATGCAAACCCTAATTCCATTTTGCAATAAATGCACAACCTAGGTTATTTCGGTTGCCTTGTTTTCCTTATTCTAAGAGAGATCTTTCCAGATCACTAAGATGCACCTAGAATGATAAATTACAATGTATCTCCCTTTCTTCAATCATTCCATCTAATGACAAATCCAAATATTTCAATTTTGAATTATACCGGATCTAACTGTGAAAGTTCTACTTTTGCCAGGTGACTGTCAAACTAGATTAATCTTTGATGATTAACCTTTTCAAACTCCTTGTGGATCTTTCAAATCTTTACCAAGGGTTATTTAGATGTTTTTCTGAGGACCCTTTTTAATCTACAACCTTCCATGTGCCAATTTCAGGCACCAATTGACTGGCTGGGGGAACTTGTTTTCTTTTGTGACTCCCCCTGAGCCAGGGCTCATCTATTTAGTTTCCGGAAGGAATATCAGCACCAAATTCTGGTGCGGATCCATCCCCAACATTTTTTGTACTTCTCTTCACCCAAAACTTGTTCATCTCCCTTTGAATTTCATTCGCATTCACTTTTCCTTTTCCTTTGTCTTGGTTTTGATTATGATACACCAGACCCTTTTTGTCTTGATTCTTACTTCTGTAGAATTTAGCAATATGACCAGATCTATTGCAATTGTAGTAAAAAAAATTTCTTTGCATATTTGACTGATATTCTCTTGATCTACATTGATTAGCCATATGTCCCATTCTATTGCATGTAAAGCATCTACCATTGAATGAATTATTTATTTGCATATTTCTACATTCATGAGATTTGTGACCATACCTTTTGTAGTTAAAATATTGTCCAGAGAAGGATGAATTAGTTTGATTCATTTTTCTTCTACACTGATTTGCTTTATGACCAAAGTTATTGCAATTGTGGCAATATCCATTGAAAGATGGACATCTTTGAGCATTTGGTTGCCTTACCGGAGGTCTTATAGGCATGTTCCTTAGATTTCCTAATCTAGAGTTCTTCTGACTAGATCTGAAGCTTTTACCTTTCTCATACCCCAAGCCTTGCTTGTCATCTACCCTCTTTTGGCTTTCAAGAAGAACTTCAAGTTGAGCAGAGATTATCTTGAATTTCTCTTTGTAATCATTTTCTATTTGAAGATCCCTTTTGAGATTGTCAATCTGATTCTCAAGTTTTTCTTCATTATCTCTAGCTTCTTCAAGATCAGATTCTAGATGCTTGATTATTCTATCCATTTTGTGGCAGTCTTTTGACTTCTCCTTGAGAGATTGTTTTAGATTATCTTCAATTTTTCTTTTCTCTTCAATTTCTTGGGTGAATTTCATAACTCTTGATTCCATCTCATGTCTTACCATAATGACCTCTTTTGATAACTTCTCACATAACTTGGTTTTTTCATTCAGATCTTCATTAGTATCATTGGCTTCATTTTGACTTGCTAATTGTTGAAGTAGTTCCTTTCTTTTCTTCATTGAGATACTTAGTTTTTCTCTGAGTTCATTTATGAAATCATCAGCTTGTTTGAGTCTTTCCCTTAGGTCATTGACTTCAGAGTGAGATTGCTCAAGATCATCTAGGGCAGATTGAAGTTGTTTCCTCATACCATACATATCCATTGAGATTCCCAGATCTTCCTTAAGCTGTTAGGCTCTATTAGAAGGAACTTGGCTCTGATACCAATTGTTGATAACTAAGAGGGAGGGGGTGAATCAATTATCTTAATTACTTTAACTTTCAGTTCTTCTTTAACAACTAATATAGCATCAAATCACATAAGTATGTATAACCATGAAAGTAAAAATAAAATCAATACACATAACACAATGATTTTGACATGGAAAACCCTATTAAGGGAAAAACCACAGGGTGACTAAACCAAGATTGCATTCTCTGTTAAAAGAATAGAAGTACAAAATGGCACTTGCTAATTACAGCTCACTGCCTGAGCACAGTGCTCACAAGAGGCTCACTGCCTACAAGTGACTCACTGTCTACAAGGTATAAGAAAGTAACTAGGTGATTGAACTGATGAGAAGCATCCACATATGCTGAGGTTCAATTCCGGTTAGGCTCAATACACTGATCTACTGCACTTCATTCTTCCTCTTCTTTGGTGCTATTGTCCTGTCACATACCGGACCTGTATAGCTACTTTCATGATGACTCTCTACTTTTATTCACACTTCACAACACACCACACACACCTTCATACCAAAATCAATTTGGTATATATATCCACACCAAGGATTTCATCAACTTTCTAGTCAGCATCTAGAATACTCAATATCTTCCCAAACTTTGGCATGTTAGCTGAATCCTTGCTTACTAACTAATGCGTATCAAAATGATAGTTATAGAAGTCATCAATCATGTCATCCAATCATGAATGATACCTCAAGAAACTTGATCACCATCAATATCTCATCTGGATTAAGGTCTAATGCTCTGCTGGTCAGGTCTTCCTCAGTCTACTCTACCAAACATGATCCCAACACTTAGGTGCTCATATCTCTTCACTCTTTTATCACCGAAGGCTCAATCTCTAGAATTTATTAGTCATGGTAATCCTCTTGACTTCCCCAAGTCTGTATTTTGCTGAGATACTTCCTCTAAGAGATTTGGACTTAATTGTCAGACCTTGCTGCGTGCTTTGTTCTTGGTCACTAGACCAAAATACTCTTTAATCTAACTTCTAGTATAGACATACCATGTCCCGCAGATGTGTGGGATGGACTTTGTTGCCATCAATGAAAAAATTCATGAAGCCATAGAGTGTCTCTTGCCAACACCTTCTTGGCTAGGAACAGAGATAAGAAAGGAAAAAAAGGAGGTACAATTGGTATCAATTGATATTAAAAGTTTATTAGGTAATACAACACCAATAAAAGCAAAGAGAAAGGCTAGAACAATGTCAAATATCCAAAGAGGTCCAAATGGATCTAGGATGTTGAACCTAGCCATAACTCAAAAGGAGAAGACCAAGGGAGAAATAACCTTACATGAGTATAATATACTAAATTTTGACCATGGGCATACTACACGAGAGTAGCACATCATTGAGTGGGAAGACATGCACCAAGTAAGGGCAGAGATGTTGATAAAAAGACAAAGACAAACAAGAATATTTGAAGGGACACATTGTCCAATTGTAACAATTTATTAAAGGATATTTGATCCCAATATAACAGTGCCAGAATTGCCCAATGAGATAACTGTTGTATCCAAGGAAGAAATAAAAGACATGGAAAATAAAAAGCTTAAGGCCAATGTATTTGAAGAATGGTTCAATGATTTCATGAAAGAAGGTGAACAAGTAATAAAACAAGTAGTGAGAGGATGGGAGGTGGCTGCAACAGAAAAGAATAAATGCAGTGTACTTATACATAATTGTCAATTCAGAAGGGAAGTATGCAGATTTGAATTGAGGTAGTTAACAAAGATTGAGGAAAGAATAGAATAATTAATAAATGAAGCAGTAATTACCCCTTCAATGGAAAATCAAGTGCCACAGGTGAGATTACAATTAAAACTTGAGGAGGATAACCTCAGAAGGTGTATAACAGTTGTTCAAGATTTAGAAGAAAAAGAAGAAGCCATGATCAAAATACATAAAAGGATAGTAGAAAAGCTATTAGATCATGAATGCATGGATACACCAATATATGAGATAGAAAGGGATTTGACAGAATTTAATGCCATTTTCAAACCATGCATGGAAAACCCTAAAGAATACTGGAGTAAACAAATGATGGATTCATTAATGGAAGAAAATGCTAAAATGAAGAAATACAAAAAGAAGAGTGAGGGTTCAGAAAATAGAGAAAAGAAACTGAAGGAAGGAGTTATAATGCAAGATTATATATGGACAAAGAGTCTAGGGGGGGATCGTACCTTTGTAGAGGGTGTAATTAACAACTTCAAAATGTATTTGAGGGAGTAGATTTTATAAAAGAGGTAAACAATATGAAAAAGAGATCAAATAAGCAAAATGTCTACAGGGAATGTCAACAAAAGGCCGAAGTCAAAGAAGAGGACATCTTAGTTTTGAAAAGATTCCAATGGAATCCTTTGAGAGAGGAAAAGATACCATCTAGATATTTTGAGAGGCAGTTGGAGATGAATGTGCACCATTGATTAATAGTAGAGGAATCTCAACCACGGATAAAGTTTGTAGTCGTAGCAGTCAGAAGTTTCAAAGTCTATAAAGGAAGACCTACTACATGTACATAATTTAAACATGGATTTTAGGAGATAGTTGGTAATTGAGGTTGTTTAAACATTTTGATTAGAAGAACATTTTAGTTTACACTAAGGAATGCGTGGAATGTCTAGCTTTCTTATTGTATCTGTAAGATGTTGTAAGTTTTCGGTGAAATTGATTAATGAAGCAAAGAGTCATTCATACATTGTAAATCATATATGACTGTGTGTTTTAAATACAAATACATTTGGAATTCTGCATCTATTGTCACAGTGCTTTTCTAGTCTTACTTGTATTTGAAATAATATCTCTTAAAAGCTTGCAATCTTGAATTTGTGTTCATGAAATTACTCAGGACTCCACATTTAATGATTTAGTTTGTTGATTTGATCAAGTTTGTTGTACTTCTTACAACGTGGATAAAAGAACATTAGATCTTGCAGTAGAATGATGTTTAATTTGAATTTCTCTAACTTTCCCCCAAATGTTTGAAATAATTAGCCTAAATGTAGAAATTTGAAGGAAATTGTATGACATTTGAAAGAAGCATGAACAATTGGTTTAATATTTGATGATTTTCATAATAATTGGAAGAGAAAAGCTTGTTTTATTATAAATCATACAAAGCTTTGTGATATAGTGATAAATTTATGCAAATAAATGGATAATTTGTTGATCTTTGTAACAATTTGCATAATTCGAGTCTAGTGAGTCATAAGTCACCTTAAATCAAGTAAAGCCCCTTGCATATTACAGTTTCATAGTAACCTATTGAATTATCCACAAGGTCAAGACCTGACCATACAGAAACTTGGGATTAAGAAATCTTAATTGATTTCTTCATATCCTTCAAGATAGTTAGGTTCATTTTGTGAATTTTAACTTTTGTTGTGAATGTGTAAAAACAATCATCAACAAGTACCAAGTGCACCCTTAGTAGCATAGAAGATAGAAACAAACATAGAATACTCTAAACTTAGCTTAGAGAGAATACTATGAATTAGTTGTTCATCTTTCTTTTCAATTCCACATTATTTTAACTGTAGCCTTAATGATTTCAATTTTATGAAAAAATCCTAAATTGTGTTGAAACTGTCTAGAATTAAACTAATTGATTCATTTTCCAACATGTTACCCCTCATTGAACCTTGTGTGCCAAATGGTGTTTCTAGATTTATCCAGATTTCATTTGGTGAATTCAAAGACTCAATGTGAAAGAGAGAATTAGGAGAAATAGACAAACACAATGTTCCATAGGCCTCATCACATTTGTTAAACCACTTAGGCTTATCTTCATCTTTAGTAGGTTCAATCTCAAGTCCCATTATTATCCTATGTTATATATCATTCCTTAAGTAGATTTTCATGTATGATTTCCACTCAAAGTAGTTGTAGGGAGTTAATATGGGTATTGTTGTTTGATCCATGATGAAGAAATGCAGAAAAGAAATGTTGAAAAGAAGAGAACACACAAGGACAACCCCCCCTTTTCACTCAATCAAAGACTCTCCCAAGCAAAGATAATTTGGCACATTATAATCAGTGCTTTTACAACTACCACTAGAAAGAAATACTTAGTGGTCTTGATCTCAACGTATTAGAAAATGCTCACAAATTGGGTGTATGTTGAAATTACAATACTGGAACTAAGCTAAGTTAAAATAACAACACCACTATGATATACTCAAAAAATCATGCACTTTCAAAATAAGAATCACCTCAATATGAGATCGTATGTGAAAGTTATGACCCTTTGAAGTTCCAAAAATAGGAACTGAGCAGCATCACCTATGAGAATTTGCAATTTTTGGGAAATTCATGCACCAGAATCAAGAATCATCTACACCACCATGAAGAGTGTGGAAAATTATCCAAAATCATAAAAGAATCACAAAAAACAAAGGTTGTGAAATCAAGTTCTTAGCATCTGAAGTTCACCTTCAAAAACTGAGAACTTCATCGGAAAGGGGGCCTGCGTTGTCAACATCCTCTATCGCCAAATTTGGCAAAACTACCATCAATGTTAGTGGTGCTAACAAAAATAGATAACTACCAAGTGTTGTTAGTAGAGGCTAAATGTAGAAGATCTCCATTTAAATTTAACTGTCACCCATAATAGAAAAAAAAGCTAAATATAGTGGAGATTTTTACAAGAGCCAAAAAAGTGGCACAGGGACCAATAGGGCATGCAGGTCGAAGAAGCTTATGGCTTAGAGGCCAATCAATCTTGCAACCATATGAAAAAAAATTAAATATTTTAAACTTTTGAGAAAAGAGATGTGGGGTCGAAGCCTCCCCCACACCCCTAAATAGGGGTCTGCGCCAAAGATAAGGCATTGTGGCCTTCACAACACTCACAACCTTAGTGAAAAGGCCAACAACCTTTCACAGGCCTATGGCCTATGGAATGGGCCACAGCCCTTGTGCCAAGCACTTGTAGCTCTTTGAGTGGTATAGAATTTTATTATTTTTTTGTTTTTTTAATGCAAAAAATATATTTTTAATTAAAAAAAACACTACCTTATAATATATATATTTTGATTTTGATGCACGGAAAAAAAAATATTTGTAGGAATTACAATAATTTGGATAGAGACCATGCCCTGAAATGCATGTTGGGGAGACCAAAATGGCCTTCTGATAATTTTTTTGTTGTTTCTTACTCCTGGCACTGGAACCGGTTTTGCAATATGTAAAAATTTGTCTGCAAAGCCTCCCAGATGGAATGAAATAGTCCTTTTAGCCTAAAAATGTTCGGATTGAAAGCTACCTTCCAGATTTGAGTTTGAAACCCCCATTTCGCAACTATGTCAAATGATCTCTGAATTTGGTGAAATGAAAGCCAAATCTGACTTTCTCGAGCCTCATGGATGCATTGGAATAGCTAGAAATGTTGTCACTATAATCATAAATGTTGTAGTCACCCAAATCTCATAAAATACATATGTAAAACCTAGAGGTTAAAATGTTTCCTTCAAACTTTTCTAATTATCCAGATCATCTGAAGATGCAAGAGAAGGGCATATTAAGTTTTTTGGAAAACCTAAAATAACCTTATTAGCCCCCCCAAATCTTGAAATAAGGAAACTATAATCTATTCTGCACTAGAAAAGCTTTGATACCATGTTAGAATCTGAAAAGATTAATAACCAAGAAAACTAGTGCAAATGAATAGATATTCAATTGTGAAAGCAAACTATTCAAGATCAAAATAACAACATAGAGTTAGTCTCCAAGAGAGTGATGCAAATTCTTAGAAGAAAAATAACATTATGAGGATGCAAAAGCAAAGATACCTAATATAAGCTAGGTAACATGTTTATATAGCCAAGGAGAGAGAGGAGGTGGCAACACTGACCAATAGAAAACAACCATCTATCGGGCTAAAGATAGCAAAGTATCTTCCCAAGATAGCTAATGGATACTCACTTGCAAGAAGGTGACAACTCATAATCCACTCACCTAATTAAACATGCTTTATTAACCTAAGCAAGATTAATAAGAGGTGTAGGAAAAACCTAGGAATAAAGGGAAACTAAATAACCCAACTAGGAAATAAAAACCTACACTAACATATTTAGGATGATTAAACTAATTCCTTTCAAAAAAACATGATGGTTGACTGACACACTATTATAAAATGTTTTTAAATTGAGGGATCTCTTTCTCTATCTTAGGAATCAGTGGGGATCTATTTAAGTCAAAGATTATTGGGAAGAAAAACTTGAGAGCTATGATATAAACAAATCCTGGAAACCTTTACCTACTATCCATGAGGTTAATAAAAGGGCATGTCTAAATCTATCTATGTTATTACAATATTTCAAACCTATTTGGAACTTCAACAATGATTATTTGGGCTTAAATATTGAATATCAAAGATGGTTATAAAAACTAATGTTATCTAAAATTACTCAAAGATCTTCTTTCCCTTTATATAAAATTTGGGGAGCTAAACATTGGATTAAGTCTATTATTTTCTATGATTGGTTTTCCACCAAAAGTTTCTTACATGGGAATGAATAGAGAAGGCCATTGAAGGTCCAGATTTTGTGAACAAATTATAGACTTGTTTGTATTGTGGAAATTCAATAAGATTAGACAAGATTTAGTGGTTAGCAAACTTTGTTTCATTGTGAATGTGTATTGTACTCGAGGGTTTTGAGTTTGTGAAATTTGTGGTCAAGAGGAGTTGTTTCCCCTCTACATCATCCTCCATTTATAAAACTTCAAAAATTTATAAAAGAGGATAACTTTAGAAACTCAATTTGGGTTATCTCTATTGATAAGTTTGATGATAGTGTTTTCCATTTGGAGATGGAGTGGTTTAAGGGTGATAACTTATGGTTCACCTTTATTTCTTTCATTGTTTCTCCTATTTTGGCATATAGACTTATGAGTTTATTGCAAAATTTTCCTTTAATTTCAAATTTACTCCAAGTTGGGCATAGTTTATATTGTTTTTCTGGTCATCCTATAATTGTGGTATTGGCTTTGTCAGTTTAGTCATGATTTGTTTGAATTTTTTTCTGCTGAGTTGGTGTGGAATCTAGATTATTGATTTTCTACCTCTTAGCATTGGTTACTTACATTCCATTTCTATTCTAGAGTTATCACTCCACTCTGTCTAGAATTTTAGTCATTTCTCTATTCTCCTTTAGAGTTTGTCCCAACATCCTTTTTTACTCTTTTGACGGTGATGGATTTGCTCTCTTCGCATGACATTTTAGTCTTCTTAATCTTGTGTATCATTGGTATGCTCATGAGATCTAGTTGGATGCCTATTACCCTTACACCTTTGGAGAATACTAAACTACAATTTCCTTATGTTGGGCTGACCAAATTGATGACTCAGTGAATAGGTATCAACCATTTTCTTTGGCCATTCCTAGGCGACTTCTCATGTTCGGCCAATATCGTAGGGCTTATAATCATTTATGAGATCACAACAACTCATAAAATCAATAAAAGCATTTAAATTGAATTACAAAAGGCTAGTAGTTGTATTAAAAAGGGTAGAAAACCTATATGATTGTTGGCGGATCATAGTGGGAACATTCTATAACATACGGTTGGATCCTATGTGAATATGGTTAATTTAAATTTGTTGGAAGTTTTTTTTTTTTAAAAAAAAAGGGGGAAAAAATTTTATTCAATCCAAATCAAGAAACAAGGCAAGAGCCCCAGGCTCAAGAGAAAGGAACACAGCCAACAAACAAACAACAACACTACATAGTCATGTCTTCCAATAAAAATCTCTCAAGAATCCCCAGATAATCAGAAGGTAACTCATTCCTACCACTGATATCCCAGCCCTCCCCTTTCTCAGAGGCCCACTTTGCCAAGCAGTCAGCCACGCTGTTCCACTCTCTAGGGATGTGGTAGAAAGAGACTGATTCTAAGGAACTGCAAACATTTAAAATTTGTCTGACCATCGAGGCTAAATGCCAACTAACACCATCCAATCTCTGGTTGTTCAACATATCCACAACAATCTGAGAGTCTGACTCATAGATTAGCCTCCTCTAGCCAAGAGAGCAACCCCGCTCAATAGCAATCTTAATAGCGAAGGCCTCCATCAGGTTATTAGAGTGATGCCCTTTGTAGACAGAGAAGCAAAAAACAACATCCCCATCCTTACTTCTACTAATACCCCCAATACTAGCATGCCCAGGATTCCCACGGGATGATCCATCAGTATTAATCTTTAGGACTCCATCTGGAGGAGGTGCCCACTTCCCATCACGATAGACTCATTTCTTGACATGGCGTGGCATAAGATCTGTACGGCACCCCCTACTATTAGCATCCAGGTTTAGATCCCGCACAACCGCAACATCCCCAGGATCAATACTTTCAGACATATCACATTTAGCAGAAATACTCTCCTAAAGCCTACTGATAATCTTCGTCCACAGTTGACCAGTATCCAATCTGGAATCACAAAACACTCTACGGTTCCTTTCTAGCCAAAGGTTCCAAAGAATGAAAATGTGCCCAATGAGCTAGGCCACCTGAAGAAATGGCGTCTTCGCTGGAGGCCTACCCAGGCTCTCCCAAAACTCAATAAGAGAGGAGACATGAATGCACCCATGATGCCAAGCCTCCCACCATCTGTGCCAAATCTCACGAGAAAAGGGGCAATGAAATAACAAGTGGGAAGAACATTCTTCACTGCGCAAATAAAGAAAATAAATGGAAGGTCCCTGAAACCCCCATTTACGAAGATTCTCCCAAGTGAGACATTTCTTCTGGGCAACCAACCATAAAAAGAAGTTACACTTGGGCCAAGAAAAGTTGTTCCAAACCTTCCTCCACCAGGGCACCTCGGAAGGCCCATATAAATTCCTGTCAAGCACAGCATAACCTTGAGCAACAGTATAATTCCCTTTTGGGCTAGGGCTCCAAGCCAACTTGTCCCTCTCCTTCAGAGTGCTACAAAGCCTACCCTCCAAGACCTTACACAAAGCAGCATGATCCTCATCAGAGCCACCCACAGGCCACTCCTGCGGATCCTTCCAGCAAGACACCTCCAGATGACCGATGTGCTTAACAGTTTTAAAATGCTCCACCCTAGTCCAACCAGCATCAGAGAACATCTGGCAAAGAGGCATAAGCTGAGGGAAACTAGACAGAATGCGAGGGTAGCCATCCCAAGAGTCCAACCAAAAAAGAGCATCAGAACCATTATTACAGATCCAGAAAAGACCACTCTGAACAAGCTGAGCTCCTTTCTTAAGAGTATCCCAAATGCAAGAGCCTTTGCCCGACAAAGCAATCCATGGCACATCCCAGCTCTCAACCCCAGGAACATTCTTGCAAGCAAGAATCTTGGCCCAATCCTGATCCTGGCTGTTGCACCATCTCCAGTACAGCTTAGCCACCAAAGCCATAACCACAAGAGCCATAGACCTAAGGCTAAGGCCCCCAGTATGCTTTGGCCTACAGACAGACTCCCACTTGACTAAACTCCATTTCGAGGAAAGAAGATTGCCTGACCAAAGGAATTACCGAGAAAGAGCATCAAACTCCCTCACAAAGGATGCAGGAGGAATCTGCACACAACACCTGTAAATAGGGAGAGACTGCACCACAACTTTTAGGAGAAGCACTCTACCAACAGAAGAGAGCCATTGTGAGTCCAATGGCTAACCTTACTCCGGAACTTATCCAAAATCCCCTGCCAAAAATCTCGACGCTGAGATCCCAGAGCCAAAGGGGTCCCCAGGTACATCATGGGAAGAGAACCAATTTGGAATCTAAGAATCCTGGCAATCCTATTCTGAATGAGACGAGGAGTATTAAAGAAATAGATAGAAGATTTGTCATCATTGATACGCTGACTAAAAGCTCTCAAATAGATGTCTAATGCTCTCCTGAAGTTCACTGCCTCACTAATTCTAGCCAAGCCCATCAATCCAGTATCATCCACAAATTGAAGGTGAGAATAGGGAGGGATATCATTGGTCCAGCTCCAACCATGAAGAAGACCCAGCCACACCTGAGATTTAATAAATCTACCAAGACCCTCCACCATGATAATGAAAAGATACGGGGACAGAGGGTCCCCTTGCCGAAGACCCCGAGAAGCACTAAACCAATCTGAAGAATCCCCATTATGAAGAACAGAGAAGGAGGATGAGGTTACACAACTAAGAACCCAGCTCACCCATTCCTCGTTGAAGCCAAAAGCCAAGAGGATATTCTGAAGAAACTCCCAGCTCACCCGATCATAAGCTTTAGCCATGTCAAGCTTAATGAACATTGCCTTCTCCTTAGAGGAAGCCATAGAGTGAATAACCTCCATAGCAATCATGACACCATCCAAAATCTGTCGCCCGTCCACAAAACCACCCTGCTCAGCAGAAATCAAAGCACCAAGGATGGGTTTGAGTCTCTCCGCAATCAACTTGGAAATGATCTTGTAGGTGACATTGCATAAGGCAATAGGCCTAAACTGGTTCATCTGATTAGCCCCTTCCTTCTTAGGTATGAGAGCCAGAAAAGTAGAATTCAAAGACTTAAGCATTTGTTTGTTCCTAAGAGATTCCTGAACCACCTCAAGGAGATCAGACTTTATTATTTCCCAAAATTCCTGGAAGAACTCAATCGGAAACCCATCGGGGCCAGGAGCTTTTCCTTTTTTCATACTAAACACAACTTTCTCCAACTCAGGTAACAAGATTGGACTCAGAAGAGCCCTATTCATCTCATCCGAGACCAAGCAAGGAATACAATCCAAGATAGCCTGCTCGTCAAATCTGGCAGCAATATCCTCCCTGGAAAAAAGATTAGAAAAAAAGTTGACAGCTTCCCTGGAAATTTCACCATAGGACGAGAGTTGAGTCCCATCACTCGAGACAAGAGTGGAAATAGAGTTCCCCTGCCTACGGGCCTTAACTGAGTTATGAACAAAAGCTGTGTTCCTATCCCCCTCTTGAAGCTAATCAATCCAAGCTTTTTGCTTCCAGAAAATCTCCTCCCGAAGCTCCCACTCTTCAACACCCTTGAGGGCCAGGGACTTAGCATTCAGAAGGTCAGAGGATAGCCCATAGTCTCAAATCTGACAAGTGACACTATCCAGCTTGGACTGAGCAGCCAACTTCTGAGCATGCAGGTTCCAAAAACATTGATAGTCCTACCTCTTAAGCTGATACTTCACATATTGAAGCCGTTTACTAAACATGTACATGGCCCTCCCATGGGTAGGAAGCCCTTCGTACCACTAGTCTAGCACAAGATCCTGAAGAGATTGCTCTCGTAGCCACATCAATTGAAATTTGAAAGAAGGATTTTTAGTGACCCCATAAGAGGAGGCACAGAGTTTGATCGGCCAATGATCGGATCCCCTCCAATCTAGGATTTTAGAACTGGTAGTCCACCTACTGCTCATCCAATAACAGGACACCAGAAATCTATCTAGCCGTTTTGAGATAGCCTCATCACCACACCTCCTGCTGTTCCAAGTAAAAACTCCATTGATTGGCTTCACATCAACAAGGTTAAGGAAACCAATATTATCTCTGAGCAAAAGAGAAGAAGAATCAAGCCTGGCTAACCCTCCTTGTTTTTCCTCCATACTAATAATAGCATTAAAATCACCTACCAACATCCACGGGAGAAACGGGTCCAGAGAACAGACAAAATAGATATGATCCCAAAGCTGAGTCTTACCAGGAAGATTAGTAGGAGCATAAATATTAGAGAAAAGACATCTTTCACCAGTTTCAAAAATGGAGGCCACCATAGAGATGGAGGACCGACTAGAAACCCACCATAAGAGGGAAACTTTCCTCGGGTTCCAGAAGCAAGCCACCCCCCCAGAACTGCCCAACGCCCCCACCCCCTGCCAGTAGCCTTGGGGCCAGATACGCGGAGCACAATTATTCAAACCATCCACTGTAAGCTTGGTTTCCTGTACAAAGACTACATCCGGAGCCTGAGACTCAATTAATCTGTGAACAGCCTTTTGTCTAGGGATGCTGTTCAAACCCCTTACATTCCAAGATAAAACTATCATTTAGGGGGGTGGGAGAAGTGGGAATCAATGGGCTTCACAGACCCAGACTCAACCAGAGTATCACCCATAATCTTAACCTTCTCTTGGTCAGTTTTCCTTCCACTCCTTGACTGTTTATCTAGAGGCCCCTTTTTGAAAGATTTTTGAAGCAAACCTAAGGCCAGAGGAGCCTTAGCCCCCTTCACAGGATCCGCAGACCCCTTCGAAGCTTGGGGTCGGGGAGCCGAACCAACAGAACCCATCGGAAAATGTGACTCCTAGAGGCCACCAATATTCTGAACTTGAGGAGGCAAGTCCAAAGCCGGCTGACCAGCCTAATGAATCCCTGACAGAAGAATGAGCTCTTCCTCCTTTGCCTCCACCTCCCGAATCTCTTCCTGGCCTTTAACCCCAGAAGAGGGCTCTACTGGATCACCATCTTCTTGGACTATGCTATCAAGAACCTCAAACCGATTAAATGTGCCATCATTCTGTCTATCCATCCAGGATCTCTTCTTGCCTTTGCCTTTATTCCGAGCAGAAACTGGGGTAAATCCCTCCTTATCAACAGGACCATCCGACACTGGAGTTTTCCCCTTGTCCATCCTAGGAGGTCCAGAGGCAGACATGTGGGAAGATTTCAATCTGGGACATCTGCGGTGTAGATGCCCATATTCATGGCAAATTCGGCATCTGAATGGTAGGGTTTCGTAATCTAGCTGTTGGATCCAGGAGGAAGAACCCATGCAAATTTCCATAGAGTCTGGTAATGGATTATTCAAATCAACTTTGACACAAATATGAGCAAAAGAAATTACCTTACGGTCTTGAGTCTATGAAGCTGATCCAACAGGTTTCCCAAGAAGCAAAGAGATTGAATGGAGGATATCTTCCCTCCAGAATTCCAGCGGAAGCCTCGGCAAGCGAACCCACACAGGCACCCACGAAGGGATCTCTTCAGCAGAGTTGAAGCCCATATGCCAAGGCTTAATGAAGAGCCCAACCTGGTTAAAAAAATAAGGGCCCCCTTTGAAAGCTCTATTCCTGTCCAACATACTTGAAAAAATAACCAGAAAATAGTTATTAGCCGCTAAAAGGATCTCCATATCTCCTTCAGGGTTCCAAACTCGTCGTGCCCAGGATTCCAACACAGGAAGAGAAAGACGAAGGCCCAAAAATTTGCAAATAAGAGCATGCTTGCACCAATAATCAACATCCTCTGAGACCTGCTCAGGTTGGATAACCAAAAATGGCCTATCTTTTGATCTCGCTAAACATCCATTCACTTTTTTAATTCGAAACGACCCTTTTGCTGAGGAGGTGCCCTCTCCAGAAAGAGGAAACTCAGTCCGATCCTTGATATTGGCATGCACTGAAGAGGATGGATCTACCATCTCCAAGTCTAGGGAAGAAACAAGACCCTGATTCTCCATGGCTAGACGAGTCCAAGCACCAAACAAAGAGGGAAAGAGACAATGCAGACGGCCCAAAGGCCTCAGCCGCCGCGCACCCCCTACCAAGAAACCCTCGCACTGTAAAAAGGCCGAAAAAAAAGCCCAGCCGCCGAAATGGGGGATCAAACCCCTGTTCGATCTCTGCCCGACCCCTGTACACACTGCAAAACCCTCCCGTGAGCACCAAAGAGCCCCCACCCCGAGCAGAAAGCCAGACAGAGCAGGCTAGGGCACGCGGGCCCTAGCTCGCACCAAAGCTCTGTGAGTCGCCATCCGTATGACATTTGAAAGAAGCATGAACAATTGGTTTAATATTTGATGATTTTCATAATAATTGGAAGAGAAAAGCTTGTTTTATTATACATCATACAAAGCTTTGTGATATAGTGATAAATTTATGCAAATAAATGGATAATTTGTTGATCTTTGTAACAATTTGCATAATTCGAGTCTAGTAAGTCGTAAGTCACCTTAAATCAAGTAAAGCCCCTTGCATATTACAGTTTCATAGTAACCTACTGAATTGTCCACAAGGTCAAGACCTGACCATACAGAAACTTGGGATTAAGAAATCTTAATTGATTTCTTCATATCCTTCAAGATAGTTAGGTTCATTTTGTGAATTTTAACTTTTGTTGTGAATGTGTAAAAACAATCATCAACAAGTACCAAGTGCACCCTTAGTAGCATAGAAGATAGAAACAAACATAGAATACTCTAAACTTAGCTTAGAGAGAATACTATGAATTAGTTGTTCATCTTTCTTTTCAATTCCACATTATTTTAACTGCAGCCTTAATGATTTCAATTTTATGAAAAAATCCTAAATTGTGTTGAAATTGTCTAGAATTAAACTAATTGATTCATTTTCCAACATGTTACCCCTCATTGAACCTTGTGTGCCAAATGGTCTTTCTAGATTTATTCAGATTTCATTTGGTGAATTCAAAGACTCAATGTGAAAGAGAGAATCAAGAGAAATAGACAAACACAATGTTCCATAGGCCTCATCACATTTGTTAAACCACTTAGGCTTATCTTCATCTTTAGTAGGTTCAATCTCAAGTCCCATTATTATCCTATGTTATATATCATTCCTTAAGTAGATTTTCATGTATGATTTCCACTCAAAGTAGTTGTAGGGAGTTAATATGGGTATTGTTGTTTGATCCATGATGAAGAAATGCAGAAAAGAAATGTTGAAAAGAAGAGAACACACAAGGACAACCCCCCCTTTTCACTCAATCAAAGACTCTCCCAAGCAAAGATAATTTGGCACATTATAATCAGTGCTTTTACAACTACCACTAGAAAGAAATACTTAGTGGTCTTGATCTCAACGTATTAGAAAATGCTCACAAATTGGGTGTATGTTGAAATTACAATACTGGAACTAAGCTAAGTGAAAATAACAACACCACTATGATATACTCAAAAAATCATGCACTTTCAAAATAAGAATCACCTCAATATGAGATCGTATGTGAAAGTTATGACCCTTTGAAGTTCCAAAAATAGGAACTGAGCAGCATCACCTATGAGAATTTGCATTTTTTGGGAAATTCATGCACCAGAATCAAGAATCATCTACACCACCATGAAGAGTGTGGAAAATTATCCAAAATCATAAAAGAATCACAAAAAACAAAGGTTGTGAAATCAAGTTCTTAGCATCTGAAGTTCACCTTCAAAAACTGAGAACTTCATCGGAGAGGGGGCCTACGTTGTCAACATCCTCTACCGCCAAATTTGGCAAAACTACCATCAATGTTAGTGGTGCTGACAAAAATAGATAACTACCAAGTGTTGTTAGTAGAGGCTAAATGTAGAAGATCTCCATTTAAATTTAACTGTCACCCATAATAGAAAAAAAAGCTAAATATAGTGGAGATTTTTACAAGAGCCAAAAAAGTGGCACAAGGACCAATAGGGCATGCAGGTCAAAGAAGCTTATGGCTTAGAGGCCAATCAATCTTGCAACCATATGAAAAAAAATTAAATATTTTAAACTTTTGAGAAAAGAGATGTGGGGTCAAAGCCTCCCCCACACCCCTAAATAGGGGTCTGTGCCAAAGATAAGGCATTGTGGCCTTCACAACACTCACAACCTTAGTGAAAAGGCCAACAACCTTTCACAAGCCTATGGCCTATGGAATGGGCCACAGCCCTTGTGCCAAGCACTTGTAGCTCTTTGAGTGGTATAGAATTTTATTATTTTTTTGTTTTTTTAATGCAAAAAATATATTTTTAATTAAAAAAAACACTACCTTATAATATATATATTTTGATTTTGATGCACGGAAAAAAAAATATTTGTAGGAATTACAATAATTTGGATAGAGACCATGCCTTGAAATGCATGCTGGGGAGACCAAAATGGCCTTCTGATAATTTTTTTGTTGTTTCTTACTCCTGGCACTGGAACCGGTTTTGCAATATGTAAAAATTTGTCTGCAAAGCCTCCCAGATGGAATGAAATAGTCCTTTTAGCCTAAAAATGATCGGATTGAAAGCTACCTTCCAGATTTGAGTTTGAAACCCCCATTCCGCAACTATGTCAAATGATCTCTGAATTTGGTGAAATGAAAGCCAAATCTAACTTTCTCGAGCCTCATGGATGCATTGGAATAGCTAGAAATGTTGTCACTATAATCATAAATGTTGTAGTCACCTAAATCTCATAAATACATATGTAAAACCTAGAGGTTAAAATGTTTCCTTCAAACTTTTCTAATTGTCCAGATCATCTGAAGATGCAAGAGAAGGGCATATTGAGTTTTTTGGAAAACCTAAAATAACCTTATTAGCCCCCCCAAATCTTGAAATAAGGAAACTATAATCTATTCTGCACTAGAAAAGCTTTGATACCATGTTAGAATCTGAAAAGATTAATAACCAAGAAAACTAGTGCAAATGAATAGATATTCAATTGTGAAAGCAAACTATTCAAGATCAAAATAACAACATAGAGTTAGTCTCCAAGAGAGTGATGCAAATTCTTAGAAGAAAAATAACATTATGAGGATGCAAAAGCAAAGATACCTAATATAAGCTAGGTAACATGTTTATATAGCCAAGGAGAGAGAGGAGGTGGCAACACTGACCAATAGAAAACAACCATCTATCGGGCTAAAGATAGCAAAGTATCTTCCCAAGATAGCTAATGGATACTCACTTGCAAGAAGGTGACAACTCATAATCCACTCACCTAATTAAACATGCTTTATTAACCTAAGCAAGATTAATAAGAGGTGTAGGAAAAACATAGGAATAAAGGGAAACTAAATAACCCAACTAGGAAATAAAAACCTACACTAACATATTTAGGATGATTAAACTAATTCCTTTCAAAAAAACATGATGGTTGACTGACACACTATTATAAAATGTTTTGAAATTTAGGGATCTCTTTTTCTATCTTAGGAATCAGTGGGGATCTATTTAAGTCAAAGATTATTGGGAAGAAAAACTTGAGAGCTATGGTATAAACAAATCCTGGAAACCTTTACCTACTATCCATGAGGTTAATAAAAGGGCATGTCTAAATCTATCTATGTTATTACAATATTTCAAACCTATTTGGAACTTCAACAATGATTATTTGGGCTTAAATATTGAATATCAAAGATGGTTATAAAAACTAATGTTATCTAAAATTACTCAAAGATCTTCTTTCCCTTTATATAAAATTTGGGGAGCTAAACATTGGATTAAGTCTATTATTTTCTATGATTGGTTTTCCACCAAAAGTTTCTTACATGGGAATGAATAGAGAAGGCCATTGAAGGTCCAGATTTTGTGAACAAATTATAACTTGTTTGTATTGTGGAAATTCAATAAGATTAGACAAGATTTAGTGGTTAGCAAACTTTGTTTCATTGTGAATGTGTATTGTACTTGAGGGTTTTGAGTTTGTGAAATTTGTGGCCAACAGGAGTTGTTTCCCCTCTACATCATCCTCCATTTATAAAAATTCAAAAATTTATAAAAGAGGATAACTTTAGAAACTCAATTTGGGTTATCTCTATTGATAAGTTTGATGATAGTGTTTTCCATTTGGAGATGAAGTGGTTTAAGGGTGATAACTTATGGTTCACCTTTATTTCTTTCATTGTTTCTCCTATTTTGGCATATAGACTTATGAGTTTATTGCAAAATTTTCCTTTAATTTCAAATTTACTCCAAGTTGGGCATAGTTTATATTGTTTTTCTGGTCATCCTATAATTGTGGTATTGGCTTTGTCAGTTTAGTCATGATTTGTTTGAATTTTTTTCTGCTGAGTTGGTGTGGAATCTAGATTATTGATTTTCTACCTCTTAGCATTGGTTACTTACATTCCATTTCTATTATAAAGTTATCACTCCACTCTATCTAGAATTTTAGTCATTTCTCTATTCTCCTTTAGAGTTTGTCCCAACATCCTTTTTTACTCTTTTGACGGTGATGGATTTGCTCTCTTCGCATGACATTTTAGTCTTCTTAATCTTGTGTATCATTGGTATGCTCATGAGATCTAGTTGGATGCCTATTACCCTTACACCTTTGGAGAATACTAAACTACAATTTCCTTATGTTGGGCTGACCAAATTGATGACTCAGTGAATAGGTATCAACCATTTTCTTTGGCCATTCCTAGGTGACTTCTCATGTTCGGCCAATATCGTAGGGCTTATAATCATTTATGAGATCACAACGACTCATAAAATCAATAAAAGCATTTAAATTGAATTACAAAAGGCTAGTAGTTGTATTAAAAAGGGTAGAAAACCTATATGATTGTTGGTGGATCATAGTGGGAACATTCTATAACATACGGCTGGATCCTATGTGAATATGGTTAAGTTAATTTTGTTGGAAGTTATTAATCTTCCATCAAATCATTTATTTCCCCTTCCCCGCCCGAGACTTGGGGATCTCCAAAATCTGTCCCCAATACCGTTGCACCTGCCAGCATTAATTTTGGTAGGTAGTTTTGAATTTGAAAGGAGAGTTTGAGCACCCATTTTTCTGGGCATGAATGAATGAAACGAATAGGAGGGAAAAAGAGTTAACCATATGGAATGAGTGAGAACCTGTAGTAGTAGTAGAAGGAATGTGAACAAGGTGAATAACAGGGAGAACAATAGAGAGAATATAGCAAAAGGGAATGTTGTAGTAGCAACAGTGATCTATAGGTAGCTACAGATTTTCTGGACATCAGCTCCATATTTGATTTAGTTTGTAGCTCCAGTGATTGGGGTAAATTAGAAAACAAAGCAGCAGCTCTGTGTAAGTTTGTAACAAAGTTTTGAATGTATTTTAATGTGGAAATATAAATATATTTTGCTTCCATTATGCTTTATCTCTCTCTTCTCTATTTGTGTTTATTTTCTCTGCTGTCCACATTGTTGTAGCATTGTTTTCTAGACAGCCCTTAATTTTCCCCTGCCTACCAACAAGTGGTATCAAAGCCCTATTTTTCTAGGTAGTTAGAAACTTTTTGTGGGAGTTTAATATAAGCCCTAGTTTGTCTAGGCATTATCAGTCTTCTCATATTTGAGAAGCATGGTAGGTGGGGATAGCAAAGGATGGTAGTGGCCACTAAATTTTGATGGGCAGAACTATGACATCTAGGCTAAGAAGATGAAGACAATATTGGTTGCTAATGACCTATGGGAGTTGGTCATCAATGGGTTCACAAATACCATAGACCCAGTAGCTTATGTAGCCCTATCTAATGCTCAAAGAATCTAGTTGAAGGAAACAAGAATGAAGGATGCAAAAGCCCTCAGTCTAATTGAGGCAGTCTTGATATAGGCTATTTTCCCCTGCATTGCAGCAACAAACTACTCAAAATAAGCATGGGAAATATTACAGAACACCTATAAGGGAACTGACAAGGTGAGATCATTGAAACTCTAGCTATTTAGGAGAGATTTTGAGACCCTTCAGATGAAGGAGAGTGAGTCTATTTCAGACTTTCACACTAGGGTTTCTACCATGATAAATTAGCTAAGGATAAATGGAGAAACCATGGATGATCGAAGGATTATTGAAAAAATCTTAAGGAGTCTACCTTCTAGAATTAACCCTATTGTTATAACCATTGAAGAGACTAAGGACCTATCAAAGATGACAGTGGATGAGTTGATGGGCTCTCTACAAAGACATGAGCAGTTGTTGAATAGATCCACTCCTTCCCTTGAGCAAGCCTTCAAGGCTCAGACCAATGCAAGAGGTAGAGGAAGAAGCAAGTCCAGAAGAGGACTATCAAACAACCAAGAAGAGGCAAGCAGCTCACAGCCAAGCTATCAAGAAAAGAAGAAGAACAGTAGTTCTAATCAGAGGTATGACAAAAGCAATGTTCAATGTTATTACTGTCATAAGTTTGGTCATTATGCTAGTGAGTGTAGAAAGAAACAACATGATCATGGAGGCCAAAATGCTAATGTAGCAAATGAGAACAAGGCTGAAAATAAAAAATAGTCAAATGTATTTATTGTTTGTAACCTTGCTGAGAGGAGTAGTGATAACGTATGGTATCTAGACAACAGTTGTAGCAACCACATGAGTAGAAATAAAAACTTCTTTGCCTCCATAGATAGAAATATTAAGACAAATAAAAATGAGAAATAATGAGCAAGTTCCCGTCATGGGAAAAGGTAGAGTCAACATTTAGTCCAAGAATGGTGAAAGGAGGAAGATCCAGGATGTATACTATGCCCCTGGTATAAAACATAACCTATTGAGCATTGGACAGATGGTCCAAAATGGTTATAAAATCCTAATGGAAAATGGACAGTGCACAATATTTGACAAAGGAGGTAGTAAGAAAGTGATTGCAGTAGTGAAAATGACAAGAAACAAAATGTTTCCTCTTAGGATATACATAGAGTCTTCAGCCATTTCGGTGCTATCTCTAGTGCAGTTTCCAGCACTATCTCTGTGCTCACAGTAGTGGGACAGCAATCAGCCTTTAGGAGAATCATCAAAGACCTATCCAAATTGTGGCATTTGAGGTAATGGGAACTTAAGTTTTTTTGGTTTGAGTTTATTGTCCAAGAAAGGCATGGTTAGAGGGCTACCAAACATTGTAGAGCCCGATGGAAAATGTGAAGCCTACATTTTAGGAAAGTAGCATAGACAACCCTTTCAATCAGGGTATTCTAGGAGAGTAAAATCACCATTGGAGTTGGTGCACTCAAATTTGTGTGGTCCCATAAAAACCCACACCTTGGTTGGAAATACTTATTTTGTGACTTTCATAGATGATTACAGCAGAAAAATCTAGGTTTATTTTTTGAAGAACAAATTAGAAGCCTTCGAGACATTCAAGTGGTTTAAGGCATCAACTAAAAAGCAAAGCATCCACTATATCAAAGCCCTAAGAATAGATAGAGGGAGAGAGTATATCTCTAAGGAATTTCTAAATTCCTGTATGAATGAAGGCATACAAAAGTAGTTTACAACAAGGTATACTCCATAGAAAAATGGAGTGGCTGAAAGGAAAAATAGAACCATTCAAGAGATGGTAGCAAGCATGCTGAAAGAAAAATGACTATCACATGATATTTGGGGTGAGATTGTAGCAACAGTGGTTTACTTATTGAACAGGTGTCCTACAGAAGTTGTTCGTGATAGGATTCCACAAGAAGTGTTGACAAACAACAAATGGAGTGTTGAACACCTAAGAATCTTTGGGTGTGTGGCATATGCATTCATGCCTAAAGAGAAGAGGTAGAAATTTGATGATAAAGGTGAGAAATGTATCTTCATAGGCTATAGTGAAGAGTCAAAAGCCTACAAACTGTATAATCCCATTACCAAAAAGGTTGTGGTTAGAAAAGATGTTGAGTTCATTGAGAATGAAGCATGGGATGGAATGGTGGATATCACCACAAGTATTTCAGTTACAATGTCCCTTAAAGATGAAGAAGTTCTAGAGGATAGAAACTCTGGAGGAACTATGGAGAGTAGCATCTTGAGGAGAAACTACCAAGAGCATTGGAGAATAGTAGTTCTAAAGGTATTTAGTAGAGCAGCTATGGAGTTGGATAGCGGCACAATAGCTTTAGAGATCAACAGCTCTAGAGGTCTGCAACTCCAGAGATCTGCAGCTCCAGAATTCAACAGTGCAGTAGCTTTGGAGGACAGCAGTATAGTAGCTCCAAAGGTCAGAACAATAACAGCTCTGAAGGTAATTCAAACCCTACACTGACATCATTGATGCCACAAAGGACAAGGAGTGTGAAGGAGATTTATGATAGCACAAGGTATGGATGAGAATTTGGATTTTGTATTATTTTCTTGTAGTGATCCAATGCACTTTGAAGAAGCTGTGAAAGAAGAGAAATGGTGTAAGGCCATGGATGAATAATTGGATGCCATAGAGAGGAATGACACATGGCAGCTAACTGGTTTACCCAAGGGTAAACAAGTGATTGGAGTTAAGTGGGTCTATAAGACCAAGTCTACTACTGAAGGAAAGATTGAAAGACATAAGGCAAGGCTAGTTGTCAAAGGGTACAAACAATAACCTAGAAGAGATTATGATGAGACATATGCACTAGTTGCAAGGCTGGAAACAGTTTGGGCACACATAGCAATAGCAGCCCAACACAAGTGAAAGGTGTTTCAAATGGATGTAAAGTCAACCTTCTTGAATGAAGTGTTGAAAGAGGAAGTGTATGTGGAGCAACCACCTAGCTATGAAGTCCCAAGGCAAGAAGACAAAGTTTATAGGCTCCGGAGAGCCCTCTATGGGATGAAACAAGCACCTAGGGCATGGTACAGTAGAATAGACTCATATTTAGTGAGTAATGGCTTTAGCAAAAGTAGCAATGAGCCCACTCTTTACATCAAAGCAGCTGAAGGTAATATTTTGATTGTTGTTTTGTATGTAGATGATTTGATTTTAACTAGCAATAGTGATCTCTTCATTATTGATTTCAAAGAGGCAATGAAGAATGAGTTTGAGATGATAAACTTAGGTTTGCTAAAGTTTTTTCTTAGCATTGAGGTCAAATAAATAGAGCATGGCATATTTATTTCATAAACTAACTATGTTAAATAGATTGTGAAGAGATTTAAAATGGAGAATAGTAAACCCACCCCTACACCAATAGCTATAGGTCTGAAATTGAGTAAAGAGGATAACAACAAGGATGTAAACCAAACCCTCTATAAGAGGATGGTTAGAAGCCTCATGTACTTGACAACCACTAGGCCTAATTTGATGTATGTTGTAATCTTAATTTCTAGGTTCATGGAGAAGCCTAAGGACATGCATTGGCAAGCAGGAAAGAGGATCCTGAGATATGTGAATGGCGCAACAGGTTATGGCATTTTGTATGGTGTTTCTAATGAGTTTAAGTTGGCTGGTTTCATGAATAGTGATTGGGTAGGTAATGCAGATGATCGGAAGAGCACATATGGTATGTATTTCACATGGGTTTAGGCATGATATCATGGGCATCCAAGAAGTAGCCCATTGTCTCTCTCTCCACAATAGACGCTGAGTATATTATAGAAAATGCAATAGCATGTAATGCTATTTGGTTGAGAAGGATCCTTACAGACTTGAATGAGAAATAAGAAGATGGTACAACCATTCATTATGACAATGTTTCATCAATAGCCCTGACAAAGAATCTAGTCTTCCATGGATGAAGCAAGCACATTGAGATCCATTATCATTTCATAAGGGAGTTGGTAGAATGAGGAGAGATTGAGTTACAATATTGTAGATCTGAGCAGCATCTCGCTGACATTTTTACAAAGGCATTGCTAAAAGATTCTTTTGAATGCCTAAGAGATAGGCTTGGCATTGTTGATAGCTTCGGAGGTGTGCAGCCTCGAAAACAAGACAGCTCTAGAGGTTTAGCTCTAGAAAGATAGTTACAACAGAGCTCTAGAGGTTCAACTTTGGAAGTTATGTGTAGCTTTGGACATGCTCCAGAGATGTGGAAATAGAGCTCCGGAGATGTAGGAAGTCAGCTTTGGAGATGTAGATAGAGTGCTTTGGAGATGTAGAAAAGAGCTCTCGAGGTGATCCAGAATGACAGAAATAGCTCCGAAGATCTACTTCAAAAAGGCAAATGCAAAGGTATAACTTCAAAGATCAGTTCTAGAAAGAAAATTGTTGAATGACATCTAACTTCAGATTAAGGGGGAGTGTTGAAAGTTATTAACCTTCCGTCAGACCATTTATTTCCCCTGCCCCGCATCAGACTTGGGGATATCCAAAATCTACCCCTAGCACCATTGCACCTGCTAGCATTAATTTTGGTAGGTAGTTTTGAATTTGAAAGGAGAGTTTGGGCGCCCATTTTTTTTGGGGCATGAATGAATGAAACAAATAGGAGGGGAAAAGAGTTGACCGTATGGAATGAGTGAGAACTTACAATAGTAGAAAGAATGTGAAGAAGGTGAATAACAAAGAGAACAATAGAGAGAATATAGTAGAAGGGAATGTTGTAGCAGCAACAGTGATCTATAGGTAGTTATGAAGTTTCTGGACAGCAGCTCTAGATTTGATTTAGTTTGTAGCTCCAGTGATTGGGGCAAATTAGAAAACAGAGCAGTAGCTCTACATAAGTTTGTAACAAAGTATTGAATGTATTTTAAAGTGGTAATATAAATATATTTTTCTGCCATTGTTCTTTGTCTCTCTCTTCTCTATTTGTGTTTATTTTTTCTGCTATCCACATAGCTGTAGCATTGTTTTCTGGACAACCATTAATCCTCCCCTACCTACCAACAAGTAAAATTAACTACATTATAAGGTAGCGGAGGTTATTAAGGGTTGTGTCCCTTTCTAAAAGTAGTAACAAATGAAAGATTGTGACTCTTCTTTCCAAGAGAAGATATCAAATGGGCAAGGAAGGAATGGAAAAGGCATCAAGGAGAAATAAAGTTCTCATATTTCAAATTTATTTATATTCTATTTATAGCTACCAAAGCTTCTAGAGGCTTACTACGTTGGATTCCACAATAAGGCCTTCCCTAATTTCAAATTTAATCTCAAGGAGAAATAACCACCTGAATGTATGGACTTCATAAGCTAGTTATATGGTCTTGAATGTGAAAAAATAATTACCCTAGGTAGCTATGAATGCGATGAGGCATTTGTTGTTATAGCCTAGGATAAAAAGGAGACAAAATTCTACGTGCACCAGTTTGTGCAAGTTATCAAATGTTTGATGCAAGAAAGATTTCTAAATCCATTTGAAGTGACAAGATATACTCATTTTTCTAATATCCAAGAGTCAATGATTTCCATCATCCATTACCAAATGAATGGTGTTCGAGTTGAATTAAAGACCAAGTTTGAGAGATATCTAACTAGTGCATAAGACAAAATGGATGTAAACAATTATCTACAGAGCTTCATTGAGACCAATAATGTGAATGAAAATCATGAAAACAACACAATTTCTACTCAGATAAAGGATTTAGATCAGGGAAATAAATGCCATGAATATGAAACATACTCTTCACTAGTTACTCTCCACCTCTGAGTAAGTGCAAACTGGAACGGGCTCACCCCATATTCAGTACTTGAAATAATAGGTGATGGCCTAAAGTGGCAATGTATACTAGAAGATTTAGAGAGCAAAGACATTAAATGGTGTTTTTATCAAATGAAGACAAAAGATTTGGAATGTTTTTTTTGTGACTGGATTGTAAGTGCCTTTGGTGAATGTGGATGTGCTGGCATACTCTATCATTTCTCTTCAGACCAAATGTTGGTAGCTCACAAGGATTGGTTCCTTCAAATTATTAACTTTTTCATTCACAGTATTCCCAATCCATCAAAACTACCTCAAGACAAGCCCTTTTACTAAAGAGTGCAACATCCCAATGCATATCTACATGATCTTCATTTTGTAACAAATGGTGTGGTGATAAGGTTTTATGCTTGGTTTGGTATCCATAATGTTTACCACACCCATCAATTGAGTCAATCGAACCTAATTAGTAGTGATGAAAGGTCCTCAAGTGAAACTCAAAGAAAAGATCAAAATTTTAATTATTCTATACCATATACTGTTCCTCTCCGTCTAAAATACTTTGGTGAGGGTTTCATCCTAGTAACACTTGAAATTAAAGGTGATCATTGTTGGATGTAATTAATTTCTAACTAGTAGAACATCACACAACAAAGTGGTCAACATAAAAATTTAAAGCAGAAGCTTCTCCCATTGCCTCCCACTGACCTGCAGACCATTTTCATGCCATGTGCATTAAATGTAAACCATGTGTTTTGAATGTGCTGATTTCTAGATAGTTCTGAGACCTCTATTAATAGAGGTTGTTGTAATTGATTTTGCAAGCAATAGAAATTGTGTTTTTGTGTTCTCTCCTCTGTCTCTCATCCTTCAGTCTAGTATTAGAGTTGTAATGTCTTGGGCTGTCTATGTAAGTGTCAATCTTGATTCATAAACTCTGATTGTATTTGTTGTGTAGTCTACATGAATGAATAGTTTGTTTCATAAACTCTGAGAATTCATAATTCTATCTCTCAATGAATAGTTTTCTCTAATTGTATTTGTTGTGTCATTTGCGCTTCTCTCATATTCTCCCCTCTTACCTATTTATTCTAGCATATCAAAGGTGCATCATTTCTATCCCATAAATAACAAGAGAAAGAATCTGTTTGAATGCTCTTCTTTATAGTGTTGTTGAAGAACATTGGCAACGAGATTGCACTTTCAAGGGAGTAGATGAAGGATCATTGTATGGCTATAGCCAATAGAAGGAATGAAGCCATTCCAATTTTAGGGGAAGGAAATTGCCAAGCAAAATGTAGGAGATTGCAATCAACGTGGTGAAGGTGTGAATAGAAGCTGCCAAATAGGCGAATGACATCCAATAGTAGTATCACTCAGCCTCATATTCCTATTTTTACAGGTATGAATTATGAGTATTGGGATATTTAAATGAGAATTTTATTTTGTTCACAAGATGTCTAGGATTTGGTAGAAAATGGTTTTGTAGAGCCACAAAATCAAGCTGCTCATCAAGATTTGACTAGAGCACAAAAAAAAGAGCTTAAAGAAAACAAGAAGGATACAAAATCCCTATTATTAATCCAATAGTCAGTGAACGAGTCTATCTTTCCAAGGGTTACAAAAGCAACTACATCAAAGAAGACATGGGAAATTTTGGAGACAATCTATCAAGGAAATATAAAGGTGAAAGTGGCTAAACTACAATCTCTTAGAAGAAATTTTGAAAATTTATAAATGAATGATTCAAAGTCTGTAGACTAGTTTATGAGTCAGGTGATGAATATTGTGAATCAACTTAGATCTAATGGAGAAGCAATAACAGATTAGAAGATCATAGAAAAAATTCTCAGGAGTTTACCTAGTAAATTTGATGCAATAGTTGTAACAATTGAAGAATCCAAGGATTTGACACAATTGTCAATAGATGAATTAATGGGATCTTTGTTGACACATGAATCTAGAATGACTAGAAATAACAATACTTCTTTTGATAATGTATTCAAGTCTTAGGTATCATCTAGTAGAGGAAGAGGAAGAGGAAGGTCAAACTTCAGAGGAAGAGGTAGAGGCAGAGGTGGTAGGAGAAATTCAGATCAATGTGAAAACTACAATCAAAACTACAACAATAAAGGACGTGGCAATGATCACTTCCAACAACATTCATAGTGGTTTGATAAATCTAACATTCAGTGTTATTATTGCAAAAAATATGGACATTACGCAAGTGAATGCAGAAAGAAACAAGGAGATGTGGACAAGCAGAATGCTAATTACACAAATGAATCTAAATCTAATTCTGAAAGTTTATTCAATACATGTCATGTTGCTCAAGAAAGTGCTAAAGATATTTGGTTTTTAGAAAGTGGATGTAGTGACCATATGACAGGGAATAAAGAATTGTTTCCTAGTCTTGATGATTCAGTAAAGTCAAAAGTAAAATTGTGTAATGATAATAAAGTGGCTATAATGGGTAAAGGAGTAGTAAATGCTTTGGTAAAAATGGTGAAAGAAGATTTATTCCTGATATTTATTTTGTACCTGGACTAAAGCATAATCTTTTGAGTGTTGCATAGTTAGTATAGAAATGTTATAGAGTATCTTTTATGGATAATGTTTGCACAATACTAGACAAATTTCCAAGTGATAGGTTGATTGCAAGACTGGAGATGACCAAGAATCAAATGTTCCCCCTTCAAGTTTAGTGTATCCAAGGGGAAGAGGAAGTCAATTTCAAAACTATGCATTTAGACTAATCATGGCTATGGCATTTGAGGTATGGACATTTACATTTTGGAGGATTGAGTTTGTTATAGAAGAACAATATGGTGGAGGGATTGCCACCAATAGAGCAACCAAGCAGTTTATGTGAGAGTTGTATTTTGTCCAAACAACATAGAGAAAGGTTTCTTGTAGGAGTTACATATAGAGTAAGGGTATTTTTGGAGCTAGTTCATAGTGATTTATGTGGACCTACCTGAGATTTCATTTTCATTTTATTTCTCTTTGTTTTCTTACTCCTAAACTATAATAATGAACTAACATATTCACTATCACCTAACCCAATCCTATTGCCAGGTGGGTGGGAATCATAGGGTTCCTGGGTGGGAGGTAGTACATAGTGATTTATTTGGACCAATGCAAACTCCATCACTTGGAGGCAGTTCTTATTTTCTAACTTTCATTGATGATATTAGTAGGAAGACTCTGATATATTTTCTCAAGAAAAAATCCAAAGCCTTTGGAATATTCAAAGAATTCAAAGCTATGGTGAAAAAGTAGAGTGTCCATTACATCAAGGTACTTAGATTAGATAGAGGAGGTGAATATATGTCTAATGTATTTCAAGATTTTTGTAGATATCATGGCATTAAAAGGCAAGTGACTACAAGGTACACACCACATCAAAATGGTGTAGTAGAAAGGAAGAATAGAACAATCATGGAATTGGCTAGAAGCATGTTGAAGGCCAAACATTTGTCAAATGAATATTGGGTAGAAGTAGTAGCATGTGTTGTATATATTATGAATAGAAGCCCAACAAAGAGTTTCAAGGACCAAATTCCACAAGAAGCTTGGAGTGGTAAGAGTGTATATCATTTCAGAATCTTTGGTTGTATTGCATATCCTCTTGTACCATTTGAATTGAGAAGAAAAATTGATGATAGAGGTGAGAACTACATTTTTATTGGGTATAGTGAAGAATAAAAAGATTATAAGTTTAACCCTATTTTAAAGAAAGTGATTATTAGCAGAGATGTAGAATTTAAGGAAGAAGAAGCATGGGATAGAAGCATTGGTAAAGAAATCATAGCTAGAGCACCAATATCTCAAAATGTAGAGGAACCTGAAGGACAAAATTTGCAAGGAGATCAATCAAATCCACAAGAATGGACAATCACTCCAACAAGAACACCGAGGAACATAGTAGAAGGTGAATCATCTAGTCATGCATGTCATCCTACTCCAAATTCACAAGTGATGAATTAGATCCTACTCTTGTCACATTAAGATCAAAATATAAAGGTAAGGAAATGAGAAGTTTGAAGGAGGTTTACGACCAAGGAGAAGAAAATTTAGATTTATGTTAAAATTTTGCCTTTTTCTCTCATGATCCTATGTATTTTGAAGTAGTTAAGGAGGAACATTGGATAAAAGCTATGGATGAAGAGATGGATTCTATTGAGAGAAATCAAACATGGGAGCTTATTGACCTACTCAAAGGAAAGGATTGCATAGGACTCAAATGGGTCTATAAGATGAAATTTAATGTAGAAGGTAAGATTGAAAAACAAAAGGCAAGGTTAGTAGCAAAAGGTTTTGCACAACAATGTATGGAATTGATTATAATGAAACATTTGATCTAGTTGTTAGACTTGATACTATTAAGTGGTTTTAGTAAGAACTGCTCAAAATAATTGGAAAGTATATCAAATGGATGTCAAATCAGCTTTCTTGAATGGTTTCCTAGATGAAGAAGTGTATGTGAAATAGCTACCAGGTTATGAACTGCATGGACATGAAGACAAAGTCTATAAATTGAAGAAGGCCCTCTATGGTCTCAAGCAAGCACCAAGAGCATGGTATAGTAGGATTGATTCATACATGACAAACAAGGGATTCAACAAAAGCAATAATGAGCCCACATTATACACAAAATCAACAAAGAGGATCAGATTTTAATTGTGTGTTTGTATGTTGATGATTTGATTTTCACTAGAAATTTGTTTGCAGACACATTTAAATCAGTAATGAAGAAAGAATTTGAGATGACAGATTTGGAATTAATAAAGTATTTTTTGGGCATTGAAGTTGTTCAATCTGATAATGGATTTTTTATTTGTCAAATTAAATATGCAAAGGATGTGTTAAGAAGGTTTAAAATGTTGAATTGTAATTCAACACCTACACCTGTTGCTATAGGGACTAAAATTAGCAAAGAAGACAAAGGGCCTAATGTTGATTCTACAACATCCAAAAGACTAATTGGAAGCTTGATGTATCTTACAGCTATAAGACCAAATACCATGTATGGGGTTAGTTTAATCTCAAGATTCACGGAGTTACCAAAAGATTCAGATTGGCAAGTTGGAAAGAGGATATTGAGATATGTGGCAGGAACAACAAAATATGGAATTTTTGTTGGAATTACACTGGACAACTAAGAGGGGGGTGAATCAATTGTCACACAAAATAAACTTTTTCTTCTTTTAACCTTCTTTATTAACTTACTATCAGATTAATGATATAAACATTAAAGCATAGATCAACAACATATGAGTAGAAACTTAATCAACACACTTGACACCAATATTTTGATGTGGAAACCTGGTTAAGGGAAAAACCATGGTGGGGGTTAACCCACAAAGATTTGTACCCTGTCAAAAGTACTTCAAAAATAGAAGGTACATGCCTTTGGGCACACTGCTTAGAGCTCACTACTCAAAAGAGAGGCTCACTGCCTGCAGAATTTATTTAGAATAGAAAGAATTAACTGAGAAATAGCATCTACTTCATGCCTGATTTAGTTTCAATGAATGCTCACAAAACTTCTTCTTTGCCTCAAATTCTTCTTCACTAATTTTCCACTCTATGCTACTCTTGCTCCTTTTCTTCTCTTCTCTACTTCTGATCCTTTATTCAGATTTAATCTATTTGGTCAAGGATAATTTTTAACAACCCTTCAACAAGTATTTATACACTTCATCAACCTTGGAATGATCAGGGTCAGCCAAACTTAATGCAGATCTTTACACTATTAGCCAAACATAGATGAGACTTGAATCTTCCTCTATTAACATGCCACACTTCATAAAATTATCTTTAGATCATCCGCAACACACTAGGAACATCCGGTCGGCCAAGACTAGGAAGAACATCAACTTCAAAGAGGAAATATTCAATAACAAGCTCAAACTCCAATGCAGACCTCAAACATAGTAGCCACATGATCCAGAGACTTCCACAAGAACATTGAACTCACCAATAACATCCACTCTAAACCAAATTACCAGAATCATTTGTATCTTCCTCTAGAACCTCAAGAACACTGTCTGCCATGACTGTTAAATGAGAAGGATGGCTTGCGGACCTCCAAACCGTGAACTACTAGAGTTGATGGTACACACTGACTTCCCAAACATGCCTTCAGATTTGTAGACTATAATATTTCATTGTGAAGCAATCTGGACCAACTTACTGTCACTCTGTCTCTTTTGAATACTACAAGATCCGCTTCTACTCAAACGGCCATAAGTTCTTTGAATCTTCATGTGGACTTATGAATTGTTAACTAGAAAAACCTCTGACAATCCTCTACATAGCCATAAGGTCTGCAAACATTGAGTCTTCATTAATTTTCTCAATATCCTCAACATTCCAGTCTCCTAAATAGGCAACAAAATAAGGCACACTTGACACTAATGACAACAAGAATATGTTGACGTCAATGACAACACCTCTTAGGCACATATTTGCAACAATTCCCCCCTTTGTCATTGATGGCAACATATGTTGTGAAAAACTAATTCAACCATCATGACAAGAACTTCTCCCACTAAATTTTGTAACCACTTTCTTCATTGCTCCCCCTATCATTAGTAATTAGTTTTTCACATGTATTCTCTCCCCCTTTGACATCAATGGCAAAGGGCACATATTTGCAATCTTTACTCCCCCTTTTTATTTCAAACTGACCTCCAACATTTGCATACTAACTACTCCTTAGAGTAGTATTTTCTTAACATCAATCTGAATCTCAAGATATGATTAAGAATTCCACTAGACTAATGCACCTCAATGCATCTTAGTTTTGATTTAGAGGGGTAATAACCCCTAACTTCTCTCTGAGATACTCAAAGGTATCCTTGGGAAGAGGCTTAGTGAAGATATCTACAATCTGATCTTTGGAAGACACAAACTTGAACTTGACTTCATTCTCATTTACCTTCTCTCTCAAGAAATGAAACTTGATAGATATATGCTTTGTCTTTGAATGCAACACTGGATTCTTTGAGATGCTTATTGCACTAGAATTATCACAAAAGATTGTGACTGGTTCCTCAAACATAATTTTGATGTCCTTCAACATTTGCTTCATCCATAGAACCTGAGTACAATTATTTGCTACTGCTATATATTCTACTTCTACAATAGATAGAGATATTGCCTCTTGCTTTTTGCTCATCCAAGAGACCAATCTTCTTCCCAAGAAAAATCCACCACCACTAGTACTTTTTCTATCATCCACATCTCCTTCCCAATCAACATTTGTATATGCATGAAGAGTGATTGGAGGATTGGAGGATTGCTCAGATAAAGGTATAGATCAATGCTTGCATATACCTTTATCTGAGAAATCCTCCAATCCAGTTACCATAGGTGTACCTACTAGCTTTGAATCTTCCATTCCAAACTTCATCAGCAATTCTTTCACATACTTGGATTGAGATATAAAGATACATTTATCTGACTAAACAATTTCTAGACCTAGGAAGAAATTCGTCTCTCCAAACATTGACATCTCAAATTCACTTTTCATATGATTAGCAAATGCTTTGCACATACATTTATTTCCACCAAAAATGATATCATCAACAAAGACCTTAATAATCAGGATGTCCTCGTGATTAATCTTGAAGTAAAGATTACTATCAGCAGTACCTTTGCTAAAACCTATCTTAAGCAAATATTTATCCAATCTTGCATACCAAGCTTTTGGAGCTTGCTTGAGTCCATACAAGGCTTTTCTCAGTCTACAAACCATATCTCCCTAATCAGACAACTAAAATCCTTCCGGTTGCTCAATGTAGACTTCTTCCTCCAAATCTCCAGTTAGGAATGTTCATTTGACATCCATCTGATACACTTTAAAATCTTTGAAAGAAGCAAATGCAAGAAACAATCTAACTACCTCTATTCTTGCCACTGTAGCAAAAGTTTCTTCAAAATCAATTCCTTCTACTTGAGAATAGCCTTTGCATACCAACCTTGATTTGTTTCTTACAACTTCACCATCTACATTTAGTTTATTCCAGAAGACCCATTTGTTTCCAATCACATTTTTGTCCTCGAGTCTCAGAACAAAATCCCAAGTGTGGTTCTTTTCAATTTGCATTAATTCTTCTTCCATTTCTTTTACCCAGTTTTCATCATTATAGACTTCACTTACTGATTTAGGTTTAATCCTTGAAATCAAACAAATCTCTTATTGATCTTTAGCAACTCTTCTCCTAGTTCGAACACATTTATTTCTATCTCCTATGATTTGATCTTCAGGATGATTCATTCTTACATACTTGGGAGTTTTGAGAATTGCTTGAACTTCTATTTCTTGAGCTTGTTCCTCAACATCTATATTATTTTCTTGATTTCCTAGAGTTTCTAGATCAATCTGAATCCGAGTCAGATTTTGAACTAACCTTCTTTGACTTTGACTTTCATCTTGATCATTTGAATCATATTCACAAAACCTAGAATGTCCTTCCTTGTTCTCATCAGCTCTAACATTAGCACTTTCAACAATCTTTTTCAACCTCTTTTTAAAGCATCGGTAAGCCTTACTTTGAGTAGAGTACCCCCAAAAAATTCCCTCATCCCTTCTTGTATCAAACTTGCCTAAATCCTCATCTCTTTTGATATAGCATTTACTACCAAAAACTTTGAAATATCTCACATTAGGAGGATGACCAAACCATAGTTCATAAGGGGTCTTACCAGAATTGCCTTTGATCTACACCTAGTTAAGAGTGTAGATAGTAGTACTTACAACTTCTCTCTAATAAACTTGAGGAACATTTGTTTTCATCATCATGGTCCTGGTAGCTTCTTCAATGGTCCAGTTCTTTCTTTCCACAACTCCATTTTGTTGGGGAATCCTAGGAGCAAATAACTACCTTTTTATGCCATGCTTTTCATAGAAAGCATCAAACTCACCGGAAGTAAATTCTCCACCTCTGTCGGATCTCAAACATTTTAGTTTTTCACCAATCTCATCTTCCACCATCACTTTGAACACCTTAAATTTGTCAAGAGCTTCTGATTTTTCTTTTAGGAAAGTTACCCATATCATTCTGGAGTAATCATCAAACAACAAAACAAAATATCTATCTCCTTGCACACTCCTAATTCTAGCAAGACCACATAGATTAGAATGTACCAGTTCTAATCATCCACTTGGAGCTTGTTCCTTACTTTTGAATGAAATTTTTCCCTATTTCCCTAATTGACATTCTCTGCACATGCTATTAAGTTTCACAAGTTTCTAAAGATCTCTTATAGCCTGAGTGGTACTTATTTTGACAATGTTATCAAATTTTACATGACACATCCTCATATGCCATAACCAACTTTTATTTATCTGAGAAATCAAACAAATTTTGCCAAAACTACTTAAATGAAAGATGTTACGTCTAGTTTGAGTACTGGATGCAATTTCAGTTCTGGAGCTCTCCAAGATTTTGCATTTTCCATCCTTGAATCGAAGATCATAACCTTTGTCAACCAATTTTCCAACACTAAGAAGATAATGTTTTAGTCCTTCCACATATAGAACATCATTGGTGCTATTCTTACCATCAAAAGAGATGGATCCTCTACCATGGATTCTACCAACTAACTTATCTCCAAATTTCACAAGCCCTCCTTCATAATTTTCAAAATTCACAAACTTACTCTTGTCTCTAGTCATATGATGAGAACATCCACTATCAATCACCCATTCATTATTCTCAATAACCTGAGAAGCCAAGGCACTTTCCATGTTTGCATAGCTAGCAGATTCAATAGACACTAGATCTTCTTCTTTGATGGCAATGAAAACCTAATCATTTTCAGAGGAACCTCCATGATCAGATTCATCATCTATGACTCCTTCTTCTCCAGCTTCTTGCACATAGTAACATTTGTTCTAATTTTGTATCTATTAGGGTTTGGTTTTGAAAACTTCTCTAGACATCTTGAGGCAAAATGACCAATCTTATTACAAAAAAAAAATTGAGTGGCAATATTCCTTCATACTTACTAGATCCTTTTGGCAATCTTTTGCCAAGAAGAGCTTCAAGATATGTAGTTTCAATTTCAACATCTTCAAGATCCTTCCTTGTCTTCATGAATCTATTTGATCTTGCAGAAGAGCTTTCACCCAGATCATATCTTTGTTTTCCATATACACTAGCCTTAAATGCAGATTCAGACTTGGGAAGAGAATCACCAAACTCAGTTAATTTAAAATCTGAAATTTTGCCAACCAGTTGATCTCTTGTAACTTCTGAGATAGTTTTGATCTCCTCTATAGTAGTAACCTTATGTTTGTATGAATTGGGTAAAGATTTGAGCATTTTTGATACAATCTCTGATTCTTCCAAAGTTCCACTAGCACACCTGATACCACACACAAGTTCATTTATCTTTTGCATGTAGATTGTGATGTTTTCATCTTCACTCATCCTTAGAGTTTCAAAATTTTCTCTCAGACTTTGCAGCTTGGCACATTTGACAAATTTATCACCTTCATATAGATTTTCCAACTTTTTCCAGATTTCATGAGCAATTTTTAGACCAAAGACATTTGTCATTTCTCATTTAGTCAAGGAACTCAACAAGGCTTCTTTAGCTTGAAGGTTATTTTTAGCATCTTTGATTTGATCTGAGTTGAAGGACCTTTCTTTGGAGGTTTATACTCAACACAATTTATTACCCAATAGGCATTGCCCATGCATTGCAGATGGCACTCCATGCGATTCTTGCAAACAAAATAATTTATTCCATCAAATCTCAGACTATCCTTCTTGTAGATCGACATCCTAGATCTCCTCAAGAAGTCAATCTTTTATAAGAGTATCTAGCTCTGATACTAATGGTTGGAATTAGACTAGACAACTGAGGGGGGGATCAATTGTCACATAAAATAAACTTTTTCTTCTTTTAACCTTCTTTATTTACTTACTATCAGATTAATGATATAAACATTAAAGTATAGATAAACAATATATGAGTAGAAACTTAATCAACACACTTGACACCAAGATTTTGACATGGAAACCTGGTTAAGGGAAAAACCATGGTGGGGGTTTATCCACAAAGATTTGTACCCTATTAAAAGTACTTAAAAAATAGAAGGCACATGTCTTCGGGTGCACTGCTCAAAAGAGAGGCTCACTACCTACAGAATTATTTAGAACATAAAGAATTAACAAAGAAATAGTATCTACTTCATGCCTGGTTCAGTTTCAATGAATTCTCACAAAATTTCTTCTTTGCCCCAAATTCTTCTTCACTAACTTTCCACTCTACACTGCTCTTGCTCCTTTTCTTCTTTTCTCTACTTCTAATCCTTTATTCAGATTTAATCTATTTTGCTTAAGGATGATTTTTAACAACCCTTCAACAAGTATTATACACTTCATCAACCTTGGAATGATCAACAAGGTCAACCAAACATAACATGGATCTTTACACTATCAGCCAAACATAGCTGAGACTTGAATCTTCCTCTATTAACATGCCACGCTTCATAAAATGATCTTTAGATCATCCGCAACATGCTAGGAACATCCGGTCAGCCAAGACTCAGAAGAACATCAACTTTAAAGAGGAAATCTTCAATAACAAGCTCAAACTCCAATGCTAACCTCCAACATAGTAGCCACATAATCTAGAGACTTCCACAAGCACATTGAACTCACCAATAACATCCACTCTAAACCAAATTACCAGAATCATTTGTATCTTCCTCTGGAACCTCAAGAACATTGTCTACCATGATTGTCAAACTAGAAGGATGGCTTGCAGACCTCCAAACCATGAACTACTAGAGTTGATGGTACAAACTAACTTCCCAAACATGCCTTTAGATCTGTAGACTATAATATTTCACTCTAAAGAAATCTAGACCAACTTACTATCACTTTGTCTCTTCTGAATACTGCAAGATCCGGTTCTACTCAGATGGCCATAACTTCTTCAAATCTTCATGTGGACTTCTTAATTCTTAACTAGAACAACCTCTAAAAATCCTCTACACAACCATAAGGTTCGCGAACATTGAATCTTCATTAATTTTTTCAATATCCTTAACATTCCAATCTCCTGAACAGGCAACAAAATAAGGCACAGTTGACACTAATGACAATAAGAATATGTTGACATCAATGACAACACTACTTAGGCACATATTTGGAACAATTTTATATTCCACAACTAATGATTTTGGTTTGATTGGTTGTACTGATAGTGATTTTGCAGGTAGTATTGATGATTGGAAAAGTACTTCTAGATAGGTTTTTCATTTTGGAACAGGTGTGGTCTCAGGGGCATTAAAAAAGTAGCCCATAGTGAAACTTTCATTAGCTGAAGTAGAGTCTATAGTAGCCACATCAGCAACATCTCAAGCAATTTGGATGATGAGAGTATTGACAGATTTGTTGCAAGCATAGGAGGAGTCAACACCAATTCTTTGTGACAATAAATCAACAATTGCATTGTGTAAAAATCATGTTTTTCACAAAAGGAATAATCACATTGATACAAGATACCATTTCATCTAGGAATTGATTAATAATGGAGAAATATACCTTGAGTTCTACAAATCTAAAGACCAATTGGTAGATATTTTCACTAAAGCATTACCAAAGGACAAATTTGAATATCTACGCCAAAATCTAGGCATTGTTGATATTCATTTATTTAGTGGTAGAAATTAAGGGGGAGTGTTGGATGTAACTAACCACTAGAGCATCACCAAATAAAGAAATCAACATAAACATTTAAGGAGGAAGCTTCTCCCACCACCTCCCACCGACCTGCAGACCATTTTCATGCCATGTGCATTGAATGTAAACCATGTGTTTTAAATGTGTTGATTTTTAGGTAGTTCTAAGACCTCTATTAATAGAGGCTATTGTAATTGATTTTGCAAGAAATAGAAATTACATTTCTATGATCTCTCCTTTGTCTCTTATCCTTCAATCACTTGGATTGGAAACAAATGCGAAATGATGTACAGTTGAATATTTCTATATTAGAATGCTAGTTATACTGCCTTCCTCAAGACTGGGCTTGGGGACCTGATCACTCTTGGGGACCTAAACACACTTGGGGATATGAAAGTGAGGATTCTATGGAAGATGAATTTAATGGTGACAACTCTAAAGAAGTGCTTCTACTAGTAGCTAAGAGTGCAGTACAGAGCTTAACAACATTTACAATGAAAAATGGTGATACATATTGTAGTATTTGCCAGGAAATTATACTTGCTGGTGAACCAACCATACAGTTGCCTTGCAACCATATCTACCATGGACATTAAGTACAAATCATTTATGAACACATGAAAACACATAATAAATATGACACAAGATATGTTGAGTGGAAAACCCACAAGGAGTAGAAAAACCACTCTGAAATGCTCCACTGGCTTAATAAAAAATCTCACTGGTTACAAATTGGTCTCACTTACCATACAAGCCTCACTAGCTACAAAGAGGTCTCACTAACCATACAAGCCTCACTGGCATCTGCCATCACCATTATCAAACCACCAAATCAACTGTGAAAGAAATGATTGCAAGTCAATCTGATTTGCACCAATACATAACCTATATCTCATCAACTCCCCTGCAAATAACTCACCATCAATTCATTATCTCTATACCATGGATTCATTTGATCCTGATTTAGATTTTCTCTGCACAAACAAGTCATATTGTGTTAAAACTTGACACAATGTCTTCTTCCTATGTTTGAGTCATTCCTACAAAAACATTATTTTTTGTATCACACACAACAATATCTGATTCATCTGTGTTTTTTTTCAAAAGGATCCTGTAGAAAATGTCTTCATTACTGCATGTTTTTCCACACACTCACAATAATCAATACACTTGTAAAGACATTAAATATGAAATTCCATTTCATATTCTTCTTCATTGTAGAATCATCTTCCTCTGCTGCAATTATCATTTTCATAAAATGATATCCATTCAAATAAAAAATAAAAAGACTCTTGATATTCTCTGCGTATTTATTTTCTCAACATTTCAATAATCCCTTCAAATTCTTCAATCTACAAGATTAAACTTTTGATATATTCCTCTCCTCATCTTCAAATACTTCATCTCCTCTGCATAAGAAAAATCATACTCCTGCAATAAAAACTTTTCACTTTCTCTCTGCAATTTTCCTCTTTCAAAAAATCAAAACCCTTTCATCTTAAAAAAAGACTCTTCAATCTACAATAATAAAATCTTCCAAGAATTTTATCTAATATGCTTTGAGAAGAAAAAAAACTTCATTATCTGGGATAATTCTTCATTTCTATGGGAAGTGAAAAAGAAGGCATTAAAGCTAAATTAAATCTCTACAAAGTCTCTTCTCAAAGAAGAAATATTAAATATTCTCCTTCTTTATCTCTTAAATGCCTCGAGATTGATTTAGAATAAGAAAGAAATGTTCATTAAAAAAAAATCTTCTCAAGATCTCACAAAGTTTGCTTTTTCAAACTTACTAAAATTAGCTTTTAAAAAACTTGACACTATAGTCCTAAATCTTTTGACATCCCAATGACTGTCAAATACAGGCTCGGGAGAAGGGGGGTCAAGTTTGAATTAGAGCCATTGATTGCATTCATCATGCCCTTTGAAACACTTAAACAAAGCCTTTGATGTATTTTTTGCACCCTGCGCATAAGATGGAGACTTGTGCCATGAGTAACAAACAAGGATTGGGCCAGTCATACTCATGACTTAAGTTCCCTTAGACCCGTCACTTAAGTGACTTTTACCTGTGCTTTAAGTCAACTCAGAAACATAACCAAAAGTGCTTTTAAACATATGATAGTTTCGAATTGACTTTAGGACTTTTAATAGGTGTTAAATAATATTTTTTAAGCACCACTAACCCTTTGATAAAAATTAAATCTATTTGCATAGAATCATCTACCACTTTATACATATGATAAAGGAGACCTTATGAACATTGAACACTTGTGCCAACCAAACACAAAACTGTGCAGATCAAGAATATACTATGAAGATGAAGAACATTATCAACCATTATGGCATCAAACCTTTGGAGCTACTTGAGTATTGAAGCGATTAAAAACCCTAATTCAACATGTCTTCAACTTTGCACCAATTAGGATGATCTTGATAAACTCTAACTTGTCATGTCAATACCATATCAATGCCAATTGTGAATATGTTTGTCTTGAGAAACATCAACAACATATGAGATAATAAAACCTAATTCATGAACATGAACTCATCTTATTTAAAAGGTGATCACTTTCACTGATGAAGTTCTCTGCATGAAGACATCAACCTGAACCAAGCATTAACATCAACTGAGATCCTTCAAAGAAGATCATAAGAGATATGATATGTTCATGAACAACATATACCACAAACCTTCTCATCTTCTCCTAATGATATTCATCAACTCAATTCCTTTTTGACATCAATGACAATCTACTTCCATCAATCTCCCTCTTTGTCATTGATGGCAAAACTATATGATGCAGTTTCTCTCCCTCTTTTTTGACATCTGATGACAAATGATAAGATGCTCCCCCTATCATTTAACTCCACTGAAAGATGTTAAAGCTTTATCATAACATTTATAATCACATTGCATTATGAGGATTTTGAAGACATAAACTCCTGTTCACCTGTTATCTTCCTCTTTGAATAACAAATCTAAAGCAAACATATGACAAACCATGTTGACAATACCTGAAAACAACTTTTCAAGTTGAGAGAAAAATATCACCATGAAGCACACACCTAAAGATATACATCTTGAAGCACAAAAACTAAGAGCAAAATTATGTGAGTCATAATAAACAAAGCATCAAACCACTGTGATAAACTGCCCATAGACTATACCATATTCTGCATACATAAAATGAGATTTGTTACATTATAAAATCTGCACACAAAAAACACTGTCCTGATAGAATGAAACATGCATATCTATCTCAGCATAATACAACTTCATGTCACTACACCAATATAAAGATGAAGATGAAAACTAACATCTTTGAAATCCTCTGATCACTTCTTTTGTTAAGATGAAGAATAACATATCACTGCTATCAAATACCAACTCCTGATAACATCACTTGTGACTACAAAACAAACTTTTCATGACAAACAATTCTTCCACAATCACCAATACTTTTTGACCTAGATGACAAATCTCCAAGAACTCCCAAAGCATAAAGAATGAAGTATGATTATGAAGGCATAAAATTGACTCCTTGGATATGACTCATATGAACTTGAACTTCATGCAAAGATATCATAATCACATCAACACCCATGATAAACAACAACACAGACTCAACAAATAACATTATGATAATAATAGCATGAAGACAATTCATCACAACTCATGATGACATTATAAAGAATGAAGACCATCCTGTAAGAAATGAAGACTTCTCATCACACTATTCACAACTTATGATGACATGATGACTACTCTAGAGATAACTTTGACAAGACTTCCATGAGAGTGACAACAGGTTAATCTTAATGAACAATCAGCCTATAGTCAATCTACATCTGCACACACATCTTGACATGATAAAGAATGAAAACCATCTGAATACTATCTTGAAGAAGATCATCCTCATATTCCTGTATAAGACACTTTTTACAAAACACTGTCAAATCTGATATATACATAACCACATCTGAAACATATTGCAATCAACAAGAACTCCTGCCTCTTGACTTTATCATTCAAATCAGCCCATCAAGACTACACATCAAGTTCTTCCTACAACAACACTTTGCAAAACCAAATGTAGAGAAAATTATTGAGAATTAAGTTCTTCCAATTTCAACCTCTTCAGCTAACATATGTAAACATCTAATGAGAATTCCTTGAGAACACCTTAACTGAAGCATCATGACAACTCAACCATGTAAGTATCAAAATGATATGAACAATATACAAATAGGATCCAGTCACTCAATATCATCAAACTCTTTATGCAGAGAACTTTTGAACATCTTATTAACAACATGTATGTATTATGCCATCATGAATCACTGATCACCTATATCACTATCACATACCGAGGATCAATCATAGTTATCAATACCATTAAGAACTTCATTTCACAAGACTGCTATGAATAGCATATTATCAGGCATGAATCCAAAAATATAATAAATAAAAACAAAATCAATCAAAAAACATCAATTCATCTCCTCCTAAATACTTATTGGGGATAATTGGTAGATCATTAACAACTCCCCCTAACTTCATGCTATCTTTTATGCAACTGATGAAGTGACTTGTGCAATATGCACAAGTTTAGGATCTATCTTTTCTTGACTTTGCTTTTGCTTCCAAACTTTCACAGGTTCTTTCTTCTATGCTAGTTTCTTCTTCCAAACCTTTTCAACCTTTTTCTTTTTCCATTCTTTCAAATTAGGTTACGCTACTCTTCCGTACATTTTGCAACTATAAGCTTTGTGACCAAGAGAATTGCACTTGAAACATACAACATTATATTCCTTATTGAAGCAAATTGATTTCTTCTGTAATTAACTGCTTTGTGTCCAAAATGGTTACAAGTATAACAATAACCAAAGAATGAATAATTATACCTGTACACATATGCTTGTCTTACAGGGGCAGCTCTTCTTGAACTTCTCTTTTGATTGTTCATTTCATCTTTAATCTTCTCTTTGCCTTTAAGAGCAGTAGTGTGATAACTGAGATCAATTTTCTTTCTTGGAGTTTCTCTGGCTTTGGAACATTCTCCTTCTTCATATCCTAAACCAATTATGTCTCTATGTTGTTTTTGTTTACCCAACATCTCATGTAACTTGCTTGTGCTCTCTTCAAATTTTAGATTTTTTTCCAACTGCTTCCTAACATCCTCAAGATATTTTCTTAAAGAACCTATTTCTCCTTCAAGCTTTTGACATTCAACTATTTTAGCTTCCAACTCAAACTTTGTTACATCATCTATCCTCTTAGATTCCTCAACCTCTATCTTCGAATAGATAATTAATTTATCTGATTCACCTACTTGATTTCTCAAATCAATAATCTGATTTCTAGCATCTTCAAGGTCAGAAGATATTCTTTCAAAATCTGAAATAACTTTGTCTTTGGGTTCTTTTTCTTGTTGTAGTTGCACCTTTAATCTCTGATTCTCCTTTTTACATTTCTTGATCTCACTCAAAGCACATATGAGCTCTCCTTCTATGTTAATTTCACATTCTTGTTCATCATACTCCTGATTGTGATCGTCTTCTTCTTACTTTGATTGGATCTCATCTCCTTTATGTGAAAGTCTTCCATCATTATCACTCTTCTCAGATAAAAGATTGTCCTCTCCTTCAAGTACATCACCTTGATAAATTCTTATCAACTCCTTCCACATCTCCTGAGTTGTTTCACAATGTATAACTTGACAAGATACATCATTAGATAATCCAGATAGAATAACCTTCTTTGCTATATAATTACATTCAAGAGATTCTTTGTTATTTGTATTATTGGGTGATTCAACTGACATCCAAATACCATATCCTAAAGAGGATAGATAGATTTGCATTCTAATACACCAAACAAAGAAATTTGAACCATCAAAGTAGGGAACTCCAAAGAACACTTTCCCTAATTCAACTTGTGAGACATTTCTAACAGACTCTATATCAACATTTGAATTTGATAAAGATGGAGCCTTTTGATCAATAGGAGACTTGACACTTTTCTAATCTCTATTTCTTTTGCATTTACCCATGGTACTCCACACTCAAGACCTACCCAAGCTGATTAGGCTTCTATAGGGAACCTATGCTCTGATACCACTTGTTGGAGTCTAGAACAACACTGAGAGGGGGGCGTGAATTAGTGTTGTATAAATTTTTCAATTTTTACACCTTTTGACATTAAGGATAAAGTGAGAGAAAGACTTAAATGATTTATTAACACACATATGCACAATTATAGGTAATCCAGGAATTTCCAGTGCTGGTTGTGTTATTAGAAATCACCATGGAATAATTCTCAGAGCTTTGTCAATTAAGCTAGGTACAATAACAAACAACAAGGCTGAGGCTTTGGCCTTAATAGTAGGTTTGAACCTAGCAATAAAACATGGTTTTACTAACATCATTATGGAAGGGGACTCATTGAATATTGTTAGAGCTTTCACCAATAACTTCTCTCTGAGTTGGAAAATAGAATACATTCTAAAGTCTGGAAGGGATTTATTAAAACATTTTCACTCATTTCAGATAATGCATACTTATCATGAAGGAAATCTTTTAGCCAATTTTTTAGCTAATCTTACTTTCAGTTTTAATGATGTTGCTATCGAATGGAATTCTAAATCTTTCCGTCAGATCCCCAGAATTAGTTATATTTTGGACAAAGACTCAAAAGTGTAAGTTATGATAATCTGGTACATCTTTTTAGATTATAATCTTTAACTTAAGCATTATTTTTTGGTCTTCCATGCTATTAAGCTAACGTTGTTTCAAGTGTTGGGAACTCATTTTTCGGTGGGTGGAATGTACCTTGATGCTCATTCCAAATGAAGGCTGGCAGAACTCGCACAAGGGAATTGGCAATTCATTATCCTCTATCATTTATGAGTTATACGAAGCATATTTTTCATTTCATTTGGTATTATGTTTTGTTTTCTGCTCTAGCAACTGCTATTATATCTCATTTTCTGGTAATCCATAGAGTTTAGCAGTTTAGTATGGGTTCTATTCGCTGGAATACTAGAATTTCCTAGCCTATTCGAAATTGGGAACATCCCCTTCTTGGCTGTTTTAATTCCAATTCAATGCAGGAAGTTTTTAAAGTCTATGAGGCTTTTGTGGGCAGAGTGATTATCCAGGTTTGTAATTTACCAGTTTTACACACTCCGGTTGCTATTTATCCTTCTCAGGCTGCTTCTCATTTTCTCTCCAATGCGATGGATCTTTTACAATCTGAAGATAGGGTAAGGGATTTGGGGTTAAATTTCATTCAGAATGTTCACTTTTTTGTTGACTCATTTAACTCTACTTTAGAAGATTATGATTTGCATGAAGGTTCTACTCTTGTGGGAGGGTTATTTGATTATAGGTGTCTATTTCGCACGCCTGGTCTACATTGCCTCTTCAACACGTTTTCTCATGGCCTCCGCAATAATTGTGTCATTTCTTTCCAAATTTTAGTTCACTGTCACAGGCATGAATTGGGAAATCAGCTGGCAGAAAAGGTATCCGAAGTGTTTAATGCTCTACTATTTTTGTTGAACTATGTACCTCCTCCACCGCCCCCTCCTCCTCAGCATGTAGAAGATGATGATCTAGCCGAGGATCATGTTTTGCAGATTATAGAGATAGCAGATTAATGGGGAACTCTCTGATGTTTTTGGTCTTCAGTGATTACATTTTTTCATTTTGTCCAATGGTTGTATATGCCAGTTGCTCTGTAAATTCTTATTTGAAAATTGTATGTTCTCTGGCATGATTTTAAGTCCTATTTTTCATTTGGACTGACTCATATTTTTGAGTTGATTATTTATAATTTTGTTAAACTCAGGCTATAACCGAAGGTTTTCTTTGCCGATTCTTTCCTGTCAGTATGCCTTTCTGAATCTAGCATTTTGTATCATCTTTTTTATTAATCAATTTTAGTGGTTTTGCTACTTTTTGTTAAAAAAATATATTGAAGGCATGAATCGAGACATTAAGAACAAATCATACTGTAACATCAAAAAATGTCTCCTTGGGGGCTTTTCCCTCATGAGGTTTAGCTCACAGGTCTTTTGCATGAATTTAGGACATCTTACTTCATAATTTGGCATCTCGATGGAATGAGCCCTAGGTATCATGGCAAATTGGACCTAGGAGGACCCCTTGAGCTGAACCCTACCCAAAATAGGGGGGAGGACTTGGGCACCTACACCCTAGTCCAGTCCTATTTTGGGCTAGGCCCAAATTTGAAGTGTTGGTTTATGACCATTATGTGGTCCCTAGGCTGACATGGTAAGTTTAAATTTATGAAATCTTGGTAGGAGTGCTTGTAGGTGCATATAAAAGCATGTTTAGGCATTCATTTAGCAACTAGATGATCATTGTGAACTTTAGGCATTCTCAAGGTGATTCAAGGCTTTCATTGTGTTGCAAGAGCAGAATTGTGTTGTCTATGTGATGTGTTTGCATATTTGAGCATCCATTTCATCATGGAATGAAGAGCATCTTCCTCCATGATATCTTCACTACAAGGTGAGATTATATTGTGTTTTCATCATCATTTCCTTTGGTTTTTGCCTCTACCTCATAAGGGCATGTACTCTCTATCTGACAATGGTGTTCAGAGACATAAGTGTCCTTCGAGGCTTGATTGAGGCAAGCCTCTGAAAACCACAACCCCCTCCCAAATTTTTGTGATTGCAAGTTACAGGTGTCACATCTGGAAAAAGTAGAGTTGTAGGAAGGATCAATAGACATCAAGGATTCTAGATCTAAAGAGAAGTAGGACATCAGAGCCTTTTCAAAACTTGGGCACTTGCTCCTATGTCCTTTGTAGTTGAATTTTTGAAAATAGAAGTTACAGTGCAGATTAGTGTCAGAAGGAGGTCAGGATCCTGCAAATAAACTGGTACCTTGAACTTGGGCAACCTCTCCTATGTCCCCAAAATTTATGCCTCAGAACCCCAAAAATAGGTACTCTGTGATTTGATATTTTTCTTCCATCTACAAAAGCTTTTTCTATTATTCTTTTGTTTACAGTCGTATTTGTAAAATTAGGGTTTTAATGGTTAATTGAGCATAGGAGAAGGAAATTTATAACTAAACAACCTAATCCAAGCTTCCCTACATCTCACAGTGACCTAGGGTATGATAGTGTCAGGTCACTCGACCCTAGATCCTTGAATGTAAAGTGGAGAGGATGATTTAAACATCAAAACACTAAACATTAACAAATCCAATTTTCCACCAAACATTTTGTTGAACCCATGTTTTTGGACTTAAATTTCAACTTGGTGAGTTTGTGTCTTCAAATTTGGATTTATTTCATTCATTCATTCATATACTCATTCATTTTATTGCATTGAGAAAATTACAAAAAAATTGAAAAATTTCCAAAAATTTGAAAACCCTAGCTTGCATTTTCATATAGATTACTAAATTGCATCAATTCTTTCTAAATTTCCCTAATTCATGATTTTTGCATCAGATCTGATATTAACTACAGAAAAACACAAAAATTCAATAATTTGCATTGCATTTTCATCATTAATTTGCTAGGCTTTTGTAGAATTTAAACAATTTTCATATAACCTAGTAATTCCAAAATCTAGGGTTGGTAGGAAAAATCTTCTTTCATATTTTTCTACTAATTTTAGAGGCTCATTACAATTTTTATTTTTATATAGTCTTACATTTTAGTGTAAATTTGCATTTAAATTTTAAATATTTGCATTTTTCCATAGAAAATTTCAACAAAAAATTAGCAATTTTCATGTATTCTTATTAGTTTTGCATTGGCATTTTGCACGTTAAAGATTAGAAATAGTTTTCATATCTGAGATTATTTCATTTTTATCATAAATCAGACTTCGAAATATTCACATAGCACTTTGTGGCAAGATCTTAAGCCTAGGGCTTCAAAAACACTAATTTTCACTAAATTTGGCCTTATCGACTCTCTAAACCTATACCATAGGCATTTTGTGAAGTGTATTATTGTATCAATTGGATTTTATTAGGGTAATAATTTTCTACCCCTCCTAAAAATATTCACAACAACCTTTTAACGGGCTCTTGTATTGAAAATTTGGTGAAAAACTACACATTTTGCCTATTTTTGCCCTAGGGTTTGACCTAGTTTGCACTCCCAGTGTGTTGTGCTCAATTTTATGGATTGAGGTGACTGATATAGTTTATTTTATTTTCTTCACTTCCTAAAATTTATTACAACACCCCTTTTTCTAGGTCTTGGAATTGAAAAATCATGAAAAATAAGCCTATTTTTGCTAAATTTCATTAGGGTTTTACCTTAAGTGGCACTAAAAGTGTGTTGTGTTGGGTATTTTGACATTAAGTGGCTGTTATAACTGATATAATTTTATTTTCATCATCATTTTCCTCACAACATCCTTTGTTATTCTCTTTTGCATTGAGTTTTGGTGAAAACATTGCCTATTTTGACATATTTTCACTATAGTTTGACTTGGCATTATCTTGGATTTGCATCAAGGGTGTGTTGAGAAGGATATTATTTCTGTTTTGGACTGATATCAGACATATAAATTTCTTCCACTAATCAAAATACTTACAACACATTTTGTTTCATTCATTTGCATTGAAAAAAGTACAAAAAATCAAGCATCTAGGTCATTTTGGCATATAGTTTTGCACTTGACTTTTGCATAAAGTTGGAAAAGCTTTTCAAAAATCTGATCTTACATTGGAATGGCACCTTCATGTCATTTATCAATGGTATCTTTTCATGCGTTTATCAAAGATCTTGATTTTGACCAATTTTTAACCCTCATGAGTGAACATCCTATGATATTAGAAAGCTTATCTGAGTTCTTCTCCATGAGTAGCAAGGAAAAGGATGATGATGATCCCATAGGTTATCCTACTTACCCTATAATTGAATACTCAAATTAAAAGACTAGGGATAGCTTTAGTAATTCCACTGCTCTCCCTGGTCAAGATGAAGCATTAGTGAATGAAGAGCTCCCTTTAACAAAGAACATTCCATGGGTAGAAAATGAGCATTCATTTAACAATAATCAAATTCCCACCTTTGTGGATTATCCTACCAACCTTCCTCCTTTAGTTGATTGTTCACACACCTTAGATTTCACTAATGAAGAGAAGACCTTTAATGTCCTTCTTTTGTTTGAATATTCAAGTCATTTGGACATCACTAAGAGGATAGAGAATAAACATGCTAGTAAGCTTCAACAATAAAACATTCCACGTAGACAAATGAACTTTGATCTCGGTACTTCCTCCTCTACAACATAGAAATCCATGAGAAAGCAAAGCCCTATGTTACAAAAACGTAGTCGTAAAGCACAACGTCAACATGCAAAAAGGAGAAAGAGAAGGAGACGAGCTTACCTTGCATCTCAACAAGAAAACATTGATCCTAACATTGAACCAAACAAACATGATCCTAACAATAAAAAACATGATGAGCAAGACAAGAGTTGGGCTATGGTACCTTATGTCCCACTTTCCTCTAGCATTCGGGAGTGGGAGGATGATGATAATTTACTTGATGATAAGACTTAGCCCCCAGAAGACCCTACATGTAAGTATCTCTAACCCTTTATCTCTCTTGTGATGTACTTTCCCCGTGATCTGTTATGTGTTGTTTAGGCCTCCTAGGATGACCTCAGATTCTCCCATAAGGTTTGAGATACTAGGAGACTGCCTCTGTTGTGACCTTCTATTTGTATCATCATTCTTCTATATTGCCTCTCTCTCTAATTTCATTATTGTGTGTTGTGTCTTGCGGACATAGCATTACGGTTGGTGACTTGGGGGCACCCTCCTACATGACTATCCCTAAGACACTTGTTTCTCCTCTCTTATTTATTGTTTCCCTTCCTCTAGTGTCTCCATCTAGTGGGCAGTTGATGAAAAACATTTATACTGATGCGGACCTAGTGTCCCTTTCGAGAGCAATAAAAAAAATGGACTTAGTTCCTAATATGCCGATGGGGTTGTATATCTTATCTGATGCTTGGCTAGTGGAAGCACTCGTGCTTTCTATGTAGTGAATTTGATGATGTTTCTATCACATTTACAAACCTTAACAATACTGCTGCTCTATGCACCTTTGTTTGTCTTTGAATCTAGCCTTGGTGGTACTCGATTTAGAGAGCTTCATGATATAGCCCCACAGTTATCCTCGAACTCCAAATTCATTGTATAACCTTGGCTCTTTGTTGTTTATCATGATTTTGAAGATACTAACATTTTGCTTGAAGGGATGTGTTTGTGGAAATATTTGGCTATCATAAAGTACATGTCACCTCTGGGGGGCATGGGCTTTGCGAAAGTCTATGTTCCCTTTTGTATTTTCTTCCTATCTTAACATGCTTGATATTGTTGCATGATATCAACCACCTTAAGGTGGGGGCATATATAAGGTAAGCTATTTGTTATAGATGTTAGCAATGTGCTTGTCCTTAGGTGTAGACTAGTGTGATGAGTACTTCCTACATCCTGAGTTTGTTTGCAATCAACCAATCTATCTTGAAATCTATTGCGTATACCTCCTTTTCACCATAACACATCTCCATGATGTGAGTGTGCTTGTATACTTTTTAGATCATACCTCCTTTTCACCGTAAGGCATCTCCATGATGTAGGTGGGGTTGTATGTCATGCTTCCTTTTCACTGTAAGTGTCTCTGTGATACAGGTGGGGTTGCATTTTCAAAAGTCCTCTATGGAAGAAGGGAGTAGTTATGTGACTAACTTAGTGCTTAAGCATGTCTTTGGTGATTGTTGTGGTAAAGCCCAATCATCAGTGTGTGCCTATAATGTTCCTGAGATGGTGTTGGACCTATAAATAGGTACACTCCATCGCTTATCCGTCGTGCTTTCTCTATGTCTTCAAGTGTGTGTGTTTGGCGTGCTTGCTTTGTTTGGCGTGTCTATTACCCCATATGTAGTCTACATTTTGGGAGGTTTTGCATGTCTTCTGTGTGTGTTACCCCATATATGCAATCTAAAGACTAGCGTGATGAGTGCTTCATGCATTATGGGAGGTTTGTTTACTTTCCAGTACTTGAGTTTGTATTTCATATATATGAGAAAAAGAAAAGAAAAGATATCATTTCTATCTTCCATGCATTAATGTGTCTTCTATGCATTGATTGTCTTCTCTATGTTCAACATGACTGTAACTATCTTCTCCATGTTTTGCATGCCTATTACTATCTTCTATGTGATTGGCATGTCTTCTCTGTGCTTGGCGTGTTTGCTGTGTTTGTCACCATACTTTAATGCATGTATTGGCCTTACATTTATACATACATTAAACTGGGGGCTAAATGTAACATCAGAAAATGTCCCCTTGGGGGCTTTTCCTTCATAAGGTTTAGCTCCCAAGTCTTTTACATGGATTTAGGACATCTTACTTCATAATTTAGCATCCCGATGGAATGACCCCTAGGTATCATGGCAAATTAGACCTAGGAGGATCCCTTGAGCTTAACCCTACCCAAAATAGGGGGGGAGGACTTGGGTGCCCACACCCTAGTCCTGCCCTATTTTGGATTAGGCCCAAATTTGAAGTGTCAGTTTATGACTATTATGTGGTCCCTAGGTTGACATAGTAAGTTTGAATTAATGAAATATTTGCGGGAGTGCTTGTAGTTGCATATATAAAGCATGTTTAGGTATTCATTTAGAAACTAGATGATCACTATGAACTTTAGGCATTCCTAAGGTGATTCAAGGCTTTCATTGTGTTGCAAGAGCATAATTGTGTTGTCTATGTGTTGTGTTTGCATATTTGAGCATCCATTTCATCATGGAATGAAGAGCATCTTCCTCCATGATATCTTGACTACAAGGTGACATTATATTATGTTTTCATCATCATTTCCTTTGGTTTTTACCTCTACCTCACAAGGACACACAATCTCTATCTAAAAATAGTGTTCAAAGACTTAAGTGTCCTCTGATGCTTGATTGAGGAAAGCCTCTAAACACCACAACCCCCACCCAAAGTTTTGTGATTGCAGGTTATAGGTGTCACATCTAGAAAAAGTAGAGTTGCATTAAGGATCAGTAGAGATCAAGGATTTAGGATATAAAGAGAAGTAGGATACTGGAACCTTTTTGGGACTTGGGCGCTTGATCCTATGTCCTCTGCAATTGAATTTCCAAAAACAAAAGTTACAGTACAGATCAATGTCAGAAGGAGGTCAGGATCCCGCAAAGAAACTGGTACCTTGGACTTGGGTGTCTACTCTTGTGTCCCTAACTTTTCCACCTTGGAACCCTAAAAATAGGTACTCTATGATTTGATATTTTGCTTCCCTCTGCAAGATATTTTTTTGTTATTCTTCTATTTATAGTTGTATTTATGAAATTAGGGTTTTAATGGTTAATTTAGCATAGGAGAAGTAAATTGATAATTAAACACCCTAATCCAAGGTTCCCTACATCTCACAGTGACCTAGGGTATGATAGTGCCTAGTCACTCAACTCTAGATCCTTGAATGTATAGGGTGAAAGGATGATTCAAACATCTAACAACACTAAATTAAACAAATCCCAATTTTACCCTAAACACATATATGAACACATGAAGACACATGAGAAATATAACACAAGATATGATGAGTGGAAAACCCACGAGTGGTAGAAAAACCATTGTAAAATGCTCCACTGGCCTAATAAAAAACCTCACTAGTTACAAACTGGTCTCACTAGCAACACAAGCCTCACTGGCTACAAAGAGGTCTCATTGACCATACAAGCCTCACTAGCACCTACCATCACCATTATCAAACCACCAAATCAAGTGTGCAAGAAATGTTTGCAAGTCAATATGATTTGCACCAATACATAACCTGTATCTCATCAACTCCCCTACAAATAATTCACTATCAATTCATTATCTCTCTACCATGAATTCATTTGATCCTAATTTAGATTGTTTCTACACAAACAAGTCATATTATGTTCAAACTTGACATGATGTCTTCTTCCTGTGTTTGAGTCATTCCAACAAAAACATTATTTTCTATATCACACACATAACAATATTTGATTCATCTGTGTTTTCTTTTCAAAAGGATCCTATAGAAAATGTCTTCATTAATGCATGTTTTTTCACACACACAATAATAAATTCACTTGTAAAGACATTAAATATGAAATTTCCTTTCATATTCTTCTTCACTGCATAATCATCTTCCTTTGCTGCAATTATCATTTTCATAAAATGATATCCATTCACCTGAAAAATAAAAAGACTCTTGATATTCTCTGCATATTTATTTCTCAACATTTCAATAATCCGTTCAAATTCTTCAATATGCAAGATTAAACTTTTGATATATTCCTCTCCTCATATTCCAACACTTCCTCTCCTCTACATAAGAAAAATTATACACCTGCAATAAAAAATTTTCACCTTCTCTCTCCAATTTTCCTCTTTCAAAAAATCAAAACCCTTTCATCTTAAAAAAGACTCTTCAATCTACAATAATAAAATCTTCAAAGAATTTTATCCAATCTATTTTGAGAAGAAACAAATCTTCATTATCTCAGACAATTCTTCATTTCTATGGGAATTGAAAAAGAAGGCATTAAAGCTAAATTAAATCTCTACAAAGTCTCTTCTCAAAAAAGAAATATTAAAGATTCTCCTTCTTTATCTCTTAAATGCCTCGAGATAGATTTAGAATAAGAAAGAAATCTTCATTAAAAAAATCTTCTCAAGATCTCACAAAGTCTACTTTTTCAATCTTACTAAAATTAACTTTTAATAAACTTAACACTGCAGTCGTAAATCTTTTGACATCCCAACGGCCATCAAATGCAGGCTCGAGAGAAGGGGGGTCAAGTTTAAATTAGAGCCATTGATTGCATTCATTGTGCCCTTTGAAACATTTAAACAAAGCCATTTTGATGGCTTTTTGGTGCCCCACACATAAGATGGAGACCTATGCCATCGGTAATGAACAAAGATGGGGCTGGTCATACTCATGACTTAAGTTCCCTTAGACCGGTCACTTAAGTGACTTTTCAACTCAGAAACATAACCAAAAGTTCTTTTAAACATATGAGGGTTTCAAAATGACCTTAGGTCTTTTAATGGGTGTTAAATAATGTCTTTTAATCACCACTAACCCTTTGATAAAAATTAAATCTATTTCCATAGAATCATCTGTCACTTTATACATCTGATAAAGGAGACCTTATGAACATTGAACACTTCTTCCAACCAAACACAGAACCATGCAAATCAACAATATACTATGAAGACGAATAACATTATCAACCATTATCGTATCAAACCTTTGAAGCTACTTGATTATTGAAGTGACTAAAAAGCCTAATTCAACATGTATTCAACTTTGCACCAATTAGGATGATCTTGATAAACTCTAACTTGTCATATCAATACCATATCAATGCCAATTGTGAATATGTTTGTCTTGAGTAGCATCAACAACCTATGAGATAATAAAACCTAATTCATGAACATGAATTCATCTTATTTAAAAGGCGATCACTTTCACTGATGAAGTTCTCTACATGAAGACATCAATTTGAACCAAACATTAACATCAAATGAGATCCTTCAAATAAGAGTATAAGAGATATGATATGTTCATGATCAACATAAATCATAAACCTTCTCATCTTCTCCTGATGATATTCATCAACTCAATTCCTTTTTGACATCAATGACAATCTACTTCCATCATATTATACTATTTTATTTACCATCCATAGTAATAAATTTTAATGGTTTCTATTAAGTGTTGCTTGCTTACAAGGTATGAATAAGATTGAAGATTTTCAACACAATTCTACATGTTTTAAACAAGATATCATTTATATGCAACAATTAAACATAGATAAGTGAACTTATAGTGCTTGCCTCATGTTTAAATAGTCTCACTAAAATAACTTCTTTTACCATTACCATAGAACTATGAATCATTTTGTAACTATCTTTATTGAATACCATCTACACACCTACATGATTTATTATGCTTACAAAGTTTAGGTTTCTTGCTAAACATGGAATTTGCAAAATACTAAGAAGGGTTTTGTTGAATACTGAGAGGGGGGGTGAATGAATATTCTTAATTTTAAACAATTAAACCAAATGCCAACTTTAATAATCAGAAGGTAAAGTAACCACATAAACATAAGCCATATAAACATGACACATGGACACCAGATTTATATGTGGAAAACCCAAAAAGGAAAAAATAACAAAGAGGATTAGCTCTCAATATATATTGCAATCTTTTACAAATGGTGATGTTCAAGATTGGTCACTCCATAGGCCTAGAACATGTTGGCTCACTACCATGAAGTACAACTAGGTCTAGCAGGCTCACTGCCTCAACCCTAAACCTAGAAAGATTACAATGAGGGCTATTAAACCCTAATGGATGCTCAATTCTAGGCTCACTACCTTGAAGATGGCTTACTGCCAAGTACAAGAGAAATTATGTAAGAGATATGAATACTGCAAAAGCATCTATTAGTATGCCAATGTGTAGTCATTTAGTAACTGAATACAAAATCCTAAGTCTTCATCATCATTGATCTTCTATCTTAGCTCTACTATTTTATGCTCACATCAATCATATCACATTTGCACACTTTCTATTCAGAACACCCACACCAAACACTAGATTCAATCCCATATATATATTTGCAACACTTGAGATCTTCAAATTAGGTCGGCTTACTCAGATGAAGCGTATAGTTAATAAACTTGTAGCTTATTGGCCAAATCCATCCACAAAAACTCCCAGTAGACTTAAACAATACTTGAATTGAATTCACATATGTTGGCCTCAACTATAGAACCACTTAGGATAAAGTTCTAATCAATAGAACTTACCACACATAGATCAGACTATCATGTCAGCCTCAAACTTTGTCAAACACTATAGCGATACTCAGTAGCTTGCAACTATCTTTCCAATGGACTTCAGATCTTACAACTCTAGATTTAGACACTTCATATAAGTGTTTACAACACCTCAAAACTATAGAGCAAAATATGTACTTGCAGAGAAATGTAGACCATTTTACTTTGCACTGTACACTGTCCCTCTCTTACTTTTGTTCATCTATACTTAGATAATTTCTCCAAATGACTTTCAGAGGAATTCATGACTTGAACACTAGAATATATCATCATCAAATAGCTATGAGTCATCATACCTAAACTACTTTTTCCCATCTTCATCTACAGAGGCATACTGATTCACTTTTTGTCCCTTACTCTTAATATTGTCCATACTTAGTCATTTTGGCCTTCTGGACTTGAATGCTTTTGTGCCTTCTTGCCAATCCAATTTGATCTTCTGGAATGATGTCTTCTTGTCATGCTGATGTATCCTCTTTTCCTTGTTTCTATCAATGACAACATTCCAGTCTTCTTCATAGCAGTGTCTCTTGCGAACAATCTCCCCCTTTGGCATTGATGGCAACACTTAGTGAAAAATGCTTTACTGCCTTGATTGCTCCCCCTTTCTATATACACTATGTATTTCTTCTCTGCTTAAGATGTTTGACCATTTTTCACTAATCTTCTTCTCCCCCTTTGAGATCAATGGCAAAGGTGTAGGTTCTAGAGTAAAAAATTGTCAAAACTGCAAAATTAGCTATACTCTGCTGCATATGTATAGGTACAATCTTCAATTTTATTTTACATGTTTTGGAGGATGTCATTGAAAATGTTTTTAATATGATCTAGCTCACCATCCCATCTTTTCATGGTATTGTCCAAAATTTGAACATGACCACTAAGGAGAAAAACTATAGTCTCTACCTTGTGGGGATCAGAGGGTGTGTCAGATTATGAAGCTACTTGTGCTTCAGCTGCTAGATTAAACATAGAATCTAACTTAGGACAGATTATTCTTCTTAGCTAACACATTTTATTTATGGTATTATCCTTCACTTATTAGATTAATAACTTGAATTTCCTTGCTACTCATTGATTCTGTCACTAGATCATATGTCTTAGAAGTGTTCACTAATTTCTGCTCCAACTCCTTGATCTTTTCTTCTATTTTCTTTGTGACTTCTAGCCTGAATAAACAAAATTTGTATGTCACTAGCATCTTTAATGGCACTTTTAATTCTTTTTATCCTATTATCAAGCTAGGCTTTGTCATTGATGCAGAGCAGGAAATGGAAGCATTCAATAACTGGTGAAATTATAAATATTTCTTCCTATCGGCAAGAGTTGTTCTAAAGTCTTCCCAACATCTTCTATCGGTCAGACATCACCTATCGGTGAGCCAAATTATTACAACACTGAAATCTTTTCTTTTGTTGATGGAGGATCGACCTTTTGCCTATCGGCAGGATCTTTGTTATCGGCAAGCACTTTGGATCTCCTGCCGATACCTATCGTCACTCCGATACAACCAACTGGTGAAGGCTTTGTCATTCGATCTCCCAAGTCTCTGAACCACTTGAGTGGTTGAACCATTGAACCATTAGCCTATCAAACTTTGTTGAACCTACGAACCTTCATTGAACCCTTGAACTGTTGAACCGGTTCAATCGATGGTTCAAATCTCTTCTTTAGCTGACTTACCAACCACGCTATCAAACTGTTGAACCCTTTGAACCATTGAACCAGTTCAAGGGTTCAACCAAAGGGCTTCCTCACCAAACATAGACATGCCGATTACTTTGGATTTTCTTTCTTTGAACTGAGGAACCTTTTTACCTTTGAAATCAGTTCAACCAAAGGATGAACCTGATGCACTTGGGCCGACTGTGGATTTCATATCGACATCACGCACTATCTTTTGTTGAACAAATGGGAGGTTCAAACACTTTAACTTTGCTGATGGAGTTTGTCGAACCCCTTGCGACTTCACTGAGCCTTTCTCCCACGGATAAACAAACTTTTGTAAATTATCAACCTAGCACATGTTGATGCTAGGCTTATCAACACATGCTATCATCTGATCCTACAAACATGAAACTAACAAACAAAAACCAAAACAAAAACACAAACTAATATACATTACCATTCCACCAATTACGAAGTAATCAACTGGTGGAATGGATTAAAAATCCATCTTAGAGACAAACCAACAAAATTGATTTCACAGTGGTATCAAATGCTAGAGAAAGAAAAATAGGATCTCTTTATTATGCTTTAAAAGATGAATACAACTCACAATCACTGCTTCAGGCTTATCTCTCTCAACCCAATCTCAATTCTCATCATACTGCCTCAAATCGATCTGAGTTGGGGTTTTTAACTACTCACTGACAGTAGTACTAAAATGATTCCCAGCGGCTGGGAGACAATTCCAGGTGGCTGGGAGATCATAACTAACTAACAAACAACCTTGTTATTACATGTGACAGGTGTCCCTTGGGACTTACAAATAGAAACTAAATTCAAACTACAATGATATTTGGTCAAACAGACCCTATTACATTAAGATGCATAAAACATATCAACCTAGTAAGACTTTAGGCTTGTTGAAGGGGTGTCCCTGCACCATACTCCCCAGGAGAAGAGATCTCAAGCCCACTTGAGATCAAAGTTTGTAAGTTTGCTCCATGTTTCCTAATCTACTTTGCAGTCATCCAAACTGCCTCTGAATTAGGTTTCCCTTGCCAAGCCACCAAATATTCTAAATACTCTGTATTCCTGGTCTTCTTTGCCACTCTTGAGTCTAAAATTTTCTGTAAATGTGGTGGATCATGTCTAGGAATGTCATCAGCTGCGGTGCCCTTTAGTGATTCTTGTTCTACATCTGTATTGGGCCTGTATGGAGTTAAATCACATACATTGAAAATAGGTGATAGTCCAAGATCAGAAGGAAGTTGGATCTCATAAGCATTCGGTCCACGTTTCTTCAAAATCTAACATGGTCCAATCTTCCTCTACATGAGTTTGGTATATTTTCCTTTAGGGAGTTTTTCCTTCTTTAGATTAACCCATACCAAATCTCCAACATCAAACTGTACATCTTTCTTCTTTTGATCAGCATATGCTTTGTACTTCAAAGTAGTTTGCTAGAGTTGGTTCTTGACCTGATCATGCACCTCTTTGATTGCTACTGCAAAAAGTTCTCCATCTACACTAATAGATTCTCCTGTAGGTAGATCTCTTAATTCCAAAATACCTCTGGGATGGATACCATACACCACTTGAAAAGGTGATTTCCCTGTACTCCTATTGATGGTATCATTATAAGAAAATTCTACCTGTGGTAGGATGTTGTCCCACTTTTCTCCATACTGTCTTGTCAAACACCTTAGCAAATTTCCTAAAGAATGGCTGACCACTTCAGTCTGTCCATTCATTTGGGGATGATAAGCTGATGAGAAGGATAAAATAGTTCCAAGCTTCTTCCAAAGAGTCCTCCAAAAATGACCAATGAATTTCACATCTCTATCTGATATTATACTCAATGGTAATCCATGTATCCTCACTATCTCTTTGAAAAACAAATTTGCAACATACATGGTTTTACATGGCAAAAAGTGTGCCATTTTATTGAATCTATCCACTACAACAAAAACACTATCGAATCCCTTTCTTGTCCTTGGTAAACCCAAGACAAAATCCATACTTATGCTCTCCCATGGTCTAGAAGGAATGGGTAGTGGCTGGTATAAACCTGCATTAGTGGATCTTCCTTTTGCTTTCTGACATATCACACGTCTCTACAAATTTTCTAACATCTGATTGCAACTTAGGCCAATAATAATGTCTCCTAATAAGATCAAGAGTTTTATCCAAACCAAAATGTCTTTCCATAGCTCCACAATGTTTCTCCTTAATGATGTTCAACCTCATAGAAGACCTTGGAATATACACCTATCCACTTTTGAACAGCAATCCATCATGGATTAGAAATTTAGAAAATTTTGCATGATATTTGTCTCCAAAAGAAGTACATACTTGATATATCTCTATAAAGTCTTCATCAACATCATACATAGTCTTCAAGGAATTGATGCCAACACTTTCCAGTTGAATTTGATTTATGGTTAGAGCTCTCCTGCTCAAAGCATTTGCTGCCTTATTCTTGACCCCTTTCTTGTGCTTAAGTGTGAAAGTAAAATCTTGCAAAGTTTCTACCCATTTCATATGTATGTGATTCAGTTTCTCTTGACTGTTTATGAAACTAAGGGCCTGATTATCTATGAATACTATGAATTCCTTTGGCATCAAATAATGCCTCAACTTCTTGAGTGACTGGACTAGAGCAACATCTCCAAATCATATGATGAATACCTCTTCTTTGCATCATTTAGCTTCTCACTGAAAAATGCAATAGGCCTACCTTCTTGACTGAGTACTGCACCAATTGCCATGTGACTTGCATCACATTCTACCTAAAAATTTTTGTTGAAATATGGAAGTTCAAGGACTGGTTGTTGTGCCACCTTCTTCTTCAAAGTTTCAAATGAATTATCTGTTGCCTTTGTCCAAGTGAATCTACACTTCTGTCCTCCTTTTATGGTGTCAAGCATGGGTGCACAGATATGACTAAACCCTCTTATAAACTTCCTATATAAAGTTGCTAACCCATGAAAACTTCTAACATCATTCATAGTTCTAGGAGTTGGCCAAGACAATATGGCACTTACCTTTTCTTGATCCATTTTCAGTTTTCCCTGTGAAATGACAAAACCCAAATTGGTGATCTCCTCCTGCATGAACAAACACTTCTCCAAATTGATCATTAGCTGCTCTTCATGTAACTTTCTGAGAACCATGTCTATATGTTTGAGATGTTCTTCCTTTGTATTACTGAAAATCAGAATGTCATCTAGATATACTATGACAAATTTGCCTATGAATTCTCTCAAAACCTCATTCATCAGCCTCAAAAAGGTACCAGAGGCATTTTAATAAACCAAAAGGCATAACCTTCCACTCATATAACCCCTCATTGGTCTTAAATGCAGTCTTCCATTCATCTCCTGGCCTAATCCTGACCTGATGATAACCACTCTTCAAATCTATTTTTGTGAAATACTTAGCACCTCCTAAGCAATCAAGCAAGTCTCCTATCCAAGGTATTGGAAATTGATACCTGATTGTTATCTTGTTAATAGCCCTAGAATTAGTACAAAGTCTCCAAGTGCCTTCCTTCTTTGGTGCTAGTACATCTGGTACTGTACATGGGCTTAAAATTTTACCAATCAGACCTATCTCTAACAATTCCTCAATCTGTCTTGCAACTTCTACATTCTGCTCTGGTGTAAGCTTGTATGCTGCCTTGTTTGGAAGTGTAGATCCTGGGATCAAGTCTATGCAATGGTTGATATCCCTTACAGGTGGTAGGGATCTTGGCATTCCATCAGAAGTGATGCCTTTATACTTATCCAACAACTCTTGGACAGTAAGATCTATGAACCTCTGTCTCTTCTCTCCCTTGATTTCTTACTGTTGTTTCTCATTTACTGTCAGGCATGGAATTAGTGCATATATAACTGCACCTTCTTCTACTATCTCTTTCATGAACTATTTACCTTCTACCAGCATTAGATCTTGACTTCTTTTCCTTTTGACTCTACCTCCTTCTCCATCAGTGGTAGTAACTCTATCACCTTACCATCCTTGGTGATTGAATATGTATTTCTAACTCCATCATGTTGTGCTCCCAAGTCATATTGCCATGGTATTCCAAATAGGAGACGGCATGCATCCATTTGAGCTATGTCAAAAATAATCTATCCTTATATGTTCCAATTTGAAACTCTACCCAAGCCTACTCTTCCACAACTGTTTGTTGACCTTGAGTGAGCCATGAAATCTTTTATGGGTAAGGATGTGGCAGTCTTCTAAGCTGAAGCTTCTCTACCATTTCAATAGACACAAAATTTTTAGTAGAACCAGAGTCAATCAGAACTTTACATACCTTTCCTCCTGCCTTGCAAGTAGTTTTGAAAAGAGACTTTCTTTGTGGGGGTTCTCTGTCAGGCACCTTCATGTTGGTCATTGCCCTTCTAATCATCAAAGATTCTCCTATCTCAGGATATCCATAACTATCAAGAGCTTTTACACTTTGACCAGTGTTTAAGCCTGTCACACTCTGACAGTCAGATTCTTGTATCAGATTTGTTCTTCTTTCACCCATGGAACTTGATGCTTTTTCTAGACATCTGCTGGCTATATGGCCCTCTTGATTTCAATTGTAGCATCTGATAGATCCTTCACCCTGGGATCTTCCTCTAAATGGTAGTCTTCTGCCCCTAAAGTTTCCTTTCTGATCATAACTTCCTTTTTGTGTTTGACTGTTGTCTCCTTTGTTGCTCTCCTGACTGGATTCACCTTGGTATCCAAATCCATATCCTCTACCTCTAAAAGGACTTCTTCCCCCTCTTTGTTGTCTACCTCTTCCTCTACTGTTATGTTCTTACCTTCTCTTTAATTTGTCTTCCACTTTGAGTGCCAATTGATAGCACTTCTAAACTATATCTGGACTATGCAGATTTAAATCTTCTTGGATGGCAAGTCTTAACCCATTGAGATACCTTGCTACCCTCTCTTCCTCATTTTCTTTTACCTTTGTCTTGACACATAGTTTCATGAATTATTCAGTGTATGAACTAGCATCTAACTCTTTTTGTTTCAGATTCTGTCTCCTTTTGTGTAATTGGATGTTGTAATCCAATGGAACATAGGCTTCCTTTACTAAAGCCACCATCTTCTTCCAAGTAGCAACTCTACTTTTTCCTTCTTTCACCCTGTCATCTTGGATGAAATTCCACCAAGTTAATGTAGCCTCTTTCATTTTGGACTGGGCCATCTTTACCCTTTGATGCTCTAGTATTTCCTCTATTTCAAAGAAATTATTCAAGGAGTCTATCCACTCCATCACTAAATCAGGATCCATCTTTCCTGTAAACACTGGCAAATCAAGTTTTACATCCATGGTTCTCCTCTCCATAGATTTGAGGGCATTCAATAAGGGTCTCTGGTCTGCAAGAACATCTACCTCTTCCTGCCTAGGGATTTCCTCTTCATCCCTATCATCTTCTTTACCAGAACCTACTCTATCCCTCAAGTTTTCCAACTCATTTTTCAAGGCTTGATTCTGAGCTTTCACTGCTTTGCTCTCTGCAATCTGCTTCCTTACTAGAACAACCAACTCAGCATTGGTCATTCTTGCTGGGAATTCTGATGATCCCCCTTTGTCAGACATCTTTATATTCGTAGAAAATACTCCTTTGCTCTGATACCACTATGATGTAGAGCGAGAAACGAAAGCGTTCAATAACTGGTAAAATTAGAAATATTTCTTCCTATCGGCAAGAGTTGTTTTAAAGTCTTCCTGACATATCCCATTGGTCAGACATCACCTATCAGTGAGCCAAATTCTTACAACACCAAAACCTTTTCTTTTACCGATGGAGGATCAACCTTTCACCTATCGGCGGGATCTTCATTATCGGCAAGCACTTTGGATCTCCTGCCGATACCTATCGTCACTCTGATACAACCAATCGGTGAGGGCTTTGTTGTTAGATCTCCCAAGTCTCTGAACCACTTGAGTGGTTGAACCATTGAACCATCGATCCTTCAAACTTTGTTGAACTTGTGAACCTTCGTTGAACCCTTGAACTGTTGAACTGGTTCAATCCATGGTTCAACTCTCTTCTTCAGCCGACTTATCAACTATGCTATCGAACCATTGAACCCTTTGAACCATTGAACCAGTTCAAAGGTTCAACCAAAGGGCTTCCTCACTAAACATAGACATGCCAATTACTTTGGCTTTTCTTTCTTTGAATCGAGGAACCTTTTTACCTTTGAAATCGGTTCAACTAAAGGATGAACCCAATGCACTTGGGCTGACAATGGATTTCATATCAACGTCACACACTGTCTTTCATTGAACCACTGGGAAGTTCAAACACTTTAACTTCACCGATGGAGTCTGTTGAACACCTCGTGACTTCACTGAGCCTTTCTCCCACGGATAAACAAACTTCTGTAAATTATCAACCTAGCACATGTTGATGCTAGGCTTATTAACGCATGTTGTCATCTGATCCTGCAAACATGAAACTAACAGACAAAAACCTAAACAAAAACACAAACTAATATACATAACCATTCCACTAATTACGAAGTAATCAACCGGTGGAATGGATTAAAAATCCATCTCATCTACAAACCAACAAAATTGATTTCACAGTGGGATCAAATGCCAGAGAGACAAAAACATGATCTCTTTATTATGCTTTAAAAAATTAATATAGTTCACAGTCACTGCTTCAGGCTTATCTCTCTCAACCCAATCTCAATTTTCATCATCCTGCCTCAAATCAATCTGAGCTAGGGTTTTTAACTACTCACTGACAGTAGTACTAAAATGATTCCCAGCAACTGGGAGATCATAACTAACTAACAAACTAACAACCTTGTTATTACATGTGACAGGTGTCCCTTAGGACTTAAAAACATAAACTGAATTCAAACTACAACAATATTTGGTCAAACAAACCCTATTACATTAAGATGCATAAAACATATCAACCTAGTAAGATTTTAGGCTTGTTGAAGGGGTGTCCCTGCACCGGTCATTTCCTATCATTTCCTTTAACTCATTTAGTCTTTTCTCATTAAACTCCTGTTTGACTTTTATTTATGTAGATTTCTCAAAGGATTCAAAATGTTTACATACAGAGTTTATAAGCCCTTTGAGTTGAATTTATGATGACATAGAGGTGTCTTTTTGGTATGTTGGCATCAACTTCTCCAATATGCTAGATGCCTCATCAATGAGCTCACTGTCCTCTATGTGAGACTTCAACATTTATTCTATTCCTTTTGCCTATGCAATTGATGCCAATCTAAATTTTTGTATAGGAGACATTATCTCCAAGTTTATTGGACCATGTAGAAACTCAGGCTCATCGAAAACTTGTTTCTCTTTCTCCAACATTTCTTTAACCGATTGTGCAATGTCTCTTGGTGTAGTAGAGACTTCTTTTAAGCTCTACTCTAGATCATCTAGATCCATGTCCTTATTAGAGTCTTCCTTCTATTTCAGTGAAGGATTTTCTTTAGCTTATTCCTCCTCAGTCCTTTCCTTGTCAATATTATCCTCACCTTGATGTTCTGGAGAGGATCTTGTTTCAACATGAACTTCTTTCTCCTCAGTCACTTTGACACCCTCATCTATTTCTTAATCAATATTTACTTCTAGAAAAGATGTGTCATTTCTAGCATATGTTTCTTCATTGTCATAAATGGATGGAAGATTGACTTCTCTTAATGTGTTTAGAGTGGCTTCTTCATTTTCCTTTACCACTTTTTCAATTTCTCCTAACATTAGAGCATTCATTCTTTTCTTTGACCTAAATTTAGTCTAAATTGCTTTGGATATTTTTACTTTTTCTTCCAATTTCTGGACATAGTTTTACTAAAGAGTGCTCTCTTAGTTTAGCATCCTTTGTTTGGGTTGTTTCCTTTCTTACAGACATTATGCTTACTAGGCTATGTGGAAGATCATCAATTATTTCAATTAGGAACCTATTGTAGATGTTCAGATACTCTACTATAGCATTATCAATGATTTTCTTGTCTGGATCATTATATTCATCATATAATTGTGCAATAGGCTTCAAATTGCCATCCACTATTATGGCTTTGAGAACATCTTCAAGACTTATGGTTGCTTCTTCTGATTGAGGCACATCTTGCTTTTTCCTTTACCTGGGTTTACCCTTACTAGAGGGTTTCTTTTTGCTAGTTCTAGAGGCTTTTGTAGCCTTAATTTTCATCTTATTTATTTCTTCATCTGATTCTATTTCTTCTTTATCAACTACAATACTTGCATGCATTCTTTTAACCTTGGTCTTCTATCTTCTTGTGCCTTTGTCAGTGGATTTCTTGGAAGGTTTCTCCACACATGTTGATGGTGTGGGACCATAGAATGTGGTAGAGCTTCTTGTAGACCTCTTTGTTACTTTAGGCTTTTCTTGTTTTCTTTTGGGCTCCTCTAAAGCCTTAACCAGTTCATTTTCTTTCTTTTCTCTTACTTCTCTTTTTGCTTGTCCTTTTTCTCTTTCTTCTTTGATTTGTTCTTTAGAGAAACCATGTTTCAATGCAAATTCTTCTACCTCCTTCCTCACCTTCCTAGAGGTTTTAGGTTGTATGAGTTCAACATGGAGTTTCAAAGATAACTCTTCATAGGTTCCAAACCTTTCTTCTCTACTATCCTTAGGTTTTCTCAGCATGTGTTGAGCATAGTTCTCTAATATTTGTCCATCCACTTCATAACCCATTGGCATTATCCAGACTATCCTAGGCTTAACAACCTCCATCAAGCATTGATCTTTTGTAACCATAAAACATATAGCATTCTTATACTTCTCAACAATTTTCTTGGGGATTCTTTCTCTAGAATGCATCATGCTTTGAAAATTATTGAAGTACCCCCATAGGGCTGCTTTTTGCTCATCATGGCTTCCAATGCTACTTAAATGATTTCTAATTTGGACAGCTACTAGTTTACTAGTTAACCAAAATAGATTCTTTATTTTTGGCAACTCATTCATAAAATAGAAAAATAGATAGATAATCAGCGTACCAAATTTGAAGGGATAATTTTTTCTTTCCTTGATCTTCTTTAGGTTCTCTAATAGTTGGATTCTCAGCAACTCACAAAAATCATAATCAACATTCACTTTGACCATTTGATATGCGGTGTATATCGTAGTGCCAGAGACAGAGTTCTCCCATTTTTAGAAATAGATCTTGTAGCCTATGATCATAGAAACAAATCTTACTGCATGGTCTATGATGTTGTTTACGGTTAATGCCCTCTTGTCAAATTGGGCTCTAGTAGCCTCTGTAATAGTTTGATTCTTCACATCTTTCAACAATAACACACCTCTGGTAGAATTTAACCATGTTACTGCCCTAATCACATCCTTGGTAATTTTGAGGGGCTGCCCTAACCACATGAATTCATCATGAATTTGAATTAGGATACACTGAACCCATTCATCCTCTGTGAACTTAGGAAACTATACATACTAGATGAATTTCTTCTCTTCTAAGACTTTGTATTCTTCCTTTAGGTCAAATTGATCATTGCTTAAATACTTCAGGTATAAATCTGAGATTTTATCATCGCCAAGCTCATCTAGGGAAACATGGATATATGCCCTAACTTCTTCCACATATAGAACTCTGTGTGGTGTTTTTGAAAATGCACCCATTGGATCAACTTCAGTTGCTTTGAAGGGATGTTTCTTGAATTTGGGTCTTGGTTACTCAGTAATATTAATAACTTATGGAGCTACCATTGCAAACATTCAAATAAAGTTCCAATAGTAAATACCTTGTTATGTTGAATTAGGGTTTTCTTCACCTGGATCACTATGAGTTCTTTGAATCTCTGTTGACGCTTGAAATCTGTCTTCAATCTCTCTCAGATATTTGATAGCTCAAATGCAAGATGAATTAGAAGGCAAATGAGTTTCCTTTTTATCTTTAGCACTTGACCTAGTCATCATAAATGCTCATACTCAAAAGATGCCTAACTTTTCTCTGATAGACACACTCTATCAAAATTTCTCCACAATGTACCATAGTGACTTATTTTCTTCCACATTAGATTCTACCACATATCTTCATGCCAGGCTCCAACACTAACCATCTGGCTGGGGGTTTGGATTTTCATCATTGCTCCCCCTGAGCCAAAGTACCCAATTTACTCCCCAAAGGAAGTATCTGCATCAGATGCTGGTGTGGATCTATCCTCTTCTTTAATCACTTCTTTCTTGATCCATATCTTGTCCATCTCCTTCTTGGTTTCAATTAGATCAACCTTTTCTTTTCCCTTGTCATTCATCTTCTCTATTTTCCTTTCTTCAGCATAGTAATTTCTCTTCACATTCTTGCTTCTTCAAAATCAAGTGCAACATGTCCAGATTTGTTGCAATTGAAGCACACAATGTTTCGTTGACCTTGATTCCTTCCTCTGAATGAATTCTTCCTTGATCTGCATTGATTAGCCATGTGTTCAAATGTATTGCATGAAAAACACTTTCCATTGAATGATTGACTATTCCTTGCATTGTAAGAGCCATTTCTTACCATATTTCTATAATCATTTGATTTGTGACCAATTTTCTTGCAATTGAAACATTGACCAAAGAATGATGGAACATTCTGACTTACTCTACTCCTACATTGAGTTGCTTTATGACCAAACTTATTGCAATTAAAACAATGACCATTGAAAGATGGATACCTTTGAGCATTTGGTTATCTGACCAAAGATTTTCTAGGTCTGCTTCTTTGATTTCTGAACTGGTTCCCTTTGTTTTACCTTAACCTAGTGTTTATTTGACCAGATTTTGAACTTTCTCCTTTCTCAAATCCCAAACCTTTCTTATCATCAACACCTTTTTGACTAGCAATCATTTCATCAAGCTTTGTAGTACTTATCTTAAACTCTTCTTCATAGCTCTTGGCCTTTTCCAAGTCTACTTTTAGACTCACAATTTCTTTTTAAAGTATGGCACAATTTTTTGATTTGCCTTTTACCATTAAATTCATATCTTCTTCTGCTTTTGTTCTTTCCATAACTTTTGCTTCCAAATCATTCAAAGTTTCATTTGCTAATATCAATTGATCACTGAATTCTTTGTATTTGTCTTTGATTTTCTTGACTCATTCTTTTAATTTTGAGATGCATTCATTAGCTCCTTGTAATTTATCCTTTAGATCCTTGACTTCTGCTTTAGATTTTTCTAGATCAATAAGAGTTGCTTCAAGTTCTTTGTTGTTTTCATACTTAACAAATCTTCTTGCTGTCATGATTGCAGTACCCTAGATCTTCCTCAAGATGTTGGGCTTCTTCCAAGGAACTAGGCTCTGATACCAATTGTTTAATATTGAGGGGCAGGGGTGAATCCATATTCTTAATTTTAAACAATTAAACCAAATGCCAACTTTAATAAACAATATGCAAAGTAACCACAGAAACATAAGCCATATAAATTAGACACATGGACACTAGATTTTTACATGGAAAACCCAAAAAGGGAAAAACTATGGAGAGGATTAGCTCTCAATATATATTGCAATCTCTTACAAATGGTGATGTTTAGGCTTGGCAACTCCCCAGGCCTAGAACATGCCAGGGCTCACTGCCTCAACCCTAAACCTAGAAAGATTACAATGAGGTTTGTTAAACCCTAATGGATGCTCACTACTAGGCTCATTAACTTGAAGATGCTTTACTACCAAGTACAAGTGAAATTATGTAAGAAATATGAATACTGCAAAAGCATCTATCAATATGCCAAGGTGCAGTCATTTAGTAACTGATTACAAAATCTTGAGTCTTCATCATCACTGATCTTCTATCTATTCTCTGGTAATTTATGTTTGCATCAATCACATCACATTCATACACTTCCTATTCGTAACACCCACACCAAACAATGGATTCAATCCCATATATATATCTGCAACACTTAAGATCTTCAAATTAGGTTAGCATACTCAGATGAAGCATATAGTTAATAAACTTGTATCTTGTTAGCCAAACCCATCTACAAACACTCCTAGAAGACTTAAACAATACTTGAATTGCATTGACATATGTCATCCACAACTATAGAACCACTTAGGATAAAGTTCTAATCAATAGAACTTACTACACATTGATCAGACTATCATGTCGACCTCAAACTCAGACTGTTATTGACTCAGTCTAACTGTCAGATCACAAATTTCACTATGGACCATAGAGTTTGCTCACAATTATATCAGAGACTCTTCAGACATCACCAATTATCCTTTTAGAACCACAAATCAAAATATTCTTTAGCAGAAAAATGCAAACCATCAGAACTTAGACTTTGCTACAATCAAACTCTGTGAAACACTATAGCGATACTCAACAGCTTGCAACTATCTTTCCAATGGACTTCAGATCTTACAACTTTGGATTTAGACACTTCATATAAGTGTTTACAACACCTCAAAACCATAGAGAAAAATATGTACTTGCAGAGAAATGTGGACCATTTTACTTTACATTGTACACTATCCCTGTCTTACTTTTATTCATCCATACTTAGACAATTTCTCCAAATGACTTCTGGAGGAAGTCATGACTTGAACACTCAAATATATCATCAAAAAATAGCTATGAGTCATCATACTTGAACTACATTTCCCGGTCCTCATCTATGGAGGCATACTGATTCACTTTTTATCCCTTACTCTGAATATTGTCCATACTTAGTCATTTTGGCCTTCCAAACTTGAATGCTTTCATGCCTTGTTGCCAATCCAAGTTGATCTTCTAGAATGATGTCTTCTTGTCATGCTGATGTATCCCCTTTGCCTTGTTTCCATCAATGACAACATTCCAGTCTTCTTCATAGCAATTTCTCTTACCAACAGGTTTTAGTTCTTCCATCCTCCAACCTAAGCATCACTTTTCTTGACCTATAATATTATATGCCAAATCATCTCTTAGAAATATAATTTCACCTCCATGAATTTGTTCATATTAACTAAACTAGTACTCATAAGGAGTCATATGAAAAGAGGCACCTAAATCTATTAGCCATTTTAGTGCTAAACTTTATCATATATTACTTATTCTATGTAATATAATTAGCATACGGCTTTAAGCCACCTTAGTTGGCTAGGTGTCAACTTGGAGAGTTTCATACAACTCTCCAAGCTATGTGTTAGTACTCATTCGACACTTGGTGAGTAAAGTGTTGAAGTTTACTCCTAAGTCAACTCAACCTCCTCACTTCTCAACACCTATATGTACTTGTCATTTCGAATATCAATTTACTCAAGATTTCATGCTAGTTTATGACTTTGTTGATTATGGATTCTCATATGGTATCAGAGCCAATCTCATCTCATTTGCTAGTTTTTTTTTGAGGTACAAATTGGTGCTCTATTGAAGGTGACATTATGCAGAAACGACATCAACTTTATTTCTAAAGGAGGTCAATTTTTCATAAATCACTTGCATCTCTATGTGCATTCTCTATGTTGTTTCTTGTATTCTCTATTTGTTTTCTTTCACAGAGGTGAGGAGAGGGTTTGAGGTGGAGGATTCCAAACTCGTAGCATGTGATCTTTTTGGCTGTATAGATAAGGGTGTGGCTACAATTCTAGCCTAAATAGAGGAGTGTGAACAATATTCAAAGAGTGGGTAGACGAGGCAGGGAGCACGCCCTACAGAGGGAGCTATCAGCCAACAAGGAAGGATGCCTCCCAACCAGGAGATAACTCAAAGTCACCCAATAAAGACATTGTCAAAGGCACATGTGAGGGTAGGAATGGCATATCTCAATCCACAAAATCCTGCATAATGCCCAAGAAAGGCAATTTCAAGGAAAAGATGCTCAACGTCCAGGAAAAATGTAACGCCCATTCAGAGCATAGGGCCTCATCCATAGGGTAGATGACACCCTCATAGGGCTGATCTCCTAGGCCCTCATCTCATCTTGATAGGGTCTTTGGCCAAAGGGGAAGAAAGGAAGGCTCACGTGAGCCATACTCAACATAAGCTGAGGAAGAGACATTGGAGGAAGAAGTTTTTTTAAGAGCATACACCTTGCAAGGGAAACAACTTGTCTGCAAGGTCACCGGCCTTTATGAAGGCTTGAACCATCTTGAATCTTTTTTTTGTAGCCTAAAACATTTGTTTTTGTAGGCCTAACACCTTCTATGGTTGGGTGTGGATGCTAGAAGTGCTATCATGGGCCATGACCTGCATTGTGGAATGCCCTTCTCACCTCTTGTTCATAATCTATGAATTGCAATTTCTATTGCTTTCACTATATTTTTGATATCTGCAATGTCCCATTTCAATACTTGCATTCTCCACAACGCTCATCTACCTAGCCGCCATCACCAATTTCCTTTGTTTCCCCTATTTTATTATTTCCTATAACATATTGTTAGGTTTTCTACCCTACATTCACCCCTGCCCTAATTTTTGGGCTTTGTAATTTTGGGCATTCAAAATGTATTTTTGATTTTATTTTACAAAGTTTTTTTAGGAATGCTAAAAAGTACATGTGAATATAACATAAATACACAATATGAGGGTAGTATAAAATTTAGGGCCTAAAGGTTCTTTTACAAATGTTTGTGTTGGACTAGACATTTTAATTGTCTAAAAAGCACTAAGAAATTTATAAAGTACCACAAATTGTGGGGGTAATCAAGTAGAGGGGATTAGACTCGGACTCAACTTATAAAGTGCCACTTAAAATCTAAGGGTTATACCTAGTTTTTTTGTAATCTTTGAACTAACATAAAGTTCAAATAGGGGTCAAATTAGCAATTTGGGGTACATAATCTTCAAGGGGGTTAATAGCTAAATCTATGGCATCTTCAAACAAATCTAATGTAAACAAATGGGTTCTCAACTCCTGTGTGATTGATCACATGTCTCTTTACTCTGAGGTTTTTGTGTCGACCAATCCTTCCAACACCTTCAAAATCTTGATTGACAATTATTATTATATATTTATGGTCAAGGCACAATAAAACCAGGTAATAGATATATCCATAATGTTTTATTCATTTCTGACTTGTTAAGGGATTTCCTTTGTATGTATCAACTCACTTGTTCAAATAAAATAGTTGAGTTCATAGCAACTACAACTTTAATTCGAGACTCTCAAAGTCAAGATATTGTTGTAATAGTGAATATTTGTCACTTCAACTATAACTTCATACTTTTGCACTTTACATTAGGTAAGGATGATGCTCCACTTGCAAATTCATAGCTGAGTGTCACTTCTCAGCACACCTCTATAGGCTCTGTCTAGCAAGATCTTTGAACTCCAATGGAAAAATAAGTTTGTAAATGCACTCACATAAAGTACCACAAAACTAAGTGTGTGTTCTACATGGAGAAATTTGGGAAATTTGTACTTACACTAAATTATAAAGTGTAATGGGGGGTTGTACCAATCACAACAATAGATCTTCATGATTTTTACCTCATTCATGTGTGCCTTAGAGAACACCCTTTTTTAGGTCGTTGTACATTTTTTGGACCTACATCTTGGTCTACATTCCTTGTATAATCTTAATTTCAGTTGGTTTGCTTATTTCTCTTAGCATTAAGGAGGGACTATAATGTGTTGCATTCTAATGGTTCTTTCAATGAAGCAGGAGGAATGTTTTTTTTTAAGGTCTTAAATCCTTAAATTTAATCTCTCGCATGAGGGATTATTTTATTTGATCACATTTTGAGATTCTAGTATTCCTAATCACGGTATTATCTCTATTTTCAACTTCACAACATTTGATTAACTTTGTGTACATCATTGAGTAGTGTTCAAATGTTCACTCATGCAGTATTTTGTATCTCTTTTATTGATCTACATTTCTTGAAGATTTGTTAAATCTAGCTAACACTAGTTCATCATCGGCAAACTTTACATCTTCTACATGCTTCAAGAGTTCTTCTCCATGATGTTCCTATCATCAAGGGATATCTTTTTTAGAAGGTCTTAAATCCTTCTCTTTCTCTCTTTTCTGGAGGAGTTTTATTTCCCACTGGGTTTTCTCCTTTTCTCTGATTATGAGAGACTTTATTGTATATGGGTACCTCACTAGGCTAGTAGCTAGGACCCATTTCTTTTGCTTGTATATGGGTACCTCACAAGGCTTATAGTCGGGACCCATCTCTTATTATACCCACCTAAGATATGCTTAAGGGGGGGTGTTAGTGCTAAACATTGTCATATATTACTTATTCAAAGTAATATAATTAGCACATGGCTTTGACCCACCTTAGGTGGCTAGGTGTCGACTTGGAGAGTTTCACATGACTTTCCAAGTTATGTGTCGACACTCATTTGACACTTGGTGAGTGGAGTGTTGAAGTCAACTCAACCTCCTCACTTCTCAACACCTATGTGTACTTGTCATTTCAACTATCAATTTACTCAAGATTTCATGCTAGTTTATGACTTTGTTGATTTTGGATTCCCATAAGCCATTCATCATGGTGTTCATTTGAGCTTGTAACAAAAAAAATATATCCCTTGAATCTTTAGTTGAGGTCTTTGATTTTGTATAAGGATCACATCTAAATGAATTACCCTTCTCAACCTTTTTAGATTTGTAATCCCTTTTATAGTGCCATGTTTTACTAGAGTTCCAACAGTTTCTTTGAGTTTTATCTAGAGCATTAGATTTACCTTTGGATTTTGATCTCTTGTCCCTGTTGGGTGAATATTTTGTCGTTAACTCACTAATGGCAAAATGGTTATATCAACCACAGTGTGATGAGATAAATCTCTCCTCTCAGTAAGGGGAGGTTCCATTTTAACTATTACAAACTTATTTACACTAAATACTAGCTTTGGGGGTGTGTTACATTCACCCTTTTCTCTTCTTTCAGAAAAGATGTTTACAATGTTTCATGGTAATATTCAATAATGCTTCTACACTTAAACAATAATCAACAATATTCTTGTAAGTTGATGCACAAAGTCTTTCAACTTACTTCACAAAAAGTCTTCAAATTATCCCCAGAAAGATTTTAAAAGTAACCGTATTACCAGTTGGAGCACAATGTCTGTCAACTAACAACACCACTGATCCACATGAATGTGATTGAAAATCATAGCGCAAAGTCTACAAGTTCTCAACATGATTCATATACAAAGTGAATAACTACAAGCTCAAAGTCTTTATAATCCTTCACCAAGAAACACTTTCAACACACATAGATTCAAGCAAATAATATAACACAGTTTATATAACTTATCTTGAATGTCCTCCAATCGTAATAACCAAGCACCACTTTATCCAATCAATCAACAAGAGAAATCAACAAAAATGCCATATGTACATCCTCACTCATACAAATTCGATTCAACACAAAGTTTGATATCAAAACTCACCTTCTTTATTGATTGGAATTGATCATGCAATTTGAACACAAAGTCTCAAAGTTGAGTCCCAATTTGGGCAGCACTTTGTTGCATAAGATAAAAGATCTATTTACAATAGAGGCCCTCTTTATTTATAGGGAGAGGCCTGGAGCAAAAATAGGAAAAATCTAACTACTTTGACTTATTCAACAAAAGAGTCCTATTTGACTTGGGACTTCTCTTGTCTCACATGTAATTACATTTTGGAAAAACACATGTGAATATGTCCAAAACAAAATACAAATTGCATATACAAAACTGAAAAAAAACTAAGGCATGAAGAAAGATTTTTAGCTGCCACCATCATTCTTCTTTAGGAAATTATGATACATGGCCTTTACCGTCCCCATCTCACAAATGTTCAGTCCAAGTGTATTGTTTGAAACAACATGAGTTTCGACGATTATATCCTTCACCATCTTTATCGCCTTCTTCAATGATAGGTCAATCATTTGGAAGATGAGCACCTTTAGATGACGTGATGACCTCAATAGTTCGTAGAAGAAACTGTAACAAAAAGTCATGATCTTATAGTTAGGGGAAAAATGGCAATTTGAGAAAATGCATGTCGATGATCATGATCACGAGGATGAGCTTGAAAGGGCTAAAAGTGTGCACAAGTCAAAAAATTGGGGGAAAGCAAGCTAAAGGCATCATTTCCAGGAATTCCCCAGTGTTAGGAAATTTTGAGAGAGACATGCACGGGTGGTCAAAATGGCCGCTCCTGCATGTGGGGAGGTAAATTTTGCACACATGTTTGGGCGGCAAAAAGGTCTGCTTTTGCATGAGAATGGAAAAAATCTGCAGTGTAAGAGTGGTGAAAAGAAATGACTCTGCATGTGTGGGAACTTTATTCTTTATTATGCAAAGTCAGTGAAAAATACTGACTTTACATGTAAAGGTGGAGAAAACTACCACCCTTACATTAGGGTATTTAGAAACTTTGAAGGCAAATGCATGGTCAGCTAATTCGACTACTTCTACAGGTATGTTGATTTGCAAGGTTGACGCTTGAGCGGCAAAGAATGTTGACATTGTTTATAGTACTTCAAGGCCTTCTGTGTAAGGGCGGTAGAATTTGCCACTCATACACTCCGTGATATCACATCGAATGCTTAGGCGGTGTTTTTTACTGATTTAGCATCTTATTACAAATTTATGGAAAAGGCTTCGAGCGGTAATAATCTCTGACGTTTGAAGACATTAAAGAATAGTTTTGGTTTTTGGTTGGGACAAACCACTGATGACACATCAACTTTAAAACCTTTTGAAAGAGAACATGCAATGGTGGTGAAAAGTGCCGCTCGGGCATGTGAGAAATGAAAAACCATGTAAAAGCGGCAATTTTCACCGACATTACATAGGTAAACAAAAAGACATGTAAAAGCAGTGAATTTCGCTGACTTTGCATATAAAGACTCAAAATTTCACTAACACCCCAAAAATGATCAAAATTGACATTTTGATCGATTTATGACTTAATCGATTTGCGCCAACTTTGAGGAATCGATTCAAGGGAATGTCGCAAACGAATTTTGGATGTCAAACAACTTTGCATGAGACCAAGTGAATCTTATCTCAATTTGTGAGGTTAGAGTGTAGATCATGAAATAGACAAGTTTTGTGGGGGTTGTCTACAAAAACAAGCATAGCTAATTTTGAGAACAACAGCTGGCTCTAATTGGGGAACTTCCTTCGATCAAACTTTGAAATGATTGAAGGGAGGAGAATCCAGTCTCTAAGTGCCTTCATCCATGCCATTGGGCTATAGAGTCAAGATAAAAAGAAAAAGACACAAAAGACTAAACAAAAACACAAAAAAGACTAAAACGAAAAAGACATGAAAACTGTACAAAAAATTCACAAACTTATCTGTCACTTCACTTTGAGAAAAGCTTTAGATGATGTTTGCTGTGAGGTAGAAGAAAAGATGTTCCACTTCTTTTTATTTTACTATTGAATGAGTAACACTTCCCAGTGTTTGTCATTCTAGGATCTTCTTCTGCATCCAGATTAAATTGCCCAACTGCCGCTAATGAATTTGGTCCCAACTATCGTCGCCATTTGACAAAGTGATCACGCTTATCAAAAAGTTTCTTTGAAGAAACTAATCCTTCAGAAATTTTATTTCCTTTCAGCTGCAAAATTCCTTCGCTTAAAGAGAATGATCCATCTATTTCTAAACCTCCATTTAAAATAATATCCAATGACTCAGAATCTTCATTGGAGATCAAGAAGTAAGTACCCATATCTGAAAGCTCAAAGATAATCTGAGCTTTTGGATCCTCAGATTTCATCACTGTGTACTTGGTCTCCCTTTCAGGATGAACCTCCTACATAATACCCTTAAAAGGTATTCTTTCCTCTGACATTTGAATCTTTGTCTCCTCAGCATAATCTGTGATATCAACAAGTTGATATGGATTTGCTACAGAAGACGAAAAACTCTCATCTTGAGGTTTTTCATTGGGGGTACTGGTCTTAGGAACAAGAGATGAAGTAGGAAGATCTGATGTACTTACTTGGTTGTCACTAGCCACATATTGATGATTAAATTGATTCTGTGACTGTGTAAGAATAGCATAAGATTCATCAAAAGCATTTTCTTCTTGTTTCATCTCACCTTCCAAGTTCAAGAACCCAGTGGTAGAGTCACCATCTACACCTTCCATGAAAAGATTAGCAACATCTTCTCCTTGGTCATATTCTGATTGAAGAAGATGGTCTTGCTCTAATTCATAATAGAAGATTGTTGCATTCAGAGGTGGTGCTTCCAAAGCAAGTATTCCTCGTTGCAGAGAAAACCTGTTTTGATTCTGGTCCCTTGAAGCATTGCCTTGGTAATTTAGAGCATCATGAGAAGTTCCCCTTGATATGTCCTTATAGAAAGGAATGGACAAATTTTGTGACACCTGTTCTTTCAGAGCTAATAGCTCATCAGCCAACTTTTGCACTATAGGATCCATAGTGCTTGTAGAAGATAAAGCCAAAGGGGGCTGCCCACCAGAACCCATAGGATTTTTCTTCAACTTTCATGCTAAGATCAAATCATCCTCCACTTCAACTGCCAAACTTTGAGCAATTGTAAGATTAGCTGGTACTGCTCTTCATAAAAAAAAACTTATTTTTGGCAATTGTGAATTGATGAAGAAGCATTTTAGGTTCTCAGCTGTAGGTTGAGCAATAGTTGGGATCCTATTCTTTAGCTTATTGAACTTTGCCACGAACTCACGCATGGGCTCATACAGTTCTTTTTTCATTTGAGCAAGTTGGGCCAATAAGGCATAACCATCTTTTGCTGGCTTGAATCTAGCTTCAAACTAAGTTTGAAGTGTATTCCATCCAGTGACAATTCTAGGTGTGAGGTGATAGAACCAATTAGCTGCAACACCTTGGAGTGTTTCTACAAATAGTCTTATAGAAACATCTTCATATTCAACTATGAGAACACCACATGCAATGTAGAAAGCTGTAATGTTGTCATCCGGATGTTGTTTACCATCCCTGTAGAACTTGGGAAAGTTCTTATGTGAACCCCGAGGTAGTTCATGTAGAGGCTGAGTCAATTTCAATGGCCCAAAGGCATTTCCCCATGGACCTGGGATAGCCATACTATTAACAAACAAAAGAGTAGATATAAAAAAAATATATTACACAAAGATGAGCCCGATATGCTTCAACCAAAGGCTAGAGGCTCTTGGTTGTGCATCCGTTCCCCAGTAGAGTCACCAAAAAACTATTGGGTGAATATTTTGTCGTTAACTCACTAACGGCAAAATGGTTATATCAACCATAGTGTGATGAGATAAATCTCTCCTCTCAGCAAGGGGAGGTTCCATTTTAACTATTACAAACTTATTTACACTAAATACTAGCTTTGGGGGTGTGTTACATTCATCCTTCTCTCTTCTTTTAGAAAAGATGTTTACAATGTTTCATGATAATATTCAATAATGCTTCTACACTTAAACAATAATCAACAATATTCTTGTAAGTTGAAGCACAAAGTCTTTCAACTTACTTCACAAAAAGATTCATGAACCAAGTGAATAATCTCAAGTACAAAGTCTTCAAATTATCCCCAGAAATATTTTAAAAGTAACCATATCACCAGTTGGAGCACAATGTCTGTCAACTAACAACACCACTGATCCACATGAATGTGATTGAAAATCGTAGCACAAAGTCTACAAGTTCTCAACACGATTCATATACAAAGTGAACAACTACAAGCTCAAAGTCTTTATAATCCTTCACCAAGAAACACTTTCAACACACATAGATTCAAGCAAATAATATAACACAAAGTTTATATAACTTATCTTGAACGTCCTCCAATCGTAATAACCAAGCACCACTTTATCCAATCAATCAACAAGAGAAATCAGCAAAAATGCCATATGTACATCCTCACTCATACAAATTCGATTCAACACAAAGTTTGATATCAAAACTCACCTTCTTTATTGATTAGAATTGATCATACAATTTGAACACAAAGTCTCAAAGTTGAGTCTCAATTTGGGCAGAACTTTGTTGCATAAGATAAAAGATCTATTTACAATAGAGGCCCTCTTTATTTATAGGGAGAGGCCTAGAGCGAAAATAGGAAAAATCTAACTACTTTGACTTATTCAACAAAAGAGTCCTATTTGACTTGGGACTTCTCTTGTCTCACATGTAATTACATTTTGGAAAAATACATGTGAATATGTCCAAAACAAAATACAAATTGCATATACAAAACTGAAAATAAACTAAGGCATGAAGAAAGATTTTTAGCTTCCACCATCATTCTTCTTCAGGAAATTATGATACATGGCCTTTACTGTCCCCATCTCACAAATGTCTGGTCCAAGTGTATTGTCTAAAACAACATGAGTTTTGACGATTGTATCCTTCACCATCTTTTTCACCTTCTTCAGTGATAGGTCAATCATTTGGAAGATGGGCACCTTTAGATGACGTGATGACCTTGGTAGTTCGTAGAAGAAACTGTAACAAAAAGTCATGATCTTGCAGTTAGGGGAAAAATGGCAATTTGGGAAACTACATGTTGATGATCATGATCACGAGGATGAGCTTGAAGGGGCTAGAAGCGTGTGCAAGTCAAAAAATTGGGGGAAAGCGAGCTAAAGATATCATTTGCAGGAATTTCCCAGTGTTCGGAAATTTTGAGAGAGAGACATGCACGGGTGGTCAAAATGGCCACTCCTGCATGTGGGGAGGTAAATTTTGTAAACATGTTCGAGCGGCAAAAAGTTCCACTTTTGGATGAGAATGGAAAAAATCTGCAGTGTAAGAGTGGTGAAAAGAACCGACTCTGCATGTGTGGGAACTTTATTCTTTATTATGTAAAGTTGGTGAAAAACACCAACTTTACATGTGTTTTCTTTTTGGAAGAATGCTTTACATGTAAAGGCGGAGAAAACTACTGCCCTTACATCAGGGTATTTAGAAACTTTGAAGGCAAATGCATGGTCGACTAATTGGACCGCTTCTACAGGTATGCTGATTTGCAAGGTTGATGCTTGAGTGGTAGAGAATGCCAACATTGCATATGATACTTCAAGGTCTTCTGTGTAAGGGCGGTAGAATTCTCCGCTCATACACTCCATGATATCACATCAAATGCTTGGGCAGTGTTTTTTATTGATTTAGCATCTTATTACAAATTTACGGAAAAGGCTTTGAGTGGTAATAATCTCTGACGTTTGAAGACATTAAAGAATGGTTTTGGTTTTTGGTCGGGACAAACCACCGATGACACATCAACTTTAAAACCTTTTGAAAGAGAACATGCAATGGCGGCAAAAAGTGCCGCTAAGGCATGTGAGAAATGAAAAACCATGTAAAAGCGGTAATTTTTGTCGACATTACACAGGTAAACAAAAAGACATGCAAAAGCGGTGAATTTGGCTAACTTTGCATATAAAGACTCAAAATTTCACTAACACCCCAAAAATGATCAAAATTGACATTTTGATCAGTTTACAACGTAATCGATTTGCGCCAACTTTGAGGAATCAATTCAAGGGAATGTCGCAAATGAATTTAGGACGTCAAATGACTTTGCATGAGACCAAGAGAATCTTGTCTTGATTTGCGAGCTTAGAGTGTAGATCACGAAACGGACAAGTTTCGTGGGGGTTGTCTACAAAAACAAGCACAACTGATATTGAGAATGACAGTCCCCTAACTTTTTATCTCCTAAATTATTTTTTCTTCTTTTATGAGATTAACCTCTTACAACCAAGGCATATTTTGATTGGTAATCTTCTAAAGATTTTTTTCTCATTTCTTTTGATAATAGGTGCGATAGAGTAGAAAGTGGAGACATGTAAATTTTTACCTCCTTGTTTAGCTCCTAGGTCTATGTGATAACATTATACATTTAAAATATTCATCTGGATACAAAATTGTTCAATACCAATGTAAATTGGAAATAAGGGGTCCATGTTTAATCTTACCCCAAGCCTAAAAGCTATTGTAAGAGTTGGGTACCATTGTCCAAGTCTCTCCTAATTGGTCGGGGAAAATTTAAATATATGTCAACTTAGGACCTTTAAAAATATTTCTCCTTGTTGGCTCTTTTGGTTTAATTTCATGAATGTTAGTGGGAAAACATATATAAGTGTGTTCATTTAGAGCATTCATTGTGATTCTATAGAAGATTTGTATTATCATTGTGTGTTGTTTCAAGTTTTGAAGTTATCATATATCTCTCTTTATGAGTTGAAGAGCATTCATCCTTCTAAGGGTTTCATCACGTAGGTGATATCATTGTTGTTCAACATCATTTGATTTCATCATATTGTTATTGTGTTTAGCCTCTACCCTACAAGGGCTCACTCTCTTTATCTATCAATGATGTTGGGAAGATTGAATGATATCCTAAGATTTGATTGAGGCAAATCCTTAAACACCATAAATCCCAAACCCTGTCTTTTCTTCTTGTGTGTAGGTTACATGTGTGAGATCCAAAAAAAGTGAAGATATAGGAAGACTAAGCAAAGATAAGGGTTTTAGGATCTAACAATAGTTCAAAAATATTCCTCTATAGAAGTCTTGGGCACCACCGCCCTAGTCTTCCTACACTTTTTGACATCAAATAAGGCATCAGGGCAGTCTCTTTAACAATTTTTCAGTTTACAGTTCCAAAAGAATCAATCAATCTAGACTTGGACACCCCCAAAGTAGTCCTCTGACACCTCCACTTCTAGGACACAAATTATGACATCTTCTTGATCATTCTTGTGCAATTAGTTTCTAGATATTTTTTATATATTCTCTATTATAATCATATCATCATAGAACTATGGTTTCATGCATTGATTGACCTAAGGTTTGATAGAAGGCTTGATTAAATCTGATCTTTCTATAGCACTCCTAAGTACAAGATCTATGGCTGACCCTACCTTCATTTGGTAGTGATTTTACTCAGTCTTGTCCTTAAATGTTATTATGGAAGAGGCTTTGATCTAGTGTGCATGCTAGTTGACATCATTAATCTTTTTCACACTTAACATTTTGCTGAGCTTGTAGCTTTGAGCATTTGCATCTTTCTACTAGTTCAATTTAGATCTTGCAATTATTTATAGCATATTTTTCAATATTCATTTGAAAATATTGCATATATTTGAAAAAAGTACATATTTAGGCTTTAAGAAGCTTGCATTTTGATCAAATTTTGCATTAGGGTTTCAAAAATTCTCTTGCATAATCATATTGGTTACATTAGATATTTATCAAATTTGATTTGGTATAATATTCATACATCATTACATATGATAGAATTCAAAATTCTTATATTTGCAATTACACATTGTGTATTTCAACATAAGAAGATAACCTCTTGTTCACATTGTGCAAGAAATTTTAAAGTGGCCTTTGTGTGTAGCACGTTAACATTAGGATCACTTGGTTTGTAGTGACACTTGTGTGTTTTTTTATCTTACAAAAAGCTTCAAAAACCTGGTTCTCTCAAACTAGTGTCTTATTGTACAAAAGTCTCACATACATTGCATCCAATCAAAATAAGGGTGTTATGGCTTGTCCCTAATCTAATAAGAAAATGAAGGCTCCTAAACCTATTATTTATTTCACACCACATGAGGTCACTATTAGAGATATTGATGGCCCTCTTTATATTACAACAAGAATAAGTGGGAATCCTACAAGAGTTCTTATCGATCCTAATTCTATGACAAATGTGATAACCGAAGAATTCTTACATGCATGATCTAGCACAAGACACTTATGATTCTATAAATATAATGATCAAAGAACATAATAGTTATTTCCTCCCATCTATTGGAAAGATAACACTTTTGACTAATGTGGTTGAAAAATCCTTGGAAGCATCATTTGTTATCATTCCCACTTCATACCTCTTTCATGTAAAGTTAGGACATCCTTCGGTAAAATCCATGCAAGGGGTTCCTTCTACCATTCATAAGTGCTTAAAATTACCTCATAAAGGGTGTGTGCATGTTATTCATCATAGTGGATGGAAACCAATAGCCACTCATGGAAATTTCAATTTAAATTACTTTGGGCCACAACCACTTGAAGCAAATCAACCTTTACAAGATCAATTCTTCCGAGCATATTAAAGGTACAAAGCAAAGAAAATAGCTAAATTATCATATGCCAAGAACACTCCTGGACCCTCTTAGTCCTCTGAGGCTACAATTCCTCCTATCCAACAAATACAGAGAGAAAATGAGCCCTAGTTGAAGGATTCACCTAGACCAAAAGGAAAAGGAATTTTTATCTAGGTTCTTCCTCTTCCATCCTTACAAGGATCAAGAGAAAACCTTCAAGAGTCAAGCCATCCATCACACAATTAGAAGATCAATTTTGTACCAAATTCCTCTTTCAAAATATCAAAGAATGTGTAAAATCATGAACCCTCGGTGCTAGACAAAGAAGCTCCCTTGGAAAATATAACTACCAAAACAAGAAGAAACATGAATGCAAGGGAAAGAAGAAGAAAGTGACAATAATTAGCCTGAAAGATGTCTTTGTAGGAAGAGAACATCCCACCAAAAGATATGGAAACAAAAGAAGAATTAAAGGAAGAAGATTCAAGTTGGCCATAGTGCCCTATGTACCCATTTCAAATCAAATTCAAGATTGGGAGGAAGATGATTTGCTGAATGATAACCAATAGTGTGGTTTCATTTTATCATAGGTAAGTATTTCTCACCCATTTAGCCACCTCTAATGTTGCACCTCTTTGAGTTTGTCTCACGGGTGGCCTCCTCTAATGTGTTGTGTTGTGTTTTCCCATGTTGTGTTAAGTGTTGTTTAGGTCTCCTTAGATGACCCTTAATACTCTTGTAAGGTTAAGGATATAAGGAGACTACCTCTGTTGTGACACTTCTATTGTTTTCTCCATTCTTCTATTCTCCTCTCTTATTGCAATTGTTGTGTGTGGTGCTTTGGGGAAATAACATTGTGGAGGATGTCCTGGGAGCATTTTCCCATGTTCTAAACTGAAGTTATTTTTGTTTCCTCTCTCATTTTTTGTGTTCTCATTCTTCTGTGGCTCTATTAGTCGGTGGATGAAGACAAAAAATATACATTTCTTATAAGGACTATGCCTCCCTAACAAGAAAATAAAATGGACTCAGTCCATATATAAAGATGGGGGGTAATTTGTTACTAATGTTTGACTAGAAGAATAACTTTGTGTTGTGAAGTGATTGTGTATCGTATTGTGAAACTATTGTAACAAGCCTTTGCAATACTCTAAATCTTCTTCTATGTGTTGATAAAAAAGAATACTAAGAGGGGGGGTGAATCAGTATTCTATAAAACTTCTCTTTCACATATTTATTAATCCATTTACAACATTCAATAAGATGAAAGCAAAACAAACATAAGAACAACAACCATAAAGACATAAAACATAGACACCAAGATTTTTACATGGAAAACCCCAAAAGGGAAAAGCCACAATGAGTGTTAGCTCACAATATATTATGATAGAAATATTGAATTACATGAAGGATCACTGCATTAGGGCTCACTTCCCAAGGACTCATTGTCCAAACAAGTGCTCACTACAATAGGCTCACTGCAAAAAAGAAGAGAAGATAGAGAAGGAATGGCTCATTACTGGAAGAATATTGCTATAAGTACATCTATAGAATGTTGAGGTGAAGCTCCATTTATAGGTCAATATACAAACTCAAATGTCTTCATAATGTCTCCTCTGCTTTTTCTACTCTACTTCACATATACTCTACTTTTCTACCCTTATTATACTTTTCTGATCATAAAACTACTTTAGGTCACACATACATTGAATTTGGACTCTCCTCGCTTACAATCATGCCTCCAAAGCTGAAATCTATCAAGTATATATATTTGCATTAAGAATTTCCTCAAACTAGGTCAACATGCAAAAGATAAAGCTTGTATATTCAAGTTATACCTTGTCGACCTATTATTGTGCCCAAACAAAAATATAGATCCAATAAATCATGCAAGAATATTCATATGAGTCTAGACCTATTATAGAACCACTTACATTAATGATTCCAATCATATATCTTCATCACATATTGATCTAACATGACTGTCGGCTTAACCTTTAGGTGTACACGTAACTAGCTTGATTGTCATACTGTAACTTCCATTGAGACTCTAACATTCATAGCCAACATTCATTATGGACCTCTTAGCATACCTTCAGAAAAATAGAGCATAATATTCTTTCATAGAGAAATGTGGATCTCATAACTGTTGTTCTATCACAGAGAAATACTGTCAACCTGAAAGCTAATATTGGAGAACTTGTAGAATGTGAACTGGTGAACTTCAATCTCCACAAATCTAGATTTAGATGCTCATGAAATGTATCTTCAATGCCTCGAAACTACAAATCAAAATATTCATCAGCGGAGGAATGTAAACCATATTACTCAGGTACTCTGCACTGTTTCTGATCTAATTCTATTCACCCAGACTTAGACATTTCACCATATTACTTCTAGAGGAAATCAAGACTTGAACATTGAATCATGACTTCACCAGATAGCTAAGAGTAACATACCATAACCACATGACAAGATCTTTAATTATGGAGGAGTACCACCTGAAATACTGTTACTATCTCAATGTGTTGTCAATACTTAATCAATTTGGCTAAGTTAATCTTTCCAGACCAAAATACTATACACACCTTTGTCTCAAGAGTTGTCTCCAAACATGTCATGTTATTGCCATCAATGACAACATCATATCAGTAGTGTCTCTTGACTATGTTGCCAACAATCTCCCCCTTTGGCATTGATGGCAACATTTAGTGAAAAATGCTTGTGTTGCTCCCCCTTACTCTATACACCTTGTTTTTCTTCTTCCCTTGAAATGTTTGGCCATTTTGCACTGGATCTTCTTCTCCCCTTTGACATCAATGGAAAAGGTGTATGTACAAGTAGAAAAATTGTGTCAAAACTATTATACTCTGCCACATATGTACAAGTACAATCTTCCATCTTAGTTAGTAGTAGGTGGGAGAATATCAATTGTAGAAAATCTTTAACTATCCTACCTCTCCATCCCATCGATTCTTTACATTATTCAAAATTTGAATGTGACCATTTATTAGAAAAACTAATTTGTCTGCCTTCTATACATCTGAGGTGTGTCAATTATTGTTTTTTTCTTTCAAAACTTCTTCTGCCAGATTAGTCATTGAATCTATTTTAGGATTTATCAGCCCTCTTAACTGACACAACCTATTTTTGACTTCTTCCCTCTTATTCATCATATTGCTTAAGTCATTATGGCTATTTGCAACTTGTATCTCTTTACTTCTTATTGATTTAGCTACCGGATCATATAACAGAGAAATTTAGTAATTGGAGTTCCATAACCTTGATTTTTTCTTCTAATTCCTTTGTAACTTTCAGCCATGATAAGAAAAACTTATATATATCATAAGATTCCTTAATAGCCTTCTCTATATCTTTGATACTATTGTCTAGCAAAATTCTATCATTATTCATCATTGTCTTTAACTCATCTAACCTTTTCTCATTATATTCTTTTCTAACTTTTATTTCTGCAAACTTTTCAAATGACTCAAAATGTGTACTTAGTGAGTTTATTAATCCCTTGTGTTGATCTGTTGGTGGCAATGATGTGTCTTTTTGGTGTGAGGGCATCAATTTCTCTAGGATACTGGATGCTTCACCAATGAGTTCACTATCCTCCATATGTGATTTTAGCATCTCTTCTTGTGCCTTTTCTTGAATAATTGATACTAGTTTGAATTTTTGCATAGGAGACATTGAGCCCAAATTGATTGGTCCTTGTAGAATCTTAGACTCTTCCAAATTTTGTTGTCTCTCCTAAAGTTCCTTGACAGAATCAATTGGCGCAGCATCAGTATCTCTTGTCATTTCTTTAGACACTTCATCTTCTTTGTTCTATTCAAGAGGTTCTACGTCCATATTATCTTATTGATCAATATTTTGTTCTGATGTAGGGCTCTTCTAAGCTTGATTAAGTTCTTGATCAACTTTGATATGCTCATTAATCTTCTCCTTGTTTGCTTGATCATCAGTTTGTCGATCTAGAGGAGGACTTGTTTTAGTTTGTTCCTTTTCAGCAATGTCTAGGTCACTAGTAGTAGGGGCTTGATCTTCCTTCTCCTTTATCTCTTCATCATTTTTGTCTATCCCTTGGTCCATGCTTACATCTAGAATAGACGTGTCATCTCCAACATTTGTTTCTTCATTATCATATATGGTTGGGAGATGAAATTCCTTCAACACTCTCAGGGTGATTTCCTCAGTTTCTTTGACTACCTTCTCAATGTCATCTTCCATTAGAGTGTTCATCCTCCTCTTTATTCTAAATTCTTTATGAATTACTTTGGAGATTTTTGCCTTTTCTTCTGGGGTGATTTTAGGACATAGCTTTATTAACGTATTCTCTCTAAGCTCAATGTCCTTGGCCATAGCAGCTTCTTTTCTTGTAGACATTATACTTCCCCAGATATCTAGAAGATTATAAATTATCTCAATAAAAGCTTTGTTGTATATGTCTAGGTATTTTATAACAATAGTCTCAATGATACTTTTGTCTGCATCATCATAGTCATCATACAGTTGGACAATAGGTTTTAGATTACCATCAACTGTAATGGCCTTGAATACATGTTCTAGAGTTATTGTAGCCTATACTTTCATAGGCTCTACCTTCTTTTTCTTCTTTCTTCCTTTCGTCTTACCAGGGGGCTTGCCTTGACTAGTATTAGAGGCTTCTACTAATTTAACCTTCATCTTCTTAACTTCTTCATCAGATTATGTTCCTTCCTCATCAACTCCTATAGTCACATGCATTCTTTTTGCTTTTGTCTTCTATATTTTATGACTTGTTGCAAAGGATACCACACTTGCAGAGGGTGTGGGAAAAGAGGACATAGATGCAACTTCTATAGATGTAGAACCTCTAGTTCTTCTTTTATCCATTGTAGGGTTCTTGGGTTTCCTCTTAGGCTCTTCCAAAGCTTTAACTAGTTCACTTTCCTTCTTTTCTTTATTTCCCCTATCTGCTTGAGCTTTTCCTCTTTCTTCTGAGATTTGTTCTTTTGTGAATCCCTGACTTTGTACATATTCTTTAGTTATTTTTCTTGCCTTCTTCTGAATTTCAGGCATTCTTTGTTCAACATAGACTTTTGTTGACAACTCCTCGTAGGTCCTAAATCTTTCTTCTTTGAGGTCCCTGGGTTTACTTAACATGTGTTGGGCATAATTGTCCAGTATTTTTCCATCTACTTCATACCCCATTGACATAATGTAAACTGTTCTAGGCTCAAAGGCCTCCATCATGCATTGGTGTTTTGTTACAATATGTCATTCTTATATTTTTCAACAATTCCCTTGGGAATCCTTTCCCTAAATTGCATAATTCTTTGGAAATTCTTGAAATAGCCCAATAGGGTTGTGTTTTGTTCCTCATGTCCTCTTATGTTGCTTAAATGATCCCTAATTTGCACTACAACTAGTTGATTGTTTAACCAGAACACATTTTTCATTCTGGGTAATTCTTGCACGAAGTAGAGGAATAAGCAGATGATCAACTTACCAAATTTGAAAGGGTATTTTCTCTCCTATGACTTCTTCAGGTTTTCCATTAGCTGTTGTCATAGAAATTCACAAAGGTCATAGTCTACATTCTCCTTAATCATCTAATAAGAAGTGTATATAGCAATACCAAAGACATACTTCTCTCGGTTGAAGAAATAGATCTTATATCCAATTACCATTGATCCAAACCTCACTTTATGGTCTGTAATATCATTGACTATTAATGCCCTCTTGTCAAATTGAGCTCTGAATGCTTCTGTCATAGTGTTTTTCTTCACAGCTTTTAATAGAGGCATGTTACCGATAGAGTTTAATCCTGTCACAGCCTTAATCACATCCTTGGTGATCTTAAAGGGCTTTTCAAGCCACATGAACTCATTGTTGATCCTTCTCAACATGTACTAGACCCATTCATCTTCTGTAAATGTAGGGAAGTCTTTGTACTGAATAAATTTATAAGTTGCTTCCACAGTCTTATATTCTTCCTTCAAATCATAATTGTCACTAATCAAGTGATTCACATAAAGATCAGAAAACCTATTGTCACCAAATTCTTCTAGGGAAACATGAATGTATGCCCTAACATCTTCTGCATGCATTACACCGAACAAAATTTTTGAAAATACACCATTTGGGTCGACCTCTATTGATTTGAAAGGGTGTTTCTTGAATTTTGGCCTTGGTCTTTCAATTATATCAACCACTTGTGGTGTTTCCATTTTGTAATGATTCAAACAAATCTATAGTAGCGTTTCAAACTAAAAAATACCTCTTTTGTTAGTTTAGGGTTCACTTGATTTGCTTTGATATGCTTAGGAAATCATTGTAGTTGCTTAGAATCTTGATTCATCTATCCTTGTACTCTTGATATCTTGGCTGAAAAATGAATTGTTTGTCGAATGAGCTCCTTTCTAATCCTTGTTAAGATAACCTAGTTGTCATAAGTGATTGTTCTCAAAAAGCTATCAAAATTCTTCACTACAAAATATAGTCAATTTGGATTGCTCCGCACTATTTTGTATTTAAACCTTTTCTACCAGAATTTCTTTGAAAAGAACTATCATATAACACTTTTCATCATATATTCATGTTGGATCCCAGTACTGACTATCTGGATAGGGGATTTGAATTTTCAAAATAGCTCCCCTTGAGCTAGAGCTCCCAATTTACTTCCCCGCGGAAGTATTTGAACCAAAGGTTGGTGTAAATCCATCCCTGACCTCATCAACAACCCTTTTAATCAAGATCTTTGTCATTTCCTTCTTGATTTCCACTAGATCAATCTTGTTCTTACTTTATCTTCTCTTTTCTCTATTTTCCTCTTCTCTGTAGGCTAGTCTCCTTTCTCATTCTTGCTTCTACAGAATCTTGCAACATGTCCAAACTTATTGCAATTGTAGCATACCACATTCCTCTATCCCTAATTCCTTCTATTGATTAGGTTCATTCTTGATCTACATTGGTTAGCCATATGCCCAAATCTATTGCATGCAAAGCACTTTCCATTGAAGGATTGAGTATCCCTTGTATTGTTAAAACCATTCCTTACCAAACTTCTGCATTCATTTGATCTATGACCAATTTTCTTGCAATTGAAACATTGACCAGAGAATGATGGAACATTTTGATTCATTCTACTCCTACACTGAGTATCCTTGTGACCAAACTTATTGCAATTAAAACAATAGCCATTGAAAGATGGGTACCTTTGAGCATTTGGTTGCCTGACCGGAGGTCTTCTAGGTCTTCTTCTGTGATTCTAGAACTAGTTGCCTTTATTTTTCCTCTTCTCATTGTTTGCTTGACCTGATTTAGAACTTTCTCCTTTTTCAAATCCCAAGCCTTGCTTGTCACCTAAAATTTTCTGATGTTCAATCAACTCCTCAAGCTTTGTAAAGCTTATTTTGATTTTTTCTTTATAGCTATTTACTACTTCCAAATCATATTTCAGAAGTAACACATCTTTTTAAAATTTTTTACATTCCTCAGACTTATCCATCACAACATGATTCAGATACTCCTTGATGGAGCAACTTTTGTTTTTTCTTCAAACATATTTGATAAACTATCTATGGATTCATGTGCTTCTTTCAATTGCTCACTTAGCTCTTTTCTTCTTTCCTGGGACTTCTTGACTTTATCATTTAGTTTTAGAATGCAATCATCAGCTTCTTTGATATTTTCCTCCAAATCTTTGATATCTGCTTCAGACTTGTCAAGATATTCAAGAGCAGCTTGTAGTTGTTCATTGTTAACATATATACAATCACCAATTTTAATGGTACTTGGATGACTTGCTTATGGAGAAGTGAGATATCCATTTGCTGCCATGTGCATGCCTTCTTAGATCTTCCTCAAGATGTTAAGCTCCTTCCAAGGAACCTTGCTCTGATACCAATTGTTGATCACAAAGAATACTGAGAGGAGGGGTGAATTAGTATTCTGTAAAACTTCTCTTTCACATATTTATTAATCCATTCACCACATTCAATAAGATGAAAGTAAAACAAACATAAGAACATCAACCATAAAGACATAACACATAAACAACAAGATTTTTACAAGAAAAACCCAAAAAGGGAAAAACCATGGTGAGTGTTAGCTCACAATATATTATGATAGAAATACCAAATTACATGAAGGCTCACTACCTTAGGGCTCACTGGCCAAGGATTCACTATCCAAATAAGTACTCACTACAATAGGCTCATTGCCAAAAGAAGAGAAGAGAAGATATAGAAGGAATGGCTCACTGCCAGAAGAATACTGCTATAAGCACATCTATAAAATGTTGAGGTACAGTTCTATTTACAGCTTAGTATATAGACTCAAATGCCTTCATAATGTCTGCTCTACTCCACATATCCTCTACTTTTCTACCCTTATTATCCTTTTCTGATCATAAAGTTGCCTTAGATTGTACACACATTGAATTTGCACTGTTCTCGCATATAATCATGCCTCCAAAGCTGAAATCTATCAAGTATATATATATATATATATACACACACACACATTAAGAATTTCCTCAAACTAGGTTGGCATGCAAAAGATAAAGCTTGTATATTCAAGTTATAACTTGTCAGCCTGTTCTTATGCCCTAACAATGTCATGCCCGCATTTCCCATGTGGACACGACACACAAACACGCGTGTCATGCCCACATTTGCCATGTGGTCATGACATGAACTACGGAAATTTTTTTTCTCCTTACCCTAAGAACCACCTTGCGCGTGCTTGCGAGCTCGGTGGCAATACGCCTGCAGCATAAAACACAACAACATAATCGAGGAGGTGTAGATTATCTAGGGTTTATGACATGAAGTGTGTCTCCTCTAGGATTAGACTAAATAATCCTGAACCCTAAGTTTCCTAGACGATGATGAAATTGCCTGAAATGATCCCTAATTAAACTTAGATTGACTAGTGATTAAAAATAAGGTGACTAGATAGTACGTGATTAGGTTGGCATGGTAGATTAAAATTAAATAACACAACATATGGGAAAAAAACCCTAAAATCTAGTGAAATGTTTGACGGCATAACGCCTTACGGGTGTGAGTGAAAATTCAATACTCTAATGCTTGGCTTGGATACGTAGTTTCCTTGTTTGATTAGTCTCTCAGATTACTAGATAAACCAGGTTACAAGCGCAGGATTGACCAAATTCGTAAGATGAAATCCACTAGGTTTACGCTTGGGTTAAAAGATTCCGTTATGAAAATGCTCTGCTTGTTATATAAATTTTCGTGTAAAAGAATCAATTCCGAATCAAAATTATATTCATTGATTTTCAAATATACCTGTATACATAATTCACCCTTATACATTTATTTGTTGTCATAAAATATTGAAAGAATAATTTATAACCCCTACTTAATTTACTCTAAAAGGTTTCCTTACTATATAATTAGTAGTAAATAATACAGATATTTATAAATAAACATTTGTTATGAAATGGATCTATTAACCAATTATATTTATAATCTGAATGAAATTGCCAGGTTAATTACAAAGGATATAATATATACATATGTTTTATTACATTTATATAACATTGTTCTCAAATATAAACACCATTTATCATACATATTTATATATAAGAATAAATATTTGTATTTAATTAACATTTATCATAAACTAAATCTATCATTTTAAATATAATTAATTTCTGGATGAAATTACTATCCATTAGCAACCAATATTATACATATATATTCCTATATATATAAATATTAATAATATGGGTCACATATAATGTACACCTATATCCTACAAGAAAATAGAGAAATACATTTTAAAAGAGTAATTCCTCAAGTGAACCCTAAACCCATTTTCTATTGTTATTATTTTTTTTAATCCTGAACCCTAATCTTATTTCATATTCCTCTCTCTAATTTCTTTTCTTATGGTTTTTTTTGTATTGCATCTTTTGCTTGCAGGGTTAGGGTTTTAGAGGCTGCCATAGGAGGAACTCACGAAATTTGAAGCTTCTCTCCCCACCCAAGGAGATATTTAACCAGAGCCATGAATGATTTGAATGCATCCTAAGTATCTCTCTTAATACTTTTACTTGATAATAAAAAAAACAAACTTCTAAGAAAAGAAATTTATTTTGTGCAGGTGAAATGGCCAAAGGGGCCGACAGAGGCAAAGCACTGAGCGATGGCAGAGGCTCGGTGGCTGGGTGGTGCTCAACATGTAGGAAGGGTGGAGGCCATGAGGCAGGCAACAGAGGAGGTGAAGGGAGGTAGAACTCATGACAAAGTTGGGATGAGGGAGGCAGTTTTAGGGTGCCGCGACAGGCGGTCTGCACACAGCAGGGTGAACGAGGGCTGTGGCCCTTGGGTAAGGAGGTGTTCGAGGGTGTGGGGGAGGTGATACCTCCACCCACACCTACGGGTGTGGGTGGAGGCACCGCCTCCCCCACACCACTGTCCATTGTAAAGGGAGACATAAGGGGAGGGGGTGCTATGGCGCCACAGCCCACAGTCCCCTCTCCCCTTCTATTTTATTTTATGAATTAATTTTTTTTTCTGAATTTATCTATTCTTATTTTATTATAATTCTTTTGTTAGGATACTTCCCTTTAGATAATAGTATTTAAATGTATATATATTTCTATATATATATACTTGTTCATATATATATATCTGTAAATATATATATATATATATATATATATATATATATATATATATATATATATATAGTTCAGGTTTGAACAATTGAATTTCCAATTTTTTTTAGTCTAAAAAAGAAAAAAAAATAAAACAATGTAAGGCTTATACTATGGTATGGGAAAATTATATACATTTCTATATGAACATCGCTCTCTATTCTATATTTATCAACAGTACATCTATATGCAAACAATCTGTGTAAATACAGTTATATAAACATACATTTTCTAATGGAATAAAACAATTCTTTTAGAATGCTCAGTACAGGGTATTTTAAATCTAAATAGTGTGAATTTGGTAAAAGAAAAAAAAAATGCAAGCACAGATATATAAATTTGTGAACAGGTATATAGGTATGATTACATTTTTATTTAAAGCATTGTTTGCAATAGCGGAATACAGAATTTCGATAGATATAACAAAACTAAGCCATTAACCCTTTCCTGATATTCATCTATTCATTTATTCTTTTCTATGATAGTAAAAATAAGTGTATTTAAACATTCTCTAGCTTTCATAGGATGCATTAAAGTTTTATGTTACAACATTCATTTCCTTCAACAATGTTTCAACCGTAAGACTAACTCACAATCTACATACATTTAAACCAGAAGCATTTTAATATGAATTGTTTCTTTTGCAACAGAACACAAATTTAACTCTTTTCTTTTTATTTTATACCAAAATTTTCTTTCTGTCACTAAGGTACATTTCTGATCTAAATGACAGGGATGATATTGCTTTTACTCTTTCTTTCTTCCACTCTAAAATCTTGACTACAACTTTACAAATTTTGCATATTGTTTACTGAAAGAACAATGATACAAGAAAATATTTATGTTTATCTCCTCATATATATCTTTGCACAAGCTAACCTTGTAATAAGAGGAATGGACTATTTATCCTCAATATCAGTAAGTCACACATAGAATAACCACTTACAACCAACTACATGGCAATTAACATAGTGACTTCCTTCTATAATTACATTACAACAAGGCCACCATGGCCATGGCTTAATCAACCACTGGAGTAACACTAGGCCACACAAAAGGGAAACTTTAAGAACTCTGACTTGAGCTCCAAATCACTTCATTTCTCCACTAACAACCTACAACTAAACACAGCAATGAAACAACAATCCAGCCACTTGAGAAAGGAAAGCTCTCCTCCCTATCGTAGACCCGCAAGAGGGTCACCCCCGAGCTAGGGAGGTACGGGATTTCACACAGGTGTATAAATCCACAAAAGAAATCAAACACATTCACTCAGACAACCCAAAGGCTTAACTCAATACTCAACTCATGTAAATGAGTTTGGTGAGGGTAGGGAATAGACCTCTCAACTTAAAGGGGCTCCCAAATGATAAAGATAATCTCAACACATGGCAAAGCCAAAATTCCCCAAAAACACCACAACCACAAGAATCACAACAAATTGCAAGGCACTCTTGCCTTTTAGATATCTCCTCCTCCAATGATGATAAACCCTCAAGGCATAAACACATAAACACATTCTGTGGGAGAGACCCCAAGGATTGTTTCTCTCCCCTACCCATACAAGTTGAGCATTTCCTCCATTGGAGGTGCTCTCACCATGACACCCACCCCAACATCAAATGCAAGCAACACAATGCCACAAACATACAACCAAAATTCAAACATGAAACTTCATATAAACAAAACAAGAAGCAAGTTAAAGCCTACCTTCAAGGTCTTGACAAAGGATGTAGAAGTTGGTGAAGAGCTCCAAGCCTTCCCAAGCCTTCCAACCTTCATATTTTCTCCCCAACCTTCTCTAACTCCACCAAACTTAGCAAGTAACACTCAAATTTTGCAAGGAGTTTCAAATTGCAAGGAAAAAAAAAAACTAGAAGAGAAGAACCCCCACTCCTCTACAAGAGGAGCTATTATAGGCCCTCTACTTGGCCTTGAGAGAATGAGGTGGTGACATTTGTCACCATCTCTTCCCTCCACCAAAGCCACATGAAAGAGTGAGAAGGTAAGAGGATGACATGTGTCCTCCTCTCCCTCCACCTCCATCTCCACCTCATGAAGACAATGGCCTTGAGTGGTACTCCCACTCACTTGGGACTTTGGGAGTACTCTTGGAGACCTCCCTAGTCCTCCTTGGGAATGCTTCCCAAAACATAGGGATGGGAGATGGGTTCTTCCCAAGGCAAGGCCCATCCCTCATTTCCCCTCTTTCCAATTTTCGTCACTTTGACTCAACCATGGTTTAGGGTGACCTAAGGTGAGTCAAGACTAGGGTTAGGTGGTCCAAGTTGTCCCTAGACTCATGGTTGACCACCTAGGGTAACTTTTGGGACCCTAGGGGTCATGAAAGGGGTCAAAAATCCACATATAAATGGCCCAAATAAAATAATAAAACATGCCAATTGACATAAATCAATTAAAATTTTACAACACTTAACATTAATCAAAATAAGAAGGAGAGGGGGTACTAAGGCTTAAAAATAATTAAAATTTAAACCAAGCACAATAAATCATCATGCAATTTCACACGTGATCCTTATCCCTCTTGGGAACGGATCGGCTTAACCAGGAATAACATGGTGTGAATCCTACCTCTGATTTCCCATGGCTAGGGAACGTATAACCTGCACATCTCGATCAAGTGTCAGTCCTATCAGAAAGTCATAGCCAAAGCAACTAAAATTAACTCCACGCAAATTGAAATAAACATCAATACATAACTACAGGTTAAACTACATTTTCCATAACATGTCCAATAGTTCACATCACATAATTACTAAAATCTCATAACACAATAACATCTAATATAAATCCCATATATCGAACTACAACATATCATCCAATATGATCGAATCAAATCACATATATCAAATCAGTGAGATAAACAACAAGTCTGCATAGCATAATGATCAAAATATGGGAAGTAAAATAATCGGCCTCACATCCTCCCCCCCCAAGACTGAACTTCCTCCTGGAAGTCATCAAAAAGGTGAGGATAGAGTGTCCTCAAACTAGCTGCATCCTCCCATGTAGCCATGACCTCGTCATATCGATCCCACTGGACCCTAACCTGGTCCAGCTCTCGACCTCGAAGGCCCAGCGTCCAACGAGCCAATATGTGAATTGGCTCCAACACCAACTGGCTGCTTGCCTCTACCTGTAAAGCACTCCAGTCCAAAATGTGAGATACATCAGATATATACCGTCTCAAAACAAAAACATGGAAAACATCAAGGATACATGACAGGCCATGTGGCAATGCTAGACGATAGGCAACTAGTCCTATCCACTCCAGAATCTCAAAGGGTCCTACGAACCGTGGTGCGAGCTTAGAGCCCTTTCCATAATGGATTGGACTCTTGTGTGGCCGCACTCTAAGGAATACCCTGTCTCCCACTGAGAAGCTTCAATTTATCCTCTTAGCATTGGCATACTTCTTCTACCTATCCTAGGGTAAGTGCAGGAAGATGGGGGGCCAAAAAGGGGTCTTAAGTGGCCACTTTTTTTCTGATATCAGGAAATAATTGAGAAATTGAGCATAGTTACACTCAAAATCTGGAGATGCAACCAAAACAATGTTCGTAGTGCTCCGAGTCTACTTTCTAAACTACTATTTTGTTTTGAAAATGGCATAGATTAAGGGGTTCAAAAGAGGAATCCACAGAAATTGGTGCTGTTTCTGTCAAAAAAACATAACATAGCATGTTTTGTGGCTCCCTCAAAAGGTCAACTTTTTTTTTGGTATTTTTAAAATCGCTTTAGTGAGAAATTAGCTAATAGCATGTAGCTTATGCCCAATTTTTCTAATAATTTTTTGATGAATATTTGATTTTTTACTAATTTTTATAGTGGACACATCCTAAAAAACAAAATTTTGGCCGTGCTACCCCTATAAATTTTGAAAACTAATTGAAAATCATTTTTTTATTTTTTTAATATTTGTAGAATGGAGTCTAGTTTCTAAATATGTAATTTTTTTGAAATTTGAATGAATAGTTATTTTACAATGAAAAAAAGACCAAACAGTGGTTTTTGCCTAAAAACGGACACACAAACAAAAGAAATTAAAGATGAAAGCTTAACATTGTTAAAATGTGAAAAAATCACATCGTCAAATAGCTAAGAGAAAGCCTAACATTACCCATGTGTTTGATTTGTTCAACCTTGAAACACGTGCAAATCTGAGGGTTAGCACGAATGAAATTATGTGAAATTTTGAAGAATATAGAAAAACACGTCTGTGACTGTTCATAAGGCACTCCAAGCCTTTGGGTTGGAAATCCAAAGCAAATCCCAAGCCCAAGGCTTGGGATTCCCAAAGCAAGAAATAATGCGAGCATGTTATAATGCGCTCGCGTTATGTTTTGCCTTGCATTTTTCTTTCCCGCATGTCTGTCTTTTGTCATGTTTTACATAACGCGAGCGCGTTATGACGCACTCGCGTTATGTCCCACTCAAATTTTTTTACGTTCAAGGCTATTAATCATGAGGGTTAAGGGATGAGGGATAGAGTTGGAGGGTTTAGGGATAAGGGATTAGTGTTTAAGGTATACTATCGAGCCCGTTGAGGGTCTAGGAATAGGGATAGCATTTAAGGTTTAGGGATGAGGGATGACAGATTACGGTTTAGGGTTTAGGGATAGGGTTGAGGGTCGAGGGATCAAAGTTAAGGGTTGAGGGTTGAGGTTCAAGGGTCAAGGGTTTAGGGATAGGGTTTAGGGTCGAGGGATTAGGGTTAAAGTAGAGTGTGGAGGGTGTAAGGATTAGGGATAGGGTTGGAGGGTTTAGGGATAAGGGATTAGGGTTTAAGGTATAGTACCGAGTCTGTTGAGGGTTTAGGAATAGGGATAGCATTTAGGGATCAGGGATGAGGGATTATAGTTAAGGGATGATGGATTAGGGTTGAGGGTTGAGGGATTAGGGTTTAGGGATAAGGTTTAGGGTTGAGGGTTGAGGGATTAGGGTTTAAGGTATAGTGTTGAGGGTTGAGGGTTTAGGATTAGGGTTTAGGGTTGACAGATTAGAATTTAATGTCGAGGTTAGGGTTAGAGTGTCGAGGGTAGAGGGATTAGGGATAGGGTTTAGGGTTGAAGGTTTAAGGATTGAGGGTTGAGGCTTTAGGGATGAGGGTTTAACGCTTAAGATATAGTGTCAAGTGTTGAGGGTGTAGGGATAGGGTTTAAGTTTTAAGGGTTAAGGGTTAAGGGATAGGGATTAGGGTTTAAGGTATAGTGTTGAGGGTCGAGGGATCAGAGTTCAGGGTTGAGGGATTAGGGTTTGACGTTGAGGGTTGAGAGTTGAGGTTCGAGGGTCAAGGGTTTAGGGATAGGGTTGAGGTTAAAAGGATTAGGGTTAAAGTAGAGTGTGGATGGTGTAAGGATTAGGGATAAGGGATTAGAGTTTAAGGTATAGTATCGAGTTTGTTGAGGGTTTAGGAATAGGGATAGCATTTAGGGTTTAGGGATGAGGGATTAGAGTTGAGGGATGACGGATTAGGGTTGAGGGTTGAGGGATTAGGGTTTAGGGATAAGGTTTAGGGTTGAGGGCTGAGGGATTAGGGTTTAAGGTATAGTGTTGAGGGTTTAGGGATAGGGTTTAGGGTTGAGGGATTAGGATTTGACGTTGAGGGTTGAGGGTTTAGGGTTTAGGGTTTAGGGTTAGGGTTGAGAGATGAGGGATCAGAGTTAAGGGTTGAGGGAATAGGGTTTGACGTCGAGGGTTGAGGGTTGAGGTTTAAGGGTCAAGGGTTTAGGGATAGGGTTGAGGTTAAAGGGATTTGGGTTAAAGTAGAGTGTGGAGGGTGTAAGGATTAGGGATAGGGTTGGAGGGTTTAGGGATAAGGGATTAGATTTTAAGGTATAGTATCGAGTTTGTTGAGGGTTTAGGAATAGGGATAGCATTTAGGGTTTAGGGATAAGGGATTAGAGTTGAGGGATGATGGATTAGGGTTGAGGGTTGAGGGATTAGGGTTTAGGGATAAGGTTTAGGGTTGAGGGTTGAGGGATTAGGGTTTAAGGTATAGTGTTGAGGGTTGATGGTTTAGGGATAGGGTTTAGGTTTGAGGGATTAGGGTTTAGGGTTGATGAAGTAGGGTGTAATGTTGAGAGTTGAGGGTTAAGGGTTGAGGGTTGAGGTTGAGGGATAGGGTTAATGGTCAAGGGATTAGGGTTAAATAAGAGTGTCGAGGGTAGAGGGATTAGGGTTTAAGGTATAGTATCGAGCCTGTTGAGGGTCTAGGAATAGGGATAGCGTTTAGGATTTACGAATGAGGGATTAGAGTTGAGGGATGACGGATGACAGATTAGGGTTGAGGGTTGAGGCATTAGGGTTTAGGGACAAGGTTTAGGGTTAGGGTTGAGGGATTAGGGTTTAAGGTATAGTGTTGAGGGTTTAGGGATAGCGTTTAGGGTTGAGGGATTAGAGTGAAGGGTTGAGGGATTAGAATTTGACGTTGACAGTTTAGGGTTTAGGGTTAGGGTTGAAGGTCGAGGGATTAGAGTTAAGGGTTGAGGGATTAGGGTTTGATGTTGAGGGTTGAGGGTTGAGGTTCGAGGGTCAAGGGTTTAGGGATAGGGTTAAGGGTCGAGGAATTAGGGTTAAAGTTGAGTGTGGAGGGCATAAGGATTAGGGATAGGGTTGGAGGGTTTAGGGATAAGGGATTAGAGTTTAAGGTATAGTATCGAGTCTGTTGAGGGTTTAGGAATAGGGATAGCATTTAGGGTTTAGGGATAAGGGATTAGAGTTGAGGGATGATGGATTAGGGTTGAGGGTTGAGGGATTAGGGTTTAGGGATAAGGTTTAGGGTTAAGGGTTGAGGGATTAGGGTTTAAGGTGTAGTGTTGAGGGTTGATGGTTTAGGGATAGGGTTTAGGTTTGAGGGATTAGGGTTTAGGGTTGATGAATTAGGGTTTAATCTTGAGAGTTGAGGGTTGAGGGTTGAGGGTTGAGGTTGAGGGATAGGGTTAATGGTCAAGGGATTAGGGTTAAATAAGAGTGTCGAGGGTAGAGGGATTAGGGTTTAAGGTATAGTATTGAGCCTATTGAGGGTCTAGGAATAGGAATAGCATTTAGGATTTAGGAATGAGGGATTAGAGTTGAGGGATGACGGATGACAGATTAGGGTTGAGGGTTGAGGCATTAGGGTTTAGGGACAAGGTTTAGGGTTAGGGTTGAGGGATTAGGGTTTAAGGTATAGTGTTGAGGGTTTAGGGATAGGGTTTAGGGTTGAGGGATTAGAGTGAAGGGTTGAGGGATTAGAATTTGATGTTGAGGGTTTAGGGTTTAGGGTTAGGGTTGAAGGTCAAGGGATCAGAGTTAAGGGTTGAGGGATTGGGGTTTGATGTTGAGGGTTGAGGGTTGAGGTTCGAGGGTCAAGGGTTTAGGGATAGGGTTGAGGGTTGTGGAATTAGGGTTAAAGTTGAGTGTGGAGGGTATAAGGATTAGGGATAGGGTTGGAGGGTTTAGGGATAAGGGATTAGAGTTTAAGGTATAGTATTGAGTTTGTTGAGGGTTTAGGAATAGGGATAGCATTTAGGGTTTAGGGATGAGGGATTAGAGTTGAGGGATGATGGATTAGGGTTGAGGGTTGAGGGATTAGGGTTTAGCGATAAGGTTTAGGGTTGACGGTTGACGGATTAGGGTTTAAGGTATAGTGTTGAGGGTTGATGGTTTATGGATAGGGTTTAGGTTTGAGGGATTAGGGTTTAGGGTTGATGAATTAGGGTTCAATGTTGAGAGTTGAGGGTTGAGGGTTGAGGGTAGAGGGATTAGGGTTTAAGGTATAGTATCAAGCCTGTTGAGGGTCTAGGAATAGGGATAGCGTTGAGGGTTTAGGAATGAGGGATTAGAGTTGAGGGATGACGGATGACAGATTAGGGTTGAGGGATTAGGGTTTAGGGACAAGGTTTAGGGTTAGGGTTGAGGGATTAGGGTTTAAGGTATAGTGTTGAGGGTTTAGGGATAGGGTTTAGGGTTGAGGGATTAGAGTGAAGGGTTGAGGGATTAGAATTTGACGTTGAGGGTTTAGGGTTTAGGATTAGGGTTGAAGGTCAAGGGATCAGAGTTAAGGGTTGAGGGATTAGGATTTAAGGTATAGTATCGATTCTGTTGAGGGTGTAGGAATAGGAATAGCATTTAGGGTTTAGGGATGAGGGATTAGAGTTGAGGGATGACAGATTAGGGTTGAGGGTTGAGGGATTAGGGTTTATGGATAAGGTTTAGGGTTGAGGGTTGAGGGATTAGGGTTTAAGGTATAGTGTTGAGGGTTTAGGGATAGGGTTTAGGGTTGAGGGATTAGAGTGAAGGGTTGAGGGATTATGATTTGATGTTGAGGGTTGAGGGTTTAGGGTTAGGGTTGAGAGATGAGGGATCAGATTTAAGGGTTGAGGGATTAGGGTTTGACGTCGAGGGTTGAGGGTTGAGGTTCGAGGGTCAAGGGTTTAGGGATAGGGTTGAGGTTGAAGGGATTAGGGTTTAAGGTATAGTGTTGAGGGTTGATGGATCAGAGTTAAGGGTTGAGGGATTAGGTTTGAGGGTTGTAAGGATTAGGGATAGGGTTGGAGGGTTTAGGGATAAGGGATTATAGTTTAAGGTATAGTATCGAGTTTGTTGAGGGTGTAGGATTAGGGATAACATTTAGGGTTTAGGGATGAGGGATTAGAGTTGAGGGATGATGGATTAGGGTTAATGGATTAGGATTTGACGTTGAGGGATGATAGATTAGGATTTGACGTTTAGGGTTGAGGGTTTAGGGATAGGGTTGAGGGATTAGGATTTGACATTGAGGGTTGAGGGTCGAGAGATCAGAGTTGAGGGTTTAGGGATTAGGGTTTGACATTGAGGGTTGAGGGCATTTTCTATCACGAACTTGATTATGAGGGCTTGCCCCTTCATTGTTATGCCTATCATATGGCGGAGCATCTGGCAAGACCTTGCAAGAAAAAGATGTGATCAATGCAAAGGATGTGATGAATCTATAGTAGGATAAAACACAAGCGCATTATAGTGCGAGCGTGTTATAATGCGCTCGCATTTTGTAGTTCTATTGAAATGGTAAAAAAGTGGTTACCCCCATGATCCAGGCCCACATGCTCTGTTTTCTTACTGATTCTGCGCGTGCTCCGACAAAAAAGAAGTGCTTTCATGCTATTGGGAAGTTCACATGCACATTTGACACATTATACCACGTTTGCATGATCTTTCCACCACCTTTTCTACTTTGCCAACTTGAGAAGGAGGAAATAACATAGTTTTCACACTAAGTTTGATATATATCTATTCAAGTTTTAATTTTTGTAGTGTTGCAATGTTAATTGTGATTCAATTTTAAGAATTTAACATTGAAAAGGAAGCAAGTGGTGAAAAACTCAAATTGTTGAGGAGTTTGATGCAAGAAGATAAAAACACTACATAATTGAGTACTCTCTCCATTCAAATCTTCATTATTTAGGTATGTCAAGTCTTTACATGCATGTTTTTTACATTTTCCTTATTTCGGATTGAATTACTTTATCATGCTTTATCATACATGTTTAAAATAGACACATTCCCAATCAAGAAAGCAACCTACAATCTCACATGATGCCATGTATATTTTCTACACTTGGGCTCTTTAATAATTATGTGTAATAAACAAACCTTAGTTCATACCATGATGTCAAACTATACAAGAATAAATCCTTACAACATAAAAAAAATACAATCCCACTATTATCATGTATTCATTTATTAGGAACTAATATTGGTCTCTTTATCATGCTACAGACAAATTCTCTGTCATGCCGTGGAAATGATCCAGAATTAAACCAACACAGGAAGAGATAGAAGCTAAGAATGCAAAGAAAGCAATGGCTATGAGGGAACTTCGTGAGAAGAGGAAATTGGACACGATAAATGAAGACATACCAATTGAAGAGGAACCACAACCATCACAAAGAGATATGGTATTGGCGGCACAAAGAGAATGAATGCAAAAACTTCGTGGTACGAGAGATTTGAATACCATAGTTGGAGACACATCCTTTACCACAAGTCAACATGTAGGGACACCATCTACCACATCTCAAGTTGAGAGTACATCATCACTCACATGTGATGAAGGAGGTACGCCATCGTTCCCACCTCAACCTCAAGGTATGTCATCTATTCCATCTTCGATCGAAGGTATGCCATCTAACCCATCTCATTTAAATATTGATGAAATTCCTAATGTTGAGATGAATTTACCTAACTTGACACCACCTAGAATTTTGCATAGAAAGCCAAAGTATTTGATTGATATTGATGAGAATATTTTGTAGCCAATGGAAGGTAAGATTCCAAAACGCACTTGTAGAAGATATGCTAATAAGATTTGGAGATTGTTCTTTGAAAAGTTAAATGAGACTGCAAGATGTCAACTATTCATTGAAATGATGCGAAGTATAAAGTATAGGTCTATCATGAAGATTCTTGGGTTGAGAACATCAGAGGCTTCAAGTGAAAAATCTATTGTCAAGAATCTAATGAGTGCATATGAGAGTGTGGGTAACACCTCACGCACAAAAGATAGTAATGCAACACGGCGTGTGATTACATCGACTATAGTAAGTAGTCAAACAAGGAAAGCTCGTCTCATTAGAAAGACAAGTCAAGAATTGAGAATTAATAGGAAAAATTTATTAAGAGCCGTTGGAAAACGCCAAAGAATTGAGGACACTAATGCCAATGAATTATGGGCGTTCTCGGGGAGACTGCCACGAAAAGATAAACCAATTGTTGAAGCATTGAGATCACTAATTGAAGACTTTTGGAAGAATTACACAAGGGTATCTCTGAATCAAAGGGATGTGGTAAGAAGGAGAATCAGTAGTTAGAACCGTGAGCCACATCCAAAGAATTTTTTGGATGAGACTCAAACACAGTTTTATGGTAAATTTCTAGAGAAGTATCCTCAAATTAAAATTTGTCAAAGATATTTTGAAATGCTAAAACCTTTCTATGTTAAGATAAATCACACACGCACTACTTGTTGTTGTAGATTACATATTGAATTTTCTAACCATTTTGATGCTTATAGGTCTATATGTTTAGATATGCATACTAACAATGATTTGTAGGGTTGTGCCATATGTGCCCCACCAACATCTTCAAGAGACTTCATATCAAGAATTTTATGTGAAAGACAGGAAGGTCAAATATTCTACAAGAAATTATGCTTGGATGGCACATGTTATCATTGCGGTGGCTTGCAACATTTGCCAATATGTGAACATATGGAAATAACACATGCAGTTGGAAACGAACTAGTAGAGTTTGGCAAGTATAAAACAGTGGCATACAATACAAAAGATGGTAAAGAAGCAAAGAGGTGTGAATTAGTTATTGAAAAGATTCCAGTGTATCAGTTTATGCCTATATTTCGTGACAGCATAGTGTATGAGTATGCAAGACATGCCCATAGAGCTCGATGGTTGGACTTGCAATTCAAGTTATGCAAGGACACATTTCCGGTTGGTAGCATTGTTTTAGTCATCAACTTTGCAGAGAACTACAGTCTACAGCCACAGCGTGAGGTGCAATCACAATATTACAACTCCACACAGGTTTCTATATTTGTGCACATCGCATTCATTCATGCGAATGATAGTACAGAGGATGACAGAAAGATCATAAGGGAGTATAATTTCTATATTAGTGATGATCACACGCATTCTACGAAGTTCGTACAAGGTTGCTTTTAGGTGTTCTACAATGATTTGGCTAGAAGGGGCATATCGTTTAGTCAGCATATCATATGGTCAGATAATTGTGCATCACAATTGAAGAACTCACGAAATTTCTATTGGCTGAGTAGGAGGCATAATTTCACAGGTATTCAACATATGTGGAACTTTTGTGAGGCCGGGCATGGAAAGGGGGAGCATGATGGTGCAGGAGCATGTATCAAAAGAGCCATAGCACGAGAAGAGTTAAAGTATAAAGACAATGCAAAGTTGACAGATGCAAAATCGATTGTCGAGTGGTGTAATGCTTCCATGGGTCCAGGTAATGAAGGTAAGTCTTTAGTTCGTAGATTTTTTTGGTTGATAGATGATACTAACATTGCACCATATGAGGATTGTTGTACACTGATAGGATCAAATGAGATGCACTCTTTCAGAAGCTCAATTGCAGGTTCATGGAGTATCCATACACGAAAGATGTCATGCTTTTGTTCTTCCTATACAATTCAAGTCTGGGATGAGTTCGAGTCAAAGGAGTGGGTTGACGAATGGTAGTTAAGTTATCTTAGCCCACTTGACACGTATCGACCCCCGACGGCACTAGAACTAACACAGATGGAATCGTCAGTTGACTTTGACCACATATCAGATTTAGTTCAACCAAGTAATATAGGGCACGTATATGCATCTAATTTCATCTAGTTCAACCAGGTAATGTCATCTTACTTTGTAGTGTTTTTGTAATGTTGACTAATTTCATCTAATTTGCTACACATATCAATGTAGGGCACGTATATGCAGTTATTGCAGATGAAGATAATGAAGAGGGAACAGATTATTACTTATGTCATTGTGTTGAGGCCAAAAAGAAATTGGAGGCCCCTGTTACAGATGGAGAAAACGTCGAATACCCTACAGGATCAGTGGTTATTACTGGAACATGGCTTAGAAGGTACCCACATAAGAGTGTTAATATTTGGCTATTTCAGGACTTTGACATGCATCGGAAGATTCTTCATTACTCGAACCTTGTCATGGCATCCAATGTTCATTTGATAAAGTATCGGGCTAGACCTTTGAACAAAATATTGTGGAAGGTGCGTGAGTCTGACCATGAAGCAATACTTGACACAATAAAGAGTAGAGCAGACCCGGATGGTTCATTGGATTAATTTGTAAGTATTCACATTGATTTTGTAAAGTTATGTTACATTGAGTTGTAAGTATGCACATTAATTTGTAAGGTTTGTCTTTTTTTATTTCCTCCTGCATTTTTACACATATGTACACATTTTTACATCATCATGTTATGCATTTTTGGTGTCCTGCTCCTGATGCGACCAAACTCATAACTCACCCTACTAGACACCATTTGATGATCTCTCCAATACTCTAGATCCAAGGCGCCCAATCATGATGATGACCTATATACCATTCTCCCAAGGCGCTCATAATGAATGAAAAGAAGACCAAGGGCGCCCAAGCTTAATAGACTTATTTCTTTCAATTTTGATGATCCAAACTCTTGCAATATGACATCCACTTTCATGCCTTTAGATCTTCCTTCACATATAGGGCACCAAATCAAGTTGAAAAATCTACATAAGGGCACCAAACTGGATGAAAGGACACATGAAATGCACCTTAAGACTCCATGCTAAGGTTTGAGCCATTAAAGTCTCTTGATATTAGGTGCTCATGATGATGAAACTTAGAGCTTTTTCCTTTCCTATGCGCTCATCTAAGATGTTTGAATGATAAGGAGTGCCTTGACCTCTATAATGTACATTGGGCACCAAATCAAGGTGATTTTAAGTCACTTTGAGTCATTTGGGGTCAGTTTGAGTCTTTGAGTCATGTTGCAAAAAAGTGTCAATGTTGTCAAGTTGCACAAAGCAACTTTTGCATTTTTGGTGTCCTGCTCGTGATGTGACCAAACTGACTATTCCAACGCATCCGGATGGGTACATTTACGCTAGGTATGGTCCTATTTTTCACCCAAACATGTCGAAACAGTCAGAGCTACATTGTACCGACGATATCCCTGAAGAGTCCAAAGTACAAAAAGGTAGCAATCTTTGACGAGATGTTACTCAAAAATCGTGTCACTTAGAAACATTCTGTCTAAGGCAACATGATCATGTAGAGTGCCTCTACAATAACCTCTCTCAATTTTTTATAGCTCTGAGGCATTTGCCCGTGGTGAAAGGTTTTCTGCTGCCCCAAAAATCGTCAGAAGGAGGCAGTGTAAAGTTGCAAAGGGGTGTAACTTTTGTCCTGCTCCTGATGTGACCAAATTGATTGTTCCAACACGTCTGAATGGGTACATTTATGCTAGGCATGGTCCTATTTATGCTAGGCATGGTCCTAGGTAGAGCGCCTTCAGACTTTGACAGTGAAGTGCCTTAAGGAGTTGGATGATGTTTTTGCCTAAAATGGAGATGATGTTTTTAGCACCTTAAGGATGATGATGGAGTGCCATGGAGTCAGGTTAGTCTGGAGCACCTTAAGAAGGTAAAGCACTTCAAATGTAAACACAAGTGTTTTGAGCACCCTAATGAGAAGTTGTCTTGGCACCATAAGTTGTTCAAATGAAGATATGCGCCTTGGATAGTTGCAAAGACCTAATTTAGCACCCAAGGTTGGAAGACTCTTTGTGAGTGCCCAGTGTTTGAAAGCTCTTTGTATTTGGTGCATTAAAATAAATTTGGCACCTAAGTAGTATTGAAACACTCAACTGAGCGCCTAAAGCCCATGAGAGAAGTGATATGCGCCTTGATAGGAATATCATGGAAGATGAGTTTACTGAATGGCACCTTGAATGACTTGGTTGATTAAGTGTTTTAGCGCCTAGATATGGGATGAATCATTGAGTGCCTTTGGTTGAGATGATGTCAGCACCTTTGAGATTATAACACCTTGGAGTCAAGTTCGAAGGAGCACCTTGAGAAGGTAAAACACTTCAAATGTTTTCAAGGAATTGGAGAAGTCACTTAGTGCCTAGAAGGAATTCCAGAGCAAGAGGGTTGAAGTGCCTTGAGCTTCAAGTCAGATATGCACCTAGACCTCTACCCTTTAGCAAGTTGAAGCTCTCTGAGCCTTGACAAAGTGAGAATGCCTTATAGTGAATATGCGCTTGGGCAAGGTTGAATATAAAGTTGAGGAGTATATCATAATGAGTAAGTGCACTGTAGGGTTAGATGATAAAGACTAGCGCCTTGAGTGTCTTGGTCAAAATTTTGACGTGAGAAGTCTTGCAAGATCAAACCCTGGAGTGTGCCTTAGAGAGAACCTATTGATCCTTTGCTTTGACAAGATTTGGGCACCAGAATGATCCTTAATAAATGGAATGTATCTACACCAATTTTGTGCCTTTAGGGAAGTGATGGTGTCTAGATGAGTTTTGAGTCCGTTTGAGTGTTGAGATTGTTAGAGATAGGTGCCTTGATGAATGAAATGCGCCTTGAAGACCATGTGCACCTAGAGAAGATAAGTGCCTAGTTGAGATAAAGAGGTGTTTCTGGCGCCTAGGGAAGAAGAGAGGTAAGTTCAGGGAGATAAATGCGCCTAAGAGTTTTAGCGCGCTCAATCAAATTGCACCTTTTTGCCTTGGAGAATATAAGGTGAGGATTTGAGTTGAAAGTTTGAGAAAGTAGATTGAGTGCCCTGTGTTGGAGGAATCAAGTTGGATAAGCACTTGAAGAACTTGCATTAAGTGTTTTAGCGCCTTGGTATGGTTTGGAGTGCCTTGTTGAGGAGATACCCTGATTTAATCCAAGATAGAGCGCCCTAGAATTGAATATGCACCTTGTTGGAGGAATATATGTGCCTTGTTGGAGAAAGATATGCACCTTGAATGAGAGTTTGTGTGCCTTAACCAAGAATGATGTCACAATCTCATGTTTGTGCGCCTAGGTCTAGAAGTAAGATTTGAGCGCCTTAGGATAGGGTTTTTTGCACCTTGTCTTGGAGAGTGAATTTGCACCTTGGATGATGTTGAAGCACCTTGGGATGAAATGCGCCCAAACTTACAGAGGGCCTTCAGTGAGGGAGTTGAAGAGAGTGCTTAGAGGAAGGATAGCCTTAAGATCAAACTAAGTACTTAGAAACCTAAGATTAGCGCCTTATTTGAAGTTATACACCTATTCTGGCGCCAGAGAGTGAGTTTGAGTGTGAAGAAGTGAATGTCTACGCCTTGAAGGGGATACGAAGGGAAGATGATGCACCTTGATGGGTTGATGATGGAAATTTGCGCTTTGGAGCTAAATGTGCACCTTGAATCTAAATGATATTTGAGTTCTTAGAGGTAAATAGGGGTGCCTTTGAGAATTCTTTGTGCTTTAAGGAATGGATTGTGGTGCTTTGTACTAAGGTAAGTCCTGAGCACTTCTAATGATTTTAAGGAGCGCCTTGAAGGAGATAGTACCTAGAGAAGAAAAGATGTCAAGTTTTAACACCTTGGAAGAAATTCTAGATAGTGGCGCCTTCACAGGGTTTTCCAAGTTGGCGCCTTGGTTTGGGATGATCATGCTAAGAAAGAAAATGCACCTTCAGCAAGGTCACATCAAGTCCAACATGTCAATACTCTTCATCACTAACGTCATGTTGAAATTTCAAGGCATCTATCCATTCAAGTTCTCCGAGGAATATCTTGCAAGTGTACTTCATCAATGATAGACATTCATCCATCCAAGTTTCAAGATCTCTCAATCTTCAAAGTTTCAAAGTCCACAACTCCAAGAGGGTCACTCCAAGGGTCGTCATGAAGGATCACTTCATCTTCATCTTATCATCAAGCAAGGCTTCATCCAGTCCTAGAGAGATCTCTACTTCATGTCATCATCATCTACTCTTAAGATGATAATCCTTGGAAGTCAAGTGTTTCAAAGATTCTTTGAGAAATTGACAAGTTGTAACCTAGGCGCCAAAACCCCTGAGAATCCTCCTATCTGGCGCCTAGTTAGAAGAACACTAATATTGCACCTAAGTGAATTTGAGTGTCAATATAGAGTCATCAAACCCCACCAAACGTTCATCCATGTCTCTACCACCTCAAGGAAGCGCCCAGCTTAGGATGGCGCCTAGTCTGGTCTCTACTACCTTCAGTTGGTGCCTAACCCTAAGAGTCTTGCAACTATGACGTTCATCCATGCAACAAGCAAGGTGATGCTCCCTTGTGATATTGTGAGGTGTTGACATTCAGTTGACATCATTGAGTTTGATTGAGTTGATCAAGTGTAGACGCCATTGTAAACCTCAAGGCTTCAAGGCCTTTCTTTTGTATCTCCATTGAATAAGTTGTAACTTCATGCTATTGAAAGCATTATCCACGTAATAAGACATTGCAAGTTGATTGAGTCAAATAACTAGACAAGTACCCAACTCTAAGGTTGATTCATTCAAGTAGTTATCTTTGATGTATATCTTTGTGTTGTTGAAGTAGTTGATGAATTGATAGCAAGTAAAATTGTTTAAGTAAGGAAAAATTTTCGTAGAACTAGTTGGTTATCTTACTGTCATGTCCCCGTTTCCGGCCTGATCATCAAATGAAGAATGAGTTAGCCTATTCCTCATTCCCAGAGGCTAATTCGAAATAATGAGGGAATGAATTGGTTTTTGACTAACTTAACTTTTGTTTTTTGTAGGAACAAAGTCAAAAACTTGAAATTAGTTAAGTCTGGATGCTAAACTTGACTAAGGCAGGACTCCTAGAGTCAGGGCACACTTTCTTGCTTGCTCAATGTCAAATGTGTGCCTAACCAAGAATCATGGAGCTTTGAAGCACTTTAATCACATCAACTAGGGCGCCTAAGTGCATAGAGGTACAATGAATCTTCCGGAGAACATGGATAGACAACTAAGTCTCCAACTTGAGTCTTCTAAGTGAATTGGATGATGAAGAGAGTCTAGTCATTTTGGGCGCTAGTATCAGGATGAATCATCCAAAATGGGTGCCTAGAACTAGAAGGCACCAATGCATGAGTTCAAGGATCCTCCATTGGAGCACCTAGCCCAGATGGCTATAGATTGAAAGTTTTAAATCTAAGTGATGTCTCTTAGGTGAATTCCTAGCCCAGGTGCATGTGTTGGGAAAAACTCTTTAGCTCTGGCGCCTAGAATTGGGAGCTTTGTAAGATGCACCAATTGATGAAACATTTCCATTTTGCGCCTAGAATAGAACTCTCTCACATAGTTGAAATTGACTTGAGAGAAGGAGATAAGTCTTAAGGACTAGTTTGGCGCCTCACTTGCCTATCTCACCTTTGAAATGCGCTTTGGTTGATGATCATCATTGATGGCGCCTAGTGAAATGAAAAGCTATTTGCATCTCCAGAGGATCAAAATTGGATTAGGAGATCATCCTTGCAGTTGAGATTGACAGAGAAGTGTTAAAGGAATCACTTCAAATGGGCGCCTAAGCTAGTTGAGGTGCATATCAATTCCACTGTAACTCTAGACTGACGCTTAGGATCCAGTCATCTCCTAAGGTGCAGTTCCATTCACCCATGACCTCGCTTGGCGTCTAAAACGTGGAAACTCCTTTGGAAAGCTCCTGTTGCACCTAGAAGCATGAGTTTGGGATATCAACTTGCAAAAGGCTTAGAAACTCTTCAAAGATGTTAGGCACAATCCCATGGCACTGGAGCTCAGTTTTGGCGCCTTCAAGGAATAGCACATGAAGGAACTTGGGAGGTCAGGTGCTTGTAAAAGGGAACACCTTGGAACATCTTCCAGGGGTTGAAGTAGTAAGAAAACATCAAGTGAGTCTAGGCGCACTCCCTTGTGTGAACAGTTTAGCTCTGGCGCCTAGCCACAGAGTGAGCTAGAAGAAGTATTTTGGACATTAGAAGATAGGCGCTCATTCTACAATGAAGCATTCCACCTTCCTAATCAACAAAGACTTGAAAGAATTGACAAAGGAAGCCAAGGCGCACCTTCTACTTGTTTCCACCTCCAGAATGCCCCTAACCTTGAAAGGGGGTTCAAAGATGTCTGTTAGACCTTTTCACTCAAGGCACTCACCTTAGGCGCACTTTCTAAGTCCTTGTCACCTCAAGGAAACACCTAGTTTAGAAGGCACTTGCCCTGTTCTCCACTCCTTTCAATTGGTGCCTAGAACACAGAATGCATGAAAGGAGCACCTAGACTCCAGAGGGCTCATTTGGGCGCCTAGCATTTAAAACACTTTCATAATGATGATGTTTTGGTGCCTACTCTTGGAAACAATCCAGAGCATCCATAAACTCTAATTGGCGCCTAATGTTGACAAGGCGCAACTTCAGGAGGAGGTCACCTCAACTTGGCGCCCAAGTCAGAAAAACCTGTAAATCCTTCAAATATGCACCTACCTTGTGAGGTGATGAGTTGAACATTCCAAATCTTCAAATGTTGCTCAAGTAAGGAAGACATTGTAACATCAAGGCTTCAAGGCCTATCCTTGTATTTCCATTGAATGAGTTGTACTTCATGATATTGAAAGCATTTTCCATGTAATAAGACATTGCAAGTTGATTGAATCAAGTAAAAAGACAAGTACCCAACTCTAATGTTGTTTCATTCAAATAGTTATCTTGATGTATATCTTTATGTTATTGAAGTAGTTGATGAATTGTTAGCAAGTAAAAGTGTTTAAGTAAGGAAAAATTTTCATAGAACTAGTTGGGTATCTTACACTTACACCATGCCTATCCATCAAACATCACAATGCAATCAAAATCCTAACAACATGCCCATGATCCAAGATCAAGTGCAATCATGCAAAGATATTATCAATCACAAGCCTATTAAGAATGAACTAGAGTCTTCTAGTACCATACTTTTCCATCAAACACCATCATGTAATCCATGGCCTATCAAGCCTATCAAAGAACATGCAAACATCCTATGTAATACAATCGGACTTTAAATATTTGAAGTAGCCATCTACAAATATCCATTCAAAAGTGGATTTATAATGCAAGTATGGACGCCATCAATAAAAAAGTTTTGTATTAACCAAATATCCATATACGCATACATCAATATCTGTCGATATAAGTATAACATATATACAAAATAGCCATATAGGCTTACAAGAATGCCATATAGGCATACAATGTCAACTATGTACAATACAAAATATATGTCCACAAATGCCATATAGGCATACAACAGAGGAACACAATAAAAAGTCATTCCCCTCTGGCTGGTGAAGAGAATAAATCACGAGCAGCCTTTGATCTTCTAGGGGATGGAGACATGCATGTGGGTGGTCTACTACGAACCCGAGGGCTACTCCTCCTATTTAGTTCTTCCTACACCTTTACCTGTTACAAAAAAAAGTATAGACATTAATATATAGAAATTACATGTTATAAAAAAATGAAACATTTAACAAAATAATCACTTACCGCTAACATATAATCTGTCTCCTCACTTGCCTCAGTAGCAGGAATAGGCCCTGGTGATGTCATGTCCTATAGAAACCATCCAGATAGAAATTAAACTTCAAATCAATAATCTTTTGATTTTTCAAAAATAGACAACTATAACAATGAATGTAAATTGAAATTTACTAATCTGCCTCATACCCCTGTCAATGCCATAGAGCTATGAATCACAGAGGCCACACCCTGCTCCATTGCCCTATGAACATGGGGAGGTGTATCCACAGCCTACATCATCTAGAAATAAAACAACATTATTCAATTACGAAAACTATAATAGTGATGCAAATCATGGCTCCTAACATACACACACATTCATCTAAACATGGAAGTACACACAATAAAACACACAAATCACATACAAAAATTTAGTAAGTACAATTCATTCATTAAACTATTTATTTTATTACCTCCGTAAAGCTTTGAAGTCCACCACCGCTGGCAGGTGTTGCCATGAAATCTACAGTGTTAACCTATTCAACATCCAAAATCAGAAATTAGAATACCATTCATATAACGATGCTATTCACATGTAATATTTATAATTGTTTACTAGTTACATACCTCGAAAGTAGATGATCTAGTGAAAAATATAGGTGGAGAACCACTAAAAACTGCATCGACGCTATGACCCTAAAATTTCATTAAAATCATCAATTTAAATTAGTTAATCTTGTATTTCAAAAATGAAATTTAATAAATTATATTCAATAAACTTGCTAATATTTACCTGAGTATCAAGGCCGAAAGTCTCACTCAGGAGGGTATCTGTCATCACCATCTGCTCAGCTACAGGTGTAGCCTGTGCACTTGTGTCCTGACTGTCCATGGGGTCATAACCATAGGCTGACCCGCAAGCTTGGCAAGTATGCAGTGGGACCCTACTCCTTGCACTATCTCCCAACCCACTCTGTGTTGCAGGATCGGCATGCTCTATGATGCTCTAGGTCAAGGCACTAATCGACCTCAGTGTATCGACCTCAACACACTCCTTCACAATGGAAGGGATAGAAACATGCTCGTGGGCTGGTTTGTTGATTACTCGTCTCACTACCTGCTGTGGGTCAAGACGTGCCCCTGGTCTATCCTGTGCTGAGCCCCCACCTCTACCCTGGAAGTCCCGCATATCAAAATAGTTTGGCACTTTATTGAGGACAAACTCGCAGTAGAGTTTCCTCAAAAAGTATTGTGGGACCTCATTATTATTGCATGGAGGATGGTCAAAAACCATCAACCACCTCTGCCCGAAATTGTCCCTTATCACTTGGTTGTTGCACCAATGGATAGGGAACCTCTTGCATGTAATGGGTGGAGGTTGATTTGTTTGTGGGTTTGTGAAAATTGAACACAAGTCTACTTTTGTAATTTGTAATTTTTTGACATCTTGGTATGACAATTTATCTGCATAGTAATCTCTAAACTCTCTCTTTTTATCAGTCCAACTAGTTATTTGCTTGCTAATTGAATTTACATTTGATAACATAGACTCAAGTGATTCAGCAAGCATGGACCTATGCAAGGTTGAAGTGGAAGGATCTTTCAACCTTGCAATTATATCTTCAATTTATTTTTTGTTGTTTTTAATTTCCCCCATTATATTATCTTGTGTTCCAGGGGCATGTCGAGGAATGAATGGAGGAGGTTGTTGTTCTGTAGGTATTTCCTCCTCAGGATTTTGTGGATTTTGAGGAGGAGGAGGAGGAGGAGGTGCATTAACATTTCCTACAATTAACGAAATATACATCAAAAATCAACAAAAACCTACCTATTTAGGAAGAAATTCAAACAAAAAAATAAAGATAACTCACCCCTTTGGTGTGCTTGACGTCGCGGTGGCATTTTGGTAATGAATCGACAAGCCTTTTATGTTGATTAGCATTTTGTAGAATGCGAGCGCGTTTTTGGGGGTTTTGAAGCCGCGGGCAGAGGAGAAATTCAGAATGAAATGAAATGACTGCTTTTTTTATTTATAAAAGGTTATAACGCGAGCGCGTTATAACGTGCTCACGTTATGGCTCAGTAATGATGAGCCTAAGGCTTGTCATTACCAAGCCATAATGTGAGTGCATTATAACGTGAGCACGTTATAACACGCTCACATTATGACTTAAATTTTTTTGAAAATTTTTTGGCCACTTTTTGGCCCCCCCATCTTCTTGCACTTAACCCCTATGCCTCTTGCAACCTCTATCTAATTAGTGTGACCTACTGCTCCATATCCTGAACTAGCTCTGGACCAATGGCGACTCTATCCTCAATCCGATCCCAACTCAATGGTGTCCTGCATGGCCTGTCGTATAAAGCCTGAAAGGGAGGCATACCTAATGAGCTGTGATGCCCATTATTGTAGGCAAACTCAGCTAGATAAAGATACTCCTCCCATCTCGACTAATGGTCCATAACATACATCTGAAGCATGTCCTCCAATACCTAATTCACCCACTCTATCTATCCATCTGTCTCAGGGTGATAAGCGGAGCTAAAATTGAGCTATGTGCCCAATGCCTGCTGTAAGGCTCTCTAGAATGCTGAAGTGAACACTGGATCTCTGTTTGAGATAATGCGATGGGGTACTCCATGTAGTCTCACAATGTCATCCAAGAATACCCTTGCTATAGCTAGCGCATTGTACATCATGCACATAGGAGAAAAATGAGCCACCTTGGTCAACTTGTCGACCGTCACCATGATGGCATCATGGTGACACGAAGACATAGGAAGACCAACAATGAAATCCATGGAAATGGTGTCCCATTTCCACTCAGGTATATCATGTGGGTATAGGAGGCCTGTTGGGTGTTGATGCTCGGCCTTGACCCTCTGGCACTCAAGGCAACAAGCAACATACTCTACTATATCTCATCTCATACCTGCCCAATAGTACAGCTGTCAAAGATTGGCATGCATCTTCTTCACCCCTGGATGTGCCACATATGGTGCCCTATGAGCCTCTTATAGCACCACAGTACGTAGGTCACCTGCGCGGGGTACATAGATGCACTGTCGATGACGAAGTAAACCATCTGTGTCAAGTGTATACCCTATAAACTTACCCACCAGGGCCCTCTGTGAATTGATCTCCTACTGCACCTCTAGATACCATCCATCCTTTGGTAGATGCTGTAAAATGCGATCCCTCAAGTCCACTCGCAAAGTCAAGGTCAAGAGCTCATGGCGCCTCTGACTGAATGCGTCAGCAACCACGTTCTCCTTCCCTTTGATGTAGTGGACATCAAAGTCATACTCGCATAGGAACTCCATCCAATGCCGCTAATAGGTGTTTAGATTTGACTGTGTAAAGATATACTGAAGGCTGTGATGATCAGAATGGAGCTCAAAGCGACGACCCAACAAGAAATGTTTCCAATGGACTAGAGCATGAACCATTGTTGCTAACTCCAAATCATGCGTGGGGTAGTTCAGCCCATGGGTCTTGAGCTTTCGTGACTCATATGCGATCACTCTACCACCCTGCATAAGTACAGCTTCCAATCCCTCAAGTGATGCATTCGTGCAAACCATGAAATCTGCTCCATGATCAGGAATTGCTAAAATAGGAGTGCTGGTAAGACACTCCTTGAGGACCCTGAATGTTCTCTCACACTGCTCAGTCCAAAGAAAGCTCTTCCCTTTCTGCTGAAGGGAAGTGATGGGGTGCATAATCCTAGAAAAGCCCTCAACAAAATGACGGTAATAACCAGCCAATCCCATGAAACTCCTGACCTCCATCACACTAGTGGGTGCTGGTCAATCCCTAATAGCTCTGATCTTTGATGGATCTATTGAGATTCCATCACCGGAAAGGATATGCCCCAAATACTGAACCTCTATCTTGAAAAATGCACACTTCACCAAATTCCCATAAAGTTTCTGCTCTCGCAAACACTGTAGAACCTGACGAAGGTGCTCCTCATGCTCCTCCTCAGTCTGTGAGTAGATCAAAATGTCATCGAGGAAAATGATCACGAACTGATCTAGGTAGGTATGGAACACCCCATTCATGAGACTCATGAACACTATAGGGGCGTTCGTCAAGCCAAAGGGAACCACTGTGAACTCATAGTGCCCATAAAGAGTCCGGAAGGTGGTCTTATGGATATCTGCCTCTGCGATGCGTAATTGATGATACCTGGACTTCAGGTCTATCTTAGAGAACACCCTGGCTCCCTACATCTGGTCGAAAAGATCATCAATCTTGGGCAGAGGATAACGGTTCTTCACCGTCACCTTATTCAACTGCCTGTAGTCCATACACAAATGAAGAGACCCATCCATCTTCTTCATGAATATGATAGGATCACCCCAAGGTGAAACACTCGGTCGGATGTGCCCCTTCTCTAGCATGTCCTCCAACTATAGCTTGAGCTCAGTGAGCTCATGTGTGGTCATCCTGTAGGGTACATGAGACACTGGCTCGGCACCTGGCACTATGTCTATGTGAAAGGCTACCTCACGTCAGGGAGGCATCCCTTGTAACTCTGCTAGGAAAACATTGACAAACTCTCTAAGGATGGGATGATCATCCAAAGATGCCTCTGGCTCGTCATCTGATCTGTCGCTCACTGTGATGGTGAACAACTGACATCCCATCTGCATGCAGCACTTAAGCTGCTGAGCGGATATCATACGTACTGCGGTGGGCTTCTGTATGCCCACAATCTCAACTGATGTGCTGTGATCATCTAAACAACTGGTTACCTTTCGGCAAAAATCTAGCTTGGCTCGATGAGCCGCAAGCCAATCCATACCTAACACCACATCATAGGATCCTAGTGTCATGACTCTAAGATCACATACTGTAGTGAAGGATCCCAAAGCAATCTCACAATCATGGACTAAGGTATCTACTGTCAGTTTAGCTCCTGAAGCCAACTCAACTACCCAACTATCACCCTGCCTAGAGGCCACCAGCCTACAACACTCTACTAACAATGGAGATATAAATGAATCAGTAGCACTAAAGTCGAAGAGAATAGAAATGGGGTTACCCCTAATCATACCTGACATCTCAATCATAGATGCCTAAAAATCTACCTGGCGGTTATCTATCGCTACAAACATACGGTGGGATCTACCCACATCACCCACTATCTGCTCTGAACCTCCTGCATGAGGCTATCCCCCTGCTGTATAACCCTGTGGAGACTCTCTAGCTAGGTGTCCTGCTCCACCACAAACATAACAAGGGCCCCTAACTTGCACCTGTATAGTCTGGGTCCTACCCGACTACTGTTGTCCTGGTCTACCAGTAGACCCCTACGAACCCCTATAAGACTGCTGTGACCTCACGGGTCCCGCAGGTGGTCCCTGCTGTCTCTGATCTCTACGCGGGCCCTGCTGCTGCCAACCCCTATTATGTCCCCCCTGTGACCTCTGCTGTGTCCTAGCTCTCTTCTGCTGCTATTGTTGTTGCTGCTGTGAGGGTCTAGGAGGTAAAGAGCCTGAACTGAATCCTCCTCTATGGGGTGGCTGTGATGGTCTACAGAAACTCTGTTGATGTTGCTATTGTCCCGATCCTGAAACTGAGGGTGAGAACTCTGCCCTCATCCCTGAATCTCCTCAGCGATGTATGCCTTCTTGGCAGCATCACTCAAGGTCTAGGGGTCTGCCATCTGAACCGGCCCTGCTATACTGTGATTAAGCCCTCTGATAAACTTGTACACCAGGAGTTTCTCATCATGGAGATACTCTACATATCTAGATAGCTCTGTAAACCTAGCCTCATACTGAGCCACTATAAGTCTTCTTTGTTGGAGGTCATGGAACTCATCTAGATGACGCTGCCTATAGTGGTCTGATAAATAGTGCGCATTGAAGTGCTTAATGAAGATCTCCCATGTGAGGGTGTCTAAAGATAGGTGGCGCTTGCACTCCTCAGTGCGCCACTAGGTAGCTGTTGCGTCTCGCAACAAGTGAACTACCACATGGGCCTTCATGTTGCCCTCATAAGGACGCAATGTGAAGCACCTATCCAAACTGATAAGCCAGGCCTTTGCCTCAGCTCCCTCTGTGGTCCCAATGAATGTAGGAGAATTCAACCTCAATATGTCCCGGATGGGATCTCCTCTATCTCTGTGCCCCCGGATAGGCTCCTCTGCATGATACTCATAAGGCCTGTGACCCATGTGCTCTACACGTACTGTATCATCCTGTCTAGCCTGATGTGGGGGGCTCCTGCTACGGGCCCTATTGGCCGAACCAACCTCCTCTGTCTCCAGTAGCTTGATGAAAGGCTCCTCACGTGGTGCCCCTCGCGGCTCTACACAGAGCTCCTCTCACGGATCCTCATGAGGCTCAACACGTGGCTCAGCTACTGCCGATGGGAGCCTATCTAAAATAGCCTATAAGGCCTGTAATATCTACGGTCCCATATCTAGCGGGGCTGATGGTGCCTGTGGTACCTGAGGAACTGGTTGTGGCTGTAGAAGTGGCTGACCCTGTGGATCTGGCTGGCCCTGTGGATCTAGCTAACCCTATGGATTTGGCTGATCCGGTCCCACAGCTGATGAATCAGTACGTACCTCTGTGGGTGGAGTGCGGTGGGTCTGCACTCGCCGAACTCATCTGGGAGGCATCCTACAAAATGAGGTAGCCACAAGTCAATCATAGTTGCGAAAACAATAATGTGCCTACAACAAGCCCAGTGTTTTCAAAAAAACTTGGCTCTGATACCAAATGTCATGCCCACATTTCCCATGTGGACACGACACACAAACACACGTGTCATGCCCACATTTGCCATGTGGGCATGACACAAACTACGAAAATTTTTTTTCTCCTTACCCTAAGAACCACCTCACGCACGCTTGCGAGCTTAGTGGCAATACGCCTGCGGTGTAAAACACGACAACATAATCGAGGAGGTGTAGACTGTCTAGGGTTTACGACACGAAGTGTGTCTCCTCTAGGGTTAGACTAAATAATCTTGAACCCTAAGTTTCCTAGACGATGATGAAATTACCTGAAATGATCCCTAATTAAACTTAGATTGACCAGTGATTAAAAATAAGGTGACTAGATAGCATGTGATTAGGTTGGGATGGTAGATTAAAATTAAATAACACAACGCATGGGAAAAAACCCTAAAATCTAGTGAAATTTTTGACAGCATAACGCCTTACGGGTGTGAGTGAAAATTCAATACTCTAACGCTTGGCTTGGATACGTAGTTTCCCTGTTTGATTAGTCTCTCAGATTACCAGATAAACTAGGTTACAAGCGCAGGATTGACCAACTTCGCAAGATGACGTCCACTCAGTTTACGCTTGGGTTAAAAGATTCTGTTATGAAAATGCTCTGCTTGTTATATAAATTTTCGTGTAAAAGAATCAATTCCGATTCAAAATTATATTCATTGATTTTCAAATATACCTGTATACATAATTCACCCTTATACATTTATTTGTTGTCATAAAATATTGAAAGAATAATTTATAACCCTTACTTAATTTACTCTAAAACGTTTCCTTACTATATAATTAGTAGTAATCAATACAGATATTTATAAATAAACATTTGTTATGAAATGGATCTATTAACCAATTATATTTATAATCCGAATGAAATTGCCAGGTTAATTGCAAAGGATATAATATATACATATGTTTTATTACATTTATATAACATTATTCTCAAATATAAACACCATTTATCATACATATTTATATATAAGAATAAATATTTGTATTTAATTAACATTTATTATAAATTAAATCTATCATTTTAAATATAATTAATTTCTAGATGAAATTACTATCCATTAGCAACCAATATTATACATATATATTCCTATATATATAAATATTAATAATATGGGTCACATATAATGTACACCTATATCCTACAAGAAAATAGAAAAATACATTTTAAAAGAGTAATTCCTCAAGTGAACCCTAAACCCATTTTCTATTGTTATTATTTTTTTTAATCCTGAACCCTAAATCTATTTCATATTCCTCTCTAATTTCTTTTCTTATGGTATTTTTTGTATTGCCTCTTTTGCTTGCAGGGTTAGGGTTTTGGAGGCTGCCATAGGAGGAACTCACGCAATATGAAGCTTCTCTCCCCACCCAAGGAGATATTCTAACCAGAACCATGAATGATTCGAATGCATCCTAAGTATCTCTCTTAACACTTTTACTTGATAATAAAAAAATAAACTTCTAAGAAAAGAAATTTGATTTGTGCAGGTGAAATGGCCAAAGGGGCCGATGGAGGTGGAGCATTGAGTGACGGCGGAGGCTCGGTGGCTGGATGGTGCTCAACGTGCAGGAAGGGTGGAGGTCGTGAGTTAGGCGACTGAGGAGGTGAAGGGAGGCGGAACTCATGGTGGAGTCGGCATGAGGGAGGAGGTTTTAGGGTGCAGCGACGGGCGGTCTGCACATAGCAGGGTGAATGAGGGCTGCGACCCTTGGGTGAGGAGGTGTTTGGGGGTGTGGGGGAGACGATGCCTCCCCCACACCACTGTCCATTGTAAAGGGAGACGGAAGGGGAGGGGGTGTTGTGGCGCCACATCCCACAGTCCCCTCTCCCCTTCTATTTTATTTTATGAATTAAAAAATTTCTTTTATTTTATTTATTTATTTATTCTTATTTTATTATAATTCTTTTGTTAGGATACTTCCCTTTAGATAATAGTATTTAAATGTATATATATAATTCTATATATATATATATATACTTGTTCATATATATATATATATATCTGTAAATATATATATATATATATATATATATATATATATATATATATATATATATATATATATATATATATATATATATATATATATATATTTACATATATATATAGTTCAGGTTTGCATGGTTGAAATTCCAATTTTTTTTTTTGCCTAAAAAAAAAAAAAAAAAACAATGTAAGGCTTATACTATGGTATGGGAAAATTATATACATTTCTATATGAACATCGCTCTCTATTATATATTTACCAACAGTACATCTGTATGCAAACAATCTGTGTAAATATAATTATATAAACATACATTTTCTAATGGAATAAAACAGTTCTTTTAGAATGCTCAGTACAGGGTATTTTAAATCTGAATAGTTTGAATTTGGTAAAAGAAAAAAAAAATGCAAGCACAGATATATAAATTTATGAATAGGTATATAGGTATGATTACATATTCAAAGCATTGTTTGCAATAGCAGAATACAGAATTTCAATATATATAACAAAACTAAGCCATTAACCCTTTCCTGATATTCATCTATTCATTTATTCTTTTCTATGATAGTAAAAATAAGTGTATTTAAACATTCTCTGTCTTTCATAGGATGCATTAAAGTTTTATGTCACAACATTCATTTCCTTCAACAATGTTTCAAGCGTAAGACTAACTCACAATCTACATACATTTAAACCAGAAGTACTTTAATATGAATTGTTTCTTTTGCAACAGAACACAAATTTAACTCTTTTCTTTTTATTTTATACCAAAATTTTCTTTCTGTCACTAAGGTGCATTTCTGATCTAAATGACAGGGATGATATTGCTTTTACTCTTTCTTTCTTCCACTCTAAATCTTGACTACAACTTTACAACTTTTGCATATTGTTTACTGAAAGAACAATGATACAAGAAAATATTTGTGTTTATCTCCTCATATATATCTCTGCACAAGCTAACCTTGTAATAAGAGGAATGGACTATTTATCGTCAATATCAGTAAGTCACACATAGAATAACCACTTACAGCCAACTACATGGCAATTAACATAGTTACTTCCTTCTATAATTGCATTACAACAAGGTCACCATGGCCATTGCTTAATCAACCACTGGAGTAACACTAGGCCACACAAAAGGGAAACTTTAAGAACTCTGACTTGAGCTCCAAATCACTTCATTTCTCCATTAACAACTTGCAACTAAACACAGCAATGAAACAACAATCCAGCCACTTGAGAAAGGAAAGCTCTCCTCCCTACCGTAGACCCGCAAGAGGGTCACCCCCGAGCTAGGGAGGTAGGGGATTTCACACAGGTGTATAAATCGACAACAGAAATCAAACACATTCACTCAAACAACCCAAAGGTTTAACACAATACTCAACTCATGTAAATGAGTTTGGTGAGGGTAGGGAATAGACCTCTCAACTTAAAGGGGCTCCCAAATGATAAATATAATCTCAACACATGGCCTCAAGCCAAAATTGCCCCAAAACACCACAACCACAAGAATCACAACAAATTGCAAGGCACTCTTGCCTTTTAGATATCTCCTCCTCCAATGATGATAAACCCTCAAGGCATAAACACATAAGCACATTCTATGGGAGAGACCCCAAGGATTGTTCATCTCCCCTACCCATACAAGTTGAGCATTTCCTCCATTGGAGGTGCTCTCACCATGACACCCACCCCAACATCAAATGCAAGCAACACAATGCCACAAACATACAACCAAAATTCAAACATGAAACTTCATATAAACAAAACAAGAAGCAAGTTAAATCCTACCGTCAAGGTCTTGAGAAAGGATGTAGAAGTTGGTGAAGAGCTCCAAGCCTTCCCAAGCCTTCCAACCTTCAGATTTTCTCCCCAACCTTCTCTAACTCCACCAAACTTAGCAAGTAACACTCAAATTTTGCAAGGAGTTTCAAATTGCAAGGAAAAAAAAACTAGAAGAGAAGAACCCCCACTCCTCTACAAGAGGAGCTATTATAGGCCCTCTACTTGGCCTTGAGAGAATGAGGTGGTGACATTTGTCACCATCTCTTCCCTCCACCAAAGCCACATGAAAGAGTGAGAAGGTAAGAGGATGACATGTGTCCTCCTCTCCCTCCACCTCCATCTCCACCTTATGAAGACAATGGCCTTGAGTGGTGCTCCCACTCACTTGGGAGTTTGGGAGGACTCTTGGAGACCTCCCTAGTCCTCCTTGGGAATGCTTCCCAAAACATAGGGATGGGAGATGGGTTCTTCCCAAGGCAAGGCCCATCCCTCATTTCCCCTCTTTCCAATTTTCGTTACTTTGACTCAACCATGGTTTAGGGTGACCTAAGGTGAGTCAAGACTAGGGTTAGGTGGTCCAAGTTGTCCCTATACTCATGGTTGACCACCTAGGGTAACTTTTGGGACCCTAGGGGTCATGAAAGGGGTAAAAAATCTACATATAAATGGCCCAAATAAAATAATAAAAAATGCCAATTGACATAAATCAATTAAAATTTTACAACACTTAACATTAATCAAAATAAGAAGGAGAGGGGGTACTAAGGCTTAAAAATAATTAAAATTTAAACTAGGCACAATAAATCATCATGCAATTTCACACGTGATCCTTATCCCTCTTGGGAACGGATCGGCTTAACCGGGAATAACATGGTGTGAATCCTACCTCTGATTTCCTGTGGCTAGGGAATGTATAACCTGCACATCTCGATCAAGTGTCAGTCCTGTCAGAAAGTCATAGCTGAAGCAACTAAAATTAACTCCACGCAAATTGAAATAAACATCAATACATAACTACAAGTTAAACTGCATTTTCCATAACATGTCCAATAGTTCACATCACATAATTACTAAAATCTCATAACACAATAACATCTAATATAAATCCCATATATCAAACTACAACATATCATCCAATATGATCGAATCAAATCACATATATCAAATCAGTGAGATAAACAACAAGTCTGCATAGCATAATGATTAAAATATGGGAAGTAAAATAATCGGCCTCACAAACAACAATGCAGATTCAATAAATCATGCAAGACTCTTCATATGTGATCTAACATGACTGTCGGCTTAACCTTTAAGTGCACACATAACTAGCTTGATTGTCATAGTATAACTTCTAGTGAGACTTTGATATTCATAGCCAACATTCATTATGGGCATCTTAGCATACCTTTAGAACTAAAGAGCATAATATTCTTTCATAGAGAAATGTGGATTTCAAAACTATTGTTCTGTCACAGAGAAATACTGTCAACCTAAAAGTTGATACTAGAGGACTTGTAGAATGTGAATTGGTGAACTTTAATCTCCACAAATCTAGATGTAGATGCTCATGACATGTATCTTCAATGCCTCAAAACTACAAATCAAAATATTCATCAGTGAAGGAATGTGGACTAGATTACTCAGGTACTCTACACTATTTCTAACTTAACTTTGTTCACCTGGAGTTAGGCATTTCACCATATGACTTCCAAAGGAAATCAAGACTTGAACACTAAATCATTACTTCACCAGATAGCTAAGAGTAACATACCAGAACTGCATGACAAGATCTTCAATTGTGGAGGACTACCACTTAAAATACTGTTACTATCTCAATGTGATGTTAATACTTAGTCAATTTAGCTAAGTTAATCTTTTCGTACCAAAATATTGTACACATCTTTGTCTCAGGAGTTGTCTCCAAACATGTCATGTTGTTGCCATCAATGACAACATCATATTAGTAGTGTCTATTGACTATGTTGCCAACACTATGCACCTTTGAAATGCTTTTGTCTTACCTTGTGGCTACACTCAGTTCAGAGATACTTGAAGTATAACATTACGGCTATGCTTCCTTTTGAACCCATAAGTATAGTCTTGGTTTATTTAAGTGACATGTTACGTGAGTTTTGTATCTAATTCTTGAAATGGTTTGGTTGTTATCTTAACTTAGATTTTCTAACCAAAGCTAATTTTGATTATTTTGTATGCTTATTATTGATCAATGGTTGTTAGCAAGTGATAATGTGTTTGTTAGGAACGATTCAATATTTACAAGCACATGTCACTTTGGGGCATGGGCTTTGTAGAAGCTCTTGTTCCCTTGCATGTTTTAAACTTTACCTTAAACATGGTTGCTACCAGCAAGTGGGAACAACCACTTTAAGGTGGGGGTGCATATATTGTGGTAAATGCTTATATCTCTAAAACATTGTGTGTAGTGTATGCTTCCTTTTCTTCATAAGGCATCTTCACAATGTAGGTGGGGTTGTGTACTTTGTTTTTGTTTTACATATACTTCCTTTTAACTATTAGGTGTCTTCATGATGCATGTGGGGTTGTATACTTTGAGCACATACTTCCTTTTCACCTTAAGGTGTCTCCGCAATATAGGTGGGGTTGTATATTTTTAAGCCCTTCTATGAAAGATAGGATTGTGTATTCCCTGAAGTGGTTGCACATCCTTTTAAAAAGTTCTCTAAGGAGGTGGGGTTGGATCTTGAGTTATTCAGCCTTAAGCATGTCTTTCATGGTTTTGGTAGTGTAGATCAACCATTAGGCGTGTTTGGTGTGTCTTAGATAGTGGAGTAGAGTGATGAGCTTCTCCCTATCACCGATGTCTACTTTGTTTAAGATGTATAGTGTGTTGATGAAATACTTTATGGTGCTCATGTATTCCATGTGTTTTCTATGTGTCTTCCTTGAAAGGAAGCTAGGTGTGCAGAAATTGCTTCCTACACTAATCTAATGAGGGGAGGGGAGTACAAATTCAATTTTATCCTTACTATTACAGAAATGTTAAACCCACTAATAGAGATAACAGAGATATTGCAGCAAACACATAAACAAGAAAGTGAGACAAAAGAAGAGAGACACAAGATATACGTGGGAAAACCCTTATCGGGTGAAAAACCCTACACTCCAAAACCTGCACAATGTATTAACAAAACTAAAATGGTTTACAATACACTTGCAATGCAAGCTCTCAAGAGTCTTTGACACTTGTATCTAGAGACAAACCAGTAGCATAACGGTACCTATCAAACCTATAATACATCTCCTCAAAGCACCTGTTTATATAGAAAATACAAGGAAAAATTGCCTCTATCTTGGAATGGGCATCCAAATTGGCCTCATGGCCCAAAACCCACGCCTATGGACACATGGTCAACATTGTAAGATGCTTCTGACACTTGTCGACATAATCCATCCCAAAGAGGTTGCCTATTTCCAAAATGGGCTATGACAGATGCTCTTACGACTCTTACAACCATCATAGAATTTGTAATAGCAGTTACAACTTACAACCATAAGAGAATCTATCATACACAGGTTATAAATAGAATATTCTCTTGCAACATGTCATAATCCACCTTGGGGCACCCAAAGATGACTTTTTCAAAGATGCTCTTCGACACATGTCTTCACCTATCCTAGAATCTCCTATTTCTAACTCTTACAAGTCATTACTTCATCATAGGAATCTGTCATGACCATTTTAGTCAATATTCCCTTACACAACATCCATGATGCTGACACATGGCAAATTATTCCTACCACAAAGTGGGATGCCTATCTCCTCATGTGAGGACAAATTTACAAGTTGTCATCTTCCATTTAGGATGACACATCACCGTGCCACATCCCACAAGATGACAATATGAATTTATAATTTAATTTACAACATAGGTAATAAATAAATAAATACAATAAAAATAATACAAGGAATTACCAAGGTTGAGACACCTTAATTTCCAACATTCTCCCACTTTTTGAACACATTGTAAGAGTCAATAGAATTAACAAGATTTAACTGCTATAGGCCAAGAGGCCCATAGACTCTGAACACCATCTGAACTTCTCTGTGCCCACTGGCTTCATCAATGCATATGCAACATTCTTCAACATATCTACCTTCTCCAAATTTACCTTCCCATCCTCTACCATGTCTCACACGAAGTGAAACTGTACATCAATATGCTTTGTTTTAGCATGGAAAGTTAGATTCTTCACAAGGTAAATCACACTCTAACTGTCACAACAAATCATAATCTATCCTGCATCAACACCAATATCTAAGAACAATCTATTAAGCCAAATAGCTTCCTTACAAGCATGAGTTTCTGCCTGTACTCAACTTCTATTGTGGACAAAGCAACCATAGGTTGTTGCTTACTCATCCAACTAATTGCACCACCAAACATTGTGAACACATATGCACTGGTGGATCTCCTGCTGTTAATGTCACCTACCCAATTAAAATCCACAAATCCATGAATATAAACTAAATGCGGAGGTTGTGTAGCATTGATATGATAGAAAATGGAATACTCAGAAGTACCCCTCAAATATCTGAACACTCGCTTAACTGCATCCTAATGTACCCATCCAGGATTAGCCATAAATCAACTAAGGACTCCCACTGCTTGGGCAATGTCTAGTCTTGTGCAGACCATAGCATACATCGAAATGCCAAAAACACTAGCATAAGGTACTCTACTCATGTCCTCCACCTCACTAGGAGATTTTGGACAATCACTAACAGACAACTTTGTCCCCAATGAAACAGGAACACACAATGGTCTACAATATGCCATGCTAAACTTATCCAACACAGTCTTCACATACTTACTCTGGCTTAGCCAAAATTTTCTGTTAGTTCTATCTCTTCTAATTTCCATTCCTAGAATGTACCTAGTTGCCCCTAAATCTTTCATTCCAAACTGTGCTGCCAACTAAGACTTAAAATTAGAAATCATATTCTTACCCTTCCTAATCAGCAAAATATCATCAACATATAATACAACAATGAGAATATGATCACCATCAAACTTATAATACACACAGTGATCTGATTTTGATGTCACAAATCCAATTGACAACACAAAGGCATTAAACTTCAAGTAATACATCCTAGGAGACTGCTTCAAACAATACAATGACTTTTACAATTTACAAGCCAAATTTTCTTTAGCTTTCACTATGTAATGCTTTGGGTATGACATGTAGATTTCTTCCTCCAAATCACCATGAAGGAAAGTTGTCTTCACATCCATCTGTTCTACCTCTAAATCATAAGCAACTACAAGAGATAATAGAAATCTAATGGATATTAGCTTTGCAACGGGAGAGAAAATTTCACCATAATCAATTCCTTCCACTTGTGAGTACCCCTTCACAACCAATCTAGCCTTGTACTTTTCAACACTACCATCTGCACTAAATTTCTTGTTGAACACCCATTTGCATCCAATGGATTTTTGTCCATCAAGCAAAGGTACCAAGTCCCATGTTTTTTTCTTTTCCAAAGAAGCCATCTCATCCTCCATGGCCTCCTTCCAAGAACCTGCATCTTTCATTCCCATAGCCTCTTTCATAGTTCTAGGCTCATTAGTGTTAGTAAGTAAAGCAAAATCACAACTAGAATCAAGTAATGGATAACCAAACCTATCAGGTTGCTTTCTTGTTCATGTAGACCTCCTCAATGGCTGAGGTTGAGGTTTTGCTTCTTCTTCTGAGATTTCAGAGCTGCTAGAGCTCTCCTCATCATTAGGTCTCACAGGGTCTGTTTGTCCAGTCTTCTCAGGGGTAGAAGGAAACTAAACTGCAATCTCTTTCTTTTCTATCTATTCTAGTTGTAGAACAACAGAAGAAGGTGTTAGCTCTCTGAAGATAACACTTTTGCTATACAACACTTTTTCAGCCACTGGATCCCAAAGCTTGTATTCTTTCACACTGACACCATAGCCAATGAAAATACATTTAATAGCCTTGTTCTCCAATTTAGACCATTTCTCCCTAGGCACATATGCATATGCCTCACAACCAAAAACATGAAGATGTCTAATTGAAGGATTCTTACCAGACCACACCTCCATAGGTGTCTTACCAACAAGAGCTGATGTAGGAGATTTGTTTACCAGATAGAAAGCAACAGCAATGACTTCAGCCCAAAAATTTTGTTTGAGGCTTGCTCCACTAAGCATACTCCTAGCCTTCTCCATCAGTGTCCTATTCATCTTCTTTGTAACTCCATTTTTCTGTGAGGTATATGGAGTTGTCTTATGCCTTTCAATCCCTTTCTGTTTGTAGAACTTATCAAACTCTGCCGAACATAACTCACCACTATTGTTAGTTCTCAAACACTTATTCTTTTTACTAGTCTAATTTTCAGCAAAGGCTTTAAACACCTTAAACTGACTAAAGACTTCAGTCTTTCTTCTGATAAAATAAACCCATGTCCTTCTACTGTAATCATCTATGAAAGATACAAAATATATATATTTTGAAATCAAAGGAACATTAACAGGACCAAACACATTAGAATGAATAAGATCCAATACACCAGAAGACTTGTGAGAACTAGAGTAAAACTAAACACATTTTTTCTTTCCATAAATGTAGTGTTCACAAAAGTCAAACTCAAGATTACAATCATTTAACCCCTCAACGAGGTTTTTATTTTTCAGGGTACATAGACCCTTCTCACCAATGTGGCCATATCTCAAATGCCATAACATAGTCTTTTTAGCAGGAAGCTTAGCTTCCATAGCATGTGCACTACCATCAGAACTAATTACAATAGATTTCTTCACGACTCATTTAGATGGTGGGGATGAAGTGATTGTAGCTTATTTCTTTGAGTCAAAAGAACTATTGCACTATGAAGTGCATGCCTCCAGCTGAAATAGAGTACCTCTACGAGTACCCTCCACAAGCACCATAGATCCTCTAGTCATCTTGCATCCATCCTTTGAAAAAACAACCTACACACCTGCATCATTCAACATACTTATAGAAAGAATGTTCCGTACAAGGCCTAGAATGTGCATAACTCTAGCGATCCCCTTCACTCATCCATTAGGGAATTGGATTGAGACTCTTCCTAGACCAACAATCTTCAGATGAGAGTCATCACCTAGGTACACTCTTCCACCATCAAACTCTTCATATTTCATGAACCAATCTCAATGCAAGGTCATGTGGAATGATGCACTAGAATCAATCAACCACACATCATTAGATGCATGGGTGGCCAAGGCTGCGATCAAGGCATCACCATCATCTTGTGACTTGTTGGAATAAGAATAAGGAGCTTTCTTCTTCTTTTTCTTCTCCTCTTTCCATTCCTTTAAGAAATTCCTAGTTTTACCATAGTTCCAACAAAGAGCCTTGGACTTTCCAAGAGACTTGGATCTCCCATGGGATTTGGATCTGCCCTTATCACCTTTCTTGTCCTTCTTCTTCCCTTTCTCTTTGGGTCTTCCACAAACTGCAAGAGCCTGTTTGGCTACCTTAGAAGACTTCCTCCACATTTCTTTAGATAACAATGACACCACATCTTCCATCTTGAAGGTGGTAGTGGTGCTTCTTATAGCCATGATAGGATGATCCCATGAATCTAGCAAAACACAAAGCAAGGTCATACATCGATCCTCCTCATCCATTTTCACACCCACAGATGTCAACTGTGCAAAAATCATGTTATAATCATTCATGCAATCCACAACAGATCCTCTGTCTTCCATCTTTAGAGTGAACAACTTCTTTTTCAAGAAATTTTTTTACCAAGGACTTGGCTTGATAAATATCACCCAACTTCTTCTAAAGATCTTTCGTGCTCTTCTCTTCATGGACATTCAACAAGATAGAGTCAGCTAAATAGGGTCTTATGAGACCCTTAGCCTTCTGATCTTTGAGGTCCCAATCAGCTTGTGACATTGTTATAGGTTTCACATTGGATACCATTTCCCATAGTCATGATCAACAAGTAGGTCCTCCATCATGAGTTTCCACAACTCAAAATTAGTGCCATTGAATTTCTCAACCTCTAAACTTTCGGATGTGGTTTCCATCTCCTTGCTACAAAAAGATACAGAATATTGTGTACAACACTCCCACTCAACCTAAGATCATCTCAGAAAACCCCTACCCAATAGGTAAGAGCAAAACTAGCTAGGCTCTGATACCAACTGAAAGGAAGCTAGGTGTGTAGAAATCACTTCCTACACTAATCTAATGAGGGGAGGAGAGTGTAAATTAAATTTTATCCTTACTATTACAATAATGTTAAACCCACTAATAGAGATAATAGAGATATTGCAGCAAACACATAAATAAGAAAGTGAGATAGAAGAAGAGAGACACAAGATATATGTGGGGAAAACTCTTATCAAGTGAAAAAACCCCACACTCCAAAACTTGCACAATGTATTAACAAAAATGAAATGGTTTACAATACACTTGAAATGCAATCTCTCAAGAGTTTTTGACACTCATATCTAGAGACAAACTGGTAGTATAATAGTACTTGTCAAACCTGTAATACATCTCCTTCTCAAAGCACCTGTTTATATAGGAAATACAAGGCAAAATTGCCTCTATCTTGGAATGGGCATCCAACTTGGCTTCATGGCCCAAAACCCACACCTATGGATACTTGGTCAACATTGTAAGATGCGTTTGACACTTCTCCACACACCCCATCCCAAAGAGGTCACTTATTGCTAAAATGGGCTATGACATATGCTCTTATGACTCTTATGACCGTCATAGAATCTGTCATAGCAGTTACAACTCACAACTACAAGAGAATTTGTCATACATAGGCTATAAATAGCATATTCTCTTACAACATGTCATAGTCCACCTTAGGGTGCCCAAATATGACTTTTTCAAAGATTCTCTTCGACACATGTCTTCACCTGTCATAGAATCTCCTATTTTTGACTCTTACATGTGATAACTTTGTCATAGGAATCTGTCATGACCATTTCAGTCAATATTCCCTTACACAACATCCAAGATGCTGACACATGGAAAACTATTCCTACCACAAAGTGGGATACCTATCTCCTCATGTGAGGACAAAATTACAAGTTGTCATCTTCCATGTAGGATGGCACATCACCATTCCACATCGCACAAGATGATAATATGATTTTACAATTTAATTTACAACATAGGCAAAAAATAAATAAATACAATGAAAATAATACAAGGAATTACAAAGGTTGAGACACCTTAATTACCAACATTCATTACATGTATTGCATGTTTTAGTACCCATGCATAGTGATGATCTCCCCCCATGCCATATGTTATACCTATTTTGTGGCAATGTGTAGCGATGAGCTCCCCCATGCTGTGTGTTTGTGTGCTTTTGATGGAGGCATGTAGCGATGAGCTCCTCCCATCGCCTAGGTAGGGAAGTATACTTGTTTAGTCATGTCATCTTTTCATGTATACCTTGTGTACTATGTGATTGTGTTCATGCCTTCTCTATGTATTGCATGCATTACTCTCTTTTTCATGTATTGTGTGTTGCCTTACTATCTTCTTAGTGTTTTGCATGACTATAAAGTATTTTCTTATGTTTTCCTAAGCTTGGGGGCTATAAATGGTCCTTCAAACTTAGTGTGTGTCTTCACTCTAGTGTTTGTTGTGTTTGATGTGCATTGACCATACTTAAATGCACGTACTGATCCTAAGGTCATACACACATTAAAGTGTGGGCTAAATGTTATGGAGTAAAAAGTTTACATGTCTTTTTACCTCCTTGTTTATCTCCTAGGTCCCCGTGATAACATTATACATTCAAAATATTCATCCCAATGCAAAATTGCCTGAAACCAATGTAATTTGGGAATAAGAGGCCCATGTTTAATCTTACTCTAGACCTAAAAGGAGATATAAGATTTGGGCACCACCACCCAAGTCTCTCTTGATTGTTCATGGAAAATTCCAATGTATGTTGACTTAGGACATTTAAAAAGGTTTCTCCTTGTCAACTCTTTTGGTTTAATTTCATGAATGTTAGTGAGAAAGTATATATAAGTGTGTTTTTGAATTCATTAAGAACCTAGATAGTGATAGCCAACTTGAAGCATTGGAGTAAAGATCATTCAGAGCATTTATTTGATTCTAGAGTAAATTTGTATTGTCATTGTGTGTTCTTGTACGTTTTGAAGTTATCATCTATCTCTCCTTACAAGTTGAAGAGCATTCATCCTGCTAAGGGTTTCATCACATAGGTAATATTATTGTTATTCATCATCATTTGATTTGATTATAGTATTATTATGCTTAGCCTCTACCTTGTATCGACACACTATCTTTATCTATCAACAGTGTTGGGAAGCTTGAATGCTATCCTGAGATTTGATCGAGATAAATTTGTAAACACTGTAAACCCCAAACCCCTTCTTTTCTTCTTGTGTAGGTTATAGGGTAGAGATTTAGGAAAAGTAAAGATATAAAAAGAGTGAGAAAAGATTAGGGTTTTAGGATTTGACAACAGTTCAATAATATTCCTCTACAGAAGACTTGTGCACCACCACCCTAGTCTTCCTACACTTTTTGACATTAGATCTGGCATCAGGGTAGCCTCTGCAACAATTTTCTAGTTTATAGTTCCAGAAGAATCAATCAATTTGTACTTGGGTGCCCCAAAAATAGTCCTTAGACACCTTCACTTCTGGGACATAGGTTCTAACATCTTCCTAATCATTCTTGTGCAATTATTTTCTAGATATTTGATGTATATTCTCTATTATAATCAAATCATCATACAACTAGGGTTTCATGCATTGATTAACCTAAGGTTTGATAAAAGGCTTGATTAAATCTGATCTTTCCATAGCACTCCTGAGTACAAGATCTATAGATGAGTCCAGCTTTATTTGGTAGTGATTTGTCTCAGTCTTGTCCTTAAATGTTATTGTGGAACAAGGTGTGATCTTGATGCAGAAGGACATACTCTACCTCACACATGCACAACTCAACACACACAAACAATTTTATGCAAACATCTTCTTGTCCACAATACAAAGTTCTAGATTATGACACAAAACTAAACTTGATTTTATTTAACAAATTGTAGGATTATTATAGAAATGACCTATCTTCTCCTCCTCTCATGCTCACACAATATTATTTTTTCTTCACTATCTCCACATGGGCTTAGTTTCCTCTTAAAATGTTGTCTTAGAGCCTCCTTGTATAATGGTGCTTCCTACCTGTTACTTTTCCTCTCCTAGAGGCACACACTTCCTCCTTCCAAGCACTCTCTCTTTACAGTTACTAGGCATTGCATATATATTTCCATGCTATGCCTTCTTTTCCCTATTCTCTTCCTGCATGGAACATCACATTCTCCATATCTTCTACCTACCAAATTTTTGTATAGCTCCTTTCAAATTCTACATGGCATTTTATGATCTTAGCTAAGCATTTATTTGATTTTATTCCCCTTTTGACAATACAATATATTTGACTAAGAGATGTGAAGGTCTCACTGATGTAGGTGGATGTGTTGAGTTCTATGATATAGTATACTTTATGATCTCCTAGGGGTATGTGTTCCCTAACTCCCATTAATTCTATAATGGCTTTGTTGTTTTGAACAACATCCAGGATAGGAGGCCCTGGTTAGTCTCAATCGTTGAGTTAGGGTAGATGAGTGGAAGGTCCTTGGATGGTGATGTCATGGTTGAAAGGGTGTAGATAGTGCAAATGGATGACTTGAATAGTTCAATGAAGTCTTTGAAAGAGTCTTTATGATCCTCTCCATTAGTATTCTCAATTGTAGGGAAGGCTTTAGCAAATTTAATTAAGATATACTCTAGTTTCATGGAGATAAGCTCCTTCTTTCCATACCCTAAGCCTTGCTGGTAGGGATTTTTAGTAGCTTGAATCGGCTCAATAATTCCTTTCTCATGAAGGCCTAAACCAACTTGTGATTTGTAGCCCATTCATTTGACAATGGTGAGACCTTTTCCATATTTCTCAATAGGTAGAATAGGAGCTTTATATTGTTCTTCTTTGTGTCTATACAACTAGGATGATATATCTTCAAAGATGTCTTGATCCATTAGATGTTTTCACTCAAAGGTTGGAGATGCTTTTTAGTTTATGACAACCATATAGATTACCTCAACTTTAGGCTTGACAAATGCTTTAGGGGATGTTGGAAGTTTCCCTACACAAAATGCACCATGTAGGTTGTACTCTCCATATCCTATGTCACTAACTTTGATCTTGATCTCAAGTGTAGGAAAGGTTTTAGAGGTGGATGTAATGTTGGATGGATCAATGTAAGAAGTGTAAGATTTTATATTATTATATGAGTTGGATGGTTTAGTGGCATTGTTGTAGGGACAAAAGGTTTTATCATGTCCTTCCAAGAAATTATAGTATTGGAAGGGATGAGGATCGGCGTATATGGTGATCTCTATCCCATTGTGTGGAAATTTGAGACATTATTGGAAGGTGGATGGGACAACCTGCATGGCATAGATCTATGGGTGACCGAAGAGGATGTTGTATGGGAGATCAAAATCTAGCACTTGGTATTTTTTTCTAAAATATTTTTCCCAACTTGTATTGGGAGCTTAATGGTTCCTTCAAATTTCCATTCTGTGTCATCATATCCTTTGATGGTTATGATTTTTTATGAGTCCACAACCACATCAAAATATCCCAAATGTTTTAATAATTTAAAAGTGCATGGGTTTAGTCTAGAACCACCATCTATTAAGACTCATTTAATGGTGTTCTTATGGATGCAAACCTCAATGTGTAAGGCCTCATTATGTGATGGATTGGAGATGGAGAGGTCATGTTTGGAAAATGTTAGATGGTGAGGTGAGGAGAGATGTCCTACCATGTCTTGGAATTGATTTACATTCAAGTCATTGTGGATGCAGGTTTCCATCAATGCTTTATCAAGGAATTCTTTGTGAAACAGTAATGTTTGAAGCAATTCAAGGATGTATCTCAAACTTGGAGCTAATTTTCCAAACAAAGTGGCACATAGGACAAAACCAACAAAAATGTGGAGCTAAACATACAAATATAGGAGCTGTTGAAGAAAGCATTGATTAGAGAAAGTTTAAGCCCATGTTTGGTACTAGTAGTATTAGCACCAAATAAGGATGAATAATGGAGGATGTGTATAGAATCAATAGCAATCAATAAGATCACAGTCAAGTATACATTTTCATTTCCAAGGATGGGTGACATCATGGATTCTTTGAGCAGAGAAAAATATTTGACAAAGATTGACGTGAAGAGAGGATACCATCAGATTAGAATCAAAGAAGGAGATGAGTGGAAGATTGCATTCAAGACAAATGAAGGTTTGTATGAGTGGTTAGTCATTCCTTTTGGATTAACTAATGCACCAAGTAATTTAATGAGGTTGATGAATGAGATTTTTAATAAATTCTTGGGTATGTTTTTTTGTTGTCTACTTAGATGATATTCTAATTTTCAGTAGAACCAAGGAAGAACATTTAAGACATATTAGATGAGTATTTCAGAGCCTAAGAGAAGAGAAATTGTTGATAAATATCAAGAAATGTAGTTTGATGAAGACAAAGCTGGTATATTTGGGACTTGTGATTTCTGTGGAAGGATTGAAGATGAATGTAGAGTTGTACATGTGTATTGAAGCACTAGAGTGGTGTTGGTCATGATGTTAGTCATTCACAAACAGAGAATAAAAGTTACACAACAACCTTTACTCATCTTGAAAGATACGATGAATTCAGAGAATTCATGATCCCAAGTCTCTATTGATTAGGTCTTAATCTACTGACGTTACTCAGTGGTTGATGTGTGTTGCTGTTTTCCAGTCAGGGGCCTTACGTGTTTCTGCAAAGTTCATCATCATTATCTTCAAATATCCTGCTCTGGATGTTTGCTCTGCATAAATCTTCAACAATTCTACCTCTGCACTGTAAATTTAGTCAAATAATGTGCCTACAGGCTGATATTTGCATGATTTCTATCATTATTTATGATTCTTTGCATGATATTTTCAATAATACATGCACTTACTCAAATATGCTAAAGATTTTCAGTTACCTACGGGATTTCAGCATATTTCTCTGTTCTGCTTGTTATTTATCATGATTTGCAGTTATGGTGATGAATTTATGAAATTGAAAAAAAGGAAAAGGGTTAAAGAATAAGATTCCCAAAACTACTGGACTTAGATCACTGATCCACATACAAGCTCCCATACATGCAATGAAAAGAAGGAAACTAGAATCATACTTCACCAGGACATTCCACAAATCCGCATGATCCAGTGCAAATCTTCAAAGGAAAAGTTGATAACAACATGTAATGAAATGAAAGCGCTTCTAGTTGAACACAGCATTCACCAGTACATATCCAGAAATCAACAAGAAGATTACGTAAAATTTACAATCAGGATGTAATCTGAAACTTCATATCCATTCAGTATGCTCAAGAACAGGTACATTTACAGTGATCTGAAGAAAGAACCTTGACATTTCAACAATTCTATCCTCATTAGTCTCAGTAATCCGATCTCCTAATTGATTCTACAGTAATTAGCTTTAATGCGCCAGATGCGTCTCTGTATTCTAATGTATATCTCCCCTTTTATGACAAGCTCTGGCTCTTATATAGAACAACTGCCAAAAAATGGTTACAATGATCCAAGGATCAGGATCCTCTCCTAATGATCAACGGTCCAGATGAAAAGCACATGCTTCGCCATTTGGCAAATGTAGAGCTGGCACAGAATATTCCAGCATCTTCAACTTGATTCGGTCTCCAGCTGGCGAACAACATATTTGACAACATCCTCCTCATTTCTGGCTCATGTTGCCTCCATGTGCAACTTTGTAATTATCAGCTTCAGCAGCATCATCATGACTTCAATGCTCAGCTTCAGCAGCATCATCATGACTTCCTGCTCAGCTTCAGCAGCATCATCATGACTTCAATGCTCAGCTTCAGCAGCATCATCATGACTTCCTACAAGTAAATAGACAAACATTAAGTTCATCATCATGCGGATAAACAACAGGAAGTAAAATGTTTTATTAAACAAGACCCCAAAAAATGCGCAGCTACAGGCAATCGGGCTCCAAATCAGTGGAAAATTATGCACTAAATGCATAAACATCTTCAAAACACCCGGGTCAACCATCGTTGACTGGGAAATCAGCAATCAGGTCTTCAAATTTCCATCGCTTCATGTTTTCGCCCATTTTCTTGTATATCGGGTTCAAAATATGATCATGATGATCTCAAAATATACAAGGAAATAACCGCCCTTTAACCATCCTTCGAATCTGGCTTTGCATGCTCTGTTTGTATGTTTCGGGTCATCATCATCATATTCGCATCGGTGTGACCACATATGATCAGGGTGACAATATTAGACTTGGCCGATGGCAACAGTTATACCGACGCCAAAAATCATGATGATGCCCAACTCTATGTCTTCTATCTAGCCGTAGGATATCATGAAATATGATGCTCCTCCCCTCTGAATGCTCTGATGAAAAGCACATCAGGATGTTTCGTTTCTGCATATTGGGGAAAGAAAGACATCATCATCATCATCATGTCGAAGGCAAACAGGAGGATTTGGAATATGATCCTGCTGCTGAGGAAAGGAATATGATGGTGACGTCATCGTCATATTCGAGCTTCATTAAAATGCAAAGGATGACGTCACCGTCATGTTTCGTTAAGATCAGGGGATAAATGTAATATCGGGTCACCTAAGGAAGATGATCAGGATGATGAATGTAAAATGACCCCTTTGCGGCCAAGGTAACCCTCTCGAAAGATCAGGATGATGATGATGATCATCATCATCATACCCGCACTAGGTGATTTAAAATATGATCCTGCTGAACGTCCAGATGACGTCATCAGGATATCCAGGGCCTTCGTTAAACTTAGAACATGATGTCATCGTCATATTGGCGAACAAGATCATGCCTTGGAAAATATCCTGCCGAAGGAGAAAGGTGATGGTGACGTCATCCTGATATTTGCTTCTTCGTTTATCAGGTCGGGATGACGTCATCAGGATATTTGCAAAAGGTTATATTTCTCGGCAGGAGGATATTACGAAATGTCGGGTAGAGAAACAAGATCATGATGATCTTGACAACATGACTTAGGAATGGAATATCACCCTCCCTCCGAAAGATAGGGTGATCATCATGATTGTGCAAAAGGAGATCAGGAGGATACGAAATATGATCCTGCCTTGAAAGATCAGGATGATGATGATCACCAGGACTTTGTCGTGCGCATGCAAATTTTGCAGATGATGTATTTTCTAAGTAGGGTGATATTATAATATCAGCATGATATTATAATATCAGGTGATGTTAGAATATCATGATGCTCGCGATGTTTCCAAGGTCGCTTGACGGGTAAAACACACTATCACTTAAGATTGACGTCCAGATATTGGGACTGCATGATTTTTATCGGGTGAAAGACCAAGATCATGATGATGACCTTTCGCGATACAAAAGACCGCTCGACGGGAAAAGCTTACTATGACTTAAAGTTGACGTCTGGATGTTTCAACCTCAGGATATTATCGGGGCGCTTTTCAAATATGATGATGATGTTCTTCATACAGCAAAACTGAGTTTATAACATATGACCCTCTTCATGCGAATATTAGGTTTGACCAAAACTTTGACTGTGCATAACTCCCTCATATGGATGAATTTTCAAGTGATGTAAAAGGCAAACCTGCATGGAATTTCAAGCTCTTTCTAACTATGAGGTCATAGAAACAAAATATGAACTTTGACAAACTGACCTCATGATGATGACCAACCTCATCCTGCCCTTCATGATGATGATGCACCTGACTTATTTTTACCAAACCGCCAGAAAGCAGACAACACAAGCCAAGCCAAAAGTTGGGTCCCTGTTTTGATAAGTTAAAATGGGGCGTGTTGTGTAACCACACAACAACTTGCCACCAAAGAAAATAACAAAATTCAAATAATTCAAGTGATATGATCATATTCATCTATAGTATTCTAATTCTTTCTAAGTAAAATCATCATGATCTTTGAATGATAATGTTTCATCAAGGTAACAGTGCCAACAAAGGATCATGTGTGTGCATATGATTAATTATCCTCATCTTGAAAGTAAGTTGAAAACATAAGTAACTGGTGTTAAACTACATAGTTGGAGATCATCCCTCATAGCCAACCTAGATAGAGCCTTGCTGCCAGCAGGCGTCTATAGCCCCGGCAAGGTTATCTATATGATCTCCCTAAGTAGAGCCCCACTGCCAGCAGGCGTCCATAGCCCTGGTAGAGTTACTTAGATGGCCTAATTTTATTTGTTTTCTGATTTTCCTTTAAAAATTTATATTTGATATCATCATGTCAGCTCATTTGCACAAGGTGTAGTCACTTGCAGCTTTAGTTTGGAGATTGTATTGGTAGCAAGGGAGTCCCTTTAGATTTTTCACTTAACACCTATACTCATATCTTCAACAAGCCCAAGGCTGTTAGGTGTTTCATTGTGTTTGATTCACTTTGGACAAGAAAAGGCACCTGATGAAAAGATATTATAAAACTTGATCATGAGTATTTATCAGAATGAATTACAATCTATATCTAAATCTGATCTCATCACTTGAATCCTAACAATTTGGTTATTTTCTTAGGTGATGAAGTGCATCATCTTGACTTACCAAAACAAAACTCAACCAAAACAACACAAAACAGAAGAAACACTATACAAACAACTAACCTACAAAAAGGAAACAACAGGAACAGAACAAGAAAGCAAAACAAGCAGACTGTACAAACAACTAACCTACAAAATTATATACAAACCACTACTAGGCAAACAAAAACCAGAAAAAGACCTAAGGACACCTGTATTTGCATACTTCTTTTGATTGTGCAGGAGCATCAGGGTATTAGTTATGGTTCTCAACCTAGCAAATTTATCTTTATATTCTGAAGAATATTCTGATATTCTGAATTCATTGTATTCAACAGAACAACTCTTGATGATCAGCAACTGAGGAAGCTCATCATGTTCATGATTAATCCATATGCATGTCTTATCTTCTAAATTTCCATAATTAAAATAGTATTCAACATCATTTACTGTGGAAAGGAGAAATACAACCTGGTGTATTTCTGGCTTTGCTGGACATGCTTCTTCATTGGCAGTTGGTCTTCCATTTGTCATTATATTTTCACTGCTTGGCTCAGTGCCTGGTCCCTCTTCAAATTAAAGGATGTATGACCTTTGGTGTATTAATTCTTCATCTTTATCCAGCCTTATCCCTTCATTCTGGATGTTCAGTTTATCCTCCAGTTCAGGAAACTTCTCAATATTTTCTTCAATTTCCTGCACATCAGCATCTAAATAAGTATCTTTATTATCACAACCTGATATACAGAAATTTATCATTTCTAAATCATTTGACTGTAAAGGAGAAACAACTTTCACTTGATGAGGACACTCCCCTGTTTCATTTTCAAAATATTTCTGGAGTGACATCCGATTATGCACAACAACTCCAAAGTCTTCTACATCTTCATCTTTCAGGAATTGTTCATTAAATAATTCACATTTTCTATCTATTAGAGGATCTGGTTCCTTTAACCTGCAACATTCTTGCATTTGATCATTTAATTCAAAGAAGTCAGGTAATAAATCAGCATTTATTTTCTTCTCTATGACTCCCTGAGTTACCATCATAGGAACTTCATCATCAGGAGTGCATTTAAATTGCTCTACTATCTGTTTACACTTCTCTTTACCATAGAATGACTCCAGGAAAGATGTTTCATCTTCTTTATCAAAAGTATTAGGATCAGAATCAAAAATATTATCCTGATGAGTGATTTCTTCTCTAGAATTTTCACAAGATTCATACCTGCATACTGACTGGTCCTTACTTGTCATTATATTTTCTAGAATCTTTTTCAACATGACCAAGCAAGGGTAACAATCTCTCTCTGAATGCTCTTCATCATGTAATCTGCACCAGCTTTCAATCAAGACATCATCAATGGGCAAACCTAATATTTGACTACACTGTATATTTCTAGACAAGTATAATTCAAAATCTTCAGAATGATCTACTTAAGTGTCTGGACAATTAATAACTTCTGGTGCTGCATCTGCTTGTTGCTCCAGAATTTCTTCATTTTCCTGGCAGACTTCTTCATTTTCTTGGCAAATTTCAACCCTGAACACATCCAGAAAGAATATTAGTCCTTTCAAATATAAATCCAACCTTGTAAGGAAAGTTAAGCAATTTATTTCACTGTGTTTTGCAGTCTGGTGTATCCTGCAACAGGTACATAAACCAAAGTTAGACAAACTGTGAGGGTAAAGTTGCCTATTTAAAGTTTCCTGAAATAAAGGAATGTTAATTTGACAATTATTTTCATATACATCCATCAAAATGAGACTCTATTCTTCAATTTTTTAATATTTTGCAATTTTAAGGAGATCTATCATATCTCAGACTAAAACTTGAAAGTCCAGAAAATCAAACAAATATTTGATGCTTTGGGCTAGATCTTTGCAAAGGTGCAACCAAAACATCTCAGGTAAGAGATATTTGCAGACATTTAACTGAAATGCTGAAATATTTATGCAATATTTGCAGAAATCAAAAATTCTTTGTTTAGGAACAGGATCTATTTGCTGAGAAACAGCTCATGCCCTCCTTCTAGCGCCAATTTATGTTGCATTAGAAGCGAGGGGCCTGCATAAAATGAATGATGACTGAAGCAATAGTGTCTTTTCCAGTTGGTCCTCCTTCTAGCACCAATTTATGTTGGTCATGATGTTAGTCATTCACAAACATAGAATAAAAGTTACACAACAACCTTTACTCATCTTGAAAGATACGATGAATTTAGAGAATTCATGATCCCAAGTCTCCGTTGATTAGGTCTTAATCTACTGACGTTACTCAGTGGTTGATGTGTGTTGCTGTTTTCCATTCAGGGGCCTTACATGTTTCTGTAAAGTTCATCATCATTATCTTCAAATATCCTACTCTGGATGTTTGCTCTGCATAAATCTTCAACAATTCTACCTCTGCACTGTAAATTTAGTCAAATAATGTGCCTACAGGCTGATATTTGCATGATTTCTATCATTATTTATGATTCTTTGCATGATATTTTCAATAATACATGCACTTACTCAAATATGCTAAAGATTTTCAGTTACCTACGGGATTTCAGCATATTTCTCTATTCTGCTTGTTATTTATCATGATTTGCAGTTATGGTGATGAATTTATGAAATTGAAAAAAAGGAAAAGGGTTAAAGAATAAGATTCCCAAAACTACTGGACTTAGATCACTGATCCACATACAAGCTCCCATACATGCAATGAAAAGAAGGAAACTAGAATCATACTTCACCAGGACATTCCACAAATCCGCATGATCCAGTGCAAATCTTCAAAGGAAAAGTTGATAACAACATGTAATGAAATGAAAGCGCTTCTAGTTGAACACAGCATTCACCAGTACATATCCAGAAATCAACAAGAAGATTACGTAAAATTTACAATCAGGATGTAATCTGAAACTTCATATCCATTCAGTATGCTCAAGAACAGGTACATTTACAGTGATCTGAAGAAAGAACCTTGACATTTCAACAATTCTATCCTCATTAGTCTCAGTAATCCGATCTCCTAATTGATTCTACAGTAATTAGCTTTAATGCGCCAGATGCGTCTCTGTATTCTAATGTATATCTCCCCTTTTATGACAAGCTCTGGCTCTTATATAGAACAACTGCCAAAAAATGGTTACAATGATCCAAGGATCAGGATCCTCTCCTAATGATCAACGGTCCAGATGAAAAGCACATGCTTCGCCATTTGGCAAATGTACAGCTGGCACAGAATATTCCAGCATCTTCAACTTGATTCGGTCTCCAGCTGGCGAATAGCATATTTGACAACATCCTCCTCATTTCTGGCTCATGTTGCCTCCATGTGCAACTTTGTAATTATCAGCTTCAGCAGCATCATCATGACTTCAATGCTCAGCTTCAGCATCATCATCATGACTTCCTGCTCAGCTTCAGCAGCATCATCATGACTTCAATGCTCAGCTTCAGCAGCATCATCATGACTTCCTGCAAGTAAATAGACAAACATTAAGTTCATCATCATGCGGATAAACAACAGAAAGTAAAATGTTTTATTAAACAAGACCCCAAAAAATGCACAGCTACAGGCAATCGGGCTCCAAATCAGTGGAAAATTATGCACTAAATGCATAAACATCTTCAAAACACCCGGGTCAACCATCATTGACTGGGAAATCAGCAATCAGGTCTTCAAATTTCCATCGCTTCATGTTTTCGCCCATTTTCTTGTATATCGGGTTCAAAATATGATCATGATGATCTCAAAATATACAAGGAAATAACCGCCCTTTAACCATCCTTCGAATTCGGCTTTGCATGCTCTGTTTGTATGTTTCGGGTCATCATCATCATATTCGCATCGGTGTGACCACATATGATCAGGGTGACAATATTAGACTTGGCCGATGGCAACAGTTATACCGACGCCAAAAATCATGATGATGCCCAACTCTATGTCTTCTATCTAGCCGCAGGATATCATGAAATATGATGCTCCTCCCCTCTGAATGCTCTGATGAAAAGCACATCAGGATGTTTCATTTCTGCATATTGGGGAAAGAAAGACATCATCATCATCATCATGTCGAAGGCAAACAGGAGGATTTGGAATATGATCCTGCTGCTGAGGAAAGGAATATGATGGTGACGTCATCGTCATGTTCGGGCTTCATTAAAATGCAAAGGATGACGTCACCGTCATGTTTCGTTAAGATCAGGGGATAAATGTAATATCGGGTCACCTAAGGAAGATGATCAGGATGATGAATGTAAAATGACCCCTTTGCGGCCAAGGTAACCCTCTCGAAAGATCAGGATGATGATGATGATCATCATCATCATACCCGCACTAGGTGATTTAAAATATGATCCTGCTGAACGTCCAGATGACGTCATCAGGATATCCGGGGCCTTCGTTAAACTTAGAACATGACATCATCGTCATATTGGCGAACAGGATCATGCCTTGGAAAATATCCTGCCGAAGGAGAAAGGTGATGGTGACGTCATCCTGATATTTGCTTCTTCGTTTATCAGGTCGGGATGACGTCATCAGGATATTTGCAAAAGGTTATATTTCTCGGCAGGAGGATATTACGAAATGTCGGGTAGAGAAACAAGATCATGATGATCTTGACAACATGACTTAGGAATGGAATATCACCCTCCCTCCGAAAGATAGGGTGATCATCATGATTGTGCAAAAGGAGATCAGGAGGATATGAAATATGATCCTGCCTTGAAAGATCAGGATGATGATGATCACCGGGACTTTGTCGTGCGCATGCAAATTTTGTAGATGATGTATTTTCTAAGTAGGGTGATATTATAATATCAGCATGATATTATAATATCGGGTGATGTTAGAATATCATGATGCTCGCGATGTTTCCAAGGTCGCTTGACGGGTAAAACACACTATCACTTAAGATTGACGTTCGGATATTGGGACTGCATGATTTTTATCGGGTGAAAGACCAAGATCATGATGATGACCTTTCGCGATACAAAAGACCGCTCGACGGGAAAAGCTTACTATGACTTAAAGTTGACATCCGGATGTTTCGACCTCAGGATATTATCAGGGCGCTTTTCAAATATGATGATGATGTTCTTCATATAGCAAAATTGAGTTTATAACATATGACCCTCTTCATGCGAATATCAGGTTTGACCAAAACTTTGACTGTGCATAACTCCCTCATATGGACGAATTTTCAAGTGATGTAAAAGGCAAACCTGCATGGAATTTCAAGCTCTTTCTAACTATGAGGTCATAGAAACAAAATATGAACTTTGACAAACTGACCTCATGATGATGACCAACCTCATCCTGCCCTTCATGATGATGATGCACCTGACTTATTTTTATCAAACCGCCAGAAAGCAGACAACACAAGCCAAGCCAAAAGTTGGGTCCCTATTTTGATAAGTTAAAATGGGGCGTGTTGTGTAACCACACAACAAGTGGTAAGTCAAACAATGTTATAGATGCATTGAGAAGAAGGCACTTGCTAATAGAAATGAGGGTATAAGTACTAGGTTTTGAAGAACTCAATCACATGTATAAGGATGATTTTGATTTTGCAGAAGCATGGAAAACATGTAGAGAGCCTGTTGCGATAGATAGAAGCAAGTGGTTGGATTATTTCATTTAGGAAGATATGTTGTTCAAAGGGAATTGGTTGTGTATTATGTGGAGCTCAATGAGAGATAATTTGATGAAGGAGAAGCATAGTGGTCGATTAGTAGGACATTTTTGTATTGATAAGACAATAGCTTTGAATGAACATTATTTTTAGCCTCAGATATATAAGGATGTAAGGTAGTTTGTTAAAAGTTGTAGAATTTGTCAAGTTACAAAAGGGAGTGGTCAAAATACTAGATTATATAAACCTCTAACAGTATTGAAGAGACCTTAGGAAGATATAAGCATGGATTTCAAATTAGAGTTACCAAGAACATAAAGGGGACATGATTCCATATTTGTAGTAGTGGACAAATTTTCAAACATGGTGAATTTCATTCCTTGTAAGAAGACAAATGATGTTGTACATGTTACTGGCCTATTTTTTAAGTAGATTGTGAGATTACATGGATTGCCAAAGAGTATAGTCTCAGAAATGGATACAAGGTTCATAGGATATTTTTGGATGACATTGTGGGCAAAGATGAAGATAGACCTAAAGTTTAGTTCAACATTTCACCCACAAACATATGGACAAATAGAAGGTGTAAATAGGAGTTTGGGTAGCTTGTTGATATGCTTAGTATGAGATAAGGAAGAAGATTGGGATATAATGCTACCAAAAGAAGAGTTTTCATATAATAACTCAATGAATAGAATTATAGGGAAGACACTATTTGAAGTTGTGACTAGAGTACAACATAGAGGAGTTACTGAGCTAAGAGACATAAGTATGGATAATATTTAAGGAGTTCAAAGGTAGAAGAATTTATGGGATATATGGAGATAGTACACACTCAGGTCTGAAAGTATTTGGAAGAGATGAACAACAAGGGACAAGAAGATGAAAAGAGGAGACATAAGAATTTTTTTTGTTGGGATGAAATCATGGTGTATCTCAAAAATAAAAGATTTTTAATAGGGACATACAACAAGATGAAGATGAGCAAGTTTGGACCACGTAGGATTATTAAGAATTTTGACTCAGGAAATGCATATGAAGTGGAACTACTGGAAGCATTTGGAATATCACCCATATTCAACATTGCAAAACTATATCAATACCATGAGGGAGAAACACGTGAAAGAACCACTAAAGTTGGTTTGAAGGACAAGATACCCCATCAACAATAGGAGAAGATAGAGTAGGTTTTGGATATCAAAATTAGGCGTAACACTTGAGGCAAGCAGTATAAGGAGTACTTGGTTAAGTAGAAAGAAAGGCTAGAGGAAAATTATTCATGGATTTCTTAGGTTGAGGTAGACCACATTAGTTTTTATCTAGCTCCAAGAAAGTGAGTGACTCACTTTTAAACCAACCCTAGGTGTTTGATGTAGTCACATTCCAGGTTGAAAGGTAATCTTGCATCAACCAAAAACATTTTGTTTCTTTTCTTTCCTTTTCTTGCATTTTAGATAGCCAGTCTTAGAGGATTGCACCGCATTTTACTACATGATCACTTCAAAATTTGTAGCACAAGATTAAGACTCTTCAATGATTCATCTACATCATATCTAGAATTTAGGAAGTTTGCAATCATCTACTGGAAGTTATCTCTATCAGAAGCTTCATCAAGATTCACTATCCAAAGCATTCATTATTCATCTTGGCACATGAGGTTTGCGACAACTTCCCATAATGTGTGGTACCTAATGGAGCATATCACAAAGCATTATAGGACCAAAGGCACTTTCAATGAAAACTACAACATGATCGATCAACGTTAGTGGCTTCAACATTTGAACTAGGATGACCTACATGTTTCATTAAGAGTTGAACTTTGAAATATTCTAAGGCTAACATGGATTATTATTTGAAACCAAAATTTCCATATAATTAGTCACTAGATGTAGTTAGAGGCAGCAGTTGAGTCTAGATGATCTAAAAAGTTAGATTAGTGGATTGTGGAGCAGTGCTTCAAAGCTATATCTTTCATATGAATTTAACAAGTTGGAGGGTAGGCCTGTGAGCCCATCGTAGTATGAATGTTTCTAGCATATGAAGATTGTAACTATTTATGATATTGAAACAATATATTTTCATTTGTTGATCAATTCTTTGTGTTTTCCATTGTGTTTACTCTAAGGATACATGGTAGGACAGTCCTAATTCTTGTACCCTCCATTCATGATTGCACCAAATTTAGTGTAAACATTTGTATGGCCACAAACATATGTTTGAATTCCATAGTGGTAGGTGTGGTCTTAGTTGGTAGATGATGAGTGAATGATCTACCACTACATTTCATGATAGTGGAAATTTTATTGGGGTCAACTTCAATTTTACTATATATGTGTACAAGTTCTTCTATAGTCATAGTGTTTATTTTATTGCATAGGTTGATTATAATTGATGTATTTTTTTGGTTTGTTCTAAGATAAATTAGTAAAATTTGGAATCCTTCCCACTTTTTTCTCCATTTTTCTTTCATAATATAGCATTATCGTAATGAAAAGTGGAAGATATATGGTAGTATGCAATCATTTTTATTGGTCTAAAGAAATAATGATCAAATATCTATAGGCTTTTACTTGTGTAATATTAAATGGGAATGTTTCATGTGGTCCAAATTGGTATTTAGTGTACCCTATTGTATATAGAACAATGTTTAAATATTTCTTCAAATGTGGTTAAGTAAAGTAATGAGGGATAGACATTCAAATACACTTAGAATTTCAAAACAATAGAGCATAAAGTGTAGATTTATTGGCTATGCTTTACCACAAATTGTCAATCTTTAAGAAATAAAAAAGAATCGTTGATTTCTAATAGTTGCTCAAAATCACTAACCATATTCTTTGAGTCCATGGAGTTATAATTGGAAAGGCAACATGATGCATGGTTTTTCACATATATATGAATAAAATGAAATACCATGTTGTGAATAGTGGATGGGATTTTAATGGCATTCTAAGGCTTGAGAAGGTGATTCTAGGCATGAGTGTTCTATTCAATGGAACAATGCTTGTGTGTAAAGGTAGAGCTAATATTATGATTCCATATGTCATGAAGATACAATGTTTATAGTGATGATAAAGAACAAGATGTAAGTGTATGTGTCATGTCATAAAAAAGATGAATTAAATCCTTTGTGAATAGACAACCACTCTAGCATTAATGTTAGGCCAAATCCTAATAGTGATTAGACTTTTCTTTCCTACACTAGAAGATCAAATATATTTTACTCTACAAATGAAGTAGTTAATTGTTTGAACAAAGATCTCACACCTTCCTTTAAATAGTGAGATTATTACAATTATCAACATCTTATTAACTTTAGGGCAACTTTGTAGCACTATATATTCAAGTTTCTATGATAAACATGATGTTAAAAAGCACAATACAACTAAGAGGGGGGGTGAATCAATTGTAACCAATACTTCAAAACCATTAACACATCAACCACTTAATCACTATTATTATATTTAACCATGAAAACATGAATTCAGAAACAAACACATTCACACATTCAACACATGAGACACCATATTTTTTCATGGAAAACCTAATAAGGGAAAAAACACTGCACTACTCCAGTAGATAAAGCAATTCTATACTTTTTACTAATTCCTCAAATACTTGTTTAGACTCATTCAAATGACTTTCTTAGGTGTTGACATCAATGACAACACTTACTGCTCATACTTGTAATAATCTCCCCCTTTGCCATTGATGGCAACACATGATGTGAAAAACCATCAAGACATATAATCTTGCTTTGCTTCTTTGCTCCCCCTCACTTGATGCTTTATCTATCTCCATCTTTCTTCTTAGGTTTTTCACATGAACTTCTCTCCCCCTTTGACATCAATGGTAAAGGGTGTCAGACCTTTTCTTTCTTTTTCCTGCACAACTCCTGCTATCATCAACACTACAACACTTACTACTCTTGATCAGAAACTTCCACCTACCCCCCTGAGGAGTAGCCTTCAAAACATCAATCTAGATGAAAGATGAAACTTTGAATACCATTAGACTGATGCCTTCATTATGCATCTTTAGTTTAGAGCAGGAGGGGTAATAACCCCTAACTTCTCTCTAATATACTCAAAAGTATCCTTAGGCAGATGCTTAGTGAAAATATCTGCAATATGATCCTTTGTAGACACATACTCCATCTTTACTTCATTCTCTATTACCTTTTCTCTCAGAAAGTGATACCTTATTGATATGCGCTTTGTCCTTGAATGCATCACTGGATTCCTCTGAAATGTTTATAGCACTTGTATTGTCCCAAAAGATTGAAATTGGTTCTTCATACACAACTCTTATGTCCTTCAATGTTTTCTTCATCCAAAACACTTGAGTGCAACATCATGCTACAATAATATATTTTTCTTCTACAGTAGACAAAGGAATTGATTCTTGGTTCTTGTTTAGCCATGAAACCAATCTATTACCCAAGAGGAAAGCACGTCCACTTGTACTTTTTCTGTCATTAGCATCTCCATCCCAATTTGCATCTGTATAAGCACTAAGAGTGAAATTAGTATATTTGGGATACCACAATCCATAGTCTAAAGTACCTTTTAAATACCTCATGATCCTCTTGACTACTATTACATGTGACTCTTTGGGATCTTCTTGAAATCTTGCCACAAGACAGATTGCATGTATTATGTCTAGTCTAGTATGGGTTAGATATAGCAGTTCTCCAATAATAGACCTATACTTTTTTTGATCAGTTTTAGGTGATTCATCATTCTTGCTCATCTTGTAGCCAATTACCATAGGAGTACATATTGGCTTAGAATCCTCCTTTCCAACTTTCTTCAACAATTCTTTCACATACTTGGACTGAGAAATGAAAATTCCTTTTTCTGATTGAGTAATTTGCAGTCCTAAAAAGAAATTCATTTCACCAAACATAGACATTTTAAACTTTTTACACATACCTTCGTTGCCTCCAAAGATAATATCATCAACAAAGACTACAACAATTAGAATATTATCATCATTGATTTTGAAATAGAGGTTGATGTCTGTTGTACCTTAACTGAACCCTAATTGCATCAAATACTTGTCCAACCTTCCATACTAGGCTCTAGGAGCTTACTTGAGTTCATATAGGGCTTTCCTCAATCAGTATACCATGTCACCTTTGTCTGATGACTGAAATCCTTCCAGTTGTTCAATATATACCTCTTCTTCCAGTTCTCCATTCAAGAATGCAGACTTTATATCCATCTGATATACCTTGAAATCTTTGTGTGTTGCAAAAGCCAAGAACATTCTTATAGCTTCAATCCTTTCCACAAGAGCAAAAGTCTCCTCAAAAGCTTTGCCTTCAACCTGAGAATATCCTTTGGATACTAGTCTTTCTTTGTTTCTTACTACTCCATTTTCATTCATCTTATTTCTAAAAACTGATTTGGTTCCAATCACATTTTTATCAATAGGTCTAGGGACAAATTCCCAAGTTTGATTCTTCTCTATCTGCATCAGTTCTTCTTCCATGGATTTTACCCAACTTTCATCTTTGTAAGCTTTACTTATAGTTTTAGGTTCAATCTGTGAAAGCAAATAATAGTTCACTTGTTCCTCTATAGCTCTTTGCCTTGTCAATACTCCTTTGCTTTTGTCACCAATAATTTGATCTTCATAATGATTAATCCTTACATACACTTTTAGAGCCTCTTATTCTTCAACTTGACTATCCTTTTGTTCCACCTTATGTTTATTAATTGTACTAGCAAGTTCATCTGATTCATATCCACTTAGATCTGACATTATTTCCTTGTCTTCCTCAATGTTTAAATTAAAATTTTCAATGATCTTCTTCAATCTCTTATTGTAGCACCAGTAGGCCTTACTCTTCATAGAGTATCCAAGGAAAATTACTTGATCACACCTAGCTTCAAACTTTCCTGACTCTTCATCTCTTTTCATATAACATTTACTTCCAAAAATGTTGAAATATTTCACTGTGGGAACTCTTCCATACCACAATTCATAAGGAGTTTTGGTACTATTACCTTTGAATTGGACTCTATTTTGAATGTAGATAGTAGTGTGTATAGCTTCTCTCCAATACACTTTTGGTAGGTTAGCCTCTGTCATCATTGACCTAGTAGCCTCTTGAACTGTCCTATTTTTTCTTTCAACAACTCCATTCTGCTTAGGAGTCTTAGGAGTAGACAATTGTCTCTTTATCCCATGTTCTTCACATAATATATTAAATTCATTTGATGTAAACTCACCTCCTCTATAAGACCTTAAGCATTGATCCTCAATTCCAATTCATTCTCAACCATTTCCTTGAAAACTTTGAACTTATCTAGGGCTTCTGATTTGTCTTTTAGAAAAGTGACCCAAGTCATTCTAGAATAATCATCAATAAGCAACATACAGTATATGTCTCCTTGCAAACTTCTTGTTCTTGTAGGACCACACAAATCTGTATGTACCAGCTGAAGCAATCCAACAGAAAAATTTTCTTTACTCTTGAAACTTGTCCTTGTCTATTTTCCCATTTGGCATTCCTTGCAAATAGTATTAGCGGGCTTCACAATCCTAGGAAGATCTCTCACAGCTTGTACTAAGCTTATCTTCGCCAAATTGTCAAAATTTCTATGACACATCCTTCTATGCCACAACCAACTCTCACCTATCTATGCCAACAAACAACAATTATCAGTTCCCCTCAAGTAATAGATATTACCTCTAGTCTTCTTACTAGTTACAATCACTATTCTAGAGCTTTCCATGATCTTGTATGCATTGTCTTTGAATCTTAGATCATACCCTTTATCACACATCTGACCAACAGTTAAAATATAATGCTTTAGACCTTTCACATAGAGAACATCATCTGTATTATGCTTTCCATCAAAATAAATAGATCCTCTTCCATAGATCTTACCAGCTGCTTTATCTCCAAACCTAACCAATCCACCATCATACTTTTTCCAAACTTACAAACTTACTTATGTCACCAATCATGTGATGTGAACATCCACTATCAATGATCCATTCATCCTTATCCTTCTCAACCTAGACAGATAGAGCACTTTCTTCCACTAGTTTTTCTTCCTTCACATAGCTAGTAGGATTACTAGAAACAGGTTCTTCCTTAATAGCAAAAAACAAGCATTCATTTGCACTAGTACTATTTGTATACACCTAACATTGGCTTGAGAGTTGAATTAAATAAATATTTTAATATTTATTTTATTCCTATTCTTCTATCAATAAATAAATATCCTAATTCATTTATCTGGTTCACATTCATCCTTAATCTTCCAAAAATTAAATAAAAATCAATTTATTTAATTAAATCATCCCATATTCCTCTAAATCATCCTAATTGAATAATTCCAAATTATTTGATTATTCATCTATCCTAAAGTCTTAATTCTATAAATCCACATCATTATTTCCACCTCACTTTACACCTCATCATGTTGCACACATAATTGAATATTTTTAATATTTAATTATATAATTATTCTCACCCACATGTCCTATTATTCCTCTAACCATTCCTATTCTTAAGAACTTGATTTCTCCATGTCATCTTAGTCAAAGGAGACTTAGAGAGACATGTCTCATTAGCTCCTAGATTCCTTCCAACCTCCTACAAAGGACCCCTTCTTTGACCCACGTTCTTTGGTCTTTGAGATCATTGTGACAAGTGGCCTCTTGCTCACACCTTTCTCTCCACCTTGTCATCATAGGAGGAACATCTCCTCCTTTTATCTCCCTCATCCCAACTAATCAAATCTCCACCATAGGCCTCATATAACCCATTCTCCACTATTTAGATTGTGACACTTGGATCTTGGCCTCCTTAAACCTATAAAAGGAACCTCTCACTCCTCCATTTTATCAACTCAAGCTTTAGCAAACTTATGCTACCAAAATCATTCTAGTGTGCCTTTGTCTCATACTCTCATTTGTAATTGCATCCATTAGCATCATAATCTCATCTAGCTACATATAATTATCACTATCAATGGCTTCATATTAATCATATCATCATTTTCTTAGCTTTGAATTGTAGGATTGCTCACATTGCACTTTCATCCACAAAGCCATTCTCTCTTTGTCATCTTAAAACAACAAGGAAGTTTACTTCTAAGAGCTCAATCATAATCTACAAAGATCATTGAAGAGATAGGAAATAATGGAAGATACAAGGTAAATCAATTTGCAAGGTATAACTTTGGTTTATTACATTTGTCTTATTTTCATTGGAGTATTGAATATTTAAGTAGATTCTACTATAGTTCAGATTTTCAATCACATTTTTGGTACCAACCATGGGGCCACTACCCCATTTTAACTTCCATTTTGAGTTTTTGGTGAAGTTGTAGTCATGATAGGTCATTCTAGCACATTCAAGTTCCAGTTCTGTGCATTCACGTTAAAATTTAGAGAAATTTACCAGACCTATGCATACAATCCTTTTTGTTGTGCATAGATCTAACAATTCTTTCTATGATTCTGCATCTTGCTATGCATTTGATCATTTTGCTGCACATTTAAATTATTCCTACACATATAACACTTCTTTCAGTGCATTCATCCTGTTGTGTATTTAACCAGTCTTTCAGGGCATCCATTATCTATTTCTAAGCATTTGACTCTTGTCAGAGATTAGTATTGATTCTTGCAAAAAAAATTGTAGTAACTTGTGTAGCAGGTATTATCAATCATCAATGGAGGCTATTAACCAAATGTTCTTGCAAGTTTAAGAGGTGGTTTAGACATTTTTAGTTACATCTTGCATACAAATCTTCATCTAGTTTTTAATTAGGAGGAGTAAACTTACATCTTGCATACAAATATTCATCTAGTTTTTAGTTAGGGGGAGTAAACTTACATCTTTGCATATAAATTTCACATAGTACCAAACTAGGAGGTTAAAATTGAACAAATCTTTCACTCAAATCTTGCATTTACAAACCCACATCTAGCATAAATAGGAGAAAGTAACTTGATCAAATCTTCGATACAATCATCACATAGTTTGATTAGGAGGTTAAAATCAACTATCTTTTCATTTTATGCTATCACATCTTTTTTGTGCTTGGTAGATTAAATAACATTTAGATTAAATTTAGAAGGTCAATGAACCGGCGTCTATTGTGTTTGTAAAATGGTTATAGGCATATGGTCTCCCCATCTTGGGTGACCAAAATGCCAAACCCATCATTTCATTTGTTTACCTTTAGAAAAGGGCTACCCTTGGATTGCATTTAATCCAAGTGGGATGTCCTTGAGTGATAACAATCTAAAGCTAAGATAATTCGAACCGCTATAAATAAAAGTGTTTGTGAGGAAAGCCATAAACAATAGGTATTGCTATGTTATACCAATGAATGTTTCCCTTAGTACCCTTGTGGTGCATGAAATCTTGTAGAGCTTAACCTCTACAGATTGGGAAACCTCCTAAACTAAACGAATCACTGCACATATAACCACCTTAATGAATGCCTTACTAAGAACCGCCTATTTTTAGAATCCAAAATCCTTCTATTTGTTGACACAGGAGGTCATAATATAGACCTCTAAAGTTATCCAACATTTTCACTAATCATGTGTAGAGACCAAAAATTCAACTCTTTGGAGGAATTGAAACTTGGTATGCCAGAGAAGTGAGTGCCATGCAAGGGGGAGCCAGTGCTACCAAGTTTCTAATTGTCCACCTTGATTTAAGTGGCTAGAGAAATCCAAGTTGGGATTCAATAAATATTGTCCTTGCCAGCCATAGGAATTATATTTGTTTGTAAAATGTTTATCAAAAACTTGTATAATAAAATCATGAGATCTTCTTGTCTATTGTATTTTCTTGCAACAAACTGAAACAAGATCATTACCAAGAACATAGGACATTTTTAGAAAAAAATGTACTCAAGTAAACAAAATTGATCAGACACTGCAAAAACCTAGAACTATGCATTTAATAATTATTGCTACGCATTCGACAGTTCTTCCTGCACATTCATTTTCTACTGTGCATATACAACATATTACTATGTTTTTGAAGATTTCTGATGTGCATACATATTTTTGCAAATTTAAACCATAGAGCTATGCATACAAAACAATGCATTCAATCAACATAGCTACACATTTAAACCATGTTCTTGCATATTTAAACCTACGCATTCAAAACAGAGTATTTCCTGAGATTTTGAGAAAAAAATCAGACCAGTCTCAGATACCCATTTTAGCCTATAATCAATTGGTGAAATTAGTTAAACCATAAAAATTCATCCCATACCCATTTGAAAACATCTCACTTGTATGCGATCTCTACTCATTCAAAGAGAAAACACAAACCAAGATTTCCATTAAGGTATTATTAAGCTCCTCTAAATCAAACAACCTAGTTAGTTTCTTATCAGGATCAATCATCCTCTACCTCAAAACTACACTAGAGCATCTTGATAAAGGTCTAGTCTACATCAATAGTGGTTACCAATTATCCCTATTTGACTTCCTTTATATCAACACTTTGATAGCTATACAATCATAGCAAAAGACCATCTTGTTTGAACAAATAGATCAAGAGAAAACCTTAGAAAATATTATCATAAAAAAATCTTCCAATCCAATCAATTATACCTCAACCACATCTTACCAAAAACATCACCAAAATCCACAAGTATCACATTCGACTCCACCCATATCATGAATTTTATGGTTGAAACTAGGTCCCAAATCAAGGGAAGAAAAGAAATGGATACCTCAAACAATAGTATTCACTCCTCTTCTTCTAGTGATGAAGAGGAAAAAATCCCACATGAAGAACTTGTTAGTGCTTTGCAAGATCCTAACAAAGAATGATGGATAAGGTCATAAACATGGATGCCCAAAATTATTTCCTTATGCTAGCACAACAAGGAGCTAAACTACCCTCTAATTTTGACATCACCAAACTAAGAGAAGCAACCCCATCTAATGACACCGATGCTCCCAAACATGACAAGGCTAAGGATATGTCAAACCCATTAGACACACTAATGCTACAAATCCAAGCCTTGCAACAACAATTTATGGAACTACAAATAGGAACTTCCAGAAAGCACTAATCACTAGAGGATATCTCATCATATCCTTTTGACAAAAGTTTGGTCATGATACCTTTCCCCTCAAGATTTGAGGTCCCAAAATTTGGTAAATATAGAGGAAAAGTTGACCCATGTGACCACATAAGGGAATTTAGTGCTTCATGCTTAGAAGTTGCCCACAATGAAACATACCTTATGCAACTATTTCCATGCAGCTTAGGAGGACAAGCAATGGAATTGTTCTCTTGTCTACTTCTCGGCATCCGAACTTTTAATGAACTAGTGGATAGGTTTGTGACCCATCTCTCATACAACATTGAACATGAAATTTTAATGTTGGACCTTTGTAAATACAAACAAAAGGGTGGAGAATCCTTCACCTCCTTTTTACAAAGATGGAGACAACTTGCTAGCAAGTGTCCATACCATATCTTGGAGAAACAAATGATTGAGATGTTAGTCCACAACTTAAACACTGACTTGAGCTATCAAATACAAATACAATGTCCTACTTGTTGGATTCAGGACAGACAACTAAAAGGGGGGGTTGAATCAGTTGTCCAAAACTTGCTTGTAATTCAAACACTAAAATCCTCTTTGTTATTTAATAGTATATCAATTAATCATTCATGAAAGCATAAAGCATAAACACCAGAGCAGATACACATCAACACATGAGACACCAAGATTTTGACGTGGAAACCCAGTCAAGGGAAAAACCATGGGGTGATTAACCCAAGGATTATTCTCTATTAGAAGAATAAGAAAAATAGATGGCACATGCCAATTAGGGCTCACTGCCCGAGCACACTACTCACAAGAGGCACACTGCCTACAAGAGACACACTGTCTACAAAGTAACAAGTATTACAAACTTGAACTGGAGATTGACATCTTTACCATGCCTGGATCGGTTCCATTTAAGCCCAAAAACTTCTGCTCTGCCTTTCACACTTCTCTTCGCTATGCCACACTTATCCACTCCAAGACCTCCTTTCAAAATGAATTCACAATCCCTTTTTTATATAAGGCATTGACTTAGGAACAATCATCTAAGTCGGCAAACACCTATAAGATCATTCGCAAGACGTGTAACACATCTGGTCAGCCAGTCTTAAGAAGAACACCAATACCCAGTGGTAATTCTTCAAATGCAAACTCTAACTTCAATGCGGACCACCAATAAGAATTGTACATGATCCAAATATCACCAAAACCTTTCCTGAGTCACCAATAACATCCACACTTTATCAGCTTATTGGAATTCTTCTCTTCTTCATCCGTAACTTCAAGAACATAGTCTATCGCCACTGTCATACTGAAAAAGGTGCTTTCGGACCTCCAAACCATGAACAAATCTAGTTGTCACTTCACACTACTTTCTGCAACACTCCCTCCAATCCACAGAATGAGATAATGCAATTCCAGAGCTCACTGGACCAATCTGTGACACTCTGTCACCACTGAACATCTGCCAGAACTAGTTCTACTAGAGCGACCATAAATTCTTAATATCTTCATGTGGACCTCTGAAATCTTGACTAGAGCATCTCAAGACTCATATCTAAAAACCCTTTAAACCGCATCCTCTGATATTCATCTTATCTTGGACTTTTACCTTAATGTCATCACTGTTCTTCACTGTTCCTGATTGAGGCTAATTTTCTCAATATCCTCAGCACACAGCTCATCCAATCTTTCTCATTAATGCAATATGAGTATGTTGACATCAATGAAAACACTGGTTATCCTAATACTTGCAACAATTCCTTTAGTAAGGTCATTGAAATGGGAATACTCATTGAGAAAGCCTTGATAGCCAAGGGAAAAATCAAAATCTACAAATATATCCCTAGTTCAAGTAATAACACAAACAAATTGAGGTTTTGGACAAAGAACAAAAACATTGTAAACAATGGAGTTATTGATGCTATACATATGATACCAAAAAAATTGATCTTTAATCTACCAAATCCACACAATAACACACCATCAAACAAACCTCAAAACAATGATCCAAGACCCACAAACTTTCCTCCTTGTTGAAATTTCACACCATTAGGGGAATCACTCGAATCTACCCTAAGAAAGCTAATATCAAGCAACCTCATAATAGTTCGAATGGTACGAGATTATGAACCTAAATTTAAACCTTCCTGGTGGAAAGATTCAGACTTTTGTGAATTTCATAGAAGCAAGGGTCACAAAACCAATGATTTCCAATGACTAAAGAATACTATCCAATACTTGATTGATCAAAAAGTAATATCAATTGATGGGCATACTTCCAATGATGAGCATGTGGCATTAAAAAATCCTCTCTCTAACTATGAGAAGGGAGGATCCTCTAATCAAAATAATAATGGTGGTAACAATTATATCTACACGAAGGCATCCTATGAATACACCATTAACAATATATCCAAAAGTGATTCACATGTAAATGTGATCACTATAAACAATAAGCCCAACTTTAATGTAACCACTCATCATGGAGATATTACTCTCCAAGTGCCTCCATCCAAACCATCGTCCATGTGTAACCAATATAACATGCTTGACCAACTCCAAAAACACCTACACATATATCCATTTTGGAGCTTTTGCATCTCTCCCCATCTCACAAAGCCATTCTAGAAAAGGCTCTCTTGGAAACTACCATGCCAACCAATCTAGCCCAAGAGAAATTTCAGGCCATGGTGGGACATCTAACTACACCCCATTATTTATCATTAATGGAAAAACATGATATGTCTATCATGCAACCACACAATGCATCCCTCCATATTCCAGCCTTCATCCATAAACATAGAATAAAATAGGTCCTAATAGATGGAGGGGTAGGTTTAAATATCTGCACATTAAAACTAATCCTTGCATTGAGGTTTTCAGAGAATGTTGTTGATCCTAAGAAGAAAATTACAATCAAGGCATACGATGAAGAAGAAAGAACATCAAAAGGTACTATGGTCTTGCTTATATGGATAGGGCTAGTGGAGAAAGATGTGGTTTGCCAAGTTCTAGACATGGAACTAGCATACAATATTCTTCTTGGTTGACCTTGGATACATGCGATGAAGGCAGTGCCATCCACCTATCATCAATGTATCAAGTTTCCTCATAATGGCCAAGAAATCACTATCCAAGGTGATCTTCATCCATTTCAATATTGCAATTCAATCCAATCTAAGCCCGAAGTTGTAATCCCCACCAACCATGTAGCTTCTTCCTCTTCAACCCGTATTGACCCATTCTCACTACCTTCTACATTGAAGACATCCGAACTTAAAGTCAAGCTCAAAGAGAAGGGTGTAGGAGAGTATACCATTGAGCAAACCTTTTGCCTAGCATAGCTACCTATATCTCCCAAGTCCTATGGAAAACCATCCATGAACAAACAAAAGGCATTGGAGACTTCTAAAGGTCCTTTTGCCAAATGGGGAAACCTATCAAATGAAAGAGATGAGAAGGATATTCTGCAATGGCTATATAAAGATGAAGATAGTGAATCTAAACCACAAGACCATCAACCCCAATTGCAAACTGAACAATATGGTCAAGGGTTCTCTATCTTACAAAGAATGGGATATGATGGTCATAGTCCCATAGGATTAATAAAATAAGGTATCATTGAACGTATCCAACCTTCTTCTTTTCCTTTTCTAGCTTTGATGAATAAGCTAGATCCTGATGAAGTCGTGGGTGCTGGAATCTATTCTGAATTATAAGGAAATCCGAATCAATGGTGAATGGTTCCCATTGTTGAATAGCTTTACTTCCGATTACACCATCATACCCATCTACTTCGTATTGGACAAATGTTAGGGTATCCATAAAACCATCAAATCCTATTTGGATAGGAGCTTCACAAATAGCAGAACTATCACCTTTTTCAGAATTTCCAAAGGTGATACATGTGGTACCTTCTATCCAAGCATCCTTGGGAAAAACATTATATCTAGCAATATTTAGATCTTCTCTTGTATCAATTAAGAATGCTAATGGATAAGCCTTGATACCTAGAAAATGAACTGTTAGTATTACTCCTAGACATGGAGTAGTCTTCTTGGTACACTGGTAGGCTCTCATTACAAGTTGATGACTGCTACCTCCTTCTTCAAAGGTAGTTTCTAGAACTCCCTCAACTGCTTGATGTATGAGCGGACTATAGGGCTTTTCTTCACAATATAGTTGTTCTTCCCCGAGGGTTCCTTGTGGAGATAACTATATAGTTCCAGCTGAGTTGAACTGGTTGACAAAATAGCTGATTTGAGTGAATCAGAAAATCTAATGCAAACAAGTTTGAAATGTTGTAAACTGCATATATATTTGTTTCATTGCTAATGCGCATTGAATATGATAAATGTAAACTTGAGTATCAAATATGAATATAATCCACATATCATTTGTAATTTGTAACTGTCGTTCAATGTTGGTATCAAAGCCAATGTGTTCATCTATTGTTATAGTTGGTGTCTAACTATAACGACTCATGAGTGGTAATTTATCTGTCTGTATTGCTCCTAATATTGCTCCCCATATTGCTCTTACAAGCCAATTATCTATTATAAGTCCTCTCTATGTAAGTCTCATGTTTGTCTAAGTGTTTAGGGTAGAAATGAGGTAGTAATCTTGTAATTCAAGTGTAGGTTCAAGCATAGAAATGGATAGACCAATCACTTTTTGATCGCAAATGGAAAGCATTGACCATACAACAGATCGCAATACCGAAGTTAAGTTCACAAACTTTTTTGCTGATAATGAAAGTTCTTTTTCTACTCCTAAATTTTGTGGAAATGTTTTAGATGAAAACTTCTCTAGTCAGTTTGATGATAAAAAATTCAAAGTCCCTAAGATCAAACCATCTGAAATTTATCAAGATGTTCTTAATAGTTTAGATGATATGTTCAATAAAAATAAAGGTCTTAAAAAATGGTTTGGTTATAAGTCAACTCAAAGATGTCATGTGGCCACTTTACAACATGTAGTTACTGGAGGAACTAAGGGTAAACTGAAATTGTTCTCAGATGTATAGGTTCAAAAGTTTCAAAAGGATGCCTTAGTTAGTCCTGACAACCCCCAGTTTATGCATTTATCTTATGTCAGAATAGGTATCATAGGACATTATAGAAAGGGATTACCAATCATCATTCTTATGATGCTAAAGGATGCTAGGTTCCTAAAGCTATCCCACTCCTTGTTAGGTGCTTCTTGTGATTCCATGTCCAAAGGATCACTGTATATTGATTGTGTTCTAGATTTTCCTGTCAGTCTGAAAGATGGTAATCTTCAAGATGTTCTTGAATATAATTTCAAGACCATGAATCTCCATATGAAGAATCAGTCAGTAGACCATTCAATCACCTTTCTTATTCATTACAGATTGTATAATAAGGTCATCCGCTGGATGATCAACCCCAGAAAGGCTCAAGGTCTAGAAGGTCTATCAACCATCTGGAAATCTACCAATGAAAGCACATGGTTAACTACTTCAAAGATAGTCCATCATAAAGATATCAAGTTGCTTGAGGAATGGGCATTAGAACTTTGGGATACCGATGGTCAACCTAAAGAAGTAAAACAACCTCAGTTGAGAGGAATCTCAATTCAAGAGCTAGATGATCAGGTTGTAATTAGGTTTTCATCAAGCAGTCAACCTGTTGTTTCTCGTAGTCCTTCCATGAGAATTGAAAGAGTATTCAATAATAACCAACCTGGTTCATCTGTGAATTCTTTACCATGTACTTAGAGCTCAAGGCTAAGACCCTCTTAGGGTTTTGAAGATCTTTTAAAGATCCCCTCTATTGCTAAGCCTAGCTGAATCTCAGCCAAATCTGGTAGTACTTCCTACCCCCACAAGCTATATTTTGAACTAGAAAATGGGATGTATAAGTGTGAGGATTGTTCTTTCATTTTTAATCCTCCTAGATCAGGCCATCTCCACATGTTTTCAGCTAAGCAAGCTACAATACCCAAACATGATATCAAAGAAACTAATGAAAAGGCCATAAGTACACTTGCAGGCCCTTGCCTTGTTCCTGGTGCTATTCCCTCCTTTAGGGATTTTATGCTTTACGACACCACCAGAACCTATAAAGCTAATTTTTGGCCTCTCCACATTTTTCCCATAGTAGAAAGCCTTCATGGTTCTAGCCAAACCAAATTGCTCAACTGGACTAACTTATGGCTTAGGAAATCCGTGTTACTTGCTAAAGACTAACATATCTGGCATCAGATTGAAGTATTCAAAGCTAAAAAGGCTCGTCTTAGTACTCAGGAGAACTTCCATTCTCTTATCTCCACTCTTGAACACCTGGAAAGGCATCTCACTGACCAGTGGATGGCCTCTGTCAATAAAGACCTACAAGAGCTGAAAGCCTAGTATCTTGAGTTCAAAAGTCAAGCAGAAACATGGTGGGTCTCTCAGCAACAGTCTTTAGAACAACAACAAGAACTTCTACAAAAGGTCAGAAGTGAAGTAAAACTAGATTGTGATGTGCTAGCCGCTTAATTAAACAATACAAATATGCATGCAAAACATAATGAACAAAGGATTGAAGAAGTCTACAATGAAGTTCATATTGTTGCACATTCAGAGCTGTTAATAGGTGATTCCATAATTTAGGAATCTACAAATATCCAGTCTATAGTACATAATATCAAGCAGCAACAAACTATCAAAACAATGAATTTTCCCTCTAGTGCCAAGGGATATTTATAGGCTTAGTATGAAGGACCGAAGCTGTCTATTGAAGTAAGAAAGCCTATGATTGAAAAAGTTTTTGATCCCTTAACCAGGAATCTAAGAGAAACTACTCTAGATGAGCGAGAAAAAGGAAAGTTTGAGATGGCTTGTGGTAACGGTTCCAATCCAAATGGATCTGAGCCTATCAATCCTTTTAAAAATATCCAAACCTTGAAAGCTGACACACCTCCTCTCGTCAATTTTGATAAATTTGAAGATGTAGAGAATACAAGAGGAATAGATGGTATGAGAGCCTAAATCACAAATTTTATATCTACTAATGCTACTACTGATGAATCCCAAGTAATCAAGCAGGCTCTTAATGCAATGACAGGTGTTGCATGAGGTGTCTGGGATAGGCTAGATGACACTTTCAGAGAAAACCTAATCGGTAGAGGAACAGATCAAGTCTGTGCCCAGCTAACTCATCTGTTCATAGGAAGAACATATATCAAAGAAAAGTTGGCCTACAATAAGTTCATTAGAGGTAAATGCAAAGATCTTAAATATTTCAAGAAATATTGTGAGGTTCAGTATCAGAATTTCTATCAATCAGGCCGTGAACAAAATCATGATTTTATGTTCACAACTTTTCTGAAAAGTTTTGGAACTATGATAGGAGAATTCTATCACAAAAAGATTCTTGAGAATTTTGTGACATAAGGTATTGAAATGAAAGAACTAGCATTCCCTCAATTAGTTCAATTTCTTACCCAGATTAGTGAAGAAATGTGTGAAGCAGGACAAGCAAAGAAAGAGGTAAAAAAGGTTCAACCTTTATTGTCCTCATCTATATGTTATCAGATAATGCCTTCAAACCAATTCCCAGAAAAAGAGAAATCTTCTTCTTGTTATGATTGTGAAAAACCAAATAAGTCACATAAAAAGAAAAAGAAGAAGTTTAGCAAATATACTAGGAAAATGGGATATTTCAGGAAAAGAGATAGAGAGAGTAAGGGTTCAAAGAAATGGGAACTAACTTGCTACATTTGCAAAGGGAAGCATTATGCAAACAAATGCCCAGATAGGCACAAGAAGAAAAGTAAAGGAAAAGTTCAGGCTGCTAAAGAAGCTGGAGTATAAAATGATGATTTTGAATTTATCAATGATTATCCATCTGACTTAGAGGATATTATTCTCTCCACCTCCAATACAGAGATGGATTTAGAATCTGAAGAGTTTGAATCTACTATAGAACAAGGTCAGGTAAATCTCATGATTGAACAAAGCCAATCATCTGATGATGATTCAAAAGTCTCCTTCTTTTGCTGAATGATCAGAAGGGATACCCGTGCTGAACTGGATGCTACAATTAAAGAAATTGTCCAGATTGAATCTAGACTCCACAGTATGGATATGGGTTAGGAAACATGGAAAATGTTGACTAGCAAGCTAGAGTAGCTTACTGCTAAAAAGCACTTCTTGATGAAAGAAGGGGATCGACTCTTTAAGCTCCCAGTTCAGAGGACACCCATCCTTCAATATGGTTTGTCTACATCAATAGCTAAAATTCTAGAAAGTCATGGATACAAGCCATTACAAAGAAGAGAACCATGGACACCTAGACCTCCTGCCCAAAGGCATATCAGTGAAGCCCCTACACCAGGTAGCATGGCTAGAAGACTATGGAGAAGGCATTGGAAAGCTTTCTTGGAAAAAGTAATAGCACAAGCACAAGAAGAAATCTCTGAAATAGAGGATGAAGAGAATTTCTATCTCACAAAAGAAATGGAAAAGACACCTAAATTAGACAAGTTTGTCAACCAGTTCAACTCAGCTAGAACTATACAGTTATCTCCAAAAGGAACCCTTAGGGAAGAACAACTGTATTGTGAAGAAAAGCCCTACAGTCCGCTCATACATCAAGCAATTGAGGAAGTTCCAGAAACTACCTTTGAAGGAGGTAGCAGTTGTCAACTTGCAATGAGGGCCTACTAGCATACCAAGAAGACTACTCCATGTCCAGGAGTAACACTGATAGTTCATTTTCCAGGTATCAAGGCTTATCCATTAGTATTCTTAATTGATATAGGAGCAGATCTAAATATTGCTAGATATAATTCTTTTCATAGGGATGCCTGGATAGAAGGCACCACATGTATCACCTTTGGAAATTCTAAAAAAGGTGATAGTTCTGCTATTTGTGAAGCTCCTATCCAAATATGATTTTATGGTTTTATGGATACCCTAACATTTGTCCAATACGAAGTAGATGGGTATGATGGTGTAATCGAAAGTAAAGCTATTCAACAATGGGAACCATTCACCATTGATTTTGATTTTCTTATAATTCAGAATAGATTCTAGCACCCACGACTTCATCAGGATCTAGCTTATTCATCAAAGCTAGAAAAGGAAAAGTAAAAGAAACCAATTAATGTAGTTTGGTTAGCCAAACAACGGGATGCAACTCAATAGTCTCTGACAAAGATTAAGAATGCTTTTGCAGCAACAGTCTTCACAAAGGATCTTCAGAAGCAGCAAAGGAGTTTGACTTGTGATCTTCCACTCAAAAGAGATCCTCAAGGTAATGAGCTCACTCTAAAGGCTAAAGCAAATTATTTTCTAATGAGTACAACTGAAGCATTAACTTGTAGAATAGAAGTTGCAGAGCTTGAAAAGCTTGGACTTATCCAAACTTCTAAATCTCCATTCTCATGTCATGTTATGTATGCTAATGAGAATGGTAAAGAGTTGCCTGAAAAATGGCTAGTGGTTAACTATAAGCCACTAAATGACTGTCTTGTTGATAACCGACACCCCCTGCCAAGCAAAGATCATATCTGGTAGACTATTCAAGGTAGTCATGTTTATTAAAAATTTTATCTAACAAAAGGGTTTTGGCAGATTGGACTCAAAAGCACTGATTTCTACAAAACTTCCTTCTTAGTCCCGCAAGGCCTCTATGAATGGAAGGTCCTCCCATTTGGAATAAAAAATGCTCCTTCCATTTTTCAAAAAAATAATGGATGTTATCTTTCGGCCTTATGCCAAATTCATTCAACCCTATATTGATGATATTCTCATCTTTAGCCAAGATATGCCCTAGCATCTTGCTCACCTCAGAGAATTTCTCACTATTTGTCAATGCCATGGTCTTGTTGTCAATCCCACAAAGTCTTACTTTGCCGAAAATCAACTTGTTTTTATTGGCATTAAGCTTCTTCTGGGGGGGAGAATGGAGGCCCAACCTCATATTCTAAACAAAATTTCTAATCTTGTTGTAACCAATGTCAAAGAATTGCAACGCTTCTTGGACCTTGTCAATTATATTGTAGGATTCTATTATAAGCCCGCTGAAGATAGAATTGAGCTCAACAAGCTTCCAGGCAAGACATCACCAAAATCGACGGAAAAGCATGATGGTCTAATCTCAAGAATCAAATAGAAATGCTCTCAGCTCCCGCCATTAAAATTACCAAGTAATGGTTATAAAATTGTAGAAACAGATGCAAGTGAAGATGCCTAGGTTGGTGTTCTTAAAGAATAGAAAATTGCATCTTACAATCCCAAGGACAAAGGTGATATTGTTAGATATGCCTCTGGTAGTTTCAAGAATAGTGAAAAGGACTACCACAATACGTATAAAGAAATCCTTGTTGTTGTTAACACCTTTCAAGCATTTCAAATGTTTATTGCTGACAAGAGATTTCTACTAAAAAGTGATCTTCAGAGCCTGCGTGGATTTTTTAGAAAAGAATCCAAAAATAAAGTTGTTAGAGGAAGACTCCTTATATGGGCACAACTTCTAAGCACCTACGAGTTTGATTTTATTCATCTTCTTGGAGTTGACAATATCTTTGCAGATTTTCTTTCAAGAGAAGGACATGACACAAAACCTGATCCTCTTGAAGTAGATCATATAGCCTCTGGTACTGTTCAGATTATCTGAATAAGAGAACATAGATGGTATGAGAAAAGCTATCGTGAATGGAGTACGAACTCCTTTCCAAGAAGGGATCTTCATAACTTTCAAATGGCTAATGATTTTCTCCATGATCGGTTTAAAATGTTAGTTGCCAAGCAACAGCTAACATACCCTGGTTTATGGACAGATAGACCATTCTTCCAGTTCTCAGCAGAAGAAGAACTAATTGATCAAGATATTGGTCATATACTTCAAAATTGGTGTGGAGATTTTGTTCTCCCAGTCATGTTTCTCAACCCTCCAGTTCAGCAACTAGAATAATGACAAGGAATTGATCAGAAATCAATTTCAAGGACCTTATCCACCTGCTAATGATATGCAGTTCAATAGAACCTCCTCATATATTGGATGCATTTTTAAACTCACTTTTAATTCCTCAAAAGAAAATCCCATTAGTCGACACATTTTCCAAGTTTATGTGCCTGTAGGTCCAGACACTGCCTTTGCACACTGGAATGTCTCAAATAGATTAAGATACTTCCATTCATAGTCTTTGCCTATTTGGATTCACACAAAAACCTATTGAATGGATAGAACAGACCAAAAAACCATGGCTCAAAGATTCTATGGACCTTATAAAATGAAGACCATGAGCATCATCTGGAAAGGAAATGAATCTGTTCAAGCTAACAGTGCCAACGAAGGATGTGAACCACACTTCTCTAATCAAACATGTGCCAATTGTTGTTACAATCCTCTAGAAGATCCCAGAATTCCTGTCTACATCTCTAAAATAGATGATTCCCAACCAAGCACAGGATCCTAGGCTAATGGATGGGCTTGTCATCCATTGAGGACATCTATCACCTCGTTGATATCGATAGACATGGGCCCTTCCATGGTAAAAGGGGAAAAGATTATGAGCCTTACAGTAAGCATGAGTTAACCTTCTCATGATAAAAAAGGAGATGTAATAATTGATCTTCCTTTCGTGTCTTGTCTGTCCCCTCCTTTCTATGTTTATGAGGTATTGGGACCCACTAGAAGATGCTCTTCTTCACTTGGGTACCTCTTCGAAAAGGAGTTGTTACGTGTCCTCTTTCTATGGATGGATTTCAAATTGAATTTAAGAGAGAAGGTCAAAAGTTCTACCCACTCTTCCTATAAATGGGCAGTGGGACGCCTTCATTTCTCAATGAATTCTAGGCGAGTGAAGTCTTAGAGAGAGTTTGAGTCCTAAGTCTCGAGTCTATTAGGAGTTTTCCAAGAAGAGTATGCTCTTCACTTTGTAGCTATAAGCTGATCTGAGTGAATCAGAAAATCTAATGCAAACAAGTTTGAAATGTTGTAAAATGCATATATGTTTGTTTCATTGCCAGCGTGCATTGAATATGATAAATGTAAACCTAAGTATCAAATATGAATATAATCCACATATCATTTGTCATTTGTAGCTGTCGTTCAAAGTTGGTATCAGAGCCAATGTGTTCATCTATTGTTACAGTTGGTGTCTAACTATAACGAATCACGGGTGGTAATTTATCTGTCTGTATTGCTCCTAATATTGCTCCCTGTATTTCTCTTACAAGCCAGTTATCTGTTATAAGTCCTCTTTGTGTAAGTCCCATCTTTGTCCAAGTGTTTAGGGCAGAAATGAGGTAGTAATCTTATAATTCAAGCATGGGTTCGAGCATTGGTTTGAGCGTAGAAATGGATAGACCAAGCACTTTTGGATTGCAAATGGAAAGCATTGACCATATAGCAAATCGCAATACAAAAGTTAAGTTCACAAACTTTTTTGTTGATAATGAAAGTTCTTTTTCTACTCCTAAATTTTGTGGAAATGTTTTAGATGAAAACTTCTCTAGTCAGTTTGAGGATAAAGAATTCAAAGTCCCTTAGATCAAACCATCTGAGATTTATTGAGACATTCCTAATAGTTTAGATGATATGTTCAATAAATACAAAGGTCTTAAAAAATGGTTTGGTTATAAGTCAACTCAAAGATGTCATGTGGCCACTTTACAACATGTAGCTACTAGAGGAACTAAGGGTAAACTGAAATTGTTCTCAGACACACAAGTTCAAAAGTTTCAAAAGGATGCCTTAGCTAGTCCTGACAACTCCTAGTTTATACATTTATCCTATGTTAGAATAAGTATCACAGGACATTATAGAAGGAGATTACCAATCATCATTCTTATGATGCTAAAGGATGCTAGGTTCCTAAAGCTATCCCATTCCTTGTTAGGTGCTGCTTGTGATTCCATGTCCAAATGATCACTGTATATTGATTATGTTCTAGATTTTCCTGTCAGTTTGAAAGATGGTAATCTTCGAGATGTTCTTGAATATAATTTCAATAGCATGAATCTCCATATGAAGAATTAGTCAGTAGACCATTCAATCACCTTTTTTATTCATTATAGATTGTATAATAAGGTCATCCCCTTGATGATCAACCCCAGAAAGGCTCAAGGTCTAGAAGGTCTATCAACCATCTGGAAATCTACCAATGAAAGCACACGGTTAACTACTCCAAAGATAGTCCATCATCAAGATATCAAGTTGCCTGAAGAATGGGCATTAGAACTTTGGGATACCAATGGTCAACCTGAAGAAGTAAAATAACCTTAGTTGAAAGGAATCTCAATTGAAGAGCTAGATGATCAGGCTATAATTAGGTTTTCATCAGGCAGCCAACCTGTTGTTTCTTGCAGTCCTTCCATGAGAACTGGAAGAGTATTCAGTTATAACCAACCTGGTTCATCTGTGAATTCTTTACCACGCACTCAGAGCGTAAGGCTAAGACCCTCTCAGGGTTTTAAAGATCTTTTTAAGATCCCCTCTATTGCTAAGCCTAGCAGAATGTCAGCCAAATCTGGTAGTACTTCCTTCTTGTCATGCCCGCATTTCCCATGCGGTCATGACACACAAACACACATGTCATGTCCACATTTGCCATGTGGTCATGACACTAACTACGAAAAACTTTTCTGCCTATCCCTAGGATCCCCCTCGCATGTGCCTGCATGCTCGGTGGCAATACGCAAAGGCGTAGTCATGTCAACGCAACCGTGAAGGTGAAGGCCATCTAGAGGGTATGCGACATGTAGTATGTCATGTCTAGGGTTAGACTAGTTTAATCTGAACCCTAAGTTTCCTAGGTGAAGAAGAAAACATTGAAACCTAACTTAACTTAGATCAAAAATGATAAGTAGAACAATGGCAAGATAATGTGTGATTCAAATGGAATGATGGAAAGGAATAAAATAAAACATCTCATAAAATGAACCCTAGGAATCTAACAAATTTTTGGTAGCATAACGCATTTTCGACAAACGCAAAATAAATTTAAAATTAAAACCTCAAGGAGGGATTTAATAAAATTTAAAAATAAAAATAAAAATTAAATTAAAACCTAAGAACAAATTCAAATGATTTAAAAATAGAATAATCAAATTAAATAAAAAGGCAAGATGCCAAATAATTCCAAAGGAAGGGTTGAGTTTGTTATTAAATATAATTCCGGCATTGTATTTAATAACTAACTTGGATAATAAAATAGATAAGATAGGAGAGTTTAAATAACTCATCCTGTAAAATAAATAATGTTACAATCGACAATAATTAAAGGACATTTAAGATTCTGCCAAAGGAAATGAAAACAATAATTCCTTTAAGAGAATTTAAACACATGAAAGAAATTTACCCTTCCCAACCAAACTAAAATTAAAATTACAAGACAATAATCAAATGCAAGAAAATTTCCCCATTCAAATTTTGGAACCAAAAATTAAAAGATTCCCAAGAGTTAAATTAATCAATAAGGAAAAGGAAATGTTTAAAATAAGGATAAATGAATTCTCATAATTAAAATCCTCTCCAATAACATATCCTCACAAATAAAATAAAAAAAGAAATAGAAAAGCCCTAAACACAAAATAACACTAAGTTTTTCCAACAGAACCCTAATTCCATTTTTATTGTCTTATTCTCTCTATTTGCCCTAATCTCTTCTAACACTCTCTTATCCTTTCTTTTGTTTGTTTCTTTTATACTGCTTCTCAAAGGTTCATATATGCTTGCAGGTTAGGGTTTACATCAGCTATGGAGGCCATGTGAGATGCCCGAAGGTTTACAAAATGGAGCTTCTGTTTACATTTCTAAGTCACCCCTTTTTTTTGTTTATATTGTATTCCTTTTTTTTGTAATGGTGGACAACACAAATTAATGGAGTTTAAAAAAAATTATTGTAGGGTTGTGGATTGAAGGAAGGTTGACAGGGCGGTTCTGAGAGGTGGGGAGTGTGGCAGCGTTGGTGGTGAGAGGCAGCCACAGAGGGATAGAGAAGAGGTTAGAACTAAGGGGTGGAGAACCACATGGGAAGTGGTGGCGGTCTATGGGGAGCCACTGCGGGCGGCAGAGATCACGTTCGAAGGGCAGTGGAGGTTAGGTCTCCAAGAGTCGGTGCCACGAAAGTGTTGGGGGGGGGTGTGGCCACGGAAAGGAAGGTGTGGGGTGTGGGGGAGGCAGAGCCTCCACCCACAACCGCAGGTGTGGGTGGAGGCTCCGCCTCCCCCACACCCCTTTACTGCTATGAAATGGGGGACTGTGGGCGCTTCCCACAATCCACCCTAAATATTTTTTTTTGTTTTATTTCGCAGGAACTAAACACACAGTCTACCCCATGGAAAGTTTGACCTTGTAGAAGATTTGCTAACATATTTTAAAATGTTTCATGTATATTTAAATGTAAATATATATATACACGTATATATATATCTGTATATATATATCTATATATATATATCTATATATATATATCTATATATATATATCTATATATATATATATATTTAAAAGATTATATCAGTTTACTAAAAAAACTATTCAGCATACAACATTTTACCTCACCTTGGGTAAGAGGGTATGTGAATATGCACAAATATATATATATATATATATATATATATATATATATATATATATATATATATATATATATATATTTATATATATTTCTATATATATATATAAGTATATATATCTACTACATGTATTGGTAATATAACTCCTGTAATCACTTCTAATTTTCTATGTAAATCCATAGTGATAAAAGGAAAAAAAAAATAGGGTAACTAGAATGAAGTTAGAATAAACTGAGCAAAACTGGAAACACACACACACACACACATATATTTCTTTTCTAAATCAAATAAATGCCTTAACAAGGAATTTCCATTTGCACATACAAGAACAACAATATATTTATAAATATATCCTGTTTTTTTTAATAGTAAACTAAAAGGCTACCAATTCCTAAGAAATCATAACAGCTCTGTTTCTCTTCTAGAACAACAATTAATAAAATAATCTTCTAAACAACAGTTAATAACATAACCTCAAGTAATAACAGGTAACTATTCTCAACTTTCTCCTTCTTGGCTTTATTAATATTTTTATGCAATAACACTCTATGTATTTTTTTTGACACCATTATTCAAATGGAGAATGCATTTCTTTTCTTCCATTTACAACAAGATTTAAACAACAACTTTATATCACATGCATATTTTTTTTTTGAGAGAACAAGGGCAGAAAATTATTTTTATCTTTAGAAGCATTTCACAACTTCACAGCTCCACAAAAATAGAAGTAAACAACATTAAATAATTTAAAGACATTGTTTGCATTACAAAACCTTTGACAGCCAACTTCATAAATCTAAAATTTGGTCACAATAATATAATAAGGCCATATTGGCCATGGCTCCAATAGCCAACACAAGACAACTATAAGATCCCCAAAAAGCACTCCTCTCAACTCCATTTCTCCACTCAAAATCTGCAATATACTCAACAACAAGAACAACAAAAGTAGCCATTTCAAAAGCTCTCCTCCCTATCGTAGACCCACAAGTGGGTCACCCCCGAGCTAGGGAGGTAGGGATTCACACCGGGTGAACACTCCACAACAAAATCAAACACAAGCACACCAAAAACAACCCATAAGTTTAACACAAAACTCAACTCATAAAAATGAGTTGTTGAGGGTAGGGAATGGACCCCTCAACTCAAAAGGGCTCCCAAATGATAAATGTAAATCTCATGGCCTCAAGCCAAATAAAATCTCCAAAACACCACTCTCCATAATAATCACAAAAATAACCTCCATGGCACTCTTGCCATTCAATAACCTTCTCAACAAAATAAAAGCCGTCAAGGCACAAATACATAGCGTGGGAGAGACCTCAAGGATGTTGCTTTCCCCTACACATACAAGTTGAGCATTATCTCCATTAGAGGTGCTCTCACCATAACTTCCATCCCAACAAAACAAAACAATGCAAGAACAAAACAACCAAAAATTATCATAACACATTAAATAAGCTAAAGTGAGAAAACAAGTTAAGAGGCCTACCTTCAAAGCCCTTATGATGGAAGCAAGTTGGTGAAGAGCTCCAAGCCTTCCCAAGCCTTCCAATCCTTCAAGCAATGCCTCTAACTCTCCCAAACTCCTCCCAAAAATAGCAAGAATAATAAAATTGAAGAACCCCACACTCCTCAACAAGAGGAGATAAAATAGGCCATAAATTTGGCCTTGAGGAATGAGAAGGTGACAGTTGTCACCTTCTCCTTCCTCCTCCCATGCCACTTGCAAGGGAGAGGAAGTGTGAGGATGACAAGTGTTGTCCTCTCATTCCCTCTCAATCCTCACCTTATCCACTTGTGCTCTCACACATGTGTGAGAGGACAAGTGGTGAGGTGGCAATCCCACTCACATCCTCAAGAGGATAAGGGATGCCATATGGCATCCTCCTATTCTCTCAAGGAGCCATCTTCCTCCAAGATGCTCTCACACATGTGTGAGAGTCTTGGGGGAAGCTCCCACACACTAGCTGCATCCTCCCGAGTCACTATGACCTCATCATATCAATCCCACTGGACCCTAACCTGGTCCAGCTCTCGACCTCGAAGCCCCAATGTCTGACGAGCCAATATGTGAATTGGCTCCAAGGCCAATTGCCCGTCTGCCTCTACCTATAAAGCACTCCAGTCTAGCACGAGAGATAAATCAAATATATATTGCCTCAAAACAAAAATATGAAAGACATTGTGGATATGTGACAGGCTAGGTGGCAACGCTAGACGATAGGCAACTGGTCCTATCCGCTCCAAAATTTCAAAGGGTCCTACAAACTGTGGTGCAAGCTTAGAACCCTTTCCATAATGGATAGGACTCTTGTGTGGTCGCACTCTAAGGAATACCCTATCGCCCACTGAGAAGTTTCGATCAATCCTCTTAGCATCGGCATACTTCTTTTGCCTGTCCTGTGCCTCCTGTAACCTCTATCTAATCAGTGTGACCTACTGCTCCATATCTTGAACTAGCTCTGGACCAATGGCAACTCTGTCCTCTATCTGATCCCAACTCAATGGTGTCCTACAAGGTCTACCGTATAAAGCCTGAAAGGGAGGCATACCCAATGAGCTGTGATGCCCATTATTGTAGGAAAACTCAACTAGATACATATACTCCTCCCATCTAGACTGATGGTCCATAACATGCATCCGAAGCATGTCCTCCAACACCTAATTCACCCGCTCTGTCTATCCATCTGTCTTAGGATGATAAGCGGAGCTAAAATTGAGCTATGTGCCCAATGCTTGCTGCAAAGCTCTATAGAATGCTGAAGTGAAAATAGAATCTCTATCTAAAATCATGCGATGAGGTACTCCATGTAATCTCACAATATCATCTAAGAATATTCTCGCCACTGCTAGCACATTTACGTCATGTGTACAAGTGAGAAATGTGCTACTTTGGTCAACTTGTCGACTGTCACCATGATGGCATCATGGTGACGTGAAGACATAGGAAGACCAATAATGAAATCCATGGAAATGGTGTCCCATTTCCACTCAGGTATATCATGTAGGTATAGAAGACCCACTGGATGCTAATGCTCGGCCTTGACCCTCTGGCACTCAAGGCATCGAGCAAAAACCTCTGCTATGTCACGTCTTATACCCGCCCAATGGTACAGCTGTTGAAGATCAGAATGCATCTTCTTCACCCCTGGATGTGCCGTATATGGTGCTCTGTGAGCCTCTGATAACACTACAGTACGTAGGTCACCCGCGCAGGGTACATAGATGCACTATCGATGATGAAGTAATCCATCTACCTCAAGTGAATACCCTACAAACTTGCCCACAAGGGCCCTCTGTGTACTGATCTCCTGCTGCACCTCTAGATACCACTCATCCTCTGGCAAATGCTGAATAATGTGATCCCTCAAGTCCACACTCAGAGTCAAGGTCAGGAGCTCGTGGCGCCTCCAACTCAATGTGTCAGCAACCATGTTCTCCTTCCCTTTGATGTAGTGGACATCAAAGTCATACTCGTAGAGGAACTCCATCCAATGCTGCTGACAGGCATTCAGATTCGGCTGTGTAAAGATATATTAAAGGCTATGATGATCAAAATGGAGCTCAAAGTGACAACCTAACAAGCAATGTCTCCAATGGATTAGAGCATGAACTACTACCGCTAACTCCAAGTCATGCATGGGGTAGTTCAGTTCATGGGTCTTGAGCTTTCACGACTCATATGCGATTGCTCTACCACCCTGCATAAGTACAACTCCCAATCCCTCAAGTGATGCATCCGTGCAAACCATAAAATCTGCTGTAAGATCAGGAACCGCTAAAATAGGAGCACTGGTAAGATGCTCCTTGAGGATCCCGAAGGCCCTCTCACACTGCTCAGTCCATAGAAAGCTCTTCCCTTTCCACTGAAGGGAAGTGATGGGGTGCTCAATCCAAGAAAATCCCTCAACAAAGAAATGGTAATATCCAGCTAACCCCATAAAACTCCTAACCTCTGTCACACTAGTGGGTGCTAGCCAATCCCTGATAGCCCTGATCTTCGATCGATCTATAGAGATTCCATCGCCAGATAGGATATGCCCCAGATACTGAACCTCTGTCTTGAAAAATGCACACTTCACCAAATTCCCATAAATATTCTGCTCTCGTAAGCACTATAGAACCTGACGAAGGTGTTCCTCATGCTCCTCCTCGATCTGTGAATAGATCAAAATGTTGTCAAAGAAAATAATCACAAACTGATCTAAATAGGTACGAAACACCCCGTTCAAGAGACTCATGAGCACTACAGGGGCATTCGTCAAGTTGAAGGGAACCACTGTGAACTCATAGTGGCCATAATGAGTCCGGAAGGTGGTCTTATTGATATCTGCCTCTGTGATAGGTAGCTGATGATACCCAAACTTCAGGTCTATCTTAGAGAACACCCTGGCTCCCTACATCTGATCAAAAGATCATCAATTCTAGGCAAAGGATAATGGTTCGTCATTGTCACCTTATTCAACTACCTATAGTCCATGCACAATCGAAGAGACCCATCCTTTTTCTTCACAAAGATGACATGAGTGCCCCAAGGTGAAATGCTTGGTTGGATGTGCCCCTTCTCCAACAAGTCCTCCAACTGTAACTTGAGCTCAGTGAGCTCATATGTGGTCATCCTGTAGGGTGCACAAGACACTGGCTCAGCACTCAGCACTAAGTCTATATGAAAGTCTACCTCACGTCAGGGTGGCATCCTTGGTAACTTTGCTGGAAACACATCGGCAAACTCTCTAAGGATGGGATGATCATCTAAAGATGCCTCTAGCTCATCATCTAATCTGTCACTCACTGTGATGGTGAACATCTGACATCCCTTCCGCATGTAGCGCTTAAGCTGTTGAGCAGATATCATACATACTACTGTGGGCTTCTGCATGCCCACAATCTCAACTGATGTGTCGTGATCGTCTAAATAGTTGATCACCTTTCAGTGACAATCTAGCTTGGCTCGATGAGCCACAAGCCAATCCATACCCAACACCACATCATAGGATCCTAATGTCATGACTCTAAGGTCGCATACTATGGTAAAGGGTCCCAAAGAAATCTCACAGTCGTGGACTAAGGCATCTACTATCAATTTGGCACCCAAGGCCAACTCAACCACCCACCTATCACCCTACCTAGAGGCCACCAGCCTGCAACGCTCCACTAACGATGGAGATATGAATGAATCAGTAGCACCAAAGTCAAAGAGAATAGAAATGGGGTTACCCCCAATCATACCTGATGTCTCAATCACTGATGTCTAAAAAATTAGCCTGGTAGTTATCAACCGCTGTGAACATACGGTGGGATCTACCCACATCACCAATGGTCTGCTTAGATCCTCCTGCATGAGGCTGTCCCCCTGCTGTAAAACCCTGTGGACACTCTCTAGCTAGGTTTCTAGCTCCACCACAAACGTAACAAGGGCCCCTAGCCTGTACCTGCATAGTTTGAGTCCTACTTGACTGTTGTTGTTTTGGTCTACCAGTAGACCCCTGCGAGCCCCTATAAGACTACTGCGACCTCGCAGGCCCCGCAGGTGGTCCCTACTGCTGCCAACCTCTATTATGTCCCCCATGTGACCTCTACTATGTCCTAGCTCTCTACTGCTGTTGTGGCTTCTACTACTGTGGGGGCTTAGGAGGTAAGGGTGTGAAACTGAATCCTCCCCTATGAGGTGGCTGTGATGGTCTATGGAAACTCTGCTGATGTTGCTACTGTCCTCGATCCTGAAACTGAGGGTGTGAACCATGCCCTTATCCCTAAATCTCCTCTGTGATGTATGCCTTCTCAGTAGCATCACTCAAAGTCTGGGGGTCTTCCATCTAAATAGGCCCTGCTATGCTGTGGTTTAGTCCTCTGATAAACTTATGTACCATGAGTTTCTCATCATGGAGATACTCCACATACCTGGATAACTCTGTAAACCTACCCTCATACCGAGCCATTGGTCCTCTTTGCTGTAGGTCATGGAACTCGTCTATACGATGTTGTTTGTAATGGTCTGATAAGTAGCACACATTGAAGTGCTCAATGAAGGCCTCCCATGTGAGAGTGTCTAAAGAAAGGTGACGCTTGCACTCCTTAGTGCACCACCAGGTAGCTACTGCATCACGTAATAGGTGTATTGCTACACGGGCCTTCGTGCTGCCTTCGTAAGGATGCAATGCAAAGCATCTATCCAAGCTGATAAGCCAGGCCTCTGCCTTAGCGCTCTCTATGGTCTCAATGAATGTAGGAGGGTTCAACCTCAATATATCCATAATGGAGTCTCCTCTATCTCTGTGTCTCCTGATCGACTCATCTGTATAGTAATCATAAGGCCTATGACTAAAGTGCTCTACCCGTACTTCCTCATCATATCTAGCATGACGTGAAGGACTCCTGCTATGGGCCCTATCGGCTGAACCAACCTCCTCTGTCTCTGACAACTCGACATAAGGCTCCACACGTGGTGCCTCGCACAGCTCTACATGGGGCTCCACACGTGGCTAGACATAGGACTCAGCTCGTGGCTCCTCTCGCGGATCATCATGGGGCTCGACACGTGGCTCTATGTGTGGCTCAACTATAGGCAGTGGAAGCCTATCTAGAACTGCCTATAAAGCCTACAAAATTTGTGGCCCAATATCTAGTATGGTCGGTGGTGCCTGCAATATCTGTGGGACTGGCTATGCCTGAACCTCAGCTGAAGTGTCACTGTGAATCTTGGGAAATGGAGTGTGGCGGGATTGCACTCGCCGAACTCGTCAGGGAGGCATCCTACAAAAATGAGGTAACCACAAATCAGTCTAAGTTGTAGAAATAATAATGTGCCCTAACAAGCCTAGTGTTTAAACTTAGGCTTTGATACCAAATGTCATGACCGCATTTCCCATGTGGCCACGACACACAAACATACATGTCATGTCCACATTTGCCATGTGGTCATGACACGAACTACGAAAAACTTTTCTAGCTATCCCTAAGAAGCCCCTCGCATGCGCCTGCGTGCTTGATGGCAATACGCAAAGGCATAGTCATGTCAACGTAATAGTGAAGGTGAAGGCTGTCTAGGGGGTATGCGACATGTAGTATGTCACGTCTAGGGTTAGACTGGTTTAATCCGAACCCTA